>CM057453.1:286980000-288230000 GCA_016271365.2 Neoceratodus forsteri | reverse complement strand
CACAGGGGGACAGTCAAGGAGAGGGTGCCAGATGACAGTGGTTTAATCCTGAGCCTGATGGCTCAAACAGCCCATTCAGTCCTCTGTAGTCCCAGATCCCTGACTTTATCAACTGGCAGCACAAATGGAGGTTCAAACAATTCCGTGTCAACAGTCAGGCCCCACCCACAACTCCAGGCACCTTCCAATTGGAAGAAGTCTTACAACTCCCAGAAAGACAGTCCGGGAAAGGGCACCAAATGACAGACATTTAAATCCTGAGCCCGATGGTCGAACAGCCCAGTCAGTCCTGCTGAATGCCAGGTTGCTGACTGTATCAGCTGGCAGCACAAGTGGAGGTTCATACAGCACCACTCCAACAGTCATGCCCCGCCCGCAGCTCCAGGCACCTCCAGATTAGGGGAAGTCTTAGGAATCAAAGAGGGACAGTCCAGGAAAGGGTACCAGATGACTGTGGTTTAAATCCTGAGCCCAGTGGCTCAAACCAGCCAGTCTTCTTCAGGGATATCCCCCTCCATAGAGCCACACATTTGGAACTGTAAACTATCAGCATCACTTGAAAATATTTGCCTAACTAGGGTCACCCATGTTGATGTGCATTTGTGCCACCTATATAGCACAAGAAAACCCATACCTCTTCTGTTTTTTTGCTCCCACCGTCAGCTGCTCAGCAGATCCCGGAAAACATCTAAGTCAATTTTGGTTGATTTTATTTCAGTTTTATTATACTTAATAGTCTTAGTCTTAGACTTAGTCTATCAGTGGATTTGGAGGTTTCCAAGGGTGTGCTACCTAGGGCAACCAATTAGAAATAGCTTAGTATTCTATTACAACTGCTCTGTTTTTCTCCTATTTGTCTAATTCTCATGTAATCGCTGTTTAATGCCTAATGATCAGGCCTCTGTAACCACTAAATATGTGTATTGTCTTATTGTCCACCCTTATGTAGAACCTTTGTGAAAGAGCTCACGTGCAAAGGTATTTCTGAAATACCAATCAAATAAATAAATAAATCCTTAGTAAGTTACATTTCCACTGTAAGCAGTGAATTTTCTATATAGTTACATATTTATTTCAAAAGTTTCACCAGGAAAGACATACTGAGCTGATAACAGCTCGTTTTCAGATGTGTCCTTGGCAGAGGTGGGAAAAGAGGGCAATGAAGACATCAAGAACAAAAAGTACGTAATAGGTAGAATAGGAACTAAGCATCATAGATAAGCAATTTATGTAAGGATGAAGAAAAGTGATCTATGCAGTGAGGATTTGGATGGGAATAACAACGTTTGGAAGTGCCATTCAAGAAGTATAATTCAAAAGTGCGAAGGTGTTGAAGGGTTAGCAGAAGGTGCCAGGGTAAACACTATAGGGAGCGTGAAGGGGGGCTAGTCAGGTGCAGAACGGGGAGAAAGGAAGAGGAGGAAGGGGTTAATGGGTTGCGAGTAGCGGACCAGGGAAAGGTATGAGGAGCAATTGCAGGAGTGAGAAGTGAAAGCACAGAAAAGAGAGGAGAGTGAGTATTGCGGTTAGGGAGAGGGAATTCCATAGCTTGGGGAAGCGGTAGGAGAGAGCAGCCTGGCCAGCAAAGGATTTCCTTGAAAAGAGCACAAGTGAATGATAGCCAGAGTTGCGAAGGGTGTAAGAGGAGGGAGGGGGGAAGGAAAGGAGAGAGGTAAGGTAGGAGGGGAGGACCCTAGTTAGTACTTGAGATGAAGGAGGCACAATGATCAAGGTGTGTGGCTTGAAGGGAGTGGAGGGAGAGGGAGGAGTGCAGGGAGCAGTGGTGGGTGTGACACGGACAGTCTAGAGCAAAGTGACAGAGGGAGTGAAAGAGAGGATCCAGTCTGGCAGTAGTGGACTTGGGAGCAGTGCTGTAGACTATGTCACCATAGTCAAAGATGGAGAGTATAATTATCAAGAGAATAGCCCAGCGAACAGGAAGTGGAATGCAACCTTTATTCCGGTAGAGTGCACCGAGTTTGGGGTGTAGTTTTTTGTGGATGGCATCCATGTGCACTGAGAAGTCAAGGTGCTGGTCGAGTCAGACTGCGAGGTACTTAAATGAGGGAACATCTTCGATTTCAGCACCATCTAGGGTGTGGAAGGATGGGAGGGAGGTTAGCCTAGCGAGCTTCTGCTTAGTGCCAAAGTTCATGGATACCGTTTTCTTGGGATTGAGGGACAGCTGATTTGCCTGGAATCACTGCTAAATGTTAGTGAAGTCTAGCTGAAGCTTGGCCATGAGGTCAGAAGGGGAGGAGCCAAAGGCAAATAGTACTGAGTCACCTGCATACATATGAAAGGACACAAGGGAGCAGGCAATGGGGAGGTAATTCAGGAAGACCGAGAAAAGAATTGGGTCAAGGACGGACCCTTGGGGGATACCAGAGCTGATAGGAAGTGGGGGAGATAGGGAATTTCCAATTTGAACAGTTTGAGACCTTCCCTCAAGGTAGGAACAGAACCAATTAATTGAGGAATCTCAGAGCCCCACTGCCTTAAGCTTATGTAGGAGAAGGGGGTGGGCAACAGTGTCAAAGGCTTTAGCCAAGTTGACAAAAATGGCGGAGGTGATCAGGCACTGATCCATGCCAGAGAGAATGGAGTCAGTAAGCCTGAGGAGGGAGGGAGGAGGAGGTGGAGTGGAAAATCTGGAAACCCAACTGGAAAGGAGTGAAGGAAGAGGATGAATCAAGGAAGGGGGAGAGCTGAGGTAGCACAAGGTGTTCTTTGACTTTGGCCAGAGTGGGGAGCAAGGAGATAGAGTGGTAGTTGCCAGGAGAGGAGAAGTCACTTCCTTTGGGATGGGGTATGACAGTGGCCTGTTTCCAAGAGTCAGAGACAGAGTCAAGAGAGAAAGAGAGTTTGAGAAGGGAGATAATAGGTAGAGCAATGGCAGGGATGGAGGGGCTTGGAGTCAAGACCATCAGTGCTCCTGCCCTTGAAAGGGATAAGAACCAAGAGAGCCTTAAAGGAAGCAGCAGAAGTGATAGGGGAGAAGGAGAAAGGGTGTGATAGAGTGGAAGGATGGGAGGAGAGGGGAGGGAGGGAGAGAAGGAAGGAGGCACAGGAAGCGAAGAATGAGTTGAACGTTGAGGCAGCAGAGAAGGGATCAGAAATGATTGTCACCCACCTTGAGGACAGGGGAGGAGGACTGGGTTGGGGGGAGAAGAGGGCATAGATAACCTTCTAGAACTAAGAGGGGTGATTAAGGTTGTTCTGGAACATGGAAGCAAAGTATTCAGGCTTGGCAAGCCTGGTGGCTTTGGTACAGGCATTGCGAAGGGACTGGTACTTTAGTAGGTCAAAAGGGGAGCCAGATGACCATGAATTCTCCAGGCAAGGTCACGTGCATGGAAACAGGTCAGCAGTTCAGCTGAGATCCATGAGAGGTGGGAACCACAGACCCTGTTTTTTTTGAAGGGGGCATGAAGATCCCAGATTGATAGGAATCTGGTGTAGAAATAATGGAAGGCAATACTGATGTTACTGGCAGAAGAGATGGGAGACCAGTCGGTAGCTACCAGGTTGGCATGGAGAGAGAGGACAAGTCCAGCGACCGGAAGGACCGGATCTGCAGGAATTGGGGGGGGGGTGCTTTGGGATGGTGTGTTTTACACACACAGTAGACCATATGGTGGTCACTGAGGGTGTCGGGAAAGGTTGCTGCCATCAATGATACAGTGGGGGTGAGAGGTAAGAACCCAGTCCAATAAGAGTGGTTGAGAGTTATATGATTATACCGGGTTAGGTTAGAGATCAGTTGGGTAAGTTGGAGGGACTTAATGAATGTTTTTTACACAATTTAGTTAGTGAGGGGGAAGCCAGTTAAGGTTAAAGTCACCAAGGATGAGAAGCTCACCAGATGAGGCATGTGAGGAGATTGTGGTAAGGAGCTCGGTGACTGGCAGAGGGGACAGACCAGGGCAGCAAGAGACTCCAACCACAAAGATAAGGACAAAGAAAGGGAGAGATAATTTGAGGAGGAATACCTCGTAGGCAGAGGGGGAGGTAACAGTGAGTACAGACTGGAACTGGATTTTAGAGGAGAGGTAGACTGCAACTCCACCACTCGTCTTAGCATGATCCTGTCAGGTGAATGTGTACCCAGGGATGGTGACTGTGGTATCAGGGATCTTGAGTGATAACCAAGACTCACACATAACCAACACATCGGGTTTGAGATTAACCATAAGTAGTTGCAGCTGATCAATCTTTGGGAGAAGGCTTCAGATGTTGATATGTGCCACTCTCAGTCCTTTGGGTAGATGAGTGAGAGAAGAGCATGATGGGCCAGGACTGGCCTTGCTATCCCCTGCCACTAAAAGCAGCAGAGAGACGAGCTTGAAGGACCCTCAGAGGCATTGATGAGGCAGGTGTGAGGGAGAGGGGGAGTGGGACAGGTGGGAAGAAGAGATCTGAGACCTTCAAGATGGAGCCAAGAGGAAGGGAGTAGGTAGCACCCAGAGCCAGGGAATGAGAGAGAAGGAAGGCTGGAGGGTGGGAAAAGATAAAGGGGAGGTGAAGGAAAGCCAGTTGGAGGAGGAAGCTAGAAAATGGAGGGAGAGGTAACAAGAAGCGTGGTAGAAAGACAGTAGGCAGTGATATCCCAGAACGTATTAGTAAATAGGAGAGGCTAGGGAGCTAAGTGTGAGCTGTTCAGAGACTGCAAAATAGGGGGACCCAATACAGGGAGTCCACGTGACTGCCTAGAAATATGGGGAGTAGCACTGAGGGGGACGAGAAAAAGGAATATGCAGACAGAAGGATTGGGGTAGGCACAAGCAGTTAGGGAGCTGAGTGTAAGCAACACAGAGAAAGAAAAGTAGGGGACCCTAAATAGGGAGTCGGGAAAGAGGTAGGGAAATAGAAAGCAACAAATTCCCTTTTACATATATGTATATATCATGGTAAACAGGAGCAATACAGACTTTAGAACACAATTACAGCTGCTATAGGCAAGAAGCCAACTAGAAAACTGGGGCATCAATCACCTACACAGCAATATGATAGCTCTATACAGAACTTACTGAGATATAATTGGAGTCCTGTGGAATGTGGGGCAGAGTGGCCGGCAGACCTGCTGACTACCAGCTGATTCCAGCAGACTCAAGGCAGACAACTATACTATCCTTAGCACATGGTCTGTTGCACAGATGGGCCGCCTGGACAGACGGCAGAGAAATACCTTAAATAGAGTTCCGATTGGTCCCTTGAGTTGCTGTGGGAGGGAGTTCAGGTGGCTCACTACTGAGCCTGCAGATAGTCCCAGGCGGTGATCATGGGGGGAAGGGGTTCACAAGCCCCCTCATGGCCTCTTGCTGGTGTCCCGATGATACAGTCAGCTAAAATGCGATACGGAGTTCACTGGGGCTGAGAAGGATTTAAAGTCCCGCCTTCTCAAGCCTCTGATTGGTCCCTGGAGTTGCTGTGGGAGGGAGTTCAAGTGGCTTACTGTGGAGCCTGCAGGTAATCCCAAGCGGCGATCAGTGGGGGGATGGGGGTCCTTGCTGGCTCACAAACCCCCTTGCAGGCATCATGGTGCTGCGATCAGCTAAAATGCGGTAGTCTCACCTTCTCGCGCCCCCGATTGGTCTCTGGAGTTGCTGTGGGAGGGAGCTAAGGTGACTCACTCTGGAGCCTGAAGGTATATATCCTGCTTTTTTTTTTTTTAAATGTAATCCGATGCAGGACTACATCGAAAATACATTCTTTAAAAGCTTACTTTCTTTAAGTCAGTCTTCCAAGAATCAGTCTTCACCATTGATTCCCACTAATGGGTCTGGGTTGGAGGCACTAGGACCCCATGGGAGCAAAGCTTTTGCCTAGGAGCCCAGCAGCAACTACTGGACACCCACCACGTGGTGCCATGCGCTAGCCAATAACCATTGCCAGTTCCCTCACCAATCTCATTTCTGTTCTTTCCATTGTTAAGTGCACATCATGGGAGCATCACTTCAGTTCGCCTTGTCTACACTAGTATTCTATCTGCATCACTGTGTTTTCCTTCATTTCAGGTTGCCATCTCTGTTTATTATTTTCTACAGTGTCAAAACCTGAGAAAAAAGGGGCTACATTGATGGCAGGGGTTGCAGGATGATCTGGCTAAACTGGAGGACTGGTCTGATAGCTGGCAGCTGGGGTTCAGTGCTAAGAAGTGCAAAGTAGTGCACTTCAGAGCAAGGAACCCAAGGAGGTGTTATTAGTTGGGAGGAATACAGTTGGCCACTACTGAGGAGGAGAAGGATCTTGGGATGGTAATAACAGGGCAAATGAACAACTCAGTAAAGTGTGGGAAGGCAGCGGCTAAAGCCAACAAGATGCTGGGGTGTATTGTTAGAGGAATCACTTCCAGGAGAGGGGAAGTGATCCTGCCTCTGTACAGGTCATTGGTAAGGCCGCACGTGGAGTACTGCATGTGGTACTGGCACCCATACTTGAAGAAGGATATTAGATTACTGGAGGGGGTTCAGCGCAGAGCAACAAGGATGATCCAGGGCTTGGAAGATCAGATGTACGATGGGAGGCTGAGGGAGCTTAACATGTACTCCCTGGAGGAGAGGAGGGATAGGGGTGATATGATTGAGACCTTTAAATACATGAAGGGTATAAATAAGACTGGTACAAAGGGGATATTGAAGTTGAGGGAGGGACATGAGGGGCATGGTCTGCGATTGGGGGGTAGATTCAGGAGAGAAATGAGGAGACACTTTTTCACAGAAAAGGTGGTGTTTATGTGGAACACTCTGCCTGAGGAAGTGGTATCCTGTAAGACAGTGGGCAGTTTTAAAAGGGGATCGGACAAGGTAAGGCGGAGGGTCACTGTGAGTTGGGTAGGGGAGGGAAGGGCAGCTGCATTGTAAGGGTGGCTAGCTGTGCATTTGAGCAGACTTGACAGACCGTGTGGCCTGTATCTGCTGGCAGGTTCATGTTTGTATCTTTGTATGTAAAAAGAAAGTGTGACAGCTGCCCAACATGCGTCGTTGCTCCTGTGGGAAACCTATGACTACAATTAACCAGTATCAGTCTTATGTGGGTTGCATTGGACCAGAGCATGACATGGTTGCATGTGATGCCTGCTTCTCCATGGACCTCTGCACCTTAGAGAACTGTGCGTTAATGTGGGGTCTCCTGATCCCCACCTTCAGATGCAGGCCTCACACGAGTGCATCCAAGACCAGGTCTTTAGGTCTTTTCCCATGGACCTCTTCCAGGACCTCTGGTTCTGTGGAAGCATGGAGTTCTCCTCAGCTTAGGTGAATGGGTCTGGTGGACAGTCAACTCCTTCTGGGTGGTCAACTGCAAACCCTTCCCAGTCTTCCTGCATTGAGCAGCAGACATCTCCAATGGTGAGGCCACATTTATACGCTCAGTCTACATCAGTGGACACCTCAAGCTCATCTTCTGGAGCTGCCCAAGCTGTTGTTACCATTCATGTTGACGACACAGTGTATGGTACCAAGGACAATGCTGGGCCTCCTCTTGACACTGTGCACAGTGTTGGAAGAGGAACTGGCACCAAGGCAGTAGACCATTGCCTGTTCAGCCATAGCGTCACTGGCGACACTGAAGAAAATGAAGACTCCACACATGGTGACAAAGGTGGTAATGGCAGTGTTACCGATCTTGGGCCTGACTCCAAGCGAAGTGTTGATGATGATTTGTGCCAGACTCTGGTGTGGCCCAAGACACTGAGGAGAGTGACAGCACCAGGCACGATGTTGAAGTCGACACTCAGTGAGAGGGTCAAGGACATGAACCCTGTCTCAGAGGATGTCGTAGATCCTGAGTCCAGTGCCGGAGGTGGCGCTTACTCAGGGTCAGATAACCATAAGATGGAGTTTTCTCTAGAGCTGTCTGATGTCCCTATCAGCAGTGAGGACCTGAGTTGCCCCATGGGACCTCTGCAGCTCCAGTCTCCAGAATAGGGGTTCCCCCAACTGGCACTGTTCAGGTCGCTCCTCGGATGTAGGAGGACATCCTTTGGGAAACTGCTGGGCCCTCCTCTTAGGTAAGGTCCCCAACGTAGTTCTGAAGTTGAGGCCAGTGCCCTCAAGACCAGGAGTGTCAACCTCCCTAGATGTGCCTCAACTTTTCTTGGGAAGGATGCTCTCGTTCATAGGCCCCAGGGGGCTGTTAACATGGGAGCAACACTGGGCATTTGTCAGTGTTGTAGAAAACTGACTGTACCCTGAGATCATGGTCTCTGGATCCATCCGCCCACCATAGAGCAAAATATTAGCCATAATTCAAGACAATTCTGCAGCAAGAAAATACACATTTATTAAAAAAGCATAAATAGGAAAGAAAAGGCACTAGGTTAGAGTCACACGCGGTTATGGTCACCCCACAATCGGAGTAACTTACACACTGTAATCAATACACAGTTTAACAAAAGGGCAGCAGATTCTTACAGAAATGATCCTCAGTGCCTCCAGTGAGACATGGTACCTGGTGTCCAGCATAGGTGGGACCTGGTCTTCCACTGCATTGCTCCTCACTGTCACCTGTGCCTCTGTCTCATCACTCTGCTGCTGTCTCATCACTCTGCCACCCTTCTGGTCACTCTGGTCCTTCACAAATTGTCATATGGTCAATTCACTTCCCCTGTACTGTTGGTCATCCAGTCACTTCCTCAGGTTGATCCACCCTAAACTTATACGGGCGTCATGTGCCGTATCTATAGGCCAGACAGGCCTCTAGCTATTTTATGCAGTTTTGGGCTTAAATTGAGATGTGCAAGCTCACGCTGACTACCCCTAGTGCCTAAGTCTACCTAGTCTTGCCCAGTCCTCGGATTCAGGAAAGGGGGGGAAGGCCATAGGACCCAGCGTCTGTAGAAGAACGTGTTCACCACCAGTGCTGCTCACCATGGCGAGTACAGGGAGATGCCCTGCCTCCAAGGCCATACCAGATGTCTGCTTTGCTTTGGGATGCATTCACCCTTAGGCTACACCTGTGTGCCTTGTCTCATTCTTAGGCCCCCCCGCCTATAATTAGGATGGTCACTCCCCCTGCAACTTCTCTCTGCTGGTCTCAGGGCACCTGGAGCCCTTCTCTGGATCTCCTGTCTGGATTGGGTGGCTCGTTCCAAATAGGCATTTCAAAGGGGCCACCTGCTTTCACTACAGCAGACACCACCACAATCTGCCTTGTGCACCCACTGTACTTCACAGTGACTTCCCACCACAAGAAGCACGGCCACACTGGCAATACTTTTTGGCTGCTCCACTGGTGACAGAATCCCCAGTGCTGCATGGGAGCACCTTTTATTTATACCCTATGTTCCTCTGTCCCAGGACCTGGTTGGTACCTGCTGGCAAGGAGCCCACAAAAAGACTGCAAATATTCACAAGCATGCCACAGCCATTCACACACATAGTTGGATACTTACATTTGCAACTTCTGTCATTCTTCCTTTTTCAGTAACTCACAGCAATGGAAGTTATTTTTGTTAATGATGAACAGTCCTGTTCTAAGTTCAGATCGTATCTATTTATATAGTTCTAACTGGCTCTGCTGTGTTTCAATGCCAGATACTGGAACCTGAGGGCATTTTACCCATCTGCCTGCCTAAAATATGTCAGTATATCAGAGAAGTATAAAAAACTGTTCAGATCTACTTTTGTTGTGGATTGTCATCTAGCCTTGTGGCTGAGGTACGTTGGGGTATTTTGTTCTCGTCAGTGTTAGCTCCTATCTGATAGCGTCTTGTGCCCGGGGCATTTTCAGAGTCAGGGGCTGAATTTTTTTATTTGCAGACTCATTGGGGTCAATCCACAAAGGGGAGTGGGAAACACTCCATTCGAGTGTATTCTGGCCATGCAGTCGTGCACCTTGGGATCACGCAGAGACTGTCCTGATCCACAGTACCCCACACACACACACACACACACACACACACACACAAACACGTCTAGGGGTGGCACTGGCAGTGCTGACAGGGAAGATCAGATGCCTGGGTTGGCACTTCTTTGGATCCTGTGCATTGTACCAAGGTATCTTGGAAGGTCTCTGAAATACATTTGGCTGCCCATAAGCCTTCCACTAGGAAGACTTACACAGCCAAATAGGAAAGGTTTTCCATCTGGTGCTCCAAAACCGACATGGACCTCTTTGGCTGCCCACCTGATGAGGTTCTGGAGTACTTGCTGGACCTTTCTGATGCTAGCCTACAGTATTCCACAGTTAAGGTCCACTTGTGTGCTATTTCTACATACCACAAGCCTGTTGGTGCCTTCTACCTGGCACAGCTGCCAGTGTTCAAGAGATTCCTTAAGGGCATCCTGCACACACGGTCTCCCATCAGGAAGCCCGTGGTTGCCTGGGATACCAACGTCGTGCTTGATGTGCTCATCCACAAGCCTTTTGAGCCCCTTCCGGCATGTGGGCTGAAGTTTTTAACTTGGAAAGCAGCTTTTCTAGTCGTCATCTCTTCTGCTCGCAGAATGTCTGAAATCCAAGCCTTGGTCACAGTTCTCCTTATACTGTTTTCCACAAGGACAGGGTAGTTCTCAGCACATACCTTAGGTTCCTTCCTAAAGTGGTGTTGGAATTCCAACTGAATCAGCCACTTGTGCTGCCTACCTGCTTTGCCAATTTCCAGAATGAAGAAGAGCGCACTCTCCATTCTCTGGATGTTCAGAGGATCCTAACCTTTTATCTAGACAGAACTAAGGACTTCAGGCAATACAAACAACTATTTGTCTCCTTGGATCCCAATTGAAAGGGACAGCCTATTACAATTGTAACAGCCCTTTGACTCACCTTGGCTGCTCTGGAGCCCTCAGGGTAGTTCAGAACACACCTCCGAGGGGGCCGGCCTGGGTTCCGCAGTGACAGCTCATGTCGCGCGGTGCCTCCACCTGGGGTAATGGCAAGGGAATCCTGTGGATAAAGAACAAGTTACCACCCCCCAGGAAATAGTATCCTGCCCCAACAATACATTCCCCACACAAATTAGAGTTTCCACACTATTGCCCCCCCCTCCAACAGCACTCTTTCAGTAACACAGGGATAGTGAATAAAATGCAAACAGTAACCTTATTTATTGGGGAAGGGAGAACAAGGAGGAGACTGTCAAACACAATTTACTCTAGGCACAATACCTTCCCCAGTATCAACCCTTCTCACCACCCCCTGGGTGCACCCACATTGTCCCTGTGCAGTGGTGCAGGCCTGGGGTCTTTCGTTGGGGCCCAGTTGAACACAATACACATTGGACTGATTATCTTATACTTGCATACTTGAGTGTCTCTAAATAGAGATGGAAGGATTTACCCCCAGACTCCTAACTGACTAGCTAACTAAAAGACTGCCCAGAGCCACAGCTCGGGGTACTCACAGTTTGCAGTCCACTCTGGGGGTTCACAGCCAGCTGCGTTGCACGGTATCGTGGAGGTTCTGATGTAGGTGGTGCACCACCGGTGGGGAAAACAAAACTGGATGGCTTCAGGGATGATGATCTTCAGCTGCCCGGCCTTGCCAACTTTGCCTACAGGCCTTTACAGACTTCACATAGGCAGGCCTATCTCGTCCTTCAACCTGGTGCGTCTGTGTCTTCAGTCCAGGGAACCAAGATTGCTTATGTTTCCCAAACCCTTTCCAAAGCACGCAGGCCCACCCTCAGGACCAGCATAGGGCAGCAGTGCTTCCACAGTCTCAATATCTACAGCCCTTCACCTTGAGAATACTTTCACCAGCAGGCTGGATCCTGTCACAGCAGCTTGGATCAACACTTGCAGACTCTCCCCTGGCTGAAATGTCCACTTCACTTAACGATTTCTGCGCCATGGGGAGCAGGGGCTGTTGTTCTGAGTCCACAGCCCACCTCTTATTTTCTCAGTTAAACTGAAATCCAAACTTGCTGGGTTGCTATAAACTCTGCTTTTCTCTACCTGTGTCAGCTTCACATGCAGCTGCTTTTCCTCCTACACTCAGCTTGGCAGATGGAGGTAGGCAGGGTCTTCACAGCCAGGCAGACTGTGTTCAGGAGAGCAGTCTCTCTTCTCACATCCCACCCTGCGGTCCCTCTAGACCTCCAACCCCTTTTCAGCGCCAAAAACCAGCCTTGAATTTCCCCCGAGCAGCCTCCCTATTATTGGCTGCAACTCCCCAGGTGATCTCCAGGCTGCCTCTGGGTATTTTCCCAGCAGCATCAGTTTGTAGTTCTTTAGGGAGCTGCCATTTTGTCTTCCTGGTAGGCTCCCTGAAGTCGGGCCCCAGATTATTTAATTTAGCCTGTTAACACCACAGCTGCCTGGAGGACGCCTGGCAGAGGGTCAGAGGGATGTAACCCTACCAGGTAAGCCCGAATTGGGGGGCTTACACAGTCAAGTGCATTTTTGCCTGGATTATTAGCTGTCTACGCCACAGCTATGCCATGGCGCAGGTCACACTGGAAGGTTAGGTACATGCCCACTTCACTAGGGCAGTTGTCACATCCGTGGCAGAGATTTGCTGTGTGCCTATCGGTGATATGTTGCAGAGATGTAATTTGGAGCACAGTGCACACTTTAGTTAAGCACTATGCCCTGGATATCCATGCCAGGCAGCATGCCACCTTTGGCAGGACTGTGCTGAATGGACTTCTGTCCTGAGTCAGCCCTTGGCTCCTACTGCCCTAGTCCAGGGAGGGGGGGGGGTTGCCTGAGCTTGGTTCTGTGACCCATTAATGTGAAACAGTGGTGAAGATTGTTTCCTTGAAGATATGAAACTTACATACTCACCATAATTCTTGATCTTCTAGGAGTATCTTCACCATTGTTTCACACACCCACCCACCATCCCCCAGGCTCATTCCAGTCTCTTTATTGGTCTTCACCTCTTGTTCCTGGTTTGGGCTGTGAAGATGTGAGTTACCTGGGCTATCTTATGCCCTCAGGTTTGCTGTGTAAGTACTAGTTAGGTTATGCTGCACCTCCTTGGTAAATAAAAGGTACTAAGGCGGTTGAGGGCTGATGCCGAAGTAAGCCTTGCACCGTCAGCCACTGTCGTGGTATCTTGCATATGCTTAGCTTGCCTTGGTGCCAGCCATCCTTAAAAGTTCTGGACCCAAAGGGTCCTAGCACTTCTGGCTAAGACCCAATAGTGTGAATCAATGGTGAAGATATTCCTAGAAGATCAAGAATTACGGTGAGTATGTAATTTTCATATCTGCTTGGCCTACAGGCCTTCACCACCCTTCTTCTAGGGCATCAGCTGTTGATCTGTACAGACAGCATTTTGATGATGAACTACATCAGCCATCAGAATGGAGTATACTCATATCCTCTCTGCTGAGAGGCAACGAGAGTTTGGCACTGGGTGGTGGAACACAACATGTTCCTGTCAGCTGTGTTTCTGCCTGGCATCCTCAATGCCCTTGAGGGTCGTCTTGGTCCCAGGCTCTCTGCCACAAATGGGAAGTCTTGGACTCTGTCATAGATGACCTCTTCATGAAATGGAGTTGCCCAGACATAAACCTTTTTGTGTCTCCATACAACGCATAACTGCCACTTTTGTACTTGCTTGCTACAGGGCCTGTAGTTTTCTGGTGAAACATGTCCCTCTCCTGGAAAGGGAGGTTCATGTACGCCTTTCCCCCATTCCCTCTCATATAGAGGGCTTTTGTCAAGCTGAAGGCCAAGTCAGCCACCCTAATTTTGGTGGCCCCATACTGGCCCAGACAAATTTTTTTTTCCTCAGCTCCAGCATCTGGCAGTGGAACCCCCTGTTCTACTCTCTCTGTGGGTTGGACTTCTGTTACAGGAGCAAGGGGTCTGGTGCATCTGCAGCTTTAATCCGGGCACCTCCACACTTGACTCCAGAGGACGTAGAGCTCTCTTGCTTTGGGGATTCCCTTGCAGTGTCAGCTGTCCTACTGATGACACAGAAGCAGTCTACACGATACACCTACTCACAAAAATGGAAACATTTTATAGTTTGTTGTGATGCCCATACCCTGGACCCCTTTACATGTCCAGTCAGTCTCATGCTGGACTACCCTTTGTCCCTTAATGATTCAGGCTGATGATATTATTGCTCTGATACAGTTCACTTGGCTGCAATGTCAGCTTTTCATGCCCTCACCAACGGCAAAACGGTGGCTTAGCTTGAGGTTTCCCATATGTCACAGTCTCTACCCACAAAACAGCAGATGACACAGCAAGGTTCACTTTCTTTACCTGGGCACGCAGTTGGCATTTGGCCAACACACAGTCCACTCACTCCATAGTTAAAGCATTTTTTGACTCGGTCTCAGGGGGAAGGGGCACACAAAAGAATATTTGTATTTTTACCAGGAACTGGGGTTGGCCATGGCACTGGGAGTACCAGAAATCACACAGTCACTCACAAACAAATATCCACAAGCAGAAATAGAGCCAAGTAGGTTTTATATCGACCAGTTGGACTGACAGAAACAACAATTGCCCACTGGGGCTGCAGGGCAGAACAGCTACAACAAAGTCCAAAGTTCACAGTAGTGCTGTACTACACTTCATTTGTTTGAATTACCCCCACCGTAGTAGAGGGCACAAAACTGCATTCTAATCCCAGAATTCTTCAATATGATTAACTGTAGCAGTCCAGCCTCCAGCGTTGAACTGCCCCAGAGAAATTTTGGAACAGTATGCTAATGATGGAACATCTATTGGCTCATGCCACCATTCAGATCTGTTGCCCTTACCAACTGCTGCATTTTGTAATGCTCAGATTTCTTTCTCTGCACCTCTGTGTGCCTGTTAGGATGCCTCGGAGACTGCTTCTCATCGTTGTGGAAGAATTCTTTTTTTTTTGCTAAAAATATAAGTATTCTATTTTAGTTAACCATTACAACTGCTGACTTTACTTTCTATTCTATTTTAACACTGTTTAGTTTGTATTTAGTGGTATTTTACTTCAGTTTTTCCGTTCCTCTGCAGTTCCTTTAACCGTGGGGGAGCCGTGTTTTTCTCTATTTCTGTTTTAATAAAAAAATATAAGGTTTTTTGTTTGGGACCCTGTCGGAGTCCCTTCAGTAAACTTTGGTTAATTCTAATTTTTTTTTCTGTTTTTTCATCAGTTTAGTAACCAACTGCATCGTTAAGAGGGGATTACATCTCTTATGTTCTAAATTTAACTGTCTGATTTTGGTGGTTTTTGGGTTATCTTTGGTTATGTCCGATAAGCCTAAAAAGAAGACAGGGCCTACAGGTTTTAAAAAATTGCACTAATTGTGGGGATATTTTTGCTATTTAGCAGACAAACACGACCTGTGTCTGCTCTGCTTAGGCTTCTCACACTTCCAGGCCAACTGTGATATATGTAAAACTTTCCCAGCTAAAATAATGGAAAAGTGCCTGATATGTTTTGAAAAACGAATGCTCGGTTCCTAATCCACCGTCTTCCCCTCCTAAAGATAAAATGCAGAGACTAAAGCCTCTGACAAAGGCGAAGGTTCCAAGACAAAAAGAACCGTTGACCTGGTTCCAGAACCATCTCCAGCGAAGAAAATGTTTAAAAAAGTAGCATACTGAGCCTCCAGGCGAAAAGCCAAAGGAGCCCTCTGTGGAAAAACCTAATATGCCCTCAGCTGAGGCTGTAACTCAAACCCTGCAAATATTGCAGGCATTACAGGGCTTGATCCCGAATCCACAACCGGTAAACCAAGTACCATCAGAACCGCGTTCAGTTCCAGCTCCAGTTAGAACACCAATTCAGGGACTGGTTCAGGCATCCTAAGACCCCTCATACAAGCAGTATGATGAGCATGAGCACAAGGAGGAACCCATTGAACCGGAGGGTTCTCTGTATCAGGAGTTTGAGTCCCCTCCTAGGCTGCTAGAGGATTTTTCCTCCCATTTCACTTTTATAAAGCAAATGGTGGAAGCTCTGGACAAAACCACTAATGAGACAGTGGAAGAGGAAGAAGAAGCAGATTTTCTGGATATGACTGGCCTGGCCCTGACAAAGAGGCTCCTTTTGCCCATCCAGAAATCCCTAAAGAAACATGCCCTCAAGGTGTTGCAGACCCCCAATTCTATTACACTAGTTGATAAAAAAGCTGATAAGAAATATCAGTTGGATAGGTCAGGAGCAGAGTTCCTGTTCCACCACCCTGACCATGAGGGAGTAGTGCAGGCAGCTGCCTGTGACAGGGCAAAAGTGCCACTGTCCTCTCATCCTCCGAAAAATGATTAAGAGAAAGATGGACAGTATGGCAAAGAAGGGATACTTGGCTGCTTCTTTGTCCATGAGGCAAGCAAATTACATGGCATGTGCAGTTAGGTATCAGAAATACCTGTGGAACTCCATGATGGCCCTGGCTGAGAAATCACCACATGCCATGGCTTCTGAGATGATCAAAACAGCCAGGCTGGGGTTAGAGGCCACCAAGTACCAGTTCCATATGGCAGTGGACTTGAATGACACTGCAGCTAGGTGGATGGCCCTAACAGTAGCTCTGAGGAGGTTTGCTTGGCTCAGGACAACAAACCTCACCCAGGATACCCAGAACAAGGCTACTGACTTCCCTTGTGAGAACAGTTCCCTGTTTGGAGACAAGACTGAAGTCTGCATGAAAAAAGTAGATGAATACAAAACCACTTACAGGAGCAATACCGTAAAAGAAAAGTCTTCTACCTCCTACAGAGCACAGGGAAGGGGATGTAGAGGGAAGTCAGGCTACGGCAGACCTTTCTTTCAGGCCCAGGCCACCCCTGTGTACCAACAGCAGAAGGGGTATTTCAGGGGGCAGGGGCAGAAGGGGCTCCAGGAGTGGTGACCAGACCACCCAGCCTGCAGCCCAGGCAAAGCAGACTCTCTGATCCACAGGTCACAGTCGCCGCCCCACCACCAGTAGGGGGTAGGCTGGCTCGCTGCTTCCCAGTCTGGAAAGTAGTCACCACAAACAAGTGGGTCTTGGAAGTAGTGAGCCTGGGACTAGCCCTCAGCTTCAGATCCTTCCCAAAGCTGGCCGGCCCTTCAGAGCAGCAGTAGTGCTTCTGCTCGCCTTGACGACCGGGTTCAGAGTGCGTGCACTTGGGCCATCGGGGGCCAGCCAGGAGGAGGAGGATAGAGCATATGTCGGATTGCTCTCTTCCGGGGAGGGAGGGCAGTCATCCCCGCTGCAGTATCACCACCTGGGTGACCACAGGTGGAGGTGCAACTCGGGGATGCGGTGGGTGAGGAGGACATCAGCCGAGTTCCAGGATGGCCACCACGTCATGACGTGCTTCCCTTGGAACTCCTACAGTGCCGATGTCCTCAGGGCTAGGAGGAAACACAGGAAGTACCCCCACGTCTGAACCAGGAGATGGCCTCCAGCACGCAGCCTAACACGCCGGACGATCCCTGGAGAGGCACCTGACGAAGACACAGACAGGTGGGGGGTGGTAAGGAGCAACCACTCTCCCTCTTCCCACCAGGGGACAAACCAAGGCAGCATGGAGGTGGCCCCAGGGAAGAGGTCCAGGTGCAGCCAAGCATCATGCCTAGGACAGCCTGAAGGAAGGTAAGGCTGTGGGAGAAGGGGACATAAACAGCAAATATAAAAAAAAAAATCCTTCCCCAAGCTAAGGTCAAAACCCTTCAGACCAGCATGTATCACAGAAAGGGCACTCTTGGAAAAAGAGGTGTTAGGACTGCTGGCATCAAGGGCAGTGGAACCTGTTCCAGCCTCACAGAGGGGGAAAATTATTCTACTCAAGATACTTCCTCACACTAAAATAGAATGGGGAGTGGTGACCCATCTTGGATCTAAGAGCTCTGAACAAGCACTTGACAAAGCCAAAGTTCCGGATGGTAACTCTGGCAGTGATTCTCCCTACTCTTCAGGAAGGAGACTGGCTGGCATCTGTGGATCTCAAGGATGCCTGCTTCCACATCCCAATCAGGGAATCCCACAGAAAATACCTCAGGTTCAGGCTTCACTCAGGGCATTACCAGTTTGCAGCTCTGCCTTTTGACCTAACCTCCGCCCCCAGGGTTTTCACAAATTGCCTGGCAGTGGTGGTGGCTCACCTGAAAAGGCAGGGTATAACAGTGTTCCCCTACCTGGATGACTGGCTAGTCGTGGGTCAGTCTCCACAGCAGGTAAAACATGCCCTAAAGTAAACCCAGGACACTCTAGAGTCACTGAGGTTCATCATCGATGTCCAAAAATCTGTCCTTCAGCCCACTCAGGTACTGACTTTCATAGGGGCGGAGCTGGACATTCAGCAAAGGGGAGAGCTTTTCTCCCTCAGAAAAGAGTGGACAATATCTTTCAAATTGCAAGCTCCTTCAGCATCAGCAGGCCACAGCCAGCGAGGCATTTCCTAAAGTTGCTGGGACATATGGTGGCAGCAGCAGGAAAAGTCCAAGGCTGTAGATTCCAGATGCAGGACATCCAGTTCCATTTCAGGGCACACAGGTGCCAAAGAAAAGACTCCTTGGCGAAGCTGGTTCCAGTGACAAGCACACTTCTGCAGGCTCTGCAGTGGTAGAAAGACAAAAGCAATCTCAGGCTGGGGGTTCCCTTCAGGGCAGAGTCCCCCTCCCTGGTACTCAAAACAGATGCCTCCTTCCTAGGATGGGGGGCACATCTGGAACACCATACCATGCATGGTACATGGTCCCCAACAGAATCACTACTACACATAAACCTCAGAGAAGTGCTGCTAGCACTCCAGTCGTTCACCTCTTTGGTACAGAGCAAGGTGGTACGAGTCAGAACAGACAATACTACCACTATATACTACATCAACAAGCAGGGAGGGACATGGTTCGACCTCTTGTGCACAGAAGCAATGAAGATATGGGGTCTGACCTATCCTTTGCAGGTGTCCCTGGTGGCCATTCATCTGCCAGGGAAAGGCAATACTCTAGCAGAGGTTCTATGTGGTAACAGCAATCACCATTATGGCTAAATCAGAGCGCTGAAAAACAACAAAACAGCACCAGGGCTTGTATTTTTGCGTTTATGCGGGGACTGTGCCCCCACCCCTCTACTTAAGAATTCCTCAATGTCGGGGGCAAAACCTAAAAAATTTAATCTGGGCGGGCGCAACAAAAGCGAACCTGCTCCATGCAGACCCAGCACCCTACACAGCAAAGCTGCAGCCGACCTGCCACACTACGGGCCAGCTCGCAGCTCACCACAGTGCCACCCTCAAATATCCCTCCCACCCTCACGACCAGGCTCGCTCCCACCCCACCCCCCGCATGTGTACCTGTAGCAGTGTGCTTGCTCCCACCCACCCCTGTGTGCATACCTGTAGCGGCTTCCTGTCGCTCAAGTCACCAACCCACCCCATCTGGTCACTGTAGCTCCTGGGTTAGCGCTCTGACATGCGCCACAATTGAGTCGCCCTTTCACGGGTTGCTCAGTTGCAGTCACTAGTGTCATGGTGTACCCTGGCAGATGACCTCAGCAGAATCAACCTAAACCACCGCGAGTGGTCCCTCAACAGACAAGTACTAGAAGTGGTGTTTCAGAGAGATGGGGAATTCCAGAAATAGACCTCTTCACCTCAGAATAGAATCACCAGCTGCCCAGGTTCTGCTGCAGGCCTCCAGTAAAGGGCACAGTGCCCCTGGATGCACTGGTGTTGGATTGGACAGGGATGCACCTTTATGCAATCCCCCAGTCCCATTACTTCTCAGAGTGCTGATAAAAGTCAGGCCCCAATCAGCAACCATGATTCTGATAGCCCCAGACTGGGCCAGGCAACTGTACTAGTACTCCCTACTTCTCTCTCTCTGTCAGTAGCTCAACCAATCAGCCTTCCTCAGGGGCACAACCTCCTGACCTCCTCTCAGGGCAGGATTCTGTATCCAAACCTCAGGTCACTTAGGCTCAAGGCCCGGCTCTTGAGGACTTAGAGTATGTTAACTTGCAACCCTCTGAAAGTATTCTTAGGGGCTCCTGAAAGCCTGCTACAAAGAAAACCTATGCCGCAAAATGGAAAAGGTTTTCTATCTGGTGTGGCATTAAGGACTTGGGACCCAGCCAATCAGGCCTGTCAGTCCTTCTAGACTCTCTCACCCATTTGCACTCTTTGGGTCTACAGCCCTCGACCCTTAAGGTTCACCTGGCATCAGTCTCAGCTTATCTTTCGGCTGGTAAGGGCATTTCTCTAGCAGCCCAACCCTATTTTTAAGAAGTTTTTCAAAGGGTTGGCACACTTGCACCCCCCCCATAGGGAACCAGTGCCCACCTGGGACCTTAATGTTTGCATTGCTACTCTCTTGGGACCCCCCTTTGAGCCCACGTCTACAGCACACCTGAAGTTTGTCACTTAGAAAACTATATTCCTAGTGGCCACTACCTCAGCCAGAAGGATAAGCAAGCTGCAAGCCCTATGTATAGAACAGGATTACATATCCTTCCACAGGAATAAGGTGGTCCTCAGGACAAATAGGAAGTTCTTCACTAAAGTAGTGTTGGATTTTCATTTGAACCAGACTATCACTCTGCCAATCTTCTTCACTGATCGTCCCAGTTCAGGGGAGCGGAGGCTCCACAGCCTGGACATTAAGAGAGCGCTCAGATACTATCTTAACCACACTGAGGGCCATAGGCAGGACAGACAGCAGCAGTTCCTGACTTATAGGGATGTGGGAAAAAGAAAGAGCTACTAAAATGACCATCTTATGGTGGATAGTAGCATGTATCCAGTTCTGCTACAACAAAGCTGATAAGGAGCCCCCAGTAGGCCTAAGGGCACATTCTACAAGAGGTACAGCTGCCACGATTGCAGCTGCCAGGGATATTCCCCTTCTGGAATTCTGCAGAGCAGCTACATGGAGAACAATACACACTTTTACAAATCATTACAGTTTGGACATTCAGTCCAGGGGTGATGCCAGGTGTGGCACAGCAGTGCTGTAGAACCTGTTTCCAAAATAAGGTTCTGTGCCCACCTCCAAAGGTGCTGCTTCATAGTCTGCTACAGTTAATCATATTGAAGAATTCCTGGGGTTAGAAGAAAAAATTACTCCCCTTAATAATCTTGTTTCTTCAATATGATTAACTTTCCCTTCCCTTTCAGAATCAGTTGCCCTCTGCATCACAGCTGGTTTAGTATACTGTTGATCATCCTGGTTTTTTCTTAATCTTTTAAAACCAGATGGCTCTTGATTCCTCTAGTTTAGTCCTATCTGACATTTCCAGGGGACAGAAACATTGCTAGGATAGCTTAGGTTAGGAGTTTCAACAAGCAGGCTGCAAGAAAATCTGAGCATTATAGAACGCAGCAGTTCGTAAGGGTAGCAGATTTGAATGGTGGCACAAGCCAATAGATGTTCCATCATTAGCATACCATTCCAACATTTCTCCAGGGCAGTTCAACATTGGAGACTGACTGCTACAGTTAATCATACTGAAGAGTACCTTGGAAGAAACGAGATTACTAAGGTGAGTACTTTTTTCTTCCTGTCCTTCTGGGCTATGGACACTAGGACAGTGTCCAAGCTGAAATGAGGTTACTTAGTCCACAGGTACCAAGATAGCTTTGGGCTTACATATCCCAGGGGCGAACAACTCTGAGCTCCCCCAATTACCAAAGTCCCAAACTACAGGATCTCTATTGGACAGTGCATGTCTTTCAAATTGTGTGGACAGTTTCAGTGAACTTCATCCTACGACAACAAGAAATCTTTCTCCTCCTATGCCAGCCAGAAGCGTGGCAGTTCCAACTCTCGACAGAGGGGAGGCATCTCTTTTCCCAAAACATTAGATTCCATCACTGTGAAGGCACCATTTGTGTTTCTAAACCAGTCCGCCAACAGTTCTGAAGCCACACTTCCTAAAAACTGGCAGGAATTCCCTGAGCTCTAGGGCAAAATCTGGTCATTCCCAACACTGGGCAACACTTGACTTTCCAAGTCTCTCACAGGTAGGGAGATGTCCCCAGAGTTACTCACAGTTGCTGAATTAATCTCCATACAGGAGTCTTTGCCCCTCACGGCACAGCAGTAGAGCAGACTGCTGCCACTAACTCAATGTAGTCTCCCTTTTAGATGACATGGGGGCTGGCAGGGACAGGGGAGAGGAGTAACCTCCCCGAGGCTCTCTGAGCCAGCACCACACTCCTCCTCTGTCTTCAAGTGATTGACAGGGGCTGCCAAGGGAGTCCCAACAGGTTAAACCTGAGCTGCCCAGTGTGGTGAGCTAGTCAACTGCCAGTCATTATTTGCAGATATATTTCTGTATATTCTTTTTGATGTGATTTTGTGTACGTTAAATGCCACACGAAAATGCCCAGTGTTACAGACAGGTCTCAGGAAGAGAGAAAAGGGTCTTGCAAAATATGTGACATTCCTATGTGACCCAGGAAAACAGCTACTAGCCAGGAAGCTGAAAATTATATTTTCAAAGGGGATTTCCCTAGTCAACTAGTCAAAGGGAGAGGGTCATAAAATTGTCAGGGGATAGAAAACATCCCCTAGGATCATAAAACTCTTTCACTTCAAAGGCATGATACCTGGGAAACATGGTCTAGTAAATAGCCCTCCCTAACAGGCTGGTGTGAATTGTCTTACAAGTGTTATATTGTAGGGCAGTAGGACTTCAAAGGCACTAATTCTGAAAATGTTATTAATGTGCAAGGAAGTAGTGATATGAGAACCCAAATAAGGAAATAATAATTCTTTAAAATCTGGAAAAAGCAAGAGTGACATCTACTGGCCTAACAAAAATAAGGCCACTAGCTATCCACAGACTGGGATGGCCATCCATATTTAAGACCCTCCACAGAGCATTGGTTGGCTCACTTTTCAAAGGACACTCTTCTGACACACAAGATGCAAGACTGCCACAACACAGAGACAGATTAAGAACCAGAGACTGCACTTATTCTTCTGGATTTCAATTCACTACGAACTTAAGGTAGAAATTAGATAAAAGTTTATAGTGCATTTGTTTTATGTATATTTTCCATTTTCATTTGTGTTATTCTGTGACCAAATTTTCTAAATCTTTTAGTTGTAACTGTATGATTACTAATTATTTTAGTACAAACATTTGTTTTTAAGAAATCTGGCTGAGCGAGATTTTTCATGTTGTGTGTGGTTGTGGGACGTTTAATAATAATCTTTGACTAAACTGTTCAAGGGGTATCACCATAAACTACCAATCAAACAAGGGTCTGTACAGGAAATTCTAGGTAAAGATAGGGAGAATATGAAAGTCTCAAGGAAGAGTCAGTAGGGATTTGAACCAGGTTATTGCAAGCCCGTGGGACAAGACAAAATCATGGTTACAAAGCTACCCTGAAGAGATTGTAATGCCTGGTTCTTCCCTCTTTGTGTAACAACTAAAAAAGGGTTCTCATTTGCACATGCACCCGGTTACTGTAAATGGGGTGCAAACCAATGGGTTAAGGGACATGGGGGCGTCTCTTACCCTGGTAAAAGGGAATTTGGTTGTGCCTGACCAGCCTATACCAAATCAGTTTATCAGTGTGAGGTGATTCACTGGAGAGAAGAAAACTGTGCCACTTGCTAGTGTTCTCTTGGACTGGGGTGAGACAGGAGAGACGGTGCAAAAAGTGGCAGTGGCAGACAACCTCGCCCTGGATGTGATTATAGGATACAATCTCCAGAAGGGGGTGGTATGTGCAGTTACCCGCAGTCAGATGGCAAAGGGCTCTTGTAGTTCCCTGAACCCCATAGAAGCCTCTGTGGAAAAGAATAGGAGGCTGGTTCCCCAGCCTGTGTCTCCTGACATGGAGCGTGGTGAAAGGGAGGTAGGACTATCCCAAGTAGCCATTTACAAAACAGCTACAGAAGGTTACTCTGAGGAGGGAAGGGTAACAAATGGTCAGAAGGTTAGGGATGAGGGTAATTGCTAGTTCTGTCTCAGCCAAGTCTAGGGGAATTGCTATATTAGTACGCTGCTCATGCCTTTGGGTGGGGGAGTATAAAACGGACAAACTCAGACGCTGGGTGGTTGCCAGGTTTGTTTTTCCGGGGGAAGGGGGCTGGGGGCTGCAGTACTGGCCAACCTGTATGAGCCTAATGTAGACAATGCGGACTTCTTGCCAGAACTCAGTCAGGCTATTGCTGCCCTTACAGAAGGCAAGCCACAGATGCCTACACTGATTGGTGGCGATTTCAATATGGTACCTGACATATTCCTGGACAAGTCCAAGCCCACTCCCCAAGCTCACCCCAAGGCTCAGGCTTCACTGCAGGAGCTAATTGACGAGTGGGGGTTGGTGGATGTCTGGAGGCGTGAATCCCTCTGGGCGTGATTATACTTTCTGTTCAGCCGTCCACTCCACCTACAGTCGCATTGACCCATGGTTGAACAATGCTGCTGTGGCTCTGGGGGTCTCCTCTACACAAATTGATAACATCATCATTTCTGATCATGCCCCTATTGCGTGCTCTTACACAATGCCTGGGCACGCCACCACGGGCACGAGATGGAGCTGTAACCCCCGCTGGCTGCTGGACACGGAATTTTGTCATATAGTAAAGGAGGCAGCAAAAAGCTACTTTGATCTCAATAACATGGAGGAGGTCAAGGCAGGCACCGTATCAGGCGCTTTTAAGACAGTGTTGAGGGGACACATTATTTCCTACTCCGCTGCTCAGAACAGAGCTCAGAGGGCCACCCTTGACCAGTTGCAATCTGAATTATCCCAATTAGAAGCCCAGTTTAAGGCCTCTACTTCCGCTTCCCCCAATCAGTCCATCATTAGGGACATTATTGGAATCAAATACCGGGTTAATACCATTATGTAGCAAAAGGCGGAATGGTTGCTTCTTTGTTCGAAGCACTGTCACTGGGAAGGTGGGAATAAAGAGGGGAAGCTCCTAGCATATCAGCTACGCAAACAGCAGGCCTCTTCTCGCATACATGCGCTGAAAAGTTCCTCCGGGACAGTCATTTTTGACCCCCAGTGTATCAATGTTCATATGCAGGAGTTTTATCAAGCACTATATCAGTCTTGGATGTCACTGGATTCTGCCCAGTTATCACAGGGTCTGCGTGAGTTCTGTGCAAAGTCTGATTTGCACTGTCTCCCCTCCGATTCTGTGGCGGCCCTGGAGAAACCTTTCTTGGAGGCTGAACTCAAAATGGCCCTATCCCAGTTAACCAAGGGCAAGGCACCAGGGTCTGACGGCATGACTGTTGAACTGCACCAGCTCCTGGCCCCAGTGATCTCTTCCCCACTGCTAAGTGCACTGCAGGAGGCCCACGAAGCTGGATCCCTTCTTCGTACCATGCAGGAAGCACTTATTACCCTCCTCCCCAAGAAGTCCACCGATCCCTTAGACTGTGCTAACTTCCGCCCTAAATCTCTCATCCCAGTAGACACCAAGATCGCAGCCAAGATTCTGGATAACCGGATGGCTGAGGTGTTACATACTATAGTCCACTCCTCCCACGTGGGCTTTACTAAGGGTAAATCTGGGACAGATAACACCAGAAATGATAATTAATCTTAAGTGGCTGGTGCTATGTTCCCATATTCCCATAGCTGCCTTGGTGGTGTACTTTTCAAAAGCATTCGATTCTGTCGAATGGCCTTATTTACATGAGGTCCTTCATCTCTATGGTTTCGGTCCTTATTTTCACCAATGGGTATCCACCCTTTATAATCTTCCAGTTGCTAAAATCCTTACAAATAAGGATATCTACCCATTTTCAGTTAAACAGAGGCATGAGACAGGGATGCCCCCTTTCACCCCTGCTGTTTCTTGTGGCCTTAGACCCACTGATTAGAAAATTGGACACCTCCCCTGCGGTCATGGGCATATGAGTAGCAGACCACTCCTACCTGGCTGCGGCATACACTGATGAATTCCTACTCACCCTGTTTCACCCACAGAATACCCTCCCTGAAATACTTACCATCCTCCATTCCTTTGGTCGCCTGTCTGAGCTGCTGATCAATCAGAAAAAGACAACCCTGGCACCTTTGAATGTGGCTTGTACAAATGATTGCTTACATGGCCTGGATCTTGCTTGGGCCCCCCAAGGTTTCACTTACCTTGGAGTGGTGATTCCATTTTCCTGGAGGGACTTGGAAGCATCTAACTTCTCTCCTTTACTGGCTAGTCTCTCTGCGGAGATCGAGAGGTGGTGCCAACTTAATCTCTCCCTTCGAGGCAAGGTAGCTGCCATTCGCATGCTCCTTTTAACCAGGGTGGCTTACCTCCTTAATAATCTCCATATTCCTCTCTCGTCCAGATTATTCCAGACCCTGGATAAAATGATTGCTGTTTTGCTCTGGGATGGCAAGAAGCCCTGCTGGAGCCATAATAAATTACAAGCTCACTGGTCCAAGGGTGGCCTTGGTCTCCCCTGGATTTAGGGTTACCACTTGGCGTATATGTCTGCCCAAGCCACAAAATGGTTTGTGCCCCCCGCGTCCCCCCCTCCGCTGTGGGTTAGTTTGAAAACTCAGATACTGTCAGGTCATCCTCCAAGTGGGCTGTTGTCAGGGGTATCATTTTCTGATGCCGTCCTGACTCCAGTGATGGCCGAAACCAGGAGAGCCTGGTGTAAACTCATGGCCTTATCTGGTACTCCAAAGATTGCCCGTTCTCCTCCCCTGAGATGTGTACCCATCTGGGATACCCGTCTGTTATTGATAGACAAAAGTCCTGTAAGTTGGATTAGTTGGGAGGAACAAGGCATCAGATGTATTCAGGATCTATATATATGCCCAATTCCTCCGAATTAATGTCGTTCTACCAGCTTAGGACAAGGTATAATCTCCCATCTAAAGACTTCTGGAGGTTCCTCCAGGTTTGCAGTGCGGTTCAGGCTCTTAAGTCCATGTATGCTTCTGACCCTCAGTGGCATTGGTTAGCCTCATTGCATAAGAGCCCTTCGCTTCAGGGGTTAGCTGGGCATTTCTACCAGATGTGGCGTGACTCGCGGTCGGATTATACTGAACCCTGCAGACTGGCCTGGGTGGAGGATTTGCAACATCCTATCCCCCCAGACGTTTGGTCTAGCTGTCTCTGAAGGGCACATTCTTCATATAAGGATGCCAGGAGTCAACTGATTCAACTTAAAATACTCCGTTGATGGTACCGGACTCCAGTGGCCCTCCAGGCAAAGGGGTTGATCCCTCACGCCCAATGCTGGAGGTGTCAGCAAAGTCCCGCCCATATCCTTCACATTTTTGGTTACGTCTTCATCTAGACTCTTACTGGGCCTCCACTAGGAATAAATGCATTAATGTTTTGGGCCAGTCGGTTGATCTGTCTAACCCTACACTCCTTCTTAGAGACACCTCGGCACTGGGTCCTCTTCCAATGGAGCACAATGATTGGCTGATGGGTGCCCTTATGGAAGATAAACGGCTTCTGTTGATGAACTAGCGCTGACCCTTACCTCCCACAGTCTCAGCCTGGCATGCTGCTATGGCCAAGCTCACTAACCTGGAGAGACTTCCTTATCTCAAGAAGGGGCAACTCTCTACCTACTCCTGTAAATGAAATGCATACTTACATTCCCTTCTCTGTTTGTTGCCCCCAACTCCGCCATGTAACCCTCTGACCTAACTCTTACCTGCTCTGGATCGCTGCACCTCAGATCTCCCCCCCCTTTTCCCTGCTTAGCACCTGTTTAAACCTCTTCCACCTTATACCTAGTAACACCACTCCCTTGGTTTTGGACTGGACACTTTGCTGTTACCCCAGAAGTGCAGATGCCGGATGTGCAAATTGTCTACCTTGATTGTTTTCACCAATAATTGTGTTTGCAGTGCACCTTATGTATTATGGACTCACAGATGCTGTGTACATGTTTTGAATATTCCCTTAATGGTTGCATCTCTGTGGAGCCCAACTTGTATCTGTGTGGTATGTTTCCTATGTATCCTGTACAGAACTGTTTGTTGAAAAACTTAATAAAAGTTTTCTATGATAAAAAAATGGTTAGGGATGTCAGTGACCCTGAACGCCCTGATGCTAGAGCTATGGACCCCAGTTTAGGAACTGAAGGGGACATGTCCCATGCCTTGGGAAAATGTGAAGATTTTGTGGCCCCTAGTTTGGAGAGGCTGAGGGCTTTTGCAGAATCTGACGGGACACTGGGAGGTGACATAAGACATAGGGTATTTTGGGACAGTGGACTGTTGTATACCCAGGATATGAGGACAGAGGGAGGTTTGATGGGCAGGCAGTTTGTCATTCCCCAGGGGTACCTTGAATGGTTGCTCAAGATCACTCATGATATCCCCATGTCCAGACATCTGGGTATTGTGCGCACCATGCAGCAATTGGCGTAGAATGACTATTGGCCCAACTTCGTCCAGCAGGTGAAGGAATATTGCAGGTCATGTCATCGGTGCCAACAGATAGGGAAGGTGGGTAGTAAACCCAAAGCTGCTCTAATTTCCTTGCCCATTGTGGAGGAGCCATTCCAGAGGGTAGGAATGGATATTGTGGGACCTTTGAGTACCCCAAGCTCAACCGGTAAAAAGTTTATCCTGACAGTGGTCGATTATGCCACCAGATACCCAGAGGTGGTCACCCTCTCCTTACCTTGGACAAAGTGGCAGATGCCTTACTAGGGATTTTGCCCCGTGTCGGGTTTCTGCAGGAGGTTATTACTGATCAAGGGGGTACCTTCATGTCACACCTGATGAAATGTTTGTGGGAAAAGTGTGGGGTGGTGCAGAGACGCGTGACGCTTTATCACTCACAAGCCAATGGGGCTTGTGGAAAGGTTTAATGGTACTCTAAAATCGATGCTCCAAGCATTTGCTGAACAGCATGGGAAAGACTGGGAGAAATACCTTCCCCACCTGTTGTTTCCCATACAGGGAGGTGCCCCAGCAGTTGACAGGGTTCTCCCCCTTTGAACTCTTGTTTGGACGTAGGGTGCGTGGGCCCCTAGACGTGATCTGGGAAGACTGGGAAGGCAAGCATGCCACCCAGGGAACTCCCACAGTGGAGTATGTCCTGAAGTTTAGGGAGAAGCTGAAGGAGCTTATGGGGGTGGCCTAAAGCAACTTGTCTGCTGCCCAGCAGAAACAAAAAAGCCTGGTACGATTGCTGAGCCAGAGCTTGAACGTACAGCGTAGGTCAGGAAGTGATGGTCCTAATTCCAGTCCAGAAGGACATGCTGCGGGCTGACTTGGCGGGACCATCTAAGGTAGTCTGACAGGTCAGTGACATAAATTACATTGTGGAATTGCCTGACAGGAAACATACCCATAGGATGTACCATGTCAACGTGATGAAGCCATATGCAAATAGGGCTGACATGGTATTTGCAGTGTGTAGTCCTGGGGAAGGGACGGACAAGGAAGACCACTCCTGGACTTGCTAGAAGAAAGCAAGCAGGAGTCCTCTATGGAGACACTCAAGCTGTTGCTCCAGTTGAACCCGGAACAGTCCCAGGAAGTGAGGGAGGTTTTAGAGGACTTTGTGCCTTTGTTTATGGCCAAACCTGGACAAACCCCCTTAGTGACACACAATGTAGACACGGGGATGCAAGCACCCATACGGCGGATAGCCTACTGGGTGTCTGAGGCTGTCCTAAAGGACATTAGGAGGGAGGTGGAGGAAATGCTGTATTTAGAGGTAATCCAGAAATCCCACAGTCCCTGGGCCTCACCCATAGTTCTTGTTCCCAAGCCGGATGGCTCTACTTGCTTTTGTGTGGACTGTCATGGACTCAACGCGGTCACAAAGTTTGACGCTCACCCAATGCCTCGGACAGATGAACTGCTGGACAAATTGGGAGGGACGGCATACCTTACCACAACTGACTTGATCAAAGGGTATTGACAGGTGGAGTTAACTGCTAGAGCTAGGGAACGGTCAGCCTTCATCACTCCAGTAAGCATATTTGAGTTCCAGGTAATGCCTTTTGAAATGAAGAATGCCCCTGCCACCTTCCAAAGGTTGGTCAGTCAGGTGTTACATGGTACTGGAGAGAACACAGTGGCTTTTCTGGATGATATTGCCATCTTCAGTGCCAGCTGAAAGGAACACCTGTCCCACCTGAAGGAAGTGTTGGGCAGGATACAGAGGGCAGGGCTCACTGTTAAGGCTGAAAAGTGCCAGGTAGCTATTGCGGAGGTGGCCTACCTAGGCCATGTAGTGGGGCAGTGGCAGCTTTGCCCTAATCAAGCAAAGATTGAGGCAATAGAGGCATGGCCCATGCCTGAAATCCAGAAGCAGGTTAGGAGCTTCCTAGGGACTGCAGGATACTATCAAATGTTTGTACCAAATTACAGTACCCCGGTAGCTCCCCTATCTGGCCTGCTAAAGAAAAGAAAGCCCAAAAAGGTAGACTGGGAGCCAGACTGTGAACGAGCCTTTGCACGGCTAAAGGAGGCACTGTGCAGTGCCCTGTGTTGGCCAGTTCATATTACTCTAAGCAATTTGCAGTCCAGACAGATGCCTCTGATGTGGGGATTGAAGCAGTCCTCAGTCAGACATCTAATCAGGGAAAAGACCACCCAGTCGTATATCTGAGCAAAATGTTGCTTCCCTGGGAGCAGGCATACTCCACGGTGGAAAAGGAGTACCTTGCTATGGTATGGGCCCTGAAGAAATTAGAATTGTATCTGTATGGGAGACACTTTGAGGTACAGACCGATCATAACCCCCTGGTGTGGCTAAATCAGATGGGTAAAACAAATGACCATCTCTTAAGGTGGAGTATTGTCCTACAGGCCTACGACATGACAATTACCAACAGGGCCAGATCGGCCAGTGCCAATGCAGATGGCCTATCTTGCCAGTTAGAACAGTAACAGAATTTGTAAAAACTTTACCATGTAGTAGGGGGCTTGTTCCCACAAATTCAGTCTTAAGGAGGGAGGGATGTGGTGAGCTAGCCAACTGCCAGTCATTATTTGCAGATATATTTCTGTATATTCTTTTTGATGTGATTCTGTGTATGTTAAATGCCACAAGAAAATGCCCAGTGTTAGTGAAAGGTCACAGGAAGAGAGAAAAGGGTCTTGCAAAATATGTGACCAGGAAAACCGCTACTAGCCATGAAGCTGAAAATTACATTTTCAAAGGGGATTTCCCTAGGCAGCTAGTCAAAGGGAGAGAGTCATAAAATTGTCAGGGGATATAAAACATCCCCTAGGATCATAAAACTCTTCCACTTCAAAAGCAGGATGCCTGGGAAACAGGGTCTAGTAAATAGCCCTTCCTAACAGGCTGGTGCGAATTGTCTTACAAGTGTTATATTGTAGGGCAGTAGAACTTCAAAGGCACTAATTCTGAAAATGTTATTAATGTGCAAGGAAATGGTGATATGAGAACCCAAATAAGGAAATAATAATGCCTTAAAATCTGGAAAAAGCAAGAGTGACATCTACTGGCCTAACAAAAATAAGGCCACTAGCTATCCACAGACTGGGACGGCCATCCCTATTTAAGACCCTCCACAGAGCATTGGTTGGCTCACTTTTCAAAGGACACTCTTCTGCCACAACGCAGAGATAGACTAAGAACCAGAGACTGCACTTATTCTTCTGGATTTCAATTCACTACGAACTTATGGTAGAAATTTGATAAACGTTATAGTGCATTTGTTTTATGTATATTTTCCTCTCTTATTTGTGTTATTCTGTGACTGCATTTTTTTAAACTTTTAGTTGTAACTGTATGATTATTAATTAGTTTAGTAAAAACATTTGTTTTTAAGAAACCTGCCTCAGCGAGTTTTTCATGTTGCGTGTGGTTGTGGGACATTTAATAATAATCTGTGACTAAACTGTTATTGCTAAGGGGTGTCACCATAAGCTACCAATTGAGCAAGGGTTGGTACAGGGAAATCTGGTTAAAGACAGGGAGAATACGAAAGGCTCAAGGATGAGTCAGTAGGGATTTGAACCAGGTTATTGCATGCCCATGGGAGAAGACAAATTAGGGTTACAAAGCTACCTCAAAGAGATTGTAATACCTGGATCTTCCCCCTTTGTGTAACAACCAAGAAAGGGTTCTCATTTGGCTACAAGACTCGAGACTTGTATTGTACCCTTATCCAGAGTAAAGAGGGAGCCCTTGGGCCTTGTGGCGGGTGTTCAGTCGTGACCTTGGCGAGCATTCTAGACAGACACAGGGAGAGTATCCCTGTTTTCCCCCTGCCTGTCACGGACTGCACGTAGGGATGGGCACTGTGAGCTCAGTGGGCCTGACCCTCAGGAGAGGGTTCATGACACCCAGCACTTTTAATTAACAAACCCACTAAAATATCAAAGTCCTAGTAACCCTAGCGGAAACCCAGGGATTACACATACGTTCCTCAGAGGTATTCTACTTCCACACACCCAACATCCTTGATCCAGTTTAGTTGTGGGAACTTTAATTTGATTCTAGAGACACTTACTGCATCTCTCGTTCAGGCTGCTACTGTTTAACAGCTACACTTTCTCTTTTGGAAGACACTGTACCTAGGGGATATGGTGTCTACTAGACGCACATTTGAGTAGCAGGCTCTTGTTGTAGATTCTCTGTTTCTTATTTTTCACAAGAAGAGAGTTATATGCCGTACTAGTCCTGATTTTCTACCAAAGGTCGTGTCTCATCAAACACTAAAACTGACCATTAACCTTCCTGTGTTTATTTCTTGACTTCCACAGGTAGTGGGGAATGTCATTTGCATACGCTAGACATCCGCTGCGTTGGTACTTGGATCGTACTAAGGAACGTAGAAAATCCTCCCAACTATTTGTGGCTTTTGCCCCCCGGCTGGTGGATTTCCCTATTTCAAAGCAAGGCCTTCCCAAATGGTGGCCTGCCGCATTCATTTCTGTTACCAAAAGCGCAGTAAGCAGCTTCCTGATTCTGTCCTTGCTCACTCCACCCATGGGGTGGCTACTTCCATGACTTGTTTTCACAGTGTGTCCGCTGTTTACATATGTGCTGCTGCCAGTTAAAGTACTGTTCATACATTTATGAACCACTACAGTCTGGACATCGTCTCGTAGACATGCCGGATTTGGCCTTACTGTCTTGCAAGACCTCCTTACTCAGTGTCCCTAGATCCTGTCTTCCTTTCATAGTGTTTTGGTACTACTTGGGAATCATCCATGATGTGACTCAATGGAGGGAGATGTCCTCCAAGATGATAGGATACAATAGTTACTTACTGTAACAGCAGAGCTTCAAGACAGTCTTCTCCACTGCGTCACAGCTCTCCCTCTGTCCTTTCCCCCTTGTCATGTCACAGTAATTAGGTTCTCCTTTTATGCCTAATTCAGCATCTTTACTGAGGTTCCCATATCCTCTCGTATGTGCCTGGTTTGGTCCTAGTTGCTTCAGTCCCTGACAGTCTGATGACCCTGTAAGCTTGTCCCTGGCAGGGAACTGAGGCATGTTGGGGACGCCCATGTTGTAGAGACAACGACAAGGCCCATCAACTTGGATGGCTCCAGCCAGCAAAAATGTCCAGGTGGTCCTGACACTGACAGCTTGCAGCTCCATGATGTGGCTCAAAGGAGGAGATTCTTTTGAAGATCTGCTGTTATGGTGAGTAACTGTTCTTTCTTTCAGTATAATGCTGAGGCAGGCAGCATCCCATGGTGATGTTACAGCTGTGTGAGCATGTCAGCCTCGGTGGATGATGTAATTACCTCGCAGTTATGACTAACCCGATAACAATGTTGGAACTAAGAAAAAGTATGGCTAAGTCTGGAAGAATTTCTTCTGTTTTTGATGTTGACTCATCTGACTGAATGTTTTAAAAAACTTATGTGTGTATGTAAGAAATTCACTATTGCTAGAGGAAATATTATCAAAAGTGAAATACAAGCTATATAAAGTATAGTTAGTGGTGGCCATTTTCTTTGATGCTTAGTTAATTCAGTACTGGTAAAATCTAGAATATAATTTTACAGTATGTGTAAAATTCCAGAATGACATTTTTTAAAAATAGGAATTCAAAATGCATCAAAGGGCTTGCATTGTAGTCATATTTGCCACCTGCAGCTGGTCCAGAATGTGGTAGCAAGGCTTCTGACCTGTGTGTGGAGGTCTGAATATATTACACCATCATTACATGTCCTAGGCTGGCTGACAGGTGGTGAGTTGACTACAAGGTGCATTTGTGAACTAATAAAGCCCGAACAAGCTGGGACCCCTGTACCTCAGGTGTCCTCTGACCCCTAGGCAGCTGGGAAAATGACTAGATCTGCAGGTCAGGGGATGCTGAGTGTTCCTCCTTCACATCTAAAATTGTGGGAGAGAGAGCCTTTGCTTCGTTGATGCTCCCTGTCTTGTAGAACACCCTTCTGAGGGAGATCCATCTGTGGAAGTGAGTTAGGGATCTCCTTCTGTGGAAACAAGGTAGGAAATATTGACTAATGCAGGCAGTGACAGCGGCTCAGGGAGAGGGGGTTAAAACACATGGCCTAATTAGACCAACTGATATGGGTCAGAATCAGAAATGAGTGGGTCAAAAATGAATTGATAGTACAAATGTCACCAGTTCTGTAGCTAAAACTTGTAAGGCGAAATCCTTTTTGTTGTTGACTTTTCCATCTTTCAGTTATTGTTGTAGACCAGGTGCACTGCAGTGGACTCACTGGCAAGTGGAAGGTGGGTCATTTCTGGACAGGCTGCAACTGTTTTCCCTTTTGGTGCATGCTAGCGATGTCCTTGAATGCAAGCCTTCCCTTATTTCAGTTAGGCTAGTATTTAGGGTTAGTTATTTTAGTACTGCATGGATTTAAACTTTTAGAATAGCTGTGTGACTGATTGAAAGACTGTATTTACTTCTTTATTGTATTAGTTGTTGGTTTTGGTATATGCATTCTCTCATGTCTTATGTCTCGTGCCTTTTACTTGCATTGGTTTGTATGCATATTTTATTTGTCAAGTGCTGTAAGCCTTGAACGAGCACTATAAAATAAACTACTGCAGCACTAGAAATAATTTCAGGGGATGCCAGACTTGAAATGGCCAGTCACAAAACTGACTAACACATCAGGAAAGAGAAGCATGTAGAACCATGTAGATATATAGCATTTGTCGGCAGAAAAGGACCAATTGGCCCATCTAATCTCCCTTATTTTTCCTGCGTGTTACTACACCCTGGACCTTATTTGGTAGGGTGTCCCTTCCTCCTTCCTTTCCTCTGTCTAATATGCCAATGTGCCTGTCCCACGCATGCTTGAAGCTCCCCACTATCTTCACCTCCACCACCTTTTCTGGCAGGCTGTTTCAGTCATCCACTACCCTTTCTGTGAAGAAGTATTTTCTCACATCCCTCTTAAACTTCACCCCTTCAAGCTTAATAGCATGCCTCTGTGTTCTGGTACACCTCCTCATCTGAAAGAGACTACCCTCCTGCACCTTGTTCACCCCGTGAGGTACTACAGGTCTCAATCATGTTGGACTCCTGCAGCCGCTCCACATATGGTTTCTCATGCAACCCCCACGCCATTTTAGTAGCCCTCCTCTGGACCGCTTCCACCCTGTCAGTGTCCTTGCAGAGGTGCGGCCTCCAGAACTAGACACAGTACTCCAGGTGAAGTTTCACTCGTGAGCAGTACAGTGGCAGCAACATGTCTCTTCTGCTAGAAATCCTTATTGGGAGATGTTGCATCTTTGAGCAGAAAAGGCTTAACAGTTAAAACAGAAGAAATGAGCACACTCCAAGGATTCATTACTAAGTGCATTTTACTGCATACTACAAGCTACACATGAAGCAGGTGTCTACTCCATGTGTAGTTGACTATGCGATAAAATTCACTTAGCACTAAATCCTTGGAGCGTGCCTATTTTTTTTGTTTTTAACAGTAATATTGAATTTTTCCTGCACACAGAATTTGTTCCTGTCCAGTTAGTTGTTTTTTTTTGTAATATATATACTGTATATATATATTTGTTTTAGTTGTGTTCTTTCTAGGATTCCTCGGCAAAGGGGGTTGTACCTATGGTTCCCCCCCCCCCTTCAGGCTGTCACTTTTGGCCCATGCCCCAGCTGCAGCCAGAGCTTGACCCCTATGCCCCACCCCTACCAGCCTCATTGCGGTGGGGACTTACCCCGATCACTGCAGAAGGCCAGATGAGCACCAGGGGAGCTGACTTAGGTGCGTTTGCTGCAGCACCAGCAGACCACCTTCACGCACACGGGGAGGATTTTCTCTTTGTTTCCCCCTCCCACGGCACAGGCATGCAATGACGCCAAGGATCTTCCGTGTGCATGTCTGCGCACAGCACATCTGGCGTCAGCCTGCGTCGACCCTCCAGCAGACCGTGAGCTGCCCTAACCCCCAAGCACCACTAGGCGCCAGCACACCCGCAGTCATCCCTTCCCATCTACCCCAGAGGAGAGCAGTCGCTGGGATGCTCAGTCCTCCTCCCAGCCAACCCCCAGCTCCCGAGGTTGCTCCCGACCCTGGGTCGCTGGCATGGCACGAGGTGTGGCATCCAGCACCTCAACCCTTCAGCGCCACTGGACCGGCACTGTATTATATATTTTTATTACTTTTCAAGTTTTAACAACAGACAGAATAGACAGTACAAAATATTTACATAGTTCATGCACTTAACATCACGACATTTAAGCTACATTCAAGTGAGGAGGTATGATGGTATATTACACATTTCATTAAGATAATTATATACTGTCAGATGGCTGGGCCTCCCTTTCCAGTGGTGGGGGAAAAATAAGAGTCAACACCACCTGGTACTTTATCTTTGTTGCCCCTCCATTTACACTCGATCCTTCGTATGGCCAAATTGACTCCCCTACCTCCTCAACATATCAACTCAATGAATTTGTGCATTGAAGGAAAAGAAGAATCTTATCATTACATTTCATAATCAGTTTAAGATACATTAAATGTAATATTATAGGTTAGTAAGTACATTCTGCTAACGTCGTCACTACATTATAGCTCATAGTGGTATTTTACGGCTATTTTGGGGCATGTTGCCCAAAGTCTTCACCTATTACTGGCATATTCTGCTAATTTATCACTTGGGGTATTCTCCCCTCTTAGCTGTAGCCCCCTTCACTATCCAACGTTCTTTAGCTGCCCACCCCTTCCCTTAGTATCTGGGCCTCCACTGGGGTTAATGAGATCAGGAACCTATCCCATTCCAGAAGAAAATGTTCCTCCCTCCCTTCCCTTAAGAGCGTAAGTGAATCTGTCCGTAGCCAGCATTGACAGCATCAGGTTCTTCCACATCCCCCTAGTGGGGCACAGAGCACCCAGGTGTTCAAAATGACCTGTCTTGCCACCATCAGCATTATTCTGACCCATCTGGAGTACAACACCCAGTCTCCCTCCCTCTCCAGTTCTACCCCAAATAGAAGTGACACAGGCAAAAACTCAATCTCCCTCCCCCAGATAGCTGCAATGTCCCCTGCCACATCCCTCCAGCAGTCCCTGAGAATTGCACACTCCCAAAGATAGTGAAAATAGGTACCCCTGACCACATGGCATCATCCACACATCGGGGATACCCCTGGGCAAAACTTGTGAACCATACTGGAGGGGTAGTATACCCTGTGAATAAATATATATTGTGACTCCTTAAATTTGTTAGAGTAGGAGGCCCATATGTGAGCTATTTATAAGTTTCCAATTTTTTTCCGAAATAAGTATGTTCAAGTCTAACTTCCATTTTGCTCTAGTTTGTCCTGTAAGATCCAGGAAGAACACTCTGTCATGTCTGACCACAATACCAATGTGGTCTTGTTCCTTCTTTGAAGCGCCCAATATTTCCTGTTCCACCTCCGTTAATGGGGATCCGTCCATTGGTATTCTGTGCAAGATTCCGCCAAAATTCCTGACCTGTAGGTATTTATAGAAGTGTGAGGTAGGCAGCCCCAAACTTTCCTTTATTATGTCGAGTGAGTATATGCCCTCCCTATTATATAAATGTCCTGTACATCTAATTCCCTTGCCCTCCCATGAGTTGAATCCTAGGTCCTCCATACTCGGAAGAAATTCTGGGTTTTGTGCTGTTGGTATGAGGAGAGTGTTCTCCCCTGTTGCCCCCCTCCTCCTTCCAATACTAAACCAGGCCTCTAAGACCGCCTCGACTAGAGGGCTTGGGTGTTGGGTCTGTTTAAATGCCCTGTCCCCACCCTTGGCATAGTATGAAGTTAGCCTTCCCGGGCTATTTCTTTCCTCCAAGTCCACTCATCTAGAGGCCTCTCCCCCATTCACCCAATTATGTAAATATCGATATTGGACAGCAATCCACCCCCCCCAAGATGCTTTTAATCTATCTAGCCGCATTCTAGACTTCATTCCTTGCCAAATAAAGTCACTGAAACCCTTTTAATGTCCTTTGCACTTGGTGGGAATGGGACCATTTGCATGACATATAGGATCCTCGGTAGGATGTTCATTTTTATTAAATTTACCCTTCCAGCCAAGAGATGGGGAGAACCCCTCCACCTGCTAAGGTCCACCAGGATAGTATTAAATAAAGGGTTATAGTTCAATTTATATAACATGTTAAGATTCTATTCGGTCTTTATGCCGAGGTAAGTAAAGAAATGCTCTATCCTCTTTAGCCCCCATGTTTCTTTGGGTAGGTCCCTCTTGTCTCCATCCAGACAGAGGATTTCAGATTTCTGGATGTTCAGTTTGTACCCTGAGAGTTGGGTGAACTCCCTCACAGTATCTAGTAGGGCTGAGACAGAATTTTCTGGTTGTGTAACATATAGGAGTACGTCGTCTGCATAAAGGATAATCTTATGTTGAGACCCGTTCCCTCCTGGAATACCCTGTATTTCCCGGCTCTCTCTGATTCTTATAGCTAAAGGCTCTACTGCTACAGCGAAGAGAAATGGGGAGAGGGGGCACCCCTGCCTCATACCTCTCTTCAGCAGAAACGTTTCTGATGGGGCACCATTCACCAGAACCCTTGCTCTGGGATCTATGTACAGCATCTTCACCAGAGATATGTACCCATCCTGGAATCCAAATCAGTCCACAGCCTCAAACAGGTAGTGCCATTCAAACATGAAGTCTTGCTGTATTCTGACAATCTGCAGTTATCTCCAGCCTTTGAACTGCACCGGAGAGTAGAGGGTTAATTTTCTATGCAGTGCATAGAACATTGAGCTCGAGCTCGGTTGAGGTCTCTGTCTGCAGCACTTTAAAACCCAACCGTCAGATTCTTTATTTCACCTCACTGAACAGTCGCTCCGGAGATTTCTGCTTCTGCTCAGTTCAAAGTTGGTTAAAGTTGTCGGTTTCATTCCGAATTTATTTCCGCATTGTAGGTTCAGGCTCTGTCTGAGGTGCCGTGAGTACTTTGGATGGTTTCTCTGTTTATTTGTGGAAATTGTAAAACTTGTATTTTCGATCGGTTCAGCTGAACCGATCCAATATATTGAACTCTTGTGTTTTTCTTTAGTGTGTGGTTACCGGTCCTTATCGGTTTTAAAAAAAAGTGTTTTTAACGTTTTTTTCCAATACCCCTAACATGGTTAGAAACCGATAAGGGAGTCTTGCCTGGCGGTTGCCAAATAAAGTGTAAGTTTGGTTAGGTTGGCCATGTCTGAGAAACCCAAGAAAAAAACTGGGCCCACTGGATTTCAACACTGCAGTGAGTGTGGGGAGGTCTTTGCTAAGGCCGATCCCCACACCACCTGTGTTTATTGTCTGGGGTTTGACCACCTCGATACAGACTACCAAATTTGTAAAAACTTTCCTAAGTCTACCCTGGAGAAGAGATTAGGTAGACTTAGGGAAAAGGAGGCCAAGAAGTCCACTGATCCGGATGGCCAGCCCAGTTCGGTTCTGACCGAACCAGAAGGAGTGCCCTCTGACCAGGGTGATACTTCTTCGGGCAAGAGGAGAGCCGATCCTGAGGGATCGGTTCCTACGAAAAGGGAACATAAAGAAAAATCGGCCGGTTTGGATCTGGAGGTTCATGTTCCGACCGCTGAGGAGATTGCCTGAATGATTCGGATTGTTGAATCGATTCGCCCGGTTCCGTCCGATCCAGCTCCGTTAGCTAGGGGTTCGGTTCGGTCAGTTCCTCCGGTTCAGAATTATGCCCCTGAAGATTTTTATGAACTGGAGTTTGAGGAGGAGGGGGATTATGAGCAAGAGGATGAGTTTGAGGGAGCAGAAAGTCTGGATGTGCCCATTGAACTGGCCATCTCCCCAGACAGACCTTCTGGTGTGTCCCCTCCCCACTATCTGTTCTACAGGAAAGTGGCTGAAACTCTCCAGCTCCCTATGGAGGAGGCTACAGAGGATCAGGAGGAGCCTGATTTTGTTGAAATGATGGACATCCCAGAGTCCAGGAGGCTGTCTATTCCCCTACACAAATCATTTGGGAAACAGACACAAAAAATTTTAAAGTCTCCTAATTCTGTGCCTCCTGTTAATAGAAGAATGGACAAGAGGTATACCTTATCAGGCTCAGACATGGAGTTTTTCTATCAGCAATGCAGCCATGTTGGGGTCATGCAGGCTGCAGCCTGTGACAGGGCTAATGTTCCCTTGGCTTCACACCCCTCAGATAAAGACTCCAGGAGGATGGATGCCTTGGCAAAGAAACAATACATGGCATCGTCTTTGGGACTCAGGCAGGCTAATTATATGGCCTGTACAGCCAGGTACCAGAAGTCCAGGTGGGACACTGTACTGGCACTGGCTAAACAGACCTCCCCCCAGCTGGCCAAGGAGCTGGAGGAGGTGGCTGCTGATGGGATTGAGGCATCTAAGGTACAATTTCATGCTGCTGTGTACTCCAGTGATGTGTCATTAAGAGTCATGGCTACATCTGTGGCTCTTCGGAGAATGGCTTGGCTCAGATGTACTAGCCTCTCACAGGACACCCAGGCTAAGGCCATGGATTTCCCTGTGGAAGGTAATTCTCTGTTTGGGGAGCAGACAGAGAATTACATGAAAAAGATGGAGAAATATAGGACCACTTATAGGAGTGCACAGGCCAAGGAGAGGCAGGCAACTCCTCTAAGGCAGCAATCTAGGGGCAGGGGCAGGCCTTTTCATAGGCCTTTCTATCAAGCACAGGCCTCTTCTCCCTTTTCACAGAGGGGGTTCTTAAGAGGGAGAGGCAGAAGGGGGATGAGCAGGGCTACATCCACACCTCAGCCTAAGGCCCCTGCCAAGCAGACACCCTGATGGGCCTGCCCGGGTCGACTCTCCTATCCCTGTAGGGGGCAGGCTGGCTTACTTTGTCCAGGACTGGGTGTCTGTTACTTCAGACAAGTGGGTCCTGGAAGTAGTAAGCCAGGGACTGGTTCTCAGCTTCAAAAAATTTCCGAAGATGAGAGTCAGATCTTTTCCACCTGCAAGTCTCTCCGAAATCCTCACCCTAGAGGAAGAGGTTTAATCGCTTCTGACCTTAAGAGCCATAGAGAGAGTTCCTACCCTACACCGTGGCAAAGGTCTGTACTCCAGGTACTTCCTTACCCCAAAAAATACAGGGAGTGGCGACCCATCCTAGATCTAAGATACCTGAACAAACATCTTTTAAAACCAAGGTTCAAGATGGTGACTCCGGGAATAATTCTTCCCTCTCTAAGGCCAGGGGACTGGCTAGCCTCCCTGGACCTCAAAGATGCTACTTTCACATCCCCATCAGGTGCTCCCACAGAAAGTGCCTCAGGTTCAAGTTGCCCTCAGGCCATTATCAGTTCAAAGCAATGCCCTTTGGTCTAACATCAGCTCCAAGGGTTTTCACAAAGTGCCTGGCAGTAGTAGTTGCCTTTTTAAGAAGGCAAAAGATTTCCATTTTTCCATATCTGGACGACTGGCTTATAGTGGGTCAGTCTCCACACCAAGTCAAGTCAGACCTGCAAGTGACCCAGAAAGTGCTTACTTCCTTGGGATTTCTTCTCAACCTCCCCAAGTCAGTTCTCGAACCGGTGCAGCTTCTTACATTTGTAGGGGCACAGCCAGATACTGTCAAAGCAAGAACATTTCTTCCCCTGGAAAAGGCATGAGTTCTTATAGAACTGGCTTCTTCCTTCAGCCTTAAGGTGTCCCGACCAGCAAGGCACTTCCTTCCACTCTTGGGCCACATGGCAGCTTCTACAGCAGTGGTCCAAGGGGCAAGATTCCAGATGAGGGACATTCACTTCCATCTGAGGGCCCTTTGGTCCCAAAAGAAGGATCCTCTTACCAAACTGATTCCAGTGACTTGGACACTGATCCGAGCTCTTCAGTGGTGGCAGGATCAGGACAGTTTAAGGCAAGGGATCCTATTTGTCACTCAGTCTCATTCAGTGGTCCTTACCATGGACGCTTCCCTTTTGGGGTGGGGAGCCCATCTGGGGACTCTCACAGCCCAGGGACTGTGGTCCCCACAGGAATCCCTTCTTCATATCAGTCTTCTGGAACTCAGGGCAGTTTTTCTGGCCCTGCAAGCTTTCTCTCAGTCTGTGCAGAACAAGGTGGTTCAGGTCAGAACAGACAACACCACCACCATGTGGTACATCAACAAGCAGGGAGGCACTCGGTCCACGGCCTTGTGCACAGAAGCCATGAAATTGTGGTCCCTGGCTTATTCTCTGCAGACCTCTCTGATAGCAGTCCACCTTCCAGGGAAGGACAATGTGCTAGCAGATGCACTGAGCAGGATCTCCCAGGGCCATCACGAATGGTCCCTGGACCCCTTAGTGTTGAAAGTAATTTTTTCAAGGTGGGGCACTCCAGAGATGGATCTCTTTGCATCCCAGACTATCACCAACTTCCTCTGTTTTGTTGGAGACCCCCAGTCTTGGGCTCAGTCCCTCTGGATGCTCTGATGTTGAACTGGGAAGGGAAATTTCTCTGTGCCTTCCCTCCCTTTCCTGTACTGTTCAAATTTCTGGTCAAGGTAAGGTTACAACCCTGCAAAGTGATTCTGATTGCCCCAGATTGGGCCAGGCAGCCCTGGTACCCCCTCATACTGTCCATAGCAGTCCATCTTCCCCTGTCTCTTCCCAGGAATTACAACCTGTTAACCTCCTCTCAGGGGAGGATTTGGTAGCCCAATCTTCGGTCTCTCAATCTCAAGGCATGGCTCTTGAAGAGCTAGAGTATGTAGATTTGCATCTGTCCCAAGGGGTTCTGGATATTCTCAAAGCCTCTTGAAAGCCTGCCACCAGAAAGACTTGTGACTCCAAATGGAAAAGATTCAGCATTTGGTTTTCCAGGAAGCATATCTCTCCAGACACTGCTGAATTGCCTACAGTTCTGGATTATATGGTCCATCTTAATGGCCTAGGCCTCAGACCAGCTACTCTCAAGGTACACTTGTCAGCTGTTTCTGCTTTTCTTTCAGTGGGAAAACCTTCCTCTCTATCATCTCACCCTGTGTTCTGTAAATTTTTCAAGGGATTTCTTCATACCAATCCTCCCTTTATGGATCCTGCCCCTGCCTGGGACTTAAATGTTTGCATTGCTCAACTTATGCAACCTCCATTTGAGCCTATGTCCTCAGCAGAGCTTAAGTACTTGACTTGGAAAACTGTGTTTTTAGTAGCCATTACCTCTGCCAGACATATCAGTGAATTGCACGCCCTGTCAGTGGAACCTGATTTTATCTCCTTTCATAGAGATAAAGTGGTCCTTAGAACCAATAGGAGGTTCTTGCCCAAAGTGGTTTCAGACTTCCATTTGAATCAGTCTGTGTCTCACCCTGTCTTCTTCACTGACCATTCTTCCTCAGGAGAGAGGAGGCTACACAGTTCAGATGTTAAAAGAGCCCTTAGCTACTACATAGAGCGTACCAAGGGTCACAGGTTTGATTCCCTCCAGTTGTTTCTCGCTTATGGGGAAGTGGGAAAGGGAAAACCTGCCACCAAGAGAACTGTTGCCAGGTGGATTGTTTCTTGTATACAATTCTGCTATGAGAAACTGGGAAAAATTCCACCCTCAGGCCTGAGGGCTCATTCCACAAGAGGTACAGCTGCTTCCCTGGCTGCTGCCAGGGATATCCCTCTGTTAGAAATTTGTCAAGCAGCCACCTGGAAAACAGTCCATACCTTTACCAAGCATTACTCTCTAGATATCCAGGCTAGGAGTGATGCTCGGTTTGGCACAGCAGTACTTCAGAGCCTATTCCCAAAGTAGGTTCTGTCCCTCCTCCATGGATCTACTGCTTGGTAGTCTGCAGATCGTTAGAATACAGCAAGACTTCATGTTGTTTGAAGAAAAAATTACTCACCTTAGTAATTATGTTTCTTCTAATGGAGTCTTGCTGTATTCTGACCTCCCTCCCTGCCTCCCCTCTCAGAACCTGGTTTTGGGAAGTGGGTGGGCAGGCGCAGTGTTGCACCCCAGGGGTGCTTCTTGCACACCATCCATTTTATCTGGGTGCTTTTGTATTATGATCTTTTATTTTTGGATAGGTTTTGGTTTTGAGTTTCCTGACTTGAGTCTTCCTTTGGGAATCCAAAACTTTCTGTTGCCAGTTGGCTAGTTAAAAATGTTTAGAATTTCCACATAGATAGTGAGTGTTTGCTTGTAAGAATCTGACGGTCGGGTTTCAAAGTGCTGCAGACAGAGACCTCAACCGAGCTCGAGCTCAACGTTCTATGCACTGCATAGAAAATTAACCCTCTACTCTCCAGGGCAGTTCAAAGGCTGGAGCTAACTGCAGATTGTCAGAATACAGCAAGACTCCATTAGAAGAAACACAGTTACTAAGGTGAGTAATTTTTTCTTCTATTCTATCGAAGGCCTTCTCCGCGTCTGTTGGCAGAACACAGGCTCGACCAGGGTGTCGAGTCCCCCACCATATAATGTTGAGTAACCTCCTCATGCTGTGATAGGACAGCCTCCCTTGAACAAATCCTGTTTGATCCGAGTGAACAATCTGGGGAAGGACTTTTTCCATTCTCAAGGCCAGTACGTTGGTCATTATTTTGCAGTCATAATTTAGGAGGGAAATAGGTTTATAGGAGACACATTCCATTTCATCCTTCCCAGGCTTTAGCAGAATGCATATATCTGCTTCCTGACTTGTCCTAGGCAGTCCTCCCTCTTCCCTTGCCTCCTCCATGAGATCCCTATGTGGGCCTGCAATACTGTTCCTCAGCTCCTTGTAATATTCAGTGATAAATCCATCTGGGCCGCCTGCCTTAAGACTCCCTATTGCCTTCTGGAACTCCTCAACAGTTATGACAGCCCAAGCACATCCCTCTGGTCAGCATTCACATTTGATATATTAATGCCCTCTACGAATTTCCTGGCTAGTTCCTCCGTTCCTGGGCATTCCTCTCTGTATAAGGTTTCGTAGAATTCCTTAAAAGTGGCCCTGATATCCTGGCTGTCCTGCTGCACCTGTCCCCTCTTATTTCAAATGGCCCATATCTTGCTTGATACCTTGCCCCCCCCTTCATAAGTTTAACTAATAAGGGACCAGGTTTGTAGCCCCATTCATTGATTCTCTGTTTAGCAAAGAGTAAACTGGATTTGACTTCCTCTGTGAGGCACTCATTCAGTGCCTTCCTGACAACCAGCAATTTCCTCTTATCCTCGTGCTTTCCTCCCCCCGTTATGATCTGACACTCCAACCCTATGATAGTCTGTTCCAAATTACCAATCCTTTCCCTATTTTCTAACTTTGGTCGTATTCTCAGTAATGACCCCCCATGTAGGCTTTCCCTGCCTCCCATATAGTCCCCTGTGAGGTAACCAAGCCTTTGTTTATTGTCCAGAAGGTTTCCCAGTGTGTTTTAAGGAACTTCCTGAAACCCTCCCTACCTCGTAAATATGTTGGGAATTGCCAGGAACTTTGCCCCCCACTCTCCTTTCCCAATTTTATATCCAGTTGTACCATGGCATGGTCTGAGACGAAGATTGGGCTATGAGAAGCCCAAACCACCCTGCTATTTAGTCCCTTTAGCACAAAAATATAATCCAGTCAGGACCAGGATCCATGAGGATTGGAATAAAAAGTGTATTCCCTTGCGCTTGGGTTCCAGGCCCTCCAGCTGTCCATCATATCAAGATCTACTAATCCCATTGCCCACTCTCTACGCTTTATTAGCTCTACCATTTCTCCCTTCATAATCCAACTTTGGATCCATAATACAATTGAAGTCCCCCCCACCCATTATCAGATCCGGAAATTGTTCTTTGTGCAAGACATTGGTAGAACTCGGGATCATATACTGCCGGGGTGTATACACTACAAAATGTTATAGACTACCCCGGACTGTGCCAGTCACAAAAACATATCTCTCTTCCTTTGGGTCCCATACTGTTTTAGCAGTTTCCATGAGGAAGTTTTTATGAAACAAAATAGCAACTCCCCATTTATGGAAGGAGTATGATGCCGCGTAGCAAGAATCCCCTCCCCCCACCAGCTTGCTGTGTTCACCCGGAGTCAAATGAGTTTCCTGCAGTAGTGCAACCTGGGCCCCTCTGCGCTTTAATGCTGTTAGTATTTTAGATTGCTTTATTGGAGATGCAAATTCCTTTACGTTTCAGGATATTATTGTTTCTGACTGTGAACTAGCCATTTCTTAATCTGTGTCCCTTTAACTGACTTAATATCAACAACCTGTTCCTTTAGACCCCATCCGAATGCACTACTTGTATATTGAAATTGTGTAGCAGAATGCAAGTTTGTTAGCAGAAAGACAAACATGAAGAAAGAACTATAAGATGTTAACATCTGATCATCAGACCATTTCAACAAGACAGTAACTGTCACATCCCCCACCCCCTTCCCCCATCTCACACATATGTGTAAAAACTCCTTCAGAACAGTAAAACGTTAACTGCCTGATAAAGAACAGAGTAGTATTCCCCTCAGCCAAGTAGATGTAGCAGAATCCCTTCAACAAAGTATTAAGAAAATTGTCCCCAACACACACCCTACCCCTGCCCTACATATTGAAAACTCTTTTGTTTGGCAAAGTGTTTATTTGCTTACCATCACATTTCTACATTAGTTAAGTGGTGGGGACTGAGAATCCAGCTGCTGTGCGCCTAAGCCTCCCTTCCCTCTGTCCTCCACTGTGGCGAGTGTGTTGAGATCACTCACTTTCCATGGCCTGCCCCCTAGACCCCGCACCCCAGCCCTCATCTTCTGCACCTCCACTTCTGTCCCCCAGCTTCCCTGTCCCCACTCCACATTTTCAACCTTGCCAATGCAACTACTATTATACTATCCATTTTGGGCTTTATCTTACACCTAGAGTAGTTACATCCCTCTGAAGTGAATGTTACCAGCACTTCCTTTGCTGATGGCCCCCCCCCATGTCCCACATCAAGTGCCACATCCCTCCTGTGCTTAACCCCCTCAGAAATAGCAGAGCCCCTCATGCTACTCATATCTCCCCAGCAGTAGCGATGAATATCAATAATAGAACTTAAAGAAAAAACAGGGAAAATGGTGGCCCAGAATCCGGGCAGGAAGGCTGCCAGCACCCTCAAATCCACGCAATGGCCCCCTTCCTCCCCCGACCCCACTAACCTGGAGAATCCGCATTCCTGAGGTCCACATCATCTTTTCCCCTTCAGCACCTTCACATAAGTCCACCATTTTTTTCATTTTGGTGCCTGGGGGCTCATTCAATGTCTTTTCACCCTTCCCGAGGTCTTGCACGCTGCCCCCAGTCTGCTGCCCATCAACATACACGGAGCCCCCCCAAGGAAAACCTGTAAACTTATTTGTAAGCTAGCTCCTCCATTATGCCAGTTCATCAAGAGCCTGGGTTCCCGAACAGTAGTCCTTACATTAGTTCAGGGATGCAGTGAGTCGGAGTCTGTGGTGGGTCCTTTGGTAGCAAGCCCACATGGAAGACAATTCACGTGGAACCCATGCCATAGAATCAGGGCATAAGAAAGTCAGTGAAATTCGAGTTCAGGCTTTGCCGTTCTTTCTGTCCCAGTCCTCGATGAATCGCTTCAGCTTTTCGGGTTCCCAAAATGAAAAGGTGGATCCCTCATGTTTGATTTGCACCATTGCTGGATAGGCCATGAAGAAATCGATCCCTCTTTCTCTTAGTAGATTCATTCCCGAGTTAAACTGCTGCCGTTGCTTTTGGATCTGCACAGAGAAGGTCAGGGTGGACAGTCAGGCGCACTCCCTCAAAGATTAGCTTTTTCTTTACGTGGAATGTGGCCATCACTGCTTGATCATCCGTGAAATTATGCAACTGAAATATAATTCCACATTGCGGCTGGTTGCTGGGCGGGCAGGGAGCTAGGGCCCTGAGTGCCCTCTCGATCTTGAGCCTGCCATTCTTCACCTCCATACCCAGGATTTTCTGCAAGGCTACTGCACAGAACTCTCCAGCACATCTTCCTTCTTTACCTTCCAGCAGACAGAGGATTTCAGATTTCTGGATGTTCAGTTTGTACTCTGAGAATTGGGTGAACTCCCTCACAGTATCTAGTGGGGCTGGGACAGAATTTTCTGGTTGTGTAACATGTAGGAGTATGTCGTCTGCATAAAGGATAATCTTATGTTGAGACCCGTTCCCTCCTGGAATACCCTGTATTTCCCATCTCTCTCCGATTCTTATAGCTAAAGGCTCTACTGCTATAACAAAAAGTAATGGGGAGAGGGGACACCACTGCCTCAAACCTCTCTTCAGCAGAAACATTTCTGATGGGGCAGCGTTCACCAGAACCCTTGCTCTGGCATTTATGTACAGCATCTTCACCAGAGATATGTACCCATCCCGGAATCCAAATCAGTCCATGGCCTTAAACAGGTAGTGCCGCTGTCTAGTGTGCATCATGGGAGTAAGTAGCTTATCTCAGTTCACCATTTTCTTTCGGCATTTTCATTTTCTTGTTTTTCCTATCAGAATGTCTGGTTGGACCGAAAAGAAAAGAAAAAGCCCCCCCCCCCCCTTCACCTTTGTCATTATGGCAGTAGCATCAGTAAAGACTACCAGCATTATGTATGCTTCACCTGTCTAGGGCTGACCATGCAATGGATTCCTGCAATGACTGCCGTTCTTTCAAGCATTGCAGGTTGCAGAATTACTGTCTGAAGCTGGGCTCCTGGTCCCTACCTTTGGAGGTAGGCATCATTCCATGAAGTCACTTGACAGGTCTCTAGACTGTTCCCCAAGGTCTCCTCGCTGTTCTTCAGAATCGGTTGAAGCATGGGAGCTCTCCTCCCCCACCATGCTGGGGGCATGATGGCGTCTCTGCTGGTGGTGTTGGGAAGACCATCAGCTCCTTGTGGGTGACTGGTGAAGAATCCACCACAATCTGGGTAGCGGTACTGTTTCCCAGGATGGTGGTTTGGCGTTCTCACTCCAGGGAGGTGCAATGCCTGGCACTGTACAGCCGAGCAGTGTGTTGCCTGTACCCTAATCAGTGTAAACAAAATGACTGTTGCACCAATCTGGGTGACCCGCACTCTAGTGGTGTCCTGGCTGCTCAACCTAATTCTACCTGATAGTACCCCTGTCAGTGTAGGCAGATCAATGATTTGCACTGTTCTTCCAGGAATCACTCTTCACCATTGATTCAAACTAATGGGTCTTAGCCGAAGGCCATAGGATACTGCAGGAGCCAAAACTTTTCAGAGGGAATGACACTGAAGTAGGTAGCGTGCATGCGCAGCTCTGCAAGTGAGCACATGTGGCCACTAGTTTACATTGGCACCAGCCCCCAACTGCCTGAGTTCCTTTTTACCCACTGTCGAGTGTGCATCAGTGCTTCATATGTTGCCTACTGGGAGTCAGAACTGAAAATTACATATTCACTGTAATTCTTGATCTTCCAGAATATCTTCGCCATTCATTATTGTACAGGTCTGTACTGGAGGAGCTAGGACCATGTGGAAGCTCACAACTTTAAAAGTTTAGAGCTAGGGGAACAACGTCAAGGTTGGCGTTGCCCATGAGGCAGATGCATGATGTGGTGCTTGTGAGCTAGCCCGAACTGATACCGGGCCCCTGCTCATCTCAGCTCTGTTTGCCAGGAGAGGAAATAAAATGTAAGGAAAAAGGGAAAAAGGTGGGGCAAGATCGCCCAAGGGATAGAAAAAAAGGATATAGGATATAAAAAGAACAAAGCAATAAAATCCAGCTACCAGAGAAGAGAAAGAAGAGAGTGGGTGGGAGCACCTAGGTAGCGGGTTAAAATAATGACCAGGGCAAACTGGACAGAAAGAGAGAAAAATTGCTAAGAGAAGAGTGCATCGGGGATCCAGGGGCTCCCAGCAGGAAAAATGTTACCGGCAAAAGGTGCTCCAACAGAACAGGAGACACTTAGGACTTCGAAGAGTAACAAGTAGCAATCCCAGTGAGGAGGATTCCCACCAGAAGGAAGAAAAGCCCAAGTCAGGAGAGAACTGAAAAAGATATCCTGTGGGTCTCCTTCCATTTCCTATTTTTTTTGTAAAAACTTCCCTAGGCAGAAGCAAGTAAGGGGAAAGAAAAATGTAGAAGGCTGACTGGCCTGGCAATGTTGGAAGACCTGCTGCCAAGAGGGAAGGGATAAGGTTTCTAGGTGAAGGAATATGAACTGAGATTTCAGCAGATTTCTCCTGGTCCTCTTCTAAATGTTACCCCTTTTTTTTTTTAAACAGAAGAAGGAGAGTAGGAGCTCCTCCTTCAAACAGAAAACAAGCCTTGCAAATGCCCCACCCGAAAGGGGGAGATGAAAAAGGTTGTTTTTTTTTTTTTTACTTTTGTTGTTTTTTTTTTATATGAGGCAAAATAAAGGGTCTATAAGAGGCCTAAGCACATACAAAAATCAAATCTGTTCTGTTTCCAAAAAATTAAATGCTTTAAAAAAAAAAAAGAAAAGGAAAAGAGCACCAAAAATGGCACCAAAGGAACTAAGGCACAGACCTCTTAGTGGTTTTCCCTTTTGTCTGTTTTTTTTGTTTGTTTTAAAGAAACACCTGAACCAAGAAAACGAAAGGCAGCAGCAGAAGAAGAGTAAGCAAGTGTTTATTTCTTGAGCGCCCAATCCCAGGGGTGCTGGGCACTTTATAGAAGTGGAGATGCAGTGAACAAACATAAAATAACAGTATATAATATATATCAACATCAATAAAAACTCTATAAAATATCTCAATAAAATAGCAGTGCTTCAGTAGTAAATAAATTATACCTAGCTTCCTAAAGCTTCTCTAAATAGATGAGCCTTCAGACCTTGCTTAAAATCCTGCACCGGCAGAGCCTCCGATGGGGAGAGAGAGAGAGAGAGAGAAGGGGGGGTGAGCTACCCAGATGCCTGGCCATGGGGGGATGGTGGGCAGGTTGCAGTAATGAATGGTGAAGATATTCTGGAAGATCAAGAATTACAGTGAGTATGTCATTTTTATGTCTTCCAAGAATTCGTCTTCACCATTCATTATTGGATGGGTCCAAGTACCAAGCTTACCACCCAAGAAAGGCGGTGCTGGCTCAACGCAAGGGAAATGGTTATTCCCTCAGCTGCCTGTGGGGGGAAACCACAAAGAGTCGGGGGGCCCCTTACAGGCCTGGCAAGGCCCAAGAGTGATCAGGGGCAGACAGAGGCTCCCATAGCCTGGGAACAGGAAGGCACCCCGCAGACTCACACCTGGCCCCGCAGGAGAAGAAATGGACCCCCTGGAATCATGTGGCAGTCAACCTATGCCAGGCCAAGGGTGACAACCAGGAGAGATGGAGCCACGCCATCCACCTGATGCAGACTGCAGTTCCTACCATCCTGGAGACTACCTCACTGGCGTCGTAGGATGTTCTTGCTTGGTGTCTTGCCAGCTCCAGGCCTTGGGCAGAAAGGTGTATTGCCTGTCTGGTAGCCTCACTGTCTAGCAAGGTGCCAGGAGTTGTCCCAGCATTGCCCCACAGCTGCCTGCCTTAGGAAGCCTGGTGCACTTGATGTGCTGATATGCACGGTATGGTGCTTGCTGCCGAGAAGACTCTTCAGCCTCAGGCATCAAACTCTGCAGTGTCTGACACTGGGAAACAGTCATGCACTGGGCGCCTATGCCCAGAGAGGGTGTCCAGGAGCTGGAACCCAGAAGTGACATGTGGCATGGTTCTTTGTGACCCATGGGTGCACAATACCTGTGCTGGGTGTCCCTTGGGGCTTGGGAGAGGGCAGAGAGACAGAGCCAGATGTCTCTAGATACCTCGGCAAATGGCCTAAGCCACAGAGGTATGACTGTAAAGTCATGACTGTACTCCCCAAGGAAGAGACCATCAGATGAGCAGGATTGTGGCCCTGAAAAAGGGTCATTTCACAGCTCCCTCATCATCTCCAAAAGGAACTGCTGGCAATGAGGGTACTCATCATCTGGAGAGATATGAAGTGAACAGCCCTCTTCCTCAGAGGAAGAAGATGACGATGACAAGGAGCTGGACTCAGGGTGGTGGTGCTGGGGTCTCAGGCTGGAAAATAGCCTTGTCTAGTGCCTGAGGTATGTGAGAAAGGCACTCATCGACACCCTGCATTGGTCCCTGGTCAAGGACCCCATAGGACCCAAATGCCAAGGAGAGCAGGAGGAGAAGGCAGAGGAGGAAAGTCATGACAGACTAGGCCAGGTCCTCTGCCAGGGCTACAAGAGCATACGAGGACCTCACCCAAGGGGAGCGCCTGACAGACTCGTCCACCAGACAAGACTCAACCGTGCAGGAGCGATCTAGTGGTGCCCTTGTGGGGAACTTCCAGGTGGAGAGATTGGAGCCATAGAAGTCTTACAGGGCGGTCCCTATCCCCACCTATGACAGGCCCAGACAGTTCCAGTGAGGCCGGAGGATTCCAGTCAGCACTATGACTCCTGCCAGAGCTGCCACAAACTCTTGACATGGAGTGAGGCACTGACTGAGGTCTACCAGCCCCTACCTCACCAAAAAGGACTCTGCCCCTTGGACTAGGCCTAACGATGGGCTAAACATCGAGAGTCATAGCGGGGGGGTAGCAGAACTCCCTTTGGCACTGTGAATGGCACCAGAGCTAGGCCTGGCACCGAGGGCAGCACCAGACACCTAATGTGCACAGTGTGGGACAAATCAGGTGGCCAGTGGCTACTAAAAAAACAGTTTTAGCTACCAGATTTAGAAAGTTATTGGCCAACTCGGCAACCTGTCTACAAATTGAGTTTTGAGCCCTTAAAAAGGATGGCCCCTACAAATATCGGTTTGACTATCAGATTTTTGAAAGCTAGTGGCCAGATCGACCACCAGTTCACAAACTGATTTGTCCCACCCTGATTAGGCACCAAGTGCAGTGTTGGAACTCTGCCCAACACTGTGTGCTGCATGACCCCCTTCCTGGAAGACAGAAAGAAGTATACGGCAATGCGACCGGCGACATACAGAGAAGCGGTTGTCAACATCAACGCGAAACTCAACTGAGGCCTAGAACTAGGCCCAGAGAAACCCCTTTCCTCATCAGCACCCAGAAGCCAGTTGGGATCATCCCAACCCTCATCCCCTGAGTCTTCCAACCGCTCAGGGGACAAGATCCAGAAGATCTCAACTGGGCATCTAACTCTAGGGGCTTTCCCTCTTCCAGCGCTGCAAGCAGCATGAGGAGGGGCCCCAACCACGAGAGTGGCACCTCTTCACTCACTGGCATCAGCCTTAGTGCCAGAAGCCGAAATGGCACCAGGCCTCAACCCCATGGAGCCCTCTGATGTAAGCCCATTGTATACCTCTGACCTCGGCACCAGGGGCATCTGTTCCCCCGCAGGGACCATGGATTGGGAGGGGTGCACAATTGACCCCTCTGAAGGAGGCAGCTATCCCACAGACCCCTCTCCCAGGTTCTTCCTCTCAGTAAGATGAGGACTGGAAGAGGCCTGGTCTGCCTTAGTATGTATAGTACTGGGCAGGGGTTAAGAGGAAGAGCCCAGGGACCTCACCTTGGAGTCCCTTGTGTGATGTCTGCTTCCAAAAATAGGGGGAGAACGACCCCACTTCATCGCATGAATCTCGAGTGTGCGGAACTCCATCGAGAAGCAGGCATCGCAATGGTCCATGTCATGTTGAGATCCAAGGCACATCCAGCTACAGTCATGCTGATCCTGGATGGACATGTTTCTCCCACAGTGGAACAGACGCATAGGGGAGTATCTGTCTTCTTCTTCAACTTCTGCTTTTTAGGCCCCTGAGCACTGGACATGACTAATAACTTGGTAAATAATAAAAAATATCAAAAGTAGAGCCCAGCACTGCCAGAAAAGGTGAAAAAAGGAGAAGTACAATGTCAAGCTGACGGCGACGAACTGATGGTGCAGTAACAGAATGGTGAATGCTCTCACAGAGTGTGACCTCGATGGCAGGAAGAACAGAACTGAGATGAGCAGGGGGTCAGTATCGGTTACTGGCCAGCCCATGAATGCTACGTCATGCATCTACCTTGTGGGTGCCGCCATCCTTTTTTTTTTTTTTTATTTATTATACTTTTTGGCCCGCTACCTGCAACCCGGCACCTCAGGCTGGTCACGGACCCTAACCTCCACCTCCACATTAGACACAACCCCCCGGATACCCGCCTGGCTTGCCCCCCAGGGTGGGGTGTGGCGCCGGTCCCCTTTAACGTTGCCGCACGACAGGACTAGGTCCAAGGGTTGGTCTTGAGGCTGTTGAAGAGACCAGGGGCAGGCTTCATCTAGGGCCGCAGGCAGGAAGCTTTTTTTTTTTTTTTGGTGCTGTACGTGGGGGGCCGGAACATGCAATGATTTCCAGTGTCCGTCCCGCCCTGCTGACCACTTTCAGATGCCGGTTGCTGTGGTACCCCCGGCTTCCACTAGGGGTCCGTCAAGCACCAGACATGCACCCTGCCCTCCCCCCAGAGAAGGAGAGCTGTCTCTAGGACACTCGATCCTTCTCCCCTCAGCCAGCCCTCCAACGACTCGGGTCAGTTCCCGAACCCAGGTCGCCGGCATTGCAAGCGGAAATCCAACCGCTGCACCAACAGGCCGGTGGGTGCCGCCATCCTTGACGTCGGTCCCCAAGCTCTAAACTTTTAAAGCTATAGGCTCCCGCAGAGTTCCAGTGCCTCTGGCACAGACACTTTCAGCAATGAATGGTGAAGATTGATTCTTGGAAGATCTTCATATCTACACAACAGCATTCAGTTCCTTTCAGTTCAAACCCCAGGAATCCCTCATTATGCTTAACAAGTATGCAGCTAGCTTGTCATCTTGAGCTGCCCCAGAGGGTGTGGAATGGAATTAGAATGCAATTCAGCCGGCCCACCGGTGCAGCGGTTGGGGTTCCGCTTGTAACGCCAGCGAACCGGGTTCAGGAACGAGCCCAGGTCATCGGCGGGCCGGCCGGGAGAAAAGGATGGAGCGTCCCAAGGACTGCTCTCCTTCTGTGGGGGGTCTCTGTGTTCGGTGCGAGGGTGACACCTAACGAACACTGGGTGTATAACCCTGAGCATCGAGATATGGTTGAAGAGGGGAGGTACTGGGGCGGGAGAGATGCTGGCGTCATTGCACATCTCCGCCCCAGCTAATAGGAGGACAAAAATCCCTCCTCACCAAATGTCTCCATGACGCCCTGCTCCTGGCTTCAATTAGCCGCCTGGCCACATACTCCCCAACCAGTTACTAATACACAGTGCCGATTCCTGCCGCGGCACCGTGCTTTGCCTCCGGGGGGGCAAGCCAGGAGTAATCGGGGAGAAAGAATGGCTAATTGGGTGGTGGAAGCTTCCGGGGCACCCTGACCAGGGTGCCCCCTTGACGGAAGATGAGGGGATCAATAAGAGGGGGGAAAAAATAAATTAGAATGCAATTCAAAGCTCTGCCTTCTGGGTGATACTGCATTCTACAGCCAACCGCCAGATCCTTTTCTCTGGCTACCTAGCAGGCCGCCCTGAAGAGCTCTCTTCAAGCAACTCGCTTCAGGAAAGCAAGCGTCTAATCTTAAGTATAAAAACTCCATTTTGTTGTTCTCTGCTCTGCCCTCTTAGTTTTGTTAGTTAATTTCAGGGTTTTATTTGCTCGAATTTACGTTTTCTCTGGTTCCTCAGCGGTTCTGGGAACTGGAGTACTATCTGATTTAGTTAGCGATTTTCTGTGGGAAACCGGTAATTTTTTTTTAATTTTGTGCAGTAACCAGTGTTTTTTTTTTTTTAACCTCAGATTTGCCAAAAATATTAAGTTTTTTATAACTTTTCATCTCAGTTTCATAATCTGGGAACTAAGATGTTTTATTTTGTTTTACTGTATTTATTGGGTTTTTTTTCCTATATAACTTGGTTTAAACACAGTTTGAAACTGAACCTAGAGCCATGATTCATCCGTGAACCGAACCCGAAGTATTCAGTTCTCACCTGATCCGAACCAAACTTGAACCCTAAAAAGAAAAAGAAAAAAAAAAGATGAACCCAAACCCAGACCGTCCGAGATGAGAAGAACCCACATGGAGGCAGTAGGGTGAATTCATTAGAACTCAGACTCATAAATTACACAAAAAAACCTTGAACCAAACTGAACTCAAACCCAAACTTCTACTTATCAAATTGAACTGAAATGAACTTGAACTATACTCAGCCGAACCCAAACCGAACTGGAACCCTAAAAACATGTCGAACTCTGGCTCTAACTGAACCGCGAATTGAACTCCCTCTGGGGATTATTTGGGTTATTTTTCTGACTGACAACTGTTACATCAGACAGACCTAAAAAGACAACAGGACCCACTGGTTTTAAAAACTGCACTGAGTGCTTTAACTGTGTATCTAAGGCAGACCATCACAACTTCTGTATTATGTGTCTGGGTCCTAGTCATATTTTTGCAAACTGTGAATTTTGCATCAAATTCTACTTTAAAACTATCAAAAAGAAGACACTGAAGTTAGAAGAGATTATAGCTTCTCAGTCACCTCTGGGTCACCAAAACGATCCGAAGAGGGCCCCTCCTACACTAAAGTTACCAAGCCCTCTGGAGACTGATAAAGCTAATAAGCATAAAAGGCCTTCAGAGCAGGCTCCAGGATCTGTGATTAGCAAGAAAAAGCAAAAAGAGAAACACGTCGCTGTCCCTCCCGCCATAGAGCAAAAGGAGAAAACAGCAGACACAACTAAAGTACCATCTCAAGAGGATATGTCTGAGGCATGGCAATTTTGCCATGCTTTTCAGGCCATGTGAACCCTTATGGGTGTCCTGGTTCCTCCTCAACCCCGATCCCCCCCCTCCGAGTCCAGGGGACCAGGGTGACATTCTTTATTATGATGACGAGGAGGAGGGTGAACCGACTGAACCGGACGATTCCCCTGACCAAGAGTTTGGTTCCCCTCCCCGGGGTCCAGAGGATTATTCCATTTTGCTTTTGTAAAGCAGATGATTACTACCCTTGTCCTGTCCACTCAGGAGTAAGAAGATGATGAGGAGGAAGAGGATTTCCTAAACATGATGGAGTTAACCCCCACCAAAAGGGTTACTCTTGCCAGGACATAAATTAATCAGGAAGGGAACCTGTAAGTTGATCCAAACCCCTTCTTCTCTACCAGGGATTGATAAAAATATTTAAAAGAAGTATCAGCTCGACAAACACAGTGCTGAGTACCTCTATATACACCCTGACCGTGAGAGGGTGGTGCAAGCAGCTGCATGTGGTAAGGCCAAGGTTCCCCTCTCTTCCCAACCTCCGGAGAAAGACTCCAGGAAAATGGACAGTTTAGGGAAGAAACTTATGCTACTGCCTCTCTCCTTTTGAGGCAGATTGTGTACATAGCCTATACTGCCCAGTTCCAGAAGGCCCTTTGGAACATGGTACTGGCACTGACTGACAGCCTGCATGGAGACCAGGTTCAAGACCTGGAAAATACTGCTAGAACTGCCATGGATGCCACCAAGTATCAGTTCCATATGTCAGTAGATGCCAGCAACACTGCTTTTAGGGTGATGGCCCAAGCTGTCTCCCCGAGGAGATTTGCCTGGGTGAGGGCAACTAACCTGTCCCAGGACACCCATGCTAAAGCCATGGACTTTCCATGCAAAAATAACTCCCTCTTTGGTGATAAAACAGAGGCATATGTGACAGAAGTGGAGGAATACAAGAATACTTACAAGAGCAATACTGAGAAGGAGAAGACCTCTATGTCCTACAGGCCTCAAGGAAGGGGAGCTCGGGTAGGGGGTTTCTACCCTCAGGCTTTCTACCCTACACCTCTGCCCTACGACTATTCTCAGGCAAGAGGTTATTTCAGGGTCAGGGGAAGAAGGCCATCCAGAAGGACTGACCAGGCTTCATTCTCCAGGACTCAGTCCAAACAGAACCCCTGATGTACAGGTACAGGTCACCAACCCATTGCCAGTAGGAGAAAGGCTGGCTCATTTTTTCCAGGACTGGAAAAATACACAACAAACAAGTGGGTCCTGGAAGTAGTGAGCCAAGGCCTCACCCTTCAGTTCAAAAAGTTCCCCAAACTGTCTCTGCACAGACATTTCTACCCTCCAACCCCAGCAGAGAGCATTCTACTGGAGCCGGAGGTGAAAAAGTTGCTGCAAGCAAATGCAGCAGAACAAGTTCCTCATTTCCAGTGAGGAAAGGGCCTTTACTCAGGGTACTTCCTCACAGATCAGACAACTGGGGAGTGGCAACCCATTCTGGATCTCACATACTTAAACAAGCACCTGGAAAGATGGTCACCCTATCCTCAGTGATCCTGTTCCCTACAATAGGGAGACTGGCTGGGATCTCTGGACCTGAAAGATGCGTACTTCCACATCTCAGTCAGGCCCAGTCACAGACGATATCTGCAGTTCAAGCTACCTTCTGCTCATTACCGGTTTATAGCCCTTCCCTTCAGTCTGTCATCTGCTCCAAGGCTGTTCACACAGTGCCTAGCTGTAGTGGCAGAACACCTCGGAAGACAGGGTACGATAATCTTCCCTTACCTAGACAACTGGCTAGTAGTGGGAAAGTCACACCAGCAGGTCAGAGATTCTCTTCCTCTGACCCAGAGCACACTGGAAGGCTTAAGTTTCCTCATAAACATGCAGAAGTTCCAGACAGAGCCAGGGCAGCTGCTGGAGTTTATAGGAGCCGAAGTGTATGCCCCACAGGGCAAAGCATTTCTGCCCCGGGAAAGAGTAAGAAACCTGGTGGATCTGGCAAATTCCTTCACCCTGGGCCAGCCCAAATCGGCAAGGCACTTTCTCCAGCTAATAGGTCATATGGCATCCACTACAGGATGGTGCCAGGGGCAAGGTTTCAGATAAGAGACATTCAGTACCACTTGCGGGCCCATTGGTCCCAAAAGCAGCACCCCTGTCCAGGCTGGTGCCTATGACACAAACTTTGTTGCAAGCCCTAGATTGGTGGAGAGATACGGACAACCTCAGAGAAAGGAGTACCTTTCCAAGTACAGTCCCCAACAGTCATCCTGGCAATGGACGCTTCCCTGCTGGGATGGGGTGCTCATATAGTGGACCTCACAGTGTGCGGGGTCTGGTCCCCTTGAGAGCCCAGAGAGTACATAAATCTCCTAGAGCTAAGGGCAGTGCTACCAACTCTTCAATCTTTTGCACTTCAGCTTAAGGGTCATTCTGTCCAAGTCAGGATAGACAACACCACCACCATGTAGTACATCAGCAAACAGGAAGGTACAAGGTCCACAAAACTGCACAGTGGGCCAAGAAGCTCTGGAGTCTGGCCTATTCACTGAAGGTACACCTGTTAGCAGTATACTTACCAGGGTAGGACAACGTCCTGGCAGACCCTCTCAGCAGAATCAGCCAGGCCCACCATGAATGGTCTCTCAACAAACAAGTGTTGGCCATGATCTTCGGGTGATGGGGTACACCAGAGACAGACCTGTTCGCATCCCAGGACAACTTTCAGCTTTCTACTCTTTTGTTGCAGGCCCCCAGCAATCAGTACAGTTACAGTGGGGGTCCTGTTCCTAGACTGGACAGGAAAATTCCTGTATGCCTTCCCACCAATTCCTCAGCAGTTTCGAGTTCTCCTGGAACATAAAAACATAAGAAACATAGACTTTGACGGCAGATAAGGACCATTTGACCCAACCAGTCTACCCATTTCCCTACCTATAGGATAAGCTGCAGATCCTAGTTAACCAACAACTTACTTCCTCTTGCCCCCCACAAGAATTGCCTTATGTCTGTCCCATTCATTCTTGAATTACCCCACTCTTTTGACCCTCCAACCTCCTCAGGAAGGCCGTTCCATGCATCCACCACCTTCTCTGTGAAAAAATACTTCCTTATATTGCCCCTAAGCCGTCCACCCTCTGTCTTCAAATTGTGTCCCCTTGTTCTTGCACATCTCTTTTTCTGAAAAATGCTACCCTCTTGGTCTTTGTTGATTCCCTTGAGGTACTTAAATGTTTCTATCATGTCCCCCCTTTCTCTCCTTTCCTCAAGGGTATGCATATTAAGCTCCTTTAGTCTTTCTTCGTATGGCTTCTGGTGCAGACCCTGCAGCATTTTAGTTGCCCGCCTCTGGACTGCCTCTATCCTGTCTATGTCCTTGCAGAGATGGGGTGTCCAGAACTGCACACACTATTCCAGATGGGGTCTCACCAACTGTCTGTACAGAAGGATAACAACTTCCTGATCTTGCTTGGAGAAACAGCTCTTGCAGCAGGTTACACAATTAGGACTGAAGCTGGCAGGCGCCAGGACCCCATGGAAATTTTCTAGCTAGCAGTATTCAGCGGGGACTGCCTCCGATGTCGGTCCCGGCCCCGATGGTGGGTGTAGTACATAAGGAGGCAATCCCCCATAATCCTCAGTTCTTTTCCCGCCTCCTTTCTAGCGTGCGATGACTACAGAACTTTCGAATAACTTTGTAATTATTTTTCTCTGCACAACTGATGTCCTCTCCAACTCCATCTCTTGAGGGTCACCTTTCGAAGTGTGCCTGTGGCAAACAGATCCCCTTCAAGGATCCCCATTCATGCTGTGTGCATTGCCTAGGCCTGGACCACGACACCAAGGCCTGCACCTTTTGCCAGGGTTTTAATAGCTGCACCAGGATCCGCCATCAGAAGACACTTCAGGCATATCTTCTTGAGGAAAAGCTTAAAAGCATGGACCAGGAACCTTCCTCCAGGGGAGAATCTTCATCCAAATCCCACAAACACCGGGACGAGCACCGGGAGAAGTTGAGGTGTAGGTCCCCTCCTCGGGCCTCGGACTCCCGCAGCTCCGACTCCAGATCGGACCGCTTTCCCTCCAGGGCTCGGTCGCAGCCTCCTCCCGGTTAAGGTCAGGTCTTCCAGCGGTTCTTCCTCACTCCAGCCTCTCAAGACTTCTAGGCCCTTGGCTTTATCAACTCCCTCCAAGGCCTCTTCGAAGTAGGGGTGAGCGCCACAAGTGTTCATCCACCTGTTGCTGGGACGCCGACTCCAGGTCGGTCTCCCAACCGCCTAGAGGTCCTAATCCGGCTCAAAGAAAAACCAAGGACCTGACGTCCCTAAAACAGACGTCGGACCCGACGTCGGCTCACCACCCGATGTTGGCCAAACACTCCGAATCGGCTTGGTGCTCACAGGAGCAGATGACACCGGTGAGACACCTGTCGTCGGCCAGGCGTTCGCCAGGTCGAGCGTCAGCCAGGGACCAACGTGGCTACCCGAGCGAAGACCGCACCCGTTGCTGGTGGGCGCCAGTCTAGGGATTCCACAGAGGAGGACACCCACAGCCCGAAGACCAGGCGGGTGACACCGGAGACGCCGGGCTCCCACGGGGAACCCCCCCCGGATCAGGAGACCCCCGGGGACCCGACACCTGACCCCGGCGACAGACCACCGGTGCCAGGCCCGTCGTCGGGTATGAACATTGCAGAGGTAAAAGAGCTCTTTACCTTTTGGTGGGACACCATCAAGAAGGATGTGGTCCCTGCCTGTCGTCCTCCTACTCCCTCATCGCCTATGCCCCCTCCTCCACCTAAGGGTCCAGTTGGACAACCTCCATCCCCCAAGGAGCAAACTCCACCTCCTAGGGGCAGATCTACTGACAGGAGAACGCCTCCCTCCAGATCCCCTTCAGGGTCACCCAGCCCCAAACGACCCAGACGATGCTGGTACACTCTGTCGGGGGAGGATTCACAGATCGAATACTTCGGAATACTCCAGATCTCCTTCTCCGCTCAGCATCTCTTCCCCTGACCCACATGACCTCCCCAGGTCCCCACCGGATGATCCCTCTTTCGCCAAGATTATGAGGCACATCCAGGACAACATGGGGTGGGATGCTGAGGACCTGGACCCCGAATGACAACGCCTTGCCCACTACCTTCAGCAAAAAGACCCGAAGCCTGTGGTAGTGCCACCCTTGGTGGAAACCTTCGTGGACGTCACCAAGGCTGCGAGGAAATGTCCGCACTCCACTCCTGCGGTGCCGAAGAAGGCTGACCGCCTGTGCAGGGCTCCTAGAGAGGACCAGTATTTGGTGAAACAACCTCTAGCAGATTCCCTGGTCATCACTGCTTCACATGACTGGTCTCAAAAACCCCAGCATATGAGCACTCAGCCACCAGACCAGGAATCCAAGCAGTTGGATGCCCTAGGGAGGCGCACGTATGCGGCTGCTACTTGCGCCATCAGGTCCCTGAACTACCTTACCCATATGGTTCAGTTCCAGAATGCCCTGTGGGAACAGAGCCAGGACCTGGTTGAGAATCTTCCTGATGGTGATCAGAAAGCGGAGCTCCTAAATCTCCTCCGCACCGGGTCAGATGTGGGGACCCAAGTGCTTAGAGCTGCATACAACTCTGCGGACTCTTCGGCCAGAGCTGCAGCTTCAGGCATCTGTCTCCAGAGACGCTCCTGGCTCCTTGTCTCCGGCTTTACCCCGGACATGCAGAAAAATATTCTAGACATCCCATATAATGGCGAGGTGCTTTTTGGTGAATCCTCCGAGAAGGTTATCACCAAGCTCCAAGATGTAGGGAAGGCAGTCCGATCTGTACAGGCCATGTACAGATCTAGGCCTAGTTCCTTTAGTAGGAACCAGAGCCGTTTTTGTGGCTGGCTACAAAGGCAGCAGCAACGTTCCAGCCAGCAGCAGAGGGGCACTTTCTCATGCAAGACCCAGGCCAAATCATCCCTAGGCAGAGGCCAACGTTACTCAAAGTCGCATCGCACGCCACCTTTCAAGGTGGCAATCGATCACCACCGACAGGTGGGTTCTACAGTTGGTCAAGAAAGGCCATTGCATTGAGTTTATAGACAACCCACCTACAAGACCTCCTCTGCTTTCCCGTTATTTGGGTCAGCATGCCCTGCTCATACAGCAGGAGGTGCTCGCACTTCTGGAAAAAGAAGCTATAGAGCACGTACCAAGGAACCAGAGAGGACTAGGGTATTATTCTCACTTCTTCCTGGTTTCAAAGAAAACAGGGGACCTCCATCCAATACTGGACCTCAGCGACCTCAATCTTTTGGTCGCGTACAAGTGCTTCTGCATGGTGACCCTCACGGGGCTGATTCCCATGCTGAAGCAGGGCGCATTTCTTGCATCCCTAGACATGCAGGATGCCTACCTGCATATTCCTATCGCACAGGCGCACAGGAGGTTCCTGTGCTTCGAGTTTCAGGGCCGCCATTATCAGTTCCAAGCTCTTCCCTTCAGGCTGTCATCAGCACCTCGGGTCTTCACGAAGTGCATGGCGGTTGTAGCCGCGTCTCTGAGGAGACAGGGCCACTACATGTTCCCCTATCTGGACGATTGGCTTCTCATGGCTCACTCACGGGAGGCCCTTATGTCCCCCATTCACTGCACTCAGTCTCTGTTTGAGACCTTGGGCATTCTCATCAATTACGAGAAGTCACACCTGGTTCCGTCCCAGATGCTGCAATTCATTGGAGCAGTTCTGGACACCGTCCAAGGGAAACCTTTCCTTCCCCTGGACAGAGCGGAACACATCGGATCCCTCATCAGGGACTTGTTGGCAGAGAAGACCGTCCCAGCTAGACTGGTCTTTTGCCTGCTCGGACACATGGCTGCGGCCATTGTAACAGTCCCACTAGCCTGTCTCCACATGCGGGTAACCCAGTGGATGTTACGGGTACAATGGGACCAAAAGCAAGACCATCTGCATCATCCAATCCAAATTACAAAGACTGTAATTCAAGATTGGCAATGGTGGCTACAATCAGGGAACCTCTTGGTGGGAGTCCCCTTCACAGCGCCGTCCCCGACTGTGACACTCTCCACAGATGCCTCAGGGCTCGGTTGGGGAGCACACCTCGACGTTGTCTGGTCTCAGGGCCTGTGGACAGCCAAGGAGTCTCATCTCCACATAAATATACTGGAAATGAGGGCAGTTCTTTACGCCCTTCATGCCTTCCAGTCGGAGATTCCACCGGGTACACTTCTGTTACAAACAGACAATTCTGCGGTGATGTATTACCTCAACAAACAAGGAGGCACCCATTCGTACCCGCTTTGCAGGGAGGCCATGAGAGTGTGGGATTGGGTCTTGCAACAGGGCGCAAACCCTATTGCAGTTCATGTTCCAGGAGTGGACAACGTCATCGCAGACAGCCTGAGTCGCTCTCAGGCCACAGTCCATGAGTGGGAACTACTCCAGGAGGTGGCAGACGATCTGTTTCACAGACGAGGTACTCCAGAGAGAGACCTCTTCGCGTCCCCATACAATGAAAAACTGCCCAACTTTTGCTCGCTAGATCCAGGGCCTGGTGTTTTCTGGCGAGACGCGTTGTCCCTCTCCTGGGCAGGCAGATTACTCTATGCCATTCCTCCTTTCCTGTTGATCCAGAGAGTTCTTCTAAAACTCCACAGGGAGCAAGTGACGCTCATACTGATCGCACCCTTTTGGCCCAGACAGATATGGTTCCCTCTCTTGCATCAGCTATCCCGGGAACCTCCAGTGCCTTTGCCAATCAGCTCCCATTTGCTGTCTCAGGAAGCGGGTTCCTTAGTCCATCCGGACTTACGTTACCTGAACCTGCATGCTTGGCTCCTAGAGATATAGACATGATGAGATACGGGGTCTCGCAAGAGGTGGCAGACGTTCTTACTGCCGCTAGGAGACTGGCTACCCACGTGACCTACGCCATGAAGTGGCGCAGGTTCTGCTTATGGGTTCAAGCGCGCTGCTTTTCGCCTTTGGACTGTCCTGAAAAGCTGGTACTGGACTACCTGCTGTCCCTTTTCCACTCCAGCCTGGCTTACTCCTCGATTAAAGTACACCTTTGTGCCATTTCAGCCTACCATGTCCTCATAGGCCAACGCACCGTGGCCCAACTGGACACGACACGTGCCTTTTTGAGGGATGTCCTCCACCTTAGGCCCCCAATTAAGGATCCAATCCCACCATGGGATTTACCCTTCGTCCTGGAGCAGCTCACGCTGCCACCCTTTGAACCAGCCACAGATTGCGAACTACGTTTCCTCCCTTGGAAAACGTTATTTTTAGTTGTAGTTACTTCAGTCAGAAGGATTTCTGAAATGCACGCACTTATGTGCAAAGAGCCTTATTTGGTTTTCCACCAGGACAGGGTATCCCTAAAGACTAATCCTAAATTCAAACAACATGAAGTCTTGCTGTATTCTGACAGTAGCAGTGAGTCCCAACCTTCGAACTGCCCCGGAGATGAAAGAGTTAACTTTCCATGCCAGGCATGGAACGCTGAGCTCGAGCTTGGTTGAGACTCTGTCTGTTGCTGTTTAAACTCAAACCGTCAGATTCTTTACTCCGCCTCACTGAACAGTCGCTCCGGAGATTTCTCCTTCTGCTCAGTTCAATTTGTTGGTTAAAGTACTGCTTTTCTCGGTTTTCGACCGAATTTAAACCGTAACATGTCAGTTCAGTCTCTGTCTGTGGTATTTGTGAGTACTAGATAGGTTATATTTTATTCTATTCTGTGTGGAATTTGTAAACGGTTCATCGGTTCGGTTTGAACCGATCAAGTTGTTAAAAAATCTTAAATTGTACTTTTAGAGTGTGCTTACCGTTCTTATCGGTTCTAAAAAAAATGGATTTTATTACGTTTTTTTCCAAGACCCGTGACACGGTCAGGAACCGATAAGAGGGTCTTGCCTGGCGGATTGCCATAAAAGGGTAAGTTTGGTTAGGACTGGCACAATGTCTGAGAAACCCAAAAGAAAAACCGGACCCACTGGGTTTCAACACTGCAGTGTGTGTGGGGAAGTCTTTGTCAAGGCTGACCCCCACACCACCTGTGTTTATGTCTGGGGTTTGACCACCTCAATGCAGACTGCCAGATTTGTAAAAATTTCCCTGCAGCTACCCTAGAAAAGAGAGTTGGTAGGCTCAGGGAAAGGGAGGCCAAAAAGTCCGCTGAACTGGATGGCCAGCCCGGTTTGGTTGAAACCGAACCAGAAGGAGTGCCCTCTGACCAGGGCGAGACTTCTTCGGGCAAAAGGACAGCCGATTCTGAGGAGTCAGTTCCGGCTAAAAACTAGAAAAGAAAAATCAGCTGTTGTGGAGCCAAAACTTTCCTCTCCAACCGCTGAAGAAATAGCCAAAGCGATCAAAATTGTTCAGTCGCTTTCCCCGGTTCCGACCAAACCGGCACCATCAGGCAGGCGCTCGATTCGGCCGGTTCCACCAGTTCAAGAGTATGATTTAGAGGAATTTTATGAACTGGAGGAGGAGGAAGAGGAGTATGAGGAAAGTGAATGTGGTTTTGAAAGTCTGGATGTGCCTATTGACCCGGACATCTCCCCAGACAGACCTTCAGGAGTGTCTCCTCCTAGGCTTTCTGAGTCCCCCTCCCATTTAATGTTTTATAAAAAAGTGTCTGAAACCCTCCAGCTTCCTATGGAAGAAGCTGTGGATGACCAGGAGGAGCCTGACTATGTAGAAATGATGGATATCCCAGAGTCTAGGAGGCTGTCTATTCCTTGCACAAATCTTTTGGGAAACAGACATTTAAGATTTTAAAGACTCTAACACTATACCTCCTGTGGATAAAAGAATGGACAAGAGGTATACATTGTCAGGCTCAGACACGGAGTTCCTTACACAGCAATGCAGCCATGTTGGGTAGTGCAGGCTGCAGCCTGTGATAAGGCAAACATTCCCTTGGCTTCACACCCCCCGGACAAGGACTCCAGGAGGATTGATGCCATGGCAAAGAAACAGTACATGGCAGCATCCTTGGGACTCGGACAGGCAATTATATGGCCTATACTGCTAGGTATCAAAAATCCAGATGGGACACTGTTATGGCTTTAGCAAAACAGGTCCCTGGCCAGCTTGCCAAGGAGTTGGAGCAGGTGGCTGCTGATGGTAGTGAGGCATCCAAGGTGCAATTCCATGCTGCAGTAGACTCCAATGATGTGTCATCTAGAGTCATGGCTACATCTGTGGCACTTCGAAGAGTGGCTTGGCTCAGATGTACTAGCCTGTCACAGGATACCCAGACTAAGGCCATGAATTTTCCTGTTGTGGGTAATTCTCTGTTTGGGGAGCAAACAGAGAATTACATGAAGAAAATGGATGAGTATAGGACCACCTATAGGAGTGCACAGGCCAAGGAAAGGCAGGCCACTCCTCAAAAGCAGCTTCCCAGGGGCAGGGGCAGGCCTTTTCATAGGCCTTTTTAACAAGCCCAGGCCTCCTCTTCTGCTTATGCCCAGAGGGGGTACTTTAGAGGGAGAGGCAGACGGGGTACAAGCAGGCCTGCTTCCACCCCTCAGCCCAAAGCCCCTGCCAAACAGGCACCCTGATGGGGTTGCCAGGGCCGATTCTCAGCTACCTGTAGGGGGCAGGCTGGCTTACTTTGTCCAGGACTGGGAGTCTCTGACATCAGACAAATGGGTCCTAGAAGTAGTAAGCCAGGGACTGGTTCTCAACTTCAGAAAGTTTCCAAAGATGAGAACCAGATCCTTTCCACCTGCAAATCCATCAGAGACACTTGCCTTAGAGGCAGAGGTCTCTTCCCTCCTAGCTCTCAGAGCTGTGGAAAGGGTTCCACCCCTACACCAGGGCAAAAGGGTTGTACTCCAGGTACTTCCTTACCCCAAAAAAGACAGGAGAATGGCGGCCCGTCCTGGATCTCAGATACTTAAACAAGCACCTTTTAAAACCAAAATTCAAAATGGTGACTCTGGGAATTATTCTACCCTCTCTAAGGCCAGGGGACTGGCTAGTGTCTCTGGACCTCAAGGATGCCTACTTCCATATTCTCATCAGAAGCTCCCATCAAAAGTACCTCAGGTTCGAGCTGCCCTCAGGCCATTACCAGTTAAGAGCAATGCCCTTTGGCCTCACCTCTGCTCCAAGGGTATTCACAAAAATGCCTGGCAGTGGTAGTTGCTTCTCTAAGAAGGCAAAAGATTGCCATCTTCCCTTACCTGGACGACTGGCTCATAGTAGGCCAGTCCCCAGACCAAGTCAAGTTACACTTACAGATAACTCAGCAACTGCTCACTTCTTTGGGTTTCCTTCTGAATCTTCCAAAGTCAGTTCTAGAGCCTGTCCAGCTCCTCACCTTCATAGGCGAAGAGCTAGACACAGAAAAGGCCAGAGCCTTCCTTCCCCTGGACAGGGCAAGGACCCTGGTCTCTCTGGCCTCCTCATTCACCCTGCAGGTGTCTCGACCAGCAAGGCATTTTCTACAACTCCTGGGGCACATGGCTGCTTTTACGGCAGTAGTGCAGGGAGCAAGATTTCAGATGAGGGACATTCAGTTCTATTTGAGAGCCTTCTGGTCTCAAAGGAAGGACCCTCTGACCAAATTGATCCCAGTAACTCGAACCCTGATCCAGGCCCTACAGTGGTGGCAGGATCAGAACAATCTGAGACAAGGGTTTCCTTTGTCACTCAGTCTCACTCTTTAATCCTTACTACAGATGCCTCCCTCTTGGGGTGGGTGGCTCACATGGGTGACCTGACCACCCAGGGGTTGTGGTCCCTCAGGAATCTCTGCTCCACATCAATCTGTTGGAACTCAGAGCAGTATTTCTAGCACTTCAAGCTTTTCCAAATCTGTTCAGAACAAAGTTATACAGGTCAGAACAGACAACACCACCACAATATGGTACATCAACAAGCAAGGGCACTCGGTCTCTGACCTTGTGCACGAAGCAATGAAGTTGTGGTCTCTGGCTTACTCCTGAACACCTCCCTCATGGCAGTTCACCTCCCAGGCAAGGACAATGTCCTGGCAGATGCTCTCAGCAGGATTTCCCAGGGCCATCACGAATGGTCACTGGACCCCCTGGTCTTGGAGGTGATATTTTCCAGATGGGGCACCCGCAGACAATCACCAACTTCCCCTTTTCTGCTGCAGGCCCCCAGTGTTGGGCTCAGTCCCCTGGATGCCTTAGTTCTCAATTGGGAAGGGAAGTTTCTCTATGCTTTCCCCCCTTCCCTCTCCTGTTCAAAGTGCTAGTCAAAATCAGATCTCAACCCTGCAAGATGATTCTGATTGCTCCAGACTGGGCCAGACAGCCCTGGTATCCACTCCTACTGTCCTTAGCAGTCCATCTTCCCCTGTGTCTTCCCAGGAATTACAACCTGTTAACCTGTGCTCAGGGGAGGGTTTGGTACCCGAACCTCAAATCTCTCAATCTCAAGGCCTGGCTCTTGAAGAGTTAGAGTTTGCTGATTTACACCTCTCCCAAGGTGTAATGGATATCCTGAAGGCTTCTAGAAACCTTCCACCAGGGCTACTTATAATTCCAAATGGAAAAGATTTTCCATATGGTGCTCTAGGAAGCATATTTCCCAGAATCTGCTGATCTGCCCACAGTCCTTGATTATATGGTCCATTTAAATAGCTTGGGGCTGAGACCAGCTACACTGAAAGTGCATCTGGCAGCTGTGTCTGCTTTATTTCAGCAGGTAAGCCCTCTTCTCTTTCAGCTCACCCTGTATTCTCAAGTTTTTCAAGGGATTGCTTCACACCAACCCTCCATTCAGGGACCCTGCCCCTGCCTGGGACCTTAATGTTTGCATTGCTCAGCTTATGCAGCCCCCTTTTGAGCCTTTGTCTTCAGCAGAGCTTAAGTACTTGACTTGGAAAACTGTGTTTCTGGTAGCCATCACTTCTGCCAGACGCATAAGTGAATTACAAACTTTGTCAGTGGAGCCTGATTTTATCTCATTTCATAGAGATAAGGTGGTCCTCAGGACTAACAGGAAGTTCTTGCCTAAGGTGGTTTCAGATTTCCACCTTAATCTATGTCTCTTCCAGTGTACTTCACTGACCATTCCTCCTCTGGTGAGAGGAGGCTGCACAGTTTAGATGTGAAAAGAGCCCTTAGCTACTACATAGAGCGTACCAAGGGTCACAGGTTTGACTCCTCAACTGTTCCTCACTTATGGTGAGGTTGGTAAAGGGAAACCTGCCACTAAAAGATCCATTGCCAGGTGGATTGTCTCTTGTATCCAATTTTGTTATGAAAAACTGGGTAAGGTTCCTCCCTCAGGCCTGAGGGCTCACTCTACCAGAGGTACAGCTGCTTCCCTGGCTGCTGCCAGAGACATCCCTATTCTAGAGATATGTCAAGCAGCTACCTGGAAACAGTTCACACTTTTACCAAGCATTACTCCCTGGACATCCAGGCTAGGAGTGATGCTCGGTTTGGCACAGCTGTGCTTCAGAGCCTATTTCCTAAGTAGGTTCTGTCCCTCCTCCATGGAGGTACTGCTGTGTAGTCTGCTACTGTCAGAATACAGCAAGACTTCATGTTGTTTGAAGAAAAAATTACTCACCTTAGTAATGTTGTTTGTTCTAATGGAGTCTTGCTGTATTCTGACCTCCCTTCCTGCCTGCCCCTCTCAGAACCTTTATTTTTGGGATGTGGGTGGGCAGTGCAGTGTTGGCACTCAGTAGGTGCCCACCTTTTTGTTTTCACCCCTTCTTTTCTTGGGGTGAGTTGGTGTTGTGTTTTCATTTTTGGGTCTCCTGACTTGAGTCTTTGTTTTGGGACCAAAAAATGTGTTTTATGTTTAGTAGCCAGTTGGCTAGTGTAGGTTTACAGCTTCCACACAGGACCTTAGTGAGTTTAGCTCGTAAAGATCCGACGGTTTGAGTTTAAACAGCAACAGACAGAGTCTCAACCGAGCTTGAGCTCAGCGTTCCATGCCTGGCATGGAAAGTTAACTCTTTCATCTCCGGGGCAGTTCGAAGGTTGGGACTCACTGCTACTGTCAGAATACAGCAAGACTCCATTAGAAGAAACAACATTACTAAGGTGAGTGATTTTTTTCTTTCTGCCTAAGGTGGTCTCAGCTCTCACCCTTAATCAGGACATCGATCTACCAGTGTATTTCCCAAAATACTCTAACCAAGGAGAAGCCCTTCTGCACACTCTTGATGTGCATAGGTGCCTTAGATACTACCTGACCAGAACCAAACAACACCGAAAGTCAGACCAACTTTTCATCTCCTTTGCCCATAGGATGAAGGGAGCTCCTGTCTCGAAGCAGCCGCTGTCCAGGTGGCTTATCCAGTGCATTACTTTCTGTTACCAGAAGCGTAGCAAACCCTTACCAGGAGTGGTTAAGGGTCATTCCACCAGAGGGGTGGCTACCTCCTTTGCGGCCTTAAGGAATGTGTCCACCTCAGCTATTTGCACTGTAGCTACTTGGAGCTCCGTGCACACTTTTATCAGGCATTACAGCCTGGACATTGCATCGAGGCGAAGAGCAGGGTTCGGTCTAGCAGTCCTTCAAGGACTTCTGTCCTAGGCTCGAGGTATCTCGAGGATTTCTACCTTTCCTCCTCCCGATGGTGTGTGATTGTCATTTTTGCTTGGGAATCAGTCCTAATGGTGTAACCTGCTGCAAGAGCTGTTTCTCGAAGTAAGCTAGTACAGTTACTTAAGAACTTACCGTTACAGTAGATCTTTGAGAACAGCTCTTGCAGCAGGTACGTTCCCTCCCACCATCCCCACTGGAGGTAGGTGGTAGTCAAAGCATTCTTCTCCTAGGATAGGGCATGTATTGACACCTTGTTTTGCCACCTGATGGCGGATCCTAGGTCTCCTCTTCTGATGTCATCCAGCAGCCGGGAGTCTTCAGCGGGAGAACTGAGGATTATGGGGGACCGCCTCCTTATGTACTACACCCAACGTTGGGGGCGGGACCGACGTCAGAGGCGGTCCCTGCTGAATACTGCTAGCTAGAAAATTTCCGTGGGGTCCTGGCGCCTGCCAGCTTCAGTCCTAATGGTGTAACCTGCTGCAAGAGCTGTTCTCGAAGATCTACTGTTACGGTAAATTCTTACGTAACTGTACTTTTTCTACTGGTGATGCCTCTTCCTGTGTAACCCAGTATCCCCCAGCCCTTCTTACTGCCTTCTCACATTGCTTGCCTACCTTTAGGTTATCTGATATGACCACCCCAGGTCCCTTTCCATTTTTGTTGTTGTTAGTACCTCCCCCCACATTGTGTACTCTTCCTATGGGTTTTTGTTTCTCATGTGCATTCCGTTGCACTTCTTTGCATTGAATCTAAGCTGCCATATTTTTGACCATTCCTCCAACCTTGCCAAAGTCCCTTCTCATCCTTTCCATCCCAACTTATGTATCAACCCTGTTGCAGATCTTTGTGTCGTCTGCAAAGAGGCATACTTTCCCTTCCAGTCCCTCTGCAATGTCACCTATAAAGACATTAAAGAGGACTGGTCCCAATACTGACCCTGCGGTACCCCACTAGTAACCCCCCTTTCTTCGGAGTGAACTCCATTTACTATAACCCTCTGCGTCCTGTTGTCCAGCCAATTTTTCACCCAGGCTACAACCCTGGGACCCACTCCCAGGCTGGCTAACCTGTTTATTAATCTTTTGTGTGGTACAGTGTCAAATGCCTTACTAAAGTCTAGGTAGGCCATGTCCACAGCCCCTTCCTGGTCTACTTCTTTAGTTACCCAGTCAAATAAATCAATTAGATTCCTCTGACATGACTTTTCCGCTGTGAATTCATACCGCTTTGGGTCCTGTGCTCCACTGGTCTCTAGGTACTCAACAATTCTTTCTTTCCGAAGTGATTCCATCATTTTCCCTACCACTGAGATCAAACTAACAGGTCTGTAGTTTCCTGCCTCTGTCTTGCTTCCACTTTTGTGAAGGGGAATCACATCCGCCCTCTAGTCCTCAGGTACCACACCATCCTCCCATGATTTGTTAAAAAAGTTAGTCAGTGGTGTCACTAGTTCTCCCCTTAGCTCTTTTAGAATTCTGGGGTGAATCCCATCAAGCCCCATTGCTTTGTCTACCTTCAGTTTTAGGAGTTCTTTCAGGACCCTTTCTTATGTGAATGAACTGGTATTGACCCGCCTGTCCAGAGTGCTTCTATTGTTTGGCTTAGGTACCTCCCTCTCCTCTTCTTTTGTGAATACTGAGCAGAAGTATTCATTCAGTATCCCTGCTTTTTCACTGTTCCCTCTGCCCTTCCCTCCTTCCCTTTATTAAGCTTCACTATCCCTCCGTTGGTCTTTCTTCACTCCCTGACATACCTATAAAAGGTTTATCCTCCTCCTTAACTGAGTTGGCTATCTTTTCCTCAGTTTGGGCCTTTGCTATTCTGACTGCCTTCTCCTCTTCCTTCTGCTTTAGCTGGTACAGTTCTCTGTCCTGCTCCTTCTGTGTTTCCTTATACTTCCTGAATGCTACCTTTTTCTCCCTAACCTTCCCCGCCGCCTCTTTTGAGAACCATAGTGTTTTTTTTCCCTTCGTTTTCTTTTGTTGAAGTGCATCACACAAAGGCTTATTGCCTCTGTGATGGCTGTTTTGATTTTTCCCCATTGTTCCTCCACTCCTCCTCCTTGCCCGTTTGCTAGTGCTTTTCTGAAGCACTGTCCCATTTTCTCAAAGTCAGCCCTCCTAAAGTCCAATACTTTGTTTTTGTATGGCTTGACTCTATGGCCGTGTTTACAGTATCATACATGGATACACAGAAATGTGATGGCAGAGAAAGACCCCACGGCCCGTCTAGTCCATCATGAACTACACTGGTGGTCGCTTGTCCCCAGATGTCTACTCACTTGTAAATCTGAAATCTTCTGTCCATCCCCATTTAAAGAACCAGGTCTAAGATTGTTCGCTCCCGGGTGGGTTCCAACACTAGCTGTGTGAGGCATGCCCCCTGTAGGGCACCGAGAATGACCCTGCTCTTGGATGTGGCTGCAGCAAAGGTGTTCCAGTTAACATCTGTTGTGTTCAGGTCCCCCATCAACAATGTTTCCCCTTTTTCTGCCATTGTAAGGATGCCTGCTATTATTTTCTTGTCCTTTGCCTCCCCCTGAGATGGGGGTCTATATACAACCCTCATGCAGATTGTGGTGCCATTTTCTGTCTCTAGGGTGACCCACCATGCCTCTTGTCCTCCGTGTTTACCCTTTAGTTCCATTGCTTTAATCCCTTCCCTTACATAGAGAGCTACTCCTCCTCCTCTTTTACCCTCCCTATCCCTCCTGTAGATTGTATACCCTGGTATGTTGACATCCCAGTCATGGTTCTGTGTGTACCGTGTTTCTGTGACTGCCACGATATCCAGGCAACCCTCTTCCATCAAGGCCACTAGTTCAGGGAGCTTGTTACCCAGACTATGGGCATGAAACTGAAGAGTCAGCCTGCAACAATGATCATGATAGCCCCAGAGTGGGCCAGGCAGCCATGGTACTCCCTCCTCCTGGCACTATCCACCAAACAGCCCATTTGTCTCCCCTGAGACACAAGCTACTGATCACGTCTCAGGAAGGAATGACCTACCCGAACCTCAGCTCTCTGTGACTCAAAGCATGGTTCTTGAGGAGCTAGAGTATGCTGACTTCCACTTCTCAGACCAGGTCCTTCAGGTACCTAAAGTGTCCAGGAAACCTGCCACTAGAAAAACATACATAGATATATAGATGTTGATGGCAGGTAAGGGCCTATGGCCCACTTAGTCTGCCCATATGTGAATGTTACTGTGCTTCTTCAAGCTTCCCTAGAACTAGGTTGTCCCTTTTATGCCTATCCCATGCATTCTTAAATCCTGTAATTGTTTCTGCCCCCACCGCCTCCTCCGGCAGGGCATTCCATTTGTCCACCACCCTCTTTTTGAAGAAGTACTTCCTCATGTTCCCTCTGAACCTCACTCCTTCTAGTTTCATCCCATATCACCTAGTCCCGAAGCATCTTTTTCTATGAAAAATTGTGTTTTCTTGCACCTTGTTCCTCCCCGTGAGGTACTTATATGTCTCAATCATATTCCCTCTCTCCCTCCTCTCTTCCAGGGAGTACATATTTAAGTCTTTCAGCCTGTCCTCGTAGGTTTTGTGATATAGTCCTGGCACCATCTTGGTTGCTGTCCTCTGAACTGCCTCCACCCTATGTCCTTTCGTGGGTAAGGTCTCCAGAACTGGACACTGCACTCGAAGTGTGGCCTCACTAATGTCTTGTATAGTGGAGTGTATATGCTTCTAAATGGAAGAGGTTTTCTCTCTGGTGTGCACCTCAACACCTTAATTCCCTCCAGGCAGATATGCCCACACTGCTGGACTATTTGGTACACCTGCAGGCCCTGCTACCTCGAAGGTCCACCTGACAGCTAGAACCTTTGTAAATGAGCATTTTGCTCAAAGGTGAATATCCGATTACCTAACTAAAACATTTCTGCTTATGTCTTAGCAGGCAAGCAGAAAACAGTTGTTTCTCACCCCATCTTCAAGAGTTTTTTTTAAGGGCCTTCTACATTTTTACCCTTGAGTTAGGGAACCTGTCCCTCCCTGGGATCTGAACATTTGTATAGCCAGGCTCATGGACCCCCCTCCCAGCCTATGGCACTGCAGAATTGAAATGTGACACTTGGAAGATGGTCTTCCTGGTAGTCATCACTTCAGCCAAAAGGGTATGCGAGATGCAAGCCCTCTGTATCGACCCTAATTACATCATCTTCCACAGGGACAACATAGTCTTTAGGACTAATAGAAAATTCCTCTCCAAGGTGGTGTCCGAGTTTCACCTGAACCAGTCCGTCACCCTTCCTGTGTTCTTCATGGAAAAGTCCAGCTCCGGTGAGCAGAGGCTACACAGCTTGGATGTCAAGAGGTCCCTTAGCCATTACACAGAGCATACTAAGGACCACAGACCCGCCCAGTCTCAGTTGCTTCTTACTTATGGTGAAGTGGGAAAGGGCAACCCAGACTCCAAAAGGACCACTGCCCACTGGATCATTGCCTGCATCCAATTCCGCTACTCTAAAGCTGGCAAACAGACGCCTCTAGGTCTCAGGGCACATTCCACTTGCGGCACAGCTGCTTCTGTGGTAGCAACAAGGGCTGTCCCCCTGTTGGAAATGTGTAAAGCAGCAACATGGAAAATAGATCATACCTTTACAAAGCATTATTGCCTGGATGTGCAATCCAGAACAGATGCCAGGTTTGGCGCCGTGGTACTGCAGAGCATTTTCCCCAAGTAGGTTCTGTTCCCAGCCTCCCAAGGTACTGCTTTGTAGTCTGCATATGTTAAGCATAATGAGGGATTCCTGGGGTCTGAGGAAAAAATTACTTACCATAGTAATACTGTTTCTTCTAGGGGATCCCTCATTATGCTTAAGTCTCCCACCCTGCCTCCTCTTCCAGAACCAGTGTAAAGGTTCTATATAAATCAGTTATTGTTCTTTTATCTGATTGCTTGAGCTTTACTTGTTGTTCATTCACAGATCACAAATGTTTTTTTCTGCTGACCTGTTGGTCTGCCATATTTGCCCTCTGTGCCATCATTTTATGCATTTTAAGGGGTGTTGTGTTTTACTAAAGCTTGGATAGGTTAATACGCTGGTGGGGGCTACCTTTGGGCTAGGCTCTGAAGAATCTGATGGTTGGCTGTAGAACACAGCATAACCCAGAGGGCAGAGCTTTGAATTGCATTCTAATTGTAATTCCATTCCACATGCTTCAGGCAGCTCGAGACGACAGGCTAATAATAATCTAGAACCCCTCATCGACTGAACAGAGCGATCGCCCAGGGCGGTAAGGAACCAGGAGCTCTTTCAAGTAGTCCGGGCCCAGTCCGTGTAGGGCTTTGAAAGTCAGAAGACTGACTTTAAAGGTGTTCCACCACTGTACTGGCAGCCAGCGCAATCAGCGCAGCACCAGCAAGATATGACTGGACTGAGAATTTCCTGTCAAAAGCCGGGCCACTGCGTTCTGCACCAGCTGCAGGTGGCGGATTTCCACCCCAGGTAGTCCTAGGTAAAGGGAATTGCAATAGTCCAAGTGCAAGGACACAAAGGCATGGACCAGTGTAGGAAGATCGCCGGACGGAGCAAGTTGCTTAATCCTGGACATATTCCTCAGATGATAAAAAGAGGATTTGACGTCAGCAGACACCTGCAAATGCAGAGTAAGTCCTTCATCAAAAATTACCCCCAGGTTCCGCACCTGTTCAGAGGTTGGGAGTGATAGGCCCCAAGGTATAACCCCGAGGGCAAACCAACCCCCAGACCCCCTATCCGGCACGCCAGATCCACAACCAGCACCTCAGTTTTATCAGAGTTCAACTTCAGCCAACTCAAATCCATCCACTCCTGGGTTTCTGTGAGGCAGTTGTTAAAGACCGAGAGAGCTCCATCCTGGTCAGGTGAAAAAGAAAGGTAGAGCTGGATATCATCAGCATAGCAGTGAAAACTCAGCCTGTACCATCTTACAATGTCTCCGAGGGGCAGCATGTACACTGTGAACAACATGGGGGACAATACTGAACCCTTGGGGACCCCACAAGACAGAGAAACTGGATCTGAGGAATGAACCCCAGACACCACTCTCTGAGTGATGAGGTAAAATGTAAACCACCTAAGGATTACACCAAATAATCTGCAGATGAACCTCAGATGATTAAGCAGTACTCCCTGGTCCACAGTGTCAGATGCTGATGAGAGATCTAGGAGAACGAAGATGGAATGGCTCTTCCGATCTCTAGCCATCAGGAGATCATTGAGCACCCGAACCACTGCTGTCTCAGTAATTTGCCTCTTTCGAAACCGGACTGGATAGGTTCATAGATGTCATGGATTGTCAAATGATTCTCCAGCTGTATGGCCACTACTTTCTCAATCATGTTCCCTAAAAAGGGGGAAGATTTGAGATTGGTCTGTAGTTCGCATGGCAGGCGGGGTCCAAAGAAGCTTTCTTCAAGAGAGGTGTTACCACCACCTCCTTCAGGGAGCTAGGAAACTCACCTGTTTCCAAGGAGCACCCAACTATCTGTGTGAGGACCGGACTGATGGAATCAGTACAACCCAAAATCATCGAAGTCGGTCCAGGATCCAAATTACAGCATGCAGGGCGCATACTCTGGACAATCCACATGACATCCATGAATTCCGTTGGTTGAAGGTGCTCCAGGACAGCTGAGGAGCAGCAGCCACACACTGGTCCAGAGCAACACCCTTAGAATGTGCTAGAGGGAGTGCCGCCCTGATGTCGGCCACCTTATTTGCAAAGAATCGAGCAAGATCATTGCACTCTGCGAAAAAGCTTTTCGCACTTGTAGGCAGGCTGGGTTGCACAGTCTGTCCACAGAGCGAAAAAGCTGAGCTGGTCGATTCTGAGCAATGGCAATCTCCCTGGACAGGAATTCTGCCTTCTTACGGGAGATTGCAGCTTGATAGGCTTGATAATGCTCCATCAATTTAAGGTGGTCGGCATCAAAGGAGGATCTCCGCCAGCAACGCTCTAACCTTCGTCCTAGTCGCGGCATCTCCCTCAAGGTCTCATCAAACCATGGGGACTGAGGGCAAAGGGAGAGAGGACAAACACAGACCAGAGCAACGACATCCAGGGCCACCAATATAGCTGTATTATAGGCTACCACGAGGGCCTCTGGGTCGCTGTTTGCTACTGGAAGGGACAATAGGTCAAGTACTACCTCCAGGCCTTCAGAGCTAATATCTCATAAAGGGCAGTACCTGACCATCTCCACAGGGGTAGGCCTGCAAAGGGGGGGCACTAAAACTAAACTCCATGGTGTAGTGGTCAAACCATCCAACTGGTTCCACTCTCAGGTCAGAGGCCTCGATCCCCAGGAGGAAGACTAAGTCAAGGGAGTGACCATGTTTATGGGTAGCAGTGGTAACTATCTGTGTGAGGCCCAGAGATGACATTAACTGGAGGAAGTGTTGTCCAAACGGCGAGAGTTTGTCATCAACCCAGGCATTGAAGTCGCCCAGAACCATCAGTCTGGGCGACTCAAATGCCATGTCAGTGACAAAGTCCTCCACTTCCTGAAGGAAGCGCTTCTCATCTCCGGGTGGATGGTAGATGAGAGCGATCCTATAACCTATACGTGCTACCACGGTACACTTAAATGACTTAGCCTCCTCAACCGGTACACTCGCAAGATTAAGTTCGGTCTTGAAACAGACCACCCCCCAACCCCGCGATCCAATCTCGGTAGTGCCGGGCTGGAGTTAGAGCCTCCAAGATGGGCCAGAGTTCTCATCCAGCCAGGTCTTGGTGATGCAAGCCAGATCCACCGTTCCTACAAGATCTGCAATAACTGCAGTCTTGTTTTTAATGGACCTGGCATTGCATAATACCACCTGAGTTGGATGAACCTCCAGAGCCACCCGAACCACCTGCCTATCAATATTGGTAGTGCCCTTGGATATGGAAACCAAACAATGCGAACCATGTTCTTGGTTCCATTTCACCCCAGGGCGTCTCCTGGATCTCACGACCCCGATGTGATGGCCCCGCTCATTCACCCTCCACTGGTCGTGCCTCCCAGTCCCCCCCCTCCCCTTGTGAGCAATACCCAGTGCTCTACAGTGCTGGTATGTTGTAACCTGCAGTGGGGGAGGAAAAGGACGGAGAGCGTGGAGGGCGAATAGTGCACAATCATGGGGGCAGGCCTCCAACACATTCTGGCAGTTACTTTATCAAATGACTCTAACTTAACTAATTACCAAAACAAAATAAAACAAAATAACCCCATACCACTAAAATCACTTAATAAATCCCCACACCACCCACTTAAATAAACAAAAAAATAAAACTCCCACGTTCCCCAACCCCAACATAAAAATAACCCCTCAAATAAATACAATAAAATTCCCCTCAGATCAAGAAGAAGACAACAAATGTAAATGAGGAGACAAGTTCAGTCACTAGTCCAGCTGCTGGTCTGCTATACTGAGGCTCTCACCCCCAGCAAGCAAATAATTCAGTGTCCAATGAAAAGCACCGGACTCTCACTCTGGCAGTCCTCCGATCAACAGTATTTTCTGCAAGAACACTTAAAGGAAGCTCTCTCACAACCTCCAATCAAAAATCCGAAAGCTGACATGAAGCAAACAAACCATCGACACTCAGGAGCAGTTCATCGTGCACAGTCTGAATTGAATAGAAACTCAGTCCACAAAGAGGTGACACAGAATAAAGCCTTACCAAGTGGCCATGGTAGGACAGGGCAGCCCCATCTGGATAATCGGACCCCCAAAAGGAACCCACCAGCTCCAATTGGGGGACACCCTATGGAACCGAGGCCCAGCTACTCTCCAGCAACAGTACCCCAGTATCCTACCAGAGAGGTGACCTGACCACGCTAAGCCACCCGGCTAGCTCCCTGGGATCAACCACTTCCATGACCACCTCAGACAACAGGCAGAGTCAGTTATATTATAATGGCCCAAACAAAAGCCCACTGGTAAGGGGCAGAGCTGAAGCTGCCCTCTGGTAGCTCAGGGGATAATCCTCCAAAACCACACTACCAAACCCCCTTCACCGCTGAAGCCCACGCCCTCCAGCAAAGGCTCCAGCAGTAAAAGCCCCAAACACCCTAAGCCGCAAACAGCCCCCGCACCAGCAGCTCAAGCACCAAAGTCCAAGTCCTCCACCGATGCAAAAAAACGAGGTTTCCAACCAGTTCTTATAATAGGAAAATACTAACAAGCTTCCAGCACTCAACGACCTCCGACAGTCCTAGATCGTGTAGGTTCATTCTTCCAGATGTAAATTCCCTTCCAAACGACAGGCTCCACGACTTCCTCCAATGTCTGTTACAGACAGGCTCCCATTAGCGATGGTGTTTGCTTGCCAGAAAACACAGTGGGCTACAGAAGAGCCCCACTGCTCCACCAGCGACCCCAGAAAAGCTGCCTGCGACTACATAACCCGCCACAGGCACCAAGTGGAGGTGCTCACTATAATGTATGAGTGCTTCCAAAACAAAACAATGTTAAAACATCAATGGGCCAGAAATACTAGGTCTCGGACCGAGTGGAAAAATACAGCCTGCCACACTGCAAGACGGCCTTTGACTCCCGAGATCCCAGCTATCGGAGAATCAAAAACACCAGAGAAAAGCAGCCCAAAAAGAATGCTTTAAACCCAGCCCTTCTCATTTCTTTGACCCTAACTAACTACTAACTTATGATTCACAAAAACGACAAAACAATAATGCATTAAAATGAATAAAAAAGAAAATAAAAAAGAGAACAACTCAAAGCTAATGATCAGGCTGGCTCACTGCTGCCGCCATCCTGAATCCGATGATCAAGAGATCTACCTCATTATTCACAATGCCATACTAGCTGCATATGTTACGCATAATGAGGGATCCCCTGGAAGAAACAATATTACCATGGTAAGTAATTTTTTCTTTTAGTGTTTAAAGCTAGAGATTGTTATTTTTGTGTTAGTTTCAGTGTACTTGTCACAAATTAATAATGTAGTTTTTCTCGGTTCTACTAAGAGTCAACAGTCTTCACCCATGCAGGACATTTGGGAGCCTGAAGAGACAAGCTGCTGTGGCAGTGGGGCCATGCCAGGTCTGCTTTCCCCTCCAAGTAAGAGTTCTGACAATGGGTGGTCCAGTGCTCAGGAGGAAAGACAGTCCTCCCGTAAGCACAAAAAGGAGCAGTCCCAATCCTGCATGTGCTCTGCATTGGAGTTCAGGCACTGCTAAGCCCTGACTTCTCTTTCTTCCCATAGGAAAGGAAAAACAGCACTGGTCGAGGTCACCCTCTACGAGGTCTACCATGAGACACTCAATCTCCCAGAGCTGGAGTTCCTCAACATCACCACCAGTAATGCAGGGGACCCCTGGGCCTGGGCGCTTAGTGTCTTGGGCCCAGAGCCTCCCCTCTGTCTTTAAATGAGGGCTTCATTGCTCAGTTCCACCTCTGGGCAGCTGTTATGGAGCAATAGGTGCAGCATCTGGCCCAAGTGGTACCGGTAGTGGAGCCAGTCCCCGGCCCTTTGGGGCTGGCAGAGCCGGTTCCACAGGTGGTGCTGTCAGGCCAGGTAGTCTGTTCACATGTGGCAGCAGCCTTCAGACCCTTGCCGGGAGCGGCAGTGCAGATGTCTGTCCCATTGAGGCCCACCCCCATCCTGTTCTGGGACGGGGCTGGCCATGGTGCCATTGCCTGTCACTTCCATGCTGGCTGGGTCATCGATGCCTACTCCGGTGATGCATCCTGTGCTGGGTTTTGCATCAGGTCCAGTGCCAGGTGCTGTGCTGAGTCTGGTACCACACCTGCTGTCTCAGTGCCACATGGGCTTGCAGTACTGGGAACCTCCCCGGTGCCTTACCCAGTGCTAGTTTGAGCTCCACCTCTGGCTCACTGGTCTCTCACTCTCCAGGGTCGAGACCAGTGTCACCGGTGTGCCATAGCTGCATGCTGGGTTGTCAGGCCTGCAACCTCATCCTCACTTATACCCTCCTTCTGAGAAGGGTGTAGAGGGGATCATGTCACACTCTGACCTTGTTATCTCTGAAGGCGGTGATGATGACTTCTCCTACAGCCTAGAGACCTCAGACCCAGTTCCTGTGTCTGTGCCTCATTAGGATCTCTCTTTCCAGGCTCTGCTAAGAAATTTGCACTCAGCATTGAATTTCGAGCCAGCAGCTATTGACAAGGCTAAGTGCCTCAACTGGGGTTCCTAAATGTGCCTAATAGGCCTGTCAGTTTGGTTCCTTCAGTTGCACCCACACTAGAGACCTCCACTGATACTATCTGGCAAAGGCCTGTTTTGGCGGCAGCTGTCCCCAAGCTGGCTGATAGATAAAACACTGCTCCCAAAAATGAGCTAGTGTATGTCACTCAGCCCATAGCTGATGCTATTGTTATTCTGGTTGAGAATGACAAGGCCATTATCTGCAGGAATGTCATTGTGCACCCTGTTAATAGGGAGTTGCGCAAGATTGACACTATGGGCAAATGAGCCTATGCTTCAGCCACCTTGGGCATGAGGATAGCCAGCTACCAAAGACATTTCTGTAGTATGAGTACACCCTTTGGAGCTATCTGAAGTCTCTAACAGAGTCTCTTCCAGATTTGGAGGCTAAACAAGACATTCTGCTGACTTTCAAGTAAGGTACTGAGTCCAACATTCACCAGCTTAGGGCTTCTGTGGATGCCTTCAATTCTGCATTTCTCTCTCTCTGCTGCTGCAGGCATTTGCATCAGGTGGCATTCCTGGCTGCAGATTGCTGGCTTCATCCAGGACACCCAACAGCAGGTGATGCATGTTTCCTGTGATTTAACTTAACCTGTTCGGATAGCAGGTGCAGCAGTCTCTTAAGGCATCTAATGGAACTAGAATGACCCTTGAGACCCCAAGACCAGCTCCCTTAAAACCACAAAAGGGCAAGGAAGGTGGCTGTTTCCAAAACAAGTAGTCCTTTCATGGATTACCAGTTCAGAGTCCCGGCCCTTGGGTTTTCCTCTCTGCCACAAATCTTACAAAGTGCTTTGCAGTGCCTGTTGTGCACCTGAGGAAGTTAAGACTCCATGTCTTTCTGCACTTGGACGATTGGCTAGCTCCAAGCCTGTCGAGGCAGGAGATGGAACAGTCAGCCACTTTTCGAGGTTCAGAAAGAATCCCCATCAAAGTCAGGAATTGAGAGGCAGTGGGCCTCTCAGTTCCTGACTTTGATGGGGATCTTGCTGAACCTCAAAAAGTGTCAGCTACAACTGTCCCAGCAACTGCTGTTCACATGAGCTTTTCTGGATATAGCCCAGGCTGGGGGGTTTCTCCTGGACAGCAGACTACAAGAAATTCTACAGATGGCATCCTACATCATGAAGCGCAAAACTGCAAGCCCACTCCATGCAGTGTATTCTCGGTCTGATAGCCTCCTCAGTATTCACAGTGCCCCTGGCATGTCTGCACATGAGGACAGCCCAGAGGATGCTCAGTGCACAGTGGTCACAGGCATCACACCTTCAGACTTACTCTATTCAAGTGACCAAGCCCTTAGTTCGGTCTCTCACATGGTGGTCAGTGGGGAACAGCCACTTCCAGGGTTCCCTTTCTTCCATCTGGATCTTCAGGTGACTCTTGCCACAGATACCTCCCTGTTGGAATGGGGGACCCACTGCCAGGGCCTCCAAACACAAAGTGTCTGGGACCCATCATAGTCTCATCTCCATATCAGTGTGTTGGAGATGCAAGCTATTTGGATGGTCTGAAAGTCCTAGTGGACCTAGTCAGCCACAAAACAGTCCTCCTCCAGACAATAAGTCTGACATGTTCTACATCAACAAAAGGAGCGCACTTTCACTCTGTCTGCAAGGAGGTGATGAGAGTTTGGGAATGATGCCTGGAACCTGCTCCAAGCAATCTGTCAGGAGTTCAGAACACTCTGGCAGACCGGCTTATTCGGCGAGTAGGGTACTCCAGAAGTGGACCTTTTTGCATCCCTACTCAAGAGCATTATTGACCTAGGATGAGGGAATGTTTAGCCAAGAAAGCTAGCATCTTAGGTCTGACCCCCAGGCAGACTGGGTGGGCCTGGCGGTCCTTTTCTGCTGACACATTCTATGTTTCTGTGTTACTCAGTGCCAAGCTGTCTCGATTCTGCTCCAGAAATTCAAGATATGTTTTCTTTCAGGATGCACTCAGACTGCAATGGCAAAATTTGTTGTGTATGCATTCCTTCCATTCCCTCCGGTCAGAGAGTATTGCTCATACTGGAGGTGCAAGGTGGCACAATGATACTACTAGCCCCCTACTGGCCTGGACAGGTATGGTTTCCTCTGTTCAGCAGACTTCTGTCCTCAAACCAAGACCTCTACCTCGTAGGACGACCTTATTGGCACGGGGTCACTTGATCCATCCCAACCTGCGCTGTCTTCACCTTCAAGATCTGCAACAGAGTAGATGATCCAGATGGTGTGGGTAGAATGAGAAGAGAGCTGGAAAAAGTCTGAAGAGTGGCAGCTGGGGTTTGACGCAAAGAAGTGCAAGATCATTTTTTATCCAGGCTACCACCTGGGACCCACTCCAGAGTTAGCCTTGGAGTGGGTCCCAAGGTGGTAGCCTGATAAAAAAAATTGGCTGACAACAGGGACACAAGGGTAGTAGTAAACTGGAGTCCACAGTAGAAAAGGAGAGTTACTAGCGGGTACCGCAGGGTTCAGTACTGGGACCGGTCCTTTTTAATGTCTTTATAAGTGATGTTGCAGAGGAGCTGGAAGGAAAAGTATGTCTCTTTGCAGATGACACAAAGGTCTGCAACAGGGTTGATACACAAGATGGAGTGGAAAGGATGAAAAGAAACTTGGCAAGGTTCGAGGAATGATCAAATGTATGGCAGCTCAGATTCAATGCAAGGTAATGCACCTGGGAAACAAAAACCCAGGGGAAGAGTACACAATGGGGGATGAGATACTGACAACAGTAAAAATGGAAAGGGACCTAGGGGTAATTATATCAGATGACCTAAAGGTGGGCAAGCAATGTGAGAAGGCAGTAAGGAAGGCTGGGGGGATACTGGGATGCATAGGGAGAGGCATCAATAGTAGAAACAGGAAGTTGTTATCCCTCTGTACAGACAGTTGGTGAGACCCCATCTGGAATACTGTGTGCAGTTTTGGAGACCCCATCTCCGCAAAGACATAGACAGAGTGGAGGCTGTCCGGAGGAAGGCAACCAAAATGGTGCAGGGTCTGCACCAGAAGACATATGAAGAAAGACTAAAGGAGCTTAATATGTATACCGTTGAGGAAAGAAGGGAGAGAGGGGACATGATAGAAACTTTTAAGTACCTCAAGGGAATCAACAAAGACCAAGAGTGTAGCAATCTTTCAGAAAAAGAGATGTGCAAGAACAAGGGGACACAATTTGAAGATAGAGGGGGGATGGCTCAGAGGTAATGTGAGGAAGTATTTTTTCATGGAGAGGGTTGTGGATGCATGGAACAGCCTCCCTGAGGAGGTTGTGGAGTCAAGAACAGTGGGGGAATTCAAGAATGCATGGGACATATTTAAGGCAGTCCTAGTGGGGGGTTGGAGGAAGTAAGCTGTTGGTTAACTAGGATCTGCAGCTTATCTGTTAGGTAGGAAAATGGGCAGACTGGGTGGGCCAAGCAGTCCTTATCTGCCATCAAATTCTATGTTTCTATGCACATAGGGAAGAGAAACCCTGAAGCTACCTTTAGGTTGGGAGGGCAGTTGCTGGCAATCACAAGGGAAGAAAGAAACTTGGACATCATCATCAAAGATGACCTGAAATCATCCAAGCAGACCACTAAAGCAGTAGGTAAGGCTAGAGGGATGTTGGGGTGTATTAGTAGGGGTATCACAAGTCATAAGAGGGAGGTAATAATCCCTCTTTACAAGATACTGGTCAGGCCCCATCTGAAGTACTGCATGCAGTACTGGAGGCCGCACCAGCACAAGGACATTAACAAAATAGAGGCAGTCCAGAGAAGGGCAACCAAAATGGTGCAGGGACTGCATCAGATGACATATGAGGACAGATTAATGGAGCTCAATATGTATACCCTAGAGCAAAGGAGGGAGAGAGGTGATATGATCGAAACATTCAAATATCTTAAGGGCATTAACAAGGTGAAAGAGTCTAACATGTTTCAACATAAGAAACATAGCAGGACAAGAGGACACAACATGAGATTAGAGGGAGGCCAGTTAAGGGGTAATGTGAGGAAGTTCTTTTTCACAGAAAGGGTGGTAGATGCATGGAACGTCCTACCTCAGGAAGTGGTGGATATGAATACAGTGCAGGGCTTCAAACAGGCATGGTATAGGCATAAGGGAGCAATACAGATAAGTATGAATAGATATGCCATTGACAGAGTAAAGGCCGATAGCACATTCGTGAGGTAGAAAAAATGGGCAGACTGGATGGGCCTTGTGGTCCTTATCTGCCATCAACTTCTATGTTTCAGGCCTGGCTCCTGAAGAAATAGAAGTAAATAAGTACAAGGTTTCTTAGAAGGTCTCTGAAATACTTTTGTCTGTATGTAAGTGTTCCACTAGGAAGACATACACAGCCAAATGGAAAAGGTGTTCCATCTGGTGCTCCAAAACCTGCGTTGACTGCCTTTATCACCCACCTGATAAGGTTGAGGACTGGACCTTTCTGATGCTGCTCTACTATATTCCACAGTAAAGGTCTATCTGTGTGCTGTTTCATAGCATACCACTGGCCTGTCAATACCCTCTACACTGCACAACTGTCAGGTTCAAGAGGTTCCTCAGGGGCTTTTTACACACAAGGCCTCACATCAGGGAGCCAATGGCTGTCCAGGATATTAATCTTATGTTAGATATGCTCACTCATGCTTGGCCCGGTGGTGCTGAGGGCTGAGGTGCTGGATGCCTTACCTCGCGTGACAGTGGTGACCCATGTTCAGGAACGAGCATGTGCTGCCAGGAGTGGGCAGGGGAGGAGAAGGATCGAGCATCCGAGGGACTGCTCTCCTTCTCCGAGGTCAGTGGTCAGCTCCCGACTGGCCCCTTGCGGAGGCTGGGAGGCAGTGTGTCGATGCTGCAGAAAGGGGTGGAGATGAGGCAGATGCCTGAAGGAGCGCGTGCGGACGCGTGTGCACTCCCTCCACCGGCATCATTGCACGCCACATCTCCAGGGCAAAAAGTGGAAAATTGGCTCCCAGTCGGGTAGCATGAGCTTCTGACCTCCACGGCCTGACCCTGAATGGCACTTTCTCATCTGGATCCTTACAGGTGAGTCGAGCTTAGGGGGAGAGGCTCCTCACCACCCCACCACGGAGGGCAAGCCGTGCGGGAATTGAGGGAGTTGGTCTGATGTCGAGGGTGCGGGCCGGGAGGTCGGTCAGGATGTACAGCCAACTGGGGAGCCACGGGAAAGAAACAGATAGCAAAAAAAAAAAAAAAGATATACTCACTCACAAGCCCTCTGAGCTCCTTGCAATGTGTGACTTGGAAGTTTTTAATTTGGAAAGTGGCATTTTCGGTGGCTGTCACCACTGCTCACAGAGTATCTGAAATCCATGCTTTGGTCACAGATCCTCTATAATCTTTTTTCCCACAAAGATAAGGTAGTTCTCTGTGCACACCCCAAGTTTCTACCTAAACTGGTGTCAGAGTTCTGTCTTAACCAGGCCTTAGTCAGAAGGGCATGGCAGACGCTATTTTCTAAAGCTCCGATCCTCACAGTTTTAAAAGTTACTCTGCTAAATTTTAAATACCTAGATTTCCTTTCCTTTTTATTTTTTTGGTGCTTTGGATGAGGCAACAGTTCAGAAGTGATGCTGGGGCTGAAAACAGACCACAAATAGACAGCACAGATCATGGATGCCTATTTCACCTCGACAACCATCGCAAACGGACCGGGCCCTCACAGCCTGGCAGAGCGAGTGGCACTAATCTCCCCACCCCCACAAGTAATGGCAATGCTTCATAAAAGTCAGGCAGCCAGGGAGGAGACAAACATCTAACCACTGTGGAGGCTAAACTTAGCGACTTTGAAACCAGGATCACAGAAAATGCAAACTCCCTTAAAGAACTTTAACACAAGGCAGGAGGAGGTGAACTCTTTATTTGTGAAAAGATCTGCAGTTTCTCAAAGCCAAGGTGTAAATGCTTGAGAACTCCCAGAGACAAGCCATTATAAGGATTGTTAGTCCTCCCCGGCCCAATGGTTAGCAAAGCTGAGCTTTCAAGTGATATTGAATGTCTCATTTTCACTGCCAATGGGTTACTGCCCTCTGATTCAGGGGTAATGATCTGTAAAGCATTTGCCATTCCCGTGCAAGCCCATCAATGTGGCAGTGACAGGCAGAGACCTTTGATACAATTGTGACTTTGTCCAGCTCGGAAGCCCACATCCCTCTCCTACAGGTGGACAGAACCCAGGGTTATTTTAGCCATATTTACATGGCAGTAGCGCTACAAATAAAATACCACAACAGTGTGGTCCCGTCCACTTGCCACCTGCATTCTCTCTGTCTACAAGGCCGCTGTCTGCCCCGCTGCAGTCAGTGCTGGTGAGGAACCATGCATCGGGGGGGGAGCCATCCATCTGCTGGCCGATGAATGGGTTGCTGCGGCACAAGCAGTTTACACTGCCACTTAAGCTGCTTGCTCCTCTTGGCACTCCCAGCTTGCCAGAGAATCTGGGAGCATCTTAGTGAGCGGCTTACCCCGGTCAGGTGCATGTCCACACAGTCACATTTGCATTGGAGCAGCACAAGCACACAGGATACTCCAGTGTAAATGTGACCGCGTAAACAGGGCTATTGTCTGGGAGGGCAGCAAGCTAACATTTTTCCTGGACATTTCTTCTTAGACTGAAAGTCGTAAGAAGGACATTCTGGAACATGGTGTAGGGGAACAACTTTTATTCCTGGCCTGACTCCAGATCTGCTTTAACAGTAAGTCCCATATTTTCACAAACCCTGGTTTGGCTGCTGCATTTGCGAACAAGATTGTGGCCAGAGGCACTACACAGCGAGGGCACTTAAATCTGAACTATTTATGTTGCTTTGATTACTAACAGTATTTTACCAACTTGCCTAATTTGTTCACGTCTCCCAAGGTTTAACTTTCATGAATAATTCTTTCCATCTAGGTTTGAGTTGTAAATGTTAGTCCTTCAGTCTGCCATGCATTACGTACTGTACTCCCGCTAAATGTTAGACTACTATGATTTCCTTAATTGTTTCAGAGAGTTTGACATTTCAGTAGTTTGGTCTGATGTTACACATACCTCAATTTGTGAACTGCAAAAGTGAACTTTTATTTATTTGGTTTTTGTTGACCAGGTAAATGTGCTATACAATAAAATGCCTATTTTTCTGGCATGACCCAAGAGATTACAAGATAAACAAGAAAACAACAGAAACAGCAGTGTTTAACAACAAATACAATAACATCGTTAAAGTAGACTGTAAGAGAATAAAGCCAAACAAAGATCTACAAATCAGCTGCCACAGAGAAAACAGTTACAATGGTACGCCATATCTGATACGGACAAATAACAATAACCAGGGATAAGGCATAAAAGCAAGATGACCCGACAATAAGTAGAGATAAGTTACCAATAAGCAGAATCAGGAGCAGTAACGAGTGACATGACCAACAAAAAACAGTAAGAATAGTACATCATGTCGATACTGACAGAATACCAATAACCAGGGGTAAGCATAAGAGCAAAAATCTACAAACAAAAAATTAGAAGAAATCATATCCATTAGAGGATTCGGGGGCTGGAGCAGATGGCATTGTAACACTAGGAGTAAGTCCAGTCAGGAGCAGGAGCATACATCAGAGGAACTAAGATAACTGAGTAATTCTCTTTTGATTGTGAGGTGGAACCAGCAGACCTGAAGGTGAGAGAGCTGAGAGTTCCAAGTCCTAGGGGCAAAATGGGGGAAAGCCTGCTCACCCATTTTGGAGGAACACTTGAGTGCACCTTGAGGGCCTGATCTTTAGAGTGCAGAGGGTAGTCAGTGTCGGCGGTAGTGAACATAGAGGCCAGTGAGGCAGGTTTAGAGGACCTGAGGATGTTATCAATCAAGCAGCATAGAGTATAGAAGTGCTGGGGTGGGGGGGGGGCCAGTTCAGACTGTAATAGTGCAAGCAGTGGTGGGTAAGTCGAGGAGCCAATAGGGCAGACCTATACACAGTGCTGTAGGAGACATTCCATTTGCGGAGGCAGCTCACACTAGCCTAATAAAAGGAAGTAAGCCTATAGCAGAGACTGGGAAGTAGGATTCCCTGGGCAATAGTGACCCTGGCAGCAGGAGCAGGGCATATCATATCCTATAGGCAAGTGCGAGTTTGGTATTTATGGACTTGCAGATGTTTGAGATATGCTGCGCGAAGTCCAAGGCAGGGTCAAATGTGACGCCTAGGTATTTGAAGTGGTTTGTCACAGAGACGGGAGACATCAAGATAGTGGATGTCTAGGCCAGTTGTGCAGGCCCAAACCTTTTGAGGAGACACAAGGAGCATGGCCTTGATCTTGCAATCGTTCAGGATGAGGCAATTCTGAATGAGTCAGTTCTGGATTTTGTGTAAGTTGGAGGTGAGCCTGATATTAATATCAACAGGGACTTGGAGTAAAGCACCAAACCGTCAGCATATAGAAGAGTGTAACAGTGGGAAGGAGTGTTAGGGATATCATTGGGAAAGACTAAGAAAGAAGCGGGCCCAGGGTGGATCCTTGGGGAACACCGATATTAATATTGGCAGGGGCAGAGAGGGCCTTCTTACTAAACATAACAAATTGTTGGCAGTTGCAGAGTTAGCTAGAGAACCAATTAGAGGTGGGGGAAGAGATTCCCAGGTATGCCGATTTGTGTTGGAGGATAAGTGACTGACCAAGTCAAACACCTGTGTAACGTCATTGAAAACAGTCCCAGATAGCATGCTTTTGTCCATATTAGATTTTACATCACTAGTGAACTGGACAAGGGCAGTGGAGGTGTTATAAGCAGGCCTAAATCCATGTTGGACATAGGATAACGTTATATTTTTGTAGGCGATCGGAGACCTGGGAGGCAACAAGTTTTATTTATTCCCACTGTTTCCTTACTTAGGCAGTTTGGTGCCTTTGGATGTAGGGTGTAATGCAGCTTAATTGAGCCCAGGACTTCATTCTTTGGGCTGTTGAGCTCTCCTGCCAGGCATTCTATCCTGTGAGAAGTGGGTAATATCAGTAAACAAATCAGTGACTCAGAATGGGTGAGAGCGACATCTTCTATGGTCTTACTCCACTGGTTCCACCACTTGACAGTGACGAAGATGTCCTCGACATCCCTGACAGTGACAGGAACAATGCCGACTGTCGGCATTGCACCCGTCAGAAGAAAGTATTTTTCTGTGGGGGGGGGGGGCTTTACCCCCAGCTCTCCCCATCTCTGTATAACCAACTCTGAGTTGAAGTTGGTTCGGGGTGGGGCGCGCAACACCGGGAATCGCTGCGTCAGCAGCTGGTGGACTACCACAGCGACCAATCCCGACCTGGCAAGATTGGTCGCCGTGGTGGTGTTCGATGTCGAAATGTCGCTGTTGTGGGGTGATACCTACTCCACTGGACTTTACTCTTTTAAAATTGTTTGGTGCCTGGTTATATAAATGGGTACTGATTTTGTGCTGTGACAGTGTATCTGTTATGCAACTACTGTACATTTATGTTATGGGGCTGCATCTTGATATGGTATATTCTGTATATCATGTAATTCATAAATAAAAAAAAGCCTTAGTCCTGCCTACCTACTTTGTTAACTTCAAGAATGAGGGAGAGAGGTCTCTCCACTCTGGAAATGTAGAGGATCCTTAGCTTTATCTAGATAAAACTAAGAACTTCACCAAACAGCTCTTTATCTACTTTGATCCTAATCGGAAGGGATAGCCTGTTACAATCAAGTGCATTTTGCCTGGATTGTGAATTGCCTTTGCCACTGCTATACCACGGCTCAGGTTAAACTAGAGGGCAAGGTTCATGCCCACTCCAGCAGAGTGGTTGCCACATCACTGGCTGACCTACACTCTGTGCCTATTAGAAAACTGCAGAGCTGCAGCTTGGAGCACAGTGCACACTTTTACTAAGCACTGTGATCTAGATGTCCATGCCAGACAGCATATCACCCTTGGCAGGACAAGCATGGATAGATTATTATTCTGAGTGAGCCCTCTGTTCCAGCCAGCCTCATTTGTGGGACTTTTCTGAGTTTGGTACTCTGATCTACTAGTGGCAATCAGTGGTGAAGACCAATTCCTGGAAGATATAAAAATTACAATCTTAACATAAATCTTGATCTTCTAGGAATATCTTCACCATTGATTCACATGCCCGGCCACCATCCCCTGGACTCTTTCTAGGAATGCTGTGTTGGTCTCCATTCCTTTATGTTGGGCTGCAAAGACCCCATATTACTGGATTGGTGGCCCTTCTTACATGGGCCACCAGGGCTATTTTATGCCCTTTGGCTAAGAGTATAGATATTTGTTAGTTTATGCTGCACCTCTTCGGTAGAAAAGGTACTGAGGCAGTTGGGGGCTGGTGATGACATAAACTAATGACTATGTACACTTACTGGTGGAGCCGCACATGTGTGCTGCTTACCTCAGAGTTAGTCCTCTGAAACATTCTGGCTCCCGCTGGGCCCTAGCACCTCTGGCTAAGACCCACTAGTACCAACTAATGGTGAAGATATTTCTTTATCAAGAATTATGGTAAGAACATAATTTTCATTCATTGTCTGAACTGAGATGGTTGTGTCAGGGCTCTTTGTAAATGAGGTCTCTGTTGGAGTATATCCTTATTCATTGTTGCATGGGGAGACAGCTAGAGACATAGTCTACAATTACATACCATAAATGCCACTAGGTACAGGTAATTCAGCATATATGTCACCAATCCGTTGGGCACTTCTTTTTTTATTTTTTTCCAATTGTTTAACCAGGTATAGCACACTAAGCTGAAAGCTTGTTTACAGATGCAACCTGGGAGCACAGGGAAGTTAAGTCACTTGCTCAGGGTCACACAGTATGTAAGTGGGGGCTGTGGGATTCAAACCCAGGTCTCCAGATTTGCAGCTTAGAGCCTTAGACCACTGTGCTACACTGCCTCCCTTTTTCTAGAAGTAATGCCTGAATTTAAGTCCTCCTCTTAAATGGGGGAAATGGTTCTTGTTTTCTTTAGTCTTTCACAGCTGTTCAACCCTCGTGGGTAGGGAGTGTATCCTGGTGGATGGCACATGTATTCTCAAGGGGGGGTCTCTCTTATCTCACTTTCCTGGTACGGCGAAGGTGTAAATGGATATGCCTCTTATTCCATTATACATTATATCTTGCTCCCACTGGAGAGTGCCTCCTTGATGACAGGATAATTTCTGGGGCGGTTGCAGAGATTCTGTATTAAACTTAATGCTTACCTCTGGCACAGAGCTTTGGCAGATGCACTTGTGGGACTGCTGCTGATGTTTTTCCTTTCTTTCCCTTGGTTGCCAGCAAGATGTTTTCTTCTTGTGCTAGGAAATTGAGAGTTGTAGCTCTGGCACAGATCTTCTGTTTTTCAGACTACCACTAGACCCCTTCCCAGGGTAGGTGGCACCCTTGAACAAGGTATGTCCTTGTCTATTAGGTTATTAGTTGGATTGTATGCAGTTGTTCTTTTTTATGGCATTTACTCTTTTCCGATTCTTTTTCTATCTGTTCTACAAGTAGCCACTTGTAGCCACGGGTTTTCTCGCTGTCTTTGCTAAAAGAACTGAGGTAAGCCAGGCCATCAGCAACAGTAAGTACACATTCAGGAAGATCTTCAGTTACATACAGTAAGTATACATTCAGGAAGATCTTCAGTTACAGTAAGTATACATTCAGGAAGATCTTCAGTTACAGTAAGTACACATTCAGGAAGATCTTCAGTTATAGTAAGTATACATTCAGGAAGATCTTCAGTTACAGCAAGTACAGTAACTTTTCTTTGTCCATAATTCATAACATGTTCATTGTTTAAGAACAAAAAATATGTTAACTCTGTTTGGTTCTAAACATCTTACATCTTGACATAAGGGTAGTAATAATAATAATAGTGGTGTACTTATTTTTGTTTTGACCCATGTGAAATACTTATACCCCTTGAAATCCCCATAGGGCAAAACGGGGGTTACTTGGCCAAAGCAGATAAAGAAAACACAATTCTGAGGTTGCTGTTTTGCATAATATTATAAATAATGACATTATTCTTAGCTAGTCAAGATTATTTATTTCATAGAATGGCAGTAAGAAAATCTAGTAAATTAATTGGCTGAGAGATGTCACCTAACCATACATTACATCTCTATAAATGCACGGTCAGGTGTTGAATCTCGTTTTCTTCCCCCAAAAAACGTATTTAGAGCCATTTTATAAGTGTAATAAGCTCCTCCAGGGTGTGCATCATAGGATTTTAATTCAGTTCCCAGGGATGGAAGAGCACTCTGCCCTCGGCCACACGCCTTACTACACCTCTGGGATGTGCATTAAAATCCTAAAATGCACACCCTGTCATGGCTTATTACTTATGTAAACATTCCAGGTACTCTTATAACCATAAGAGGGTGTCTCGTACACTTAGTTCTAAAATTCTGAAATTCTGTATTCAGTTGGCTAAGCGCATTGCACACGAAGGGGATTCGCTAATATTCTGAAAAGTAAAACATTTTGATTTTAAATTCAAATTTCTTTTTTTTTTTTTCTTTTTTTTAGCAAAGGTCTTTACCATGATTTATAACATCCCTGATTGGTTGAAGTGGGACTTATGACTTACACCTTAACATTCCAGATGTTAAGGAAAGTGGTTGGGATGCCATGGTAATCCGATGGCTTGTCTGATTTGTTATTCTTTTCAAAGCTTAGTTTATATGTAGCCCCCTTGTTTAACTAGCAGGGCTGCTCCTCTCATCACATAGCGTCTAGGGGCAAAAGAGAGGGGTAGGGGTTTACAGAACAGTTTATTTGCACATCTTTCTAAGCCTGCTATTACAGACAGGCAACTCAAGTGTGGCAACTACCTGGCACACACCTGGTGGGACCATTTACCATGGCCAGCAACCCAGGTCCCTGGGAGAAAACGTTTGCTCACAGTTGTACTAGGTTTGTACTTCTGGACAGGGGCACCCAAGAAAATCCAGACACAGTGAAAGCAATAACAGTTCTGTCCAAACCAGGTTGGGATTCTAGAGCGTGGCTTTTATTCACATACACAGAGAATAATCACAAAGCAAAGATGGACCCCCACAGGGTTACTCTTACTGGTAATGCAGATTAATGAGGTGCAGACATTCTTGAACTTCCCATTTAACATAGGCATACTGAACACACACACAGCAAACTCTCAGGTTCTGAAATGGAGATTGGCACTCACGGCCAGTTACTGGTACATTTCCTCTCAACTAGGCACACACTGCCAATACTAGGACACTTTCCCATCAACTAGGCACAAATGGCCAATTCTAGGACACTTTTCCCATATTTATGAGGAATACTAGTGGCACACATAACTACCAAAGAGCACATACAGGCTCAAAAATCTTTCAGCACCCACTACACTGAGGTGAACTGAAAACAGAGAATCCAAAACCCACCTCTGGGTAATCATTTCCATCAGGCCCTGGCCAAATGCACTGACTGAAAATTGAACTAGTGCCCAAACTGAACCCAGAGAGGTAAACTGGTGACTCCAGATTGGGGGGGGGGGGTCTCCCACCTTTTGCTTCCAAGTTTATACTCTGCTATTCATTTGGTTAATAACACCCTCACAGAAAACCTGCAGATGCTATCTTGAAATGTTTTCCATACTTAACATACAACTTGACTAAAAGTTCTGTACTTGAACATTCTCTCTCTCTAGACTCCAACGTAGGCAGACATTTTTAAAAACAAACACAGTCTAGGTGACCGGGTCCCTTTTGTCAGAGAAAATTCACCAAAAGGAATGCAGGTGCCCCTCCTGGGCTGACACAGAAGTACTCACAGTTTCTGAAATTGTCACAGGCAGCTTCACTAGACAGACTGGGTGAGGGGATTGCCCCTGAACCCTGAAGATCGCCCCTATCCCTCCTGGGATGGGGCAAAGAAGAACCCACTTGGCAAGGTCTCCACCACTTCAATCACTGTCTTCTACGCTCTTCTAGGGTGAGAACAAGCTACCCAAAACACAGTGGTAGCTCTCTGTCAGAGCTGTCTGAGGAGCTGCAGAGCAAGCTGCAGCCTCCTCCTGGAAGTCCTACTCAGGACTGCCTGAACATTCTAAAGCTAACATCCCTCAGCTGCTAACTACAAGTGTGGCTTATGCTGCTACGAGAGTTCTAAGATTACATCACCCTCTAGCTCAGCTGAGACTGACACTAGAGCTTGACAGTGTGAAATCCATTTAACTGGCATTTCACTAGCTGCCTTTCCCTGCCTGCCTCTGGTTCTAACTGGGATTCTAGTAACCCCTGGGAACAAGGGGGTTACATACAGATGTCAGAATTGCCAATAGTGGTAAGTCAACTTTGGGGGTGGGTTAGTGACCAGACGTCCCACCACACTGCGAATCCCATTCCAATGTGGCTCATGGAGTTTGTTGTCCTCCTCACAGTAACCCCCCCCACCCACCATTGTGTTTTACCTGTTAAACTTTCCGGGAACTCTTGTAGCCATAACAGGGTGTCTCACACCATCTGTTTTCAGATTCTTAAGTTACAAGTTCAGTCGGCATAATCCATTTTCCATATGGGTATTTTTCTAAGTTTTGAAAAAAAAAAACATTTTGAATTTATATAAACAAAAAACAAAAGTCTTTTAACATGGTTTATAATCTGTTAATACCATATGTACAGTTACAGTGGTGTCTCTTAGGATTGGGATAGCCACACTAAATTAAATATCGCTATGTTTTGGTTGACCTGGTGGTGGAGTGACTGGCTAAGTGATCAAGAAACTAGCTTGGTGTAAGATCTGATTGTACTGCAGAGCCAAAACATGAATCTTTCTGTTGAAGAGTTATACTCCCTTGCCACAAAGCAAAATGGGTGTTAGCTGCATAGGCAGCCTTATATTCTGGCTGGGAAGGTATTACAGTTGTCCCTCGTTATAGCGAATCTCGACATAACGAATCCTGCTTAAAACAAATCAAAGATCTTCCTGGACATAAGTCTCCACCACTCATTCACACTAGTGGGATTGGCGCCGGAGGCACTAAGACCCATCGGGAGCAAACTTTTTGCTGGAGGGTCGGCGCGAGAGACGGCGCCGCGAGACACGGCGCCGCGAGCAGCGCCTCGGCGGTAATGACCATCTCGGCGCGACCCTCAACACCCGCCTCAGTTCCTTTTCCCGCCCGCCGAGTGCGCTTCAGTGACATGACGCCGCCTGTCGAGTCAAACTTCAAACTAGCGTATAGTTTTCAGTTTGTTTTGTAACATTATCACGATAGTAGTATCGCTTAGTTTTATTCTATTTTTCGTAAAATTTTTCTAATATTTAAATTTAACTTACTTGAGAAGTCTCGGCCTACTGGACGGAGTCGACCATGAGCAGGTCAGGTGACGGTAGGGAGACTTCGTATGAAAGCTGTTCAGTCAGCCGGGCTGGGTCCGGTCAGCCTCCTTCTCCTCAGCGGGGTTCCGACTACAGTCAGTCCGATGCCCGGGGGGATGGGCGGTCCCCCCGCCGGCATAAAAATAAACGGTCGCATTCTCGGCGCCGTTCGGCCTCGAGCTCTTCTTCGGCCCACAGGTCAAAAAGAGAGGCATCACTCGAGGTAAGCCCTCTGTGTATGTCTCTGGCGTCGACGGTCGGTTATCGTTGCTAGTTGCCGGTCTCCTTCTTCGAGTCGCCAGCTTCCGATAATAAATGGTCACCTCGACATCGGAGCCCTCCCGCCTATAGGTAGGGCTCCAGATGAGCAGTTTCATCAGTGGGCGCTCTTATGGGCGATGGGCTCGGAGGTTGGTTCTTCTGCCTGGCTCGGTTACCTCGGGCCTCGGGCTCCTCCGGCGATCAGGTAGGGCGGTTGGACCTTCCTAGTCGCTGGCGCCTTCTTGGTCTTAGCGACTCCGTGCCTAGGTGTTTCCCCCTCAGGCGCTGCGGCGAGGGCCTCACCGATGCCCTTATCTCCTGGTATTTTCCTTCTCTTGTTTTCCAGGTTCCGGGGCTTTTCGGCGCCTTCTGCAGGGTCTGTGGCCGTGTCGGCGCCCGTTTTGAACGCCGGAGCTTGCTGGCGCCGTTGGCGGCGCGCGTGGTCTCGGCGCCCGTTGGTGGCGCCAGCGTTATCTCGCGGCGCCGCCCGGTGTGCCGTTGGATCGGGCGGCGCCGTTAGCGGCGTCGTCTGCCGATACCGTTGGCGTGCGTCCGCCGGCGCCCGTTAGCGGCGTCGTCCGTGGCGCCGTTGGCGGCGCCCGTGCGCTGGCGTCGTCCTTGGCGCGCCGCGGCGTTTGCGAGGGCGCGTGCCTCGCCAGCGCCGTCGCCTCCTGGATGCCATCTTCAGCCCGTTTTGCCGTCTCGGCGCCCGGCAGCCATCAGGGACTCTCCTTGTTTTCTGCCATTTCCTCCTCCTAATTTTCACTCCTTTCCTGTCCAAACAGTCCTTTCTGGACCATCAGGAGATGATGTTGAGCCTGACCCAGACCTGGGTTGGGTGATGAAGTGGAGAAACAGGATCTTTCTTTGCTACAGAGCCTGTGGTCGAGGACCTGTCCTTTAAGTCTCTGTTGAAGAACCTGGGATCCACTCTTTCTCTCCAGACTACAGACATCGATCCTGGGAAGATATTAAGACTCCAGTATCTTCATGCTTGAGATCCTGGTTTGACTCCTCCGATTCAGCCTTCCTTGAGGCAGCTGTCTCAAATGGTATGGAATAACCCTGCTCTTATTCCCTCAGTGGCTAAATCCATTGATAAAAGTATTCAGCTCCCAAGGATCGTCCCATTTTGGCATCCCAAGCCTTTGCGGATCCTATTGTAGTCCTGGCAGAGAATGACAAGGTCGTTCTTCCTCAAACTACTACAGCTCGACCTATTAACAAAGAGTCTCGTAAGATTGATACATTAGGTAAGAGAGTCTTTGCTGCCTCCACTCTAAGTATGCGTATTGCCAGTTATCAAGGCTATTTTTCTCAGTATGAGTATATCCTGTGGCACTCTATGAAAAGAATGGTTGAAGCTCTTCCAGATTGGATTCCAAGTCAGAGCTTCTTCTGACCGTTATTAGAGGTATTGAGTCCAATAACCAACAGGTCAAAGCCGCCATGGATGCTTTCCGACACTGCTTCTCGCTCAGCAGCCGGGATTTGTACCGCGCCATTCCTGGCTGCGCACTTCTGGCTTCACAATGATGCTCAGCAGCAGGTGATGGCGCTGCCTTTGATGGCTCCTTTCTTTTGGCCCTCAGGTGGAGCAAGCCTTAGAGGCCACTCAGAAGACTAGATCGGCCATTAAGTTGGCCAGACCTCCCTGCCCCTCTGGGGCATGTGAACAGGCGTCAGTTTCATAGTCGTCAGTCCTTTCGAGGCAGAGGCAGGGGAAGCTTCCATAAAAGCCAACCTGCCCAACCTCAAAAGAAGACGCAGCAGAAAGCGCAGGGACCTAAAGCTCCCAGCGCTACCTTATGAGTCGTTGGCCCAAGTTCCATCCACTCTGCCCGAGGTGGAACTTTCTCCTCCGGTGGGAGGTCGTCTGATGTACTTCTACAACCAGTGGAAGTCCATAACCTCAGACAAATGGGTTCTTCGGATAATTCGCGAGGGTTACTCTCTCAATTTCTTGGAACCCCCCCCGAATTGTCCTCCCATACGACAACCCAGGTTGTCGGCCTCTCAGTCAGATCTCCTCACCGCGGAGATCCAGGGCCTTCTGAACAACAGGGCAATAGAACTGGTGCCCCCGCATCTGCGAAACACAGGGTTCTACTCCCATTACTTTCTGGTTCCAAAGAAATCTGGGGGGATGCGCCCCATTCTAGACCTCAGAAAGTTAAACAAATTCCTCCCCAGGGAGAAATTCAAGATGATTTCCCTAGGTACCCTGTTACCCTTGCTGCATCAGCACGACTGGCTGGCCTCTCTGGATATGCAGGATGCTTACCAGCATATCCCCGTCCACCCGACCCACATAAATTCCTCAGGTTTGTAGCTTTGGGTCAGCATTATCAGTTCAGAGTCCTGCCCTTTGGGCTATCCTCGGCGCCGCGAGTTTTTACAAAGTGTTGTGCAGTTCTCGCGGCGCATCTCAGGAAAGTCGGACTCCGAGTGTTTCCCTACCTGGACGATTGGCTTCTAGCAAGCCCTTCCGGCCAAGGGACTTTGGAAGCCGTGCAAACGACTTCTCTTCTCACGTCCATGGGAGTTCTGCTGAATTTGAAAAAATCTCAACTGCAACCCTCCCAGAGGCTCCTTTTCATAGGGACGCCTCTAGACACCTCTTCAGCAAGGCTTTCCTTCCAGAGGACAGAAGACTCGACATCCTTCGTATGGCCCGTTACATCAGGGAGAACCAATCGGTTACAGCTCTCTCGATAGCATGTTGGGTCTCATGGCGTCCTCGGTCTTCACTGTCCCTCTGGCCCGACTGCACATGAGAACCACCCAGTGGATGCTCTCCACTCAGTGGTCCCGACCTCTCACCCCAGTCTTATCCCATCAAGGTGACGGAGCCTTGAAGGTCTCTCACCTGGTGGTCTCAAGAGAGCAATCTCCTGGAAGGATTCCCTTGCTCCCCGGATCATCAGATCTCCATCACCACAGATGCATCGCTAATGGGATGGGGAGCTCACTGTCTCTCCTCCACACTCAAGGTGTATGGACTCAGTTCGAAACTCATCTCCACATAAATGTCCTGGAGATGAAGCGGTCCTCTATGCAATCCGAGCTCTGAAGGATGTCCTTGTCACAAGAACATTCTCCTTCAAGCGGACAACAAAGCAGTGATGTATTACATCAACAAACAAGAAGGTGCTCATTCTTATCCTTTGCAGGGAAGCAATGAGGGTGTGGGAGTGGTGCTTGGAGCACAAGTCTCTGATTCAAGTGGTTTATCTGCCAGGTATACAAAACGACCTAGCAGATCACCCTCAGCAGAACGGAGGCAGACCCTCACAGTGGTCTCTCGATCCAGCCGTAGCTCGGTCCCTGTTCAAAGAGTGGGGACTCCAGACCTGGACCTTTTGCATCCCCACTCAGCATAAAACTGCCTCTCTTCTGCTCCAGAAATCCAGGGCCTGGCATTTTCTGTCAGGATGCGTTCAGGCTGCGGTGGACAAAGCGCTTTCTTTCGCCTTTCCACCACTTCCTCTAATCCAGAGTACTCCTCAAGTTCAGTCTCAGGGGACCAAGATGATTCTCATTGCTCCTTCCTGGCCTCGCAACTATGGTTCCTCTACTCAACAGTATGTTGGCAGCCTCTCCGAGACCACTTCCTTTGCAAATCAGTCTTCTGACTCAGGGTTCGTTGGTCCATCCCAACCTGAAATCACTTCACCTTCATGCTTGGCTCCTGAAGAGATAGAAGTGAATCGGTTCAACGTCTCGTAGAGTCTCAGACATCCTTCTGGCTGCTGGAAGCCAGCCACCCAACGTCGCTTCCAAATGGAACGTTTTCTCTCTGGTGTGCAAAATCCTCTTGGAATCCCTTTTCCTGTCCTCCTGGCAGGTTCTGGAGTATCTTTTGGACCTATCAAACTTAGGTCTTCAATACTCCACAGTTAAAGTTCACCTTAGTGCCATCTCAGCGTTCCATGAGCGGTTTCTTCCTTAACTCTGGCTCAGTTACCTTATGGTGAAGAGATTTCTTAAGGGATTCTCCATACCAGACCCCTGTTAAGCGTCCAGTTGCAGCCTGGGACATTAACCTGGTGCTGGACATGCTCACTCGGAAGCCTTTCGAACCCTTAGCTACCTGTGAGCTAAAATTTCTTACCTGGAAGACTGCCTTCCTGGTGGCCATTACCTCAGCCTGAGGGTCTCTGAGATACATGCACTGGTTACGGACCCTCCGTATACTGTATTCCATAAGGACAAGGTAGTTCTCCATTACTCATCCTAATTTCTTCCCAAGGTTGTGTCAGAATTCCATCTGAACCAACCTCTGGTACTCCAGCTTACTTAGCTAATTTCCAAAATGAAGGGGACGGCTCTTCATTCCTTGGATGTTAAGAGAGCCTTGCGGTTCTATTTAGATAGAACCAAGGATGTTACGAAGACTCAGCAACTGTTCGTTTCTTTCAGCGACACCGGCTGGGTCAACCTGTCGCTATTAGATGTATCTCTTCATGGTTAGTGGCATGCCTTCGTCATTGCTATTCCATGGCTAAAGTTAGATTAGAAGGTAGGTAATAAACCACTCTACTAAGTGATCAGCGGCATCCCTAGCGAAGTCGCAATGTTCCAGTGCAGATATATGCAACGCCGCTTACCTGGAGCTCAGTGCATACTGGTTAAGCACTATACACTGGATGTTCATGCCAGGCGGCATTCCGTGTCGGCAGAACTATCCTAATGGGCTTCTATCTTAGGCAGCGTGAGCTCTGGCTTTCCTGCCGCCCTTTGGGGATTATCAGCTTGGTACTCTCCCACTAGTGTGAATGAGTGGTGGAGACTTATGTCCAGGAAGATAGGAAAGTGCGTACCTACCGTAATTCTTGATCTTCTTGGACGAGTCTCCACCACTCGTTCCTGCCTCCTCATCCCGAGGCTCACGCTGTATTGGTCTTCACTCCCTCAAATCTTTAGGCCGTGAGGACTTCTTTGCTGCCCTTCTTACCACGGGTCATACCGGACTATCTTATGTCCGTTTTTAATAGTAGGTTTACCTTTTCGTTGAGTTAGCTGCACCTCCTTGGTAAAAAGGTACTGAGGCGGTTGGAGGTCGCCGAGATGGTCATTACCGCCGAGCCGCTGCTCGCAGGCGCCGTGTCTCGCGGGCGCTCGCCTCCTACCGACCTCCAGCAAAAAGTTTGCTCCCGATGGGTCTTAGTGCCTCCGGCGCCAATCCCACTAGTGTGAATGAGTGGTGGAGACTCGTCCAAGAAGATCAAGAATTACGGTAGGTACGTAATTTTCCTTTATGGCTCCCGCTAGAATACATGCATTTTGTCTAGTCATTTTCAAATTGACAAACTGTCTGTCCATAAACGAACAACGAGCTAACTATCACCGATGGTATTTAGCTAGCAAGCTCTCTAGTGTAGTTTAGCTCTAGTAGCTGTAATTAGCTTCAGCTTTTGCCGTCAATACATGCATTTCACCCGCTAGTTTGAAATTGACAAACTGTCAATTCATAAACGAGCAATGAGCAAATGATCACAGATGTTTCTTATCTATCAATCATTCAATTGTAATTGTACCTCTAGTAGCTGTAACTAGCTTCAGACTTTACTAATCATTGCAATTAAGTTATTAAGGCTTTTTAGGGCATACAATCTCATTCACGCTGCAGCTCTCGACAGCAACCCTGGTCCTAACTTTCATGGCTGAGATAAAAAAAATGGAAGGCACTGGATGTCAATACCAAACTTGCCATCATACAAAGGTTAAAAAATGGAGAGGGACTCGCCAAACTTGCCTCCGAATTTTCACTAGCCAAGTCGACTATTTGCACCTTCCGTAAACAAGAGGAGTCTTTGAGGGCTTTCGCGGACAGTTGCTTAGAGAAGGAGGGTATGCAGCGAAAGAAATTAAGATTCAAGCAAAGAGGCGACAGCCAATGAAGAAATAAAAGTAAGCTCAGCTGAGGGAATAGCAGGACTGGAGACAGGGTTGTGGTATTTGGAGCACCAGTCCTTTGTGTCCTCCTTACAGCTGCTACAGTTACGACAGCTCATATTGCTGTGTAACAAGGATGTTCTTAACGGTCTAACACAAAAAAAAAATTTGGTTGCTATTTTAAATAAATAAAGAATGTATACTCTATATGTTCCTTATAATAAATTTTGTTAGGGTATTTAACGAAATAGCACAATTAAAGTCATTGCAAATTTTATTTGTTTTCTCTCATTTTTCATTATAACGAATACTCGCTATAACGAACTATGCTAACGGATCCCGAGGTGTTCGTTATAGCGAGGGAGAACTGTACTTTGTTTATCCTCATACCTCAGTCCCAGGCGCTCCTCTCCTGTCTTTCAAGCCCTTCAGTGCTGCATCACTCTGCACCGCAGAGCCAGCAGAAGCAGCCATCGGCCCGTCTTCTTGACTTGTAGTTCACTGCAGCTGCCATGGCCACACAGATGGGGCTGGTTTGACAACAAATGATGATGGATAAGAAGAATTTAAAAAGGCTCATAAAAACAAAAGTTGCAACAAAGTATTAACCACCTTGTCTCTTCAGAAAGAATACTCAGTAGTTTTGGAAACACAAGGATTTACATTTTTAGTCATAATTCATATCTTTTGTTTTCCAGCCAAATGGTAACTTTCTACTGGCCACTTATCGATGCCAAGCAAACACTACTAGACTGGAGCTAAAGGTAAGCACTGAACATTCCCATTCCAGGATTGCTGGCTAGATAGTACAGTAAATAGGAAAAGGTAACATAGTACTGTAACACTAATTTAAGGCTATAAAGGACATAAGTGTTCTCCTCTGCCTCTTAAGCAAAGACCAGCAAGTATGCTGTGCAAACGTACAATACAATCCCTTTTTTCTGAATGTCTATGGGGACATAGAGACTTGTGGATAAACTGTTTTTTTTGAATAATTGAGAGCAACTTGCATTTTCACTGTATGCTGAATAAGCACAGTACAGACATATTTGCAGTTCAGTTTGAATGTTTTTTTTATTATTCTTCATTGCAATTTTCAAAGTCAAAAACCTCAAGATAGTAAAATTCTCCATCAAAGAATGTTATTGATATAAATGAAACAGAATATCTGAGAATTCCACAAAGGCATACACACACAGGATAAGTAACTCTCACCTGGATATATAATCTGTAAAGAAATAAAACAAATTGGTATGTGCGGTAAGCCACCTAGAAGGAGTTGGGGAAACGGTTGAGAAACTCTCTCATAAAGCAGCCGTAATCATTAATATGATATTGATAACTTAACATATGTAATCAGCAAAGATCTACCCCAGGTACCCCTTTTCAGAACTAGTGGGATAACCGGTTAAGGACGTTATAAAGTACTCTCTATAACCCCAAACATATGTGAAAAGGACTTTATTACTAAAGTATTTGTAGCACACGTTAACCCACAAAGTTAAGGCAGACAGTGATGAGGGGATACATATTACTGGATATTTATTTATTTATTGAATTTTGTTGACCCAGTAAGCCCACTGGGCCTAGAAGTCCCTTTTTCAGGGTCGACCGGGGGGAGTGGGGATACAGATGGTAAGCAACTGAAATTTTTGTTTTAAATAAGTTTTAAAGTTTATTGTTTTGGTAACCGATAACCTCAGTTACCGAACCAATAGTCTCAGATCTTTTTCTTTCGGTTCTGAACGGTTTTCCGATCGGTTTCTGAACCGACCACAACTGGTAAAGTTCTTGTCTTCTATTTTTAAAAAATACTCTAATTGTTTATTTGTTAGCGGTTGCGTTTTTTTCCTTTTTTCAAACAAAATGTCAGAAAAACTGAAAAAGAGAACCGGAGAACCCAGTTTCAAAAACTGTACTGAATGTGGTGAAGTTTTTGCCAAGGCAGATTAAATACTGTATTTGTGTTTTCTGCCTTGGTTTTGACCATCATAAAACAACTTGTGAAATTTGTCAAACTTTCCCTGAGAAGACACTTGAAAAACATCTAGAAAGAGTGAACAAAAGATTTAGGGATCCCTCTGGCTCTGACCAGCCAAAACCCTCAGGGTCTGTGGGTGGAAACCACAACCTCTACTGTTACTACCCCAGATACGGGTAAAAAGAGACCTGCTGAACTGGCTAGCTCTCCGGTTCCAGGCAAGAAACAGAAAAAGACTACGCACACTGAACCCCCTGCTGATAAGGGGACTTCTGTGGTGCCTACAGCTGTGCCTTCTCATCTTGAGACTACACAAGCTATAAATATAATGCATACTTTACAGGGTCTGCTGCCTGTGGTTCCACAGTCCCCAGCTGTGACCACTGTATCCCCAATCCACCCTCTCTTCCAGAGGAGCATGGGAAGAGGAAGAAGAAGAAGAAGAAGGTGAGCCTGAGGTCTCTTCTGAGCAGGAGTTTGGCTCTCTTCCCAGGTCTACAGAGGATTATTCCTAAATTTTTTCCTTTGTCAGGAAAATTGTAGATGCCTTGGATATCCCTACCTCTGAAGTGGTGGAGGATGAGGAGAAGACTGAGTATCTTGAAATGATGGGTTTAACTCCCACTAAAAAGTTGTTACTTCCCATAAACACATTCTTTTAAAAGAGATGCTTTAAAACTCCTCCAGACTCCTGGGTCTGTCCCTCCTTTGGACAAAAGGTTGGATAAAAAGTATCAGCTTGACAGGACATGGACTGAATTTTTATTTTCACACCCTGACCACCAGGGGTGGTGCAAGCTGCAGCATGTGACAAGGAAAAGGTCCCTCTGGCTTCCCACCCTCCAGAGAAGGACTTTTACAAGATTGATAGTATGGCCAAGAAAGGTTACTTATCAGCCTCTCTGGCGATCAGGCAGGCTAACTATCTAGCCTATGCAGCCCAATACCAGAAGACTCTCTGGCAGTCTGTTCTGGCTATGGCTGAGAAAGTTCCTTCCTCTCTTTCTGCAGACCTAGCTGAAACTGCTAGGTTTGGCATGGAGGCTGCCAAATATCAGTTTCAAATGGCAGCAGATAGTAGTGTAACTGCTGCTAGGTGGATGGCAAATAACATCGCTCAAAGAAGGCTTGCTTGGTTAAGAGCCACAAACCTTACACAGGATACCCAGAATAAAGCTCTGGATTTTCCTATGGAGGGTATTTCCTTATTTGGCAGCCATACAGAGGCCTACATGAAGAAGGTGGATTAATATAAAGCCACCTTCCGCAGTAACTCTGCAAAAGGGAAACCCTCCACCTCCACTAGACCCTATAATAGGGGAGGCAGGGGCAGGTAATTCCATGCCAGGCCTTTTTACCAGGCCATGGTGGTTTCTCAGGCACCCCAGTATCCCCAGCAAGGTTACTTTAGGGGTAGGGGCAGGAGAGGTACCAGGCATGGTACCCAACTTCATCACCAATCAAAACAGGATTCCTGACTTCCTAGATCAGGCTGCCTCTCCTTTACCAGTAGGTGGCAGACTGACCCATTATTTCCAGATTTGGAAAACCATCACCATAGACAAGTGGGTTCTGGAAATAGTGGGTCAGGGACTGTCCTTAATTTCAAGTCCTTCCCCTCCCTAAAAACCAGGGTTTTCAAACCAGCCTCTCTTCTAGAGAGAAAACTGTTAGAAAAGGAGATAAAACACCTGCTGTCATTAAAGGCAGTGGAACCTGTACCTCCACAGCAAAGAGGAAAAGGACTATATTCAAGATATTTCCTTACACCAAAGAAAAATGGAGAGTTGCGGTCTATCTTTGACCTAAGGGTCCTCAACAGGTTCCTGACAAAGCCAAAATTCAGAATGGTAACACTGTGTCTGATTTTGCCAGCACTCCAAAAAGGAGATTGGCTGGCATCATTGAACCTAAAAGATGCTTATTTCCACATCCCCATAAGGGAATCTCACAGAAAGCACCTCAGGTTCAAACTTCCTTTAGGGCATTATCAGTTTTCAGCGCTGCCATTCGGTCTCACCTCAGCTGCAAGGGTGTTCACCAAGTGTCTGGCTGTAGTGGTGGCACTCTTGCAGAGGCAGGGTGTCACAGTTTTTCCTTATCTGGACCACTGGCTAGTGGTGGGAAAATCCCCTGCAGCAGTTAACAGAGCATCTTCAACTCACTCAGCTACTCCTGGAATCTCTAGGGTTTCTTCTAAACATAGAGAAATCAGTTCTTTTCCCTTCCCTTCTCAAATTCTGCAGTTCATAGGGGCAGAATTGAATGCCGAAGTGGGCAGAGCCTTCATACCCAGAGACAGGATAAAAAGCATCCTGTAGTTGGCAGGTTCTTTCAAACTAGATGTCCCAAGACCTGAAAGGCAATTTCTGCAACTCCTGGGGCACATGGCAGCTGCCACAGGCACAGTCCTGGGCACCAGGTTTCAGATGAGGGACATCCAATTTCACTTAAGAGCTCATTGGTGCCAAAGAAAGGATGCCCTCTCAAAGCTCATCCCTGTAACAAAAACACTCATGCAGGCCCTCCAATGGTGGAAGGTGGAAGCCAACCTCAGAGAAGGGGTCCCCTTTCAAAAGGAGCTTCCATCAGTGATTCTCACAACAGATGCATCCTTTTTTAGGATGGGGGGGCCCATCTGGCAAAACACACTACCCAGGGCACTTGGTCAAGTGCAGAAACTCTCTTACATATCAGTCTGTTAGAGCTCAGGGCAGTGTTTCTGGCAATGCAAGCCTTCAAATCACTGATACAGGGAAAGGTAGTACAGGTCAGAACAGACAACACTACCACCATGTAGTACATAAACAAGCAGGGAGGAACAAGGTCAAGCCTTCTCTGCACAGAAGCAATGTGAATCTGGACCTTGGCTTACTCTCTGGGATCCTCGCTGCAAGCCATTCACCTGCCAGGCAAGGACAATGTCCTGGCAGATGTCCTAAGCCGAATCAGTCAGGCCCATCACGAATGGTCACTGAACAAGTAGGTGGTGCAGACACTATTCAAGAGATGGGGCACTCCAGAGATAGATCTTTTTAACTCACATCAAAGTCACCACCTACCTCAGTACTGTTGCAGACCTCCAGCGGTGGGATCAGTCCCGCTGGATGCTCTCATTTTGGATTGGTCGGGAAATTCCTTTATGCATTTCCTCTAGTGTACAGGGTAATGTTGAAAATCAGGCTTCAGCCAGCCACAATGATTCTGATAGCACCGAACTGGGCCAGACAGCCCCCCATGGTACCCTCTATTGCTGTCCATGTCAGTGGACAGAACAATACACCTTCCCAGGAGGCACATTTTTTTGACCTCCAATCAAGGGAGGCTCCTATACCTGAACCTCAAGTCACTCAAACTCAAAGCTTGGCTCTTGAGGACTTAGAATATGCTGGTTTACAGCTCTCTGAAGGAGTCATGGATGTTTTAAGGGGTATAGGAAACCCTCTACTAAGACAACTTGTGCTGCAAAGCGGAAGAGATTTTCTTTTTGGTGTTCCAGCAGAGATGTCGTGCCAGCACAGGCAGGAGTGCCACTTGTGCTGGACTATTTGGTTTATCTGCATTCCCTAGGCTTGCAGCCTTCTACATTAAAGATTTATCTGGCATCAGTCTGTGCTTACACTTCGGCAGGTAAGACTGTTTCTTTGGCATTGAACTCTATTTTTAAGAGGTTCTTCAAAGGCCTATCCCATATGTACCCACCGGTTAGAGAACCAGTGCCACCCTGGGATCTTAATATTTGTATTGCTCAACTTATGGCTCCTCCTTTTGAGCCCATGTTTTCAGCACCCTTGATGTATGTCACATGGAAAAAAGTGTTTTTGTTTGCCATTACTTCAGCTAGGAGGATTAGTGAGCTTCAGGCCTTATGCACTAAAAAGGACTATATTGCCTTTCACAGGGATAAGGTGGTCCTTCAGTCCAACAGGAAATTCCTTCCCAAGGTAGTTTGAGACTTCCATCTGAATCAGTCCATCACTTTGCCAGTGTTTTTCACTGAGCATTCTTCTGGTGAACGCAGGCTTCATAGCCTGGATGTCAAGAGAGCTTTGAGCTACTACATGACAGTTACTAAGCCCCATAGACAGGACAGGACACAGCTCTTCCTTACTTATGGAGATGTGGGAAAGGGAAATCCAGCATCTAAAAGGTCCATTTCTCGTTGGATTGTTCAGTGTATCCAGTTCTGCTATTCAGAGGTGGGCAAGGGGAAGCACCAGCAGGGCTCAGAGCCCACTCCACAAGGGGTACAGCTGCCACACTGGCAGCAGCAAGAGATGTTCCCGTGGTGGATATTTGCAAAGCAGCGACCTGGCGAACAGTACATACATTTGTCAAGCATTACAGCTTGGACATGCAGGCTAGATCCGATGCCAGGTTTGTTACAGCTGTCCTGCAGAGCCGGTTTCCAAAATAGGTTTGTCCCGCCTCCAAAGGTACTGCTTCTTAGTCTGCAGAAGAGTTAGGAATATTGGAGTATTCCTGGGGTGAGAAGAAAAAGTTACTTAACATAGTAACCTTGTTTCTCCCAGGAGATACTACAGTATTCATAACTCTCCCACCCTGCCTCCCCTATTAAGAACCAGTGGCCTCTGCATTCCATACTGTAATAGACAGTATGTATGCCACATTCTACTTTTTATTGGAACTTGTTCTTTGGTTTTTCTCCTTTTCAGGTGATTCTGATATTGGAGTTTGTGTGGTTTGTTCAATATATATGAGATTTGGGTGTGGGAATTTTTAAATTTAATTCTTTATATTGTAAATATTGGACCTTGTCTTTCCAGGCGTCCACGAAATCTAAGGGTTAGAATGTAGGCAGTTAATAGGTGGCAGCATTTGAAAAGTGGCTCATGCCAGTGATTCCATGATTAGCATAACGTTCTATGTCCGGGCAGATCTGACTTAAAGGCACACTGCAGAAGAGTTATGAATATTGGAGCATCCCCTGGGACAAACAAGATTACTATGGTAAGTAACTTTTTCTTATTAGCTAGCAGAGCTCAGAAACAACACCCAATCTAATGTCTCGCATAGAGTATCCCAAAAGCTTGATTTACCACAGATCCATATAATGCAGCAATACAGGAGCCATAGTCATGAAATTTACTCAAGTAAGACCAGAGAGCTCGTCTTCTGAGTCCTGGTCCCCACAAGGTGATAAACAACTCAGAAATCTCGTTACTGCACCGACCTCTGTGAAGATATAAGGTTTCCCTTTATAGGCAAAATGGAGGCGAGCTGAAACGAATAAGGTGGCAAAAATTCCATGCTCTCCCAAACGCTGCCGCAATTGAAGGAGTTTCTTTCTTTTAGCTTGCGTACGAGAGGCAACATCAGGAAAAATGGATATTTTTTGCCCCTCAGAATGCACAACACATTTGTCTCTGGCCACAGCTAATACTAATATCCTCCAAAGAATCCAATGTCACCAAAACATTTGATTCTGGCACTACTCCTTCCACAGGTCTCCGACGAGTTGGCAAGCGAAGATACAATTTATGTGCACCGCTTCTTCAGGCATAGAAACATAGAAGTTGACGGCAGGTAAGGACCGCAAGGCCCATCCAGCCTGCCCATTTTTTTCTACCTCATGAATGTGCCATAAGCCTGTACTCTGTCAATGGCCCGTTTATTCATACTCATCTGTATTGCAGACCCAGCGATCCAAAAAGTAAAGCTCTGAAAGCCAGTTTTAAGTCCTTAGCTGCTATAGTGAGCAGAAGCCCCACCATGCGAGGGTTAGCAGCTTGGCGCTGATTCTCCAGAGTTTCCATTTTGAGATTAAGTAATTTGGAATCCAGGGCCTGGGCCATAGCATACCGCTCCTGTCATTTATCGAGTTCTTCAAGAGCCTTGGAGCTCTACCCTCTCCCCTCTCCCCTCCTTGAGTTTCTTCACTAGCTGGTCCATAGCAGAAAGGGTGTCATTAGTCTGGTTCACTTTGTCCTCTTATTTTCTGAAGAATAGTGATGATTCTGTCGATGGTTGGATCCTTAGCTGTCGTAACAGATGCCGCCGCCAAGCCTGATTTGGAGAGCATGTAATCTACGGATTTCTACAGAGAAGCCGCCCTTTTATCAGCTTTCTTAGGACCCATTTTTAATAGTACTGCTATTTGAACTCAGACAAGGACTTTTAGGTGGAATAAAAGGATAAATATAGAATTCTTCACAAAGCTGATCTAAGGCATGTTATGTGCAGCTTGCTGGCTACCGCCCCAGTTTGAATGGTTTAATAATACTGTACTATAATTCATGATTTGCACTTTCATGTATAAGTTAACTAGCTTAAAAATATATTTTAAAACAAGCATTGTAACTTTGTTAAACAAAATCAGTGAAGATCTGACAAGAGCACACACAGCAATCAATCACTTGTTAAGTGGTCTAGAATTGCCTAGTGTTTCCACAGGACATCAATGAAGCATCATGTCGGTGTTTTCGTGAGACTTCGCAATATTCAGTGACCTGACCCTGACTGCAGGGTAATGGCGGGGAGGAGTTTTGTCAGTTTTATTTCCCTTCACCCCTAACCCTGAGAATGGGCAATCTCTGGTTCTGGAACATTCTCTTGTGACTTGTGTCAAACTGTTATTTGCCCTAATGGACTATGGAGCAGTTCTCCTGCCTTGAGAAGGGAAGTTCTTAATTCGCCCCTCTATAGTTTAATAGCTGTTTTTTTTTATTAGGTTGTTTCTGGTTTCTATCTATTTCATTTTACTTTTCTTTCTACCCTGTGCTTTTTACTCTCCTTGTTTTACAGAATTTTGGCAGCTGTGGCTGTTGGCAACAGTGATTGGCTCTGGCGTAGGGTGTTCAAAACATGCACCCATGCTCCTTGTCCAGCAGTGGGTGCTTCAAAACTCTTACACAAAACTGGTATAGGGTGACAGTATGTACAGGTGCCAACACCAACACTGGCAGCCTAAAAAAAAAATGTCTTCCACTGGGTCTAGGAGCCTCCAGCCCTAAGACCAAAGAGTCTCAAGAAGGCTGGGAACAAAGGCTGGCCCAGGGGCACTGCAGGTTGAGGTGCTGGACGCCACACCTTGCTTTACACCAGCGACCCGGGTTCAAGAGCAAGCCTGGGCTGCCGGGGGTCGGCCTGGGGGGGAGCAGGACTGAGCAGCTGTTCTGCAGCTCTCCTCTCCTGGGGAAGGATCTCATTGCCCCCCGTGGTTCCACTGCCCCTAGGTGGATGCCAGAGGGTAGTGCAGGTGGGAGGGTGTCACACGAGGGAGGGCGCCGCTTCCACACACGCACGGCACAGGAGTGAAAGCAGGTGGAAAATGGGAGCTGGCAGGCTCCATGATGAGCGATGCATTCCCCACACAAGCCACCTCGATTTCTGGACTGTGCTCTGGGGGGGGGGTCAATGCTCCCACCCTGGCCCCACCATGGGGGGCGGGTAATCCATGTGGGAACTGCGGGGTTGGCTGAGCGGGGACGATTTGGCTCAGAGGATGAGTCCCTCCTATGGAGGGCCAGAGCTGCCTGCCAGCTTCGAGGAGGTGGAATAAACAGATAATAGAAAAAAAAAGAAGTCTGGGAACAATAAGCAGTAGAATCCGATGGGCCCAACAAAAGTCAGGGGCGCAGAAGACGCACATGTGATATGGCAGGATACCCCATTGCATAACTTTGCTGCTCTCTGTATCATGGATATCTTCTTTAGGTCCCACGGAGGGTGTCCATGCACACACACGCCTTGCATGCAGGCCCACCCCTTGAGTAGACAGCGGTCCCCTCATTGGTTGAAACCCGGTCACATGGGGCTGCTTGTTAACTGTGGAATAACTTGTGGAAGTCAAAGATTAGTATGCATATAGAACATCCACGTCCGAGTACATCTACCCCCAGACAGAAGACAAATCACTTGCATATTCTAACTCACAAAATGTAACACTGCAAGACCACACAGCACAAGATTAGATTGAAACAAAATGCAAATACATAAAGCAAGCTCAGAACCCATCATTTTAAATGCACACAGAGTTATCTGATAGTAACATAGAAAAAACAAATATACATAAAACACCAAATGAATTAATTAAATCAAGTCACAAATACATCATCACCTACAGAATAAATCTATAACATTCAAAAGTACTAAGTAAAAGCTTAACCCAACCAAGCATACCTTAAGTAAGCAGCTAAGTTTTCTCTTTGTTTCAGGGAGCAGACTGCTAGCAGGCGGGGGTGGGGGTGGGGTGTCATGTGACTAGAAAGCATCCATCCTGGAAGAGGTTGCTTAAAGCGACAGTACAGTGCAAGACCTGTATGTGACTACAGCAGTTCTTAAAAACGCAAATTTATTTGATATTAAAACCCAAACCCACCTGATTAGTACAATAAGGCATTCCAGAGTAGGGATTATTCCTTATAACTTGCCTCACTTTGGTGTAAAGCCACCTTGTGGTATGCTACTATGGTATAATCCCTACTCTGTTATTCCTCATTCCTTATGTACTGCATTTTCAGCATCTGAAAAGGTGTTTCATCAATACAATTTAATTGCCTTACCTGTTGTCTCCATTTAAATCTGATCACACGTGAAGAAGGGGTGACCACTATATTCAGTACATCAGTTCTGAGTGCGGCAAGGATGCAGGTTTGATTGCCACACACAGAGATAGGATACATCTGGTTTATTTACAGTATACTGTAAACTCTGGGATCTCAGTCATGTGCTACACATGCTTACTCATTTAGCTTTTGAGCCAGATGCAACTTGTGACGCGAAATTTCTGACTTGGAAAGCAGTATTCCTAGTAGCCATCCCCCTCTGCACGTAGAGTCTGAAATCCATGCTCTGGTTACAGATCCTCTGTATACTGTTTTCCATAAGGATAATGGGGTTCTACACACACACACACGTTTTTGCCCCAAGGAGTTGTCAGAGTTCCACTTGAACCAGTCCTCGTTCCTACCTACATACTTTTCCAGCCCTTGAAATGATGGGGAAAGGAGGATCTTTCAAGACTCAATCTTCACCATTCATTCCCACTTATGGGTTTGAGCTGGAGGTACTAGGACCCAGCGGGAGCAAAGTTGTTTGCAGCCTAGAGGACCAGCATTGGTGTTGGCACCACCCATGAGGCAGACATGTGATGTAGCACTTGTCCGTTGGCTAGTAACCGACACTGACCGCCTCCCTTCCTCAGTTCTGTTTTTCCCCTCCTTTGAATGCACACCATTGGAGCTGTGTTCACTTAACTGTATCACTACTTTCCTCAGGTCATCGCCATCTGTTCGACACTATTTTTTCAATGGCAGCTGATTTCTTCGGTGCTGCCTTTCTTATTTTAATGAATAGTTCTAGGGGCGTGGATATGGTTCATTTATCCACACATTTGCAGTTCTTCCTCAAGAGCTGATTCACCTCAGTGTCTTTAAGCAAAGCTCCTCCCACCAGCTGGGTGATATATCCCTCAGCTCCGCCCAATGACATTAGATCTTTCTTTCCACTAGAAGAGTGCAGTCTCCTGATCAGCAGATCTGTGTGGTGTAGGGCCTAGTAAGTGCACCATTGGCAAACAGTGATTTGCCTCTCAAAAACCAATTGTATATTTCTCAGTTCCGTTCTCGACCTCCCAACGAAATGATAGAACACAAGGAAGCAAAACCCACACTTGTCTTCAAACAGTGCATCACATGCTGGCAGAAGATGTCATGGACAGATCCATATAATGTCATACCTGTACTGCCTGGGAACAACACATGACATTGCTGGTTGTGGCCTCTGCCAAACGATGCTCCCATCCTCGGTCAGAGACAGACAGTCTCATCTCCTCCTTAGCCAGCCAGCTGACTGAGACCTGAAATTACAAGCCAAGGGTAGTCACAAGTCAGCCTCCACTGTGGGTGGTCCACGGCGCAAATAGCAGCAATGGAAGAGGTGATGGCTAAGGTCACGGTGGGCACCTCATTGGCTTCAGTGCTGCTCCCAGCTGGGGCCAGCATCAATGCGTCATTGACGGGAAAGTTCCATGATATGTGTCTGGCATTCAAGACCTTCAGGGAGAGCCCTGTCTGCCATGGTAAGAAGCACAAGAGTAAGAAACACTGCTGTCAGTTGTGGTACCGGGAGAGATCACACTCCTTCCACTCCCTCAACTCACCCGGCTGCAGGACAGCTGTCAAGCGCTCGGCTTCGGCTGAGTCTGTATTAGCTGAAGGGCGGGTCACTAGCTCCATAGTACCCCAGTTGGGCTTGCTGATCTTGATACCGATTGATCAGGCAGTCAATTGGAGGGGGTGGATGATGAATCGATCTCTCAGACTTCGGTTCTCTCAGTCCTCACTCAGGAGGATGTGGAGTGGTTGGTATCCCCGACTGTTCCTGGTGGGGACCAGCCTCCACTGGAGGTCATACTATCTGCACCAGTACAAGTGGTCTACACTACACCACTGCCTGCATCTCCTCAACATTGGCCTCCAGGTCAGTGGTCGAGGTACGGGTTGAGGGTAAGGGGCTCCTTAAGTTCTCAGTCCCAGCTGACTGGGGGGCTTTGCTGTCAGCGCTCCTCATCCTTCTCATTTTCAGATGAGGAGAGGTTCCACCACTGGCTGCAGAGGTGCTACATGGAGTTCCTCTGGCAACAGTGGGCCTTGGCAGGCCGGCTAAGGCTGTGCCCCCAGCCCCTGCGGTCAACTGGCCAGTGCCAGTCAAACCCACGCTAGTCCACTTGAGACAGCTCTCTGGTGAGTTTCTCTCCACCTTTGCGGGTGGAACTGCCTCCACAGCAGCCCGTGTGAAGAACTCCTACCAAGGACTCCTGTCGAGGGACTGGCTTGCCAAGCTGGTTGTCTGTGGAAATTTCCCACTTGGTTGACTCCAGAGTGGCTCATGGTGGGGAAACAGTCGAGAGACATCTTTGACAAGTCCTTGGATAACTCAGATGAGTCCTCCATGCAGTTCTTGAGGACATATACATTTGACCAGGAATCATTCGAAGGACTGACCACCAACCGCGAGCCGGTGTCTTTTGGGGCACTCCCTCAGCTCATGTCAGAGTCCATAAATGCTCCTTTGGAGCCAGTTCAGAAAGGGGCTAAATACCCTTTCTAGGATTGTGGATATGTTGTTCGTCCACACTTATTGGCATGTCCCTTTCTCCTTTAAGGATCACCAGAAGTCTTCAAGCTGGCTCCTTCTACCCACCTGGGTGGTATATACCTTGGCTCCGCCCCATGACACCAGATCTTCCTTTCCGCTGGAAGATTCAGGTTGCCTCCCTCGTGCTCACGCATTTTGTAAGCTCTGGCTTTCAAAACTTCGGATCTACCGAAATTAAAACTCGTTCGAGTTAGCGAGCGCGCTTTTGCGTCTTTGATCATGGAAGAAAAATCTTCCCCCGTATTTCGCTGGTGTCTTTGTGGCCAGAAGATGTCATGCACTGATCCGCATCTCATGTGTGTCTACTGCCTAGGTGTTGGCCATGACACCTGGTCCTGTAGCTTTTGCTTGGTCTTCCTTCCGAACGTTCTGGACAACTGCCTGGCACGCTTAAAGTTGGGGAGACCGGAGAAAAGGAACCCTCCAGTGAAGTCCAAGGAGGCTAGGTGGGTGGTTTCCGTGACAATTGGAACGCATGGCGGCGTTCGAGAAAGAAGCGGCTCATGCCGCCGACACTCTGGGCTTCTTTGTTCGTCTTGACCTGGGCTCCTTTCGGGAGTTGTGCCAGTCTCTTCCCACCCAGGGAGAGGCACCTGCGGGCTCACACTCCTTCCAATCCTGTAAGTGGGAGAAGGAACCAAATAAACCTTCGTCTTGATGAAGGTGCTCTTGGGACCGAGAGACGTCCTAGTCCCAAGAGCATGCGGTCTCGACTTTGGTTGAGATTGCTTCTTTGGCTGCTGGCTTTTTGGACCTTCCATCAGGCCAGACAACCAAAGATGAGATCGACGAGGTCGAGATTGCCATTGACCCCATTAACCCACTGTCGCCAACTCCGGTCGATGACTCTTTGGAAAGGACTCCGGTTCTTGTCTCCCCTGATGAGGAGACCCAGCCTGCTGGTGTTCCCATTGAGGACCCGGTTCCGGAACCCCGGAAGTCAACAGTCCCACCGGTGTCTCTGGAGCAACCAAGTCGGCCTGCCTGATCTTGGTCGAGGTCTAGAACCTCCTCGACCGACAGGCCGAGGAAGAGCCATAAGTGCTCTAAGAAGAGGCGACGCCATCGGTCGTCCTCGTCCTCCTCAGATGAGGAGAGGCTCCGGCTGAAACTCCAGTGCTACGAGGACCTCATGTGGCAACAGCTGATCTTGTCTAGGTACAAGCTGACTCCGGCTCCCTCCTCGTCCATTACTTGGCTTACACCTCCTAGGCTAAAGCCGACCCCACTGAAACCGAATTCTTCAGTTCCCCCACCCATGGGACCAGCAAATCTACCTCTTTGGCCTAAACTGGCCTCTCCACCCATCGTGGTGGAACCACCACCTAAGCAGCCCATGGGAGGGGCTCCTTTGAAAGAAGACAGACCGGACACTGGGCTTCCCCGTCGTTTATCGGTCACGGTCACCCCTGACCGCCCTCGGCGTTTCGAGGGTGATTTGGGTGGCAAACCGCTGTATCCTGACTCCTCGGATTCGGACCTCACCGGGCTTCACTCTCATCCTGGGGATGATGAGCTGTCCATTGGCCTAGGGATGGAGGAAGGTCATTCCTCCTTCCAAGGGATCCTTCACCTCATCTCTGATTCCACAGGGATGCCCCTGGAACCCATCCAGAAAAAGGCAGAGTACCCTCTCACGGACATTCTCAAAAGAGGGGATACCCCGACAGAGGCCTTTCCAGTGGCCGAGGCCATTGTCGGCCTGGCTCTTGAACTATGGCAGTGCCCTGCCTCTTGTCCAGCTCTGTCTGCCTGCGTGGCCTCCAAGTAAACGGTGCCCATGGGGTCCCTAGCAGCGTTCACAGAGCACCCTTCATCTGAGAGCCTGTTGACCGTCTCTGTGTTCAGGCGTACTGGCAGTTCTGCCGATACTAACCGACCTCCTGATAAAGAGTCCAAGCTCTTGCACCACTCAGCCAGGAAGGTCTATGTGGCTTCCTCCTTGGGGCTTCGTCAGGCAAGTTTGGCCGTCATCATGGCACACTTCTCTCATGCCCTTCTCGGGTCATTAGATGAAGTCCTCCCGCATCTCCCCATGGATATGCAGACCACGGTCAAGCAGGTCCAAGACCATGGCTGAGCTGTTGCCAGACAGCAGCTCCAGATGGCCCTGGACATAGGGGACTCTTGTGCCCGCTCGATGGCCGCCGCAGTTGCCTCTCGACGCAGGGCTTGGCTGAGACTCTCCTCCTTCCCAGCGGATACTCAGCACAAATTGGCTGATGTGCTGTTCCTCAGGACCGACTTGTTCGGCCCAGGAGTGGCCGGTCACCTTCAGTGCATAGAGCAGTCCAGTGCCACCTTGGACGCCATTTCTGCCAAGGGTTCTGCAGGCCAGAACCAGCAGAAGAAGAAGCCCTTTTGGCAGTCTTCCCTGTGGCTCAGCAGTCCTCCTTCCAAGGGGGAGAGCAGCACCAGCATCAGCAGCAGGCTTAAGCTTGGCACTCTCGGCCCAAGCCTGGATCCCAACAGGCCCATAAAGGAGGTCGAGGCTCAGGTCCTGGAGCCTCCTCCTCCTCCAAGCCTGCTCAGTGATGGGATGGGGGCTACCACCCCTACTCCCGTCACGACAGCTTTGGGTCCTCCCATGGAGGGCCGGCTCCACCACTTCTTTTCCACTTGCTCCGCTGTCATTTCGGACAGGTGGGTTCTCGAAGTGGTCCATCAGGGACTGCCTTTAGAGTTCAAGCAGTACCCTCCCAGCCGAAGCCACGCCCATCGGGAGGAACGGATTTCCGCTCACACCCAGTCAGCTCTTCGAGATGACGTTGCTCATCTCCTCCTCAAGGAGGCAATAGCTCCCGTGGCGGATCCTCCAGCAGACCCAGGTTTTGTCTCCAGGTACTTCCTGGTGCCCAAGCGAACGAGGGGCTTGCACCCCATTCTAGATCTCCACGACCTGAATCAATTTCTCAGGTCTCACATCTTTTGGATGGTCACTCTGTCCCAGATCATTACATCCTTGGAGCAAAACATGTGGTTTTGTTCACTGGATCTGCAGGACGCATTCTTTCATGTCCCAATCCATCCGTCCCATCAGCAGTTCCTCCACTTCAGGGTTGAGGGGACCCTATACGAGTTCCGAGCCATACCGTTCAGCCTATCATTGGCCCCACAGGTCTTCACCAAATGCATTGCAGTGGTGGCGGCCCATCTCCAGGGTCAGGGGATCAGAATTTACCTTACCTCAACGACTGGCTTTTGGCAGGTCACTCCCTACAGGAGGTGGAGAGAGTCAGGGATCTGGCCCTCCAGACCTGCTCCCAACTCATCCTCCTAATCAACGAGGCCAAGTCAGAACTCGTGCCTTCTCAGATGATGGGCTTTATTGGTGCAGAGCTTGACTCTTGTCAAGCCAGAGCTCGGCTTCCGGCGGACAGGGTGGAGGTTCTTTCCTCCTTTGCCCAATCATTTTTGGTTGGGCAGTTGTGCCGCCCGGGACTTTCTGCACCTTCTGGGTTACATGGTGGCGTGCACCTCGGTGGTCTGTTGGGCCCAGTGGTACATGCGCCCTCTCCAGTGGGAGCTGGCCGCCCAGTGGACTCAGTGCCATGGTCAATTCGACCAGCTGATCACTGTAACCCAGAAGATGTGGGACGCTCTCCAATGGTAGACCGTCCAAGACCGATTGCAGGAAGGGATCCCATTTGTCCGCTCCGAGCCGACGGTCGTTCTCATGACTGATGCCTCTCTCATGGGCTGGGGAGCCCACATGAGGGACATAAGGGCCCACGGGCTCTGGACCTCCAAGGAGTCCCGGTACCACATCAACCAGTTGGAGCTCAGAGCAGTCAGACTGGCACTGTCAGCTTTTGCTCCTCAGTTCTGGGGTTAAGTGGTTCAAGACCAGATGGACAATACCATGACCATGTACTATCTCAACAAACATGGTGGCATGCACTCCCATTTGCTCTTCCAAGGAGGCGTTCCGCATCTGGACCCTCGTGAGCCAGTTGGAGGTGGATCTCCTAGCCTTCCATGTGGCAGGCGCCTCGAACCATCTGACAGATGCTCTCAGCTGCTTAGGTCAGACATTCCATGAGTGGCCTTTTCATCCAGAGGTAGCTTACAGTCTGTTCTCCCATTGGGGCACAACAATGGTGGACCTGTTTGCCTCCAGGGAAATACCTAACTGAGGCTGTTTCATGCCCACCCTTCTCAGCAGGGCTTGCTGCAGGGGGATGCCTTCTCAAGGCCGTGGACCCCAGGCCTCCTCTACACCTTCCCTCCATTTCTCTTGATCCACAAGGTGCTCCTCAAGGTGAGGAGGGACAAGGCAAAGGTGATCCTGGTAACCCCAGATTGGCTGCACCATTTCTGGTATCCAGATCTCCTCAGCCTCAGCTGCAGGCCCCTGGAGCGGCTTTGTACATGCCCAGACCTGATATCACTCAATCAGGGGAAGGTATTCCATCCGGACCTTCAATCCCTGCACCTCACAGCCTGGTTCTTGAGCGGCTAGAGTTCCAGGCTTTGAGTCTTTCTAAAGATGTCTGCACTGTGGTGGAGGCATCTAGAAAGGAATCGACCAGGAAGTGTTATGCCTTCAAATGGAAGCGGTTTTCCATTTGGTGTCAGGACAAGGGCCTGGACCCTCTGTTATGCCCCGTGGCTAACATTCTCTACTACCTTTGGTCTCTCTCCAAAGGGGGTCTATGGTCATTGATCGACTCCTCCTCTTCGGATGGGGGTGACTCAGATTTGTATCCGGACTGGCTGCCTGATTTTTCGGGTTCGGAAGTCTCTCTGGGGCGTGTCGTCAGGCGGCCCAGCACCCCCATTCTTGAGTCTCTGGAGCAGTCTGCTTCCGAAGATCCTTTGGCCGGGGGTGGCCAGGGGACTCTTGGGGGTGATGGCTCGGAGACTGGGGAGGGGGTTTTCTCCTCTGGAGGGGCTGCAGCAGCTGCTTGTGTTGGTGCTGCTGCAACCTCCTGAGAGACTCTTGCTTCTGTGGCCTCACTGGGGGGCCTATGGAGCAGGGACTTCTCGCTGGGGTCGAGGAGGAGGGCGTCCTCATAGTCTGAGGGGTTGAGGGGTCAGGGTGAAGGGCGACGGCACTCCACTGCCACCATATGGGGCGCAGGGAGGAGCTGCAGCGCTGAGCCTCATCTTTCTTCTTCGGGTTCCAGGGTGCCCTCTGGTGGCAGTGCTGAGGGTTGCCCTTCTGGACACATGCAACCCCAGGCATGCCACAGAGGAGATTCCCCATCTGGGCTCTTCCAGAGTTGGCATCTTCAGATTTCCTCTCTGCAACCCAGTATAATCTCAGGGATCCCTGCAGTTCAGGCTCTGTTCCCTGGTTTCCAGAGCCCTGGCAGAGGTCAGGCACTTCCCTTCAGGTGCCCTTCTCCCATCCCTCTGCAGCCACCCCCCTCTCTCCCAGGCCATGTGGGTCCTACAGGGCCCTTACCCTGAGAGACGTTCAGAGCCACTGCGGTGGTCTTCCCGTCATATGTCAGGGCCATGAAGGAATGGGTCTTTCGCCTGTCCCTTCCGCCACAGGAGTCTTCTGGACAATCGAGTTCCTTGTCCTCCTCGACTCCCTCTTTGGAAGGAGAAGAACCCAATATTCACCTTTCTTCCAATGCTGATTTCACTGAATATCAGCACTTCCTTTTGAGGATGGTTCGGGATCTCCGTATCTCCTTCGTCAGAAGAGACAATACCAAGCGATAGAAGCGTGAATTCCTCAGTGAGTTCGGTGCCCACCACCTGGTGGTACCATCCTGACCTGTTCCCTTCCAGGAAGCATCTGTCCGCATCTGACCGTCTCCAGCCGACCCTTCTCCAGCCCTGGCAGAGGTGGTATTGTGCCCCACGTGAGTCTCTAGGTTCTCTCCCTCACCCTCCTTTGGGCTTGACATCCCTAGATACTCCTTCCGGGCGTCAGCGCCTGGCACATGACCGACCACCGGATTCGGATTCTCTACAGTTCGACCGGTGGGGTGAAGAGTTTTATCTTCTTCTCATGTGTTGATGTGTATTACATCACATCAGGCACACCATGCTGCCTATAACAGGTACTTGTGGTCAATGCTAGCTCAGGTGCTTGCATTGCTGCCTGATTCAGAGCAATCTCGACAAGCCATTGCCCTCTCCGCCACAGGTCTGGAACTGGCAAGGCACCAAGCAAGGGCATCTTATAACACGGGTGAGGTGGCTTTCAGGCTTGCGGGGGACAGCGATCTGTATTAGATAGATGGCGTGGCTTCATTTATCGAGGTTGTCACCCCGGCCCAGCGTAGGGTGATCTGTTCCACCTTCCAAGGGACCCGCTTTTTTCCAGCAGGGCTAGGAGGATTCTTCAGGGGCTTCCTCCGTCCCTTCGTCTTCAGGGGACACCTTCTAGCTCTCCTCAGCCATAGACTTGTCAGTCTAGTATGGCTAGCGTCTCTTCCTCATGTTTTCCACCAGCAGGAGGCTGAGGGTCCTGTTCCCTCAGGGCTATGCTAGACCCCCTTCAGGGGGCTTGGTAATCAACCAACAGTAATGAATGGTGAAGATTGACAAGGGAAGATATAAAAATTGCGTAGCTAACATAATTCTTGATTTTCTCTTGTATCTTCACCATTCATTACTGAATCCTGCCCACCTTCCCCTCATGGGTCTTATTTCTGGGGCATCTCCCCAACCCTGCTCACCCTCCCCCCCCCGATGCCAATTGGGTGCTGAGTCCCCCTGGTACCTCAAGACCTTCTCTTCCTTCCATGAAGCCACAGAGGGTTCGATCTGAGAGGAGGGCGAATACAACTTCGCCCTTACCTACTGAGGGAAGTCTTTCTGATTCTCTTTTTCTGTGGTGTCCCCTATTTTGGGACTCTCTTCAGAGGTCTAATTTGGTTTTGAAGCCACCAGCCAGCAGGGCTAGTGTCTGGGGAAGCCGTCTAGCCCCTCAGTCTTTCCACTGGCCTAGCTGGTGTTCTTTAAAACATTGCCTTCTGCAAGTACAAGTCCAAGGGCTAGTAAGAGGAAAATTACTGGCCCGATTTGAAATCTGCCAGCACTGGCTGGTGAACTGGTACCAGTTTCGACCTCTGCCTTATCAGTCCAGGGAGTCAGAAGGAGTTTCCCTACCTCTGTCTAGTTTCCAAAAATAAGTTGCGCCCTTCTTAGGACCCCATTTTTCTAGTACTCAGTCATATGGCTGTGTACTAATGAGTTTTTTTTCCCCACACCTAGTTAGGGCTCTGTCCTCTTCAGAACAGATATTTTTTCCCTTGGGGCAATCTGTGAGCTCTCAGCTTGAGTTGTGGGTAATTGGATAGCAGGGTGAATAGGGAAATCTACCTCTCTCGTACCAAGCTCTGAAGAGGGTTCAGTTGAACCATCTAGAACAGTTTTATCTGAAGGGATCCTTGCTCCCTCACCTTCAAGCCCTGGGCCAGTAAACTTCAAGCCAGTTTCACCCAATAGTCATCGCAGATTTTTCCCCTCTTCCCACTATCCTTTTCTTCTTCTTCTTCTTCTTCTTCTTCTTCTTCCTCCTCCTCCTCCTCCTCCTCCTCTCTCCCTATCCCTTTATCTGATCCTCCCGAGGAGTGAGGCCCTGCAGTCCGTTAGAGTAGGGTTCTCCTTCTTTCCTGTCCTCTCTTCGGCTTATTCCTTTTTTCTATCCCTCAGCTCTCTTGCCTCGCTCTTATCTTTTCTAACCCTTTTTTTGTCTCTCCGGCTGTACAGAACTGGGATGGAGGAGGAGTCTGCGGTGCCTAACTGTCGCCTCTTGCGCATCATGCAGTGCGTTACACTTGTGGGCGGCGCCGTTGGCGCCAACTCCTCCAGAAAAAAAAAGCTCCCGTAGCAGGTGTGTGCATCCGGCTTACACCCAGCAGTAATGAATGGTGAAGATACAAGAGAAGATCAAGAATTACGGTAGGTACGTAATTTTCATTTCAGCCTTAACTTCTTCTCATAGATAGCATAAAGTAACAGAAGGCACAGATTGGGGTCAAACTCATGCCACTCTGCTAGGCAGTCAACACTAGGTCTAGACCTCCCATGCCAGCCTAATTCTTGTCGACAGTGCTGGATTTTCTTAGGCCTACTGCTCGATGCCTCCATTCCCAAACCTCTCCCTGCCTGCTGGAAAGCCCTCAAGTGAGCAGTTTGGTCATTGGGCTGCTCTTATGGAGCACTGGATGCAGTGCAACTTAAAGTCAGTGGTGCCATTATCAATGCTGGCTCCAGTTCTTGTGTCCCCATTGTTGCCAGAGCTATCGCTGGTACCACCTTCATTGCCGTCAACTTTGGTGGCAAGGACTTCATCGCTGGTGCCATGGCCTTAACGACTCTGCCTGTGGAGTCACTGTTGGTGCCAACTCCAGTCTCGGTGCAGGGGTTGGTGTTGCTGATGCCACTATTGGTGCAACCCCCAGTGCTGGTGCCAGGCCATTGGGGACCATATTTTGTCTTATTGTCTCCTGCTCATCCAGGTGATGAGTATAATCCAGATCTAATTCTGGATTCAGACTCTGATGACAAAGATCCCCTGGACCAAGCAGAACTGCAACTTGCTCTGGTCAGGGCTTCCTAGGAGGGTCTTTCGTTCCAAGCACTGCTCAGAAACATGTAGGGCATTTTAAATTTTGATACAGTCACTATAGATCAGGAAAGAAGATTAAATTAGATTATGTGAATGGATTCATTGTACCTGTGTCCCTGGTTCTGTCAATTCAGCCTGCTCTTGGGACTCTTATGGAGGCGGCATGTAAAAGACAGGCTTCTATTCCTGCTGTTAATAGGTTCACTGTCTCTCAGAGAGTTTCTGTGGGGTTGCTACCAGCCTGAAAACCATACATTAGGAAAGATTACATGTCTAAATGGAAGCATTTTTCCATTTGGTATTCCAAAGTCTTAATCCGCACTCCTTTAACTACTCCCTACTAGACTGGGTGCTCACCTCCACCGCATTATCGCTGCAGGTATTCTCCTGAATACCTTCAGCAACCGCTGCCTAACCTGCTGTGTCAGGAAAGCATGTCTCCCTCAATCATCCCCAAAGTACACCTGGTATAGGCCTCTCAGGTCCCTAGACACTGATGCCCTCCTGACATCGACTCAGCCTTGTCTCTCTTCATTGTTATTTTCGACGGTATCTGGAACATCCATGCCCCCCTCAGAAAGGCCATGGTTAAATGCTACCACCACCTGTGGGTTTGAGCTGACCTAATTGAACAATTCAAGTCCTGGGACATTGGCATGGTCACATTTTAAATCCTCCCAGTCCCTGGCTGATCTCTAGACTTACAGGGCACTCAGGGACACCAGCCTTCCCCTGTCTTCTCCACTTTGGATGGCACCTCTATTGACGCTGTCCCTGCTTCATCAAATATCTTGGAGTCTGGCTTAATAGCAAGCTCAGTTTCTCTGCCCATATTGATGTTATCCATACTAAACTTCACCCCAAGCTAGATGTTCTTGTACTATAACAAGGATTGCCATCCCTTCCAGGTCCGCCAGGAATTGGTCACTAAAATGATCCTCCCGGTGTTTGACTTTGCAGCCGTGGTCTGTGGTACCGCTCCTGCCTCTTCTCTAGCCAGACTGTACACCCTTTGCAATGCCTTCTGTCACTTTGCTACTAACTCCCCATCCCAGACTCACTGTTGCTGTCTTTGTTCATCTCTTTCCATCCTCCCACTTCCTCAACTGCCTGTCTCAATGCACCTCGTTTATTGCCAAATACTGGTTTGGCACCCTCCCATCTTACCCTTCCTCACTTCTCTCCCCAACCGCTCCTCCTTTCACTGGAGGGGGGGTAGATTAAGAGGTAATATGAGGGGGTTTTTCTACACAGAAAGGGTAGTTGATGCTTGGAGTAGTCTGTCACAGGAAGTACTGGGGGCAAGCACAGTGGAGGGGTTTAAGCATGCCTCGGACAGGCAAAAGGGAACCTTGAGAGTGGAGGGAGTTATGAAAAGCCATTGATCACATAGGGTCAGTGGTGGCCAGCCCGGTGGCGCTGAGGGTTGAGGTGCTGGATGCCACACCTTGCGCCATGCCGGTGACCCATGTTCGGGAACGAGCTCGGGCCATCGGGGGTTTGCAGGGGAGGAGAGGATTAAGCATCCGGAGGACAGCTCTCCTCTCCTGGGGAAGGTGGGTGGTTCACTTCCTCAGCGCTAGCGACTCTCAACGGAGGCTGGGGGGTAAGACAGCTGGGGATCATGCTGATGTTGGGTGGGAGCATCGGTGAATGTCCGCGGAAAGGGCGCAGGAGGGCACTCAGCCTGCACTGGATGTCATTGCACGTCCGTGCTCCCAGGGGGGAGACTGGTGTTCACGAACAAGGAAACCACCCATTGGCTGGGAGGAAGACATCGTCTGCCCCCACTTCCAATTCTGGACCCTGCCCACTGGATCTCGTCTCGCCCTCCACCTCCACCCAATGAGCATCAGAAGAGATAGTGCCGAGGAGCGGAAGACAGCCCCGCTCTGGGGGGCGTGGACCGGGGGACTCTCCAGAGGTGTGTCACGGGTAGAGAGTGGAGATCATGTGTACAGCTCGGGAAGCGCTCAGAAGGAGGGGAACAGGTAGGACGACCGATGGGGCCCCAGCCAGCGGTGACAGGAGGGAAAAATAGTCGGGGGACGTGGATCAGTGGCCACATATAATGTATAGGGCCTACAGGCAGACTGGATGGGCCTGGCAGTCCTTATCTGCCAACAGTTTCTATGTTTTTTGTTTCTGTGTTTCTTATTCTCTGTTCACGGAGACTCCAGGACCATTGCCATTCCTCACCCTCACTCATGTTCTGGGCAAGGTGCTTTCTCTACTCCTGCCCCCGGAACCAGCTCCCTCTTCCCTCTGCTTATCCCCATCCCTCCCTGCTGTCAGACACTTGCTAAGATCGACTCCTGCCCCACTGCTCCTTCATCCCTCTCATAAATTTCCTGTCCTCTACCCCTTAGTAGCCTCTTCTGCTCCCCTGCCTACATTCTTTTACTCACCTTCCTGTGTCTGCTGTTGTCCTGGCACTCTGCCTTCACTTTTCAATACCTGGGTATCACATTTGGCAGCTCTGTTGCACACATTGTTCACGGTCTTTCATTATATTGCTACCAAACCTGTTCCTGTACCTCACAACTGACTGGTCGCTCCTTTCTGGTTTTACTACCTGGGGAACTGCTTTGGTTTGTAAGTTTCACTTTGTCTGCTTCTCATTTTGGTTGCTACCTAAACTTGCTTCTACTTATTGCAATGATTGCCACTCCATCCTGGTTTTACTGCCTGTGAAGCTTATGGTTTTGTGTGCAGCACTTTGAAAGTTCATGTGTTCTTCACTGTTTCGTAAATCCACTCCCCCACCCGCACCCACAGGTTGCACCTGGAAATGAGCCTCGGCTCAGTGTGCTTTCCCGATTTATCAAATTTTAAATCAGTCAATCAAGTTCCAGTGGACCCTTTAAAGTGTCCCCATAAAAAGGGTTTGTAATATCTGCTGGACCTCTCAGACTCAGGCCTGCAGTACTCCTCATTCATGGTCCACCTTGCTGCTGTGTCAGCATACCATGAACCATTTGGTTCCCTTTCTGCATCACAACTGCCACTGTTTGAAAGATTCCTTAATGGCATCCTGCATACGGGACCCCCAGTGCACAAGACAGTCCCACCCTGGTATCTCAGCCTTGTACTTGACATGCTCCCTCATAGGCTTGTTCAGCCAGTTGCTGAACATGTAACATGAAGTACCTTTTTTGAATAACAGTGTTCCTAGTAGCCATTACCTCTGTATGCGGTGTTTCAAATACAGGCTGTAGTGTTGGATCTTCCAACTAAGTCAGTGTCAGTGGCTCAATAGGTAGTACACTCGCCTCTGAGGCTGGGAGATCAGAGGGCTGTGGGTTCAGTTCCCACATCTGGCACTTGGGTTAATATCCCAGTACTGACACTGTAGTGCTGCATGAGAGGGATGCTGCACTTCTGAGGTGCCGTCTTTCGGATGAGACGTTAAACCGAGGTCCCATCTGCCTGGACTGGTGGTAGTTCAGGTGGATGTTAAAGATCCCATGGCACTGATCGAAAAGAGTAGGGCAATTTCCCCGGTGTCCTGGCTAAATTTCCCTCATTCACTAAAAATACCACCAACAGCTTAATCTGGTTCAAGGTCAGTTGGCATTCATCTGTATCCCCCTCCCCCGGGTTGTGCCTGAAAATAGGCAGAATTTGTCTAGTGCACTTACCCGGTCAACAAAAACTAAATAAATAAAATAAATAAAAAAAATACTGTCCTTCACAGGGACAAGGTAGTCATTCGTACGTACCTCACGTTTCTTCCAAAGGCTGTGTCAGAGTTCCATTTAAAGCAATCCTTGGATCTACTAACATACTTTCCTAATGCTGAGAATGATGGGGAAAGGATACTACATTCTCTGAATGTCAAGAGAACTCTTCTACCCTGAGAGAACTAAAGAATACAGAAAGGCACATGATTGTCATCTCTTTTGATCCCAGTCTCAAAGGCCTTTCGGTGGTTTGTGAATTCTGTCATTGCTGCACTATGGCAGTGTGATATGGTTGTAGGGTTCTGTCAGCGCACAGGCTGCTAGAGCTGTAGCCACTTCGTTAGCATCACTCCATTCACTGCCCATTGCAGAGATCAGCCGGGCTCCCTCAGTCAATCAGTCGGTCTTTATTTTACCCTCAGGGGCACTGTCCATACCTTTAGCCCTGGATTTACATTCTAGGCAGCATGCAAGTTTTGGAAGTGTTATGCTGAATGCTTTGCTTTCCTAGTGAGTTCTAGACTCCAGCCTCCCTAATTCAAAGACTTTATTTCTGAAGCTTGGTGCTCATGACCAAAAAGTGGAACTGTGTCAAGAAGATAGAGTCCAGGAAGATAGAAAAGTTATTGTATGTATCATAACTGTAGATCTCCCTGAATATTTTCCATAGAGTACCACTTAACCCCCACCTAACACACCCCTCACATCCCCAGGACTCACGGCAGTGTTGCTATAATGTCTTCCTCCCTCCTCGGATAGGTAGGGGCTGTGAAGACACTGTTTTCTTGTTCAAAGTGTTGTCCCTGGGGACTTCTGGTGACGTCATGCCCACAGAAGCATCCTGAGCTCGTAGCTCCGTCTCCTTCAAGGCTAAAAAGTACTCTCTTTCAACTATAGTCTGCCCAAATTTGAGACAAAACCAATCCAGCTTACCGCCAGGATGCCCAGATGAAAACCCAAACTGTCAAAATCACACCCGGACCATCTGGATCCCGATGGATTATATTCTGACAGTGACAGCTCGCAGATCTCGGGCTGAAGTGATCCTCCAAAGGCCGATCTCTCAAATGCTCCTAATATTGCCAGGCAAATGGACATGGTCCTACAGGAGCTTTGGGATTTTAGAAAAGAGACCCGCTCAACCTTTGCTGCTCTCCGAACAGACATCAGGGAAGATAGAGAGGAGGCTCGATTCCCTAGAAGAGCAGGCCACACAATCAGACGCCCACGTGTACTGCGCAGAGCGCACCATAGTCCAACTACACCAAGCATTTCAAGAGCTCCAGGAGAGGGCCGAAGATGTGGAGGCACGAAATCAAAGAAACAACCTCAGGGTCTCGGGCTTTCCAGAGGGCTGCGAGGGTGGCAACCCGATCCAGTTTCCGCAGCAATTTTTTAAATCCAGGCTGGATCTACTGGAAAGCTGTACCCTGGAAATGGATCGAGCTCACTGTACGCTGGGCCCACAGACACCTAACCATCCACGCTCAATGGTTATGCAGTTCCTGCGCTTTCAAGAAAAAGAAATGATCCTGCTTAAGTCCTGGCAACAAGGAGACTTAACATATCAGGACCACCGCATTTATGTGGATAACGACTACCCCTCCTCAACTGCAGCATGACACAGAGCCTACACTCCCATCCTGAAGAAGCTAAAGGAGGCCAAAATAAAATTCAGGGCTCCATATCCATCAAAGCTAATGGTACAATTTGCTGAAGGCCCCAAAACCTACAAGAGCGCTGAGGAAGCTGCCCAGGAACTGTCTCGACAAGGCCTGGAGATCGCGCTGGGCCAGAAGCAAGCCAGCACGTCCCTTGCAGCTAAATTGGCACAGAAGGTTTGGAACAGAATACCGCAGAAGGAGCAGCATCGTAGAGAAAGAGCCTCGGCTATCCAGCAGGTCGTGGCGGGTCTAAAGAAACAGGCAGCTGAAATCTCTCCAAAAGAGACATCTCCTCAGGCTGTTAAATGAATGTACTCTATGAACTTACTTACCATCTCTTTCCTTACAGGTGAGCCAGTTCTGTCTTTTCCCCCCAAATAGGCCTTGCCTCTGCGGTCCTTAGGTCCTCTGTCCTTCTCCTGTTTACCTTCTCCTCTCACCCGCTCCATGGAGATTTCTCCCGATGGCTTGCCTCCCCCCCACATGAGCTCGTAGCTCCATTGCCCCTCTTCTGGTGGGGTCAGCCTCCCGCTACATTGGTAGGCATGGCTTGCTCTCGTGGGCCTCACCTGGGTGGATACTCCCTGGCTGTGGTGTGGGGGAGAGGTTGAGGGATGGAGACTGAGTGACTGTGGGGAGACTGGTTTTAATTCAGCCCCTGTGCCTTGAAAAGGGGCCTGAGACAGGTCAGTGGCACCTACCGAGAGCAGAATTTATGCATCAGGTTTTAGATGCAGGCTGGCTACCGTTTAATCCACCCTGTGTGCTAAGGAGGGACAGTAGCCATTTGGAGTGCAGGGGGGGCAGTGGCTGGCGCACCAGGTTGTGCTCCTGGGTGCCCCACCCCAGAACCACCACAGATGGCTGGGGGGTTAGACCGGGTGGACACACTCCCTAACCTTTGCGCATATAGAGGGGGCTAGTAATGTTCCCCTGCACTCTCTGAGTCACCCCAATGCTGTGCCTGGGAGCCAGAGATGTTGGGGGGGGGCCCGGGTCCTCTTTCCCTCCTGCCTCATTTTGGGTAGGACTGCTCTTTGTTGCGGTCCAGACTTGGTTAGCTTGCCCTGATAGACACTTAGTAGCTGCTATCCTGTACCTAGTAGTTGGTTTTAGAACTGTATCAATTAGATTAGCCCACAGTCTTGGAGGCGCTACGGCATGACCGCATCCCTACCTTCCCATAGGTGTTTACGTCTAGTGCCCCTTTTGTAGGGCCAAGCCAAGACTGGCACACTCTGGGAGCTGGTTGCTCTCTAGCATCCAACTCCATGGAAGCCACCCGTAGTTTGGCAGATTCCACCCAGTTGACAGGAACCTGCTTAGGTTTGTTTCTCCACTCACCCCCAATTCTCCAGTTAGTTACACACCCCCATGGTTCAGCATTGGAAGGGGTTCTTTTCCCTCACACTCCCTCAGACAGTCATGATCCCTCACTACAGGACTTGGTTCCTAGACCCAGGGTCGAGTATTGAGATTATGCAGATCTTCACCATGTTCCCTGTTGTTTTAAATGGCTAACAAATCACTCAAAGTATATTCAGTCAATCAATCAATCAAAATCTTTATTTAACCAGGCAGGCACCATTGAGCAGAACTCATTTTCGAGGTGAACCTGGGGTAAGGTACAACTACAGAAAGAAACAACAGGATTGCAATTGTTGCCAACATGGCAGCATACATATAATCAGATATGAGCAGGCTAACACAGAGCCATCGTACACAAAAATACTAAATATACAAGAAAACAGTACCATAAAAGAAATGTACAAGTTAAAAGCTTGGTATAATGTAAAACACTGAACTGTTGTAAGCTGGAGTTACAGTTTTTTGGGGGGTTTTTTCGACACAGAGGGCAAGGTAAGAGGAAGCATAGGATAGAAGGGGAGAGGAGAGGGCAGGGATTTGGATCAAGGGATGACAGAGAAGGAGCAGGAATAAGCAAAACGACTGCAGTCCGAGGGATTAAGGGAAGCAGTCGCAGGATTCCCTGAGCTGGCAGGTGATTAAAGCTTTAAATGCCGCAAGCCTGCAAGGGAGGTTTAATTTCAGGGTTTTTTGCAGCTTTTTCCACAGCGATGGAAGTACGTGGCTTATAGACGCCATGCCGAAGCGGGATCTAACCTTCGGGATTTTCAGGGTTACGTAAGAAGCACTTCTTAGGGCATAGTTAGGTTGGGGGCTTAATGGTAAGCAATCACTGATATAGCTGGGCAGGTTATCTGTAATGGCTCTGAAGGTCCAGAGTACTGCATTTCTCTGTCGCCTAAGGGTAAAGGAAGGCCAGCCCACAGCAGTATATAAGATGCAGTGATGGGTGGAGTAGGGGAGCTCCGTTATAAACTTTAAGGTTCTGTGGTAGAGTGTATAGAGTTTTGCAAGAGTACCAGCAGGACCTTGGCTACATAGGAAGTCGGCATAGTCTAACAGGGGGAGAAATGTAGATTGGACTAGCTGCTTTTTAGCCTCCCTTGGTAGAAGGGTTTTTATCCTGTAGAAAAGTCCTAGTCTCTTCCTGAGTTTCTTTATAACCTCTTCAATGTGACCCTGGAAGGAGAGAGAACTATCAATCCAAACAACGAGGTATTTGAAAGAAGGCACAAATTCCATCTGATCCCCCAGAATGGTAGTGATAGGGGATAGTGAACCGTGAGAGGGAGGGGCAATAGAGTGGGATGCAGGGGAGAAGAGCATGGCTTTGGGTTTTTTCATGTTCAGGAGCAGCTTCTGTTTTAAGAGTTGGAGTTGTAGCAGATCAAAGTCTCTCTGGAGAGATGAGAGTACAGTGTCGGGAGATGGACCACTAGTGTAGAGCACTGTGTCATCTGCAAAGAGATTAATTTTGGCCTTGTTTATGGAGGCATTAATTCTATTAATGTAGGTTGCGAAAAGCAGGGGTCCCAAGATGGAGCCTTGCAGGACACCCCAAGTAAGAGGTTTGAGGGGCGAGACCTCAACATCAGCCTTAACTTGCTGGGAGCAGTCAGTTAGGTAATTGTGGAACCACCTAAGAGAGGGCGCATCCAGGCCAATACCATAGAGATGATAGTATCAGGGGGGTGGTCAACAGTGTCAGAAGCCTTACTGAGGTCCAGAAAGACTGCACTGACAAAATTCTTGTTGTCCAGCTCCCCCAGCCAGTCATTACTGACTTTGGCAAGGGCAGAAGTAGTACTATGTTGAGCCCTGAACCCGGACTGGAGCGGGTGAGGAGGTTCGCTGATTCCAGGTGGGTCCTGAGTTGGGATTTAACGATTTTCTCTAGCATTTTTGACAATACGGGGAGGAGAGAGATGGGCCTATAATTATTCAGATCACTAGTATCCCCATTCTTGAGTACAGGAACAATATGGGCAGTTTTCCATACAGTAGGAAGGACACCTTGGGAGATGGATAGATTGAACAGGTGAGTAATAGGCACGGCGAGAGCACGGGAGCCTGCCTTTAGAAAGAATGGATCGATTAGATCAGCCCCAGGGCTTTTCCTTTCATCCAACTGGAGCAGGAGATCCTCCACTTCCTTCAAGGATGTGGCTTGGAGAGAGAAGGATGGGCTAAATACGGGGGGGGCAGGGGTATCAAGCTCAAGCTGTACCTGAAGGGTGCTAGCTGGGGAGGAGTCAAAAGCTAGTCCAGCAGTGGCAAACTGATTGTTGAACAAATCCAGAATAGTAGGTTTATCTGTGATTGTGGAAGTACCAACCTGGAGTTTAGCAGGCAGGGGGTTACCAGATGAATGGCCTTCGATATCTCTAATAGTCCTTCAGAATTTAGACAAACATGTGGAGGAAGCTTCGAGTTGAGAGCGGTAATGATTAGCCTTAGTTTCCCTAACCAATTTGGTACAGAAATTTCTAGCTCTCCTAAAGTGATTCCAGTCATTAGGGAGCAATGTTCTGCATGCAGTTTTCCATAGCCTGTTCCTTTTCCGAAGTGCACTCTTTAGATCAGGAGAGAACCACCAGCAATGCTTGCTTCTAACTCAGGATGTAATTAGTGGAGCATGCTTGTTCACAGCACTTACCACAATGTCTTGAAAAATGTCATAGGCAGGAACCACGGATTCTGCTAGGTAGAAGTCCTGCCACCGTGGAGAGTGACTTAGCTCAGCAGTGAATGACCAAGGATCAAAACTGCGCCTGCTTCTTTTTTTGGTGAATTTGGGTGGGAGGGTAGAGGTATGGCAAGACCTAACACAAGCGACAAAACAGTGGTCACTGATGTTGGCGAAGAAGATTCCAGAGTGGGAATACAGGTGAGGCTTACTAACTATGATGAGGTCCAACAGTGTACTTTTGGCAGGGTTATTCTTGTTTGGTCGTGTAGCTTCAGTGATGAGCTGGAACAGCCCCAAGGAGTCACAAAGGGATTTGAGGGGAGAGGAGGCATTAGAATGCCAGTCTAAATTTAAGTCCCCAAGTATTATTGTTTCTAAAAAGTTATGCCCCAGGAGGTTGCTTAAGTGGTTTAGAAGCTGCAATCCTGCTGAAGGAGGCCTATAACAGCCAGTAACACTAACCGAGACTCCAGCAGCGATCACCAGTTGGAGGGATAGAGATTCGAATTCATTAGGGACCGAGGTTGAGTCCATGATGGAGACAGAGTATTTGTCCTTGACATAAATAGCCACCCCCACCCCACCCCTAGTCAGTCTGTCAGTTCGGAATAGTGGGTAGGAAGGGAGGCGAACAGAATGATTACTGGTTGTTGGACGGAGCCAGGATTCAGAAATCACCAGGATATCTGGGGAGGTATGGCTTGTCCAGGCCTGGATAAGAGAGATTTTTTTTAATAGGCTGCAAGCATTAATATGCATAAAGCTAAGCCCTTTCAGATTAGGGAGGTCTGCCGGTGAGCCAATACTAGGACCAGGGTTAAGCTCAATGTTGCCCGGGCAGAGCAAGAGAAGAAGCAAGAGTTTTCTAGAGCTAACCAACAGATGCTTTAGGATTTTTTTACTTTCACTCTTACATGGTGCACGATTATGGCAAGGGGGCACCTTGTTGCTAAAGCCAAGAATGTTTAGAGCTACATATAGGAGAACCTTAGCAACAAGTTTGGGATATATGCCAGTACAGGCAGACAGGTTTGGGTTTTTTTCCCAGGTCCCGGCTTGAGTACCAGCATGCTAGCTAGGTGCAGGATCCATAACCAGCGGGTCGTTCAGGGTAGCACATATCAGGAGCTTGACAAGTTGCGTGATGCCTGTGTGTTTAATTATAGTGCAAAGGACACCAGGCAAACTAGGGGAGTTTTGTGGGGGCAAGTAGAGAGGAGTTGTGCAAAACAGAATGAGGGATACTAGGAGAAGCATGGTCAAAAAGTCGTAAGTTGGATTGTAAGCAACTGCCTACTTAAGTATTTGTGTTTACTAATTTTTCTTTAATATTTTCCCCAGCTTAAAGGAGGAACAGTTGTGGGCACAAGAGGGCAGAGGAGAGCAGTAGGATATCAGTTAACAACAGCCAGAAAGGGTTAAGGGAATGGTCCAATGAACGTGCAGTGGGCGGGGCAAAGGAGCATTTAAGGTGGCCTGGGGGGGAGGGGGGAGAGCCGAAAATCTGAAGTCCTGAGCCGTTCCGCTGAGCTGCGCTGGCCGTACCTGAATGCCTGGCGAAGTGGGGCTTCAGCAGGGAGAGTGGAGCCGAATTTCCTCAGAGCCATGGGGTGCTACTGGGGTCCGATCCTGGCCGCGGCAGCGTCACTGCCCGAGGGGCAGTATTAGGAGTGCCTAGGGAGAGCAGAAAGCAACATTTATACAAGATCCTGCTCAGGAGACAAAAGAACACAGATTGTGTTCAGGAATCGGGGCGGGGGCAGCTAGGGCTGGCCAGAGGTGACAAAAGGCCAAATGAATTACCAGACAGAACAAAGCCAGAGGGGGTGGAACAGAGTCCAGACAAGTCTGGGAGCACAGCAATCTACTTTGTCAGCAGAGTGCCTCCCATTAGCCCAGGACCTGCGCACCTCTCATGAGAGTCTCATTTGTTCTTGTATATTATTATTTTTTATTTTGGTCTCGTAGCCCCAAAACGGGCTTAGTGCTAAGGAAGGGTAAATGCACAAATTGCACACTTTACAAATTGATTCCCTAGCAAAAGTTAGTTGTTAACAGGTTGAGAATTGCAAGCCTTATAGCAATAAAAGCAGAAATTAAACAATGCCTACAGTTGAAACACATGAAGACCTACGCTAAACAAAATGATGCTGCCTACATGTCTAACATTTAATGTGGGTCCCGGGAGAAGCGCAAGCCAACCAGGAAGCTGAATCCTGATGCAGCCAATGACTTTTAAACCCAAAATGACGCCAAGAGTTTGGCTCGAAAATCTGAAGTTCTGAGCCATTCCGCTGAGCTGTGCTGGCCGTACCTGAATGCTTGGCGAAGGGGGGCTTCAGCAGGGAGAGTGGAGACGAATTTCCTCAGAGCCGTGGGGCGCTGTGGGGGTCCAATCCCAGCTGCGGCAGCAGTCACCGCCCGAGGGGGCAGTATTAGGAGTGCCTAGGAAGAGAGAGCAGAAAGCCAAATTCTCTAAATGTGAATGGGTTGGGCAACCCTATAAAAAGATCGAGAATGGTATCCATGCTTAAGAAGTGTCAGGCTGAGATTGTTTACATTCAAGAAACTCGTATGTCTATTAAGGAGCACAAAAAACTGATCAGTAGAGGTTTTACCCAGGTCTTCTCCTCTTCCTTTGCTGGGGGAAGGAGGGGGGGTGCTGCCATACTGGTACCCAGCTACACCCTCTTTCAGGCAACCCATGAGTGGGTGGACTCAGAGGGCTGTCTGGTTATTGTCCAGGGTCTGCTACAAGATAAAGAGGTGACCCTAGCCAATATCTACCTTTCCCAAGGATCAAATAAACCGACAATTCCGTATCTCCTGAATAAAATATTGGAATTGACCAAGGGGACCCTAATTTTAGCTGGTGATTTTAACATTGATACCAGCCCCAATTTAGACTCCACAAGCATGTCCGGGGTAAGCAGCCAGCCCTGTATAAATTGTTTTACCGTTTTGTTCAGGAGGTGGGTTGGCTGGATGTGTAGCGGACCCTTCATCCTAGAGATAGAAGATACACATTCTGTTCGGCCGTGCATGGCACATATACCAGAATTGATCATTGCTATACTCAAAAGGAGTGCCTGGGAGCTCTCGGGGATGCCGCCAAGGGGCATATTGCCCATTCTGACCATGCCCCCTTGATCACATTCTGGGAACTGGGACTCGAAAGGTGTAACACCATCTGGAGACTTAACCCAGCCCACCTCAGGAGTGAACCCTTCCGCGAGTTTCTGAGTTATAAGATGCAAGAGATTTTGGAGGATAACTCGGACCCTGAGATTACCTACTCCATCAGATGGGATACTTTAAAAGCGGTCCTGAGGGGCCACCTAATACAGCACTCTGCCACCCTCACGAAGCAGCGGAAGGAGAGACAAACACACCTTGAACAAACCCTACACTTCCTACAGGCCACCCATCGGCAGGGAGACCTTTCAGTCACCGCCCAGTTTAAACAGGTCAAGGGGGACCTGGATACTCTCTGCACTCAGCAGACAAAGATAGCATTGGCCTTCGGATTAGGGAGCGCATGACTGTGGGGGGATTCAAACAGGCCCTAAAAGCATTCCTGTGGAATAAGGCATACGGTGTTGTTGATGATGGTTGATATAGTTTATATTTTATATTTTAATGTGATGATGATTCTGTTTTATCTGCTTTAATTGTTTTAATTGTATTGCGCCTTGGTATTCGAATAGCGCATTATAAATATAGTATTATTATTATTATTCTTGAGGCAGAGGTATAGAGAGATAGGCCCATAGGCCTCTCGCCTCCTAGCTTTCTGGCTGCACAAACAGCATAGGCTTTCCATAATAGCAGTCATTAAGAGATCCCAATGCAGGTACCCTCCACACGAAACTGGGGCACATGTCCCAGGCTTTTTGTGACTACTACAAGGCCCTATATACTCTTGAACATTCCTCCGGCCCCATTTCTATTAATGCCTTCCTGTCCCCATTGGAACTACCCAAGCTTAACCAGGACCAGCAGGCCAGTTTGATCTCCCCCATAACTCAAATGGAGCTTTCGGCAGCAATCTCCAAATCTGAAAATATGAAAGCTCCTGGCCCAGATGGGTACAGAGTGGAGTTTTTTTAAGTGCACTTCGCAGACGGTTAGCCCTTTCCTCCTACAGGCCTACAATGACATTTTGCAGGGTGCCTCCAACCACCCTCCAAGCTGGTCATAGTGCAGCAGTTTCTCTTATCCCTAAACCAGACAAAGATACCCTCTCATGCAGCTCTTACCGACCAATCTCGGTCCTAAATATGGATTACATTTACCTTATGTCCATTCTGGCCAGACGGCTAGATACTGTCCAACCCACTTTAATTAACCTGGACCAGACAGCTTTTGTAAGCTTCAGATCCACAATGGGCAACACATAGAACATTCCACCTGGTCCAGGAAATGCAGATACGAAAAGACTCATCTGTCCTTCTCAGCCTAGATACTGAGAAGGCATTTGATAGGATCTCATGGTCCTTTCTTTTCACCACTGTGTCCAGGATGGGCTTCCCTGTACCCCTTATTTCCATGATAAAAGCGCTTTATTCCTCCCCTCAGGCCTGTGTCAAGGTGTCCGGTCACCATTCTGCCTATTTTCCCCTGTTTAGGGGCACTCATAAGGGCTGTCCCCTGGACTCTGCCATTTTTATTGAACCACTGGCCTAGGCTGTTAGACTTTCCTTCCAAATCCGTGGGGTCCAGATGGAGGGGATGGAGCACTGCATAGCTTTATATGCGGACAATGTTTTACTTTACCTATCAAATCCCTTACAGTCCGTTCCAGCTGTCTTCAAAATTCTCGAGTACTTCTGGTCATGCGCAGGGTACAGGCTCAGCACGTCCAAAATAGATGCCCTTGCCTTTCATTTTACCCCTCCCCCACCACCATTCAAGCAGACTTACCCATTTCGCTGGGACCTTGAAAGATTGAAATACCTGGGTATTTACCTCTCCCATGATGCTGAGAAAGTCATGTGAAACAACTATGATCCTTTTTACTCTCAACTTCAACTTGACCTGGCTAGATGGGGTGTCCTCCCTCTCAATCTCCTCCAGAAAATAGAGGTTATTCGGATGGTAACTTTGCCCCAGGCCCTCTACCTCTTTCAGAATGTACCGTTACATATACCAGCAAAAATATTCCATATGTGGAATAAGGTTGTCTTGGGGTTTATATGGGCAGGAAAGCGTCCTAGAGTGAAATTTTCTGTCCTCTCCCTTCCCAGGAAGAAAGGGGTGCTTGCCCTCCCCAACCTCAAGCTGTACAACTGGGCCTCCAACCTCTCCTTTATTACCATTCGTTATATGAGGACCAACCCTGCCATTTGGAGGGAGATTGAGGAGGGTCTCCTCCCATATGAAGATATGGTCAGGACAACTCTGTATCAACCCTCCCCCCCAAACCAGACTGCCACTGGCCCGTGGATCTTGCACCAAATTAGAAATTGGAATGCGATCCGCAGACACTTCTCTCTTTTCCCATACCTGTTGCTTCTCTGCCCGATTGCTGTCCTGGAAAACTTTCCTCCAGCCCGAATTGACACCTTTCACACCTGGGACCATCTTCGACTTACAACCCTTTCGCAATTCTTAAATGGCCATGACTTTAAATCTTTCCAGGAGCTGCAACGGGCCAGTGGACTAAGGGAGACAGATTTTTTTAGGTATCTACAGCTGAGACACTTTTTTATTCCCTTCCACCTGGAACATCGAGTTCTGAAGGTCTCCAATAACACTGCTCCAGAAGCTCCTTCTTTCCACAGAGATGCCACATGCAATCTCTGTCCTTTATCAGGCCCTTAGTGAAACAATGGGGCGGGCACCGAGGGGACACTTGAGAAATGGAATACAGAACTGGGCACGAATATTACTCCACAACAGTGGGACAACAACTGCCATCTGTCCTTTAAACTCACCTACTCCCACAGCTGGCGATTATTTTCATAGCAACTGCTACTAAGATATTTCCGTACACCAGTTATAACATCTCACTTTTTAGCAACTAGTACAGCTGAATGTTGCCGCCAGTGTGGTGATCCACTGGTACACCACTCAGATGTATTTTGGTTGTGCCCTAAAATACAACCCTTTCTGACATCTCTACAGCAGGAACTGGAGGCCCTATTTGGACACCCAGTGCCTCTTACTACTGACTTCTTCATATTACACATTTTTCCCCGGGGATTCAGGGACTCTCTTACTTATTGTCTCCTAGGGATATCCCTCGTGGCGGCAAAGCAAGCCATAACCAGATGCTGGCTCACAGTACTGGTCCCCACGATATCTGAGTGGAGAGAAATAGTAAATCGTATCTACAGAACAGAGAGAATCTCTTTCCACTTAAATGATTGTTCTGAACTCTGCTCAATGAAGTGGAACAGAAGGATTCTATACATCATGTCTAAGGACCCAAACTTTGTCCCCAAAGATTAGACTCCCAGGAAGGTGAAAGTGGGGACCATATTGAACTGGGGAGGTCGGGGGGGGTGGCACAGCACCAAAAGAACCCAAAGGGGGGATTGTGGGGGTTCTTCTGTATGAATTGTTGTATTGATCTGCTTGTGTCCTTTTACGGGGACTGAATCCTATGGATTTTGTGCTAATTTGGCCTTTTGAGCTGAAGTCCTATGTATCTAAAATATATGTGTAAAAGATGAATTTGTGACTGCCGATACCCTGTACTTTGTTCAGCTAAGTTAATAAAAATTATATTTACAAAAAAAAGAAGTGTTGTCCCTTCTCACAGGGCCCAGCATGGATATCGTATGCTCTTAGGCAATACTTAGGTTGTTTATAGTTTTTAATTTCACTAGCTAGCTCTCCTTCTCCTTAAAATAGGGACTGAGGCAGTTGTGGCAAATGCCTCTGCGGAGGCACACGAAAAAGTCTCTCCCACGCTGCTTGCTGCTGATTTTTTGCAGCTGCAGCTGGCTATAATATATTAGTCCCGACCTCTCCCATTCATCTGGCGCCCTTATTCCCGTCTGCTTAATGACCCCAGCCCGTCAAGTCATCAGCCACTGGTGGTTTTCCACATAATTGCGGAAGGGATTCCTGAAGGGATTCCTGATTGGCCTGTTCAGACATAGTGCAGTACTATAGCCACAGTTCTTCACTTGTCCCATTATGCGTGATCTGCACTGTGGCACGCACGAGGCACCGGCCACAGAAGATTAGTATAAGCACAGGGGCTTTAATGCTTGCTGTCAGTGTCCGTCTCTTATTGCTTTTATTATTTTTGATTGGCTTCTGTTCCTCGAATCTCGCTCGATTGCTGCACTGTTGCTGGCTTGTTCACGCAGTCTGCTGCTGCTTCCTGGCTTGCCTGCGCTAGTTGCCCTGGCCCTCACCTGCTGTCCTGCAATTGCCACCCGCTGAGTTGCCGACTCCCTCAGTCTGCCCATGGCTGTGCCCAACTGCCCACATTGCCCACTGCCAGTAGTGCCTACTAGACTGCCCGAGAATGGTTTGCTGTTGATGCATTGCCTGCCTTCTGCCTTGCCCTGCCATCTCCTCTCGTCACATCAGCAAGTAGATTAAAGATTTCATCTATTGACTGATGGGGCGGGGGTGACAGTTGGTGACTGCTCGGTCACGGCCTGAATAATTTTCTGAATTTAGCATATTATTTTTAGTTAGTTCACACTCAGTGTCACTCTACATTTGATCAAGCCGAGTCAGGCCACTTCGGTGGCAAATGGACTGTCCGACTGGCTTGGTGGAGTTGGCCATATGGAAGAACCTGAACTAAACCCCTCACTCTCTGTCCTGCACTGTGGGCTCGAGTAAGCTGCAACGCTGGAAGTCCAGATTTGTTTGCGCAATGTTGTGCAACTGTAACGTAATAATACACACAACACTGTGTCAAGATTTGCAGTCTTGCAGCAGTCTCGTTGTGAGCAGCATAGTTGGGGCTGGTCAGGGTCATTGCACTGTTCTTCAGTCTTCAGGTGATACTTACTGACTGTATACAAGAACTAAACGAACTAGACTAAGGGTTATGAGCTAGCAGTTTAAGACTTGTTAATTTATTTTGTGTGAATATATATCAGTGTTCTGTATCATGATATTTCTTCTCTGCTTACTAAGCTCTGCACCAAGGTCCTGTTTTCTTGTGTTTTGCAATATGAAACTGAATAAACATAGCTTTTAAAAAAAATATATATATTTATTTATTTCATCTCTAACTATTTTTTGCATGCCAGAAAAGTTTATTTTCTGTACAGGATGGGTGGGTGGGGGGCTCAAAATGTATGGCTTGCCCAGGATGTGAAAATGCCTTGCTGCGGTGCTGTGCCACTGTATACTATTGGGCATGCATGCAAACAGCATGCACAAGGGGGCATACACGCACTACCAGTCCAAAAAGTTCTGACTCCTCTGGAGTCCTAGTGCCAAAGACCAAAAAGTGGTACTTTGTAGAGAAGATATTCGGGAAGATCTACAGTTGTATTGCGTTAAGTATTGTAACTTCTTTTTCTTGCTCACACTTCAAGATTGCGATGAAGTGTTCAGGATGCCACATATAGTCCCTCATCTGACGTGAATTTGCCTGGAAGCATCTTGTCCAGTACTTTAGGATACCTGCTGCCCATCGTAAATACCTTGTAGTGGGAGGGCAGCTTGCTGGAGGGAATGTGGCACTACCCCCCCAAGGATCATGCACATATTCTGGTTCCTTGGAGCCAACAGGGTCATCAACACCATTAGTACTAGTGTGTCTAGGGCCAATGTTTGGCTCTTGGGGGTCTGTTCTGGTGTCAGCGCCAGTGGTGCCACAGGGATCTTCAGTGTTGGGATTGTTCCCTTTGGGGACGGTCCCTGGGCCACCTTCTGTGCTGCCGCCATTCCTGAGGCCCCATGTGGGGCTGGAGCCAGTGTCACCATCGTTGCCATGGCAGCAGCCTGCACTGTTGGTCTTTTGACCCCCTGCTCTTTACTCCCTTCCCAATTGTGGAGGGAGAAAGAGAAGAGTTAGATCCTGACATCAGTGTCTCCAATTGTGAGGACAATAACTCATACTATGGCACAAAGAACCTAGAACCAGATCTTACCTGTATAAGTCTTTGCCATTCATCACTAGTGGATCTAAGCTGGCAGCGCTAGGACCCCGCATGAAGCTAATAGTTGAAAGCTTTTCAGCTTTCCCTGGAGGAGGGGCCAACGTTGGAGATGGCAGCACCCTCAAGGCCAACATAATATGTGGCGCTCATGGGTTGGCCAGTAACGGATGCAGGTCACTCCACCACCTCAGTTCTGTTTTTCCTGCCGTCGAGGCAGCAGTACGACTCCGTGGGACAGCACAGAAACTTTCAGAAGACTTCGGTTCTGCTTGTTCAGCTAGTTGCTTGACACCGTTACCCTTGCCGTTTTTGGCTCTGTTTCTATTTTTTAGTTTCATTTTTTTTTTTTTAAAGTGCAGAATCGAGTCTTTTCTTTTGTTTTTATTATTTTGTGTGGCCAATCATGTCTGGGTCAGAGCAAAAATAATTTTCAAAGGCAGGGGCTATTCCAGTGCATTGGTGCCCTTGTTGTAGTCTTTTCTTCGTAATGGATCCACATGACCGGTGTTTAGAAACATAGAAGTTGATGGCAGATAAGGACCGCAAGGCCCATCCAGTCTGCCCATTTCTTTTTCTACCTTATAAATGTGCCATCGGCCTTTGCTCTGTCAGTGGCCTATCTATTCATAGTCATTTGTATTGCTCCCTTATGCCTATCCCATGCCTGTTTGAAGCCCTGCACTGTATTCATAGCCACCACTTGTGGTGTAAGCCATTCCATGCATCCACCACCTTTCTGTGAAAAGAATTTCCTCACATTCCCCCTTAATCGGCCTCCCTCTAATCTCATGCTGTGTCCTCTTGTCCTGCTATTTTTCTTATATTTAAACATGTTAGACTCTTTCACCTTGTTTATGCCCTTAAGGTGTTTGAATGCCTCGATCATATCACCTCTCTCCTCCTTTGCTCAAGGGTATACATATTGAGCTCCATTAATCTGCCCTCATATGTCTTCTCTGATGCAGTCCCTGCACCATTTTGGTTGCCCTTCTCTGGACTGCCTCAATTTGGTTAATGTCCTTGTGAAGGTGTGGCCTCCAATACTGCAGCAATTTATAATCCAGATGGGGCCTAACTAGTGTCTTGTACAGAGGATTATTACTCCTCTACGACTTGTGATACCCCTACTAATACACCCTAACACCCCTAGCCTCACCTACTGCTTTAGAGGTCTGCTTGGATGATTTTAGGTCATCAATGATGATGATGCCCAAGTCTCTTTCTTCCTTTGTGACTGCTAGCAACTCCCTCCAAGCCTATAGGTGGCCTCAGGGTTTCTCTTCCTATGTGCATGATTTTGCACTTCTTTGCATTAAATCCCAGTTGCCACTCTTCTGACCATTCTGCTAGTTTATCCAGATCTCTTCTCATTCTGCCCACCCCATCTGGATCATCTACTCTGTTGCAGATCTTGGTGTCATCTGCAAACAGACAAGCCTTACCTCTAGTCCATCTCCAAGGTCACTAATGAAGATGTTGAAGAGGACTGGCCCCAGAATGATCCCTGAGGTACCCCACTTGTGACTTGCATCTTTTATGACTGTATACCATTTACCACCACTCTCTGTTTTCTGCCGTCAACCAGTTTGCCACCCAGTTGACCAACTTGACCCACCCCAGCCTACCCAGCTTATTTATCAATCTTCTATGTGGAACAGTGTCAAAAGCTTTGCTGAAGTCAAGGTAGGCGACATCAACTGCTCCCCTTGGTCCACCACTCTGGTTACCCAGTCAAAGAAATCTGTGAGATTAGTTTGACAGGACCTTCCTTTGTAAATCCATGCTGTCTTGGATCCTGTGCCCTATGGATTCCAGGTGTTGCACTATCCTTTCCTTAAGGAGTGCCTCCATAATCTTGCCCACTACTGAGGTAATACTGACTGGTCTGTAGTTCCCCACCTCCTCCCTGCTACCACTCTTGTGGAGCGGGATCACATGAGCCCTTCTCCAGTCTTCTGGGACCTCTCCTGTGCTCAGAGACTCACTAAACAATTCTGCTGCCTGGGGCCACAACATGATATGGATCATTGTGATGCCTGTTTTTCCATGGATTTCTGCACGTTAGTTAACTGCTCAGCAAGGTTGGGGAGGAACCCCCCCCCCCAACTTTAGGTGGTCGGGGTCTCATGAGGGCCGCTAAGGTAAGATCTCTGGGCCCTTCCCCGGTCCTCCCCCCACTGCTATACGCACTGGGGAAGAGCAGAACTCTGTTATCTCAGGTCTTGCTAAAACTGGATGCCTGGGTGAGGGGGCATGTGGCCAGCCTGTCTCCTCCGGGGGGGGGGGGAAGTTGAGCACCCCCTCGCAGCCTCCGCAGCCTAACCTGGTCATCCCGGTGTTGAGGTCTCAGCTATACACAGGGCCTACATCGGTGGTTCCCTCAGTAGCTTCGACGGGTGTGGCCTCGGCTCCTGGCTCTGACCCCAGTGCCGGTGAGCAAGGCGGTGCTGTTGTTACCACTGGGTCCCCTTCTGACACCATCCCCGGTGCTGGGATGGGTAGAGTGTCTGGGGTTGTCTCTCTGTTGAGATCTCCATGGTCTCCTCCTCTGAATCAGAGGATGACCAGGATGATCTAGACTAGCAGCCCAGTTCTCCGGAGCTCCGGACACACTCTGGACCCAGTAGGAGGTCTTCTCCCTTGCCCTCTTCTTGGGCTGACTCTGCCTACGATGCCACCTCTTCCTCTGTTAGTGCCACGTTCGATGCCATGGAGGCCTTTGGTGCCATTTCCAGTGACATTCTGAAGAGCGGCAATGCTTTCAGCGCTGCCTCTGGTGACAGTGCCAAGATTGGTGCCGCCTCTGATGTCAGTGCCGCCACCAGGGATGGCGCCATGGTCGGTGCCATGTCCAATGGCAGTGCCACGGTCAGAGCCACTGCCGGTGACAGCACCGCCTCTGGTGCCATTTCTGTTGTCAGTGCCACGTTGGTTGTCAGCACCGATGCAGAGTTTGAGGGGGAATTGTAAGCCAACCTGGTTGACGTTTTTTCTCTTCCTCCTTCCCTGAGAGCAGTGGCCAAAGTAGGGCCTCTCTCTCTCTCGCTCTCTCTCTCTCTCTCTCGGCAGGTCCCAGTTCTCTGGTTCAGGTGGCGGACCCTGTCATGCATCCCGTTCTGTCCCAGTGGCCTCAGCCACCCTAAGACGGAGCTGGAGCACTGATGGGGGTTCTTTCTCTCCTGCTAAGCGCCGGAGCCCTGCTGTTGGTGGGGACAGGAACCATCCTTCTGGGCCTGTATGGTTCCAGTCTCCTCAACAGGGGTCTTCCCCCCCCAAGGGCACCACCCTGTTGGCTCAGAGAGGGCTGGGCAGCAGTGTCCCCTCCTTGCTCCCACAGCTCTGGCAGAGGAGCTTCAGTCTCTCAGGACCATTCTGCTCCCCTTCCTTCCTCCCTCTCTGCCTCCTCCTCCCCCCCTTCTCCAAGGACTCTCTGGTCTCCTGGGACTCCTCACCTGGGATAAGTACAGGGCAATGGCAAGTGCATTCCCAATTTACTTCAGGGCCATAGATGAGATGGTATTTCCATCTCCTACCCTTGCACCGTTGCACCCTGTACAGAGTCCATCCACATCGTCAACTTCCTTCTCTGAGGAAGAAGACTGTTCCACACAAATCCCCTCTGATGCTGACTTCACCAAGTATCAACAGTTTCTCACGACAATGTTGGAGGAGCTCCATCTTCCCCCATCTCTAGAATGTAATCCTGAGTGTGCAGCACTGGCCTTCCTCAGGGAGTACAGTCAAGAATCCATTGTGATCCTCCATGGCCCCATCCCTTCATGGGGGAGTCACACAGTGTCTGGCAGCCTCCCGCTTCCTCTGTTTCAGCTCCTCTGGACTGTAAATGCAGGTATTGCACTCACCCTCGGTCTCCAGGAGCTATGCCCCATCCTGTATCTGGACTGGAGTGGCTGGATGCCTCTTGGGACGTCTTCACCCTTAAACGGATCACCCCCCCCCCCCGAGGCTGACTTCATGGAGTTTGATCGCTGGGGCAGAAAGGTTTTCTCTTCAGCGCATCTCTTGCTCACTATCACTGCACACCAGATAGCCTATGAAAGGTGCCTGTGGGCTTTGCTGGGTCAGATCCTGGCAGCCATGCCCAATAGCGAGGCAACCAGATGAGCCATCACCATTTGTACCCATGGCTTGGAGCTGGTGAGCCACCAAGCGAGGGCATCTTACAACGCTAACGTAGTAGCCTCCAGGGTAGTAGGGACAGCAGTCTGCATTCGGAGGATGACATGGCTTCATTTATCCTGGTTGTCACCCTTGGTCCAATGTAGGACGATCACCACGCCCTTCTGGAGGGCCTGGTTTTTCTCCTGTAGGGTCAGGCAAGAGCTGTCAAGGCATCTTCCTTCTCCTGCATGTCAGGAGCCTCTGCCTGACCCTAACCATTAGCAAGCCTGGCCAGGCCCGTGAGTTCCCCCACAGGAGGCTAAGGGAAGCTTCAGCCTTCAGGGAGGTGCTAGCACCACATTTGTGATGCTAGGTACTCACCCATCAGTGATGAATGGTAAAGACTGATAGAGGTAAGATATGAAAATTATGTACCTACTGTAATTCTTGATCTTCTTGTATATCTTCACCGTTTATCACTGCTTCTTGCCCACCATCCCCTCTTGGGCCCCAGTCTCCTGGGCAGTGCCTCCTCCCTGCTTGCCTTCTCCCCATTTGAGGCCAATTGTGGGTCTTATCCCTCTGGCACCTCTAGGTGTGCTGACCCTTTCTTTGAAGCACCAGGGGGCCATGTCTAGGGAGAGGGCAAGCAGGGGCTCTTGCCCTGTTTTCCCAGGGGCTCCTTGTGCCCCATGTGGCCTGGAATGGGACCTCTTGGGAGGGCAGCCTGGACCAGGAATATTTCCCTGGCTTCTGTTTGGACCCCCCCTTCTTTTCTCATTATCTGGGGTCCCAACAATTGCCTTCTACCATGGGTCCCCCGGTCTGGTCAGCGGGGCTCTGGGAATCCTATTTTTCTTCTTCACCTGTCTCTTGGAGCCCTACATGGCTCCTTTTTATACTTGTGGGTGACCTACTTCTGGGCTGTCTGTGAGGCGGTCTCCCCTGGATCGCCTGCCTCCCTTTTTGGAGAGGTCAGTCCACTAACTCATCTACCTGTTGGTGGGATTACATCCAGGCAGCCCACCCTTTATTTGAAACTTGAAGGGGGCTCACCTAGCCAGGTGATCTCCTTTCCACATGTGTCCAGTGGGACCCTGCCCTGTGGTGGGCCCCTTTTTCTTCACCCTATGTGGTTGGAGAGGGAGAGTAAGAGGGAAGGTTGGACGGACTCTCTTTCTTTGTGGAATGGGAGTTCTAACCTCTAACCAGGAGTGACAAAGCTTTCTTTTTGGTCCACCATATCTTGCAGCTCTCTTTATTGCTCTGAAGCCAGTGAACCCTCTCTAGGGTCTTAGCTTTTAAAAAAAGAGAGCTACTGTAGAGAGAGAGAGAGAGAGAGGATCTTCTCCCGTGGTCCACAAGCAGAAGAATCTTTCTTTAGGGATGTGGCTATGATGTTCTATCCACATTTTCTGGCAGTGTTCTTTACCCTTTAAGACACACTGGAATGTCTTTAAGCTGGCTGCTCCCACCTACGTGGGTGGTAACTCACCTAGCTCCGCACCAGGATATCAGATCTTCCTTTCCGCTGGAAGAAGATGGTTCCCTCCTCGTGCTGAAGAAGCCCTTTGTTTTATTTCTTCACTTTAGTTAATAAAAATAACCATTGTCTTCCCTTCTACTTCTTGCCACCATTATGGACAATGCGAAGTCCACTCCAGGGTTCTTGAAATGTGGTTGTGGGCTACTTATGTCTCGATCGGATCTGCACTCCTCGTGTGTATACTGCCTGGGCCACAAGCACAATATCCAGGCTTGCATCACTGCCGCTTGTTTCTTCCCTCCTCCTTGAAGGATCGCCTCGCCCTCCTACTCCTTGGTAGAGGGAGATACCTTAGAATTGATTAATATGAGACTACAATTGGCCTTTGATGAAGTACAGGAATTTTTAAAGTTGAACCATCTTATCTTAAATGCTAATAAAACACAGTCACTCTTGTTTAAAAATAATAAAAAACAAAATATGTATTTAGAAATTAATACCAAGGAAGGTATAGCTATTAAGCAGGTGGATTCATACAAGTATTTGGGAGTTTGGTTAGATCCATGCTTGGGTCGGGATGTTTATATTGACTTCCTTGTAAAAAATATAAATAGGAGACTGGGCGCCCTATATAGGTATAAAAAGTTTATGACTAGAGAGATCCGTTTGAGTGTTGTAAATTCTCTTTTACTCCCGGTAATTGATTATGGCGATTTGCTTTATGGAGGGGCTATTGGAAAGTATACAGATAAAGTGGATTTAGTCTTTTGTAGGCTAGCTCGTTTTATATTGGATGCCCCTTATAGAACCCATAGGTGCATACTCTTTAAGGAATTAAATTGGCATAAACCTGTTGTGAGAAGAGTCCTACATTTGTTACAATTCATGATTAAAGTTTGGTATGGGGAAGTACCTAAATATGTAATTGACCTCTTTGAAGTTAGGAAAACAAAGGAATGTTTGAGAGCCTCTGATGGAACTCAATTTGTTTCAACCAAATATAATTTAAATATTGGAAGATCTTCTGTCCCTGCTAGAGGAATAAGATTATGGAATAATTCTCCCCTAGAATTGAGAAAAAAAAAGAACTAGAAATAATAAAAGTGCATTAATGAATTGGTATACTACTGTATTACATGATACTACTATGTGCATTAATTGTTAGTGTCTTAGGTATGTTATTGTGCAATGTGATTGATTGTCCTATATTAATTTTTTTCTTATTTATTGTCGTACTAAGATTGTTGTAAATTTTTTGTGGTTTTTAGTGATTTGATGTTATGTCCTTTAATGTGGAACTTTATTTTGTTTTATTTGTGACATGGAATTTCATTGAAAATGAGCTTTGCTCAATTGAATGTATCCTTTTATTCATTATGAATAAAAAAATGATTTACTACTACTTGGCCGTCCGATTGGGATCCGCCCATTTGTTGCAAAGATGCTCATCAGATGGTCTCCGTGGCCACGGGGTCCAGCAAGCAACTTGCAGCGTTTTGAGGAGGCTACAGCTCATGCCGCAGCGCAGTGCTCCTCTGCATTTTTCCTGCAACCTTTGAGTGCTTCATTTTTAGGAGCGTTTAAAGAATTTTGTCAATCCCTTCCTACCCAGGGGCAGGGACCCTCTGGCATGAAACCCAAGAAATCAAGGAAGGACAAGGAGATAGAGACCAACCAATAGTCTTGTCATCGGTCATGGGATCAGGAGCACTCTCGGGCCTCCAGTTCCTGCCCTTTGATGGAGTTGCCTACTGCGGTCAATGCTTTGGCCCTGGCCACTGGCTCCATGGTCTCCCTTCCCCCCTGTCGGGCCACTTGGCTGAGGCTCAGTTTGATGCCCCCAAGATCTTTCTCAAACCTGTCAGCCCATTGTCTGCTGAGGAGGTCGATACCTCTCTCTCCAGGATTTCGGTCCTGCCACTCTCTCGGGGGTGGGGGATGGACCAGTCTGCTGTTCTGCCCCTGCCTGACCAGGAGCTCCTGGACCAGGAGAGGCGTTGGCTTTCGCCAGCACCCTCTGAGACCCACCACCGATTCCCCCGGTGATCAAGATCAGGGTCCCGCTCCAGAAGCCCTGACTCGGGCATCCTGCGTCAGTCTCAGTGTTCACGCTCCAGGCACCTGGGCAAGTGGCATCACCACTATTCTTCATCCTCTTTTGTTTTCTTTGGGCAAGGAGCGGCACTGGCTCAAGTTATGTCAGCGCTACAAGGAACTTGTGCCAACAGCTTTGGTTCACCTGGGTCAAGCCGGTTATGGCTACCCCGGCTCTTCCCTGGCTACCACCACAAAAGCCGCAGTTGACACCGCATCGGCAATAGCCGGTTCAGGCTGCCCTGGTGCAGTCCCTTCCAGCCTCTCCACCGATCTTAGTGGAGCTGCCACCCAAACAGCCGTCGGTTGGAGCTCCAACCAAGGATGCTCAACCGGGCAAGGGTTTACCCCATCAGCTGTTGGTCACCACCACCACAGAGCGCCCCCACTGGGTGAGTGGGAATTGGGTGGTCAGTCACTTTTTCACAATTCCTTGGAGTCAAAAGGGCCCTTCCTTCACTCCCGCCCGCTGGATGTGGTGTCAGTAGGGGACTGTCAATGGATCAGAGTCCCACATCTTTCATGGGCATGCTCCGCTTGATTCCCGAATCTATGGGTCTCTAGCTGGAGCCCGTGCAGGAACAGGAAGCGGACCCGTTGACTGAGATTCTCAACCGGGGTGACTCTCCCATGGAAGTTTTACCTATTCAGGATGTCATCCTTGGTCCTGCCCTGGAACTGTGGCAGCACCCGGCCTCCTGCTTGTGCCATCAACCCAGATGACCTACAAGTATGCAGTCGCTACTGGCTCCCTGTCTGGATTTATGGAGCATCCCTCGGCCGAGGGACTTGTGGCTGACTCTGTCTTCAGGTGCACAGGCAATGTTGAGGATGTCGATAAACCTCCTGATAAGGAGTCCAAGAAATTGGACCATACAGCCAAAAAAGGAGTATGCCGCATCCTCTCTCAGCCTTCGGAAAGCAAGCTCGGCCCTTCTGATGGCCAACTCCTGCATGCCTTCCTGGGCTCCCTGGACAAGGTGCTTCCTCATCTACCTGCAGACTACAGTCAAGCAGGTGAGAGACCAAGGTTGAGCTGTTGCGAAACAGTAGTTCCAAATGGCCATGGACTTTGGCGATTTGTTCAGCTGGTCCACAGTCGTAGCAGTTGCCATGCACCGCAGGGCTTGGCTGTGCACCTCTAGCTTCACGGCTGACATGCAGCATAAATTGGAAGATGTTCCCTTCCAGGGGACCGACTTGTTTGGGCCCAGAGTAGAGAAGCACCTCACCAGAACTGAGAAGTCCAGCACTACCTTGGACTCCGTGACTTCTGCCCAGAAGGACCCCAAAGGCTCTAAGCCTTGCAAGAAGAAGCCCTTTTGGCCTAACTCTACCCCTGTGGCCAAACCTCTCCAGCCCAATCTGGACAGCAGCAGGCTTGGTGGCCCCAAGCTAAATCAGTGGCCTCAGTGGTCAGGAAACCCAGAGGCTGATGTCCTGGAGGCCGCTCCACCAGATCCTCCTCTGCGTCCAAGCCTGCCTATTGATGGGATGGGGGGTGCCTCCCCCATGCCTGACCTGACTCACCTGGGTCCTCCCATGGGGAGCCAGCTCTGCCACTTCCTTTCCACCTGGTCCACTGTTACCATGGACAGGTGGGTTCTCAAGGTGGTCAGCCAGGGTCTGCCTCTGGAGTTTGAGACTTACTCACCCAGCTGAGCCCGTGCCCCACAGGAAGACACGGTGTCTATTGACCTTCAGTCAGCCCTTCAGGATGACATCGCCCAGCTCCTCCAGAAGGAGGTAATGGCTGCTGTCCCAGACCCTCCATTATACCTATGGTTTGTCTCCAGGTACTTCATGGTGCCAAAATGAACGGGGATCTGGTGCCCCATCTTAGATCTGCACGACCTGAACAAGTTTTTCAGGCCACACACCTTCAGGATGGTCACTCTATCTCAGATCATACCATCTCTCGAGCAAGACATTAGGTTTTGCTCTCTGGATCTCAAGGACGCATTCTTTCACGTCCCAATCTGTCTGTCACACCGGCGGTTCCTCTGTTTTCAAGCAGAAGGGACCTTTTACGAGTTCCAGGCTTTGCCATTCGACCTTTCCTCGGTCCCCAGAGACTTCACCAAATGCATAGCAGTGGTGGCAGCCTACCTGAGGTGCTGAGGTGTCCGAGTTTACCCCTACCTGGATGACTGGCCGATTGCAGGTCCCTCCAGGCAAGAAGTGGCATGATCCAGGGACCTGACATTCCAGATCTGCATCTCTCTTGGCCTCCTGGTTCGATGAGGCCAGATCGGAATTTGTACCCTTACAGGTGATCAGTTTTATCGGGGCAGTGCTCGACTCTTGCAGAGCCAGGGCTTGGCTCCTGGCAGACAGTGCGGAGGCTCTCTCTTCCTTTGCCCAATAATTTCGGGTTGGGCAGTTACGATCTGCTTGGGACTTTCTGCACCTGTTGGAATACATGCACCAGCGTGGTCTATTGGGCCCACTGGAGGATGTTTTCCCTACAGTGGGAACTGGCCAGCCAGTGGTCTCAACGCAGGAGGTCACGTCGACCAGCCGGTCATGACCCAGCAGATGTGGGATGCACTGCAGTGTTGGTTAGTCCTGGAACATCTGCAGGACCTTTATCCCATTTGTCTGCCCAGAGTCAATAGTCATCCTGATGATCGATGCCTTTCTCATGGGCTGTGGAGGCCACCTGGGGGACAACAGAGTCCACAGGCTGTGGTCCCCCAAGGAGTCCTGATGCCACATCAGCCTGCTGGAGATCAGGGCAGTTCGGCTGGTGCTGACAGCTTTTGCTCCTCATCTCAGAGGTCAGGTCGTTCAGGTCCAGACGGGCAACACCATGACCATGTACTACCTCAACAAGCAGAGTGGTATGCACTCCCTTCCACTGTGCAGGGAAGCTCTCCATGTTTGGACCCTCATGTGCAGCCTGGAGGCCAATCTCTTGGCCATCCATGTGTCTGGTTTTTCCAACCAGCTGACAGATGCCCTCAGCCAGGTGAGCACGGCATCTCACTAGTACTCTCTCCATCCGGAGGTAATGCAAAGCCTGTTCTCCCAGTGAGGCACCGCTCTGGTGAATGTGTTTGCCTCCAGGGAGAACGCAAAGTGTAAACTGTATTGTGCCTGCCCCCCTCAGCACGATTTGCGGCAGGGGAATGCCTTCTTGAGGCCCTGGACCCTGTGCCTCCTCTATGCCTTCCCTCCGATTCCCTTGATATACATAGTGTTGCTCAAGGCAAGGAGGGACAAGGCATAGATGATCCTGGTAGCTCCAGACTAGCCACGCCAGTTCTGGTACCCCAATCTCCTCAACCTCAGCAGCAGGCTCCTGAGGTGTCTTCCCCTATGCCAGACCTGCTTTCCATTAATCAGGGGAAGGTACTCCACCTGGACCTTCAATCCCTGTATCTGACAGCCTGGTTCCTGAGCAGCTAGAGTGCCAGGCTTTGGGTTTCTCCGAAGATGTCCTTGCTGTAGTTGAGGCATCTCAGAAGGAGTTGACCTGAAAATGTTATGCCTTCAAATGGAAGAGGTTCTCCATTTGGTGCCAGGGCAAGGAGCTGGACCCATCATCTTGTCCAGTGGTTAACACTCTCGACTATCTTAGGTCCCTCTCTCAGTCGAGCCTTCAGTGGACAACCCTTAAGGTGCACCTGGCAGCTATCTTTGCATACCAGGCTCAGGCTGTTATGCAGTCGGTGGCGCAGGAGAAGGTAGTCTGGTGCTTTTTGAAAGGCCTTGACCATATTTTCCCTCCAGTGCGTGAACCACCACCACCTTGTGGCTTGTTGCTGGTTTTGGCAAAGCTCATGGGCAAGCCATTCCAACCATTGCACAGGTGTGAGATGTCACACCTGTCGTGGAAGACCGCCTTCTTGGTGGCTGTCATGTCAGCCAGAAAGATTAGTGTGCTCCAGGTACTTTCGGTGAAGTCTCCTTACCTGGTCTTCCACAGGGAGAAGGTTGTGCTTTGCCCCAACCCAAAGTTCCTCCCGAAGGTTGTGTCAGACTTTCACCTTAACCAGGTGATTAATCTCCCAATGTACTTCACCAGCCACACCTCGGAGGTTGAGCACAGGCTCCATACTCTGGACCTGAGGCGAGCACTAGTCTCTTACAAGGAGCACAAGGCTGGAGTTCAAGGAGAGGTTTAACAGCTGTTTGTCACCTACGCTGAAGCCACACCTGACAAGACTGCAGCTAAGCAGATGATTGCCAGGTGAATTTCATCCTGCATTGAACTCTGCTATAAGTTGGTGGGTAGGGATCCTTCTGTAGGGCTAAGAGCTCATTCCATCCATCATACTGCTGCCACAGTGGCTGCTTCCAGGGCTGTCCCCATACAGGAAATTTGTCAGGCTGCTACCTGGAAGTCAGCACACACCTTCATCACCCATTACCACATCGACCTTGAGTCATGCTGGGATGCTGGTTTTGGGGCCTGAGTTCTCCAATCTTTATTCCCTAAGTAGGGGCTGTGCGCCTTGCCCCCTCCTCCCAGGAGAACTGCTAGGAGTCTGCCAGAAAGTGTGGATAGAACATTATATCCATGTTCCTAGAAAAACAGGTTACTCACCTTTAACAGTAGTTTTAGGAATGGTATATATATATTCATCCACACTAACCCACCTGGCCTCCCCTGGCAAATAGCACACTGCTTTTGCTTCCAGCCGACAGATCTGACGTCATGGGGGTGGAGAATGAGGAGTTACAACTTGGGTGGTTGGGAGGAACCACCTTGAAGACATTCGGCATGTCTTAAGGGAAGGGACACCTACCAGAAGGTGTGGGTGAACAGGGCGTTGCCAGGATTTTTACGGGGGTTCTTTTGGAGGGTCTGACTTTTTCAAAAGCCAGCGCCTGGGGACTGCCAGGCCCCCCAGACGCCATAGGGTTCTAGATGCTGTGTGGTGCATTTTCTGGCTAATTTTGAAGCTAAATAACCCATATCTTAGCTCTCCTCCACCCTCTTGCTCTAAAATTATGAGATGTGTAGCTGCATGGTGAATACATACTGTTCTGTACGTGAGGTTAGGAAAATGCTGACATTGTAGTACAAATGATATGTATTTGTTGTCTGCAGCTGTCACGTGCTGGCTTGACATAGGCCAGGCTTTGAATATCTGCATTTTGCTAACCTCACGTACAAAGTAGAAGTATGTATTCACCCTGCAACCAGCCAGGTAATAGGGGTTGGGTGCTGCTAGGCCCTCACCAGGATTTTTACAAGGGGTGTTCTTTTTTTATAAACTGTCACTTTAAAAAAAAAAAAAGCTGGAGATCTGGGAGTCTCCATATCTTAAGGTACAGAAAAATACCTATTACTGAACAAAAGATTACACTGTAGGAGGATGTACATTTGTTATAATTTACCTCTTAAGGAGCAGAAAAATACCTACACATATTCGAGGACAAAATATTACTTCTGCATCCCGTCCATGCACCTATTTTGACCCAGAAGTTCACAGCGGGAAGGTCATGTCAAACAAATCTATAGATTTCTTTGACTGGGTGACCAAAGTAGTAGACCAGGGAGGGGCTGTGGACATGGCCTACCTAGACTTTAGCAAGGCATTTGACACAGTCCCACACGAAAGATTAAGAAATTAGCCAGCCTGGGACTGGGTCCCAGGGTGGTAGCCTGGGTAAAACATTGGCCGGACAACAGGATACAGAGGGTAATAGTAAACGGAGTCCACTCCGAGGAAAGGGTGGTTACTAGCAGGGTACCACAGGGTTCAGTACTGGGTCTCGTCCTTTTATAATGTCTTTTTAAGTGACATTGAGGAGGGACTGGAAGGAAAGGTATGCCTCTTTGCAGACAACACAAAGATCTGCAACAGGGTTGATACACACAAGGGGGGTGGAAAGAATGAGAAGGGACTTGGCAAGGTTGGAGGAATGGTCAAAAGTATAGCATCTTAGATTCAATGCAGAGTAACTCACCTGAGAAACAAAAACCCAGGGAAGAGTACACAATGGCGGGGTACTAAAAAACAAAACTGAGAGGGACCTGGGGATAGTCATATAAGATGAACTAAAGGAAAGCAAGCAATGTGAGAAGGCAGTAAGGAGGGCAGGGGGACTATGGGATGTATAGGAAGAGGCATCACCAGTAGAAAACAAGAAGTTGTTACCCCTCTGTAAAGACAGTTGATGAGACCCCATCTGGAGTACTGCGTGCAGATCTTCTTCGAGCAACAGCTCTTGCAGCAGGTTACACCATTAGGACTGAAGCCGGCAGGCGTCAGGACCTCACGGAAATTTTCTAGCTAGCAGTCTTCAGCGGGGACCACCTCCGACGTCGATCCTGCCCCCGACGTCAGGCGTAGTACATAAGGAGGCGGTCCCGCCAGAATCCCGAGTTCTTTCCCGCCATCGACTTGCATGTCTCGACCTCTTTGGTTTAGTCTAGCGCGCAACAACCAGGAAATCTTTTCAGAAATCCAAACTTCGGAAGAAATCCTTCTTCAAGCAGCCTTTCTTCGTCTGATGTCCTCCCCAACTTCAGTGGAGGGCCATTCTTCGGAGTGTGCCTGTGGGAAGCAGATTCCGTTCAAAGACCCTCATTCGGCCTGCGTTCGGTGCCTGGGCCCGGACCACGACACCCAGGCTTGCTCCTTCTGCCAGGGCTTTAACAGCCGAACTAGAATCTGCCGACAGAAGGCCCTCCAGGCCTTCCTCCTTGAAGAAAAGCTGAAGGCCATGGAACCTTCCTCCAGGGGGGAATCTTCGGGCAAGTCGCACAGGCACCACGAGAAGCATCGGGAAAAGGTGAGACCTAGATCCCCCTCTAGGGCCTCAGACTCCCGCAGCTCCGGCTCCAGGTCGGACCGCTCCCCGTCTAGAGCCCACTTTCAGCCCCCCCCGGTCATGGACAAATCAGCCAGCGGTTCTTCGACTCTGCGGCCTGCCAAGACCTCCAGGCCCGCTTCTTCAGCTAAGGCCTTGTCCAGGTCAGGGGAGCATCACAAGTCCTCGTCCCGGCACTTGGCCTCCGATGTCCGGTCAGTCTCCCTGCCGCCGCCACCCCACGCAAGACCAAGGAGCTGGCCTCCCTTAAGCGGACGTCGGACCCGACGTCGGCCCATCCAGCATCTGCTAGGGTTCACAAACACTCCCGTGAACCGGCGGCAGTTCATCACCCGTCGCCGGTCAGGCATTCACCCCCCAGGATGAAGGCGAGGGGACCGGCGTCTGATACCGCAGCCAGAAGAACCACACCGCCACCTACCGATGTCGGTCAGGAGGCGTTGTCGGAGGAGGAGTCTACTCAGCCCGAAGACCAGGCGGGCGATTCCGGGCCCGTCAAGCTTCCACGGGAACCCTCCCCAGAACCGGAGACCCCCGGGGAGTCGATGCCCGGCCCCGACGACAGGCCACCGGCGCCCGGTCCGTCATCGGGCCTCAACTTGGCAGAAGTGAAGGAGCTCTTCACTTTCTGGTGGGACACCATCAAAAAGGATGTGGTCACCATGCACCCTCCTCCCACACCCGCGGCACCACCGATGCCTACGCCCCCTCCTTCGCCAAAAGGGTCAGCAGGCCGAGCACCTTCCCCCCAGGAGCCAGCAGCACCTCCTAGGGATAGATCTACAGAGAAGAGAAGGCCTCCGTCTAGATCCCCTTCAGGGTCACCCAGCCCCAAGAGACCCAGAAGACGTCGGTACCCGCCATCTACGGAGGACTCCAGATCTGACATCTCGGAATGCTCCAGATCTCCTTCACCAATCAGCATCCCTTCTCCGGACCCACACAACCTCCCTAGGTCTCCTCCGGAAGACCCCTCGTTCTCCGAGATAATGAGACACATCCAAGAGAACATGGGATGGGATGCGGAGGAACTCGACCCCGAAAGACTACGCCTTGCCCGCTACCTTCGGCAAAAGGATCCCAAGCCTGTGATAGTGCCACCCTTGGTGGACACCTTCGTGGACGTCACCAAGGCAGCGTGGAAGCATCCACATTCGACCCCGGCAATGCCGAAGAAGGCTGACCGCCTGTACAAGGCCCCAAGGGAGGACCAGTACCTGGCTAACCATCCTCTGGCCGACTCCCTGGTCATTACAGCCTCTCATGACCAGTCTCAAAGACCGCAACACCTGAGCACACAGCCACCGGACTCGGAGTCTAAGCAACTGGACGTGCTGGGTAGGTGCACTTACACGGCCGCGACTTGCGCCATTAGATCGTTGAATTACCTGACCTACATGGTTCAGTTCCAGAACGCGCAGTGGGAACAGGGACAGGAACTGGCAGAGAAATTGCCAGACGGTGGCCAAAAGGAGGAACTCCTCCAGCTCCTCAGTACAGGTTCAGATGTGAGGACCCAAGTGCTCCGAGCTGCGTATGACTCCGCGGACTCTTCGGCCAGAGCGGCAGCCTCAGGCGTATGTCTCCGGAGACACTCATGGCTCCGTGTCTCCGGGTTTACCCCGGATGTCCAGAAAAACATTATGGACACCCCCCTCCATGGCGAAGTTTTGTTTGGTGAAGCCTCGGAAAAGGTCATCACCAAATTACAGGAAGCTGGGAAGGCTGTTAGATCTGTCCAGGCCATGTACAGGTCTAGACTCAGTTCCTTTCGTAGGAACCAGAGTCGTTTTCGCAGCCAGACTCAGAGGCAACAACCTCGTTCCGGTCAGCAACAGAGGGGCTCATTCTTCCGGAAAGCCCAGGTCAAGACGTCCTCAGGTAAGGGCCAACATGCTACCAAGTCAGCCCAACCTACAGGACCCTCTGCCACAGCATGACTCCTTCCCAGCCCCCGGCCCTCAGGATCAATGGGAAACAAAAGTCGGGGGTCGCATCGCAGACCACCTTCCAGGGTGGCGCTCGATCACCACCCGACAGGTGGGTGCTACAGTTGGCTACAGCGGCACTTATAGAATTCCTAGACAAGCCCCCACAGGCCTCCTCTGCTTCCCTTACTCGGGTCAGCACGCTCTGCTCATAAAGCAGGAAGTGCTCACGCTTCTACAGAAAGAGGCTGTGGAGCACATTCCAGGGAACCAGACAGGAGCAGGTTGTTATTCACACTTCTTCCTGGTTCCAAAGAAAACAGGGGACCTTCGTCCAATTCTGGATCTCAGCGACCTCAATATGTTGGTCGCTCACAAGCGCTTCCGCATGGTGACCCTCCCGGGACTAATCCCCATGCTGAAGAAGGATGCTTTCATGCCCCTAGACATGCAGGACGCCTACCTGCACATCCCCATCGCTTAAGCACACGGGAAGTTTCTGCGCTTCGAGTTTCTCGGACGCCACTACCAGTTCCAAGCACTTCCTTTTGGGCTGTCATCAGCACCCGGAGTATTCACCAAGTGCATGGCAGTCGTGGCAGCATCTCTGAGGAGACAGGGCCACTCCGTGTTCCCATACCTGGACAACTGGCTTCTCATGGCCTCCTCCAAGAAGGCATTGCTGCTCGCTATTCAGCATACCCAGGCTCTCTTTCAGTCTCTGGGCATCTTAATCAACTACGAGAAGTCTCTCCTGGTACCGTCCTAGAAACTGCAGTTCATAGGGGCAGTTCTGGACACCGTCAAGGGGAAAGCCTTTCTTCCCGAAGACAAAGCGGAACACGTACGATCCCTCATAAGGGACATGTCAGCGAAGAAGACCATCCCGGACAGATTGGTCCTTCGCCTGCTTGGACACATGGCTGCAGCCATTCCAACGGTCCCGATGGCAAGACTCCACATGCGGGTAATCCAGTGGATGTTAAGGGTGCAGTGAGACTAAAGGCAAGACCATCTGCAGCAGCCAGTCAGAATCACGAAGATACATAGATACATAGACAGTGTCGGCAGATAAGGGCCTATGGCCCACCCAGTCTGCCCATTTAAGTTTGTAAGTTCAGTTTATGTTTTCCAAGAAGTCTGTTGCCCCTTACCCCTGACCTCCAGAATTCCTTTATGTCTATCCCATGCATTCTTAAATCCCGTGATTGTTTCAGCCCCCACCACTTCCTCTGGCAGGGTGTTCCACTTGTCCACCACCCGTTCTGTGAAGAAATTCTTCCTCACGTTTCCTCTGAATCGTCCTCCCTCCAACTTCATCCCATGCCCTCTAGTCCTGGAACATCTTTTTCGCTTAAAAATATTGTATTCCTGCACCCTGTTCCTCCCTGTAAGATACTTGTATGTCTCTATCATATCCCTCTCCCTCCTCTCCTCCAGGGAGTACATGTTCAGTTCCTTCAACCTGTCCTCATAGGACTTGTGATGCAATCCATGCACCATCTTTGTTGCCCTCCCTGAACCTTCTACCCTGTCTATGTCCTTACGTGGGTAAGGTCTCCAGAACTGCACAGTGTACTCCAGGTGCACCTCACTAGTGTCTTGTATAGTGGAATTATGACCTCCTCTTTTCCTGCTGGTGATGCCCCTGCCTATGCATCCCAGCATCCTATTTGCTTTACCTGCTGCCTTGTCACACTGTTTCCCTGCCTTGAGGTCATGAGAGATGATTACCCCAAGATCCCTTTCCTGCTTGGTGCATGCTATATCCTCACCCCCCAACTGATATATTGTGCCAGAAGAATACTATGAAAATATGAAGACTGTGGTTCGGGACTGGCAATGGTGGCTAGATCCGGGAACCCTCTCAGTGGGGGTTCCCTTCACAGTGCCGTCCCCGGTGATAACACTCTCCACAGACGCCTCAGGGCTGGGGTGGGGAGCGCAGTTGAACGGGGTGAGGTCTCAGGGAACATGGACTACCCAGGAATCTCATCTCCATATCAACATATTGGAGATGAGGGCCGTCCTTTATGCCTTGCAAGCCTTCCAGTCAGAGATTCCACCGAGTACTCTCCTGTTACAAACAGACAATACTGCAGTGATGTATTACCTCAACAAACAAGGAGGCACACACTCCTACCCCCTTTGCAGGGAGGCCATGAGGGTGTGGGAATGGGTAATGCGACACGGCGCAAACCTCATTGCAGTTCACATTCCCGGGGTGGACAACACTGTTGTAGACAGCCTGAGTCGTTCCCAGGCCAGAGTCCATGAGTTGGAACTTCTACAGGAGGTAGTAGAGGATCTGTTCCACAGATGGGGTACTCCAGAATTAGATCTGTTCGCCTCCCCATCCAACACAAAACTGCCCAATTTTTGCTCGCTAGATCCAGGGCCTGGTGTTTTCTGGTGAGACGCGTTGTCCTTCTCCTGGGCGGGCAGATTCCTCTACGCCTTCCCTCCTTCTGCTGATCCAGAGAGTCCTTCAAACTGGGAGGGAGCATGCAACCTTATTTTGATAGCCTTTTGCCCAGGCAAATTTGGTTCCCGCTTGAATCAGCTGTCCCAGGAACCTCCGCTTCCTTTGCCAATCAGCTCCCACCTGTTGTCTCAGGAGGAGGGTTCACTAGTCCACCCGGACTTACATTCACTGAACCTGCATGCTTGGCTCCTAGAGACATAGCCATGTTGCGACACAGGGTCTCGCAAGAGGTGGCGGAGGTACTTTCTGCCGCCAGAAAATCGGCGACACATGCAACGTACGCCATGAAGTGGTGCAGGTTTTGCCTGTGGTCTCAAGCACGCAGTTTCTCCCCCTTAGACTGTCCAGAGAAGCTGGTTCTGGAGTACCTGCTTTTCCTCTTTCAATCCGGGTTAGCTTACTCCTTGAACAAAGTGCACCTTTGTGCAATCTCAGCTTATCATGCCCCCATAGGCCACCACATGGTGGCTCAGCTGGATACTACCCGTGCCTTTTTAAGGGGGTCCTCCACCTTAGGCCGCCCATTAAGGATCCCGTCCCTCCCTGGGATTTACCTTTCATCCTGGAGCAGCTTACGCTGCCACCGTTTGAACCTGCCGAGGATTGCGAGCTACGTTTTCGGTCGTGGAAAACGTTGTTTTTGGTTGCCGTTGCCATTTCAGCGAGAAGAATTCAATTACATGCTCTCATGTGCAAGGAGCCTTATTTAATTTTTCGTCAGGATAGGGTGTCCCTGAGGACGAATCCTAAGTTCCTGCCTAAGGTGGTTTCAGCCCTTACTCTTAATCAAGATATTGATTTACCAGTGTACTTTCCTAAGTATGCCAATCGAGGAGAAGCACTGCTCCACACCCTGGATGTTCACAGGTGTCTCAGATATTATTTGACCAGAACCAAACAGCACCGGAAAGTGGAGCAGCTGTTCATTTCATAAGCTGAGAGGATGAAAGGGGCCCCAGTTTCGAAACAGACCCTTTTACGCTGGCTCATTCAGTGTATCTCGTTTTGCTACGAAAAGCGCAAGAAACCCTTACCAGGGGTGGTCAAGGGCCATTCAACAAGAGGAGTGGCTACCTCCTTTGCAGTACTGAAGAACTTATCTACGTCGGCCATATGTGCCGCAGCCACCTGGAGTTTGGTGCACACTTTTATCAGGCACTATAGCCTGGATATCGCCTCTTCAGGTGAAGAGCGGTTTCCCTCTGTTGTTCTTCAGGGCCTCCTGTCTTAGGCTCAGGACGGGTCTGAATCTTTGTATTGCTCCTCCTGATGGCCTCTGAAGGCGCCATTGCTTGGGAATCAGTCCTATTGAGATTTTGTTGCAAGAGCTGTACCGAAGAAGATAGTACAGTTATGTAAGAACTTACCATAACAGTAGATCTTCGAGAACAGCTCTGCAGCAGGTACCGCCCGCCCACCATTCCCCCTTGGAGGAAGTAGGTTCCAGCCTACGCTATCCTTAGGATTGGAAAGGTCTGTTCTTAGTCTTGGCCATCTGATGGCGGGTCCTCGGTTTCCTCTTCTGATGTCATCCAGCGACCGGAAGTCTCTGGCGGGAGAACTGGGGATTCTAGCGGGACCGCCTCCTTCTGTACTACGCCTGATGTCGGGGGCGGGACCGACATCGGAGGTGGTCCCCGCTGAAGACTACTAGCTAGAAAATTTCCGTGGGGTCCTGACGCCTGCTGGCTTCAGTCCTAATGGTATAACCTGCTGCAAGAGCTGTTCTCGAAGATCTACTGTTACGGTAAGTTCTTACGTAACTGTACTTTCTGGAGACCCCATCTCCACAAGGATATAGACAGGATGGAGGCAGTCCAGAGGAGGGCAACTAAAATGATGCAAGGTCTGCAACAGAAGCCATATGAAGAGAGACTAAAGGAGCTTAATATGTCTACCCTCAAGGAAAGGAGGGAGAGGGAGGACATGATAGAAACTTTCAAGTACCTGAAGGAAATCAACAAACTCCAGGAGGGTAGCATCTTTCAGAAAAAGAGATGTGCAAGAACAAGGGGGCACAATTTGAAGATGGGGGGGACAGCTCAAGGGCAATGTGAGGAAGTATTTTTTCACGGAGAGGGTGGTGAACGCATGGAATGGCCTTCCTGAAGAAGTTGTGGGGTCAAAAACGGTGGAATTCAAGAATGTATGGGGCAGACATAAGGCAATTCTGGTGGGGGATAGGAAGAAGTAGGCTGTTGGTTAACTAGGATCTACAGCTTATCCAATAGGTAGGGAAATGGGCAGATTAACTGCAGAAATGTAAAAAGAGTGTAGAAAAAAATATCTGCACACAACACTGGCCAGAATTCAAAATACAGCAGTCATTTTGCTGCAGAGGGTGGACTGTCCCGAGACGAAACAAAATTCAGGCAGCCGTGGGGTGATGAGGCTCTCGACAGCTCAACACAGATTTATAGAAGCCAAATTGAAATAGTTAAATCCTTTTCTTTTTTTTTTTATTGCTGTCAGAACTCTTGTTGCTAGCCCCTTTTGCTGTAGAGGTTGGAGATGGACTGAGCAAAATTTCAGGCAGCTACTGAGAAATGATGAGGCTCTCTAGAGCGCAAAACATCATTAATTTTTATACAGGAGGCTTCAATATTTTTTTTCATATTTTTTCATTTTCTCTCAGAACTTGCTGCTGATAGCCCCACTGCTGCCTCAGACCTCTCCTCGACGACCAACACAGTCCCAGCCACTTAAGTTAACAAACTGATCTGGTGTCCGCCAGCAACATTTATTACTTGACTGGCAGGGACTAAAATACTTGGTAATTAGCCCAAATCAGTGCCGTTCCCACATTGTTTTTCTTGTTTTCAAAGTGGCTGAAATTTCCGTCTTCACATCTTCCACGCTCCATCTTAATGCAGCTAGTGGTGCACGGCAGTGTGAAATTCGGACGAGCACACCGATGCATTTAGGCACGCTTACGTGTTCTCGAACTGATTGGCCAGATGGTCTCTGTGGGAAGCAGCAGCACGAGGTGCTAGGCAAGGGTCAGAAACTGATTGGCAAGTCGGAGAGGCTCAGGGGGAGTGCCGCTTGTCACTGGCTCACAACGGGGCCCTAACAGAATGATGGACAGCAGCAGTTAGGGGGTAGAGGCACATGTCATGCATTCGGGAAGACATTCGGGCACACTCTTAAAGCACCACTATCAAATTTTTATAGGGACAGTAACACAAAAACGGAATAAGCAAAGAAGGAGGTTGGTGGAGGGAGTTGTTCGAACCAGATGAACCCCAGCTGGCAACAGGCCTGGCGAACATCATATACCACTCCTAGAACTACTGTTCCAGGTGAGTAACCTGTTTTTGTGGTTCATGCTGCCTGGGGCCACTCCTTTCCCTTTCTCCCATGCTTCTTCTCCTTTTGTCCTTTCTCTCTCTTCACCTTATTATTTTTTCTGTGTTTCCTTTTCTCTTTCTTAACTCTCCCCCCCCCAACCCCTTCTTGTCCTGCCCATTGGTTGGGGTCTCCCTCCCAGGAAACCTAGGACCTATCCTCTCCTCTGGCTGGCTTATTCCTTTTTAAGGTTCTATCCTTTCCTTTTTCTATCCATTGGGCTCCCTTGCCCCACCCCACCCCGTTTTTTTCTCTGTCTGTTATTTTCCTGTCCGGCGAGCAGAACTGACATGGTGGAGGGGCTGGTATCCATTAATGGCCAACCTGCGAATGCCACATATTATGTCAACCTCGTCTCTGATGTCAGCCCCTCCTCTAGGGACAACTGAAAAGCATTCAGCTATTAGCTTCCTGCGGGGTCCTAGCACTTCTGGCTTAGACCCACCAGTGATGAATGATGACGATATACAGGAAGATCAAGAATTATGGCTGGTACGTAATTTTCATTTCTTGTCCCCGTACTTCAGGAGGATCTCTCCTTCCAGGCTCTGTTCAGAAATATGCATGCCACACTGATTTTTGAGCCTGTTTTACTGGATATGCAAGACACATACCAGCATATACTGGTGCACCCCAACCACACAAGTACCTCTAGTTTTGTGGTGAAGGGCAACATTATTGATTCAGAGTCCTACCTTTTGGGCTTTCTTTGGTGCTCTAAGTCTTTGCAAAGTACTTGCAGCACACCTCAGAAAGTTAGGATTCCAAGTTTTCATGTGTCTGGCTAATTTCAAGCCCATTTAGAGAGGAGACAGAATAGGCAGTGGCCACTGCCACTCAATTTGTAGCGTCCATGGGGTCATTCTTAACCCCTCTTAGTCTCAGCTGGAGCCCTCACAGGAACTGCTGCTCATAGGAGATGTTCTAGACACTATCAGGGCTCGGGCCTTCCTCCTAGACAGCAAACTAGGGGCAGTCTTGCAGATAGCATTCTACATCATGGTATGCAACACTGTGTCAGCCTACATCATACAATGCATGCTGGACCTAATAAACTTCTCAGTGTTCACAGTGCTTCTAGCAAGGCTGCACTTGAGGGCAACTCAGTGGAATGCGCAGCACCCAGTGGTCACAGGCATTGCACCCTCAAAACTGTCCCATTCAGGTGACCAAAGCCTTGGTAAATTCCCCGATGTGGTGGTCAGTGTAGGACAGCCTCCTATAGGACTTCCAATCCCCCACCCCACCCAGAGGTGACTCTCACCATGGATGCCTCCCTGCTGGGGTAGGGAGACCACTTCCAGGGTCTCCAGACACAAGGGGCCCAGTTCTCAAAGCTCCCGGCAGGGAACAAGGGGCTTGCACCACATAGAGTGGCGCAGAGCACCCCTTGTGCTAAAAGATGCACCAGGAGCGATTCACAAAGGCAGCCTTCCTCAACCGCACACACATATCTCTCCCAGAGGAGACATTTTTAAGCAACCTTAGACTAGCCCTGCCACGGTGGTATAGTGCCCCACCTCCCCAATCCCCAGTGCTGGCCATATTATTAAATATAGTTATTGTCCCTTGCTATGGTGGTATAGTGGCCCCCTTCCCTTTATGGTACATGCTTTGTGACAGTTCAGTCAGCTCTGGATGCGGAGGTGAGAGGAGGGATGTGCCGGTGCCAGCTCTGATTCAGAATGGAGGGAGTAAGGTGGTGGACACTACCTGCTAGGGTGGAGGGCCACTATACCACAATGGCAGGGGACAATGAATATATTTAATAACACGACCAACATCGGGGGGTCAGTCAGGGAGAGGGATCACTATACCACCATGGCAGGGGACAATAAATACAGTATATTTAATAATACGGCCAACATCGGGGATCGGGGAGGGGGCACTACTTGCCTTTTCCGCAAGGTGCCTATGGTAAACCCTTCCATGTGCCATGTGTTTGCTGCACGGGAGAGGTTGCCGCAAGTTGGGGACTTAGGCGCCGGGACCCTCCTGTACCTGAATCAGGTGCAGGGTCCCAGGCCCACCGGGCTTCAGCGCAAGCTGCTGTTTGCCACAGCTTGCGCTGGTCGAATCCCATTTTGAGAATCAAGCCCAGAGTGTCTGGGACTCATCAGAAACACATCTCCATATCAGTGTGTTAGAGGTGCATGCAGGTCTGTACGGTCTGATAGCCCTAGAGAACCTGGTCAGCCAAAAGACAGTTCTCCTTTATATGGTACTGTATATGGACAAGTCTGTCATGTACTATATCAACAAGCAAGGAGGAGGAGTACACTCTTATACTGTCTGCAGGGAGGCAGTGCGAGTGTGTTGGAATGATGCCTGGAGCCAGCAGTCTATCTGCCAAGGGTCCAAAACATTCTGGCAGACAAACTAAGTTGAACAGGCAGTTCCTCACGCGTGGTTAATAGTACCAGACATCATGAGATCACTATTTGACAAGTGGGGCACCCTAGATGTGGACCTTTTTTTGTCCCCACTCAACACCAAACCGCCATGATTCTGCTCCAGAAATCCAGGACATGGCATTTTTTGTCTGATGCTTTCAGACTGCCATAGCAAAATCTGTTTCTATATTTATTCCGTCCAGCTCCTCTCATCTGGAGAGTGTTGTTCAAATTGGAGGCACACAGGGGCAAGATGATCCTAGTGGCCCACTGCGGACCCTGACAGATGTGGTTTCCTTATTTGAATCGACTTTCAGTTAGCAAACAAAGGGTTCTACAACTACGGATGAACTTATTGACCCAGGGTCAGCTAGTCTATCCCAACGTGTGCTTCCCTCACCTTCTGGCCTGGCTCCTGAACAAATGGAAGTGAAAGGGTTTAAGGTATTTCAGAGGGTCTCTGAAATTCTTATGGCTGTGCATAAACCTTCCACCAGGGAGACATACACAGCAAAGTGGAAAATATTTTCCATCTGGTGATTTTAAAACCCTGCAGACCCTTTCAAGTGTCTACCTGAAAAGGTTTTAGAGTACTTACTGGACCTTTTTGATGTTGTCCTGCAGTATTCTACGGTTAAGGTCCACCTACATGCTATATTAGCACACCACAACCCTGCTGGTACCCACTATTTGGCACGGCTACCACTGTTTAAGAGGTTCTTCAAGGCTGTACAGCACACAGAGCCTTAAATCAGAAAGTTAGTGGGTCCTTGGGAATATCAACCTTGTGTTGGGTATGTTCACTCACCCTTCAAGTCTATTACAACTTGTGACTTGAAGTTCCTAACCTGGACAGCAGCATTCCTGGTAGCTATCACCTCTGTGTGCAGAGTATCTGAACTCCATGCTTTGGTCACAGATCCTTTGTATACTGTTTGCATAATGCTATGGTAATTCTTCGTACACTCCCCAAAGTTTCTACCTAAGGTGGTGTTGGAGTGCTATCTTAATCAGGTTATAATCTAGTCTACCTACTTTGCCACCTTCCAAAAGAAGAGAAAGGACGGTCCACTTACTTCATGTTAAGAGGTTCATTATGTTTTATCTGGACAGGACTGAGGATTTCAGGCGGTCAGAACAGCTGTCTCCTTCGACCCTAATTGAAGGGGACAGCCTGTCACAATCAAGTGCATTTCAGCCTGGATTGTAAGCTGCCTTTGCCACTGCTCTGCTATGGCTCAGGTTAAACTGGAGGGCAAGGTACATGCCAGAGAGGTTGCCACTTCCCCAGCAGAGATACGTCCAATGCCTATTGGAGAAATTTGCAGAGCGGCAAGTTTGAACACAGTGTATACCTTTACCAAGCACTGCGCCCTGGATGTCCATGCCAGGCAGTATGCCGACTTTGGCAGGACAGTTCTGAATGGATTACTATCCTGAAGTGAGCCCTGAGCTCCAGCCTTCCTAGATTGAAGGACTTTCTCTGAGCTTTGTGCTGTGACCTAGTGGAAATCTATGGAGAAGATTGATTCTTGGAAGATATGAAAGTTACATACTTACCGTAACTGTTGATCTTCCTCAATATCTTCTCCATAGATTACCAGTCCTGCCCACTGTTCCCTGTACTCGCTCCAGCACTGTTGTGTTATGGTCTGCACCCCTTTGTACTTGTTTTGGACTGTGAAGACACTGGATTTGGTGTCCCTTCATACACAGGCCACCATGGCTATCTTATACCCTTAGGTTAAATACATAGATACTTGTTAGGTTCCTGCTACTCACCTCCTCAGTTATTGAGGTGGTTAGGGGCTAGCGCCACTGCATACCAGTGAACATCTGCAATGACATAACACATGGGGCCTACTTGCACTGCCAGCCCCCCAGAAAGGTTCTAACTCCCACTGGGTCATAGCACTTCTGGCACAGACCCATTAGTGGTAATTTACAGAGAAGATAGAACGATCAACAGTTACGGTAAGTGCGTAATTTAATATCTGACACTGTGGATCACAGTGGTTGTTTATCATGTCACTTTCCATGCCTTCTGTTAAGATTCTGGGGTGCGCTGTTTCTGCCAGCTGTTTATGCTTCTTAACACAGGTCCGTTCCATTGAAGGACAGTATGGGACACTGCAAACTTACATAACTCCCAGACTTCAGCCTAAAACCTGCCAGGTTCGCCAGTATCAAATCAAGCCTTTCTCTCTACACCTGAGGACTCATGTTATTGATCAGAACAGGTGAGCAAAATGGTACCAAACACCTACATACAGCCATACTGTTGTAGTACTTTAAATTAGAAGTACGGAACTTCATTTTATTCAAAAATTAGTTTTGTAATTTGAAACTAATGTCAGTGGTCATGCCACATGCTGGTCTTATTTGTCTCCCCCTCACATAGAAGTGGTCTGTGTAGAAAGAAGATAAAGTATACATCTCAGATATACTAACTGCTGATTCTAGCCTTTGTGTGGTGGAAGACACGTAGCAGTTAAAATGTGTTTGTGCTCAACTCAGTGGAAACTTAAATAACATTTTTGTTTTATATAGTGCCATAAGATTCTCTTAAAATGGAAATGGCAAACGGACTCTATTTGAAATTTTCATAAATGTGTTATTTTGTTCTATTGTATTTATGTTTGTGGGTGCAAACCCAGCTTTACTTAATGAAATGAATACCTTTTCTCCACAGGCACTCGTGTCTGAGTTATACGACAGGAAGAAATAAAGATTAGTGAAGTGCAGCTTCTAACTACCTAGATTCAGTTTGCTATCCACACTTAGGCAGTTCCACTGGGCTATGTTCAGTTACCAGATGTCTTCAAGCTTGACTGTTCTGCTGTGTTTGACCTCAGATCTTTCTTTCCTCTGGAAGAGACAGGTCTCCTTCTTCACAGTTCTTGCTTCTTCATCCTATCTTTATGCCTTCTGTGCCTCCCGACTGACTACCTCCTTGACGGTGACTCCAAGCCCTGTTGCCCTTACCCCATCTACTTTTTACCTCCATGGAGTGGGTGCCTTGGTTGGTGGCAAGGAGCCTGCAGGATAGCGGTCCATCATTCTGCCAGTCAGGGTTGTTTTTCATGATTCTCCCCATTCCCTAGCCAGGACACATGTATTTCTTTTTTTGAAACTCATCTTTATTCAGATATAAAGTGCACAATTTGACAGAAGTTACAACCAGAACTACATGTCCACAATGCAGTACTATGTAAAAACAATTCGACACATGTATTGACATGGACATACTCCATAAAAATGGCGGCCAAGCAGTGACTCATGCTTCTCCCTCTTCAAAGGACGAGAGCGGCTAGTGAATACTCAAGACTTCTTTTCCTGGTGGGCCCCCATGTGATGCTGACCCACGCCCAAATCTGAGTCGCTGGCGTGGCATGGGGTGCCTCTGCCCACCACACCACTGGGCCAGCTTTTGTGTGAGGATTCTAAAAGATCTTCCACAAGTCATCCTTCGCCACAGAGTTCCAATCTTGAGTCTTAGCCAAAGGTGCTAGGAACCCCATGGTAGCAGATCTTTTTAGCCAGGGTGTCAGCACAAGCTATTGATGCCCGTGTATGCATGACAGCACGTGGTGCCACCTGTTTACCAATAACCATTGCTGACACTCTAAACTACCGCAGTTCTTTTTTATTCCCCAGTGTTGAGTGTTCCCTGTTGGAGCAGTTCATTGGTACCTCAGTTTGCCTGTCTTCTTAGTTTTATTTCCTTTACGGTTAGAATGTCCAGTTTTGTTTCAAGAAGGGCAAGACATTTTGCCCTCCCTGTCGTCGGTCTTCCTCTGGCAAAGAAAAAAAGGACAAAAAAACACAAGGTGCTATGTCAGCGTGTGGTCCAAAAACAAAACAAAGTAGTATTGTTAAATACATGCTGAAAATAGAGTTAGACTCAACATGTTGACCATAGGTCTTCTTCAGGAATTATGTAAAAGAGAAAAAAGTAAAGTTAGTGGAGAGGTAAAGGGAAATAAGGGAAGTATTGGTGAGGAAAGAAAATAGGGGGAGGCTGTAGAAGAAAAAGTGATAATATACAAGGTAAGAAAAGAATCTGGCCCACCAGCCCAGTGGTGTAGAGGGTTGAGGCCTCACCGGTCATCCGGGTTCAGGAACAAGCCCGGGTCGTCGGAGGTCGGCACAGGGAGGGGAGGGCGGAGATGGATAGAGCTGCCAGCAGGCAAGCTCTCCTCTCCGGGGAGGAAGCATGGCATCCCTCTGCTGATGGCGACCCCCAGTGGAGGCTGGGGGTGGCACGGGCCTGAGGGTGCCTAGGCATTAGGCCATGGGGTGGGGAAAAGGGGTCGGAACTGGGGCTGTACGGCGCATGCGCGCCTCCACGTGCATACATGCATACTCCTGGGCCCCTGGGAGAACATTGGAAGGGAAAATATGCCGGTCAGCAGGATGAAGACCTACTCCCCACAGGCGCCACTCCCAGGCCGGGCAAGGTAAGCGCTGGTAATTCCAGGGGATGGGGCAGGGGGTTGGTTGGATGGGAGCTGACCGGCAAGGCGCATAAATACAATAAAAAAAAAAAGGAAAGAATCTGGAAAACAAAACGGTGATGATGGGAATGAAGTGGCATAGTAGGAGTAAATGAGCTGAGGAGTCCTCAAGTGTGGACTAATTAACACAGCCTAGTAAGAAGGCTCAAAGGTGGCAAGTGTAGGGGAAGGAGACAAAGACATCTGTAGAAAATGAATGTGCGCACACTGCTGGAATGTCAATGTGAGTATGCCCACCACACACACACAGACAGGAGGGAAGTGTGTGCAGACATACCCACACATGCAAACGTACCATACACACATACAAGCAAAGATATGCTGGGGATGGGGTAAAATAGACTACGGTGGTAAACCATAAGGTGGCTGAAAGATTTTGGTAGAAAATAAGTCTGTCATTTAAACCAGAGGGCTGCTGGGACCCTAGGCAGATGATCAGCTCGGGTTCTATGTTGCTTTCTTTGGTCAGCATCCTGGAGCCGCTGCTAAAGGACACATCAGGAAGATCATTGACATTATGGTCCCAGGAGGTGAAGTTGAGATACAGTGGTTTTATCAGTGTCTCCATTCCTGGCTGCTCTGTAATGTTTCCTGAGTCAGTCAGCCAGTTGTCTGCCAGTTTCTCTGATGTAGATAGCTGCACACTTCCTGCAAAGAATGATTTATATCACATTACTGGAAATGCATAAGAACTCCTTGCTGATGTGAAAAACACCTGTGGGACCTTGAATTTCAGTGACACTAGAAATACATTTGCAGGTATAACAGCCAGTTCTGTTGTACGCTTTGGTACCTGGTAGGGAGGAATTGTTAGGAGTATGTAGGCTGCTTTGCACCAGGTGATTCTGCAGGTTGGGTGGTTTGCAGTAGGAGGCAATTGATGGCTCTATAAAGGAAATGTTAATATATTATGGTCAGTTTGCAGAATAGGGGGGTTCCTAGTAATGGTTCTGTGAAGAGAAGGCATATTAGAATGGAAGGTAAGCACTAGTGGAATGCGTCATCGTTGGTGCGTGAGAGTATCCCTCCTGCGAGGGTCAAGGTTATGGGGCATATCACTGACCCGGGAAAGTGCTCTGTCCACCCTGTTTTTCCATCTGGTGCTCCAAAACCTGCATGGACCCTTTTGGATGCCCACCTACAAGGTTCTGGTCTACGTCCTGGACCTTTTTGATACTGGCATACAGAATAGGTCCACTTGTGTGCTATTCCTACATCCCACAAGCCCATTGGTACCCTCTACCTGGCACAGCTACCTCTGTTCAAGAGGTTCCTTAAGGGCATCTTTCATATAAGACCTCCATCAGGAAGCCAGTTGCTTCCTGGGATATCAACTATATGCTGCATGTGCTCACCTGCAAGCCTTTTGAGCCTCTTGTGACATGTGACTTGAAGTTTTTAACTTGGAAAGTAGCATTTCTAGTGGCCATCATCTCTGCTCGCAGTGTCTGACATCCATGTCTTGGTCACAGATCCTCCATATACTGTTTTCCACAAGGACAAGTAGTTCTCTGCACACACCCTAGTTCCTACCATAAGTGGTGTTGGAGTTCCATCTGAATCAGCCTCTAGTGGTGCTAATCTACCTTGCCAATTTCCAAAATAAAGGAGAGTGCACTCCCCATTCTCTGGATGTTAAGAGGGTCCTTACATTTCACCTGGTCAGAACTAAGGATTTAAGGAAATCCAAACAGCTCTTTCAATCCCAGTCGAAAGAGACAGCCTGTTACAATCAAATGCATTTCTGCCTGGCTTGTGAGCTGCTTATGCCACAGTTATGCCATGGCTCAGGTCAAGCTGAAAAGTCAGGTATGTTCCCACTCTACTAGAGCAGTAGCTACATCCCTGGCAGAGATTTGCTCTGTACCCATCGGTGATATCTGCAGAGCTGCTACTTGGAGCACAGTGCACACTTCTGTTAAGCACTTTGCTCTGGATATCCATGCCAGGCAGCATACTACCTTTGGCACGACAATCCTGAATGGACTTCTGTCCTGAGTGAGCCTTTGGTACCTGCCACCCTTGTCCAGGGAATGTTGTCTGAGCTTGGAAGATCAAGAATTATGGTGAGTACATCATTTTCATTTTCCTCCTACACTTAGAGAAGTTCCTTCTAGAACCCAGTCAAGTGCTGGAGTTCATAGACACAAGACTAAACACCGAACATGGAAGGGCTTATCTTCCTCTACAGAGAGCAGAAGCCCTAATCCACTGTACAAACACATTCCTGGCAGGTTACAAAAAGACAGCTTAGGAATTCTTACAACCACTAGGCCACATGGCCTATGTCAGAGCAGCGGTGCCGTGGGCAAGATTGTAAATGAGGGATATCCAGTATCACCTCAGAAAGTCCTGGCACCAAAGAAGGGCACCACTACAGCAGCAAGTACCAGTTGCAAACAACTTGGTACAAGCCTTGGAGTGGCAGAGACAGGTAAGTAACATTGGAAGGGGTATTCCCTTTCTTCAGTGTTCACCTACAAGGATCCTGACAACAGATGCCTCCCTCCTGGGGTTGGGAGAGCATCTGGGGGACAGAAGAGTAAATGAAATCTGAGATACTCAGGAAAGGCAGAAGCATGTAAACCTACTAGAGCCAAGGGCTGTGCTACTGTCCATTTTTGTCTTTCTCCTTCCTGTTGCAGGCCCAAACAGTCCTAATAATGACAGACAATACATTCACAGTGTACATTATTGCATATGCAAATGGCAAGGTAGTAGATCGTCCAAACTCTTTACAGAGGATGAGATATGGAACCTGGATACTCAGTGAATGTGAGGATATCCACTGTACACCTATTAGGAAAGGACAATAGAATGATGAAGCAAGATAAGTCATGTGACCCACAAATTGACTCTGAACCAACAGGTACTAAACTCAGTGTTCCAGCGGTGGACCTATTCACCTCTTGGAAGAACAAAATGCTCCCCCACTTTTGTTGCCAGTTCCCCTCAGTACAGACATAGTGTGCTCTCTCTCCCCCCCCTGGAAGGAGCAAGTTCCTATACACATTCCCTCCATTCCTACTGATCCAAAGGGTCCTGTTGAAATTGAGAAGAGAGTCAGCAACAATGATCCTGATAGTACCAGCCTAGGCCAGGCAGACCTGGTACTCTCCCCTGTTGACAGTGTCACAGAAAATGCTAGTAAGTCTGCCACTAAGGCAGGATCTCCTGACTCTTTCCCAGGGTCGAGTGTCTTACCCACATAACAAAACACTTCATCTTAGAGCGTAGTTTTTCAAGAACTAGAATATTCTTGTCTAATCCTGTCTAATAAGGTACTGGAAGTTTTAAGGGTTTGCCAGAAAGCCTGCAGTCAGAACAACATGTCAGAATGGAAAAGGTTCAGCATCTGGTGTAAGTCCCATGACGTCACTGCATTGGCTGCAGATTTATCAATGGTTTGGGACTATCTGGTACATTTACAGACCCAGGGCCTAAAACCTCCCACCTTAAAAGTGCATTTAGCAGCTATTTCAGCTTTTAAATCAGCAGGCAAAGTCTTTTGTTTCACAGCTAGCATTGAAAATGTTTTTTAAAGGGTTAAACCACTTGTATCCTCTTTTTTAGGGACCCAGTTCCCCCATATGATCTATATGTGGTCTTTGAACAGCTGAAGGATTCTGCATCTGAGCCTCTGTTCTTGGCATATCTCAAATATTTGAGATTAAAGACAATGTGTCTCGCAGTTTACATCTGCCAGAGGCTCAGTGAACTGCAGACCCTCTGTACAGACCTGAACTTTGCAGTCTGCTTAGGCCAAATCTGATTAGTTATTTATTTATTTTTACCAAAAATTATTTCTGCACTTCACGTGAATCAGTAACATTGCCTGGGTTTTCCCAAAACCACATTCCAGTGTAGTTGAAGAGAAGCTACACAGCATGGATGTAAAGAAGGCTTTGAGTGTTTACTTGGCTAGAACAAAGGTGCCCAGAACTAACAGCACACAGTTGTTGTCACTTATGGAGAAGTAGGTAAAGGCAAACCAGCAGTTAAGACTCTCTCTCTCTCTTGTTGGATAGTCTCTTCATGTGTCTTTACAAAGGCACACCTATTCCGGTGACCACCTGTGGTCGCTTCGCCTTTTCATTGGGGTTCCATTGGTTCTTCCAGCAGAGGTGTTAAGCAGCTGCCGGGAACTTGGAATCTTACGTAGGAGGAGCACCCGCTGCAGTGGACGTCCCGAGTATGGTGATCGGTGGGTTAGGATTGGGATGGTTCGGACCAGGAGATGCCCAGGAAGGAGGTGGAATCAGGACCAAGGGCTGTCACACGTGGTTCCCCTCCCCAGGGCTGTGCCAGATTTTATCGGGCAGCAAGTAGTCCATCCGGTGTGCGCTGTTAATCCCCTTCGGGCCATTCTTTGTAACGCGAGGTCACTGAGGAATGAAACTATGGTAATGGAGAATTTCATTGCTAGTTTCTCACCTGACTTAATTTGCATCACAGAAACCTGGTTGGGTGATTATGCTGGCCCTGTGCCAGGGCATCTGTCCCTTCCGGGTATTTCGTGATGCATTGCCTGAGGAGGGATCGCAGAGGGGGCAGGGTGGCCATCTGTTTTAGATCCCCCCTGGGACTGACTGCATTCCCAGTGAGAACATTTGGATCCTTTGAATGTGTGATGGCCAGATGTGTCTCAAGTGTCAATGGCAGAATCATTCTCATCTACCGACTCATGGGCGGTGGGAATGTTTTCCTGCAGGAGCTGGTAGATTTTATCGCCGCAGGTAGTGGATGCCCCCAGGTTATTGGTACTGGGGGACTTCAGTGCCTGGGTCAATGATAAATCATCCCAGTTTGGACAGGAGCTCCTCCAGTTGATGGTTTCACTGGGATTCACATAGGCAGTTACCTCTGAGACACATAACCATGGTCACACACATTGGATCTTATCTTCTCACTCAGATCTGACGTAACTATGGTCAAGGTTGATCTGGTAATTTGGTCGGATCATCATGTAGTTGAGTTCCAGTGTTGGGGGTTCCCTGTCCTATTATCCCCTCTGTGGAGACTATCCGTTGTCATCCTAAACAAAAGTTGGAGCCTCGCAAATGCCAGGATGCACTGGATGTCTCAGCCATGCTGCTAGCTTATGCACACAGTCCAGAGGGGGCCATAGATCACTATAATATGGCATTGACGGCTGCCTTGGTCTCTATTGCACCTTTGCACATTCACCCTTTGACCTCCCATCATGACTCACCGTGGTATTGTGCTGAGCTGCTGCAGTTGAAGACTAAGGGGCATAGGTTGGAGCGTTCGTGGAGAAGATCTGGATCTCTGGAGGACAGATTGGTGTGAGACATCACTATGCTGACTATCAATGGGTAATCAATCTGAAAAAGACAGAATCTTTGTCGTGGTCAATTACTGCAGTGAAAAATCGCTCAGCTCTGTTGTACTGTAGACAAATGGTTAAATCACCCCCATCTGCAGTCCATGGGAGCCATTTCTGCAGAAAGGTGCGAAGAGTTTGGGTGTTTTTTTGCTGATAAAGTGTCCACCATTAGGTCCACTATTTCTTCTAGCGGCCTGGGTTGGACTGGGGGTAATTGAGCCTATGGTGACTCTAATCTGTCAGCCTGGGATGAGTTTCGACTGGTACCTGAGGCTGAGGGTCCTCCAAGCTGTCCCCAGTTTGTGACCTGCCAACAGTGAACTGGACCTAGGTCCAACGTGGCTGATTATTGGCTGCACTGAGTTCCTGGGCCCAGTCTTCACAGAGATCATGAATGGTTCCTTGAGGGAGGGTGTCTTTCCTTCGGCCTTGAAAAGGGCTATGGTGAGGCCCCTTCTAAAATTGCCGTCTCTGGACCCTGGCATTTTTGTGAACTACAGGACGGTCTCCAACCTTCCCTTCTATGGAAGGCTATTGAGAAAGTGCTTGTTGAGCCACTGATAGACCACTTGGAGTGTCATTTTATCTTTGATCCTCTCGCATCTACAGAGCACTGACACAGCCCTGGTCAGGGTGACACATGATCTTCTAGCGAGGGACCGAGGGCAGCGTACTATTTTGGTGCTCTTGGACCCTTCATCTGCATTTGACATGGTGGATCATGGGGTGTTGATGAATCGCCTGAGGAACCATGTGGGCGTTACCGGCACAGTCCTGCACTAGTTTGGTTCATATTTGACTAGGAGGATGCAGCAGGTAGCTCTGGGGAAATTTTCCTCGGAACCATCTGTGTTGTTTGGCAGTGTTCCTCAGGGTTTGATCCTCACCCCGTTTTATTCTCTGTGTATGTGCTGCTGATAGGGGAGATCATAAGGTGGTACAATTTGGGTTTTCACTGCTGTGCAGATGATACCCAGTTGTACCTGTCTTGTGCCGCTGATGATACAGCTGCATCATCTGTGCTGCGCCATTGGGAATGGATGGCCTCTAACTGGTTATGTCTCAGCCTGGGCAAAACACCCTGCCAGAGGAAGTGGTGGGGGCTGAAACAATCACGGGATTTAAGAATGCATGGGATAGACATAAAGGAATTCTGGAGGTCAGGGGTAAGGGGCAACAGACTTCTTGGAAAACATAAACTGAACTTACAAGCTGAAATGGGCAGACTGGGTGGGCCATAGGCCCTTATCTGCCGACACGGTCTATGTATCTATGATTTTCAAACCTGGTCGCCAGGGCTTGTCTGTTGCCGGGGATGTTGCCCTCCCTGTTCTGGGTGGCCAGCCCCTCACAGTAGTTAGTGCAGTTAGAGATCTGGGGGTCATTCTGGATGACAGACTGATATTTGAACAGCAGGTGTCATCAGTTGTCCAGTCTGGCTTCTTCCACCTCTGGAACATCACCAGGATCTGGCCGAACTTAGCTCAAGATGACCTAGCGACGATTATCCATGCTTTTGTCACCACAAGGTTGGATTACTGTAATGCTCTATATCTAGGGCTGTCTGGAGGTTTGATGTGGCAACTGCAGCTAGTGCAGAATGCTGCAGCCTGGATGTTGGTAGGTTCCTCACCGAGGGACCACACTACTCCAGTTCTGCATGCCTGCACCGGCTGCCTTTGCGTTCACATATCACCTTCAAAATCGGGTTGTTGACATACAAGGCCCTACATGGTCTGGGACCAGACTGCTTAGAAGAGCTCCTGATTCCCTACCTACCACTTCGCCCTCTCTGCTCTACCGAAGCTGATCTGGTGATGGTCCCGGCGTCAAGGCTCAGGTCATCAGGTGATAGAGCCTTTGGTGTGGCAGCTCCTATTATCTGGAATTCAATCCCTTATTATATTCACACAGCCAGCATGGTGGAGGCCTTCAAAGGCTCATTTTAAACTTTTCTATTTGAATAAGCTTTTAATTTGACGTGATTTGTTCTTAGCATTGCCTTGTTATATACCTTTTTGGTTTGGTTTTAATTTTTTGTAAAGCACTCGGAGCACTTGCTGGATTGAGCGCTATATAAATAAAATTTGCCTTGCCTTTTCCTTGCATACAGTTTTGCTATGAGAAGACTGGCAAGCAACCACCAAAAGAGCTGTGGGCACATTCCACTACAGCTGCATCTACCACTGTGGCAGTATTAAGGGGTGTACCCCTACATGAGGTATGTAAAGCAGCTACCTGGTCCAAGTACATGCCATTACTGCCTGGACATCCAGACTAGAAGGGATGCCAGGGTTGGTACTTTAGTACTTCAGAACCTTTTCCATAAATAGGTTCTAAACCCTGCCTCCAAAAGGTGATGCTTAAAGTCTGCAGAATTGTATGGCATCACTAGTTGCTAGAAGAAAATAATTACTCTCCGTAGTAATGATGTTTCTTCTAGAGGATGTATTAGTGAGTCATACAAATCCTTCCCTTCCTCCCCTCATAGTATGAAATGGTTCTTCAGAATAAAAACTTAGTTTTTTTGCTTGAGTAGTCCATTAGAGAAAACTTGGCAGTTAATATGTCACGTAGTTTTTGCATTTGTGTTTACTTTCACATTAGATAAGACTACTTAGCAGGGTAAAATTAAACACAAATACAGTGAATTAGCAAGTAAACAGGCCAATTCAGCACTATTGAGATCTCAAGCAAAATACTTTTTTACAGGGGAACATCCAGATACACTTCTGGCATTACAGACGATCAGTTAGTCATTTGAAAGGTTCTATAAGGAACTGTATTCCCCTGATAGAACTCCAGCTGGGGAGGAAATTAAACATTTTTTGGATACTCTAAATTTACATTCTATTACATCTGCTCAGATAAAAGCTCTAGACATGGAAATAAAACAATAGACAGTGGAGGAAGCTACAAAAGGCCTAAAAATGCAAAATTGCCAGGCCTGATAGAATAATAGGAGAATTTTATAAAGTTTTCAGTGCTGCACTTGCACCAATGCTGGTACTGTTATTTAATCACTTTCACAGTAGTGGTAGTTTGCCTCGTCTTTCAATGCAGCCTGAATAAATCTTGTTACTGAAGCCAGATAAAAACCCAAATTAATATCAGTCCTACTGCCCAATCTCGTTACTAAATAATGACTATAAGATTTTTGCTAAAATGTTGTCAAAAATGTTTGAAGGGGTTATAAAAGTATTGGTACATGAGGACCAGACAGGCTTCATCGAGGGATGGAGACATAGAGAATAATGCATATGTAGGTGGTTGATATAGAGTTTTTTTACACCCCCAAGATGTGTGATAATATCTAAACCTCAAGAGCGTAGCTCGAGAGGTTTAAATATTATCACACACTGAGGGTGTGAAAAAAAAACTCCATATCAACCTCCTACATATGCTTTATTTTATATAATGACTGGCTAAAGAAAACAAAAAGCTCTCGCATCACTCCATAAAACAGACAGCTCTCACATCACTCCATATGCAGCATTTATTATTTCTTATAATAGAAGGCAGGCAAAGCAGATTTCAGTACATATTTTACTAACAGTGGAGTGAACAGAATGCAATAACAATTTAATGGTACCTTTTTTTATGTTCCTTTCGAGAGACAGACGGTTCAAATATATCGCGGTTGCATCATCTAGATGTCTCGGGATAGTTTCAGTACGAGGGCAAAGTTCATGAGACTTAACATTAACTCTATCCGACAAGATCAGCAGGAGACAACTTACTGTTTTTAACAAATTTTTGTACTATACTTTAGTGAATTACATTTTATTTAACTAAAAAAAGTTGTGACTCGTAGAAATCCTCGAGCATTGTTTCCTCAGATCCGAGGTGAAAGGTTGTCCAACCTGGGAATAGAGAAAGAGATAGTGGTGAAAGTATGTGTTTTCTTGGATTGTGAATGTATTTTACAATGTTAATTCTCCCTGGTTTATTTGTGTTCTTTTTGTGATGAGTGAACTGCCTGTGTGTATTTGCCATTGGAGAACTGTCTCGCGCTGCCTGTGACTGTGTGTGCTGATTTGTTGTGATTCTCGGCGTGAGGATGTAGAAGTCGTATCAACTCACAGGTTGATATGAGTTTTTTCGTATCAACCTGCAGGTTGATACAACGTTTGAACATACCTGAAAACAGGTTGCTATTGACCATAGCCAGTTGTTATTACATCATAACATCAGGAAGGCACTTGATCTTATTCTGGCCTCGGGACAAAGATTCGGTTTTGTTGACATTGGATGCTGAAAAGGCCTTTAACAGGGTCTCATGGGATTTTATACTGGAGACCCTGTCAATGGCCAGAGTAGGACCAACCTATACACAGTGTGTAACAATGATATGTTCTTTGCCTGTGGCCAGGATAAAAACAAATCCGGTTCTTTCAGATCAAATAAGTTTACAGCATGGCACCAGACAAGGATGTCTGCTGTCACCGGTGCGTTATGCATTCTGTATGGAACCCTTAGCCTTGGCCATTGGAAACGCTACCAATATGAAGGGCATTAAGATTGGAATGGAATACTATAAAATTTTACAATATACTGATGACACTATTATTTTTTTTAACAACATCTTAGAAGCTGGACAACCATTAATGGAAATTCTTGCTAATTTTAAATCTTTAGCAGGAGACGATGTAAATCTAGACAAATCTGCAGTTATGTCCCTGAATAGAGATCCATCCTATTCTCCACCACAGGTTCATCAGTTAGGCAAGTATACGAAAACGATTCAATACTTAGAGGTTAATATATCCATAAATCATTTAGATTTAATAGAATACAATTTGGCACCTTTATTATATCAAGTCTGGAGGGACCTTAATAGGTGGGCATTGCTGCCTCTGACTCTGATAGGGAGGGCTAATGTTATAAAAATGAACATTTTGCCAAACTTTTTGTCTTTGTTCCAGGCCCTCCCTGTTAGAGTCCCAAATGTATTCATTGAAGAATGAAAAAAGGCATTGAGGAGTTTCTTGCAGAGGAGGAAGCAGGCAGGGGTTAAAGGGGAACTTTGCTGAATCTAGAAGTCATCTTTCCCAGTAGAAGCTGTTTTTTTATAAGTACCAGCTGAAATTCTGTTACTGACCTAACTATACCTGCTTTTTAGTTATTCTAGTGGCTATTTCTGGTTTACATGCTGCTGGTAAGAACCATCTTAGAACTGTATAATGTAGTTTATGTCCCTGTTCTACTCTTCTAATGTTGACACAATGCATTTATATTTGTAATCCCCCTGCAAATGGGGGTTCCCAAAAGTCTTCAAGGAGCTTGCCCAAGTGCTCCCAGTCTGGGTGGTGTTCGGCGTTAAAGCCGTTTTGCTGGTGCTGCAGCGGGTGCTTTTAGAGCCTCCACGTACTGTCTCTTTAAGGTCTGCCTGCTCGCAGACATAATTAGTTTGAATGGGGGGGCTCTGTGTAGTTATGCCCGAGTCCCGCCCGGGCCACTGCCTAAGCGCTCCATTTCTGCCGTCGCTAAGTGTGCAGAGGGAGCCCTTCTGAAAGCTGTCACTAATTGTGGGGAACTATGCAGAGTCTTAGTGAAAATGTAGTTTATCTAACCTGCCTTTCTTACAGCACGGACTATTTCTGTTTTGCTCCACCATTTTGCTCCCGAACTGCCGAATTGGACCAATGGGGTTGTGAGGACTCTAAAAGGGAGCCTATAAAGTGGATCTGTGTGGTGCCTGACTCTGGGAAATGTAGTTTTGGATCCTTGGTGCCTTTTTGCACCAATAGATGGAGCCCTGCTGTGACTGACAACTGAACCGACCAACCGAACCGTTTGGATCTAAGGGAAATGCCCTGAACTGTTTGCTGGCGAGCCAGATTCGAGGTGGAAGCTGAGAGAGAAGGAGCTCTGAGAGTTCGAGCGGTCGTGTGACGCAGTAGTTCGTGCAGGAGAACCGTGGAAGGCCTGATTCCTGGCATAGTAGCCTGCTGTCTGCCCTGAGAGGGAGTAGAGGACGTTTTTGGACTGAATCCGAATTTGCAGAGAATGAAGCAAGCTGCTGATTTATAGCCAGGCTCACCCTGTAGAAGACCGAAGATTTTGCTGAAAGCGATCGGCCTGTCAGGACTTCAGCTGCCGTAGTGCTCCCGGGTAATAGCAGTGATTTTTGCAATCAGGATTAAGGAGCAGCTCACTTGGTATAGTAATTTACTTTACACATAAATGTGCTATGAACTGCAACGGGGTCACAATCTGTTTTCCCCTCTGTCTGTAAACTGTGTGTTAGCGCGGAAAGTGTTTCAGAATTGGACTGAATCCCTGCTGCCTGATGCAGATAGGCCCTGCCACGCGGGTCTAGTCCCACTACCCTGCTGCACAGAAAGATCCATCATCGAGGGGCTGAGCTTCCTCCTTCAAACCAGCCAGTCAGCCATCAGCCCTCCTGTGTTTAGCCTGGGTATCGTGAGTAATTATCGGGGTAGCTCCTTGCAACTTTTGTTTAATCAAAGTGTATCATCTGATTGTTTTGTGCTTTTCTTTCCACAAACTGAACCCTCCTGCTCTGGATTACAAATTGTGTGTGCATGTTCTTTTTCCATCACAGGGCCCCAACCAGCTGCATCGCCGGCCTACCCAGGGTATCAGTCCTGACTAGCTTTTTCCCCATCCTGGGTACCCAGAGAATGTGACTGAGTTGGACTTTAAGTGGATGCACAGTAGTGTGATTATTAATGTGTTCAAGCTAATTAACCTGATTATTCCCCCTCTTTGTCACAGACCCCTGAATAAATCAGATCTGTTTGTTTCTGCAGTTTACATTGACTGTGGTGTCAGTTTATGCTGAAGGTATTGCATTGTTGCTGTTGTACTGCATCACCTTATTTTACAGGGGGCCCCCAGAGTCAAGCTGAAGGAACCAGTCCTGGGGGTAAGTGTCAAGTACAAGTGTATGTGGTTTGCATATCTGGGGTATTGGGAAGGTTACTTCTGTGTACTGTGTGGGCCACTAGTGGGAGATAAGGGGGGGGGGTCACAGTGTCCCAGAGGGCTGTGGCCTGGTTAGCGTAACCCAAACCAACCCAGACCTTTGAGTGGAGGCACCCGTTTCAGAACTCAGGCCCCTAAACCTGTTAGTAGCCAAGCAGGCAGGGGAAGTAGCCCTTGGGATAGCACCACCTAGGGGTTACACCTTGGAGGCACTGCTGGGATTAGCGTCCTCTAGTGGCCACGTGAGGGAAATTACCCCGATATGTTCAGTTTAGGAGAAAAATAGAGGAGCTTACTACGCCTAAGCTAAAAATTGCCCCCCATAAACTGATGGTACACCGGATGATCGGATGGAGTGAAGCTGAGGGGGTAGACCCCCAAAAGGCTATTCTTTTATTGGATGTCTCCCTAGGGACCAGTAATGCTGATATTGTAGCCACTGCGGAGCAGATTAAGGGCATGGGCAAAATGGAAGTAAGGGGACGAGTTGCAGATTTCTTTGAACAAACTATGATGGTACTGCTTTTGTGTAGCTCCCAAATAGATCCTGAGAAGGTACCCCTGTTATTCTGCCCAAAGGTACCCAGAAGGGGTGGGAGTCAACCATTTACATAGCGGTCTGGCCACCCCTGGTGGGTCCCCTAGTATAGACGGGTTTAAAGAAAAACTGCTCAAGCTGTTAGCATCTTAAGGGAAAACTGCTCAAGAGCTTGTAAAGGCACTAGACCTGTCAGAGGACCACAGGCCCCTGCATTCCCCAGCCACGTCCCCAGTGTCCCCCAAGAGCTCACCAGTAGCTGTCTCCCCATGATAATTCCCCTGATACAACTGGACTCCTATCGAAAGCTCAGACTTTTCTCAGGCACGTCCCAGTGCCCTCGGGGGAGGATGATCTAGAGACATGGATGGACTTTGCTACCCCTTTAGTGCAGGAATGGCAGTGTTTGCAGGGGGAAAAGAGGAAATGACTGATGGAGAGTTTGAGAGGCCCTGCACTGGAGCCATCCGTTTCTTGCGAGCAACTAGTCCAGAGGCTACTGTGGTTGAATACCTCTCGGCACTGGTGGGAGTGTTTGACAGTACTGAGTCGGTGGACGACTTGTTGTGGAAGTTCAAGTCAGCTAAGCAGTGAAAAAATGAAAAGTTGTCTGCTTTTGTGACCAGGTTTGAGAGGGCTCTGCAGAGGGCCCACAGAAAAGGTGGAGTGCCTATCAAGGAGTTGAACAGGGTCAGACTGGACCACATTCTGAAGTCAGCTAGATTTTCTAGTGTAATGATATTAAAGCTCAAGCTGCAAGATAGGAGGACAAACCCTCCTGAGTACTGCCACCTCATGAAAGAAATTCATGAAATTGAAACTGATGAAGAAGGCTGGGAGCCCTATGATGGGGTTGTGAACACTTGTCAGACTCCGGAGAGGAGTGATTCAGATGAAGCCCAGCAGCTGAGAGCATTGATTAAAGAGTTGACTGAGGTAGCTAGAGAACCTGATCTGTATCAGGCCCCAGACACTAAAGGTGGAGTGGGAGTGCATGTTGTTTCCCTGGAGCCCCGGACTAAGGGGAGTTTACTGGAGGAAGTGCGGGAGTTGAAAGCCATAGTGGGGGACTTGCTGCGAAACCCGCCTAATCTCCACCCTGGTGGAGGTCCCGAGGATCAAGGACGAGGAGCCCTAGCCCAAGATGAGCCACCAAATACTCCTATGGTACCCAAACTGAGAGATGGCCCATGTACCTCCCCCCGAGGCTCTATGAACCTGTTTTGCTACCACTGTGGGGAGGATGGGCACACCCACCCTTTCTGCCATTCGCCCGAAGATCTGAGGAGGGTCCGTGGCAGACTATTAAATTTGCTTCATCCAAATACCAACCGGCCACCAGGGGGAGCTGTTTGAAAAATTATGCTACAAAGGCCAAGGCCAGATCGACACCAATGTCAGTGCCGCCGGAGTGGTCCGAAGTGGTGGGTCCCTCCATGGAGACAACTGTGAAAGTAAATTGAGTGTCTACTAGGGCTGTACTGGACAGTGGCTCCCAAGTAACCATCATGTTCCAAGACTGGTACCAGAAGCATTTGCCTGATGTGCTGTTACAGCCTTTGGAAGGACTGGATGTCTGGGGGTTAAGTGAAAAGGCATACCCCTATTCTGGATACATTAGAATTTGGTTGTCTTTCCCCATCTCAGTAGCTGGAGTGGCTGAACAAGTGGAGACCTTGGCCTTAGTGTGTCCCCCTACTGGGCTGTACGGTGGGGTTCTGCTACTATTTGGAACAAATGCTCATATGTTCGGGAGATTGGTGCAACTATGCTATGAGAGACAGGGGCAGCGGACTGGTAGAGCTTTCAGGATTCCTGCCTTGATCAAGAAGGCTTATGAGTCATGGAAGAATGCCGAAGAGGTGGAACCAGATGAACCAGTTGAGGTCATATGGAAGAAGGACCCTGAGTCCCTGATCCTGGCGCCCAGTGCTCAGTGTACTTTACAAGGAGAAGTCCGATTAAGAAAGAATGTTAAGAATAAGATACTCATGTTAAATGCACAAGACGATGGAAAATTGCCAGAAGGATTGTTGGTTAAGCCCAGTATCTTACCCGCTCGGGCTCATGCTTATGCTCGACGGGTAATGGTCCAGGTTCACAATGTGTCAGACAGAGAAATTCAGGTGAATAGAGGCTGCATCCTGGCTGCCGTGCACTGTGCAGACACTGCAGTGTTACCCAGTAACAAGTACTGGGAGAATGACAGAGTGACGCCTGACTTGTTTGATTTTGGTGACTCCCTGCTGCCAGCTGAATGGAAGAGGAGAATCAGTGAGAAACTTGCCCAGAGAGACCAGGTGTTTTCACTAAAGGAATGGGATGTGGGATGTGTGCAAGGAGCTGAGCATCATATCCGGCTGCATGATGAGCGGCCATTCCATGAGAGGTCTCGCCCCCTGGCACCTGCTGATATACATGATGTGAGACGGCACCTACAGGAGATGCTTGCGGCTGGTGTGATACAAGCATCCAGAAGCCCTTATGCTTCGTCTATTGTAGTGGTGAGAAAGAAGAATGGAACAGTTATAGTGTTTGGGAGTTCATTGGAGGAACATGAAAGCAGACTTTTTAAAGTGTTGGACCGCCTGGAAGATTTTGGCCTCTAACTATCCATCGACAAATGCCAGTTCTTTCAGACATCAGTAAAATATGTGGGGCATGTAGTATCCACTGAGGGGCTAGAGACTGATCCTAGCAAAGTTGAGGCCTTGACCACCTGGCCCCAGTCCTGCAACCTAAAAGAATTACAAAGATTTCTAGGATTCTGTGGTTATTACCGGTGGTTCATTAAGGACTATTCAAGGGTGATTCACCCACTTCTGAATCTTACCCAAGGTTACCCTCCCACCAACAAAAAATATATGAGAGTGGCCTCCACTGAAGCCGAGATAGTGTATTTCCGTCCAAATTAGTCTTTTGGGTCACGATGGATGCCTAAGTGTGAAGCTGTTTTTCATGAAATCATATACCAACTCACTCACGCTCCTGTCCTTGCCTATGCTGATCCTGCAAAACCCTATGTATTCCATACTGATGCTAGCCTACAAGGCTCAGGGGGGCTGTGTTATATCAAGAGCACGATGATGGCCTGAGACCAGTGGCCTTTGCCAGGAGAAGTCTGCCCCCCTCCGAGAAAAACTATCCTGTGCATAAATTGGAGTTCCTGGCATTGAAGTGGGCCATTGTTGACCTGTTCCATGAATACTTGTATGGGGCCAAGATACTTGTAAAGACAGATAATAATCCTTTGACCTATGTGCAGACTTCAGCCAAATTGGATGCCACCAGCCATAGGTGGCTTTCTGCGTTGTCCACTTATGATTACACTGTTGAATACAGAGCAAGCCTGAATCACGTAGGTGCTGATGCTCTCTCCAGGAGGCCTGCCTCCAGAAGTAATTGGGGCGGCTATCCGAACCTGATATTCGAGCGCTATGCCAAAAGTTTGACAAGGAGGAACAAATGTCCACGGACGCAGTGGACTGTCTAGTAGATTGTTTGGGGCCTTCTGAAAATTGTATACCTGCTGCTTACTGCCACTTTTCTACATTAGATATTGGTGCACTGCCTCACCTTGATAATGACAGTCTCCAGCGGGCTCAATCCCGAGATCCCATGATCAGATCAGTCCTTGAAGCCCTCTATGCAGGGAAAGATGTGTCCAAGTTGCGCTCCTCTAATTTGAAAACTGCATTATTGTATAAAAAAGGCCCTAAACTGAAACTGATTAACTGATTGCTGTACAGAGAAACAGTAGACAGAGAGGGACAAGTAGACAAGCAACAACTGGTTCTGCCCACCGCTTTCAGAGACTTGGTGCTGAGGTCCCTACACAACCACATGAGGCACCTTGGTATAGACCGTACCCTTGATCTAGTGCAGTCTAGATTCTGCTGGCCTAAGATGGGGGCTGATGTTGAGCATCATATATGGACTTGCAGTCGCTGCCTGCAGAGAAAGGCCTTGCCCCAGAGGGCTGCACCCCTTGTTAACATCACCACCAGCACCCCTATGGAGTTAGTTTGTACTAACTTTCTGAGTTTGGAGCCTGATCAGTGGAATATTAGTAATGTGTTGGTGGTCACTGACCATTTTACGAGGTATGCCCAAGCCTTCCCCACCAAGGACCAAAAAGCATCCACTGTGGCCAAGGTACTGATAGAGAATTTCTTTGTACACTATGGAGCCCCCCAGAGAATCCATTCTGACCAAGGCCAAGATTTTGAGAGTCGCTTAATCAAGGAGATGCTCTCTCTGTGGGGAGTGCGGAAGTCTAGAACCACTCCTTACCACCCACAGGGGGTTCCACAGCCAGAACGTTTCAACTGCACCCTGCTTGACATGCTAGGCACTCTCCACCCAAAATATAAGCCCAGATGGAGCCAGCAAATTAGCACTTTGGTACATGCTTACAACTGCACCAGAAATTATGCTAGTGGGTTCTCCCCCTACCGCCTCATGTTCGGAAGAGAGACTCAGTTGCCAGTGGATGTTTGTTTTGGAGTCTCCCCCAATGGGGTCCAAGCTGACAGCTACTTACAATACATGCAGAAGTTAAAAGCTCAGTTGAGTCATGCATACCAACTGGCTCAGACCATGGCTGCAAAGAGAAATTTGGCTAACAAAGAAAGATATGACAAAAAGGTAAAGGCCCAAGAACTCCAAGCGGGAGACTGTGTATTGTTAAGAAATCTGGGACTGCATGGCAAACACAAGATTGCTGACAGGTGGCACCATCTCCCTCACATAGTATTGGGAAAACTAAGTGATTTACCAGTGTATAAAGTGTGGCCTGAAAACAACTCCAGAGATGTCAGAACAATGCACTGTAACCATTTGTTGCCCATTGGACAAATAATGATTGAATCTGAACCCTCGGAGATTGCTCCCCCTGGACTGGTGACAAGGGCTGCTGCCAGACAAAGACAGAAAAAGCCTGCACCTGCAGTTACTAATTTAAGGTTTCCTCCACTGCAAACCCCGATTGACAATGACTGTCAGTCTACTTCAGATGAAAGTGAGTATGACTGTGGTTACTATCCTTCTTATGAACTAAGTCAGTTGTTTCAAAGTAATCCTTTGGTCAATTATGGGGATGAAGCCAGGCCTTCTGGACTGCCTAAGCTGCCACCTTTGTCCTTGGAGCCAATGCTCACTGAGAGTGAAGTGCAGAGTGTCACGTCTGAGGATATTGAGTCACTTCGTATGGTGGAACTGTTTGAATTGCCTGAGGAAGAAACAGATGAGCTGAGACCGACTGGTGATATGCCATATCAGGAAGAGTACTTTGAGTGTCATGATAGCTCCTTTCCAGTGCCAGAGAGTTTTTCAAGTGAGCAAAGTGTGGTGGAACCAGAACTTGCTGATCCAGAGGCTGACAATGCCTCAAGTCCAGACTTTTCTGCCCAGGAAGGGACTCCCCTTGCAAGTAAGGAAAGCGCAGAGAGTGAAGCCAAAGGCACAGAGACTGTAACTCTTCCCCTAAGGAAGACTGGTCGAGCTGTAAAACCAGTAGTGCGCCTCAGCTATGATTCCCCTGGGAGGCCTGTGGATTTGCCTCTAAATGTGGTCCATAAAGGAGTGTATGTGTCCCAGAGCTCACTGCCCAAACTGAGCCTAAGTGCCAATTCCAGGTTAATTGATCTTGTCTGTGTCGGTCTTCACCATTCATCACTTTTGGGTAGATGGCCGGAGGTCATGACCCTGCGAGCTCTTTTGGGGGGTGAGCTGACGCATCGGCGCCGCCCTCGAGTCCGGCACACTTGGCGTGGGCGCCGTGTTGGCCGTTATGCACTGTCGACTTCCTGCCTGCCAGTTCTTCGCTCCGCCATCGAGGTCGCCGGGAAGCTCCAGAGAACTTCAGGCCTACTGCCTATGCAGTTACAGTTTTTTGACTCTGTCGACTATTCTTTCATGCCGCAGTCCATCAGCTTGTTTCCTGCCAGTTCTAGTTGCCATACTCGACGTCGCTTGGTAAGATGTTTCCAATTATTTTTATTCTTGGCGACGTCGAGTCTGTTTTTGGTGTTTTTTTTTCCTCGTAGGTCATGTCTGGGTCGGAGGGCAAGAAGACTTCGAAGACAGGACGGCCCCCCATGCGATGGTGCCCTTGCGGCCGTAAATTTTCCGTCACTGACCAGCACGACCGTTGCCTTATGTGTCTTGGCCTGCTTCACAACATAGTTTCGTGCGGCGCCTGTTTCTACTCCATGGACCGCTTGGTCATAGAGCAGCGTGGAAAGTGGGGTGAGCTCCGCTGACTTTCGAGGGTCGGGCGCGCACTCATCGGGCCAAGCTGCGTACTCTTGGCCTTTCCTCCAGGTCCCCTCCTGGTTCTATACGGACCAAGGAGGAGGGAGCCTCGGCTTCTAGTAGCCTGGCTGTCGCCGAGACTCCTTCCACGGTGCAGGAGGCCTGCTCCGCTCCTTTCGGGGGGCAAGCTGGAGGCGCCGCCAAGGCAGTCACCCCTTCGGAGGTGAAGGCTAACCTGGTGTCGACCTGTGGTTCGCGCAGGTTTGGTCGGCACCGCCCTTGACGCCTCGGGCCGGTCGGTGCTATTTTGGCCTCAGCGCTGTTCATGGAGCCATGGGCCCGACAGAGCTGCTCGCCGGGCGCCGGGTTTGTCGCTTGGCACCATGGCTGAACGGGCGCCGATAGTGCTAGCTGTGCCATGGGAGTCCCCTATGGCGCCGTCTTTGTTCTCTTCGACTGGGCGCCCACGGCGCCAAGGTTGAGCACTGCCAGTCCGCCCGGGATGTGGCACCGTAGTTTTTGATTCCGCTTGTCGGCGCTGTCATCTGCACCGCCTTGCCCTTGGCACCGTTCACGGCGCCGTGACTGGTTCTGACTCCAAGGCTGCTGTTTGGGCTGGAGCCGTGTCCTCCTCAGATACCACTCGCGGTGCTGTGGGGAGCACTGGCACTGGCTCGGGTGCAGTCTCGGTTTCTGGCACCCCATTTGGCAAGGATGGCAGCGGACGCCCTCCTACGGTCTGGCACAGGGCCTTGGCCTCTACCTCTTCAGAGACGGAGTTGGACTCTGAGTCATACGAGCAGTCTGACTACTTGGAGTTGACTGTTGCTGTGGGCAGCCTGTAGTGTCCTCGATAAACCGGAGTCAGCCCCCTTCCGAGGTGCGGTTGGTGGCTGCCGAGACTGGGATCAGGGGTGCTGACCAGTAGGCAGTGGTGCAGGCCACCATTGCTCTGCAGCCCAGTCTTGGTGGGTTCACTGACCCCTCAGCAATGGTATCCCCCGCCTGTGGTGTGCCTGGATCGCCCAACTTTGGGACCAGTCAGAACACCTATGAGAAGGGAGGGTACTGTGCCTTGGATAGCTTCTTCGGGTGCTGTCCAGGGCTGTCAGCTACCTCAGCTGGCCCTCTCGAGGAGGAGGGCTCTCTCGGATTCCGAGGGGTCTAGGGGCATGGGGTCTACACGGCGACCTTTTTCTGAGGCCCACCCGGGCTCTGGGAGAAGCCATAGTGCATATCTCTGCTCTTCCTCCTCGATCTCTTTGAGAGAGCCCCATTCTTTTGAGGTAGGGGACCGTCCTTCTGGACCTATACGGCCCCGGTTGCCTCACAGGGGGGATTCTTCCAGGCGCAGCCAAGGCAGTACCGAAATGGTTGTTCAGCTGTCGGCTGTGGAGTCTTCCAAAGCACCTTCTTCTTCAGGTGCTCCTGGTCCACTCCCTAGCCCAGGCAGAGGTCAGCTGACTTCTCTTCTCGGCTCTGTCCCCATTCCTCTGCTACATTCTACTGCGCTTCCAGGCATCCTTGGTCCTAGTGGGCCTCTCTCTCCTGGGAGCAGTTCAGGGCTGTGGCTGCTCGGTTCCCAGCTTACGTCAGGGCAATGGACAGACAGGTTTTTCAACCTCCCCCGGCAGTCTCCCTCTGAGCAGTCAGTGCCTTCCAACTCTTCATCCCCCTCTTCTGGGAGAGAGGAGCCTTCTGTCTGCATCTCTCCAGCCGCTGATCTCGCTGAGTATCAGCGTTTCCTCATGGGGATGTTGGAGGACTCGCACCTCAACCCTACCACTCAGAGCAATCCTGATTACTCGGAGCACACCTTTTTGGGCGACTTCAGTGAGGACACCCTTGTGGTGCCCCCCTGGCCTGCTCCCTTTAGGGAGGCATCATTGCATTTCTGGCAGAAACCTTTTTCCGGAGTTCCTGCACCTAGGGATCTCTACCAGAGGTATTGCGCAACCCCTGAGTCTCCAGGTTCTAATGCCTTAACCTCAGTCAGGACTGACGCAGGTGGATACTCCTGATGGGCTTCGCACCTTTCACCGGGACCGGCCCCCAGACCGAGATTCCTTGGACTTTGATTTCTGGGTGAGGAGGACCTTCTACTCGGCATGGTTGCTGCTTTCTATTTCTGCACATCATGCCCACTATGCAGCCTATGACAGGTTCATTGTGGTCCAGGCTAGGTCAGCTCCTAGTCTCGTTACCTGATACAGAGCAAACTTAGACAAGCCATTGCACTCTCTGCACGTGGCCTGGAGCTAGCAAGGCACCAAGCGAGGGTATCTTATGATGCCAACGAGGTAGCTTCCATGGTCGTAGGGACAGCGATCTGCACTAGGCGGACGGTATGGCTGCATCTTTCCCAGTTGTCACCCCTGGCCCGGCGTAGGGTGATTAACTCCGCTCACCAGAGAACCTACCTCTTCTCCCGTAGAGCGAGACGGCGCTTGTCGGGCAACTTCCTTCTCTGGGGACCCCGCCTCACTCTCCCACTCTTGGGCCTCTCCAGGCCCTGAAGGTTCTCCTCTAGTGTGTCACCCACTGAGAGCTAAGTGACTCTGTCCCTTAGGGTTAAAAGAAATCCCCCTTTGGGGGGGCTCAGCTCTCACCCAAAAATGATGAATGGTGAAGATTGACACAGACAAGATATGAAAATTACGTACCTACCGTAGTAATGATCTTTCTCTGTATCTTCACCATTCATCACAGTCCTACCCTCCATCCCCCTGGGGCCTCAGTCTCTGGTCCCCCTTCCTCTCTGTGCCCAGCTTCGTCCCCCCCCTTCTTTGTCAGGAGTGGGTAGACGGGGGCACATGGGGGATAATTTCTGTGGAGAGTGGTCAGCATGGGGGGCACTCCTTCTCCAGTGCATTAGCTCCACCCCTGTGGGGTTGGAGTTGGCAGTTGCCCTCCATTCTCTCCTCCTCCTTGTTTCCGTCTATTTTATTTTTTTGTCCTTTGGACTATCCTTTAAAAAAAAATTTTTCTTCTTTTTTTTCACCAAAATCTTTTCCTTGAGAGGGTGATAATTCCCTGTGCCCTGTCCTTCTTCCAGAATAAGCCGATTCTGCTGAAATGGAGTTTTGCCAGATATTCTGTGCCTTGAAGTCTGGGAAGAAGCCTTTGGCTACTCCTTGCAGTTCCTATACAATATGGAGATGGACCAAGGTCCAGGGTATGGTTAAACCCTTCTCCCTTCTCATCTTCATCCTAATTCCTAGAATCCTTATCCCACCCTTCCTCCCTCCTATATTTCCAGAGATTGGAGCCCCTCCCAATCCCTCTAGTTTCTGACTTCTTCTTCTTCTGTCCTCGCAGTCGTTATTTCTTCTTTCAGTTTATACATCTTTTCCTTTTTCTGTCCCTTGGACTTCCTTGTCCCACCCTCCACTTCCTTCCTCTTACCTCTCCGGCGACTCAGAACTGGCAGGCAGGGGGTCGACAGCGCATAACTGCCAACCCGGCGCCACGCAATCGCGTCAGCCACGAGGGGCGGCGCTGATGGGCCGGCTCGCCTACCAAAAAAAAAAAAGAGCTCCCGCAAGGTCATGACCTCCGGCCATCTACCCAAAAGTGATGAATGGTGAAGATACACAGAAAGATCATAATTACGGTAGGTACGTAATTTTCATTTCTGCCCTCCAGGTATGGTGCTACTGCCTCATCTAGCCCCAAGGTAGCTGACAGGGAAGGGCCCCCATTATCATTGTTTCATGTGCAGGCGGTGACCTGATTTCAAACTGCAATGTATGTATAATGCTGTGTAAAAGGTAGTAAACTGAGAAATACAGGACATGTGTATGTAACCATGGTTTAATATGTTGACTACTGCCTGAAAGTTATAGGTCTGACATGTTAGTGATATGGATGTATATGATGTTTTGCATTAGAGTTATTATAAAGGTACTTACTTGACGCTGACGCCAAGTTTTTCCAGGCCCGGAAGGGTGTAACCCCCCTGCAAATGGGGTTTCCCAAAAGTCTTCCAGGAGCTTGCCTAAGTGCTCCCACTCTGGGTGGTGTTCGGCGTTAAAGACGTTTTGCTGGTGCTGCAGCGAGTGCTTTTAGAGCCTCCACATACTGTCTCTTTAAGGTCTGCCTGCTCGCAGACATATTTAGTTCGAATGGGGGGACTGTGTGTAGTTATGCCTAAGTCCCACCCGGGCCACTGCCTAAGCGCTCTGTTTCTGCTGTCGCTAAGTGTGCAGAGGGAGCCCTTCTGAAAGCGATCACTAATTGTGGGGAACTATGCAGAGTAATAGTGAAAATGTAGTTTATCTAACGTGCCTTTCTTGCAGCATGAACTATTTCTGTTTTGCTCCACTATTTTGGTCCCAAACTGCCAAATTGGACCATTGGGGTTGTAAGGATTCTAAAATGGAGCCTATAAAATGGATCTGTGTGGTGCCGGACTCTGGGAAATGTAGTTTTGGATCCTTGGTGCCTTTTTGCACTAATAGAGGGATCCCTGCTTTGACTTACAACTGAACCGACCAACCAAACCCTTTGGATCTAAGGGAAATGCCCTGAACTGTTTGCTGGCAAGTCAGATTCGAGGTGGAAGCTGAGAGAGAAGGAGCTCTGAGAGTTCGAGCGGTCGTATGGTGCAGTAGTTCACGCTGGAGAACCGTGGAAGGCCTGATTCCTGGCATACTAGCCTGCTGTCTGCCCTGAGAGGGAGTAGAGGACTTTTTCAGAGTAAATCCGAATTTGCAGAGAATGAAGCAAGCTGCTGATTTATAGCCAGGCTCACCCTGCAGAGGACCTAAGATTTTGCTGAAAGCGATCGGCCTGTCAGGACTTTAGCTGCTGTAGTGCTCCCGGGTAATAGCAGTGATTTTGCGATCAGGATTAAGGAGCAACCCCGCCTGGTATAGTAATTTCCTTTACATATAAATGTGCGATGAACTGCAAGGCGGTCGTGACCTGTTTTCCCCTCTGTCTGTAAACTGTGTGCTAGCGTGGGAAGTGTTTCCCTGTCAAAATTGGACTGAATCCGTGCTGCCTAACGCAGATAGGCCCTGCCATGCGGGTCTAGTCCCACTACCCTGCTGCACAGAAAGATCCATAATCGAGGGGCCCAGCTTCCTCTGGCAAACCAGCCAGTCAGCCATCAGCCCTCCTGTGTTTAGCCTGGGTATCATGAGTAATTATCAGGGTAGCTCCCTGCAATTTTTGTTTAATCAAAGTGTGTCATCTGATTGTTTTGTGCTTTTCTTTCCATGAACTGAGCCCCTCTGGCTTCGGATTACAAATTGCATGTGCATGTTCTTTTTCCATCACAGGGCCCCAACCAGCTGCATCGCCGGCCTACCCCGGGCATTGGTCCTGGCTAGCCTTTTCCCCATCCTGGGCACCCAAGAGAATGTGACTGAGTTGGACTTTAAGTGCATGCACAGTAGTGTGATTATTAATGTGTTCAAGCTAATTAACTTGATTATTCCCCCTCCTTGTCACAGACCCCTGAATAAATCAGATCTGTTTGTTTCTGCAGTTTACATTGACTGTGGTGTCAGTTTATGCTGAAGGTATTGCATTGTTGCTGTTGTACTGCATCACCTTATTTTACAGGGGGCCCCCAGAGTCAAGCTGAAGGAACCAGTCCTGGGGGTAAGTGTCAAGTACAAGTGTATGTGGTTTGCATATCTGGGGTATTGGGAAGGTTACTTCTGTGTACTGTGTGGGCCACTAGTGGGAGATAAGGGGGGGTCACAGTGTCCCAGAGGGCTGTGGCCTGGTTAGCATAACCCAAACCAACCCAGACCTTTGGGTGGAGGCACCCATTTCAGAACTCAGGCCCCTTAACCTGTTAGTAGCCAAGCAGGCAGGGGTAGTAGCCCCTGGGATAGTGCCACCTAGGGGTTACATATTCTTTTTTTTTTATACTTTATTTTTATCATTTTTCACCACATTACATGAATGAAAAAAGATAAAACACTCATGTCGGGCATCAACATAGAAAAAGGAGTCAGGCATCAACATAGAAAAAGGAGTCCTCCAATGGAGCAAGAATGAGTAACCTAAACATGCAAATGTACATAATTTGGGGGTATCCATTGTAAAATACTACATCCAAATAAAAAACTATCCTAGGATAGCTGCATCTTGTAACCTATGGTGGATTTCCTATAAAATAAGTTCTATCCAAATCTCAGCGATCAATGTTGATGTCACCACCTCCCAGACATATGAGTCCAAAAATGATAATGTCCTTCTCCCTTCACACTCCAAAACAGTTAACAACAATTGAAGATGTGTATAACAAAAAAATGATCTACCCTGTATAACGATAGACTATACAAAATAGTATCGGGTGCTCATACCTTTTCAAGATAGTGAAATATAAAGCCTTTCAAAGAAGCAAACATACTGTTTATGTTTCAGAGAATATAAGTACCAAGCAAACAGCAACAGAATAGCAAACTGTATATTTTAGCCAGTCCCCAAATTAAATATAACACTCAGCCGTGGTGCTAAATCTGCATCATATAGCACTTAAATCATGGACACGAATAATCAGTCTTTAGGAACTGTGATATGTGCTGGCTATTATAAAACAAAGGCACATTTCACTCAGTCTGAAAGATGCACCTGATAACTTTTCACAGGTCAACTCCTAACTTACTACCTCTTGGCAGGTCAAGTCTCCTCCAAATCGGAATCCACCTTCTCCTCTTCCAGGACATCCTTATGAGTGGCCTCAAATTCTTTAGCAATCGCTTCCACCTTTTTCTTGGCTTCATCAGGATCCGAGAATTGAAACGTTAGACCCCCACAATAGATCCATAAGCGAGCAGGCATAAGTAACGAGTGTACAACTTCTAAGTTATGCAGGAGGTAGTGGGGGCAAGCACAGTGGAGGGGTTTAAGCATGCTTGGGACAGGCACAATAGAAGCCTGCGTGGGGAGGGAGTGATGACAAGTCAGTGGCCATATACAATGCATAGGGCCTACGGGCAGACTGGATGGGCCTAGCGGTCCATATCTGCTGACAGTTTCCATGTTTCGCCTGCATGCCATCAGATTTTTTTCTTTGAGCCCTCATAGCAAAAGACAAGTCGGGAAAGAGGTGGATAGTTCTCCCATCACAATTTAAGGATTCCGATTCTCGCACAGCCTTCAACAGAAGCTCTTTCACCAAAGCACCATCAGTAACCAGCAAGGCCATTCGAGGAAGATCTCTCTGCGCTTCCACAGAATGTGGCTCAATACAGTAGGCCCGAACAAAATGTTTAGATTGTTCCAGCCGCTACACAGTTGGAAGCCAAGACTTCAAAATCTGTTAAGAGGTCAGGTTCTTCATGGCCCTCCGGTAGTCCGACAGTACACACATTGCTGGCTCGATGTGCATTCTTTAGGGTTTCCAGTCAGTACCGAAGCTGAACATTTTCTTTTAGTAATTTAGCTGCTGTTGCCATGACTTGGGTAGCTTGAGTCTCTGCCATATTGGCTGTTTTAGTTGCAAGCTCAATCTTAACATCGTGTTCTCCAAGGCGCTGTAAAATCGTGCCACTTTAGAGTCTATCCCTTGTATAGACAACTGTAGGGATTTCCATGGGGGCTCTGCTGTAGTTGATGTCAAAAGAGGAGCCATGGGCTTTGATTCTGTTGTCTGCTGTGGTTTTGAGCCACCTGTTGCTCCTTTATTCTGCCTCCCAATTGTAACAATTTGGTATCCTTCGATGACTTTTGGCCTGAGGAAACAATCCTACCAATCTTGACCAGTTTTAGTAACTTTAAACTTCAATATTTGAAGAAAACTGTTCCAAAAGTGCAGAGCTGAAGAAACACGCCCTTTGCAGCAAGAATGCTCTCTAGCACCCCCAATGCATTTATATTCTGTTATAAACCTCTGTGACTAAGAGGGACATAAACTGCATCATACAGTTCTAAAATGGTACTTACTGTACTGCCAAATGATAAAGCAGGAACGCCTAGTGATGTTACTAAAAGGCCTTTCTAGATGGAGCAATGGCAGACTTTTAACCAGCACTTAAAAAAAACGCTCCTATTGGGAAAATTGACTTACAGATTTAGAGCAGTTCTCCTTTAGTTTGGAAAAGCCTTATGCACCAGAATCACAGGCAGGCTTCCCACCTTGGTCGGTGTTATACTGCATGTCAACTTGAGCCACTTATATATTGGTTCAGTGATAACATGACCTCACCTCAATGGAGGAGAACTGAAAAGGCAGTGAGAAATAAATTGCCCCTTAAGGCCTAATTATACGTGGATTAAACACCAAGGAAAAATGTAAATACTTTACTTATAACTACCAGATATAAAACAGAGAGGTAGAAAGATTTTGATAAGATGGTGGGATATGCGAACATACGAACAAGCCAGCAGAAGAAGGCCATTTGGTCTGTCAAGTCTGCTTGTATTGCAGGGTCCACAGCTTGAGCTAATGTCCCTGCCCTCCCTCCCTCCCCACTCCTCCCATCCTCCCTACCCATGATCCTTACCTTCCCCCTATGCCTATCCCAGTCTCTCTTAAAGCTGCTCACTGTCTTTAATGAGATAACCTCTTCTGGCAGTGCTTCCAAGTGTCCACCACCCTCTCTGTGAAGAAGTGCTTCCTGACCTCCCTCCTAAACCTCCCACCCTCCAGCTTAAGACTGTGCCCCCTCTTGTTATGGTTGCCACTCAGCTTAAAGAGACTGTCCTTATCAACCTTATTTATCCCTTTCAAGTACTTGAAGGTCCCAATCATGTTCCCTCTCTCTCTCTCCTGTTTTCCAGGGAGTACATGTTCAGTGCCCTCAACCTCTCGTCGTATGCCTTACCCTGCTGACCGACTATAGGATATAGATATAGTATTTAAGCAGTAAACTATGACAGGGTGTGGGTTATACTAAGTTTACCCATGCCTGGTGTGGTTCTGTCATGAGGCTGCCAAACGAGTGACTAATCCTTGCCAGGCGTGGGTAAATCCCAGCATAACTCACACCCTGGACTGGTTTATTACGGTTATACAATGGTCCACCCCTTTTTTCAGCAAAAATTAAAGAACTTTTTTTTTTTTTGCATTTTATATTACTTTTCATTGTTTTATTGTTCTGCCATAAAAAATAGTCCTGGGTTGCTAGGGCTCCCTTCGGTCTGCGCATGCACAGCAGTGTTTTTCCCATTCCCTGCCCCGATGCTTTTCCTGAGGCCAGGAAACATTTCTCACTGTGCTCATGTTGTCAGTTCACCATGTCCCAGCTCCTGCTCCTTTTGAACTACGGAGCAGGGGCTCCATTTTTTTTCCCTGCAGTATGCACACATGCGGTACCCTGCTGACGGGAAGTGAGTAACTACGGGTGTTTTTGCAGCTTGACTGGGAGCTGTTTTTTTTTTTGTTTGTTTTTTATTCTTATTTTTACAAATGAATTGCATGGGAGCCCCATACAGGGTCTGGGAAGCTGCTGGCTGTGATACGGAGGCAGGAGGGAGTGACTGTAGGTACAGAGGCGGGAGGGAGTGACTGTTTAGCAGTGACCATTGACCGGACCAGAGGGAGAGAGCGAGTGTCAGCGGAACCAGTGATCCGCAGAGCTCAGGCAGGAGGAAGGAATCATCTACACTGAAAGCATTGAGGGTTTTTTAATAGTTTTTTACCACAAGTTGTTCAGGAGGGATGTGTTTCTTACTTAAAAAAAGCACTCGGGCCAGCCTGCAGGCACAGTGGAAAGATTCACCACTGTGATGCAGGCAACCTGGGTTTGGGAATGGACTCTGGACGCACGAGGGCCAGCCGGGAGCAGGGGATTAATTGAGCAGCCACTGCACACTCTTCACCTCCGAGGGGGGGGGGGGCTGTAGGTCTCGGTCTGGTGCTCCTTGGTGACCATGGGATGCACCGCGATGGGAGCACCTGGGAGCATCACTCCTTGTGGGCATGTCAGATGCATGACACAGTTTAATCGTGCTGTCCACTTTGACACGCCCCCTCCACCAAAAAAAGAGAAAAAAATGGCCTCCGGCATGCCCAATGACACGTTCTGCCCTGTAGCAGATGCAGTGGCTGACACACCCGTGACAGAGCACCATCGGGGCTGCAGTAGGGAGGGTCCGATGGCTGCATCCTGGGGGGTAGTCCAGGGGGCACTTCATCCGGGATGATTCCTGGTTCAGCGGCAGGGTGACTGACAGGGTGTGCCACCGGAAGATAAAGCATAGTAAGTAAAAAAAAAAAAAAAAAAAGCACTCAGTGGGGAGTAAAATGGCGGATTGCATTGATTTTACAGAGATGGCATTGCTGATGCGGCTGACTGGCATCTTTGCAGGAGTAATGCCAGGATTTACCACGGCTGAAAGGTGCCAGTCAGGTTGCTGGATTCTCTGAGCCCATTGAATAATTTTCTGTTTACACGCTTATGGGAAAATTGTGATATTCCCACACTAAAAGCAAACATAGCAAAAATCGTCTGGAAGCAAAGGAGAATTCTTCTTTTAAGGCACTTCTTTGAAAACAACAAACTGATGACTTCTAAAGTGCTGAAACAAAAGTATAATATTCCAGATGGGCATTATTTAACATATTTACAGAGAAGAGAATTTATTATTAAAGGGGGAGGAGGGGGCGTGAAATAACACCTGATCCATCTCCACTAGAAGCAATGTGGAGATTCAATTTAAAAAAGTAAAATTAGTAAGATATATACATTAATTATGGAGAAAAAATCTTTTATTGGCCAAAACTGAATATGGCTTGGAATAAAGAATTAGATAAAAAATTTGAAGGAGACTTGAAAACAAATTTTAAAAACATATATGACGCTATCAAATAATGTTAAACTTTGCCAAATGCAATTCAGTTGTAATTCATAAAACCTACCTCACTCTACCAAAATTGAATACATTTTTTTTTTTAGTTCATCTATTTTTGTTGTTCTCAGTTGTTCACATTTTGTTGTACCTGACATGGAACCTTTGTAAAAGAGCTTTTGCTCAAAGGTAATGTCCGAATCTTGAAATAAATAACAAATATTTATAAGGCCCGCTGCAGTACTGCCTAGCCCTTCATTGGCATCCACAGCTCCGCACCTGGTATCCAGGGATTTGCCTCTTCCAAGCATCCTTCATGGTGAGGTTCAATGGGGGTGCTCCGGTGATGATGACATGGATCTGGTGTGGGCCATCTGCCCAAACTTCCTCCCTGACTTGGCTCCCCCCTCGCCTTGGTGGGGATCCGGCAGCAGGCACCACCCGTAGATGAACGGATCCAGTGTTGGAGAGGGTCCCAGAGTCGTGCAGAGCCTGCAGGAGGGCCGGTATCATTCGGGCAGCACCTGTCCATTTTCCCATTCCCTAAGAGGGACGGACATGCAATGCCATCGTAGACACGCCCACACATGCTACTGTGCATAAGGCATAGATGGCCACTGGCCCTCCAACCCTGCAGTTGCACTGATGGCCCCCAGCTACCACCAGGAGTCAGGCCAGTGCCGAGAACCCACAGCCCTCCCACCCAAAGGAGGAGCACCGTCCTCCAGATGCTCAATCTTCCTCTCCCTGGCCAGCCCCCAGTGAACCAAATCTGTCATCGAACCTGGGTCGCCAGTGTGGCGGGGAAGTGAGGCATTGATGCCTCTGCCCTCTGTGCCACTGAGCCGGCAAAACTGGATAAATTTAATCTGCACATCTCTGAGGTTTGTACAAGGTGTAAGCAGCATAAAGGGATGTTGGTCCATATGTTAGCAGAATATATAAAATTGCAAGAATGTTGGGATTAAATTAAAAATGTGATATCCCAAATATTGGATTGTACTTTTCCCTTTCATTTGAGTATTCAATTAGCAGGAATTACCTACCAGAACATTGATCAAATATTCATAAATAACACAAAATTAATTTCCTGTTAATTAATGCCAAGAAAATTATACTGTTAAACTGGAACAGTATAGAAACTCCAAAGTACGAACATTTGCTTAATCTCATATTTGATACAGCAAACTTAGAAAGTATGTTCTACATCTCTGGAGATAATATCCAAATGTTTCGGGCAGTATAGAATCCTTTCTTTGAAGTGTTGGGTTAAATGTCTGATGCTTGTTCTGTCCAGTGCACTCTTTGCCAAGAAAGATGATTTTGGGGTGTGTGTATGGGTAGGGGTCTGTCTCATCCAGCCAGATGCCCCTCCTTGACAGCAGGGTGTATGATGATAGACTCTCAGTTGTGTGTTTGTCACCCATTTTTATGAGTGGGAATCAGAATGTAAGGAAGGAGCCTTCTGACTGGCCTGCCAGCACAGCAGTAGAGCTAATGCTTGTGGCGCCGACAAGTCAGATTTAGGAGTGAGCCTGGGGCATCAGAGGGTCAGCTGGGATGAAAAGGCTAGAGTGTCAGATGGACAGCTCGCCTCCTCCGTGGTGGGTAGGTGAAGGGCTATGGGAGTAGGGTGCCTCCTGGCAGTGGCCAGCAGGTGTTGAGTTGATAGCCCTGAGACTAGGGAGAATGTGCAGCACTCCAGGACATCACTGCAATGGGGGGGGGGGCACAGCACAAGTTACTGAACCCCCACACTGGCTGGATAGGCAGTGTCACTCCACAACCACCATGCCCAGCGCTGGATCCTGCCCTCCTGAACCTCGACTTCCCTCTGATCTTCACCTCCACCTGTGGGGCCATTGGATTTATATACAGGAGTACTGAGGAACTGAAGGTGGCCCTGCCTTGGAGGGTAAAAGGTGGGGGGGGTTGCTCCTACAGGTGAGTCATGGGTGGTTTGGAGGGGATGGAGGTCACAGGGAGGATCTTGGGTAGGACAGGACCAGGTTAAGAGATGACTGAGAGAGGTCCAGATCGGTGGCAGGAGGGAAAAAGAGTTAAAAAAAAAAAAAAAAAAAGACTTCTGAACCCCACCCCCAACAAAAGACTACTTAGCATAGGTTAGTTAGGTAACAACAGCTTTCTTCTGGTGTTCAGCTACAAATTTGTCATAAGAACATTGTGGGGAGCATGACCACAGTACAGAGGCTAAACTTTACCATTCTAAAGTTTTGTCTCCGGAGCAACAACATAAGGCTGATACGATGCAGCATTGTATGAAATCACTAATACATCCTCTACAAGAAGCATCATTATGATGGTGAGTAGTCTTTTTTCTTCTTTCCCCTCCCTTTCCTAGACTGTAAAGCATTTTGGAATACAACTGGTATGAAAGGCCCTATATAAAACCAAATCTCTGTCCTTTCCTTCACGACTAACTCAGGTTTCCCACTTGTGACTTATGAATCTCACCACTTGCTGGGTGTATCAACTGTTACACATTATGTGTACCCTACATATGTAATATATTCTTATGTTTGGTTTTGTATTACCCTGTTCTAATCGTTCAAGAAGTTGCCTTACCACCTTGGAGACTGATCCTGTTAGATGTAAGAAGCTAGGCAGGGGTGGGCCTAGTCACTAATCAGATGGGAGACTTCCAGTGATCACCAGGAGCTGCGGGAAATAGTATTGCTAGCTCTACAGGGGGCACTCTCTCCTTATTTATAGGCAACCTTGCTGATACCCCAGTATAGTGTAAGGAGGGGTATTGCACTGTTGTGTGGTGCAGTCTTTTAGATGAGACTCGAAACTGAGGTCCTGACTGTCTATCTTGGTGGTAGTTTAGGTGAAACCTAAAGATCCCATGGCATGGTCTCAAAAAGAATAGGAGAATTTCCATGGTCTGCTGGACAAATTTCCCCCCGCTTCACTAAAAGAACCATCAGCTTAACCAGGTGCACTATCAGTCAACACTTACTGTATCTTCCTCCTCTCCCAGGCTGAGATTGAAAACGGAAGAATATATGCTAGCCCTCCTTTCCTGGAAAATAAAAACAAACAAATAAGTAAAATATATTTTGAATGGGGAGATATTGTACTAAGTTTCCACTGTAATTCCTTGATTAAACTGTATATCCTTTTTCCCCCCTCAAACTGTTTTTAGGCCAATGAATACATTGACACTTACTGGCCAGTTTAGCTTTGCTGAAATTCATTCCTGGGTGATTTTCTGCCTTCCTGAAGTCCCAGAAAAGACACCAGTAGGGGAGAGTGTTACCTTTTATTTCGAGAACACATTCCTGGGTACACAGCTGGAGTGCACGTACAGGTAAGATTGAGATTTTGAAAAGTGCATGTGTTAATGAGGGGTTGTGAGGCAACAGCATCTTAGCAACACTACATCCGTAGCATGTCTCTTTCAAATGTCATCCAGTCAGAAGCACTGTACACTGCTGTCATGCCTGAACATTGAATTTATAAAAAATGAAGGAAAAAACAGAGGTCACAAACTACAGTTAACAGGGTCGCAGTTCATGGCTGAACGGAGAAGAGCATGATTCTCGCAGAGAGTGGTGAGGATATGGAACAGTTTACCCCCAGAGGTAGTTGAAAGCAGTACATTAAACAGCTTTAAGGTACATTTAGATGAGCATTTAACAAGCATGAGCATCAGTGATTACTCCTGTTGAGGAACGACAGACAAGCTAGATGGGCAGTTGCCCCCTCTTGTCTGAATTTTCCTATCATCCTAGGCCTAAGTCACACACTTATACAGTGAAGTCTGGCTTTTGCACAGTGTGCCCGTCATAGTGGCTACACAGGGAAAAGCTAAAAGGGTAGCAATCAGGAGGTACAAAGAGAGGCAGAGGGAAGAGGATAGGTAAGTGTACCAGGAAAGGCAGAGAAAAGCAGGGAAGGCGGTGAGATGCACAAACCAAGAAAAGAATAGCCAAAGGAGTAACTAAGGGGGACAAGACCTTTTTTAAGTACATAAGTGTTAAGAGGAGGATAAGGGGAGGACTTGTGAGGTTAAGAAGGGCAGGGGGAGACCGGGCAGAGGAGGGTGAGGAAAAAGCAGATACCCTGAACAGATACTACTGTTCAGTCTTCAAAGCAGAGGGGGGATGGACCACATAAACACAGCAGGAACGCTCGAGGAGGGAAGAAGAGACACAAGTCCATTCACAGAGGAGAGAGTTCTGAAAGAACTTGCGAATGTTAATGTGGATAAAGCAATGGGACCAGACAGGATACACCCAAGGGTGCTGAGGGAACTCAGGGAAGTACTGGCTGCACTTCTGACAGCCCTGTTCAACAACTCACTGGAAACAGGAGTGGTTCCAGAAGACTGAAGGTGGGCAGATGTAGTCCTGCTTCATAAAAGCAGCAGCAGGGAGGAGGCTGGCAACCACAGGCCAGTCAGCCTGACATCAGTAGTGGGGACGTTAATGGAGACTCTTCTAAAGGAAAGGCTAGTGGAGTATCCAGCGCGTTGCAAGGCCTGGGGCAGCACAGATTCATGAGGTGGGAGATCATGTCAGACTAACCTGATCGATCTCTTTGACTGGATGGCCAGGGAAATAGATTGAGGTGGTGGATGTGGCCTACTTAGACTTTAGCAAGGTCTTTGACACTATACCGCATTGGAGGTTCATAAGGAGACTGGGCAGTTTTGGGGTGGGCCCCAAGGTGGTAAACTGGGAACAGAATTGGTTGATTGATAGGCAACAGAGGGTGGTGGTAAATGGCACTCACTATGGGGAAGGGAAGAGTAACCAGCAGGGTAACTCGGGGCTCAGTACTGAGACCAGTCCTGTTTAATATCTTTATAAGTGTCACTGTAGAAGAGCTAGAAGGAAGGGTATCCCTCTTTACAGAAAATATCAAAATCTGCAATAGGGTAGACACTCTGGAGAGGGTGGAGAGAATGTGTAGAGACCTGAGAAAACTTGAGCAGTGGTCAAGAGTATAGCAGCTGGGTGTCAATGCGAAAAACAGCAAAATCATACACCTAAGGCACAGAAACCCAGAGCGGTGTATAAAATGCAGGAGAAAGGTATTGCTGGTCACTAAACAGGAAAGGGACCTATGGGTAATCATGTCTGGTGACCTGAATGTGGCGAGGCAATGCAGCAGGAGAGTAGGTGGGGCCAGTGGGATGCTGGGATGCATAGGGAGTGGCATCACCAGCAGAAGGAGAGAGGCGGTGTTACCACTGTACAAATCGTTGGTGCGTAGAGATGTGCAAAGTGTGGAAAATTTGCTCTGCAAAAAATTTAGTGGATTTTACCCACTTCGCAGGGTGTGCAAAGCCTAGCTTCACCACTGGAAAAACTCCACAAAATGCAGGTTTCCCTGGTGTCTAGTGGTCCCCCCCCCCAGCCAGTCACCGGCTCAATATGAAAAAATAACCCCCAATCATTAGGCATTCGGTCCCCTGCAGTGTTGTAACACTTTCAGCTCGATCACCTGCTTGTTGTAAATATAAAAAAGAATTATTTCAAACAAGCATTCCAAGATGGGAGAGGGGAGTAGATCTTTATTTATTTATTTTTTTATTTTACAACAAGCAGGTGACCGGGTTTGGGGGAGGCACTAACGCTGCAGGTGGGACATCAGAAATTGCCTGGCAACTGGGGGTATTTTCATGTTGAGATGGCAGTCAACGGGAGGGGTAGACACGGACACTAGGATGTGGAGCGCCTTCTTTTGGTTTTTTTTGGCGCAGTTTGCACTTTAAAACCCCAAAGAGCAGTTACCCCATGCCATTTGGTGAATTTTTCCAGTACAGGTGGCAACTTCGCGAAATGGCACAGGGAGGCAGAACTGGCGAATTTGTGGGATTCCACTGCAAAGTAAAACTTTGCTGCATCGCTGTTGGTTAGACCCCACCTGTACTGTATACTCTGTCCTGTTCTGGAGACCACGTCTCAGGAAGGACATAGACAGAGTAGAGTCTGTCTAAAGGAGGGCAACTAAGATGATGCAGGGGCTGCATCAAAAGCCCCATGAGGAGAGACTGAGGGATCTCAATATGTACATCCTGGAAGAGAGGAAGGAGAGGGGGACGTAGTAGAGACCCATAAATACTTAGCAGAGGTGAATAAGGTACAGGAGAGGAGTGTTTTTCAGAGGAGGGGGTACACTAGAACAAGGGGACATGCATTGATGCTGGAAGGTGGGGAATTTATAAGGGATGTGAGAAAGTACTTCTTCATTAAAAGAGTGGTGGAGGCCTGGAACATTCTTCCAGTGGAAGTGGTTGGGACAGAAACAGTGGCAGGCTTCAAGCATGCGTGGGATAGACACAAAGGAATCTTAGTAGGAAACTGGGTTGGGGGGAAGCCAGAGATAAGGTAGGGTCTGCAGTAACAGTCTAGGCAATGAAAATGGATAGACTAGGTAGGCCAAGTGGTCCTTACCTGCCGACAAAGTCTATCTTTCTATGCTTCTGTGTTTCTAATATCATGATGACTCGAGTGTGTTCAGTTGGAAGAAGTACAAATATTTAAAAAGAAAAAGGCTTCACCGGTCCGGTGGTGCTGAGGTGCTGGCGCCTTATCTCGTGCTATGCCAGCGACCTGTGTTCAGGAACGAGCATGGGCCGCCGTGGGTTGGCAGGGATGGAGAGGACTGAGCATCCCAAGGACTGCTCTCCATCTCCGGGGAGAGGGGAGTTCAGTGGCTGGTGCACGCCAGACCCATGGCGGAGGCTGGGTCTCGGCGCCACGGAGCCACTGCAGCATGAGTGCAGAGCGTTGCAGATGCTTGATGAGGGGTGTGCACAGGAGCATGCATGACCCCTGGCCATAGGGCATCATTGCACGCCGCTACGCCATGGGGGCAAGTACAAGAAAAACATCAGAAAAAGTCAAGCGGATGACAGGGAGCCTGCAGACCCCTACACCTGGCCAGCCAAGGCACAAAACACTGGATCTCGGTAGGGGAGGGCCCCCTCCGCCGACCCCACCGGGGGGGGTAAGCCCTGGGAGCATTAGTGCTGTTTGGTGGATGCCACGGTGATGGGGCTGGGGCTCCCCCAGAGTGAGAGGGCCGTTGGAGCAAGAGGAGTATAAACAATCACAAAAAAAGCAGAAAAAGCTATCCAGAAGCTTTTGAAGCAACACTTTGTTTCTTTTTTATGTACTAAGTGCTGGTGGTGCTATTTACTGACTGGACTGACACCACTTTCTGTTGCCGTAATAACCATGTTCCATCCATAATAACCGGGTTCTGTCTGTGATAACTGACTGGTTGCTACAACATGGGTGTCAACCAGACAATAAGCAGTAGTGTTTGGAATTGAGAGCAGCCGTCTGATCCCCCCCAACCCCACACAAAATCCATCATCACTTCGTAACTGTTTAAAAGACATTTTAGGTTAATATCACTTCTCTAAAGTGATATTTAAAACTGGAGTTTTATTTTTAACAGAGAAGTGGAGCTGGCAGCAGTCAAATAGGGAGACTGATACCATCAGCCAAAAGCAGTGAACCAGTAATTGTATAAAATAAATGATGGGGTGTAATACAGTATTTGTTTTTTGTTTTTTTTGTTTTGTATTTTTTGTAGCACATCCTCGGTGTGTAATACCATCATAAACCACTCAAGCTTTGCACTCGTGGTTTACGTGGTATTACACACCTTGGGGGGTTTCCACAAAAAAAACTCATAATGTACAAGACCCCATACTTTATTCTCTATTGAATATGTCAGCACCAGGCAGTTTTACATCTATAAGACTGGCTGTTCCAAGAAACAGTCTACATAGAGTCCCACTGTTTGGTCTTTGTGCCAGATGCAACAGGACCCTGTGGAAACCAGAAAGTCTTACTTGGAGAGGGTTCCTGCAGTAGGTCTTTACAGAGTAGGACTGCGCACCCTGGCATCAGGACCGCATGGCAAACTTCTAGCTAGCAATCTATAGTGGGGGACCGCCTCGGCATCACATGACTGACGTCAGCGTGACTGTATAAAGAGGCGATCCCAACGCCCGCCCTCCAGTTCTTTCCCGCCGTCAACCTGAATCGTCGGACCTCGCAGTAGAACAGCTTCAGTTGACCACCATCTTTAACCTTAAGAGCTAAAGCAGGAAGTAGTGGACGATCTCTTCCTTCAATGGGGTTGGCCAGAAATAGATCTGTTCGCCTCCCCATCCAACGCAAAACTATCCAGCCTTTGCTCGCTCGTTCCCAGGTGTGGTGTTTTCTGGCGAGATGCGCTGTTTCTATTTTGGACAGGGAGATTTCTGTACACTTTTCCTCCCTTTCCTATTTTACAGAAGCTTCCGCTGAAGCTCCAGGCAGAGAGGGCCCACATGATTCTCATTATCCCTCTGTGGCCTCAGCAGATTTGGTTTCCTCTGCTGCAGCAGCTGTCGGTGGAACCCTCAGTACTTCTTCCTCTCTCCCATGACCTTCTGTCTTAGGAGCAGGGCAGCCTGGTGCATCTGAGCCTCAAGTCTCTCCACCTGCATGCATGGCGCCTTTGGACTTAGCTGTCTCACACTTCAGCGTATATTCTTCCAGAATCACTCAGGTCCTAGTGGAGGCCAGAAAGCCCTCCACGAGATCCACGTATGTTATGAAATGGAAGAGATTTTCTATTTGGGCTGCAGCCAAAGGTCTGGACTCTTTTTCTTGCTCGGCACCCCAGGTCCTTGAGTCCCTCTTGCACCTGTCTGATTCGGGCCTCAGCTGTTCCTCGCTGAAGGTACACCTATCTGCGGTTTCAGCCTACCATCTTCTGGTGGAGGGCAAAACCATTGCTCAATTGGAGGTCCCAAAACTTTCCTTAGGGGGATCCTCCATCTCAAACCTCCGGTCCAGAATCTGGTTCCCCACTGGGATTTGGAATTTTATTTTAGAAAAACTTACTTTGCCCCCTTTTGAGCTGGCAGCAAGTTGTGATGTGTGTTATATATCCTGGAAAATGCTCTTTTTAGTCACCATTAGATCTGCTCGAAGAGTTTCAGAGCTTCAGGCCCTAGTTTGCAAGGAGCCTTATTTGATTTTCCACAGAGACTGGGTGGCTCTGTGGACTAACCCTTTTTTTCTTCTGAAGGTAGTTTCGGAATTTACTTTGAATCAGAATGCTAAACTGATGGTATACTACCCAGAGTATTCCAACGGGGGGATCACCTCTTGCACACCTTGGATGTGCATATGATTCTGAGATACTACATCTCTAGGACCAAAAGTCTTACCAGTTGTTTGTCGCCTTCACTCCAAAATGTCAAGGCAAGGCCATTTCCAAACAGGGTTTATTAAAATGGTTGGCTAACTGCATCTTGTACATCTACAAGTATGAGAAGCCCCTTGAAAGGCGTGAAAGGCCATTCGACTTGGGGTATGGCTGCTTTGACAGCCTTCCTGAGAAATGTATCCACTGTGAATATTTTTGCAGCGGCCACTTGGTCTTCTGTCCATACCTTCACCAAGCATTACAGTCTGTACAGTGCCTCTAGGCGCAGAGCCGATTTCGACCTTGCTGTCCTACAAGGTCTGCTATCCTAAGCAGGCCCCTAGTTGGCAAATGCTTCCTCCTCCTCCCGGAACCTAGTCTCCAACTCCCTTTTTCTTTGATTGCTTGGTACTCAGTCCTACTCCAGGAACCCTCTCGAAGTAAGATTTAGCAGTTACGTAAGAACGTACCGTAACAGTAGATCTTCGAGAGAGGTTCCTGCAGTAGGTCTTGATTTCCCTCCCACCTTTCCCCAGCTCCTCTATCTTTCCTCTTTTCCTTTCCCAGGGCTTTGTTTTTTTTTTTAGCAGCTCAGGGCTTCAGGAGTTGTTACTCCTTTCTCCTGTTTCCTCTTCTGAGGTCTCCAGTGGGAGAACTGGCGGGCGGGCGTGGGGACCGCTCCCTTTATACAGTCACGCTGACATCTGTCATGTGATGCTGGGGGCGGTTCCCTGCTATAGATAGCTAGAAGTTTGCCATGCGATCCTGACACCAGGGGGCACAGTCCTACCCTTTGAAGACATACTGCAGGAACCTCTCTTGAAGATCTACTGTTATGGTAAGTTCTTACGTAACTGCTGTATTTAGGGCCGGCAGCAGAGGTGCCTAGCACCAACAGGTGGTATTATCCACACACCTGCAAGGTATATAATGGTACCGACTCCCAACTGCCTTAATGTCATTTTTCCCACCATCAAAGCACTGGACTTTCCTCATCAGGGACCAGAGCCTCAATTTGTGAATAAATAGCATTCTAGTCTAGTGTTTTTCACATCTCTGTCATTGTCTTTAACCAAGTTTGTTATTTTTAGCAGTCTCAGTAATGTATTTACATAAATATTTCTCACAACCACATTCGACAAAATTTGAAAATCATCATGGCAGGTAGGTAGGACACTTAAAGTGGTGTTCTGACCTAGCACTATAAGGTATTGGGCTTCATTTCCCAATACCTTATACATAGCGTGAGCTGACAGCCTAAATGTTGAATTTAAGTGCTTACTTTTTTGTTGTGGAAGGATTGTAACTGGCCAGCTGATCCCTTCCAGCTTCCTGGTGCCCTCGCTCCACTCCCACGCCTCAGAATTTAGACGTAGGGAGGGAGCGCAGGGTTTCATTGTTTATGGGGCTTTTAAACCATTTTTAGTCACTTTAAACAGGTCTAGAGAAAACCAAAGCAGTTACTTAACTAGTAGGGTTCCTCTTAGATAAGCAACTGTTTTGGTTTTTCTCTAGGACTGCAAATGAATAAAAACCGCTTTTAAAATAGCCCTCTTACAGACTTAGTATGGGCCCGCCCCGCACTCCGTGGCCACATATCACAAATTCTGAGAACGTAGGGGCGGTGTTGGGGTGGAGCTGGGACACCAGGAAACTGTAAGGGATTGGCTGACCAAGGCTTCGGCGCCAGTTACGATCCCTTCCACAGCAAAAAGTAAGCACTTTTAAATTCAAATTTTGCCACCAGTCAGCTCAGGATGATATAAGGTATTGGGCTATGAAGCCCAATACCTTATATAGGAAATTTCCTTTAATAAGGCAAACTCCTCTGGCATGAGCCTCTTTTGGACAACCAGCCCTCTCTGGGCAGGTGTTCTGGTACCAGACAGTCTTTCTACCATAAGTTACAGGCAGTCTTGCTGAGGTCATAAAAAGAAGTAGTCCTGGCCTCCCTCACACTCAGCAACAAGTTCTCGGGACTGCTCAACCTCATCCTCACACAAAAAGAAAAAGCAAAAGCATTGTCATAGGTCTATATGTCCAACTCTTGGCACTCTGACCAGAGGTAGCTGTCTCTGCTGGTTGTGAAGGCAGTTCCAGGGTCCCCCCCCTTCATCTACCTCGGCAAGCGTTAAAACTACAACAGACTTCTTGACACCTGAAGGGCAGGCACCTCTTTCTCAATCAACCCTGCTGCTTTTAGGGAATGTCACAGATGAGCAGTTTAGCCAATGGTCAGCTCTTATACAATTGTGACTCCGAACCCTATCAGCTCTATGGTTGGAGCTGATAGAGGTGTCGGGGACATCTCTGGGTTTGGTCTTCTCAGTGCTGGCACCATCCACAAAGTCTGCATCAGCAGTAGAGCAGGCACCATCCACAGTGTCTGCATCAGCAGTAGAGTAGGCACAATCCACAGTGTCTGCATCAGCAGTAGAGTAGGCACCATCCACAGTGTCTGCATCAGCAGTAGAGTAGTCACCATCCACAGTGTCTGCATCAGCAGTAGATTAGACACCTTCTGCAGTATCTGCATCAGCAGTAGAGTAGGCATCATTCTCAGTGTCTGCATCAGCAGTAGAGTAGGCACCATCCACAGTGTCTGCATTAGCAGTAGATTAGACACCTTCTGCAGTGTCTGCATCAGCAGTAGAGTAGGCCTCATTCTCAGTGTCTGCATCAGTAGTAGAGTAGGCACCATTCTCAGTGTCTACATCAGCAGTAGAGTAGGCACCATCCACAGAGTCTGCATAAGCAGTAGATTAGACACCTTCTGCAGTGTCTGCATCAGCAGTAAAGTAGGCACCATTCTCAGTGTCTGCATCAGCAGTAGAGTAGGCACCATTCTCAGTGTCTGCATCAGCAGTAGAGTAGGTACCATTCTCAGCGTCTGCATCAACTAGAGTAGGCACCATTCTCAGTGTCTGCATGAACTGTTGAGTAGGCACCATTCTCAGCGTCTGCATCAGCTGTAGAGTATGCACCATTCTCAGTGTCTGCATCAGCAGTAGAGTAGGCACCGTTCTCAGCATCTGCATTAACAGTAGAGTAGGCAACATCCACAAAGTCTGCATCAGTAATAGTGTAGGTACTATTCTCAGTGTCTGCATCAGCAGTAGAGTAGGCACCATTCTCTGCATCTCCATCAGCAGTAGAGTGGGCACCATTCTCAGCGTCTGCATCAGCAGTAGAGTAGGCATCATCCACAGAGTCTGCAGCAGAGTAGGCACCATTTTCAGAATCTGCATCAGCAGTAGAGTAGGCACCATTCTCAATGTCTGTATTAGCTACAGAGTAGGCACCATTCTCAGCATCTGCATCAGTAGTATAGTAGGCACCATTTTCAGCATCTGCATCAGCAGTAGAGTAGGCACCATTCTCAGCATCTGCATCAGCAGTAGAGTAGGCACCATTCTCAGTGTCTGCATCAGCAGTAGAAGGCACCATCCACAGAGTTTGCATCAGCAATAGAGTAGGCACCATTCTCAGTGTCTGCATCAGCAATAGAGTAGGCACCATGCTCAGTGTCTGCATCGGCAGTAGAGTAGGCACCATCCACAGAATCTGCATCAGCAATAGAGTAGGCACCATTCTCAGTGTCTGCATCAGCAGAAGAGCAGGCGCCATCCACAGAGTCTTCATCAGCAATAGAGTAGGCACCATCCACAGAGTCTGCATCAGCAATAGAGTAGGCACCATTCACAGTGTCTGCAGTAGAGCAGGCACCATCCACAGTATCTGCATCAGCAGTAGAGTAGGTACCATTCTCAGCATCTGCATCAACTAGACTAGGCACCATTCTCAGTGTGTGCATCAACTGTTGAGTAGGCACCATTCTCAGCGTCTGCATCAGCAGTAGAGTAGGTACCATTCTCAGCGTCTGCATCAACTAGAGTAGGCACCATTCTCAGCGTCTGCATCAACTAGAGTAGGCACCATTCTGAGCATCTGCATCAACTGTTGAGTAGGCACCATTCTCAGCGTCTGCATCAGCTGTAGAGTATGCACCATTCTCAGTATCTGCATCAGCAGTAGAGTAGGCACCATTCTCAGCGTCTGCATTAACAGTAGAGTAGGCAACATCCACAAAGTCTGCATCAGTAGTAGTGTAGGTTCAGAATCTGCATCAGCAGTAGAGTAGGCACCATTCTCAATGTCTGTATTAGCTACAGAGTAGGCACCATTCTCAGCGTCTGCATCAGTAGTATAGTAGGCACCATTTTCAGCATCTGCATCAGCAGTAGAGTAGGCACCATTCTCAGCATCTGCATCAGCAGTAGAGCAGGCACCATCCACAGAGTTTGCATCAGCAATAGAGTAGGCACCATTCTCAGTGTCTGCATCAGCAATAGAGTAGGCACCATGCTCAGTGTCTGCATCAGCAGTAGAGTAGGCACCATCCACAAAATCTGCATCAGCAATAGAGTAGGCACCATTCTCAGTGTCTGCATCAGCAATAGAGTAGGCACCATTCTCAGTGTCTACATCAGCAGTAGAGTTGGCACCATCCACAGAATCTGCATCAGCAATGGAGTAGGCACCATCCACAGAGTCTGCATCAGCAGTAGAGTAGACACCATTCTCAGTGTCTTTATCAGCAGTAGAGTAGGCACCATTCTCAGGGTCTGCATCAACAGAAGAGTTGGCACCATCCACAGAGTCTGCATTAGCAGTAGAGTAGGCACCATCCACAGAGTCTGCATCAGCAATAGAGTAGAGTAGGTACCATTCTCAGTGTCTGCATCAGCAGTAGAGTAGGCACCATTCTCTATGTCTACATCAGCAGTAGAGTAGGCACCATTCTCAGTGTCTGCATCAGCAGTAGATTAGGCACCATTCTCAGTGTCTGCATCAGCCGTAGAGTTGGCCCCATCCACAGAATCTGCATCAGCAGTAGAGTAGGTACCACTCTCAGTGTTTACATCAGCAGTAGAGTAGGCACCATTCTCAGTGTCTGCATCAGCAGTAGAGTAGTCACCATTCTCAGTGTCATCATTGGCAATAGAGTATGCACCATTCTCAGTGTCTGCAGCAGCAGTAGAGTAGGCACCATTCTCAGTGTCTGCATCAGCAGTAGACTAGGCACCATTCTCAGTGTCTGCATCAGCAGTAGATTAGGCACCATCCACAGTGTCTGCATCAGCAGTAGAGTAGGCACCATTCTCAGTGTGTGCATCAACAGTAGAGTAGGCACCATTCCCAGTGTCTGCATCAACGGTAGAGTTGGCACCATTCCCAGTGTCTGCATCAGCAGTAGAGTAGGCACCATTCCCAGTGTCTGCATCAGCAGTAGAGTAGCCAAAATTCTCAGTGTCTGCATCAGCAGTACGATAGGCACCATTCTCAGTGTCTGCATCAGCAGTAGAGTAGGCACCATTCACAGTGTCTGCATCAGCAGTACAGTAGGCACCATTTATACTCTCTGCAGTACAGTAGGCACCATCCACTAAGTCTGCATCAGCAATAGAGCAAGCACCATTCTCAGTGTCTGCATCAGCAGTAGAGTGGGCACCATTCTCAGTGTCTGCATCAGCAGTAGAGTAGGCACCATTCACAGTGTCTGCATCAGCAGTACGATAGGCACCATTCTCAGTGTCTGCATCAGCAGTAGAGTAGGCACCATTCACAGTGTCTGCATCAGCAGTACAGTAGGCACCATTTATACTCTCTGCAGTACAGTAGGCACCATCCACAGTGTCCGCATCAGCAGTAGAGTAGGCACCACTCACAGTGTCTGCAGTAGAGTAGGCAGCATCCACAGTGTCTACATCAGCAGCAGAGTAGGCACCATTCTCAGTGGCTGCATGAGCTGTAGAGCAGGCACCATTCTCAGTGTCTGCATCAGCAGAAGAGCAGGCACCATTCTCAGTGGCTGCATGAGCTGTAGAGCAGGCACCATTCTCAGTGTCTGCATCAGCAGAAGAGCAGGCACCATCCACAGAGTCTGCATCTGCAATAGAGTAGGCACCATCCACAGAGTCTGCATCAGCAATAGATTAGGCACCATTCACAGTGTCTGCAGTAGAGTAGGCACCATTCACAGAGTCTGCATTAGCAATAGAGTAGGCAACATTCACAGTGTGTGCAGTAGAGTAGGCACCATCAACAGTATCTGCATCAGCAGTAGAGTATTTACCATTCTCAGCTTCTGCATCAACTAGAGTAGGCACCATTCTCAGCGTCTGCATCAACTGTTGAGTAGGCACCATTCTCAGCGCCTGCATCAGCTGTAGATTCTGCACTATTCTCAGTGTCTGCATCAGCAGTAGAGTAGGCACCATTCTAAGCGTCTGCATTAAGAGTAGAGTAGGCAACATAGAAAAAGTCTGCATCAGTAGTAGTGTAGGTACCAGTCTCAGTGTCTGCATCAGCAGTAGAGTAGGCACCATTCTCAGCATCTCCGTCAGCAGTAGAGTAGGCACCATTCTCAGCGTCTGCATTAACAGTAGAGTAGGCAACATCCACAGAGTCTGCATCAGCAGTAGAGTAGGCACCATTTTCAGAATCTGCATCAGCAGTAGAGTAGTCACCATTCTCAATGTCTTTAGTAGCAACAGAGTAGGCACCATTCTCAGCGTCTGCATCAGCAGTAGAGTGGGCACCATTTTCAGCATCTGCATCAGCAGCAGAGTAGGCACCATTCTCAGTGTCTGCATCGGCAGTAGAGTAGGCACCATCCACAGAATCTGCATCAGGAATAGAGTAGGCACCATTCTCAGTGTCTGCATCAGCAGTAGAGTAGGCTCCATTCTCAGTGACTGCATCAGCAGCAGATTAGGCACCATTCTCAGTGTCTGCATCAGCAGTAGAATAGGCACCATTCTCAGCGTCTGCATCAGCTGTAGAGTAGGCACCGTTTTCAGTGTCTGCATCAGCAGTAGACTGGGGCACCATTCTCAGCATCTGCTTCATCAGTAGAGCAGGCACCATCCACATGGTCTGCATCAGCAGTAGAGTAGGCACCATCCACATGGTCTGAATCAGCAGTAGAGTAGGCACCATTTTCAGCGTCTGCATCAACAGTGGAGGAGGCACCGTTTTCAGCGTCTGCATCAGCAGTAGAGTAGGCACCATTCTCAGCATCTGCATCATCAGTAGAGTAGGCACCATCCACATGGTCTGCATCAGCAGTAGAGTAGGCACCATCCACATGGTCTGCATCAGCAGTAGAGTAGGCACCATTCTCAGTGCCTGCATCAGCAGTAGAGTAGGCACCGTCCTCAGTGTCTGCATCAGCAGTAGAGTAGGCACCATCCACAGAGTCAGGATCAGAAATAGAGTAGGCACCATTCTCAGTGTCTGCATCAGCAATAGAGTAGGCACCATTCTCAGTGTCTACATCAGCAGTAGAGTAGGCACCATCCACAGAATCTGCATCAGCAATAGAGTAGGCACCATCCACAGAGTCTGCATCAGCAGTAGAGTAGACACCATTCTCAATGTCTGCCTCAGCAGTAGAGTAGACACCATTCTCAGTGTCTGCATCTGCAGTAGAGTAGGCACCATTCTCAGCGTCCGCATCAACAGAAGAGTAGGCACCATCCGCAGAGTCTGCATCAGCAGTAGAGTAGGCACCATCCACAGAGTCTGCATCAGCAATAGAGTAGAGTAGGCACCATACTTAGTGTCTGCATCAGCAGTAGAGTAGGCACCATTCTCAGTGTCTGCATCAGCAGTAGAGTAGGCACCATTCACAGTGTCTCCATCTGCAGTAGATTAGGCACCATTCTCAGTGTCTGCATCAGCAGTAGAGTTGGCCCCATCCACAGAGTCTGCATCAGCAGTAGAGTAGGTACCACTCTCAGTGTTAGCATCAGCAATAGAGTAGGCACCATTCTCAGTGTCTGCATCAGCAGTAGAGTTGGCACCATTCTCAGTGTCATTGGCAATAGAGTATGCACCATTCTCAGTGTCTGCTTCAGCAGTAGAGTAGGCATCATTCTCAGTGTCTGCATCAGCAGTAGAGTAGGCAACTTTCTCAGTGTCTGCATCAGCAGTAGAGTAGGAACCATCCACAGAGTCTGCATCAGCAGTAGAGTAGGCACCATTCTTACTGTCTGCATCAGCGGTACAGTAGGCACCATTTCTAGTGGCTGTATCAGCAGTAGAGTAGGCTCCATTCCCAGTGTCTGCATCAGCAGTAAAGTAGCCAAAATTCTCAGTGTCTGCATCAGCAGTAGAGTAGTTACCATCCACTGAGTGTGCATCAGCAATAGAGCAGGCACCATTCTCAGTGTCTGCATCAGCAGTAGAGTAGGCACCATTCTCAGTGTCTGCATCAGCAGTAGAGTAGGCACCATTCACAGTGTCTGCATCAGCAGTAGAGTAGGCAACATTCTCAGTGTCTGCATCAGCAGTAGAGTTGGCACCATTCACAGTGTCTGCATCAGCAGTAGAGTAGGCACCACTTATATTCTCTGCTGTACAGTATTCACCATTCACAGTGTCTGCATCAGCAGTAGAGTAGGCACCAGTCACAGTGTCTGCAATAGAGTAGTCACCATCCACAGTGTCTCGATCAGCAGCAGAGTAGGCACCATTCCCACTGTCTGCATCAGCAGTAGAGTAGGCACCATTCTCAGTGTCTGCATGAGCTGTAGAGTAGGCACCATTCTCAGTGTCTGCATCAGCAGAAGAGCAGGCGCCATCCACAGAGTCTGCATCAGCAATAGAGTAGGCACCATCCACAGAGTCTGCATCAGCAATAGAGTAGGCACCATTCACAGTCTCTGCTGTAGAGTAGGCACCATCCACAGTATCTGCATCAGCAGTAGAGTAGGTACCATTCTCAGCGTCTGCATCAACTAGAGTAGGCACCATTCTCAGTGTCTGCATCAACTGTTGAGTAGGCACCATTCTCATCGTCTGCATTAACAGTAGAGTAGGCAACATCCACAAAGTCTGCATCAGTAGTAGTTTAGGTACCATTCTCAGTGTCTGCATCAGCAGTAGAGTAGGCACCATTCTCTGCATCTCCATCAGCAGTAGAGTAGGCACCATTCTCAGCGTCTGCCTCAACAGTAGAGTAGGCATCATCCACAGAGTCTGCAGTAGAGTAGGCACCATTTTCAGAATCTGCATCAGCAGTAGAGTAGGCACCATTCTCAATGTCTGTATTAGCTGCAGAGTAGGCACCATTCTCAGCGTCTGCATCAGTAGTATAGTAGGCACCATTTTCAGCATCTGCATCAGCAGTAGAGTAGGCACCATTCTCAGCATCTGCATCAGCAGTAGAGTAGGCACCATTCTCAGTGTCTGCATCAGCAGTAGAGTAGGCACCATCCACAGAGTTTGCATCAGCAATAGAGTAGGCACCATTCTCAGTGTCTGCATCAGCAGTAGAGTTGGCACCATCTGCAGTGTCTGCATCAGCAGTAGAGTATGCACCATGCACAGTGTCTGCTTCAGCAGCAGAGTAGGCACCATCCCAGTGTCTACATCAGCAGTAGAGTAGGCACCATCCACAGTGTCTGGATCAGCAGTAGAGTAAGCACCATCCACAGTGTCTGCATCAGCAGTAGAGTAGGCACCATCCACAGTGTCTGCATCAGCATTAAAGTAGGCATCATTCTCAGTGTCTGCATCAGCAGTATAGTAGGCACCATTCTCGGTGTCTGCATCAGCAGTAGAGTAGGCACCATTCTCAGTGTCTACATCAGCAGTAGAGTAGGCACCTTTCTCAGTGTCTGCCTGAGCTGTAGAGTAGGCACCATTCTCAGTGTCTGCATCAGCAGAAGAGTAGGCACCATTCTCTGCATCTCCATCAGCAGTAGAGTAGGCACCATTCTCAGCGTCTGCCTCAACAGTAGAGTAGGCATCATCCACAGAGTCTGCAGTAGAGTAGGCACCATTTTCAGAATCTGCATCAGCAGTAGAGTAGGCACCATTCTCAATGTCTGTATTAGCTACAGAGTAGGCACCATTCTCAGCGTCTGCATCAGTAGTATAGTAGGCACCATTTTCAGCATCTGCATCAGCAGTAGAGTAGGCACCATTCTCAGCATCTGCATCAGCAGTAGAGTAGGCACCATTCTCAGTGTCTGCATCAGCAGTAGAGTAGGCACCATCCACAGAGTTTGCATCAGCAATAGAGTAGGCACCATTCTCAGTGTCTGCATCAGCAATAGAGTAGGCACCATGCTCAGTGTCTGCATCGGCAGTAGAGTAGGCACCATCCACAGAATCTGCATCAGCAATAGAGTAGGCACCATTCTCAGTGTCTGCATCAGCAGTAGAGTTGGCACCATCTGCAGTGTCTGCATCAGCAGTAGAGTATGCACCATGCACAGTGTCTGCTTCAGCAGCAGAGTAGGCACCATCCCAGTGTCTACATCAGCAGTAGAGTAGGCACCATCCACAGTGTCTGGATCAGCAGTAGAGTAAGCACCATCCACAGTGTCTGCATCAGCAGTAGAGTAGGCACCATCCACACTGTCTGCATCAGCAGTGGAGTAGGCACCATCCATAGTGTCTGCATCAGCAGTGGAGTAGGCACCATCCACAGTGTTTGCAAAACAATAGCCACCATCCACAGTGTCTGCATCAGCAGTAGAGTAGGCACCATCCACAGTGTCTGCATCAGCATTAAAGTAGGCATCATTCTCAGTGTCTGCATCAGCAGTATAGTAGGCACCATTCTCGGTGTCTGCATCAGCAGTAGAGTATGCACCATTCTCAGTGTCTGCATCAACTAGAGTCGGCACCATTCTCAGCGTCTGCATCAACAGTTGAGTAGGCACCATTCTCAGCGTCTGCGTCAGCTGTAGAGTATGCACCATTCTCAGTGTCTGCATCAGCAGTAGAGTAGGCACCTTTCTCAGTGTCTGCCTGAGCTGTAGAGTAGGCACCATTCTCAGTGTCTGCATCAGCAGAAGAGCAGGCACCATCCACAGAGTCTGCATCAGGAATAGAGTAGGCACCATCCACAGAGTCTGCATCAACATTAGAGTAGGCACCATTCACAGTGTCTGCAGTAGAGTAGGCACCATCCACAGTATCTGCATCTGCAGTAGAGTAGTACCATTCTCAGTGTCTGCATCAACTAGAGTCGGCACCATTCTCAGCGTCTGCATCAACAGTTGAGTAGGCACCATTCTCAGCGTCTGCGTCAGCTGTAGAGTATGCACCATTCTCAGTTTCTGCATCAGCAGTAGAGTAGGCACCATTCTCAGCATCTGGATCATCAGTAGAGTAGGCATCATCCACATGGTCTGCATCAGCAATAGAGTAGGCACCATCCACATGGTCTGCATCAGCACTAGAGTAGGCACCATTCTCAGTGCCTGCATCAGCAGTAGAGTAGGCACCATTCTCAGAGTGTCTGCATCAGCAGTAGAGTAGGCACCATCCACAGAGTCAGGATCAGAAATAGAGTAGGCACCATTCTCAGTGTCTGCATCAGCAATAGAGTAGGCACCATTCTCAGTGTCTACATCAGCAGTAGAGTAGGCACCATGCACAGAATCTGCATCAGCAATAGAGTAGGCAACTTTCTCAGTGTCTGCATCAGTAGTAGAGTTGGCACCATCTGCAGTGTCTGCATCAGCAGTAGAGTATGCACCATCCACAGTGTCTGCTTCAGCAGCAGAGTAGGCACCATCCCAGTGTCTACATCAGCAGTAGAGTAGGCACCATCCACAGTGTCTGGATCAGCAGTAGAGTAAGCACCATCCACAGTGTCTGCATCAGCAGTAGAGTAGGCACCATCCACACTGTCTGCATCAGCAGTGGAGTAGGCACCATCCATAGTGTCTGCATCAGCAGTGGAGTAGGCACCATCCACAGTGTTTGCAAAACAATAGCCACCATCCACAGTGTCTGCATCAGCAGTAGAGTAGGCACCATCCACAGTGTCTGCATCAGCATTAAAGTAGGCATCATTCTCAGTGTCTGCATCAGCAGTATAGTAGGCACCATTCTCAGTGTCTGCATCAGCAGTAGAGTAGGCACCATTCTCAGTGTCTACATCAGCAGTAGAGTAGGCACCTTTCGCAGTGTCTGCCTGAGCTGTAGAGTAGGCACCATTCTCAGTGTCTGCATCAGCAGAAGAGCAGGCACCATCCACAGAGTCTGCATCAGCAATAGAGTAGGCACCATCCACAGAGTCTGCATCAACAATAGAGTAGGCACCATTCACAGTGTCTGCAGTAGAGTAGGCACCATCCACAGTATCTGCATCTGCAGTAGAGTAGTACCATTCTCAGCGTCTGCATCAACTAGAGTCGGCACCATTCTCAGCGTCTGCATCAACAGTTGAGTAGGCACCATTCTCAGCGTCTGCGTCAGCTGTAGAGTATGCACCATTCTCAGTGTCTGCATCAGCAGTAGAGTAGGCACCATTCTCAGCATCTGGATCATCAGTAGAGTAGGCATCATCCACATGGTCTGCATCAGCAGTAGAGTAGGCACCATCCACATGGTCTGCATCAGCACTAGAGTAGGCACCATTCTCAGTGCCTGCATCAGCAGTAGAGTAGGCACCATTCTCAGTGTCTGCATCAGCAGTAGGGTAGGCACCATCCACAGAGTCAGGATCAGAAATAGAGTAGGCACCATTCTCAGTGTCTGCATCAGCAATAGAGTAGGCACCATTCTCAGTGTCTACATCAGCAGTAGAGTAGGCACCATGCACAGAATCTGCATCAGCAATAGAGTAGGCAACTTTCTCAGTGTCTGCATCAGCAGTAGAGTAGGCACCATCCACAGAGTCTGCATCAGCAGTAGAGTAGGCACCATTCTCAGTGTCTGCATCAGCAGTAGAGTAGGCACCATTCACAGTGTCTGCATCAGTAGTAGAGTAGGCAACATTCTCAGTGTCTGCATCAGCAGTAGAGTAGGCACCATTCACAGTGTCTGCATCAGCAGTAGAGTAGGCACCACTTATACTCTCTGCTGTACAGTATTCACCATTCACAGTGTCTGCATCAGCAGTAGAGTAGGCACCACTCACAGTGTCTGCAGTAGAGTAGGCACCATCCATAGTGTCTCGATCAGCAGCAGAGTAGGCACCATTCCCAGTGTCTGCATCAGCAGTAGAGTAGGCACCAATCTCAGTGTCTGCATGAGCTGTAGAGTAGGCACCATTCTCAGTGTCTGCATCAGCAGAAGAGCAGGCGCCATCCACAGAGTCTGCATCAGCAATAGAGTAGGCACCATCCACAGAGTCTGCATCAGCAATAGAGTAGGTACCATTCTGAGCGTCTGCATCAACTAGAGTAGGCACCATTCTCAGCGTCTGCATCAACAGTAGAGTGGGCATCATCCACAGAGTCTGCATCAGCAGTAGAGTAGGCACCATTTTCAGAATCCGCATCAGCAACAGAGTAGGCACCATTCTCAGCGTCTGCATCAGCAGTAGAGTAGGCACCATTTTCAGCATCTGCATCAGCAGTAGAGTAGGCACCATTCTCCGCATCTGCATCAGCAGTAGAGTAGGCACCATTCTCAGTGTCTGCATCAGCAGCAAAGTAGGCACCATCCACAGAGTTTGCATCAGCAATAGAGTAGGCACCATTCTCAGTGTCTGCATCAGCAATAGAGTAGGCACCATGCTCAGTGTCTGCATCAGCAGTAGAGTAGGCACCATCCACAGAATCTGCATCAGCAATAGAGTAGGCACCATTCTCAGTGTCTGCATCAGCAGTAGACTAGGCACCATTCTCAGTGTCTGCATCAGCAACAGAGTAGGCACCATTCTCAGCATCTGCATCAGCAGTAGAATAGGCACCGTTTTCAGCGTCTGCATCAGCAGTAGAGTAGGCACCATTCTCAGCGTCTGCATGAGCTGTAGAGTAGGCACCATTCTCAGTGTCTGCATCAGCAGAAGAGCAGGCACCATCCACAGAGTCTGCATCAGCAATAGAGTAGGCACCATCCACAGTATCTGCATCAGCAGTAGAGTAGTTACCATTCTCAGCGTCTGCATCAGCAGTGGAGTAGGCACCATCCACACTGTCTGCATCTGCAGTGGAGTAGGCACCATCCATAGTGTCTGCATCAGCAGTGGAGTAGGCACCATCCACAGTGTTTGCAAAACAGTAGCCACAATCCACAGTGTCTGCATCAGCAGTAGAGTTAGGCACCATCCACAGTGTCTGCATCAGCATTAAAGTAGGCATCATTCTCAGTGTCTGCATCAGCAGTATAGTAGGCACCATTCTCAGTGTCTGCATCAGCAGTAGAGCAGGCACCATTCTCAGTGTCTACATCAGCAGTAGAGTAGGCACCTTTCTCAGTGTCTGCCTGAGCTGTAGAGTAGGCACCATTCTCAGTGTCTGCATCAGCAGAAGAGCAGGCACCATCCACAGAGTCTGCATCAGCAATAGAGTAGGCACCATCCACAGAGTCTGCATCATTAGTAGAGTAGGCACCATTCACAGTGTCTGCAGTAGAGTAGGCACCATCCACAGTATCTGCATCAGCAGAGAGTAGTACCATTCTCAGCGCCTGCATCAACCAGAGTAGGCGCCATTCTCAGCCGCCTGCATCAACAGTTGAGTAGGCACCATTCTCAGCTCTGCGCCAGCTGTAGAGTATGCACCATTCTCAGTGTCTGCATCAGCAGTAGAGTAGGCACAATTTCAGCATCTGGATCATCATGTCAGAGTAGGCACCATCCACATGGTCTGCATCAGCAGTAGAGTAAGCACTCATCCACATGGTCTGCATCAGCACCAGAGTAGGCACCATTCTCAGTGCCTGCATTAGCTGTAGAGTAGGCACCATTCTCAGTGTCTGCATCAGCAGTAGAGTAGGCACCATCCACAGAGTCAGGATCAGAAATAGAGTAGGCACCATTCTTAGTGTCTGCATCAGCAATAGAGTAGGCACCATTCTCAGTGTCTACATCAGCAGTAGAGTAGGCACCATGCACAGAATCTGCATCAGCAATAGAGTAGGCAACTTTATCAGTGTCTGCATCAGCAGTAGAGTAGGCACCATCCACAGAGTCTGCATCAGCAGTAGAGTAGGCACCATTCTCAGTGTCTGCATCAGCGGTAGAGTAGGCACCATTCCCAGTGTCTGCATCAGCAGTAGAGTAGCCAAAATTCTCAGTGTCTGCATCAGCAGCAGAGTATTTACCATCCACTGAGTGTACATCAGCAATAGAGCAGGCACCATTCTCAGTGTCTGCATCAGCAGTAGAGTAGGCACCATTCTCAGTGTCTGCATCAGCAGTAGAGTAGGCACCATTCACAGTGTCTGCATCGGTAGTAGAGTAGGCATCATTCTCAGTGTCTGCATCAGCAGTACAGTAGGCACCATTCACAGTGTGTCTGGATCAGCAGAGTAGTTGGCACCACTTATACTCTCTGCTGTACAGTATTCACCATTCACAGTGTCTGCATCAGCAGTAGAGTAGGCACCACTCACAGTGTCTGCAGTAGAGAGTAGGCACCATCCACAGTGTCTCGATCAGCAGCAGAGTAGGCACCATTCCCAGTGTCTGCATCAGCAGTAGAGTAGGCACCATTCTCAGTGTATGCATGAGCTGTAGAGTAGGCACCATTCTCAGTGTCTGCATCAGCAGAAGAGCAGGCGCCATCCACAGAGTCTGCATCAGCAATAGAGTAGGCACCATCCACAGAGTCTGCATCAACAATAGAGTAGGTACCATTCTCAGCGTCTGCATCAACTAGAGTAAGCACCATTCTCAGCATCTGCATCAACAGTAGAGTGGGAATCATCCACAGAGTCTGCATCAGCAGTAGAGTAGGCACCATTTTCAGAATCTGCATCAGCAACAGAGTAGGCACCATTCTCAGCGTCTGCATCAGCAGTAGAGTAGGCACCATTTTCAGCATCTGCATCAGCAGTAGAGTAGGCACCATTCTCCGCGCATCTGCATCAGCAGTAGAATAGGCACCATTCTCAATGTCTGCATCAGCAGTAAAGTAGGCACCATCCTCAGAGTTTGCATCAGCAATAGAGTAGGCACCATTCTCAGTGTGTCTGCTTCAGCAATAGAGCAGGCACCATGCTCCAGTGTCTGCATCAGCAGTAGAGTAGGCACCATCCACAGAATCTGCATCAAGCAAGAGTAGGCACCTTCTCAGTGTCTGCATCAGCAGCAGACCAGGCAACCATTCTCGTGTCTGCATCAGCAACGAGTAGGCACCATTCTCAGCATCTCGCATCAGCAGTAGAGGCAACTGCTTTCAGCGCCTGCATCAGTATTAGAGTAGGCATCATTCTCCGCATCTGCATGAGCTGTAGAGTAGGCACCATCCACAGTGTCTGGATCAGCTGTAGAGTAAGCACCATCCACAGTGTCTGCATCAGCAGCAGAGTAGGGCACCATCCACATCGTCTGCATCAGCAGGAGCAGACACCATCCATAGTGTCTGCATCAGCAGTGGAGGCACCATCCACAGTGTTTGCAAAACAGTAGCCACCATCCACAGTGTCTGCATCAGCAGTAGAGTAGGCACCATCCACAGTGTCTGCATCAGCATTAAAGTAGGCATCATTCTCAGTTTCTGCATCAGCAGTATAGTAGGCACCATTCTCAGAGTCTGCATCAGCAGTAGAGTAGGCACCATGCTCAGTGTCTACATCAGCAGTAGAGTAGGCACCTTTCTCAGTGTCTGCCTGAGCTGTAGAGTAGGCACCATTCTCAGTGTCTGCATCAGCAGAAGAGCAGGCACCATCCACAGAGTCTGCATCAGCAATAGAGTAGGCACCATCCACAGAGTCTGCATCAGCAATAGAGTAGGCACCATTCACAGTGTCTGCAGTAGAGTAGTACCATTCTCAGCGTCTGCATCAAGTGGAGTAGGCACCATTCTCAGCGTCTGCATCAACAGTTGAGTAAGCACCGTTCTCAGCGTCTGCGTCAGCTGTAGAGTATGCACCATTCTCAGTGTCAGCATCAGCAGTAGAGTAGGCACCATTCTCAGCATCTGGATCTTCAGTGCATACAGGGCACCATCCACATGGTCTGCATCAGCAGTAGAGTAGGCACCATCCACATGGTCTGCATCAGCACTAGAGTAGGCACCATTCTCAGTGCCTTCATGAGCAGTAGTGTAGGCCCCATTCTCAGTGTCTGCATCTGCAGTAGAGTAGGCACCATGCACAGAGTCAGGATCAGAAATAGAGTAGGCACCATTCTCAGTGTCTGCATCAGCAGTAGAGTAGGCACCATTCTCAGTGTCTACATCAGCAGTAGAGTAGGCACCATGCACAGAATCTGCATCAGCAATAGAGTAGGCAACTTTTCAGTGTCTGCATCAGCAGAGTAGGTACCATCCACAGAGTCTGCATCAGCAGAGTAGGCACCATTCTCAGTGTCTGCATTGTATGCTAGAGTAGGCACTCATTCCTGCGCTCCTGCATTAGCAGTAGAGTAGCCAAAATTCTCAGTGTCTGCATCAGCAGCAGAGTAGTTACCATCCACTGAGTGTGCATCAGCAATAGAGCAGGCACCATTCTCAGTGTCTGCATCAGCAGTAGAGTAGGCACCATTCTCAGTGTCTGCATCAGCAGTAGAGTAGGCACCATTCACAGTGTCTGCATCGGCAGTAGAGTAGGCAACATTCTCAGTGTCTGCATCAGCAGTAGAGTAGGCACCATTCACAGTGTCTGCATCAGCAGTAGAGTAGGCACCACTTATACTCTCTGCTGTACAGTATTCACCTTTCACAGTGTCTGCATCAGCAGTAGAGTAGGCACCATTCACAGTGTCTGCATCGGCAGTAGAGTAGGCAACATTCTCAGTGTCTGCATCAGCAGTAGAGTAGGCACCATTCTCAGTGTCTACATCAGCAGTAGAGTAGGCACCTTTCTCAGTGTCTGCCTGAGCTGTAGAGTAGGCACCATTCTCAGTGTCTGCATCAGTGCAGAAGAGCAGGCACCATCCACCAGAGTCTGCATCAGGAATAGAGTAGCACCATCCACAGAGTCTGCATCAACATTAGAGTAGGCACCATTCACAGTGTCTGCAGAGTAGGCACCATCCACAGCATCTGCATCTGCAGTAGAGTAGTACCATTCTGCAGTGTCTGCATCAACTAGAGTCGGCACTATTCTCAGGCGCCTGCATCAACAGTTGAGTAGGCACCATTCTCAGCTGCTCAAGGCCAGCTGTAGAGTATGCACCATTCTCAGTTTCTGCATCAGCAGTAGAGTAGGCACAATTCTCAGCATCTGGATCATCAGTAGAGTAGGCACCATCCACATGGTCTGCATCAGCACACAGAGTGGGCACCATCCACATGGTCTGCATCAGCACTAGAGTAGGCACCATTCTCAGTGCCTGCATCAGCAGTAGAGTAGGCACCATTCTCAGTGTCTGCATCAGCAGTAGAGTAGGCACCATCCACAGAGTCAGGATCAGAAATAGAGTAGGCACCATTCTCAGTGTCTGCATCAGCAATAGAGTAGGCACCATTCTCAGTGTCTACATCAGCAGTAGAGTAGGCACCATGCACAGAATCTGCATCAGCAATAGAGTAGGCAACTTTCTCAGTGTCTGCATCAGTAGTAGAGTTGGCACCATCTGCAGTGTCTGCATCAGCAGTAGAGTATGCACCATCCACAGTGTCTGCTTCAGCAGCAGAGTAGGCACCATCCCAGTGTCTACATCGCAGTAGTAGGCACCATCCACAGTGTCTGGATCAGCAGCAGAGTAAGCACCATCCACAGTGTCTGCATCAGCAGTAGAGTAGGCACCATCCACACTGTCTGCATCAGCAGTGAGTAGGCACCATCCATAGTGTCTGCATCAGCAGTGGAGTAGGCACCATCCACGTTGGTTTGCAAAACAATAGCCACCATCCACAGTGTCTGCATCAGCAGTAGAGTAGGCACCATCCATGGTGTCTGCATCAGCATTAAAGTAGGCATCATTCTCAGTGTCTGCATCAGCAGTATAGTAGGCACCATTCCTGTGGTGTCTGCATCAGCAGTAGAGTAGGCATAAATTCTCCAGTGTCTACATCAGCAGTAGAGTAGGCACCTTCCGCAGTGTCTGCCTGAGCTGTAGAGCAGGCACCATTCTCAGTGTCTGCATCAGCAGAAGAGCAGGCACCATCCACAGAGTCTGCATCAGGCAATAGAGTAGGCACCATCCACAGAGTCTGCATCAACAATAGAGTAGGCACCATTCACAGTGTCTGCAGTAGGTAAACTTCATCCACAGTATCTGCATCTGCAGTAGGTAGTACCATTCTCAGCGCCTGCATCAACCAGAGTCGGCACTATTCTCAGCGTCTGCATCAACAGTTGAGTAGGCACCATTCTCAGCGCTCCTGGCCAGCTGTAGTATGCACCATTCTCAGTGTCTGCATTGGCAGTAGAGTAGGCACCATTCTCAGCATCTGGATCATCAGTAGAGCAGGCAACGTCCACATGGTCTGCATCAGCAGAGCAGGGCACCATCCACATGGTCTGCATCAGCACCAGAGTAGGCACCATTCTCTGTGCCTGCATCAGCCAGAGTAGGCACCATTCTCAGTGTCTGCATCAGCGTAGGGTGAGGCACCATCCACAGAGTCAGGACTCAGAAATAGAGTATACACCATTCTCAGTGTCTGCATCAGCAATAGAGAGGGCACTCTTCTTAGTGTCTACATCAGCAGGTAGAGTAGGCACCATGCACAGAATCTGCACCAGCAATGATTAGGCAACTTTCTCAGTGTCTGCATCAGCAGGAGTGGATTATCCACAGAGTCTGCATCAGCAGGTAGAGTAGGCACCATTCTCAGTGTCTGCATCCAGCAGTAGAGTAGGCACCATTCACAGTGTGTGCATCAGTAGTAGAGTAGGCAACATTCTTCAGTGTCTGCATGCAGCAGTGGCAGAGTAGGCACCATTTACAGTGTCTGGCATTGTGCAGTAGAGTAGCACCACTTATACTCTCTGCTGTGACAGTATTCACCATTCACAGTGTCTGCATCAGCAGTAGTGTAGGCACCACTCACAGTGTCTGCGGAGTAGGCACCCATTCATAGTGTCTCGATCAGCAGCAGAGTCGGCACCATTCCCAGTGTCTGCATCAGCAGTAGAGTAGGCACCAATCTCAGTGTCTGCATGAGCTGTAGAGCAGGCACCATTCTCAGTGTCCATCAGCAGAAGAGCAGGCGCCATCCACAGAGTCTGCATCAGTAACAGAGTAGGCACCATCCACAGAGCGTCTGCATCAGCAATAGAGTAGTGTGGTACTATCGTGCGCGCTCAATCTAGAGTGGGCACCATTCTCAGCGCCTGCATCAACAGTAGATGGGCATCATCCACAGAGTCTGCATCAGCAGTAGAGTAGGCACCATTTTCAGAATCCGTGATCAGCAACAGAGTAGGCACCATTCTCAGGCGCCTGCATCAGCAGTAGAGTAGGCACCATTTTCAGCATCTGCATCAGCAGTAGAGTAGGCACCATTCTGCGATCTGCATCAGCAGTAGAGTAGGCACCATTCTCAGTGTCTGCATGTGTAGCAAAGTAGGCACCATCCACAGGGAGTTTGCATCAGCAATAGAGTAGGCACCATTCTCTGTGTCTGCATCAGCACAGAGTAGGCACCATGCTCAGTGTCTGCATCAGCAGTAGAGTAGGCACCATCCACAGAATCTGCATCAGCAACAGAGTAGGCACCATTGGCTGTGTGTGTCTGCATCAGCAGACTAGGCACCATTCTCAGTGTCTGCATCAGCAACAGAGTAGGCACCATCTATCTCAGCATCTGCATCAGCAGTAGATTGGCATCTGCTTTCAGCGCCTGCATCAGCAGTAGAGTAGGCACCATTCTCAGCTGCCTGCATGAGCTTGAGTAGGCACCATTCTCAGTGTCTGCATTTTCAGCAGAAGAGCAGGCACCATCCACAGAGTCTGCACTGCAATAGAGTAGGCACCATCCCATGCATCTGCATCAGCAGTAGAGTAGTTACCATTCAGCGCCTGCATCAGCAGTGGAGTAGGCACCATCCACACTGTCTGCATCTGCAGTGGAGTAGGCACCATCCATAGTGTCTGCATCAGCAGTGGAGTAGGCACCATCCACAGTGTTTGCAAAACAGTAGTCATCCTACAGTGTCTGCATCAGCAGTAGAGTAGGCACCATCCACAGTGTCTGCATCAGCACAGTAGGTATCATTCTCTGCGTCTGCACTCAGCAGTATAGTAGGCACCATTCTCAGTGTCTGCATCAGCAGTAGAGCAGGCACCATTCTCAGTGTCTACATCAGCAGTAGAGTAGGCACCTTTCTTGTGTGTCTGCCTGAGCTGTAGAGTAGGCACCATTCTCAGTGTCTGCATCCGCGTAGAAGAGCAGGCACCATCCACAGAGTCTGCATCAGCCACAGAGTAGGCACCATCCACAGAGTCTGCATCAACAGTAGAGTAGGCACCATTCATTTCCTGCGGTAGAGTAGGCACCATCTACATGTATCTGCATCAGCAGTAGAGTAGTACCATTCTCAGCGCCTGCATCATTCAGAGTAGGCGCCATTCTCAGCGCCTGCATCAACAGCTGAGTAGGCACCATTCTCAGCGCCTCGCCAGCTGTAGAGTATGCACCATTCTGCGTGTCTGCATTCAGCAGTAGAGTAGGCACAATTTCAGCATCTGGATCATCAGCAGAGTAGGCACCATCCACATGGTCTGCATCAGCAGCAGAGCATTGGCACCATCCACATGGTTCACCAGCACTTAGTAGGCACCATTCTCAGTGCCTGCATCAGCAGTAGAGTAGGCACCATTCTCAGTGTCTGCATCAGCAGTAGAGTAGGCACCATCCACAGAGTCAGGATCAGAAATGAGTAGGCACCATTCTAGTGTCTGCATCAGCAATAGAGTAGGCACCATTCTCAGTGTCTACATCAGTAGAGTAGGCACCATGCACAGAATCTGCATCAGCTATAGAGTAGGCAACTTTATCAGTGTCTGCATCAGCAGTAGAGCAGCACCATCCACAAGAGTCTGCATCAGCAGTAGAGCAGGCACCATTCTCAGTGTCTGCATCAGCGGTAGAGTAGGCACCATTCCAGTGTCTTCATCAGTAGAGTAGCTGTAACTTTCAGTGTCTGCATCAGCAGCAGAGTATTTACCATCCACTGAGTGTACATCAGCAATAGAGCAGGCACCATTCTCAGTGTCTGCATCAGCAGTAGAGTAGGCACCATTCTCAGTGTCTGCATCAGCAGTAGAGTAGGCACCATTCACAGTGTCTGCATCGGTAGTAGAGTAGGCATCATTCTCAGTGTCTGCATCAGCAGTACAGTAGGCACCATTCACAGTGTCTGCATCAGCAGTAGAGTAGGCACCACTTATACTCTCTGCTGTACAGTATTCACCATTCACAGTGTCTGCATCAGCAGTAGAGTAGGCACCACTCACAGTGTCTGCAGAGTAGGCACCATCCACAGTGTCTCGATCAGCAGCAGAGTAGGCACCATTCCTGTGTCTGCATCAGCAGTAGAGTAGGCACCATTCTCAGTGTATGCATGAGCTGTAGAGTAGGCACTATTCTCAGTGTCTGCATCAGCAGAAGAGCAGGCGCCATCCACAGAGTCTGTGCATCAGCACAGAGTAGGCACCATCCACAGAGTCTGCATCAACAATAGAGTAGGTACCATTCTCAGCGTCTGCATCAACTAGGTAAGCACCATTCTCAGCATCTGCATCAACAGTAGAGGGGAATCATCCACAGAGTCTGCATCAGCAGTGTAGGCACCATTTTCAGAATCTGCATCAGCAACAGAGTAGGCACCATTCTCAGCGCCTGCATCAGCAGTAGAGTAGGCACCATTTTCAGCATCTGCATCGTTAGTAGAGCAGGGCACCATTCTCCCGAGATTCGCATCAGCAGCAGAATAAAAGCACCACTGCTACCGTTCGCATCAGCAGTAAAGTAGGGCACCATCCTCAGAGTTTGCATCAGCAATAGAGTAGGCACCATTCTCAGTGTCTGCTTCAGCGAATAGTAGGCACCATGCCTGGTGTCTGCATCAGCAGTAGAGTAGGCACCATCCACAGAATCTGCATCAGCAATAGAGTAGGCACCATTCTCAGTGTCTGCATCAGCAGTAGACTAGGCACCATTCTCAGTGTCTGCATCAGCAACAGAGTAGGCACCATTCTCAGCATCTGCATCAGCAGTAGAGTAGGCACCGTTTTCAGCGTCTGCATCAGTATTAGAGTAGGCATCATTCTCAGCATCTGCATGAGCTGTAGAGTAGGCACCATCCACAGTGTCTGGATCAGCTGTAGAGTAAGCACCATCCACAGTGTCTGCATCAGCAGTAGAGTAGGCACCATCCACACTGTCTGCATCAGCAGTGGAGTAGACACCATCCATAGTGTCTGCATCAGCAGTGGAGTGGGCACCATCCACAGTGTTTGCAAAACAGTAGCCACCATCCACAGTGTCTGCATCAGCAGTAGAGTAGGCACCATCCACAGTGTCTGCATCAGCATTAAAGTAGGCATCATTCTCAGTTTCTGCATCAGCAGTATAGTAGGCACCATTCTCAGAGTCTGCATCAGCAGTAGAGTAGGCACCATGCTCAGTGTCTACATCAGTGAGTAGAGTAGCACCTTTCAGTGTCTGCCTGAGCTGTAGAGTAGGCATCATTCTCAGTGTCTGCATCAGCAGAAGAGCAGGCACCATCACAGAGTCTGCATCAGCAATAGAGTAGGCACCATCCACAGAGTCTGCATCAGCAATAGAGTAGGCACCATTCACAGTGTCTGCAGTAGAGTAGTACCATTCTCAGCGTCTGCATCAAGTGGAGTAGGCACCATTCTCAGCGTCTGCATCAACAGTTGAGTAAGCACCGTCCTCAGCGTCTGCGTCAGCTGTAGAGTATGCACCATTCTCAGTGTCAGCATCAGCAGTAGAGTAGGCACCATTCTCAGCATCTGGATCATCAGTATAATAGGCACCATCCACATGGTCTGCATCAGCAGTAGAGTAGGCACCATCCACATGGTCTGCATCAGCACTAGAGTAGGCACCATTCTCAGTGCCTTCAAGGAGCAGCAGTGTGGGCCCCATTCTCAGTGTCTGCATCTGCAGCAGAGTAGGCACCATGCACAGAGTCAGGATTCAGAAATAGAGTAGGCACCATTTCGGGAAGTGTCTGCATCAGCAGTAGAGTGGCTGCATTCTCAGTGTCTACATCAGCAGTAGAGTAGCACCATGCACAGATCTGCATCAGCAATAGAGCAGGGCAACTTTCAGTGTCTGCATCAGCAGTAGAGTAGGCACCATCCACAGAGTCTGCATCAGCAGTAGAGTAGGCACCATTCTCAGTGTCTGCATCAGCGGTAGAGTAGGCACCATTCCCAGTGTCTGCATCAGCAGTAGAGTAGCCAACATTCTCAGTATCTGCATCTGCAGCAGAGTAGTTACCATCCACTGAGTGTGCATCAGCAATAGAACAGGCACCATTCTCAGTGTCTGCATCAGGAGTAGAGTAGGCACCTTTCTCAGTGTCTGCATCAGCAGTAGAGTAGGCACCATTCACAGTGTCTGCATCGGGGTAGAGTAGGCAACATTCTCAGTGTCTGCATCAGCAGTAGAGTAGGCACCATTCATTAGTGTCTGCATCAGCAGTAGAGCAGGCACCACTTATACTCTTGCTGTACAGTATTCACCTTCACAGTGTCTGCATCAGCAGCATAGTAGGCACCACTCACAGTGTCTGCACGTAGAGAAGGTTCCATCCACAGTGTCTCGATCAGCAGCAGAGTAGGCACCATCTTGTGTTCACATCGCAGTAGAGTAGGCACCATTCTCAGTGTCTGCATGAGCTGCAGAGTAGGCACCATTCTCGGTGTCTGCATCAGCAGAAGAGCAGGTGCCATCCACAGAGTCTGCATCAGCAATAGAGTAGGCACCATCCACAGAGTCTGCATCAGCAATAGAGTAGGTACCATTCTCAGCGTCTGCATCAACTAGAGTAGGCACCATTCTCAGCGTCTGCATCAACAGCAGAGTGGGCATCATCCACAGAGTCTGCATCAGCAGTAGAGTAGGCACCATTTTCAGAATCTGCATCAGCAGTAGAGTAGGCACCATTCTCAATGTCTGTATTAGCAACAGAGTAGGCACCATTCTCAGCGTCTGCATCAGCAGTAGAGTAGGCACCATTTTCAGCATCTGCCTCAGCAGTAGAGTAGGCACCATTCTCCGCATCTGCATCAGCAGTACAGTAGGCACCATTCTCAGTGTCTGCATCAGCAGAGTAGGCACCATCCACAGAGTTTGCATCAGCAATAGAGTGAGCACCATTCTCAGTGTCTGCATCAGCAATAGAGTAGGCACCATGCTCAGTGTCTGCATCAGCAGTAGAGTAGGCACCATCCACAGAATCTGCATCAGCAATAGAGTAGGCACTATTCTCAGTGTCTGCATCAGCTGTAGACTAGGCACCATTCTCAGTGTCTGCATCAGCAACAGAGTAGGCACCATTCTCATCATCTGCATCAGCAGTAGAGTAGACATGATTCTCAATGTCTGCCTCAGCAGTAGAGTAGACACCAGTCTCAGTGTCTGCATCTGCAGTAGAGTAGGCACCATTCTCAGCGTCTGCATCAACAGAAGACTAGGCACCATCCGCAGAGTCTGCATCAGCAGTAGAGTAGGCACCATCACAGAGGCTGCATCAGCAATAGAGTAGAGTAGGCACCATTCTCAGTATCTGCATCAGCAGTAGAGTAGGCACCATTCTCAGTGTCTCCATCAGCAGTAGAATAAGCACCTTTCTCATTGTCTGCATCAGCAGTAGAGTAGGCATCATTCTCAGTGTCTGCATCAGCAGTAGATTAGGCACCATCCACAGAGTCTGCATCAGCAGTAGAGTAGGCACCATTCTCAGTGTGTGCATCAACGGTAGAGTAGGCACCATTCCCAGTGTCTGCATCAACGGTAGAGTTGGCACCATTCTCAGTGTCTGCATCAGCGGTAGAGTAGGCACCATTCCCAGTCTGCATCAGCAGTAGGTCAGCAAAATTCTCAGTGTCTGCATCAGCGGTAGTGAGTTACCATCCACTAGAGTCTGCATCAGTGCAGTGAGCAATCACCATTTCAATGTCTGCATCAGCAGTAGAGTGGGCACCATTCTCAGTGTCTGCATCAGCAGTAGAGTAGGCACCATTCACAGTGTCTGCATCAGCAGTACAGTAGGCACCATTCTCAGTGTCTGCATCAGCAGTACAGTAGGCACCATTCTCAGTGTCTGCATCGGCAGTAGAGTAGGCACCATCCACAGAATCTGCATCAGCAATAGAGTAGGCACCATTCTCAGTGTCTGCATCAGCAGTAGAGTAGGCTCCATTCTCAGTGACTGCATCAGCAGCAGATTAGGCACCATTCTCTCAGTTTTTCATCAGGCAGTAGAATAGGCAATTACTCAGTGTTTGCATCAGCAACAGAGTAGGCACCATTCTCACAGCGTCTGCATCAGGCTGTAGAGTAGGCACTGTTTTCAGTGTCTGCACTGGGTAGAGTAGGCACGCCCTGCATCTGCTTCATCAGTAGAGTAGGCACCATCCAGGTGGTCTGCATCAGCGGTAGAGTAGGCACCATCCACATGGTCTGCATCAGCACCAGAGTAGGCACCATTTCAGTGCCTGCAGCAGCAGTAGAGTAGGCACCATTCTCAGTGTCTGCATCAGCAGTAAGTAGGCACCATCCACAGAGTCAGGATGCAAGAAGAGTAGGCACCTATTCTCATGTGTCTGCATCAGCCACAGAGTAGGCACCATTCTCAGTGTCTACATCAGCAGTAGAGTAGGCACCATCCACAGAATCTGCATCAGCATAGAGTAGGCAACTTTCTCTGTGTCTGCATCAGCAGAGTAGGCACCATCCACAGAGTCTGCATCAGCAGTAGAGTAGGCACATTCGTTTGTTGTGCTCTTTATCGGTGAGGTGGGTTTCCTGAAACATTGCAACCTGGGCATTCTGGAGGGATACTACTCCCAGCTGCATGTCACCCTAAGGAAGGGGAGGAAAGGAAAGGAGAGGAAAATCCCCCACCTCCCCACATAAGCGTAAGGCCCCAAGCGCTGCACATACAAACGAAGACCCCACTCCACCCCTCCACGTGGAGACCATATATCCTGCCTTGATGATGTTTACAAGGATTTCCTCAGGCCTATTGGACTAATCCAAGTCTCCCAGCTAAATGTGCCCAGACGGCAACCTCCCCACAGCTGGGTTTCCACTATTCCCCCACCCTCCGCAGAACAAGTTAGTAATGTCTAATTTTGCAGTCCTTAAAAAGGATGCGGAAAGAGGGAGCTGTCACCAGCTGTAGCTAGGAAGAGGAGCGGGAAGGCACCACTCAGTCTACAAGTATACACGCAGCTGCCCTCCCCCCCCAGCCAGGTCATGGCAAAGGTATCCCAGATAAAACAGGCGGACCCTCATCTCAGACAGTCAATGTCCATATGTCTTTCAGAGAAGGGATTGCAGATCAAAAGTCCCAATACAGGCACAGAGAGGGTTCCCCGCACAACACGAGCAGCAGTCGAGGGCCAGATGGGTACGTCCTCCATCTGACATAGTGACGCATATAAAAATCAGTCATATAGATTATGCCCTTTGGGTTTTAAAAGATTCAGGTGCATCAAAGCCATAGGGTAGGGTAAAGTGTGCAGCCAATCCTACAAGGCTCTAAATCGGAGAAAGCAGTTAGTCCTCAAGCCATTCATGCAACCTTTCTTTGCAAGTTCTGCACAAAAATGGAAGCCTTGTCCGCATCATAGAATGTATAAGTGGCAACTTCATGCTTTATTCTGAGTATGACTGGGAAGGCAAAGAAGAAATCCACCTGCAAATCCCATAGTTTATTCATGATCGGGTAGAACACTTTCCGCTTTTTCTGCAGTAGCTGCGAGTAGTCCTGGGATTCAGGCCAAGCAACACAGGTAGAGTAACCGCACAAAACTCTTCAGCGACAGTACCTTCTTTTCCCTCCGGTAGGCCTCTTATCCGCAGGTTCAAACGTCTGTGGTAGTTTTCTTTAAACTCCTCGAGCTCCTTCTTAAGACGAGCCTCTTTTTCTGGGATAGGGCCTACGAAGTCCTCTAGAGTTGAGATCCGCCATTCAGCCTCCACAATTCTAGACTTGTGGGAGGCATTTTGTTCAACAGTACCTTGCAGGGTGAACTCTATCTTGTCCAGTCTGGAGTTCAAAGCTGCCATAACTTGCTCCGATAACGTGTGGCCCAGGGCGGACAGCTCCATGGTGGAAAGTGAAACCAGGCTCAGGCCCCCATAGGCACAGGCGGTGGCTTTTTTTTTTTTTTTTTTTTTAGAGTTTTTCACCACAGATTGTTGGGATTTACCAGCATTGTAGGTCAAATATTCATCCATCATCCTTTAGTAGAGGTAGTACACCACCAGGAGCGCAAAATTAGCACAGAGTATAATTATTTTATGTAAATTATGGTCCGACAGGACAGAGCACAGGCAAAGCACATCTGAACTGGTTAGCTGCTCATCAGCACCCCCCAGGATGTCTCCTTAATGAGTTTCCAGGCAAAGAATTATAAAAAGAGCAGCAATGCTTTTGCTAGAGAGAGAGAGAGAGAGAGAGAGAGAGAGAGAGCAAGACTGAAACTTGGAATTAGAGATATTCTCAGAGAAGGACTTTATTTTCTGTGTTCGTACTGCCTTTGTAAATAGTTATACTGAATAATTTTATTTTTTATTTTACTGTTATTGGAAAAACAAAATGCTGCTTATGAATTTTATACCTGCTCGGTGACACCCAGTTCCAAAGAAATCAGGTGGTTTCAAACAACATGAAGTCTTGCTGTATTCTGACTATATGCAGTTAGCCCCAGCACTTGAACTGCCCTGGAGAATAAAGGGTTAACTCTATGCAAAGGCATAGAATGTTGAGTTTGAGCTCGGTTTTAAAACCTCTGTCTGTGGTACTCTGAAGTGTAACCGTCAGATTTCTTACTCCGCATAACTGTGAAGTCACTCCAGAGATCTCTCCTGCACTTCGGTTCGGTAAAAGTTTGAATCGGTCGTTTCTACCAACCTGTTTGGGAGAAGATCGGTATTCTTTCCTCTGTCTCGGTACCAGTAAGTGGTAGTATAGGTAGTGGTAGTTTTCAGAAAGAAATTGTTTTATTTTTGGTTCTTTGCCGGTCAGTCCGGTTTGGAACCAAAACCTATTCTGTTATTTTTATATACCTTGTATTTGTGTGTTTTTTCCGTTACTTATCGGGTCCTAAAAAAATTCGACTTTTTTAGGATTTTTTTAACCGACTCGTGTCACGGTTGGAACCAATAAGTTACAGTCGCCTGGCTTAACCGCTGTTTTTGGGTGACTTTATTTTGGAAGGCATGTCTGAGAAACCCAAAAAGAAAACCGGACGCACTGGGTTTCAGCACTGTACTGAGTATAAGGAGGCCTTTGCTAAGGCCGTCCCTCACCTCGTATGTGTGTATTGTCTGGGGTTTGACCACCTCAAGGAAGACTGCCAAATTTGTAAGAACTTTCCCAAAGCCACTCTGGAAAAACGTTTGAGAAGGCTAAGGGAGAGGGAGGCCGAGAAGTCCGCTGACCCGGATGGCCGGCCCGGTTCGGTTGCGGCCGAACCTGAGGAGGTGCCCACTGACCTGGGTGATACCTCTTCGAGCAAACGGAGAACCAAATCTTCGGAATTGGTTCCAAGTAAAAGAAAAAGAAAATCAGCCGGTTCGGATTTGGCTTCCTATGGTCCGACCACTGAAGAAATAGCAAAAGCGATTTCAATTGTCCAGTCTCTTTGCCGGTTCCAACCGAACTGGTCTCGGTTCAGAGCTGATCAGTTCGGTAGGAGGTACTAGCTTCAGAATTGGATCCTGAGGCATACTATGAGGGCGATTGAGAGGGGGATGAAGATCACGAAGAGGAACAATGTGAAGTCCTAGATGAACCAGAAGAGCCTGACGTCCCCAGACAGGCCTTCTCAGGCTTCTCCTCCCAGGCTTTCTGAGTCCCCTTCCCATTACTTGTTTTACAAGAAAGTGGCTGAGACTCTTCAGCTTCCTATAGAAGAGGCTGAACAGGATCAGGAAGAACCTGACTATCTGGAAATGATGGATGTCCCAGAGTCTAAGAGGGTGTCTATCCCTTTACACAAATCGTTGGGGAAACAAACACAGAAAATTCTACAATTTCCTACATCCATTCCTCCTGTGGAAAAAAGAATGGACAGGAGATATGCTCTGTCAGGTCCTGGAACAGAATTCCTTTAATCTCATAGCAGCCATGTTGGGGTAGTGCAAGCTGCAGCCTGTGACAAGGCTAATATTCATTTGGCATCTCACCCCCAGATAAGGATTCCAGGAAAGTCGAAGCCATGGCAAAAAAGCAGTACTTGGCATCATCTTTGGGACTCATGCAATCTAATTACATGGCATACACTGCCAGGTACCAGAAATCTATGTGGGATACGATTCTGGAACTGGCTAAGGGTGCCCCTCCCCAGCTGGCCAAGGAGCTGGAGCAGGTGGCTGCAAATGGTATAGAGGCATCTAAGGTGCAATTCCACGCTGCTGTTGATTCCAGTGATGTTCATTCCAGGGTCATGGCTACATCTATCTCCATGAGGAGATTTGCTTGGCTTAGGTGTACCAACCTCTCTCAGGATACCCAGGCTAAGGCCATGGACTTTCCTGTAACTGGTAATTCTCTGTTTGGGGAACAAACAGAGAATTACATGAAGAAAGTGGACGAGTACAGGACCACCTATAGGAGTGCTGCAGCCAAAGAGAAGCAGACCATTCCTCAGAGGCAGCAGTTTAGGGGTAGGGGCAGGCCTTCTTACCAAGCTCAGGCTTCCTCCTCTTCTTTCCAGCAGAGGGGGTTCTTTAGGGGAAGAGGTAGACATGAGGTGACCAGGACCCCATCAGCTACTCAGTCCAAGCCCCCTGCCAAGCAGACACCCTGAGGTGTCAGTCAGGGTCGCCTCCCCAATCCCAGTAGGGGGCAGGCTGGCTCACTACTCTCAGGCCTGGGAGTCTATTACTTCAGACAAATGGGTCCTGGAAGTAGTGAGCCAGGGACTTGCTCTCAGTTTCAGAAGGTTCCCAAAAATGAGAGCAAAGTCTTTAAGTCCTCCCTCTCCCTTGGAGACAAAGGCCCTAGAGGTAGAAGTCTCCTCTCTTCTGCTTCTGCAAGCAGTAGAGAAGGTACCTCTTTGTCATAGGGGAAAAGGACTGTATTCAGGATACTTCCTTACCCCCAAAAGACAGGGGAGTGGCGACCCATATTGGGTTTAAGGTACCTGAACAAACATTTGACAAAACCAAAGTTCAAAATGGTGACTCTGGGAGTAATTCTTCCCTCTCTGAGACCAGGAGACTGGCTAGCTTCCCTAGATCTCAAAGATGCCTACTTCCACATTCTTATCAGACAATCCCACAGAAAGTACCTCAGGTTCGAGTTGCCCTCAGGCCATTACCAATTCAGGGCCATGCCCTTCGGCCTAACATCTGCTCCAAGGGTGTTCACCAAGTGTCTCGCAGTGATGGTTGCATTCCTCAGGAGGCAGGGCATCCTTCTGTTCCCATATCTGGATGACTGGCTTCTAGTGGGCCAGTCCTCAGACCAAGTCAAGTCAGCTTTAGAGGTCATCCAAAGATTTCTAGAATACTCGGGCTTCATTCTGAATTTAGAGAAGTCTGTTCTAGAGTCAGCCCAGCTTCTTACCTTCATAGGAGTGGAAATGGATACAGTTCAAGCAAGAGCATTTCTTCCCCTCTCAAGGGTTCAGTCTCTGCTCACTCTGGCCTCCTCTTTTCGTCCTCTGGTGTCTCGTCCAGCCAGACACTTTCTACAGCTGCTGGGACACATGGCAGCTTCCACAGCAGTAGTTCAGGGAGCAAGATTTCAAATGAGAGATATTCACTTTCATCTCAGATCTTTCTGGTCTCAGAAAAACGACCATGTCTCCAAATTGGTTCCAGTCTCCAAAACCCTGGTCAAGGCCCTTCAGTGGTGGTTGGACGAGGACAGTCTTCGACAAGGGGTCCCCTTCATAAGTCAGGTCCCTTCTGTGATTCTCTCTACAGATGCTTCTCTCTTGGGGTGGGGGGGCCCACCTGGATCATCTCACAGCTCAGGGAACTTGGTCACACCAGGAGTCCCTTCTGCATATAAATCTTCTCGAGTTAAAAGCTGTCTTTTTGGCACTTCAGACATTCTCAACAGTTGTCCAAGGGAAAGTGGTGCAGATCAGAACGGACAATACCACAACCATGTGGAACATCAACAAACAAGGAGGCAGTCGGTCCTTGGCCTTGTGCACAGAGGCCATGAAAATTTAGTCTCTAGCTTATTCCCCTGCAGGCTTCCCTGATGGTTGTGCACCTCCCAGGAAAGGACAACATTCTAGTAGATGCTCTCAGCAGGATTTCTTAGGGTTACCACAAATGGGCCCTGAATCCTGTCATTCTTCAAGTCATTTTCAGGAGATGGGACACCCCAGAAATAGATCTCTTTGCAGCCCCAGACAATCATCAACTCCCTCTGTATTGCTGCAGGATGCTCTTCTACTAGATTGGACAAACAAGTTTCTGTAGGCATTTCCTCCTTTTCCTCTGATATTCAAGGTCCTGTTAAAGATCAGGTCCTGGCTTTGCAAGGTGATTATGGTTGCTCCAGACTGGGCCAGACAGCCTTGGTATCCTTTTCTGTTGTCACTGTCAGTAACACTGCCCTTGTGTCTTCCCAGGCAGTACAATCTCCTCACCTCCTCTCAGGAGGGGATTCTGTACCCCAACCTTCAGACTCTCAGGCTCAAGGCCTGGCCCTGGAAGAGTTAGAATATGCAGGTTTGCATCTGTCCCATTCAGTCTTGGATATTTTAAAAGTTATCAGGAAACCTGCCACTAGGAAGACATAAACCTCCAAATGGAAGAGGTTTGGTTTCTGGTGTTCCAGTAGGCATATTAAGCCAGAGCTGGCTGACATTGCCACTGTTCTGGACTATTTGGTGCATCTTAACAGTTTAGGCCTCCAGCCTACTACTCCTAAGGTACACTTGGTAGCTGTGTCTGCTTTTCTCTCAGCTGGTAAGGCCTCTTCCCTAGCTTCTCATCCAGTGTTCAAGTTCTTCAAACTCTTGGTCCATTTCAGTCCTCCCTTCTGGGAGCCTACTCCTTCTTGGGATCCGAACATCTGTATTGCACAGCTTATGCAGATCCCTTTTGAACCTTTATCTTCAGCTGAACTGAAATATTTGACTTGGAAAACTGTATTTCTAGTAGCCATTACCTCAGCTAGGAGGATCAGTGAACTACAGGCCTTATCAGTGGAACCTGATTTCATTTCCTTTCATAGGGTAAGGTGGACCTTCACACCAATAGAAAGTTTCTTCCCAAGGTGGTGTCAGACTTTCATCTGAACCAGTCTATGTCCCTGCCTGTCTTTTTCTCTGATCATTCTTCCTCTGGAGAGAGGAGGCTACACAGTCTAGATGTGAAAAGGGCTCTCAGTTACTATATTGAGCACACTAAAGCCCATAGGAAGGATTGTTCTCAATTATTTCTCACTTATGGTGAGGTGGGAAAGGGCAAGCCTGCTACCAAGAGGTCTATTGCCAGGTGGATTGTCTCTTGCATTCAGGTCTGCTATTCTAAACTTGGGAAGGAGCCACCCTCAGGCCTGAGGGCTCACTCTACCAGAGGTACAGCTGCTTCTATCGCAGCAGCTAGAGATATACCATTAGTGGAGATATGTAAAGCAGCTACCTGGAAATCTGTTCACATCTTTACCAAGCATTACTCTTTGGACATTCTGTCACGAAGTAATGCTAGGTTTGTCATAGCTGTGCTGCAGAGCTTGTTCCCAAAATAGGTTCTCTAACTCCCTCCTACAAGGGGGTACTGCTTGGTAGTCTGCATATAGTCAGAATACAGCAAGACTTCATGTTGTTTGAAGAAAACATTACTCACCATAGTAATGTTGTTTTTTCTAATGGAGTCTTGCTGTGTTCTGATCTCCCTCCCTGCCTCCCCTCCTGTAACCTAGTAGTTTTGGGATGTGGTGGGGCAGGTACAGTGCTGCACCCCAGAGGTGTACTGGTCATACCCCCATCTCTTAGGGGGTTTCTGTTTGTTACTAAGCTTTTTAGTAAACCACTACCTGTTGTGTTGTGTTCTTTTTGGGTGTTCTCGGCTTGAGTCTTCTGACCCTAAAGCTTTGTTTTGCCATTTGGCACAAAATTTTGGAAACAATTTCTTCCTTTGAGTTAGTTTAGTGCTCGTAAGAATCTGACAGTTACACTTCAGAGTACCACAGACAGAGGTTTGAAAACCGAGCTCGAGCTCAACATTCTATACCTTTGCATAGAGTTAACCCTTTATTCTCCGGGGCAGTTCAAGTGCTGGGGCTAACTGCATATAGTCAGAATACAGCAAGACTCCATTAGAAGAAACAACATTACTAGGGTGAGTAATTTTTTGTACTCCCCATTCTCTACCTCAGAAACCTGAACAAGTTCATAGATCAAGAGAAATTCAAAATAATTTCTCTGGTGTCTCTGCTTCACTTCCTGAAGCCTCAGGATTGGTTAGCTTCCCTGGATATGCAGGATGCATACCAGCATATACTAGTACACCCCAGCCACCACTGATACCACCAATTCATTGTGCTGGGGAAGCATTACCAGTTCAGAGCCTTGCCTTTTGGGCTGTCCTCGGCACCTTGAGTAGTCACAGAGTGCCTCGCAATACTCACAGCACACCTCAGGAAACAAGAACTCCAGATTTGCCCTTATCTGGATGGTTGGCTGATAGCCAGTCTGTCCAGGCAAGAGACAGAACAGGCAGCAGCCACAGCCTCTCAGTGCCTTACCTCCAGAGGGATTCTGCTGAATCTAGAGAAGTCTCAGCTCAAACCCTCACAGCAGCTGCTGTGTTCGTAGGATATCTGGATACAACCAATGCCTGGGCCTTCCTTCCAGAAAGCAGAATGCAGGTGGTCCTGCAGATGGCATGCTACATAATGGAGCGAAAAATATGTTCAAGCCTGTGCTGAACATTTTGGTACCTTTGTAATGATGGGGCGCACAATAAAGCCCAGGCAAGCAGCTCTAAGTCTCAGCCCCAAGAGACACTTCCACTGGCAGACGAAAGCAGCCAAATCTAGTGGAGAGACAGATCCGCTATGGAAGGTCTTACAAAAATCCATGAAGGTCAAGTCAATACTTACTTGTTTCATAGAGCAGGATGCAAAAATTGAGGTGACCACCAAAACAGCGACTGCAGCAGAATTAACAGCAGTAAAAGTGATATCTGCAACTACCAAAATCATTCAAGAAAATGCTAAACTGAAGTACAGGTTGGAAGCGCCTGAAAATGCACAGAGGGCCTCCAGTGTGCGATGGTGGGCCTGCCAAAACACCTGCGAGGAGAGAGTCTTTTAGACTTTTAACAGGATGGCTACAGAAGCACTCCATCTGGAAATGGAGCTAATAGCTGACAATTTTCAGAAAGCCTACCAGATTATCCCGATCAGCTCAAGCACTGCTTTGCTATCCAGAACTGTTCTTTTGGTCACCACCAGCCCAGCCATATGAGAACATCTCCACCAGGCAGTCAGAGAGGCAGACACCTTCAACTTCCAGGGCAGCACGGTCCATCTCTTCCCTGACTTATCCTATGCAACACGTACTAGGAGAAAGAGGCTTGACAGGGTACGAGCTAAGCTTCGGAGTTTGGGGGTAGCTCACTCGCTACTCATGCTTGCCAGACTGTGGGTTCATTACGGAGGCCAAATATTCCAGTACACAGACCCAGAAGAAGGGGGGAAGAAAGCCGCAGCCATTGCATGAGAGTTGGACCGATCCAGACCACAAGAGTCCTCGGATTCTGAAGATGCCACCTGAACTCTGGGTTAATGGGTCAGTACTTTTGTTTGCCTGATTTAAAAAAGTATTTCTAGGCACTGTACAATTATTACTTTTGAAAGTTTCATGGTTATCTAAAGTGACCTTATTGTTAGAACTAAGTGGATTCCAGTTTTCCACAGAATTTCTTTCTCTTTTATTACTATATTGTTGCTGAAGGGCACTGTTATTATTATTATAATAAATTGAGAATTTAGTTATCCCTGAAACATAACTTAAAGTTATATTGTCCTAATAAGGTAACCTTCTGTTTGGGAATGAAGTTGCTATTATTGTATTACTATAATTTATTTGCTGTCTTTACTTAGAATTGTTTTGGGCTGTTGAAAATTTAAAAAGTAGTGGTGGTGTATTTCTTTGCTGTCTTTAATTGCTGCAAATTTTAGTCTCCCCCTTCCCCCAACTCTTAATTATATGCCCTGTTAAATCTGATTGACAGGAGCTAAACACAAGGGATAGTAAGGGGTGTGGAGTAGGAGGGGCATAAGGGGGAAGAAGCCCACCCTCAGCACGACAAGTGTTTTGACTCATTTATTTATTTATTGGTTTATTTTCTTTTTTTAAAAAGAAAAGTATCTGAGGATCAGTGGCAGGATTTTTAGGACAGTAAATTAATAAAAAGGGAACTAGGAGAGCTTCAGTAACAGATAAGTAGTGGAATTGCAGTATAATGTGGGAAGTGGTGCAATGTAGTGGCTGTGGGGTAGCCATATTCAGGCAGACCTTCTGGACACTGAGGTGCTGCCCTATCTGCATGCATCTCTCTGGACCGCGGGATAGGGTAGCCAGACTCAGAGCAGAAGTAAACTGGGTCAGAGTACCATCACCCCTATCCAGAGACCACCCAGTCCAATGCAACTGCCTCAAAGGATACCGAGAAGGAACACTTGGATGACAGTGGGCTCAGGAGGGTTAGAGCCGGTCAGGCAGAGGCACATCCCAGATCCTATTCCACTCAAGAACTCTTATGCACACTGGCAAATGGGGACAACCAAATAGGAGGTGCCCAGAGAAGTGGAAGGAAAGGATGTGGAGGCTAGCCAAGGAGGTGACCTCATGAGGGACAGCAGTGGACCCCAGAGGAGGAGGAAGTGAATCCTGGTGGGGAACTCCATCATAAGAGGGATCCAGCTAGGAACACAGGAGGGGGAGGACAGGGAGGTGAGGTGCCTACCAGGTGCCACGGCATGGAGGGATGGAAGGAAGATCCTGGGGATCACTGGGAAGGCAAGACAGGAGGGTGAGCTGGATGTCATTATCCACCTAGGTACTAGTGACCTGGCAAATGGGGAGCCAAAGGAAGTTCAGGAAGAGTTTAGGAAATTGGGGAGGGGTCTCAAGCAAGTCGCTACTTCTGTCACTTTCTCAGAAGTACTACCTGCGAGAGGCGAGGGAGAGCATAAGGGTGCATGCACCAGGCACTTTAACTCATGGTTGAGGAACTGGTGCTGTGAGGAAGGGTTTGGATTCATTGGTGACTGGGGATCCACCTAGACGGATGGAGGTTTGTTCAAGCCTGACGGCCTGCATCCATCCTGGAGGGGAATCCAAGCACTCAATGATAAGTTTAAATGCTACATTGACAACATTTAAACTAGCAAAGGGGATACTGGCCAGCAAGGAGGGTACCTACTTGGCTCATCCCCACAGCTAGCAGTGGAACCAGTGAACCAGAGGAGTGGCTGTCTCTACAAAGCAGTGTGCAAGATGGAGATTAAGCCTCAAGAGGTGGATCGGGAAAAGGGCAAAATTTAGCAGAAGGGCAGACAGCAAGGAGAACCAGGATAAAGGACAACCAAGGAAGGGGCTGGAGTAATACAGCGAAACAGTCTAGGAGGTAAATCATGGAAGCCATATGTGCCAATGCCAGGAGCCTTAGCAACAAGATGGAAGATCTGAGGCTGTCATGGTGCAGTCAGACCTGGACATTGTGGCCATCACTGAAACCTGGGTGTAATGATAACCACGACTGGGAGATGGCCATACCTGGCTACAACATATTCAGAAGAGACAGGGCAGGTAGAAAGGGAGGAGGAGTGGCACTGTATGTGAAAAATGACATAAGGGCCACAGAGATCCAGGAGGAACAAAATGGGGGAGAGATACTATGGGTTAAGCTGGAAAGGAAAATGGGGCCAGCCATCCACACAGCTGTGGTCTATAGACCACCAGCCCAGGAGGAAGAAACAGATAGGGAGCTGATGCTAGTCATCCAAAGGATGGCAGACAAGGGTGAGGTAGTACTGGTTGGAGACTTCAATATTCCAGACGGGGACTGGAGCATCCCAGCAGCAGCATCAACTAGGAGCAGATTTATCATGGACTCCCTTCAAGGTGCCTTCCTCAAGCAACTGGTCATGGAACCAACTCGGAAGAAGGCAATGCTGGACCTTGTGCTCACAAACAGGGACAGTGTGATGGGGGTAACAGTGGGGGAGCACCTGGGGAACAGTGACCACCAGTCATTGTGGTTTGAAATCACAGAAAGAGCAGAACCAAACCACACAAAAACACGTATACTGGATTTTAGGGGGGCAGACTTTGGGAAAATGGGGAGATACTTGAAAGAGGCATTAAGGGAAATGGGACAGGAATCAGGGGTTGAGGAACAGTGGGCAGTATTTAAAATGGGGATTACCAGAGCAACAGAATTATGCATTAAGCAGGTTAGCAAGAGGAAAAGGAAGAGGATACCATTATGGTTTTCCAAAGAGGTAGCAAAGAAAGTGAAAGCCAAAAGATTGCATTCAGGCAATACAAAAGACACAGGCATAAGGGGATAGGAGAAGTACCAGGAGAAGCAAAGGGAGGCAGGGAGGTTATTAAGGGAAGCCAAAGCTCAGACAGAAGAACACATTGTAAAATCAGTGGGTAGAGGAACAAAACCTTTTACAGGTACATAAGTGAAAAAGAAAAGGCAAAGGGAGGGGTGAGTGAGACTGGGCGGGAGGATGGGGGGCCACGTGGAGGATGACAACAGTAAAGCTGACATATTGAACAGGTATTTCTGCTCAGTCTTCACTGAGGAAGAGGGCGTAATGGGTCTGAAGGAGTACAAGGGTGAGAATGGTGCAGAAATGGACACAAGTCCCTTTACTCGAAAGGGTCCTGAAGAACTGGAAGTAATAAGAGTTGATAAAGCAATAGGGCAGATGGGGTGCACCCAGGGTCCTTAAGAGCTAGAGAGTGGTGGCTGAACCTCTGGCTATCCTGTTTAGCCGATCACTGGAAACAAGGGAGGTACCCAAAGACTGGAGGACAGCAGATGTAGTCCCCTTATACAAAAGTGGGAACAAAGAGGAAGCAGGAAACTACAGACCAGTCTGCCTCACCTCGGTAGTGGGGAAGATCATGGAAGCACTACTGAAGGAGAGACTGGTGGAACATCTGGTTGTCAATGGACTACAGGACCCAGGGCAGCGTGGTTTCACCAGAGGGTGGTCATGTCAGACCAACCTCATTGAATTCTTTGACTGGGTGACTAGGGAGGTGGATCAGGGGAGGGCAGTGGACATGGCCTATCTGAACTTCAGCAAGGCCTTTGACACTGTGTCACATAGAAGACTATTACACAAACTGGGGAATATGGGTGCGGGCAGGACAGTAGTGTGGTGGGTAGGTAACTGGCTGGGCGGCAGGACACAGAGGGTGGTGGTAAATGGCTGTCACTCCACAGAGGGAAGAGTGACCAGTGGGGTACCACAGGGATCAGTGCTGGGACCGGTCCTATTCAACATCTTCATCAGTGACATTGCGTAGGAGCTAGAAGGCAGAATTTCACTGTTAGCTGATGACACACAAAGCTCTGTAACAGAGTAGACACACCAGAGGGTGTAGACAGAATGAGAAGGGACCTGCAGAAACTTGAAGAATGGTCATGGGTTTGGCAGTTGAAATTCAATGCAAAGAAGTGCAAGATAATGCATATGTGGCACAAAAACCCTGGCACAATATATCAGTTGGGGGTGAGGATATAGCATGCACCAAGCAGGAAAGGGATCTTGGGGTTATCATCTCTGATGACCTCAAGGTAGGGAAACAGTGTGACAAGGCAGCAGGTAAAGCAAATAGGATGCTGGGATGCATAGGCAGGGGCATCACCAGCAGGAAAAGGGAGATCATAATTCCACTATATAAGACACTAGTGAGGCCCCACCTGGAGTACAGTGTACAGTTCTGGAGACCTTACCTACGTAAGAACATAGACAAGGTAGAGAAGGTTCAGAGGAGGGCAACAAAGATGGTACATGGATTGCACCACAAGTCCTATGAGGACAGGTTGTAGGAACTGAATATGTACTCCCTTGAGGAGAGGAGGGAGAGAGGGGATATGATAGAGACATACAAGTATCTTACAGGGAGGAACAGGGTGCAGGAATACACTATTTTTAAGCGAAAAAGATGTTCCAGGACTAGAGGGCATGGGATGAAGTTGGAGGGAGAACGATTCAGAGGAAACGTGAGGAAGAATTTCTTCACAGAACGGGTGGTGTACAAGTAGAACACCCTGCCAGAGGAAGTGGTGGGGGCTGAAACAATCACGGCATTTAAGAATGCACGGGATAGACATAAAGGAATTCTGGAGGTCAGGGGTAAAGGGCAACAGACTTCTAGGAAAACATAAACTGAACTTACAAGCTCAAATGGGCAGACTGGGTGGGCCACAGACCCTTATCTGCCGACATTGTCTATGTATCTATGTATTATAATCTTTTTTAGGATTTGAGGTTACCTGGCGTTATAAGTATATGGCTTTATCTATGCATTATTTCTGGAGAGTAGAGGCTGTTATTTCTGGACACTAACTATAAGTTGTATAAACATTTGATCTGGGGGTCATAACAACACTGTTTTTTGTGGAGTATTTACGGACAAATATTTTCTTTGGTTGGACCACCCATAGTCGTGTAGGGTGCAGCATCTCTTGGACTATCCACTGGACTTTTCTTTTCATAGTGGAATACCCCATATGTGAAATCCAGATTGTTTAGATTAAATATTACTGTCACATTTAATGTATTGTTGGATTGAGATTTAAGATGTCTGACATGAGTAAATCATATGTAATCGTTTTAACTACAAAACAATAAAATATAACTTAAAAAAAATGAGCTCAACTTAACAGAGGCTGATCCTCATGAGTGGTCACTTGCTCTGGACATCGTGAGATTGCTATTCAATGAACGGGGCATCCCAGACGTGGACCTTTTTGTGTCCCCAGTCAATGCCAAACTGCCTCGATTCTGCTTCAGAAATCCAGGATGTGGCATTTTCTGTCAGGATGCATTCAGACTGCATTGGCAAAATCTTTTTCTACATACATTCCCACCAGTCCTTTTAGTGCATAGGGTATTGCTCAAACTGGAGGCACACAGGGGGCAAGAAGATATTGGTAGCCCCCTGCTGGCCTCGACATATATGGTTTCCTCTGTTGAGCACACTGTCAGCAAACAGAGGGTCCTTCTACTCTGGACAGACTTACTGACTCAGGGTCTTCTGGTCAGTCCCAACCTACCTACACTCCTTTCAGCTTCAGGCCTGGCTCCTGAAGAGAGACAACTGAATGGATACAAGGTTTCTCAGAGGTTTATTGAAATACTTCTGGCTGCCCATAAACCTTCCACTCGGAAGACTTACATAGCCAAGTAGAAAACATTTTCCATTTGGTACTCCAAAACCCATATGGACCCCTTTCAGTGTGCACCTGACAAAGTTCTGGAGTACTTGCTGGACCTTTCTGATGCTGGCCTGCAGTATTCCAGTCATAATCTGCTTGTGTGCCATCTCTGCATACGTCTAGCCCATTGATACCCTCTACCTGGCTCATCTGCCACTCTTCAAGAAGCTCAGGAAGCCAGTGGCTGCATAGGACATCATCTTTGTGCTGGATATGCTCACTCGCAAACCCTTTGAGCTCCTTGCGACATGTGAGCTAAAGTGTTTTACTTGGAAAGCAGCTTTCTTAGTGGCCATCATCTCAGCTCACAGAGTGCCTGAGATCCATGCCTTGGTCACAGATCCTCCGTATACTGTTTTCCACAAGGACAAGATAGTTCTCCACACACATCCTAAGTTCCTTCCCAAAGTGGTGTCAGAGTTTCATGCATTCTCCATTCTTTGGCTGTTATGAAGCTCCTTAAATTTTATCTGGACAGAACTAAGGACTACAGGCAATCCAAAGAGATCTTTGTCTCCATTGATCCCAGTCCGAAGGGACAGCCTGGTACAGTCAAGTGCATTTCTGCCTGGATTGTGAGCTATCTACACTATTGCTATGCCATGGCGCAGGTCAAGCTGGAAGGTCAGGGACAAGCCCCAACCCCCAAAGCAGTTGCCACATCCCTGGTAGAGATCCGCTGTGTGCCTGTTGGTGATTTTTGCAGAGCTGCAACTTGGAGCACAGTGCACACTTCTGTTAGGCACTATGCATTGGTTGTCTGTGCTAGGCAGCATGCCACTTTTGGCAGGACTGTCCTGAATGGACTTGTTTTCTTAGTGAGCCCTCGGCTGCTACTGCCGTAATCCGGGGGATGTTGTCTGAGCTTGGTACTTTGACCCACTAGTGTGAGTCATTGGTGAAAATTGATTCCTGGAAGATATGAGAATTACATGCTCACTGTAACTGTTGACCTTACAGAAATATCTTCACCATTGATTTACATGCCACCCACCGTCTCCGGGACTCACTCTAGTCTGTTTATTGATGCTCACCTTGTTCTTGGATTGGGCTGTGAAGACACTATGTTACTGGTTTTTAACCCTTCTTACACTGGTCATCAGGGTTATCTTATACCTTTAGGTTTAGTGCATAAGTACTAGCTAGATTATTCTGCACCTCCTCAGTAAAAAGGTACTGAGGCAGTTGAAGATCGGTGCCGAGGTAAGCCATGCAGCACCAGCCAGTCTCATGTTTCCAAGCATGCATGCAGTTTACCTTAGTGCTAGCCCTTCTGAAAAATGCTGGCTCTTGTAGGGCACTAGTGCAGCCAGCTCAGACTCATTCATGTGAATCAGTGGTGAAGATTTTCCTAGAAGATCAACAATCACAGTGAGTACGTAATTTTAATTTCTTCTAATCAGTGTTTTCATCTGATTACCACTACCCTCCCCTGCCTCACCTCTTAGGTATAGGTGATTCAGTAGTGCTTCATCAGTTTAAATTTTTTTTTCTTATTTTTTTATTTCAGTTTGAAAATTAGTTGAAGTTTTTACATTTTCATTATTAAAAATTGTTTATTGCATAAGTATGCATTGGTTTACTGGACCTTCTGGTTCTTTACTGTTAATTGATCTGGCAGTTGGGATTCAGAGGGCATGAAATCAGTGCTAGGATTGGTTCAAAGCTTGATGGATGTTCCGGGGCTGACAGCATGTGTAGGTTATCTGCTTTAAGTTTTATTCGAACGAAAAATTGATAGAAGAAGGGATAGTTTTAAGGCAGCTAACTTTTTTCACTCAGGGCAGGAACAATAGATTCAGCTGGACCAGGGCAGGAACATTGAAACATTTTTAATAAAACAGTTCAAACAGGAAACTAAAACATAACAGTCAGTTAACGTGTCTTTTTCTGGAATTTTTATAGGGCCCAGAATACTATTTCACTGTTGTTGTATGTAACAGTTACATTAAAAGTTGGCTCGGAGCATGCACAAGAGTTTCGGAAACATTCGACCTCATAATGGTGGTGTTGTGATGTCACATAAATAGTCCCATTTACTCGGACTGTTTCTACACCAGAGTAGATGAGTTTGGAGAGCCACACTGGTGTACATTTGCATGTATAAACTGCGCAGGTACCAAACTGATGTGACTTTTCTTCTCCCCTCCCAAACAGAGGAGCTGAACTGGTGTTGGGGGTGTCAAGTGCTATGTAAATGGCTGCCACTGTTCACCTCACTGCCTGAGGTAATTTAGCATTCTGACACACTGGAAACTCCTTGCAGGATGTTCTCCACAATGCAGTTCCCAAGACACTGGAGTGGAAGCCAATGTGTCCTTAAAGAGCAGGTTTATACATATGACCACTCTCTCCCCCCTTAACTGGTTTAGTAGCTTACCCTCTGGTTTAGTCATCCTTCTAAGGGTGAAATTTTCTACACAGTAATTTTTTTGTTTTAATCCTCGTAAAATTGGATCGCTGGACCTGCAGCCAAAACTCCCCAACTTCCTATACTGGAGGCACGCCCCCATGCTGCCACGTTTCATGATGTCAGTACTGGAACTGCGCAAGGGTGCACTCGATAGACTGTATAGGGGCCAGTTTTTACGTGAATTTTTAAACACTTTTAAGTGCCAGTTTTGATAAAGGAATGCCACCGCTCCACTGACAAGGTCCCTGTGCACTGCCTCCCCCTGAACAGAGCTACTTTGCATCCTCGACTTCCTCCTCCGAGGAAGAGGATATCTCCACACCCATTTGCTGATTATTACAATTATCAGCAGTTCCTCTCAAGGATGCACTTTACCTTCCCTGTTTTGTAGGTCACAGTCTTGTGCATGTGACACTGTCCTTCCTTGGGGAGTACAGCTCAGAATCCACAGTGATCCCTCTATGGCCTCTGTCTTTCTTGGAAGAGTCACACAGTGTCTGGCAGTTTCCCTCCTCCTTCTCTGTTCCAACCCCAAGAGACTGCCAGCACAGGTACAGCGCACACATACACACACACACACAGGTCTCCAGGAGCTATGTCCCATCCTTCCTCGGGTCTGGAGTGGCTGGATACCCCTCTGGGCATCGTTGCCCTGAGCAAGACTGTCCCCCAGAATTTGACTCGGCTGAGTTTGATCGCAGGGGGAGGAGAGTTTTCTTCTCGGTGCATCTCCTCTTGTCTATATCTGCTCATCAGGCACATCAGGTAGCTTATGCAAGGCACCTGTGGGCCACACTGAGGTAGATCCTCATGGCCTTGCCTGATAGAGACACCAAGCGAGGGCATCTTATGACGCCAAGGCAGTAGCCTCCAGGTTAGGAGGAACAGTGGTCTGCATCAGGCAAATGGCATGGCATTGTCTGTCCTGGTTGTCACCCTTGGCCTGGCATATGGTGATTGCCTCGCCTTTCTCGGGGGGGGTGGCTGTTTCTTCTCCCGCAGGGTCAGGCATGTGCTGTCGTGGCACCTTCCCTCTCCTGGGCAACAGGAGTCTCGATCTGCCCTGACCAATCTCAGGTCTCGCCAGACTCATGAGAGCCCCTCCTCTTGTGTCTTTCCCCACAGGAGGCTGAGGAGGTTCCTTCCCTTAGGTTGATGCCAGCACCACCTAGGTGGTGCATGGTACTCACCAACAGTAATGAATGGTGAAGATTGATTTCTGGAAGATATGACAGCATGGGGTAGAGAAGCAGATAATTAACTGGGTAAGGAGCTGGCTTGCTGGATGGACCCAAAGGGTTCTAGTAAATGGTTTACTCTCAGAGGAAAGAGATTTGACCAGTGGAGTGCCACAAGGATCAGTGCTAGGACCGTTACTATTCAACATATTTATTAGTGACATCTCAGAGGGACTAGAGGGTAAAGCGAGTGTGTTCACAGATGACACCAAAGTAGGCAACAGGGTAGATACACCAGGGGAGTGGAGAAAATGAAGGCAGACCTAAAAGCCCTAGAAATGTGATCGAAAATGTGGCAACTAAATTTCAGTGCCAAGAAGTGCAAGGTCATGCACATTGGAAAGATCAACCCAGGAGGGGATTACTACCAAGAGGGACAAAAACTGGAATCCACCAAATAGGAAAGAGATCTGGGAATCATCATCACAGATGATCTGAAAGTGTCAAAACAATGTAACAAGGCAACACTGAGAGCAAGTGGGATGTTGGGGTGCATAGGCAGGGGGATTACCAGCAGAAAGAAAGAGGTCATTCTGCCACTCTATGGATCTCTGGTGAGGCCACACCTGGAATACATCGTACAGTTCTGGAGACTGCATCTTAAAAAGAATATCAACAGACTTGAAACAGTGCAGAGGAGAGCAACAAAAATGATACAAGGGCTGCACAACAAAACCTATGAAGAACGCCTGCATGACTTAAATATGTATTCCCTGGAGCAGCGAAGGGAGAGAAGAGACATGATTGAGACCTTCAAGTTCCTGAATGGTATAAACAAGGTGCAGATCCAGGACCTGTTCCAAACAAGGAATCACTCAAGAATAAGGGGACACGTCATGAAGATGGGGGGGCAAATTCAGAAGTAACACATGAAAGTTTTCTTTACTGAGAGTGGTGGATGCGTGGAACCCCTTCCAAAGGAGATAGTGGAGGCAGAAATGGTAGGAACCTTTAAATGTGCATGGGATAGGTACAAGGGCACCATAACACTGAATAGCAGCTAATAGGAGGGGGTTAGGCTCGTGGGCAGACAAGATAGACTGGATGTTCCCCTTCTGCCAACACTTGCTATGTTTCTATGAAAATTACATACTCACCGTAATTCTTGATCTTCCAAGATATCTTCACCATTCATTACTGCTTCCCACCCACCTTCCCCTTCATGACCAAACCTCTGGGCAGCGCCACCTCCCTGTTGGCCTTCTCCCTTCTCTGGGGCCATTCCTGCTGGCACCTCTTAGGTCTTCTGGGACCTTATTCAAAGAAAAGGGCCTTTACCTTAAGTTCTAGAGGGAGAAGAAGAATCAGCATTTATATAGTGCTTTTCATACACAGTATCCCAAAGCGCTTTACAAGCAATGCTAGACTGGTAGTGAGGTGACTGAATGTGTGGTGGTGGCCATATCGCACATAATCACCCACACACAGCCTGGATAATTGCATGAACCGGTTTATGGGAAGGGGAATGTTGGCCAGGACACTGGGAACGTTCCCTGCTTTTTGCGAAGAGTGCCGTGGGTTCTTTTACTTCCACCTGGACAGCCACCAGGGGCAACACCAGGATGGGCAGAAGGGACCTCGGTTTAACATCTCATCCAAAGGGCAGCACACCCCAGCAGTACAGCGCCCCCCAATACTGCACTCGGATGCCAGCAATTTTTAGGTGCAAGTCCAATCCCAGTGTGGGACGGGAACCCACGACCTTCTGATCCAGAGGCAGATGTGCTACCAACTGAGCCACACTGGCACCAGAAGGCGGGCAGGGATGTCTTGCCTTTTCTAGTTCAGGCCCTTGGGGCTCACGTTGCCCATGTTTCGGAGGGCTCCAGGCACCCTTTTTGCTGGAGCCTTTATAAATCCCAGCACTTCAAATTTGGGGCAGTATTCTGTTCCTAACATCATACCAGCCTACAATGCACGCCTTGTCATGGGGAACTCTTCTGAAGCTCACCTCTTTTGGTATGCTTTTGAACTCTCAGTCTTCATGAGCCCTGGGGGCCTTCATATCTTCCCCCTTTGAGGTACCTTTCAGGGCCCTCTCCACCTTGCTACCTTGGGCAGTTGATCCAGGCAGGGTCCCCGTGGAGCTTCCTCTTTCAGAGATGCTCTGTACCCTACATAGCAATTTGGAGGACTCAGACTCTCTCTATTACCTCCTGCCACTTCAGACATAGTGGTGGTGGAGCTGCCTTGCAGGGATGCACCTTTACTGGCTGGAGATGTGCTTGATACACTCATTGGTCAGGTGCACCTCCATGTCCATGGGGACACTGCCTCCAGATGTGTTCTCTGACCCCTTGAAACATAGACTTTGACGGCAGATAAGGACCACTAGGCCCATCTAGTCTGCCTATTGCCCTACCTACAGGATAGGCCGCCGATCCTAGTTAACCAACAGCCTATATCTTCCTGCCCACCACAAGAATTGCCTTATGTCTGTCCCATGCATTCTTGAATTCTCCCACAGTTTTAGACCCCACAACTTCCTCAGGAAGGCTGTTCCATGCATCCACTACCCTCTCTGTGAAATAATACTTCCTCACATTGCCCCTGAACCACCCTCCTTCTATCTTTAAATTGTGTCCCCTTTTTCTTGCAAGTCTCTTTTTCTAAAAGATGCTACCCTGTTGGACTTTGTTGATTCCCTTGAGGCACTTGAAAGTTTCTATCATGTCCTTGAAGGGGAGAGGGAGAGAGAGAAAGCGAGAGAGAGGAACACCCTCACTGGAATACCATGCCCCAGTCCTCGGCTGGGTCTTCCCTGTAAAAAAAGGGGCACAGAGAAAACGTGATCTTACTTTGAGAGGGCTCTTGCAGTAGGTAATTACATATAGGACTGACGTCGGCAGGTGGCAGGACCCGACGGAAAAATTTCTAGCTAGCAGCCCCTGGTGAGGGACCGCCCCACGTCAGGTGACCGGCGTCAGGAGATGTCGGTATAAAGGGACGGTCCCTGACGCCCGCCTTCCAGTTCTTTCCCACCGTTAGCTCATGCAGCACCTCGCAGAAAAGTTTGTTGCTTCGTCAGCCTACCCTTCGTCGGTTTTTACCGAAATATTTTGATTTTTTTGGTCAACGTCAGGTCATCATCGGTGTATGTCGTCACCTACAACCTCCGAGCACAAAAATAAGTGCGACTCGTGCAGCGCTCAACTCCTGCACAAGGACGGCCATTCCCTGTGCCTAGGCCTCAATCACCCAGTCGAGAAGTGCCAGCACTGCCTCAGCTTCAAAGCGGCTACCCAGAAAAGGCGGCAGCAATCACTGGAAGCCCACATTTTGAAGAAAAAGATGAGTTCGTTGGAGAAGGAGCTCAAAAAACTGAGGCAGGCTTCCACTTCCCCCGAAGGCCATCGGAAGAAGAAGGATAAGGAGAGGCACGGGACAAGGCTCCTCTATCGCGTCTCCCTCACGGGGAGCCACGGGTCTCAGATGCGTCCCTCGGGGACCGCTCCTCGACAGCCGCCTCGGAGGTTTCCGGGCGTCAACCGCCTGTCTGGCTGGTGCTCGGGCCTTTCAGGTGCCTCCGGGCAGTTGGAGGCCTCCGCCCCTGGTTGGCTGCAGGTTCACGGCCTACTGGCATGGGCGACTCTGGTATGCCGGGTGTCGGCTTCTCCGGCGTCTGTGCAGAGAAGCGGTAAGGCCTTCGACCCTTTGAGGGCGGCGCAGCCCCTCTCCCACTGGACCAGGCCATCCTTCTCCTCGGTCTGCTTCCAGTGAAGGCTCCCATAAGTCGGACGCCGCTCCTCCGGCACCAGCTGTAGAACCGCTTGCGTCGGTTCGTCCAGCGTCGATCAGCGACTGAACTGACGATGGACCTCCCTATGTCCATCGTCCCCGGTTCTCTGCAGCCTTCGCTGCCGTCTGGGGACCCAGAGTCCCCCCAGCCCGACCCCAGGGATTTTTCCCCTCCATCCCCGGGCGACGCTGGGGACCTTCCTCCGTCGGACCGTCCTCCTGTAGGTGCGCTGGATCTGATGTCAGCTCCCCCGACATCGGCCCTGATGCCGGTTTTACTGACTCTGGCTGACATCCCGCTTCCGGATGTCGCCCTACCGCCAGGCCCTCCGCCCTCCAGGCCCTCCAACTTGGATCCGCCTGTGAGGCCACTGGCCAGGCCGTCTGCTCCGGCAGCTCCTCTGGCTCCTGGGTACCCTTCGTCCTATCCAGCGCTGACATACCGGGACCACAGTATCAGGCGCCGCAGTACCTGATGCCAGTCTTTCCGGCCCGCAGTACCCAACGCCACAATACCTGACACTGGGCTATCCGCAGCTGGGTTTTGGATACTCTCCATATGGGTACAACCTGTATCCTTATCCCCGGCCTCCTCCTCCTCCTCCACCGCCCCCACAGCTGGCGATGGACTTGCAGGAGACTCTGGCCTCCTGGTGGGCTGAGGCCAAGGCTCAGCTCACCAGGAGGGTCGGGAGCCACCTACTGACAACGGTGCCATCTCAGGTTCTCATACATCCGAGGCGGCACACTCCCTCACCACCTTCGGACTCCAGGGTTCTCCCATCTGGGTCCAGAGAGGGGCAGGACACTCTTCCCCGGGGGCTTCCCAAGGGGTCCGTTCCTCCCCCTGGTCGGGAAAGGGAGTCTTTTTCCTCTTTCTCCTCCTCTTCACCCTCGGACTCCTCATATTCCTCCAATGGTTGCTCCGAAAGGGGCGACGAGCCACGCTGTCCTTCGAAGCCCAGGCCAAGGACACCTCCGAAGTCTCCTCTGGAAGATCCTTCTTTTACAGAGTTGCTAAGGAAAATCCAAGAGGTTCATCAGTGGCACTCTTTGGAACCAGATCCTCAGTGTTTGAAACTCGCTGAGCATCTGGATCTGCCCGTGACAGCTCCTACTTTGGTGCCACCCTGGATAGAGCTTCATGCCGACCTTGTTACCACTATCTGGAAACAGCCGTCGGGTTCAGCCCCACTTCCACGGAAGTTGAATAGGCTTTACCAGGCTCCCTGAGGGTGTTGATTTTCTAGATTCTCACCCTCGTGCTGCCTCTATCGTGATTAGCGCTGCTCACGGCCAGTCGGCCAACCCAGAACATCTCAGCTCGTCGCCACCTGACAAAGAATCCCGCCTACTGGACCTGTATGGAAAGAAGATCTTTGCTTCCTCCACGCTGGGGATTAGGGTCCTGAATTATTTCGGCCATATGGGGGACTACCAGAAGGCCATTCTGACTCAGGTGGAAGCCAAACTGGACTCCTTGCCAGACTCCCAAGTCAAGCAGGAGTTGGCTGATCTTGTCCGCTCTGCACATTCTGCCAGTCGACACATGCTTTGTGCGACCTACGATGCAGTGGACACTGCTGGACGGAGCTCAGCGTTTGCCATAGACTTACGTCGTCATGCTTGGCTCTGCGTGTCAGGGTTGGTCCCGGAAGTGCAATCCACTATCCAGGAAGCGCCCTTCCGGGGGTCAGTGCTTTCGGTGGTGATGTCAAGAACATCATCACGATTTGCAAGAAGAGGGATGGCACTGAAGTCTGTTGACTCCATGTCGCCCCCACCAGCAGCAGCGCCGTCCCTTTCACAGACTGAATCGGCCCAAGGCGAAACCCCAGGGAAGGCGGGCTGCAAAACGCCGGGCCCCCACAGCTGCTAAGCCCCCCCGTCCAAAAAAGCAGCGGGTGCTTCAGTTGCAGCGCTGCCCCACACTACCTGACTCCTTCCCTCTCCCACAACCTCCAGACTTCCCGGAGGAACCGGTAGGAGGGAGATTTTCCCTCCACCTTCCGGGCTGGGAGAGGATAACATCAGATTCTTGGATGCTCCAGCTGAACGCAGAGGACACTCAATAGTTTCTTCAAAACCACCTCGCCACCCCTTCTAAAGTCGTCATATTCAAGGGAACACCTTCTCTTGGCCCAGGAGGAAATTTCAGCTCTACTTCTGAAACAAGCAATAGAACCCATCCCTCTTCATCTGCAGGGGACGGGTTACTATTCCAATTTCTTCCTGGTCCCAAAGAAGACAGGAGATCTCAGACCAATTCTGGATCTCAGTTCCTTGAATCTTTTTGTGGAATACAAAAGGTTCAGGATGCTCTCGTTGCAGAACCTTCTGCCCCTCCTCCAGCTGGGTCAATGGCTGTGTGCCCTGGATATGCAGGATGCTTACCTGCACATTTCCATTCGCCCGTCTCACCGCAAATATCTTCATTTTGCGTTCCAGGGGGGCCACTACCAATTCAAGTCACTTCTGTTTGGCCTGTCCTCAGCGCCCCAAGTGTTTACCAAATGCCTGGCAGTGGTAGCGCTACCTGCGTGCCAGGGGGTGCAGGTTTTCCGTACCTGGACGACTGGCTCTTGGCGGCCTTGTCCAGGAGGAACTCCTCGCTGCCTCACACCTTACCCAGCAGGTTTTACCTGCCTGGGTATTACCATCAACCATTCCAAGTCTCACTTGATCCCATCCCAGAGACTACAGTTTATTGGGGCAATTCTAGACATGACCATGGGCAGGGCCTTCCTGCCACCGGACAGAGACATCCACCCTTCAGACTCAGATAAGTCTGTTGTCCAGCCACAGGAGGGTCAGTGCAAGGTCAGTCCTTACGCCTTCTTGGGCTCATGGCGGCTACTATCCCGACAGTTCCTCGCGCTCGACTCCACATGAGAGTTTCTCAGTGGACTCTCCGCTCCCAGTGGGATCAATTAGTGGACAACTTAGATCACCCAGTTCTAGTCTCCTCACCGATGCTTTGAGACTTGCAGTGGTAGATGGTTCGAGAAAACCTGTTTCAGGGAGTTCCTTTCTTTCGTCCTTCCCCCTCCCAGGCTGTAACCACAGATGCCTCGGGCGAAGGTTGGGGAGCCCATCTCGGTCCCCATCGGACCCAGTGCTCCTGGTCCAAGCTCGAACAAACACTCCACATCATTGTGTTTGAGCTTCGGGCAGTGTTGTACGCTCTCCAAGCCCTTCACCAATACATCCTTCCCGGCCACCTAGCTGTCCAGACGGACAACATGTGTGTGGTTTGGTACATCGACAAACAAGGGGGGACTCGGTCCTACCCTAATTGCAGGGAAACAATGAGGGTTTGGGAATGGGCAACACAACACGACCTTTACCTCACGACAGTTCATGTTCCGGGAGTTGACAACACCCTGGCAGACAAGCTAAGTCACTCTTCTGCTCTGACTCATGAGTGGGAACTGGACCAAGGGGTCCTAGACAATATCTTCCGAGTTTGGGGAACACCACAGGTCGACCTGTTCGCATCCCCTCTAAACGCAAAGCTTCCTGTCTTCTGCTCGCTTGTTCCAGAGCGAGGTGCTTTCTGGAAAGACGCTCTGTCTCTAGAATGGAAGGACAAATTTGTCTATGCCTTTCCCCCAATTCCACTTATTTCAAATTTTCAATTTCAATTTCAACTTTATTTTTAAAAGGCGCTTTTCTTAAATCAAAGCTCTGTACAGATAAATATGACAATAAATATAGTAAATCAAATCAACAGAAATCTTTAAAAGCTATATTAAAAGGTGGGTCTTCAACTCCTTTTAAAACTAAGAGCAGTCCGGGCAGTCTAACTGACCTGATGAGGTAGAATTCCACAGGGTAGGTGCCATAAAACTAAAAGATCTAGCACCAGATGTTTTCAAATGTACCCTGGGAATCTCTAGCAATCCCTCGTCAGTGGATCGGAGGGGGCGAGAGGGACTGTAGGGGCACAGGAGCTCTTTCAGGTAGGTAGGTCCCAGATCATGTAGGGCTTTATAGGTCAGCAAACCGACCTTGAAGGTGATTCGCCAAAACACTGGCAGCCAGTGCAGTCCGTGGAGCACAGGCATTATGTGACTGGATCTAGAGACTCCAGTCAACAGCCTGGCTGCACTTTCTGCACCAGCTGCAGGCAGGCGGTTCAACCCCGATAGCCCTAGGTATAGGGAGTTACAGTAGTCAACGGGAGAGTAACAAAGGCGTGGATTAATGTTGGAAGGTCCTCTGGAGGAACCAAGTGCTTCACCCTGGCAATATTCCTCACATGAAAAGAGAAGTCTTCACAACCGCTGACACCTGGGATTTGAGTGTCAAGCGGTCATCAAGTATTATGCCAAGGTTTGACCTGGTCTGAGGTCGTCAGCTGGACACCTCAAGCCATAGGCCTGAGGGATCCTTCTGGCAGACCCGCCTCACAGCGACCTAAATCCACAACCAACACCTCAGTTTTCTCCGGATTTAACCTCAGCCAACTCCATTCATCCATTCTTGGATTTCTTCAAGGCAGTTATTAAATACCGACAAGGCAGCGTCCTGACCGGCACAAAAGACATATACAGCTGGGTATCATCAGCATAGCAGTGAAAACCAGACCGTACCGTCTAATAATCGCCCTAATGGTAGCATATACACGAAAACAACAGGTGCTAAAGCGGGCCCTGCGGTACCCCACAGGGCAGGAGAATGATGTTGAGGAAAAAATTCCGACACCACTTTCTGAGTCCTACCCTCAAGGTAAGATTGAAACCATCTGAGGACCGTACCAGACAGTCCACAGACTAACCATAGGCGCTCAATAACACACCATGGTCAATCTGTGTCAAATGCTGCCGAGAGATCAAGTAGTACCAAGATGGATCGGGTCCTCACGACTCTAGCCATTAGGAGGTCATTTAGTACCCATCACGAGTGCTGTCTCGGTACTATGCCTTTTCTAAATCCAGACTGGAGCAATCATAGATATTGTTGTTGACCAGATGATCCTCCAACTGCCTGCGACCACTTTCTCAATAACTTTACCCACAAAGGGTAAGTTAGAGACTGGCCTGTAATTTGCTAGACAGTATGGGTCTAAGGAGGGTTTCTTTAAAGGGGCTTAATTATAGCCTCTTTGGGGGATCTGGAAAATCCCCTCCCAAAGACTTCCATACGATCAGAGCTAGGACTAGCCAATCTTAACTCACGCAACCCACTAAAGAAGCGTGGGACCAGGTCAAATTACAGCAGGTCGGTCACAGTGCTCGAATGATCATCACAACATCCTCGATTATGGGAAGGCTGAAGTCAGACCATTCAACTGGGTGCTTGACATCTCCTGTCGACCACCGCTGCTCCCATTAGGAGGGAAGAGCAGAATGTCCGATCTGATTTTGGCAACCTTATCTGCAAAGAAGAGTGAGCTCCTCACACCATTCTTGAGATAAGGCTCTTCTGGGCTGAAGACAGACTGGATTGCACAGTCTGTCCACAGTCCGAAGAGCTGAGCCGGTCTGTTCTGTGCAGCCACTATCTCTCTGGACAGGAATTCTGCCTTCTTACGAGATTCGGATTGATAGACCAAATAATGGTCCATCAAACTAAGCTTGTCATCATCACAACGGACCTTCGCCAACGCCTCTCCAGCCTTCGCCCAACTCTCCTCAATTCCCTCATGGTCTCATCAAACCAAGGAGACCTGGGGCGAGGAGTAAGAGGACGAACACGAAATGGTGCAATAGAATCCAGGGCCCCTGCTACTGCCTCATTATAGGCACATAGCAGAACACCTGGATCCATGCAATCTATCGGTAGGCTCGATAGGTCCAACACTGCCATCAGGTCCTCTGGGGATACACCCCTCAAAGGGCGGTATCGAACCATCTCCTTAGGGGCAGACCTAGCAGGGGTGGCCTCAAAACTGAATCTAATGGAGTGATGGTCTGACCATCCAGCCGTTTCCACCACCAAGTCAGATATCCCCATCCCAGAAGGAACACCAGGTCCAATGACGTCCACCCATGGGTCGAGGAGAAACCACCTGTGTGAAGCCAGTGATATCATCAACTGGAGAAATCTTGACAAACGAGAGAATTCATCGTCGACCCAAGCATTGAAGTCCCCAGTACCAACCATCTAGGGGACCCCAATGTTAGGTCGACAATGAAGTCTCACGATTTCCTGCAGAAAAACATTTCGCAAATCACCTGGTGAAGCGGTATCACGAGAAGTATCCTGCACCCCACACCCTCGCCCACAAATGTACTCAAAGGATCTGGTGACTCCCGCTGGCACCTCCACCAGACCCAGTTCTGACCTAAAACACATGGCAACACCCCGCCCCTACGATCCTGCCTTGGGCGGTGTATCACCGAGTACCCAGCCGGGATTGCTGCGGCTAATACAGGCCCAGCATTTTCATCCAGCCAGGTCACGGTGATGCATGTAGGTCAGATGATTCGACAAGATCAGCTATAATAGCTGTCTTGTTTTAATAGACCTGGCATTGCATAACACCGCCCGAGTAGGACAAACCTCCGATAGTGACCGGCCTACCTGCTGGTCCAATCCAGGGCCCTTGGGTATGGGCACAAGACAGGAAGGCCCTCTCTCCCGTGCCCATTTCGCCCCAGGGCGTCTCCTTGACCCTACAATCCCAATCCGCCCACTCCTTTCCATTCCCCCTCCAGCATGGGACCTCCGTCTCCTTCTCACAATCCCCAAAGCCCTACACCTCCTATAAACTTCAGCTGGCAGCGGGGGACAGGAGAAAGGGCGGAGGTCCCTAAGCATAGAGGGGGAATAATACCCGACCGTCTTACAATCACTCCAGCACATCTCTGCACTAAAATAAAACACTCACAATAAAATAAGATCTAACAAATTCTAGTGCTGTAAAATCATCTATTCAAATTCTAGTACTATAAAATTATCTATTATGATTCTAGTTCTGCCCCCCACAGTACTCTCACCACTGCAGGAAGAGGAGCACCCACCTAAAACTACTAAAAATATGATTAAATGGCTTTAACGTTTATCCAATAATCAAACAACACAGTTTCTTTTGAAAGTTCAAGAAAGAGTTAAGAGGTCTTTTATTGTCCACAGCCGTGTGCTCTCACCACTTTAGACTATGAAGGTTTTTTTTTTAAAAGTGTGCCAGCCTCCTCTCACAAAGTGGCAACTTCCCATGAACAGTTCTGATCTTTCTAAAAGATAAATTACAAACTTATCCCATGAGTCTTGCAGAAACTAGCTTCAGAAGGAGACGAATAATTCTGATTGCTCCTTTCTGGCCCAGGCAAGTTTTGTTCTCTCTTCTACAACAATACTCAGAGGATCATCCTCTTCCTCTATCTTGAGGTTTATTGACCCAGGATCAGGGGACCCTGGTCCATCCATCCCTCAAATCTCTTCAGCTGCACGCATGGCTCCTGCAGACTTAGCTCAATCCCGTGGCGGAGATTTTGGTGGAGGCTAGAAAAACCTCCACTAGATCCACCTACGCCATGAAGTGGAAAAGATTGACTATCTGGGCTGCTTCCAAGAACGTGGAACCCTTCTCCAATTCAGTGGGGCTTCTGCTGGAGTATCTACATCATCTGTTTGACCTGGGTGTCAGTCATTCTTCTCTGAAAGTCCACATGGCGGCCATCTCGGCCTATTATGTCCCCTTTGCAGACAAGACATTTGCTCAATTGGAGGTCTCTAAGACCTTTCTCAGAGGGGTCCTCCATCTGAGACCCCCTGTACGTACTCCTGCTCCCCCTTGGGACTTGAACTTTGTTCTCGAGAAACTTTCTCTGCCTCCCTTCGAACTGGCAGCTTCCGTAGAATTTAAGTTCCTTTCATGGAAGACTGTCTTCCTGGTGGCCATTACTTCGCTCGGAGAATTTCCGAGCTCAGGCCCTGATGTGCAAAATTCCATACTTGATTTTTCACAAGGAACGTGTTGCTCTGCACAGAACCCTAAGTTTCTCCCTAAGGTAGTAGCGAGTCTACTGTAAATCAGTCCATAGAGTTATCCGCCTTTTTCATGCAGTACTCTAATCAAGGGAGTATTTACTCCATACTGTGGATGTTCACCGGATTCTGAGATACTACACCAACAGGATGAAGGATCTCAGAAAGACTTGATCAATTGTTCATCTCTTTTGCTCATAAACGGGAAGGCAATGCGGTTTCTAAGCAATGCCTATCTAAGTGGTTGGCTCATTGCATCACTTTTTGTTATGACAAATACAACAAGACCCTCCCAGGTCAAGTAAGAGGCCACTCCACCAGAGGAGTAGCTGCCTCAGCAGCTTGTTTCAAGAATGTGGCAGCGGCAGATATCTGTGCTGCCGCCACCTGGACTTCCGTCTATACCTTTACTAAACACTACAGTTTGGATATTGCCTCTTGCCGTAGAGCAGGCTTCAGGCTGGCTGTTTTGCAAGGCCTCTTATCTTGAAGCTTGCACAGTTAGAACTGCTTCTTGGAGTAGTTTTCCTCCTCCCGGTGCCTTTCTTTGTTCCAGACTGCTTGGGATTCTGTCCTATTTGTAATTACCTACTGCAAGAGCCCTCTCGAAGTAAGATAGTACAGTTATGTAAGAACTTATCGTAACAGTAGATCTTCGAGAGTGGCTCTTGCAGTAGGTAATACTTTCCCACCCTCCATCCCCTAGGCTTTTCAGCCCCTTTTCCAGTGGCGAAATATCCGCTCCTCCTCTTGTCCAACCTCTTCTGGCCTGTGGCGGGAAAGAACTGGAAGGCGGGCGTCAGGGACCGCCCCTTTATACCGACGTCTCCTGACACCGGTCACCTGACGTGGGGGCAGTCCCTCGCCAGGGACTGCTAGCTAGAAATTTTTCCGTGGAGTCCTGCCGCCTGCCGACGTCAGTCCTATATGTAATTACCTACTGCAAGAGCCTCTCTCGAAGATCTACTGTTACAGTAAGTTCTTAAGTAACTGTACTTTCTTTGTCTTCCTTGGCAGGTATTGAATTCAGTGTCATGCCTTGCTAATGGCACTTTGTCTGGAAGGGTTTCTAGGACAACTCGGCATTCAGCCACTCCTTGGAGATTTCTGCCTAGATAGGGCATACAGCCTAACTTCTGTTCTAAAACTCTGCATGGCGTTTCCTGTCCACATTCTACAGGGAAGTCTCTCAGCCTACCCTAAGAGTAATGCGGAGACTGCTCATCCTTGATTGGGGTTAAGGGACTCTCCCTCTCTGTCTCTCTCTCTCTGTCTTCACTCTCCTTCTCTTCTTTCTCCATCTCTTTGGCCTGCCCAGTGGTTTTGATTACCCCTGGCTCCTAAGATCAGCCTAGAGTCCTTGCCTCTCCCTCTTGTGGTCAGCCTTAAGAGCTTTTATATCCTTTCCTTTTCCTGTCCCTTGGGCCCCTTGCCCCACCCTTTCCATTTCTCTTCTCTGTTTCCTCTCTGGCTAGCAGAACAGAGGGTTGGAGATCAGCATCAGTTACTGGCCAACCCATGAGCACCACGTTCTGCATCACGCTCGAGAATGGTGCCTTCCCTGACATCAGCTTCCCTCCTCAAGAGTTTTAAAGCTATATGCTCCTGCGGGGTCCTTCCTCCGACTTGAACCCACCAATGAATGGTGAAGATATCTTGGAAGATCAAGAATTACGGTGAGTACGTAATTTTCATTTCTCACTCTGTGACGCCCACTCTTTAGCTTGTGAAAAAGTCATTGACAAAATGACTGATCTATGGCAACCTTCAGTCACTGGCAGAACAAGCATTTTTCTTTTCTATATAAAGAAAAGGCATCTTTCTCAGAACCATTGCCAGGATTTTTGCAAGGGGGTTCTTTTCATAAAAGCTGGGAATCTGGGGTCCTAGATGCTCTGTGGTGCATTTTGTGGCTTATTTTGAAGTTAAATAACTAATATTTGAGTTCTTCTCCACTCCTTGCTCTAAGGGAAATGATTACTATCGGGTTTGCTGCAGGGTGAATACATGTATGTATTTAGTCCCTAAGGCTAGCAAGATGCTGATAATGCACTGTACCCGACACATAGAGCATGCAGCTGTGAATAGCTAGTACAATACTCAGTCAATCACAGCTGCTCCTTGCTGATGTGCCTGCTGGCTTGTAGTCCAGGTCTCTGTGGGCCTAGATGCTCTGTGTGCGTTTTTGGCTTATGTTGAAGTAAAGAACTCATGTCCGCTCTTCTTGGAGGAGTTAGACAGGAACTAGTGGGACAGATCAGGAGGATCTGCGATAAGGGGTAGTGTGGTGTTTGTGGGGGACTTCAACATGCCAGGAGTGGACTGGAGTACCCCAACAACCAGGAACAGAAGGGAGCAGGTACTGCTGGATGCCTTCCAGGAGAGCTTCCTGCTGCAAATGGTCAGTGAACCAACCAGGTTAGGGAATACCCTTGACCTTGTGCTTGCAAATGGGGACTTTGTGAGAGAACTTACAGTGGAGGAACCGCTGTCAGGGAGTGACTACCACTCAGTGTGGCTCACATTGGATATGGGCAAGGAAGGAGTGGAATCTGGCACAAGAGTGCTGGACTTCAGGAGGGCCGACTTTGGGAGGATGGGGGAAGTGGTAAAAGGGTACCTGGCCAGAATTCAATCTAGTATGGGCACTAACCAGAGGTGGGAGCTCATAAAACTAGTGATAGTGGAGGCAACAAAAACCTGCTGCAAGGCCCAGTGCAAGAATGCTAGGGCTAAGAAACCGAGCTGGTTGAGCAAGGAGGTCATGGAAAAGGTAAGGAGGAAAAGAGCTGCCTTTGTGAAGTACAAGAAAACAGGCAGAGGGGAGGACAGGGAGGAGTACTTGACGGAATCGAAGGTGGTGACAAGGGCAGTAAGGGGAGCCAAGGCCTCTACATAACTCAGGCTGGCACAAGGCATTAAGAAGGGGGAGAAGGACTTCTTTAGGTACATCAGGGAGAAAAGGAGTTGTAAGGACCTCATAGTAAGGATCAGGAAGGAGGGGGTTGAGTGGAATCATGGTGCGATAAGGCAGAAGCACTAAATGAGTACTTCTGCTCAGTATTTACTAAAGGGAAGAGGGGGGTGACACCCAAGGGGGGAGAAATGGCAGAAACGGGGGGGAGGGGTGACAGATGGGGAAATCATGGAGGGCAGAGTTCGGGAGGATTTGAAGGCACTGAGGGTGGATAAGGCACCAGGCCCAGATGGCAGCCACCCCAGGGTACTGAAGGAGCTGGCAGAGGTCCTTGCAGGACCTTTAGCAGACCTATTTAATGCCTCACTATATTCAGGGTGTGTACCTCCGGACTGGAGGATGGCCCATGTAGTGCCCCTCCACAAGAGTGGTACCAAGAATGAACTGGGAAACTACAGACCAGTGAGCCTCACATCCATCGTGGGTAAGCTAATGGAGACTATCCTGAAGAAAGGCTGGTGGCCCTCCTAGAGGCCAAAGGACTACAGGACAGTAGACAGCATGGCTTCATATGGGGCAGATCCTGCCAAACCAATCTGGTGGAGTTCTATGACTGGGTAACTAGGCAACTGGACAGGGGCCATGCAGTGGATGTCCTGTATCTGGACTTCAGTAAGGCATTTGACTCAGTGCCACATGGAAGGCTGGGAAGTAAGTTAGTAGGCACAGGAGTGGGTGCAAAGCTGGTGAGATGGGTAGGGAACTGGATTCAGGGAAGGCAGCAGAGGGTGGTGGTGAGTGGGGAGCTCTCACAGCCAAGGGTAGTGACGAGCGGTGTTCCACAGGGCTCGGTGTTGGGACCAGTGTTGTTTGGGATATTCATTGCAGACATATCATTGGACATCAAGAGCAAGATCAGTCTGTTTGCTGATGATACCAAGGTAGGAGCAGTGGTGGATGACCTAGGGGGGAGGCAGGGGTTGCAGGATGATCTGACAAAGCTTGAAAGCTGGTCAGACACCTGGCAACTGGAGTTTAATGCCAAAAAGTGCAAGGTGCTGCATTTTGGGATGAAGAACCCAAGGAGGAGTTACCAGCTGGGGGGAGTGCAGCTAGCCCAAACAGAGGAGGAGAAGGATCTGGGGGTGCTCATTACAGGGTCAATGAACAACTCGGCACAGTGTAGGAAGGCAGCTGCAAAGGCCAACAAAATGCTGGGTTGTATTGCAAGGGGTATATCCTCGAGGAGGGAGGAGGTGATTCTGCCACTGTATAGGTCATTAATTAGACCACACCTGGAGTACTGCGTGCAGTACTGGCGCCCGTATCTGAAGAGGGACATTAAGTTACTGGAGGGGGTGCAGCGCAGGGCGACAAAGATTATCTAGGGGCTGGGGGACTTATCATACGAGAGGAGGCTGAGGGAGTTGAACATGTATTCACTGGAGGAGAGGAGGGACAGGGAAGATATGATTGAAACCTCTAAGTACATGAAAGGAATAAACAAGACAGGTGCAGAGGGGCTGTTCAAAGTAAGGAAGGGGAGGGACACCAGGGGCCATGATATGAGACTGGAGGGAGGAAGATTCAGGAGGGAGATGAGGAGACACTTTTTTACAGAGAGGGTGGTGGCTGGGTGGAATGCTACCTGCTGAAGTGGTATGCAGTAGAACAGTGGACTGCTTCAAATGAGGATGGACAGGACAAGGGGAGGGTCAATGAAGGGGAAGTTTGGAAGGGAGGGGCAGCCGTAGAATAAGGGGTGCTAGCTGCACATTCAAGCAGACTTGATAGACCTCTAGGCCTTTATCTGCTGGCAAATTTCATATGTTTGTATGTTCTCCACCCCTTGCGCTAAGAGAAATTATTACTATCTTGGTGGCTGCAGCTTGAATACATGTGTATGTATTCAGTACCTGAGGCTAGCAAGATGCTGATAATGTACTGTACTTGACGCACAGAGTCTGCAGCTATTGTTGGCTGTGTATTGTATTACCTTGCTACTGTGCCTACTGGCTTCCAGGCGCCACTAGGCCCCCAGACGCCCTGGTGAACTAATTGTCCTGTGGTGTATTTGTGTGCTTTAAGCTAAATAACTCATCTCTGAGCTCTCCTCCATCCTTTGCTCTATTCTCTGGCTGGTTGCAGGCTGAATACACACCTATGAATTCTGTACTGCCCACCACCAATGCGTAACCCCATCAAAGATTATGCACTGTCATTTTAAATGGGAAGGGTTAGTCCTAAGAGCACCACACCCAAGTGTGTGACTAGTCCAAACTTGTAGTTTATGTGCAAAAATATTTTTTTTACAACACCGTATCTGCCATGTTACAGACCAAACTTTTTCAACACATACCAACCCACAATAGGAAAACAAATAGGCAGTCTGTCCCATGTTGTCTTATTGTCACCTCTGTGTGTGTACTTTGTCAGCAGTTTAATTTAGCACTTTAATAAAACAGTGCTTTGATCACTGTTGAAGGCTGGTGCATCTCTTTTCGATCTGCAAGGAAGACTGCACCCTGATTTGTTTTAGGGGTAGGGTGGGGTTTTAGGTTGGAAACCCTAAAGCCACATTCATTACTTTTGTCGCTTTAGCTTGAACCCTAAATGTTGTATTAACACAGTTTTTGCAAAGAATTTCCTTACTTTTGAGATAGTATAATTATATTCTTATTTGTATGTGGGAGCACCGGCACCTCGGCCCTGCACTTGCATTTCTATTGAAACAATAATGAATTTTCATCATAGCCTTCTTATTACCCCCACTTCATGAACCTGGTACTGAAAATGTTGAAATCCACACCAAAGCGTGATTCTGCGCCACCTCAACATCATTGCGCACCACCACAGGTGTGAAAACACAGTTTAGTCAGGGTTTCATAAATGACATCTGTCATGTTCATGAGGTAAATAGATGGTTGTGTTGAAAATTTAGGGGTCAACATACTTAAAATTGCCACAGTTACAAGCGAGCATTGCATTTCAAGGTAGTCATCTTCTGACCAGACCTCATGAACAAGGGTCATAAAATGTTCTAATCCTGGCCAAAAGGTGATTTCACCAAGCGTCCACAAAATCGCTTTTGGGACAGATTTGTAAAATTTCATTGATATCATTTATGAGGTGGGGTCTTAAGAATGCCATGTTGAAAACTTGTGTAAAATATGCAGAAATGGCAAAGTTATGCACCAAGTTGAAAACCCATTGAAATACACTAAAGTGCACTTATCTTAGTTTCTCAGTTGATGTAAACTGTGGACTGATATTCCATAGTTTATGTAAACTGTGGAATAATATTCTGCAGTTCATGTAAACCGTGGAATAATATTCCACAGTTCACGTAAACCATGGAATAGTATTCCGCAGTTCATGTAAACCGAGAATAATATTCTGCAGTTCATCAAAAGACCTCATGAAAAGGGTTCCCCATACAAAACTTCATACAGCTATTTTGAAGTGCTTACTGAGCAAGAACCTGAATGTTTAAAATGTATTAACTTTGGGACAGATTAATATTTTTCACCAAACCACCAAAGGAAAACCTTCTAAGGCAAGCACTTTCTACCCTGAAAATTTTAGATCAGAATTCCAAACCTTCTGGGTGCTACACAGTGACAAAAACCAGCAGTATTTTTACATGTTTCGCTATCTATATCCTGAAAGCCACACATCTGACCGAGAAATGAAACTTGGCACATCAGGAGACCTACCACACTAGGGTTCAGCACAAAAATCTACAAAATAAGAGGTGTTTCATTTATAGATTTCTTTTAGATTTTTTATAATGCATGCAAAATTTTGTGCAAATCTGTTGAATGGTTGCAAAGATATTAAAGTTAAAAATTTGATGTTTAACATTAAAGTGCTTACTCCACCCTAAATATAGTGGTGCTACTGCACCACTATAATTTGTGCAGTAGGAGTGGACATAAACAGAGTGTGATAAATTCATTTATCTGCGCAACTGTGTGTATAAATGTCGTTTATCCACACAGTTGTTATGTCAGTAGGTCCAGCACAAGCATTTGGAAAGCATTTAGAATGTTCGGCCTCAGTAGCAGTACTAACCATATTCAAATGCAAATAACTTTAAAATGAAAAACTGATAGCATGGTACTGTGAGCAAGAACGTTGTTCAGCACAAAAATATCTACAAAATGAGTGCTGTTTCATTTATAAATACCTTTTAGATTTTTTTATAATTAGCAAAAAAAAGCAGAACATTTTTTTGACAAACAAATTCAAAGAAATTTAAAATGAAAAACGATAGCATGGTACTGTCAGCACAAAGTTGGTCCAGCACAGAAATATCTACAAAATGAATGCTGTTTGATTTATAGATACATTTTAGGTTTTTTTTTTAATAATTAGCGGAAAAAAAAATTGATTTTCTTTGCACTTTTACAACAAACGCAAATAACTTTAAAATGAAAAATGATAGCATGGTACTTTGAGCACAAAAGTTCAGCACAATCTACAAAATGAGAGGTGTTTCATTTATAGATTTATTTTAGATTTTTTATAATTAGCAAAAAATGGCAGAAAATTCAGTTTTTATTCATTTTTTTGTTGAACAAATGCCCCCCTTCAAAAAAAAAAGCAAAACACAAAAGAATTGTGCATCAGACTTTTTCATTATGTACTGTCCATAGTGTAAAGTTGGAGCATCCATTGCTGCCGCTTAGCAATCACTATGCTAAGCGGAGCTACACTGGGAAAAATGTTATAAAAAATTGAACACAGATTACACTAAACATAAATAAAAAAGCATTAAAAAAACTCTTATCCTATTGCATAAATGGAATATGCAATGGAAAACTCATGGAAAACTTGATTTATCTGCACTCGAGTAGTTTGACCTTGGACTCCTCATTTGTGGCTTATGCCACTTGTGAGGTTACCCAAGGTCAAACTGCTCTTGTGCAGATAAATCATTATTCACTTATTTCCATTATAACCCTTATGTGTATATATGAGAGGATAATAAATAGTCTGCAATCAGTAAAAAACGTATGTATTCGAGAGGTTGCCGTAGTGACAGTTTGAACCTTGAGAGCGAAGCGTGCAGGAACAGGTGTGAGGGTGTGCCTTGCAGTTGTGAACATTAATGCTCACCCCATTCCAAGTGTAAGTAAGCCAAGATGGGTACAGAATAAGAGAATGGGGTGAGCATTAGGGTTTGCAACCCCAAGGCATACCCCTCATACCTGTTCCTGCATGCATGGTGGGGGTGGGGTCTTAGGGTTGGAAGCCGAGGGTGGAGGTGGGGTCTTGGGGTTGGGAACCCTAAGATCTCATTTCCCAGCTTTTGTCACTGGAACCCTGTGTGGCATGTGGACATCTGGTTCTGATTTCAATATGATATTTTTTCTGCAATATAAAATATGTAAGGAAGTGTCTGTCAGCAGAAACTGCTGTCTTGCTGAAAGTGACACATCAAACCCCCAGGGATAAGTTCAAAGGACAGGAGGTAGCTTAAACTGCAGCTATCTGAAATGCAATTACTTTAAGTTTTCTTTGAGCCCTGAAATAAAATCTCCATTCATGACGTCCTCAGAGAAATCCTTTGATTTGCACTAGGTGTCATGGAGGAAGGAGAATATGCATGCTTGGGGTGTCTCCCAAGATAGCCAGTAAATACATCAAAGAGACTTTGATGTCTGGGTGAAGCAGGTCCCAGACTAAATTAGGAAGTACAATATGCATTTGCATGGGGTTATCCAGTGAATTACATCAAATAGGCTTTGATGTCTATGTGAAGCAGACCACAGACTGGTTTTGGCAAGTCACATTTATGTCACCTATTATTTTTTTAAATATCTTAGTAGGACATCCTGTGTTATAAAATATAAATTTTAATACACCAAGGCAGAGTTAGGTGACCTCAGAGAGAAGGCCGGCTCAAGACTGCTTTTAAAAATACTGAGCAGACCTTACAGAGTGATATTATTATCTGACTGTGAAAAGAGGAACAACAAAGCCCTGAAAGATTAAGAAGTAAGGAGATTTAGATAAGACCAGTCTGAGTGTATGTATTGTAGGAATGTGCACTTTAAAACCTAATTTGTTTCTAAAGACTGTACGTGTTGGGATATCTTGCTCTGCATTTTACTGTTTTACTATTTGATCTATTTTAAAGTAAAGATATATATTTTAAAAACAGAAACTGTCCGGTGTGCCTTGAAACTTCTTTTTATATGAGTGAAGCGTAAATGGTTATAGTTGATGCTGTGCATGTGCTTATTGTGATACCAAACTGGGAAACAGAGAAGAGTTCTCTAAGTCTTGCATAGAGTTCAATTGGGTACGCTAACAAGAGGTTATCAGTTTGAATCCCTCCAGAACTTAGGACTAAGGTGACTCGAACCCACAAAACAGACAAGAGGGTTACCTTGTTTTGTTCACTGTTCACAATTCTACGTTCAGAGGTTGGCACTTTGGGAGTAGAGGGCTGATCTGCTGAGTGGGTTTGTGACACCCTGATGTGCATTAACGAAGTTTTTTGCATAGATTTTCCCTACTTCTTGAGAAAGTATAATCACAAGGAACCCTAATGGTGCATTAACAAGTTTTTTTGCATAGAATTTCCTTACTATATAACCATAGCCTTAGTTCCTTATGGGGCCCTGCGCTCCCATCTGTCCGTAAGTGTAGCGAGATTGTAATTAACCCTCATTTCTCTGTGCTGTCATCAGTTCATAATGGTATCCATCCCTCATTTATGTGTGGGATGCTGCCATCAGTCCATAATGGTATCATTATGTGCATGAGGGCCCTGTGCTCTCATATATGCATATTGTAAGTGGCCCTCATTTACAAGTAGGCAAAGCAGTACAGATGTCACGTGAATCATAGTATCATGGTATTCACAAATCAATAAATTAGACTTTCGTCCTTATTTAGCTTGCCATGAGTAAAGAAGAGAAAACCCATTAATAATCTTCTAACCTTAAATTTACTGTATCTATCCAGTCTTGTTTTAAATATTTCTAAAGTGGGGCTATCAACTATCTCTTGTGGAAGGGAGTTCCAGTGAGGGACCATCCGTTGACTGAATACATGGAACATTATCACAGTCACTGTAGCTCAATTCATTGAAATGTCCCCTGCAGCTGTAAACAGTGCCTGAAACATGCATAACAGATTAGTACACCTAAAGGTGTACTAAGCTGGCGTTGCAGAAATAATTTTTCTAAGCGTTTTCGAGATATAGCTTAAGGCCCCTGGCTGTTACACTGTTATCCTATGGGCAGTCAGTAAACTTCAAAGTCTTATAACTATGGAACAGATGAGAACTTTCTTACCAGACAAGCAAAAGGCACATATGTGGGCAAGCCCTTTGTACCCTGAAAATTTCAGCCCATAAGTGCAAACTGTTTGTTTGCAATGAAGTAACAAACAGACATATATGGAAAAGTTGTGTAGCAAATTGTGGCAATATCCCAGTTGTTTGAGAAAAGTGCATAACCCTCGTGTTTTCGTGAAACAGTGCCTTAGTTTGTGGTAGTTTTCATAGAATTTTCACAGATTGTGGCAATGGTGCACAATTTCGGAAAGCAAAACAGACCGATTAAAATAAACATATTTCTGGCCACTTCTGGGTCAAAGTAACCCCAAAATCCAATTCCTTGACCCCGATTAGACAAACACAAGTGCTGGTGTTTACCAAGGGCAGTATTTTTAAGTTAAAGTTTTTCCGCATCGCTGACAGAAAATAAGATGGCAGAATCTCGACACTACATTCGCTTAGAAAGCAAGTTGCTTTCAGGGCAGTAAAAGTACTTTTGCACGGCACAGCTGACTTTTCCCATAGGAAATAATGGGGAAATGTAAACTTTAATAACTTTTGAACAGATTAATATTTTTTCACCAAGCCTTCAAAAGGCACATCTGCAATCCAAGCCCAATATACCCTAAAAGTTCCAGACCAAACCCCCAAGGACAAAGGATTTGCATAAAAATGGTAATCTCACATTTTTGACATTCCGTATCTCCGGAAATGCACACCTAACTGGAACGAAACATGCAACATGAAGAGATCTTTGGTCCCCGATGGCACATGCAAAATTTCATGCAAATCAGTCAAACAATTGCAGAATTATTAAAGTGCAAAATTTGGGGTTTAACACTACTGCACCCCTATAATACGTAGAGAATAATGCACAGGGTGGTGTGTGTTACAAGAATATAATGCACATCCGAGGGGTGGGATGCTACAAAACTGAATAACTGCAACAGTTTAATATTTTTGCACCAAACAAACACTGGCAGTTCTGTTACCCAAGTTATTTCTATCTGAAAAAAATTACACCAAAATTTCACATCGTCTGCACGAAAGGCGATGAGGAAAAACTGCAAAAAGTGGTGACTTTTCTCTCTTTTATACTATCTGGATCTCAGATTCTGTACATCCAACTGGAACAAAACTTGTCACGTCAAGAGATCTATCCCACAGGACAGCACATACCAAATTTTGAGCAAATTGGCTGCAAAGTTATTAAAGTAAAACATTTGAGGTTTAACATTAAACAGGCTACTCAACCATAACTATAGGGGCAACACCATGCCTCTATAATATATATATATATATATATATATATATATATGTCTGTATATATACATACATATATTAGGGGCATGGTTGCACCACTATAGTTAGGGTTGAGTAGGCAGTTCAGTGTTAAATCTCAAATTTTGCACTTTAATAACTTCGCAACCGTTCGATGGATTTGCATTACAATTTGCATGCACCGGCACCCTGGGTAGAGCTCTCCGGATGTGGCAAGTTACGTTCTGGTCAGATGTGCAGTTTCTGAGTTCTGGAGAGGTGAAAAACACATTTTTTGATCATTGACTTTGCTGGGATTTTTCTTTGAACTTGCCTACAGCCCAGACAGTTTGAAAGTGTGTTCTAAAATTTACATGGCAGAAAGGAAGTAGCCGACAGATGTGCTTTTTGCTAGTCTGGTAAAAAATAATAAGCGTTTAAAAGTTATTGCATTTTTAAATTTGAAAACATTGATCTTACTTGAGAGGGCTCTTGCAGTAGGTAATTACTTGTAGGACTGCCCCAGCATCAGGACCACATGGAAACTTTTGCTAGCAGTGCCTTAACGGGGACCGCCCACCTGGACGTCCACGTGATGGATGTCAGCATAACACTATATAGTGGGCAGTCCCACACCCGCCCTCCAGTTCTTCCCCGCCATCGATCTGTGCATGTCGGATCTACTGAAGCTTGTCGCAGCAGTTCAAACTCCTAATTCGGATAAGTATCCATTTTTTCTCTTTACTTAAATTCTCTTAATAATGTGTATGTCATCCACTGCTTCTACAGAATCGCATAAAAATAAGTGCGGTTCTTACGGCATCCAGTTACTGCATAAGGACCAGCATACCCTGTGCCTCTTCTGCTTGGGACCGAATCACAGTGTCTAGAGTGTGAGGCTCAGCCCAGTTCAACCAGGCCACACGGAAAAGGTGAAGCAGTCACCTGAAGCCCATCTCCTGAAACTAAAATGGCTTAGATGGAAAAGGAGCTAAAGAAGCTAAATTTCACCTCCTCCTTCTCTCCAGCTGACCCCCATAAGAAAAAGAGACAAGGAAAAACATCGGGACTGGGAGCAGTCCTCCCCTTATCAAAAGCCGCCCATGGGCTGTTCAGCGGAGGCTTGGTCCTCTTCCTCCGAAGATGAGCGCTGGGCCAAGCCTGCGCTCCTGCCAAAGAGCAGGCTACTCCACTCCCGCCACTGGTTACAGTAATGGCGGATACCTTGATTCATCCGAGGCCACCACCACACTTAGGCCCATCACAACCCTGGGTTCTAGGTTGCAGGCGTGGCGATAAGCAGCTCATGGGACCCTTCAACAAGTGCCCAGCCAGGTTTGGTAAGGTGTGTGGGTCGCGCCTCTGACTCCTGCATGACCCAGGTTGATCAGTCAATCGTCTGACTTTCTGATGATCACACAACCATTTCACGTCCGTCAGGTTTGACGATCGCAGCCGATCGCGCCAGTCTCCAGCTGGAGGGCAAGGGTCACCAATGGGATTCTGTTCATGGAGAACCCACATCTCCTCCTTCATCAGAGATCCCTCTGCTGTCACCGGACCCACAGGTCCCGACGGAAGGAGACCTTTGTCACGTATTCCTGATTACAGAGCTGCTAAAGGCCTAAGGTAGCTCCGCTGCCCCATGCGCGTGCCAGACTACTCCTCCTCAGCGCCGCTGGGTCCTTTACTCACACCGTGAGGGCCGCCAGTGGGCCATCCTCTGTTGGGGCTGCCTTTGGGACTTCCGCCTTTAGGCCCTTCGCCGGGGTTCCCCCATCAGGGCCGCCGGTAGGCCTTCCTTCAGGCTACCCTCTGTCAGGGCCACCAGCAGGCTACCATCCGTTAAAGCCGCCATCAGGCTACCCTCCATCAGGGCCACTGTCAGGTTACCCTCAGTCAGGGCCGCTGTCTGGCTTCCCTCCGTCTGGGGCACTGTCAAGCTTTCCACCGTAAGGCCCGACGCCAGACCCTTTCTCGATGGGTTATTACTACCCAGGTTATCCTGGCTACCAGCCATCTCTTTATCAGTTGCCAAGTTATCTTCACTATTATGCAGCCATGAGCTTATTGGCACATGGCACCAGGTCAGGATTCCATCCCTGTCACCCTCCACCACCTCTCACTCCTCCTTCTCAACCACAGGTGGATTTTAGGAGATTTTTAAGTCTTGGTGATCTGAGACAAAATCTCAACTAGTCTCAGAGCTGGACAGTAGTCACTACCTCTGGAACCAGGCCACCCAGATCCTACCCCTAGGCGCCTCCAGTCACCCTCGAGCCTCAACGCCAGGCCAGATGACAGCCTGCACACAAGCCCTGATGTCAGAGGTGACTCCCAGGGAGAAGGAACTTGCTTTTCCAGACAAATAACTGGTGGATTCCAAGGCGGATTCTGATTCCTCCTCTGAGGTTTCATGATTTGAGACACCTCCTCCTGAGGAGCCAGTCCCTAGAGAGTCTCCAAAATCCCACCTGATATTCCGTCCTTTGTGGACCTCCTCTGACAAATGGCAGAGGCACAAGGATGGAAGTCAGATGCTCTAAACCCAAAATGCCACAGGTTGGCTGAGCATCTAGATTTCCCAGAGACGAGTCCAGTGCTCACACCCCCATGGCTGGAACCACATGAGGATTTTTCCTCGACCATCTGGCAGAGACCGTCCTCTATCCCGACTATGGCCAAAAAAGCCGACCAGGTTTACAAGACTCCAGAAGACAAGGACCACCTCATCGTACAGCCAAAGGCTGATTCGATGGTCATAACTGTGGCCCATGATAAGTCCGTTAAGCCAGAGCACCTCGGTGTCTTCCCTCCCGACAAAGAGTCCAGATAGCTGGACCAGTTCAGGAGGAAGTTTTAGTTCTCTTCTACCACAGCTATTCGTGCTCTTAACTATGTGGCGCACATGCTAGTGTACCAGAAATCTCTGTTCCGCCAGCTCGAGCCCGTAGTCGAGGCCCTTCTGGACTCTGAAGCAGAAACCACCTTGGTGAATACTCTCAGGTCTGCCAAGGTGGCGGGACACCATTCACTACGGGCAACCTACGATGTGGTGGACTCCTCCACTAGAGGCACGGCCACGGCAGTTAGCCTTCATAGATTCTCTTGGCTAAGAGTATCAGGTCTAGCCCCTGATGTCCAGTTGGCTATCCAAGATGCCCCTCTCAGAGGCTCTGTCCTGTTCGGCGGTGATGCCCAGGACATTATTAACAAGTCTGCAAGATAAAGGCACTGAACTTCAGTCGCTACACACTATGTATCACCCAAAACCTCAGCCAAAACGTCCCTTTCGTCAGCAAAACAGACACCAGATGAAAACACAACAGGCACCTAGGCGCCAGTTCAAACGTAGGACTCTGAATACAGCCACCACCCCTCCAGCCAAGACTCAGAGAGCTTCAGAAGTGGTCCTCCCTAACCCCCCCTCCCATTCCTGATTCGCTGACCACCCTCCCTCCCTCCTCCATGTCCATCGGAGGAACAGGTGGGCGGAAGATTCGCAAGGCATCTGGGAGTCCATCACGACTGACGCCTGGGTACTTCAGTTAATAAAGCTTGGTCACACACTTAAATTTCAAGAAAACCACCAAACAATCCTCCGGGTTTTTCACACTACCAAGGCTAATTCCCCAATTAAGGAGGAGATCACGGCTCTTCTTGAAAAGAAGCAATAGAGCCAGTACCAGCAAACCAGTTCAGGAAGGTATTCTACTCCCACTTCTTTCTGGTACCCAAAAAGAGGGGAGATCTGCACCTGATACTAGACCTCAGTACTCTAAACCTCTTCATAGAATACAAGAGGTTACGGATGCTGATGCTACAAAGCCTGCTGCCTCTCCTTTCCAAAGGACATTGGCTTTGTGTCCTGGACATGCAGGATGCATACCTGCACATTCCAAAATTCCATCCACACTGCAGATTCCTCAGGTTTTATTTTCAAGGGGAGCATTACCAGTTCAAAGCTGTCCCCTTTGGCCTGTCCTCCGCACCGCGGGTTTTTACCAAGTTCCTAGCGGTTGTGGCAGGAGCCTTGAGGAGTCAAGGGCACTATGTCTTCCCTTACCTCAACGATTGGCTTCTTGCAGCAGCATCGAGGGAGGAGTTGGAGGCTTCCCTATCAGCTACCCTGCACCTTTTCAAGCAACCGAGTATTACTGTCAATTACCCCAAATCCCAGCTCGCTCGTTCCCAGTGCCTGCAATTTATTGGGACGATTTTGGACACCATATAGGGTACGGCCTTTCTCCCCTTGGACAGAGTAGAGACCCTGGAGAGAGAGGCCAAGCTGGTATCATCCACCTGACACATTTTAGCCAGGGCGGTCCTGCTCCTCCTTGGCCTCATGGCAGTGGCTATCCCCACAGTCCCAATGGCCAGACTCCACATGCGTATCTCACATTGGACTCTCAGGTTTCAATGGGATCAGAGGGCAGACAACTTGGACAGCTGTGTCCAATTTCTGGTCCATTGCAGAAGTATTTTATTTATTTATTTATTTAACTTTTGTTAACCGGTAAGTGCACTAGCCATAAATGACTATTTTCAGGCACAACCTGGGAGAGTACAAACATGCAGAAACTTAACAGGATAACAATTTATAAGTACTTTACATACAATGAGTTAAAGAGGATGCAATATATCAAACATACAAAGTGAGCGCTTTACATACAATGAGTTAAAGTGGATACAATATATCACAGACATACAGAGTAGACCATTCATAAGTGCCTACCTATGCAATGAATAGAAAGGACCTTGGACAATAAATTATCGGGTGACATATAATATAAACAGAACAAGATACACAAAACAGGTAATACAACAGGAAGAAATAACCGTTGAGAGCAGGGATGTCATTAAGGAAAAGGTCGGTAAGTGACGAAAAGGGGAGCAAGCCATGAAATTAGATTGTATGAGTATATGTAAGTGTGAGGAGATGCCTGCAGTGCAAGATTGTATATGGCAGGAAAGGGAGCCGGGACAGGCTGAGGCAGTAAGAGGGTTATATAGAGGTGAGGAAATACTGTTGTATGGACAGAGACATCAGTCATTAGGTAGGTGAAAGCAGGAACAGGTATCAGCAATCAGCAGATTTGAGTGCAGTTTTCTCTAAAGCATGTGTGGAGTTGGAAAGTCTAATGTTGAGGAAGGGAATTCTACAGCTGTGGAGCCGCATGCTCAAATGCAACAGTTCCTTTCCTAGTGCGGCACCTCGGCAAATTCAGAAAGGATTTATCAGCTGATCGTAGACCATGGAGTGTGTCCTGAGGAACAAGCATAGCTGCAAGACACCTAGGAGTTTGATTTTCGAATTATCGAATCAATAAGAGAGCCAAGGTAGTATTTCCTACTAGCTAATGGAGAGAGCCAACCAAGATCATTATAAAGTTGACAGTGGTGTTTAAGCCAAGGAGCAGAAGAGGCATAGCGACATATGTTGTTATACGTAATATCCCATCTGAGTAGGTCAGTTTTATGAGCAGCCCCATAGGTTAAGGTGGGAGCAGAATCCCCCTCGCAATGGCCATTTTAGCTGATGGCATGAGCATATAACTAGTCTTATATGCAACACCCAGTTTGGAGTTGACAGCTCTGCAAACAGACTGTACATGAAGATTAAGCTCAAGAGATTGATCTAGCAGGATGCCCAGGTACTTGAAAAGAGGTCACACATTCTAGTAATTGACCTTTTAAGTCCTGCACTGTCAGTGCTGTTGTGCAAGCCGAGCTTCAGGGCCTATCCAAGCAGCGTGGTTTTAGTTTTGCTAGTGTGACAGCCAGTTTGTGGTCGAGTATAGCCAGTTTTGGATATTGTTAAAGTCAGAGGAAAGGGTTGTATTGGTAGTGTCTATGTTAGTAGAACTTGTATAGATGACAAGATCATCAGCAGGATGGCAGGTCCTCAGCAGTGGTGGCAGTGATCCTCAGCAGTGGTGGCAGATCTTTGACAACCTGACTCGAGGAGTTCCCTTCCAGGACCATCCTTACTCCCAAATACTGACCATAGATGCATTGGGAATGGGATGGGGTGCCCATCTGGGACATCCCAGGACCCACGGCCTGTGGTCACCTGTAGAACTACACTTGCACATAAATGTGCTAGAAATAAGAGCAGTACTATATGCTCTCCAGGCTTTTCAGCACATGCTTCAGCAAAATACACTGTTGATCCAATCAGACAGCATGTGCGTAGTGTGGTACATCAACACATGGGGGCATCCGCTCATATCCTCTTTGCAGGGAAGTGATACAGGTCTGGAATTGGGTGGTTCTGCATGAGGTTCGCCTCCTGGTGGTTCACGTCCCAGGCATGCAGAACTGCTCAAGAGACAGTCTAGCCGCACCAGGGTGTAAGAGCTGACAGCACGGGGTAGAAAGGATGAGAAGGGACTTGGCAAGGTTGGAGGAATGGTCAGACATATGGCAACTTAGATTCAATGCAAAGAAGTGCAAAGTAATGCACCTGGAAATAAACATCCAGGAGAAAAGTACACAATAGCAGGAGGTACTAACAACAACAATAATGGAAAGGGACCTGGGGTAGTCATATCAGATGACCTAAAGGTGGGTAAGCAATGTGAAAAGTTGGTAAGGAGAGCCAGGGGATACTGGGATGCATAGGGAGGGGCATCAGAAGTAGAAAAAGGGAAGTGGTTATCCCTCTGTACAGACAATTGGTGAGACCCTGTCTGGAGTACTGCGTGCAGTTTTGGAGACCTCATCTACGCAAGGACATAGACAGGATGGAAGCAGTCCAGAAGAGGGCAACTAAAATGGTGCAGGGTCTACATCAGAAACCATATGAAGAGAGACTGAGAGAGCTTAATATGTATACCCTTGATGAAAGAAGGAGGGGGACATGATAGAAACTTTTAAGTACCTCAAGGAAATCAACAAAGTCCAGGAGGGTGGCATCTTTCAGAAAAAAGATGTGTAAGAACAAGGGGCACAATTTAAAGATAGAGGGGCACGGCTCAGGGGTAATGTAGAATTTTTTTTCACAGAGAGAGTGGTGGACCATGGAACCGCCTTCCTGGAGAGGTTGTGGGGTCTAAAACAGTGGGGAATTCAAACATGCATGGGACAGACATAAGGCAATTATAGTGGGGGTTGCAGGAAGTAGGCTGTTGGTTAACTAGAATCTGCAGCTTATCAATAGGTGGGAAATGGGCAGACTGGGTGGACCAAGTGGTCCTTATCTGCTGTCAAAGTCTATGTTTCTATGAGCACATGAGTGGGAGCTAAAGCAGGAGGTAATAGATCACATCTTGACCTCTGGGATTGTCCAGAAGTGGATCTGTTTGCAGCCCCATCAACGCAAAACTTGCAAGTTTTGCTTGCTTGATCCCGGGCATGCTGCTTTTTGGCAAGACGCGCTGTCGCTTTCTTGGACAGGAAGATATCTGTACGCAGTCCCTCCCTTTCCAGTTTTACAGAGACTGATGATCAAGCTCCAAACAGAAGGAGCACAAATGATTCTGATAGCTCTTTTTTGGCCTCGACAAATTTGATTCCCACTGCTTCAGCAGCTGGCAGCAGAACCTCTGGTTCCTCTACCACTTTCCTACGATCTCCTGATCCAGGAGGGGGGGCATGCTGGTACATCCAGGTCTGAAGTCCCTTTATCATCCTGCGTGGCTCCTCAAGACATGGTCACTTCCAGGTTTGGGGTGTCCCCTTAGGTAGCTCAGATTTTGAGAGGCCAGAAAGCCTTCTACCAGACCTACTAACTTGTGCCATGAAGTGAAACGCTTTTTCCATCTGGACCGCCTCGAAGAGTTGTGATCCTTTTCGTGTCCCGCTCTCAGATCGTGGAGTATCTTCTTCGCCTATCTGACCTGGGCTTGAGCTATTCATATATACATAGACAGTGTCGGCAGATAAGGGCCTATGGCCCACCCAGTCTGCCCATTTGAGCTTGTAAGTTCAGTTTGTTTTCTTAGAAGTCTATTTCCCCTTACCCCTGACCTCTAGAATTCCTTTATTTCTATCCCATGCATTCTTAAATCCCGTGATCGTTTCAGCCCCCACCACTTCCTCTGGCAGGGTGTTCCACTTGTCCACCACCCGTTCTGTGAAGAAATTCTTCTCATGTTTCCTCTGAATCGTCCTCCCTCAACTTCATCCCATGTCCTCTAGTCCTGAAACATCTTTTTTCGCTTAAAATAGTGTTTTCCTGCACCCTGTTCCTCCTGTAAGATACTTGTATGTCTCTATCATACACCTCTCCCTCCTCTCCTCTAGAGATGCGTGTTCAGTTCCTTCAACCTGTCTTCATAGGACTTGTGATGCAATCCATGCACCATCTTTGTTGCCCTCCTCTGAACCTTCTCTACCCTGTCTATGTCCTTACGTAGGTATGGTCTCCAGAACTGTACACTGTACTCCAGGTGGGGCCTCACTAGTGTCTTGTATAGCGGAATTATGACCTCCCTTTTCCTGCTGGTGATGCCCCTGCCTATACATCCCAGCATCCTATTTGCTTTACCTGATGCCTTGTCACACTGTTTCCCTACCTTGGGGTCATCAGAGATGACAACCCAAGATCCTTTCCTGCTTGGTGCATGCCATATCCTCACCCCAACTGATATATTGTGCCAGGGTTTTTGTGCCCCATGTGCATTATCTTGCACTTCTTTGCATTAATTTCAACTGCCAGACCCTTGACCATTCTTCAAGTTTCTGCAGGTCCCTTCTCATTCTGTCTACACCCTCTGGTGTGTCTACTCTGTTACAGAGCTTTGTGTCATCAGCGAACAGTGAAATTCTGCCTTCTAGATCCTGTGCAATGTCACTGATGAAGATGTTGAATAGGACCGGTCCCAGCACTGATCCCTGTGGTACCCCACTGGTCACTCTTCCCTCTGTGGAGTGACAGCCTTTTACCACCACCCTCTGTGTCCTGCCACCCAGCCAGTTACCTACCCACCACACTACTGTCCTGCCCACACCCATATTCCCCAGTTTGTGTAATAGTCTTCTATGTGGCACAGTGTCAAAGGCCTTGCTGAGTCCAGATAGGCCATGTCCACTGCCCTCCTGATCCACCTCCCTAGTCACCCAGTCAAAAATTCAATGAGGTTGGTCTGACATGACCTCCCCTGGTGAAACCATGCTGCCTTGGGTCCTGTAGTCCATTGACAACCAAATGTTCCACCAATCTCTCCTTCAGTAGTGCTTCCATGATCTTTCCCACTACCAGGTGAGGCTGACTGGTCTGTAGTTCCCTGCTTCCTCTTTGTTCCCACTTTTGTATAAGGGACTACATCTGCTGTCCTCCAGTCTTTGGGTACCTCCCTGTTTCCAGTGATTGGCTAAACAGGATAGCCAGAGGTTCAGCACCACCTCTCTTAGTTCTTTAAGGACCCTGGGTGCACCCCATCTGTTCATTGCTTTATCAACTCTTATTATTTCCAGTTCCTTCAGGACCCTTTCTCGTGTAAAGGGACTTGTGTCCATTTCTGCACCATTCTCACCCTTGTACTCCCTTCAGACCCATCCCCCTCTTTCTTAGTAAAGACTGAGCAGAAATACCTGTTCAATATGTCAGCTTTACTGTTGTCATCCTCCATGGCTCCCATCCTCCCCTTCAGTCTCACTATCCCTCCCTTTGTCTTTTCTTTTTCACTTATGTACCTGTAAAAGGTTTTGTCCCCTTTACCCACTGATTTTGCAATGTGTTCTTCTGTCTGAGCTTTGGCTTCCTTACTGACTTCCCTGCCTCCCTTTGTTTCTCCTGGTACTTCTCCTATCCCTTCTGCCTGTGTCTTTTTGTATTGCCTGAATGCAATCGTTTTGGCTTTCACTTTTTTGCTACCTCTTTGGAAACCATAATGGTCTCCTCTTCCTTTTCCTCTTGCTAACCTGCTTAATGCATAATTCTGTTGTTCTTATAATCCCCATTTTAAATACTGCCCACTGTTCCTCAACCCCTGATTCCTGTCCCATTCCCTTAATGCCTCTTTCAAGTATCTCCCATTTTCCCAAAGTCTGCCCTCTAAATCCAGGATACGTGTTTTGTGTGGTTTGGTTCTGCTCTTTCTGTGATTTCAAACCACAATGACTGGTGGTCACTGTTACCCAGGTGCTCCCCACTGTTACCCCCATCACACTGTCCCTGTTTGTGAGCACAAGGTCCAGTATTGCCTTCTGCCGAGTTGGTTCCATGACCAGTTGCTTGACGAAGGCACCCTGAAGGGAGTCCAGGATAAATCTGCTCCTAGTTGATGCTGCTGCTGGGATGCTCCAGTCCACGTCTGGAATATTGAAGCTCCAACCAGTACTACCTCACCTTGTCTGCCATCCTTTGGATGGCTAGCATCAACTCCTATCTGTTTCTTCCTCCTGGGCTGGTGGTCTATAGACCACACCTGCTGCGGATGGCTGGCCCCATTTTCCTTTCCAGCTTAACCCACAGTATCTCTCCCCATTTTGTTCCTCCTGGATCTGTGTGGCCCTTATGTCATTTTTCACATACAGTGCCACTCCTCCTCCCTTCCTGCCTGCTCTGTCTCTTCTGAATATGTTGTAGCCAAGTATGGTCATCTCCCCAGTCATGGTTATCATTACACCAGGTTTCAGTGATGGCCACAATGTCCAGGTCTGGCTGTACCATGACAGCCTCAGATCTTCCATCTTGTTGCTAAGGCTCCTGGCATTTGCACACATGGCTTTCCATGATTTGACCTCCTAGACTGCTTCACTGTTCTACTCCAGCCCTTCCTTGGTTGTCATTTATCCCTGGTTCTCCTTGCTGTCTGCCCTTCTGCTGAATTTTGCCCCTTTTCTGCTTATCCACCTTTTGGACACTAATCTCCATCTTTTGCACACTGCTTTGCAGAGATAGCCACTCCTCTGGTTCACTGGTTCCACTGCTAGCTGTGGGGGGGGTGAGCAAGTAGGTACCCTCCTTGCTGGCCTGCCACCCCCCTTTGCTAGTTTAAATGCTTGTCAATGTAGCATTTAAACTTATCATTGAGTGCTTGGATTCCCCTCCAGGATGGATGCAGGCCGTCAGGCTTGAACAAACCTCCATCCCTCCAGGTGGGTCCCCAGTCACCAATGAATCCAAACCCTTCCTCACAGCACCAGTTCTTCAACCATGAGTTAAAGTTCCTGGTGCATGCACTCCTATGCTCTCCCTTGCCTCTCACAGGTAGTACTTCTGAGAAAGTGACAGAAGTAGCTACTTGCTTGAGACCCTCCCAGTTTCCTAAACTCTTCCTGAACTTCCTTTGGCTCCCATTTGCCAAGTCATTAGTACCTAGGTGGATAATGACATCCAGCTCACCCTCCCGCCTTGCTTTCCCAGTGATCCTCTGTATCTTCCTTTCCATCCCTCCATGCCGTGGCACCTGGTAGGCACCTCACCTCCCTGTCCTCCCCCTCCTGTGTTCCTAGCTGGATCCCTCTTACGATGGAGTCCCCCACCAGGATTCACTTCCTCCTCCGCTGGGGTCCACTGCTTTCCCCACTGAGGTCACCTCCTTGGCTAACCTCCACATCCTTTCCTTCCACTTCTCTGGGTATCTCTATTTGGTTGTCCTCATTTGCCAGTGTGGCATATGAGTTCTTGAGAGGAATAGGATCTGGGATGTGCCTCTGCCTGACTGCTCTAACCCTCCCTGAGCCCACTGTCATCCAAGTGCTCCTCGCTCTCGCATCCTTGAGGGAGCTGCATTGGACTGGGTGGTCCCTGGATAGGGGTGATGGTACTCCTGACCCAGTTTACTTCCGCTCTGAGTCTGGCTACCTCATCCCGCAGTCCAGAGATGCATGCAGATAGGGCAGCACCTCAGTGTCCAGAAGGTCTGCCTGAATATGGCTGCCCCACAGCCACTGCATTGCACCACTCCCCACATTATACTGCAATTCCACTACTTGTCTGCTACTGAAGCTCTCTTAGTTCTCTTTTTATTAATTTACAGTACTAAAAATCTTGTAACTGATCCTCAGATATATATTTTTTTTTTTAGGAAAAAGAAACCAATAAATAAATAAATGAGTCAAAACACTTGTCGTGCTGAGGGTGGTCTTCTTCCCCCTTATGCCCTCCTACTTCACACCTCTTACTATACCCTGTGTTTAGCTCCTGTCAATCAGATTTATCAGGGCATATAATTAAGAGTTGGGGGAAGGGGAATTTGCAGCAATTAAAGACAGCACAGAATTACACCACCACTATGTTTTAAATTTTCAACAGCCCAAAAACAATTATAAGTAAAGACAACAAAGAAAAAAAGTATAGTGTCACTACAAGCCTACAATCTAAGTTTAAATATTCGTCACTGAAGGTGCATCTAGCGGCCATTTCTTCCTACCATGTTTTAGTAGGGGCAAAACTGTGGCTCATTTAGAGGTTTCAGAAACCTTCCTAAAAGGATCTGAAACCCCCAATGCGTAACCCTGCTCCAACGTGGGACCTTCGTTTTCTTTTAGAGAAACTGACCTTACCTCCCTTCGAACCAGCAGGTTCATGTGATATGTGCTTTGTGTCCTGGAAAGCGCTCTTTTTAGTTGCAGTCACTTCTGCTCAAGAATTTCCAGTTTCAGGCCCTGGTGTGGGTGGAGCCTTATTTGATTCATCACAGAGACCGTGTGGCTCATGCACTAATCAAACATTTCTTCCAAGAGTATTTTCAGAGACTACCTTGAATCAGTCTCTTCAGCTGCTGGTGTATTACCCAGAGTATTCTAATCAGGGAGGCCAGTCTGCATATGTTAGACATTCACAGAATTTATGCTATTACACCAACAGGACAAAAAATGTCAGAACGATGGATCAGCTTTTTGTTTCTTTCGCACCAAAGAGAGAGAGACAGAAGGTGTGGCAGTTTCCAAACAATGTCTTTCCAAATGGTTGGCAAACTGCATTGTTTTTTGTTACCAGAAGTATGGTAAAGTCCTTCTGGACAAGTGAAAGGACATTCTACCAGGGGAATGGCTGCCTCTACAGCCTGTTTCAGAAACGTATCTGCCACAGAAATCTGTGCGGCTGCTACCTGGAGTTCCGTCCATACTTTCACAAAACACTACAGTTTGGACATTGTCTCTAGGCACAGGGCTGGTTTCAGACTGGCAGTCCTCCAGGGACTCCTGTCCTAAGTGTTTGGCTACCTACTAGCTTCCAGTTCCAGCCTCCCATGTTTTCCTGTCCCTTGGACTCTTACTGCTTGGGACTCAGTCCTACAAGTAATTACCTACTGCAAGAACCCTCTCAAAATAAGATAGTATAGTTACATAAGAACTTACCGTAACAATAGATCTTCGAGAGAGGCTCTTGCAGTAGGTAACCTTTTTCCCACCCTCCTTCCCCGCTCCCCTCTTTGTTTGTAGCTCTTTTCCAGGAGCCTTTTCTTGGATTCAGGATCCTCTTCCCATTCTCCTGTCATGACTCTTAAAGTCCTCCGTGGAGAACTGGAGGGCAGATGTGGGGACCGCCCACTATATAGTGTCATGCTGGCGTCCGTCACGTGGCGCGGGTGGGCGGTCCCATCAGACACTGCTAGCAAATGTTTCCGCATGGTTCTAATGCCAGGGACGCAGTCCTACAAGTAATTACCTACTGCAAGAGCCTCTCTCAAGATCTGCTGTTACGGTAAGTTGTTACGTAACTGTACTTTTCTGAGCATGCCCAGTAAGCCCTTCAGGATAGCTTGTATGAAACGAAAACAGAATCCTGTTTCATATTGGAATATTCCTTTTCATTTGCCGCCATCTTGTATCTGTTTAAAAAAAAATTCAAAAGCTATAAAACTGGCATCATTTAGAGACACCAACACATCTGTCTGGGTGGCCTTTGGGTCTTGGCGCTGGACCATGGTTGGGGCATTTGGAGCAGGATGCACATTCGTTGCCAGCAACAGATTTCTCCCACTCCGTATCAATGCCTTCTGTGCCAGTTCCACTTGCCTACCTCTCACCAAGTTTCCATGCAGGAGCCAGCACAGGTGCCATTCTCCTCCCCTTTTCCTCTAGGTCTGACAGGGTCTGGGGTCTTGTTGCGCTGCAGTGTTAGGACTTTGATTGCTGTGTGCAACATTGGCCTATTCAGTGCTGGGTCGCGTCAAGGAAGTTCATTGGCATCACGTGCGGCGTCGACCTTGGTGCGGCGCCGGCGGCTTCAATGCCGAGGTGGGCTCCGTCTAGCAGGTTTTTCCCCTCACATTTCAGGGCTGGAGGAAGAAAGTGATGAGTCTGATCCTGCTTTGAATCTGTCTGACGATGCTGGAGGTGTCTCAGGTGACAGCCTGGAAAGCAAGCCTTCTGTCTCAGCGGAGTCCTTAGCGGAGGACCTGTCTTTCCAGTCCCTCCTTAGGAACATAGGATCAGCCCTGACTCTTCAGACCTCCGATGTGGACCCAGGGAAGCTTCTGCACCTTCAGTTCCTAACATTCCTACGGACTTCACGCCCCCTGCTCCCCCATCCTTTGAAACGCTGTCAGAGATGGTGTGGGCCAAACCGCAACTTATCCCGTCTGTGGTTAAGTCCACAAACAGGAAATACACTCCTACTAAGGAAAGACCCTTCTTGGCGTCACAGCCCTTTGCAGATGCCTTGGTGGTGCCTGCAGAGAATGATATGGTTGTCCTCCCCCAGGAGTCCTCGGCTCAACCTATCAATAAGGAGTCTCACAAGGTTGACACCTTAGGAAAGCTTGTTTTCGCAGCCGCAACCTTAGGGATGCGTATTGCTAGCTATCAGGATCATTTCTCTTAATACGCGTACACCTTGTGGAACACCCTTAAAGAAGTTGTTGAGATCCTGCCAGAATCAGAGATCAGGTTGGAGCTTCTCCAAATGATTACTAGGGGCATAGAATCCAACAGCCATCAGTTGAAAGCTGCTGTGGATGCCTGTGATGCTGCACGCACGGCCGCGCTGCAGGTATCTGCATCAGGCGACACTCCTGGCTTAGAATGCCAGGCTTTTCACTCTAAGCTCAAGGACAGGTTATGAATATCCTCTTTGATGGGGCTTATCGGTTTGTCCCTCAAATGGAACAAGCATTAGAGGCCGCTCAGAAAACCAGGACTGCCATTAAAACAGCGAGGCTGGCTCATGTGGCCCCTCAAAAGGGCGGAAACCGTTGACAGTTTCATAACAGGCAGTCTTTTCCTGGGTAAGGGCTGAGAAGCCTTTAATATAAACCAAGCTCCTCAGCCGCAACAGAAAATGCAACAAAAGGCACAGGGTCGGAAGAGCCCAGTGCCGCCTCCTCTGAAACTGCCCAGGTCCCACCTCAGCTGCCCGAGGTGGACACCGCTACAGCAGTGGAAGTCCATCTGACTCCATTTACAATCAGTGGAAGTCCATCACGATGGACAAATGGGTCCTCAGGATTATACGAGAGGGATACTCTCTCAGTTTCGCAGAGATCCCCCCAAATCTTTCACCCAAGCAGAAACACAGTCTGTCCACCGCTCAGTCAGACCTTCTTGCATCCGAGATACAGGGCCTTTTGAAAAACAGGGCAGTAAAAAGTGGTTCCACAGGCAGCATGGAACATGGGGTTCTACTCCCTTTATTTCCTGGTTCCAAAGTAAACAGGCGGCATGTGTCCAGTTCTAGACCTCTGGAAGCTAAACAAATCCCTGTTCAGGGAGAAGTTCAAGATGATCTCCCTAGGAACATTACTTCCACTGATTCATCAGTATGACTGACTGGCATCCCTGGATATGCAGAACGCCTACCAGCATGTCCCAGTCCACCCAAGTCACCACAAGTATCTCCATTTTGTGGCTCTTGGTCAGCACTACCAGTTCAGATTCCTGCCCTTTGGGCTTTCCTCAGTGCCACGAGTCTTTGCAAAGTGCTTCGCAGTTCTCGCGGCACACCTCAGGAAATTCAGCATTCAAGTATACCCTTACCTGGACGATTGGCTCATAGCGAGCCCATCCAGACAAGAGACACAGGAAGCAGTCATCACAGCTTCTCAGTTCTCACTTCCATAGGGGTGCTACTGAATCTGGAAAAATCCCATCTTCAACCCTCCCAGCAGCACCTCTCCATAGGAGCCCTCCTGGACACCTCCAGGGCAAGGGCTTTCCCTCCAGAGGACAGGAAAAATGACATTCTCCAGATGGCTCGCTACATCAGAGGCAGCAACTCTGAGCAGTCTCGGTGCAGCAGATGTTAGGTCTCATGGCATCGTCCATTGCCATGGTGCCTCTAGCCCGGCTACACATGAGGACCATACAGTGGATGCTCAGCACTCAGTGGCCACCAACCACGCACCCACAGTCCTTCCACATAAAAGTGACGGAGCCTTTGACAAGATTGCTTTCATGGTGGACACAGGAAGACAAGCTTCTCCAAGGTCTACCCTTTGCCCCACTGGAATCTCAGATCACCATCACCACAGATGCATCTCTGATCGGTTTGGGGGCTCACTGTCAAGACCTCCACACTTGGAGTGTGGAACCAGGAGGAATCTCCTCTACACATCAATGTCTTGGAGGTGAGAGCTGTCCTATACACTGTCTGAGCCCTGAAGGACGTCTTCTGTCACAAAGTAATTCTCTTTTAGATGGACAACAAGGCTGTTATGTATTACATCAACAAGCAGGGTGGGCACTCCTACCCTCTGTGCAGGGAGGCCATGAGGGTGTAGGAGTGGTGCCTCACTGCAGGCTCTGATTCAGGCAGTCTGCCTGCCAGGAGCTCGAATGACCTGGCGGATCACCTCAGCAGGACAGAGGCAGATCCACATGAGTGGTTGCTCGCTCCGGACCTCGTGTGATCACTATTCAACTAGTGGAGCACTCCAGACCTGGACCTTTTTCATCCCCACACAACACAAAACTGCCTCTGTTCTGCTCCAGAAAACCAGAACCTCACGTTTTTTGTCAGGATGCATTCAGACTGCGGTGGACAAGACGCTTTCTGTATGCATTTCCTCCTCTTCCATTGCTTCAGAGGATGCTGCTTAGACTGGAGGTACAGGAGGGCAGATGATCCTAATCACCCCACACTGGCCTCATCAGATATGGTTCCCGCTAATCAACAGGTTGGTGGAACTCCCTCTGAGGCAACTTCCTGTACAAATGAACCTCCTGACACACAGACCTGTGGTCCATTGCAACCTGTGCTCCCTTCATCTCCTTGCCTGGCTGATGAGGAGATAGAAGTGGGTAGGTTTAAAGTCTCTCAAATGATCTCAGAAATACTCTTAGCAGCGCGTAACCCTCCACTAGAAAAACTTACATGGCTAAGTGGAAGCATTTTTCCATTTAGTGTGCAGATCCATCCTGGACCCATTTCTTGCCCACCAAATAAAGTGTTGGAGTACCTCTTAGACCTGTCAAATGCAGGACTGCAATACTCGACAGTGAAAGTACCTCTGTGAGATTTTCACCTACCATGAGCCAGTGCAGAACATGTCACTGGCTCAGTTACTGCTAGTCAAGAGATTTCTCAAGGGTATCCTCACTCTAGACCCCAGTCAGAAACCAGTGGCCACTCTGGATATCAACCTCGTGCTAGACATGCTCACCCATAAACTCTTTGAGCCTGTAGCTATCTGTGACTTGAAGTTTCTGACCTGGAAAGCTGCCTTCCTGGTGGCCATTACTTCGGTTCACAGAGTCTCTGAAATACATGCTTTGGTCGTGGACCCTCCTTACACTGTATTTCACAAGGACAAGGTGGTACTTCATACTAACCCCAAATTCCTGCCCAAGGTGATTTTGGAATTTCACCTTAACCAGCCATTGGTTCTTCCCACTTATTTTGCCAACTTTCAGAATGAAGGGGAATGCACCCTTCACTCCTTGGATGTCAAGAGGGTTCTGTGATTCTGCATCAACAGAACTAAAGAGATTTGCAAATCAAGCAACTTTTGTATCTTTCAGCATGGCCTGACTAGGTCAGCCTGTTGCCAGTAGATGCATTTCTGCATGGTTGGGTGGCATGTCTTGCGTCACTGCTGCTTTCGATGGCTCCAGGTCGAGTTGGAAGGCCAGGTTTCACCTCCACTCTACCAGAGTGGTTGCGGCATCCCTGGCAGAAATTCATAATATACCCATTGCAGATATCTGCAAAATGGCTACTTGGAGCTCGGTGCACACCTTTGTGAAGCACTTCGCTTTTGATGTCCATGCCAGACAGCACACTTCCTTCGGCAGGACAATCCTTAATGGACTTTTGTCCTGAGTGAGCTCTGACTCCTGCTGCCCTGCTCGGGGGATTGATTTTTAGCTCAGTACTCTCTCATTAGTGTAAATGAATGGTGAGAGTTTTAGTCCAGGAAGATATAAAGTACTTACTTATCATAATTCTTGATCTTCTTGGATGAAGTCATCACTATTTATTCACACACCCACTCACCATCCCCCATGCTCACTCATCCTGTTTCTGGTCTTCACTCCCTCGTTAACTTAGGCTGTGAAGCTGTTATTGAGTTGACCCTTCTTTCACGGGTCTTCCAGGCTATCTTATGCCCGGGTTAGGTTAGTTTCTAGGTTAGTTACACTGCACCTCCTCAGTCATAAAGGTACTGAGGCGGTTGGAGGATCAACACCGAGATAGCCTATATGGGTGCAAGATAGTCTTGCGGTGCCATGCATGCGCGGTAACATCTTGGCGTCAGCCCTCCTGAAGATTTTGGCTCCCGCTGGGTCCTAGCGCGTCCAGCATAGTCCCATTCGTGTGAATGAATGATGAAGACTTCATCCCAGAAGATCAAGAATTATTGTAGGTACATAATTTCCATTTGCTGACAACACTGTGGTTCAAGTGGTGTCCTGTCACTTATAATGAATGCGACATGGTAGTGTTCAGTATAGGAGTAATTATGCACCCTTCCACAAAGGGGAAGAAAATGGCAATGACTGCTGCCCCATCTATACTAGCAGATGAAGTGTGTATCAGGATTTGCATATGTGAGCAGATGCTATTTTTTTCCAGTTACTCTCTGTGGATCAAGTATTCTCCTTCTGTGGTGTCCACGTTCAAGTGTGTGAAAGCACAGTGGACAACACAGCTGATCCATGACAGCTTTTAGCACCTGGCACAAAGAGCATTTTTTTTCTAAACTGCTGGCAACATGGTATGATTAAAAAAAATAACAGATTATCTGAAGGTATGCTGATAACGCATTATAAATAGTCTGATGATAAATGTAATGTTATGTCCATTCTGAGCAGTGTCAGATAGTATCTTGTGTTTTGCTCATCTGTGCATTTTTTTCATTTATTTTTCATTTATACCTAAGCTAAAAAGCCAATGTCTGACACCCTGCTTTCAGTCTGTGCATATTCTAAATAACTGAAGGGAGGATTTAATATTTGCTGTAATGTGAAACACACACAAAGTAAACAAGCATTTGTCACTGCTGAATGTGCACCGCTGGTATTGCTCTTGTATCGGGTCTTGCTTGTACACATTTTTACTCTATATTTACCCAGGATGGAGCAGATGGCATGTAGTATCTCAGTTTTAGTGGTGACCTGCTTTTTACACATTGTTGGATTGTAATTACTCAGGATAGGACAGCTGGGAGGCAATATGTAATTCTTAGTAGGCTCCCACATTTTGACCCCAAATTTCTAATAGTCTTTTTATGACCTGATGTTATGATCAAGACAGGTGGAATTTTTAAAATCCCATCCAAAAGATGATTTTGCTATGCCACTTGTAAAACATGTTTGGAGGATTCGAAAAATGACACTTGCCATATTCAGGAGTGGGGTAACACAAGAGATGTATTGAACATTAGGGGCCAAAATCTCAAAAAAATAAAGATGTTCTTCAAGGATATATTTTTCATCAGGCCATAGCTATGGAACTACAGCCACCAGGTGCTAGGACCACATAGAAACTTTTGCAAGGAGTTCACTAGGGGCTGCCCATGACGATGTCCTACGTTGGTACTTATGATATAAACGTGGGCTGCCCTTCCCCCAGTTCTTTTCCTCCATCAATCATACTCATCAGACCTTCCACGGACACACGCCATTGCTGTTGTCTGTTTTTTAAATTTTTCTCATCTTAATTAACTATCACTTTTTATAAAGTGCTTTTCTACTACGTGTATGTTGACTAAAGAGCCATCAAAACTGTTTAAGTTCTTCAAGTGTGGCAAAAAGATATATTCAGGTGACTTGCACGACTGTGTATACAGCCTCGGCTTGGCCCGTAATTTGAATGCCTGCAAGATCTGCAGAAAATTCAACACTGCTACCCGGCGATGCTGAGAAGGCTTTAGAAACGCACCTTCTGAAACAGTAGGTAGTCAGGATGGAAAATGAGCTCCAAGAGAAGAGCTCCGCCATGTCGCCAGCTCACTCTTTGGGCTCTCACTCCTCCAAGTCCCAGGAGTAAACCTCAGGGCAATACAAGCATAAGTACTGGGAGAGGGAATGCAGCAAAGACTAGGCCTCCCCTGTTCACTTACGGTCACTCATCCACTCCACTCCAATGTGACCACTTCAGCGCTGTCAACTGCTCCAGCAACTCCATTGCTAGCCACCCAGACTGTCGACACTCCCAGGTCTGTGCTGGCAATGAGCACCAACAGGTCTGGTGAGTTACTGTTGGTGTTGGGGACTGTGCCTCTCCCCTTGACATCATCCAGCGTTCCCATAGACTACACGAGCACCAATATGCAGGCAGTACTCTCGTCCTTTACAGATATTCATAAGCACCTGCTACCTCCTCATTCTGTACAAGGAGACACGTCGACAGGGCCCACATGGCAAACCCCAGCATCAGTGCCTGCTAAGTTGATGCACCAGATTCACCTGCTCCTTCCCTGTGTCCCATCATACACAGCGATGAGGTCCAGGAGTACAATTCTGACCTCATTATGCAGGAGAAAGAGAAGGAGGAAAAGGAGTATGTGGATTTCTCTGAAACAACTAGCTCCACTGTATCCACTGGGAGTGAGGACTGTAATACACCCATTCCCACCCCCACCCGAAGATCCCTCTTTATCACCATGATACAGGAACTAGAGACTGCCATAGATTTGATTTAGAGGAACAGGGCATTACTAAGAAAAACCTAGTGGAATTCTTAGAACTGCCTGATTCCCCACTATCATCATTCCTTCCTCCTGCCTGCATTGGAGGATGCCACCCTTGCTGCCTAGCATATGCCCAACATGATACCTGCCATACCTAGGAAGGCAGACAAGATGTATCGGGCCCTCTCAGGCAAGCTTTTTCACAGGCCATCCTGAGGCTGATTCTGTGGTCATAACTGCTGCCCTTGACTGATTGAAGGCACGAAACACTAGTTCTCTCCCTCCTGATAAGGAGTCCAGGAGGCTTGATGTCCTGGGCAAAATAACTTTGCTTCTGCCTCGCTGAGCCTGAGAATTGCAAACTACCAGGCCTGTATGGTTAAATACAAAAATACCCTCTGGAGGAAGACCAAAGTAGCTGCCCAGTCCCTCCCAGAAGGTACACCTAAGCAGGAGATATTGGGGGCTCTAACAGCAGGTGCGAAAGTAGGCAAACATCTCCTATGTTCTACATGATATATTGGATGCTTCTGCCAGGGCAGCAACCTCTGGAATATGCCTCAGGAGGTACTCCTGGCTCAGGGTGGCTGCCTTTGCAAACGATGTACAGCAAGCCATCCTGAGTGCCCCACTCAGAGGATATAAACTGTTTGGTGCAGATGTGTCCGATATCTTCTCTAATTTACAGGCCTCGGGCAGAACCCTGAAAGCAGTCCTTTTCCTCTATCATACTCAGCCAAAGAGTCGACAGAGGGTGAGTTTTCGTCCGTCCAGTAATAGACACCGCTTCACTGCCAGACAACAGGGTAAGGATAGAGCAGCAGCAGCAGCAGCCCTACCTCCAAAAGGAACCACCCAACGTGCTCACTCAAAAGCCAGTAGAGGTGGCACTGTGGCAGCAGCCTCAGCAACTGGCTCTGCCTGACTCCTTCAACCCCCCACCACCAGTGCCTCCAGGGATGGTTGTCGGGGGTGGCCTCTCCCTCCACCTGGACCAGTGGAGGAGGGTAACATTAGATGACTGGGTCCTGCAGATAATAGCCCAATGTCACACTCTGGAACTACCTCCAGACCATCCAGTGCCTTCCCATTACCCTCCAGAGCACATCCCAATGCTTCTGGAGAAGATTCACACCTTACTTCAGAAAAAAGCAATAGAACCTGTTCCTTGGAAACAAAGGAACACAGGGTTCTATTCTCTGTACTTCCTAGTCCCAAAATGGATTTGAGACCTATTCTAGATCTCAGGGATCCGAACTTTTTCATCGAGTACAAGAAATTCAGCATGGTCACTCTGCAAGGCCTACTTCCACTACTGCAAGTATGGAGCTAGATTTGTTCCCTGGATAAGCAGGTCACAGTCCAGGGCCATGAGTGGGAGCTGCTGACCTCTGTCATAGAAGACCTGTTTGACAGCTGGGGTCATCTAGAGTTGGACATTTTGCATCCTGGAGTTGTTTGTGGCCATTCAGCTACAGGCATGGCCACTTCTGTTGCCTGTCTTAAGAATGCTTTTTTCTGTTGAGATTTGTGTGACTGCCACCTGGAGTACTGTCCACACCTTTACTAAACACTGCAGTCTGGACATGGCCTCCTGAAGAAGGGCAGGTTTTGGCCTAGCTGTGCTTCAAGTCATCCTTTCTTAGGCCTGTAGGCTCCAGCCACCGAACTGTTTTATAGTCAGTACTGCTTGGTACTCGTTCCATAGGTGTGGCTTGATGAAAAATATATCCTCAAAGTAGACAAAACAGTTAGGTTCTTACTGTAACAGTAGCTCTTCAAGAGAATCTCATTCATCAGGCCATGCCATCCCACCCTCCATCCCCCTAGGGATTTAGAGCTCTGTAAATCCTGTCTCTTTCTCCAGAAAGGTTTACCTGCTTCTTCCTGCCTCGCCTGGTAGGCAGAGCCACTAGGTCTCTCCCAGTTCCCTATAGAGAGATCCTATGAGCATGATCTCTGGCGGAACTGGGGAGGGAAGGGCTGCCATTTTATATGGGAAGTGCCGACATAAAGGCGTCATCATGGGAAACCCCTGGTGAACTGCTTGCAAAAGTTTCCGTGTGGTCCTAGCACTTGCGGCTATAGTTCCATAAGTGTGGCCTGATGAAAAAGATTCTGTAGAAGATGTACTGATCTCCACTGAGATAGAGCTCTTACAGCAGGTAACACCATTAGAACAATGCTGCCAAGCGCTAGGACCTCCTGAAAAATTCTAACTAACAGTCTAAGGTGAGGACTGCCCCTGACATTAGCTCCGCCCCGGTGTCACTCATGGTATAGGGGCAGCACCCGGCTACACCTCAGTTCTTTTCCGGCTGTCGACCCAGCATATTCGTTCGTGGGCGTCTCCTGCTTCCAGTCGACCGCCATTTCACACTTCACGCAGTTAACGTTTTCTTCCGATTTACGAGTTCATCGTGTATATCTACCCAGCCATCTTTCTCTTCAGAACGGTGGAAATTGAAGTGTGTAGCGGTAAGCAGATCCTGGCAAAGACGGCCATTCGGCCTGCCTGATCTGCCTAGGCCCCACCATAGGCCGAATGACTGCCTGCACTGCCAAGTCTTCAACCGAGGACCAGAATCTGCCATCTCAACACTCTGGAAACATACCTCCTTGAACAACAAGTGACCACCATGCAAAAGACCCAGTCAGAGCACAGCTTGTTTTCTTCCTTGGTGAAGGACTCCTCCCCAGAGAGAAGAAATCGAGTGGGAAACACCATCATCGGGAAAAGGAAAGATCCAGGTCAGAATTCTGTTTTGGGTCTCCCCACAAGACTTCTAAGTCTTCGAGCCTGCAGCACGAGTTCAACTCACCCCCACCGGTCTCACTGGCACTCCTGGGGTCACAATTGAGGAAGCCCCCGCCTCTTCCCAAGTGCACAGCAGGAAGTCTTCTGGGCTTGGGCTTTCCAAAGCCCCCATGTCCCTGGCTATCCAGCCCCACAAACAGAGGCTAGGGTCTCAGCCAGCAGGACAGGCGCACTCTGCGCCTGGTGACTTGTCGGAACCTGCCGTCAGCAAGACCACTGGGTCATCCGACAGGGCGACAGGGTTGGATGACTCAAAGAGATGCCAGGATAGCGAGTGCCAGAAAAAGCATCACTTGCCTTCCAGGCAGTCGTCTGCCGAGGTTTCAGACTGACGTCAGGCCTCCTGGCCCTCTGACTCCTCCGTGGAGCTGGACCAGACACCGCCACCAAAGCTGCCATCCGCTCCGCAGGGCCCTTTTGAGAACCTGACTCCAGACCAGACATCAGGGGACCTGACGCTCAGCTCAACTGAGACCGGATGCCACCCCCTCGGCCTTCACCTCCTCCTCGGGAGCCTGATAACCTGATGTCTGAGCACCCGACATCGGAGGATACAGTTCCACAAGGGCCGATGCCAGAGAAGAAACGTCCTTCAGATCTGACACCAGGGGACAGGGTGCCACAAGAGCCGATGCCAGGGGCCCCTAGTACCCCAAATCCGACACCAGCACCCCAACCCAGTCCAGTAGTCCCGTTGGCAGAGGTTGGGGCCTTGTTTAATAGCTGGTGGAACACCATCAAAGGGGATTTGTTACCTAGACCACTGGAGCCGACCCCCAACCCTGTGGGGTCCTCCTCCACCCTAGGCAGCCTTCCCCAGCGCCTGCCACCTCTACCCCTGACGCCAGACCAACTGATGTCAGGGACGAGATCCTGGGTCACTGGTCGTCAGAGGCATAAGTGCCACCCATCATCCAGATCCTCCTCCAGGGGTCAGCCATATACATCTTCAGAAGGTTTGTTGGGAGGCTTCTCCTCCTACAACTCCTCAGATGATGATCTGTCCCTGCCATCACCCGACCACAAGAGGGATTCTCCAAGGTCACCCCGGACAACCCTTCATTCCTGGATATTATGAGACATATCCAGTTCCTAAACTAGTGGGAGATGGAGGAGTTAGGCCCTGAGTGGCGCCACTTATTAAAGTTCCTAGGAACCACTGACCCAAAACCTTTGGTCATACCACCCTTAGTGGAACCCTTCCAGGTTGTTGCAAAAGTTGCCTGGAAGCACCCCTCCACAACCTCAGCAGTCCCTATAAAGGCTGACCGACTCTATAAGACTCCCAGGGGAGAACCACACTTGAGTGAGCAGCCGAAGGCGGACTCCATGATCCTCACGGCTGCCCATGGGAGGGCTCAACAACCTAAGCATATGAGCTCCCAGCCACCCGATAAGGAGTCCAAGAAATTGGATCATTTGGGCTGTAAGATGTACTCCTCGGCCACCTGTACAGTCAGATCCTTGAGTTTTTTGGCACACATGGTGATGTATCAGAAGTCACTGTGTGGCCGGTGGCGCTGAGGGCTGAGGTGCTGGACGCCACACCTCACGTCACGCCGGCGACCCGGGGTCGAGAGCAAGCATGGGTCGCCATGGACTGGCAGGGGAGGAGAGGAACTCAGCATCCGATGGACTGCTGTTCCTCTCCGGGGGGGGGGTCCACATCGGTCAGTATCCGACTGCCCCCTGGCAGAGGCTGGGGATCGGGGACACACGCCATACACAGGGGAGGAGTTGAGGGCAGACACCTGGACGGGGACATGCGTGGACATGGCCGCCGGCATCATTTCACGCCCTCCGACTTTGGGGAATTCTGAAAAAGGGAAAATGACACCGGTCGCGGCGGCTTGATGGCCGTTCGAGACGCCTGGCTCTGAGAGCTCACTGTGACTGGATCCTGAAGTCGGCAGAGATGGGGGGGTCTCTCCACCACACCGCCGTGGGGCAAGCCACGGGGTATACAGTGTAGCCCAGGTGGGGCAAGCCCGGTCTGGACGGCGGCCAGAGAAAAAGGTGGATACCTGGACATAATTGGCAGACCAGGGTCCAAGGTAAGGAAAAGAATGACTAACCAAAAAAAAAAAATCACTGTGGAACAAGGCCATGGACCTAGCCAAGAATCAGTCAGACTGCCAGTAGGTCAGAATTACTGGTAGTCGTCCCGTCCAGTGCTCACATTGGTATGCACGTCTTATGGTGCTCGTATGACTCAGCTAACACTGCTGCCAGGGCTGCGGCCACCAGCATATGTCTGAGGTGTCACTCCTGGCTCAGAGTTTTGGGCTTTCGCCAGGACCTTCAAGATGCCATACTGGACACCTCTTTTCAGGGCCTGGTCCTTTTCGGGCAGGAGGCCAAAAAGTCAATAACCGGCTGGCAGGACTCTGGGAAGGCAGTCTCGGAAGTACACAAAATGTACAAATCCGAACCAGCTACATCCAGACGCCACTCCTTTCATAAACAGCAGGAACAGCAGGGAAGGAGACAGCAACACAGAGGGGGTTTCAAAAGAAAGGATACCCGCTGTCTGCAGGGGCTCAGGGACCCAAGAGCGCTAAGAACGCCAGAGTTCCCTTGCCCATTCCAACAACCTCGGCATGACTTCCTGCCGGCCTCCCCTCCTCCAGTGGAGTTGCAGGGGGAGGCAGTATTTATTTATTTATTTGTTTACGAGATTTACCAGGAAGGCATACTGAGCAACATGCTCGATTCCAGATGCGATCTGGGGGCCTAGACCCAGTACATGGCAAATATTAGAAACAAATACAAGTACAGAGATTGTAATAAAGAAACATAGCATATGATTTGTACAATTATAATACGGTATAACATGTATTCCAGGTATAGTAGCACAGTAGATTACAGACAGACATGCATAACAGGAATAATTACTGTACATTAATTATTAGAGGGTGGAAGATTCTCACTCGCCTCATGGCTGGTCCAATATCACCATGGATCAGTGGGTGCTCCAGATAATAGAGAGGGTTATGATCTGGAGTTCACCCCAATCCCTCCAGACAACCCACCTCTGCCCTCCCATTGCTCCCCATCCCATGCAGGTCTTATCAGGGCAGAAATCCAAGCCCTCCTAGACAAGAGAGCAATCCAGGCAGTGCCACCATCTCAAAAGAGGAAAGGGATATTACCCCCACTTCTTCCTCATCCCGAAAGACAGGAGTCCTTCGTCCTATCCTGGACTTCAGTCAACTGAACACTTTCATCAAATACAAAAGGTTCAGGATGGTGACACTACCAGGATTACTACCCATGCTCCACCAGGGGGATTGGCTTTGCTCCTTGGACGTGCAGGACGCATATATGCTTACAAAGATCTTTCCATCCCACAGGAAGTACCTTCGCTTTACCTTCCAGGGAGAGCACTACCATTCAGCCTTTCTTGGACACCCAGGGTGTTCACCAAGTGCCTAGCAGTGGTGGCAGCAGCTCTCAGGAGGCAGGGGCATTATATCTACTCCTACCTCGATGACTGGCTGTTAACAGCTCCCACAAGAGGTTAGCTGTGTTGCTGCCAGACAGACACCTTTCGCCTGGTCCAGGATCTGGGGGTCACCATAAACCTTCCCAAGTCATCTCCCTGGTCTACCCAGCGGTTGCAATACATAGGGGCCATCTTGGACACTGTCTTAATGAGGGCCTTCCTTCCCTCAGACAGGGTAGATCGACTAAGGGCACTTGGTCGGAGAATTGCCTCCATAAATCAAGTTCCAGCCTGGATGGTACTGCAGCTGCTAGGACATATGGCACATACATAGTCACTGTTCCCTTAGCGTCTGCACATGAGGGTTCTTCAGTGGAACCTCGGGTTCAATGGGACCAGCGCTTGGACGACCTCGAACAGCCAGTCCAAGTCTCCAAGGTGGTATGTCAGACTCTGGAATGGTGGCTCACCCCTTCTTGGTTAGAATCTGGGGCTCCCTTCCAAAGCCCCAGTCCTCAGCAGATCCTGACAATGGATGCATCGGGACTGGGATAGGGGGCACATTTCGGAGTCCACCAGACAAGAGGGACTTGGACCCCTCTGGAATGAGATCTCCAAAAAGCGTGTTGGAGATGAGGCCGTTCTTTACACCTTACAGGCATTCCAGACGATTCTCCTGCCATGGCCTCTACTGATCCAGTCAGACAACATGCCAGTGGTCTTCCACATCAACAAGCAAGGCACACACTCATATCCCTTCTGCAGGGAGGCCATGAGGTATGGTACTGAGCAGTTGAGCACAACCAGGAACTCAGAGCGGTTCACGTTCCAGGGTTCAAAACACCTAACCAATAGCCTCAGCCATTCTCGGTCGGACTCATGAATGGGAGTACTACAAGAGCGTAGTAGACAACTTTTTCAAAGGTGGAGCCTTCCAGAACTGGACCTCTTTGCAATCCACACAATGCCAAACTGCCCAATTTCTGCTTGCTAGATCCAGGGCCTGGTGTTTTCTGGTGAGATGCGATGTCCCTCTCTTGGGCAGGGAGGTTTCTGTATGCCTTCCCTCCCTTCCCACTGATTCAGAAAGTGCTACTCAAACTGCAAGCAGAACAGGCAGCCATGATCCTCATTGTGCCATTCTGGTCTCGACAGATCTGGTTCCCGCTGCTCAACAGCTGGCATTGGAACCTCCAATTCCCTTGCCCCAGTCTCCTCACTTACTCTTGCAGGAACAGGGAACCTTAGTGCACCCCAATCTTCAGTCATTGCATCTGCATGCATGGCTCCTGCAGACTTAGTCAGAGACAGTTCCAGAGGTAGTGGAGGTCCTAGTGGCCGCGAGGAAACCCTCGACTAGGACCACATATGCCATGAAATGGAAACGCTTCTCCATGTGGGCATCCTCCTGTTTCCTAGATCCTTTTACCTGCCTGGTAAATTCGGTACTAGAGTACCTCCTTTCCCTTTCTGACAAGGGTCTTAGCTGCTCGTCCATAAAGGTACCCCTTTCTGTACTATCAGCTTATCATGTGCCTATGGAGGGCAGGACCCTGGCACAGTTGGACTTGTCCAAGACCTTTCTGTGCAGTATCATGCACATTAAACCTCCCAGGTGGGACCCCATTCCCCATTGGGACCTTTTGTTTATGTTGGAAAAACTTACATTGCCTCCCTTTGAGCCAGCCGCAAATTGCGAGCTACGCTTCCTGTCATGGAAAGCATTATTTTTGGTTGCAGTTATTTCTGCTCAGAGGATATCTTCCCTTGTCAGTCTTCACCATTCATTATTGCTGGGTGTAATAAAACCGCATGAGCACTACGGAGTTTTTTGTTTTCGTAGGAGGGTGGCGCCACAGCACCACCCACAAAAAGACGGCACTATGTGGTGCATGAGGGGCGGCCGCTAGGCTGCAGACTCCTCCACCCCAGTTCTGTTTCTCCCGCCATCAAGGCTGCATCTGCTACACATGTGAGAAGTTTTCCAGTCGCCATTAGGCCTAGTTAATTTCAGAGCCGTTTTCAGTTGACTCCTGCATCCCAGTTTGATTCTCCTGATGCCGTTGACACCGGTAAGACCATTTCATTTTATTTTTCAATGGCGCCAGGAGCTTTTCTGTGTTTAAAGTTGTTTTTGCATCATGTCCGGTTCGGTAGCCAAGCGTAAGTCGAAAGCGGGCCGTGCCTCATGCGTCGGTGCTCCTGTGGCTGGCATTTCTCCGTGATGGACCAACATGATGTCTGCTTTTGGTGCTTGGGACCTAACCATGATATGGATAGATGCGACACCTGCTTTTGATGAACCTCCATGTTCTGAAATCTGCATGTTCAAAGTCGGCAAGGCCCTGCCGACTTTTTGGAGGAGGCGGCGTTGTTCTTGGGCTTCCCAGGTCAGGACTCTTAGGCCCTTCCTCCGGGTCCCCTCCCAGGCCTATATTGTCTGGTGATGAGGAGGCCTCCTCATCTTCAAGTCTTGCCGAGGAGGAGGCCTCTTTTGCGGTGTCAGAGGAACGCCGTGACCCCTCCTGGGGTCGTGTCGGGGACACCGCCTCGGCAGTCACCTCTCCTGAGGTGCAGGCTCCCGCAGTGTCGCTGCCCATGGTTGTTGGGTCCGGCACTGATGGACCCTCAACACTGCCTTCTGACACCATCTCAGATCCTGGTGCTGTGCGCACTGCTGGTGATCGTGGTTGTGCCGCATGTGGCACCGGTTTTCTCGACGCCCTCACAGATGCCGTTATTGTCGACTCTGTTGGCGATGCCGTGTTGGGTTCCAGTGCCGTGTGTGGCACCGAGGATTCGACCAGTGCCGTAGATGGGTCGGTTCCGGGGCCTCGGGCGATGCTCTGTGAGCAGCCAGCATTGCGAGCGACACCAGCACCATTCGTGTTGCCGTTTCTCAGGGTGGCCAGCGTCGAGGTCCTCCTGGTCAACTCCTCTTCAGAGGGGGACGATTGGACGTGGACCGGTCTGGCTCCCTGATTCTTCGAATCAGAGTCCTCTGTGGATGCGGTGTTAGGCAGCCCAGCGCTCCCATTCCTGAACTCTCCACAGCAGTCTTCTTCAGGGGACTCCCCAGGCTGGGGTGGCCTGGGGTTCATACTGGAGGCGGCTTGCGGTTGGGGAGGGACTGTCCCCAGAGGGGCCGCAGCAGTTGCCACCTTTGGTGCTGCTGTGCCTTCTCTGGGGGATTGGAAGTCCCTGTCTTTGGAGGCCTACCTCGGGAGGCCTCTGGATCGAGGACCCCTTCGCTGGGGTCGAGGAGGAGCGTCCCGGAGTCTGAGGGGTTGGGGTGAGGGCATCGGTGCTCCCTGCCACACCTTGGGGTGCAGAGTGCCGTGGTGCGAGCTCCGCCTCTCTTCTTAGGTTCAGGGGTCCCTTCCAGTGGGCGCCCGTCGTGGGTTGCCCTTCTGGACTCATACAACCCCAGGTGCATCACAGGGGAGATTCCCGTTCGGGCTCCTCCGGAGTTCACATCCCAGGGTTCCGTCATGCAACCCATTTGATTTCAGGGATCCCTCCAGTTTGGGCTCTGTTCCTGGTTCAGAGCCCTGGCAGATTACAGATCACCTCCTTGTGGTGCCCCTCTCCCATTCCTCTGTTGCCAACCCCTCTCTTCCAGGCGACGTGGGTCCTACGGGACCGTTATCCTGGGAGACGTTCAGAAGCACTGCGGCGGCCTTCCCGTCATATATTAGGTGCATGCACGAACGGGTCTTTCACCTGTACCCACCACCACAGGAGTCTTCTGGACATTCGAGTTCCCCGTCCTCCTCAGCTCCCTCCTCGGAGGGAGAGGAACCCACTGCTCATCTCTCTCTTCCGACGCTGATTTCACTGAATATCAATGCTTCCTTTTGAGGATGGTTGGGAATCTCCATATTTCCTATGTGAGATGGGACAATACTGAGCGGGAGACACACAAATTCCTCAGTGAATTCAGTGCCCAGCACTTGGTGGTGCCATCCTGGCCTATTCCCTTCCAGGAGGCATCTATCCGCACCTAGCAGTCTCCAGCCGACCCTCTCCCAGCCCTGGCATACTGCAGGAGGAGGTATTGTGCTCCATCTGAGTCCCTAGGTTCTCTCCCTAACCTGCCCTCGGGCTTGGTTTTCCTAGAGACCCCTTCCGGGCGCCCGGCCTGGGGCATGACTGACCACCGGACTCAGATTCCCTACAGTTCGACCGGTGGGGGTGAAGAGTATTCTCTTCTTCTCATGCGATGTTGTGCATTGCATCACATCAGGCACACTGTGCTGCCTATAACAGGCACTTGTGGTCAGTACTGGCTCGGGTAATAGCGTCGATGCCTGATACGGAGCAATCTCGACCGGCCATTGCCCTCTGCGCTATAAGCCTGGAACTAGCAAGGCACCAAGCAATGGCATGTTACAATGCCAATGAGGTGGCGTCCAGGCTTGCGGGGACAGCGATCTGCATCAGGCGGATGGCATGGCTTCATCTAGCAAGGTTGTCACCCTGGCCCAGCTTAGGGTGATTACGTTCTCGCTGTGAGGACCCGCCTGTTTTCTACCAGAGCTAGGAGGCTGCTGCAGGGGCTTCCCCCGTCCCCTTGTCTTCAGGGGACACCTTCTAGCTCTCCTCGGCATTAGGCTTCCAGTCTAGTATGGCCAGGGTCTCTCCTTCCTGTTTCTCACCGACAGGAGGCTGAGGGTCTTGTTCCCTCAGGGTTATGTTAGTCCCCCTCTAGGGGGGCTTGGTACAAGCCCAGCAGTAATGAATGGTGAAGATTGACAAGGGAAGATATACAATTGTAAAAATTGTCTTTTCTCCTGTTTTTGTACCTGAATGTATTCGTCTGAATCAATTACTGTATCAATGTACCTGTTGTACCCTTTTGTACTCTCCCGGGTCGTTCCTGAAAATAGGCATAAAACTTGTCTAGTGTACTTACCCGGTAAACAAAAACTAAATAAATAAATTACGTACCTACTGTAATTCCTGATCTTCTCGTGTATCTTCACCATTCATTACTGAATCCTGCCCACCTTCCCCTCATGGGCCTCCTTCTGGGGCGTCCCTCCACCCTGCTTGCTCTCCCTCCCCTTCCTCCTTCATGGCCTTTAGAGCCTAAATCTCCTAGCCTTTGAGTCTTCCGTTCTTCTCTCAGAAGAAGGTAACATAACTCTGGAGAGGGAGGAGAGCAAGTAGAGCTTCATCCTTCTCCTGAGGGAACTCTTTTCTGATTACCCTTGAAGGTGTCCTTTCTGGCACCTTTTTTCTTAGGCCAAGTTAGTTCAATCACCAGTTAACAGGAAAAGTTCTTGAACGGTCCTGTTCCTTTGGTTTTCGGACCTCACTGGTATCTCTGGATCTTGTCCTGTGTACACCAGTCTGGTGCTAGTCAAAGTCTTCTAGCCCATTTTTAAAAAAGAAAAACTTACCTTCTGGAACTGGTGATCTGATTCTTTGGCCTCTGCCTCTCAGGGAGTCGGAATGAGTTTCCTTCTCTATCTCTGTCCACCTTCCCAAGGGGGTGCCCCTTAGGGCTTCAATCCCCCTCCCCCCCACCACCATTATTAGTACATGGCAATGTGCTAGTGGGTCCTTTTTCACCTTTCTTAGTTGAGCTCTCCCTCGAACAGATTGTTTGCCTTGGCAGTCTATGAGCTCTCAGCTTGACTGATGGGTTTCAGGATGGCGGAGATGTAGGAAATTTGCCTTTTGTGTATCAAGCTGTACAAAGGTTCAGTCGACCTTAGGTCAGTTTGTTTGATGGGATCCTTGCTTCCTTGCCCTTTGGTTCCAAGCTAATAAACCTTTAAGCCAATTTAACTCACAGTTTGGTAGAATTTTCCCTCCCCAACATCCCCTCTCTTCTTCTTCCTTCTTTCCCTCTCCTTATCTGTTCCTCCCTCGAACCGCTCCAGGAGTGAGGCCTTGCAGTCCCTTAGGGTAGGGTTCTCCTTTTCCTGTCCTCTATCGGCTTATTCCTTTTCAGTTTGTTTCCTTTCCTTTTATTATCCCTCGGCTCTCTTGCCTCACTCTTATTCTTCTATTCTTTTTATTAGCCTCTCCGACACAGAACTGGGATGGAGGAGGAGTCTGCGGCTCTAACGGCGGCCCCTTCGCTACGTGAGTCGTTGCTCTCATGGGCAGTACCATGGGTGCTGACCTCCCTCCAAAAAAAACTCTCCCATAGTGGGTACGCGCTTCCGGCTCACACCCAGCAGTAATGAATGGTGAAGATACAAGAGAAGATCAGAAATTACGGTAGGTACGTAATTTTTATTTCTGAGCTTCAGGCTCTGGTGTATAAAGGGCCTAATTTTATCTTTCACAGGGACAGGGTATCCCTGCACACCAATCCTAAGTGTCTCCCAAAGGTTGTGTCTGAGTTCACTCTTAACCAGGACATTCAACTTCCAGTTTACTACACAGAGTACTCAAACAAAGGGAGGCCCTGTTGCATCCTCTGGATGTTCACAGAATTCTTAATTTATACATTGAGATGACCTAAAGATGGGTAAGCAATGTGAAAAGTCGGTAAGGAGAGCCAGGAGGATACTGGGATGCATAGGAAGGGGCATCACAAGTAGAAAAAGGGAAGTGGTTATCCCTCTGTACAGACAATTGGTGAGACCCCATCTGGAGTACTGTGTGCAGTTTTGGAGACCTCATTTACACAAGGACATAGGATGGAAACAGTCCAGAGGAGGGCAACTAAAATGGTGCAGGGTCTGCAGCAGAAACCATATGAAGAGAGACTAAGAGAGCTTAATATGTATACTTTTGATGAAAGGAGGGACAGGGGACATGATAGAAACGTTCAAGTACCTCAAGGGAATCAACAAAGTCCAGGAGGGTAGCATCTTTCAGAAAAAGAGATGTGTAAGAACAAGGGGGCACAATTTAAAGATAGAGGGGGGATGGCTCAGGGATAATGTGAGGAATTTTTTTTCATGGAGAGAGTGGTGGATACATGGAACAGCCTTCCTGAGGAGGTCGTTGGGTCTAAAACAGTGGGGGAATTCAAACATGCATGGGACAGACACAAGGCAATTATAGTGGGGGGTTGCAGGAAGTAGGCTGTTGGTTAACTAGAATCAGCAGCTTATCCAGTAGGTAGGGAAATGGGCAGACTGGGTGGGCCAAGTGGTCCTTATCTGCCGTCAAAGTCTATGTTTCTATGTTTCTATTGTACTCAGTCTACCAAAAAGGCAGACCAATTGTTTGTCTCCTTTGCCCAACGGATGTTAGGGCCACCAGTGACCAAACAGACTCTGGCCAAATGGTTGGTCAGTTGTATAGTGTTCTGTTGCCAGAAGTACGACAAACCTTTACTGGGATCGGTTAAAGGTCACTCCACTAGGGGTGTTGCCGCTTCCATTGCATCCCTAAGGAATGTCTCAGCAGCAGATCTTTGTGCAGCTGCTACTTGGAATTCAGTCCATACCTTCACAAAACACTACAGTCTGGACATTGCTTCAAGGAGGAGAGCAGGCTTTGGCCTCACCGTCCTCCAGGGACTACTCTCTTAGGAGTACCAGTGGTTTACTATTTTGCATAACCACGACTCTTCTGACCTGGATTCTGTCCTCGTACTGCTTGGGACTCTGTCCTAATGGTGTTACCTGCTACAAGAGCTCTGTCTCAAAGTGAGATAGTACAGTTACATAAGAACTTACCGTAACAGTAGATCTTCGAGAAGAGCACTTACAGTAGATATGTTTTCCCTCCCTCTTACCTCCAGGGTTATGTAACTGTAGTTTTCTGTCTGGGGGATGAGAGAACCTCCTCGGTCTCCCATCATTATGCTAGCCAGGTCTCCGGCGAGCGAACTGAGGTGGTGCAGGGGGGGCAGGGCCGATGTTAGGGGGCGATCCCCACCTTAGACTGTTAGCTAGAAATTTTCCGTGGGATCCTAGTGCCTGGTGGCATCGTCCTAATGGTGTTACCTGCTGCAAGAGCTCTTCTCGAAGATCTAGTGCTACGGTAACGTTACATAACTGTACTTAATGGTAAGTATGCAACTGTTCTTTATGAGTCAAGGTTGGAACAATTCAATGTTTCATCATAACATAGTTGTTTTTTTGTGTTTTTACCCCAAATTTTCAAGACAGTCTTTTTAGGACCACTCTTCCTGAACGTGACAGGTGTCATTTATACAATAGTGACCGAAACGTAATTTTGCGCCACAAGTCTGAAAACACATTGTGGGTAGGATTTGAGAAATTACAGCTGTCATATTCATGAAGTGGTGTGAGAAAAATGCCTGTGTTGAAAAGTTTGGGTCAGAATATAAAAAATTAGCACACTTACAAGTGTGCGTTAAAAATTTTCAATGTAGGCTCATAACTTTGTTGTTTTTTCATATTTTTATCCCACATTTTCAACATAGCCTTCTTATGACCCCACCTCATGAACAAGGGCAGATAAATTTTTTTTCAAATCTGGCTCAAAAGGTGATTTAATGTCACAAGTTCAAAAACACATTTTGGCTAGGATTTGAAAAATGACAACTGTCACATTCATGAGGTGGTGTGCAAAATGGCTATGTTGAAAATTTGAGATCAGAATATTGAAAATTACCAAAGTTAGGTAGTTTTTGTTGAACGAGTAAGTGCACTAGATAAATTCTGCCTATTTTCAGGCACGACCTGGGGGTAGGGGATACAGATGAATGCCAACTGACCTTGAACCAGATGAAGCTGTTGGTATTTTTAGTGAATGTTACAAGCATGCATTCATCATTTTCAACATAGGCTCATACCTTTGTTGTTTTGTAATATTTTTACCCCATATTTTCAACATAGCCTTCTTATGACACCACATAGCATTCTTATTAGTTAATAGTTAATATATCCTTTAATTCCATCTGTAGATTTATCTTAGTTAAACCATTTAGAACACATCATTGTATTCTTTACAATGATCTCTGTTGGCTTCCCCCTAAATTTATGTATTTTTATCATTTGGGTTGTCTGACCAATAATATACTGGCCCAGGGTTGTAAATCTCCATTATATAGCTTAATAAATACAAGAGATGATGCTAGGTCATTACGTTCATCTAACATGCAACGGTTATTTACTCCTAGATCTGTTACCTGTATGGGTGAGAGCGCTTTTTCTTCACAATGTCCGATTTTTTGGAATACATTGTCTTTTGATTGGACTTCTATTTATAGTCACGAACATTTTAGAAAAGCTTTGTTCCATCATTTGCAACTTTCTGCTGTATGTAATTGTATTTAGGTACTATTTTTGTACTATTTTATTACATTGTATCATTGTTACTAGTGTATTTGTCAGTGTCTGTAATTGTATGACATCTAAGCTTTTTTGTGTATGAAGCTCTGAGTCGATCCTGAAAAAGGGCCTTGGCCCAGTGTTCTTACCCGGTAAATAAAGTGAATTGAATTGAATTGAATTATGACCCCACCTCATCAGCAAGTGTGGAGAAAATGTTCAAACCCTGCCTGAAAGGTGGGGGGTTCTGTGGAGCTTGAGCTTGACGGACACAGAAGGAATAGCTCTGCATCTATAAAACTTTCAAAAGACAAATAATACTGTTAAATTTATCATTAGCTATAAAGGGAAGTCTCTAAGTGTAGCAGAGAGAACAAAAAATGAGATGGGCAATCCCAAAAAGAAGGAACATGGGCAGGCAGCTGGGGGCCCGGGAACGAGAGCAACAGGGCAGCAGCCCTCGACTAGCTCAGAGGGAGAAGAAACAATGCAGTCACTAGACCATAAACTCAAGACTCTAATCTCTTCAGTCACAGCCATGAATACAAAGTTGGATGGACTTACTTGCCGAATAACTTTAGTGGAGTCGTTAGTGGAGCAACTTCAGAACTCTGTAGGCGATCTGCAGCAGCATGCAAACAAGAGCAGTGCCATCAGCACAGGTCACTCAAAAGAAGCTTACCATACAAATGACTGGTTGGAGCTGTTAGAAAATCAGATACGAAGTGCGAACATCTGCATGATAGGCTTGCCAGAGGGAATGGAAGGGGATCATTCCCTCCTCTTCTTCAAATAATGGATCAAGGAGCAGTTTACTGGACATGGGGACTTTTCGGAATGGCAGTTTATCAAGGCCTACAGAATTCGTCCCTGAGGTAGACAAGCCAAAGATGCCCCATGTGTGTTTATGGTGGTGGCTGACAGTATGGGAACTAGAGACACTGTTCTCAGTCTAACAAAACAACTGGGTCCTCTGAGTATCCAAGGAGATACGGTGCACCTTTTTCTGGATTTGTCTTACTCTACTCGTCAGCGACGGAAAAAATTTGATGGTGTTAGAAGGAAGCTTCGAGAGTTAGATATACCACACGTAGTCCTCTTCTCCACAAAGCTTCACATTGTCTATCAAAGTAAAGTATTCATATTTACAGATCTGATGGATGCGGGGAAGTGGGTGACTAATTTGGATGCACATCGGAATAATTCAACCCAGCAGTCGGATGACGAATCCTTCGAAGAAACCTGAACTAGGATTCCCTGGTGACATTTATGTTTCTAGTTTAAATGCATCTGAAATAATAATCAGCTACCTGAGATTATTGGCTAGCTGTGATGCTAACCTTACTTGTTGCTGTGTTATAAAAAGTTTTAGTTTTAATGTTTAGATTTACTAGAGCCTTTCCTGTTGATATGGTTAAATAACCCTATAGCTGTCTTAATCATTTTGAGTAAGTTGGGAGAATATAGCTGTGTTCTTCCTTAGTCTTAATATAGTTTAAAAGGTTATCATAGATGGCTTCTGTTTTCTGTGCCTGAAATTTATCTTAGGGGTTTTGTTTTTACCCATTAGAAAGACTCTGTAGGTAAATGGTGGACCCCATGCTCTGAAAGCAAGGCAATATTTTAAACATATTAGAATAACTCTAGAAAGGTTTTTCACCTGCTCATGGGCTACAGCTACACAGAAATGTGGACTTTTAGTTTTGGAGAGTTAGAATTTCCTTCTCCAATTTATAGAACCAACTTGGAGTTACTGATATCCTGTATAGCATGGAAATGATTGTTTCCTTATTAACTGTACACTTGATGTTTCCAAGGACAATTGTATTTTGTACATGATTTACATGTAAAATCAATAAAGATAAAGTTTAAAAAAACCTGCCTGAAAGGTGATTACACACAGCGACCATGAAATCACCTTTGGGACAGATGTGCATGATTTCATTGTCATTGTTCATGAGGTGGGTCCTAAAAAAGGCCATGTTGAAAATTTTGGGAAAAATATTCAAAAATGACCTCAAAGCCCACTGAAATACAATGAATGGCATACCTGATTTCCTCAAGTCACAGCCTGGTGTTGAAGGCGTGTTCTGGTCCAGAAAGATTACAGCGTTGGACCTCCGGTAGGTTAGTAATGGCTTGGGAGGGTGCTGAGTGGGAGGTCGGGAGGGGAACAATAATGGCGGTAGCAGCAGACATCGATGGAGTTTTCTTTTTAAAGGGCGTATTTAAAACAAAAACAACTACAAGCCATGGTTTTCTTTATGTACCAACACTGATGATTAGGCACTCCAGTGTCGATTGTTATGTTTAGCGGCACCAGGGTCGGCTCCCAGTTTCACACTGTGAGAGTGATCAAGGTGGGGGTAACAGCCAGAATGGAGGAATTGGGCACCCTGGTGTCAGGAAGTTAACATGGATGGTGCAGGAGGATTGAGGGAGTTTTCTTTATGTTTGGTGGCACTGAGGTGAGCTCCTGGTGTCGCAGCATGAGATTGAGTGGGTGGGGTGTTGTAGGCGTCACTGGGGATTGGAAATGTAAAAGGACAGTTTTGTTTTGTTTAGTGACCAGGGGGCTCCCAGGTGTCACACAGTGAATGGTGGGGTGGGGAAGTAGCAGGCTCATGGATAGGTCACCCTGGTGTCAGAAAACTAAATAGTAAGGTGTGGGGAGTTAAGGAGTTTTTATTTTTTTTATTTCACTTTACATTGTTGGGGGGGGGGGGACCACAGTAGGATGATCATGACAGATCATCTGTGCTTGCTGGGTGGCGTTATGTAGCTCAGAGGAAAGAGCCGCCTTATGATTGGGCTGGCTCTCTTGTTTCAACCACACAAAGTTTCCAAAACAAAATGCTAGTATTAAATACATGCGGAAAGTAGAAAATAGAGTTATAATCAACATTTCAACCATGTGTCATCTTTAGGAATTATCTAAAAGAGAAAAAAGCAAAGTTAGTGGAGAGGTAAGGGGAAATAAGGGATATACGTGAGGAAAGAAGGTAGGGGGAGGCTCTAGGAGAAAAGTGCTAATAGCAAAGTAAAAAAAGAATATGGAAAACAAAAGGTGATGATGGGAATGAAAAGGCATAGTAGGAGTGAATGAACTTAGGAGTCCTCAAGTGGGGACTAATTAACATGGCCTAGTATGAAAGCTGAAAGGTGACAAGTGTGAGGGAAGGAGACAGAGAAGTAGACAGCTGGGGAAAATGAAAATAGATATGCACATATAGCTAGAATATCCATGTGAGTATGCCCACACACACAAACACAAACTGGATAGAAGTGTGTGCAGACATACTCACCAATGCAAACGTACCATGCAAACAAAGATATGACAAGGGTGGGGGTAGAAAGGCAGATTATAGTGGTAAACGATAAGGTGGCTGAAAATGTTAGTAGAAAATAAGTGTTATTTAAACTGGAGGGCTGCTGGAGCCTACGTGCATGATCAGGTTGGTTTCACCCCAAGAACTCACGAATGCATTCTTTAAACCGTAAGAGACACAGTAACTATATTTATAAAAGGGTTTAGGAAAATTACTGCATCCTCATTGGGCAAGTCCTGCTTTATGCCACATGTCATGCTAACCCATTTCTTAACCAAGATGCAGTGCAAAAAAATATCCTTGAACCAATCCACATAATTTTTCAGACCCAGCTGGTGGCCATGTTTTAGAATGTTACACCGTACTTCTCTTTTTTCCCCCTATTAGGAAAGGAGAAGGATTGTTTAAATCTGACAATATATCTACCATATCTATCCTGAAGGATGTACTCTCCAAAGAAGCTACCAAAAGAAAAATCAACCTCAACATATCTTATGGTAGGTTTATTAATTGAAGTAGAGGCATTTTAGTTAATGATATGTAACTGATCAATAATACAACTTTGGCTGATACAATTGACACTTTCTTTTTCTTTTCACTGTTTTTAGATGTAAATGAAGAATCTGTGAATCACACCTTGAGACTAATTCATCCCAAACTAGAATCCCAGCTTCTCTTGGCTAAGAAAGTCCAGTTAATTGATGCATTAAAGGTAACAAAGCAGTAGTGCATAGAGAACTGGATGGGGGTCCATGGGAGATAGGGATTTTTATTTTATTTATTTATTTAGTTTTTGTTGACCGGGTAAGTGCACTAGGCAGATTCTGCCTATTTTCAGGCATGACCCGGGGGAGGGGGATACAGATGAAATGCCAACTGACCTTGAACCAGAGTAAGCTGTTGGTGGTATTTTTAGTGAATGAGGGAAATTTGGCCAGGGCACCGGGGAAATTCCCTTACTCTGCTGCTGCATTGCTGCCAGTAGGGGGACAGGCCATTGCCAAGATGGCCACTCGGATTGGGCTATCGAAGGAGGAGGACGTCTGCAGAGTGGGAGAGCTAGCCTCAGCTCCCACTATTAGCAACACGGAGGCTTTAGCTCATACTATGGCTGAGATTGACTCTGATATTGAATTTCACGATGCTGTAGTTCACTGGGAAGACTCGTTACAAACAGCTAAAAATCAAGAGAATTCTTCTTCAGTGATATTCAAAAATGTAATGCCTGACTTGGAATCTACTAATTATGGAGAAAGTCCGTGCGGGTAAAGAAAACTCAGAGTGCACAACAGCACAGTTGCATTCCGATCCGTGAGAGCAGGCGGCTACCATTACTGAAGTTTCTGACGAGTTAGTTCCCTCGGGGGGGTTCCGAGGGTGTGAACGTGCAACTCAGCCGGCAGACTTGGCGAGGGGTCTCGTGAATGTTAAGGAGTGTGGCAACTTGAATAAAGAGGCTCAGGAGCAGGAGAATTTGCGGCAAGCAGGTACTGTGCCTTCTTTTACCGTCAAAGCGGGTTTTTTGGAAACAGGAGAAAAAGAAGCAGCCCACTTACCATTTAGTGTTTTGCAGCAGTGTGCTGTTACGCAGCCTCGCTCAGCACCTCCCATGCAAGGTAATCCCTGCATTGACAGTTGCTCTAGGAGTAGTGACAATCTTTCGGAAGACTTCCACAAGTGCCGCAGGCCCTGTAGGACGAAGTACCGCACAGCAAAGCCTCATTTCAATACCCGGGATGACACAGGGATTTTCTGCTTCTTTACAGGCTGGCAGTAATATCACGGAGCAAAGCGAGTGCCTACAGCCTAACCCTGCACCTGACAAAGTACAACACGAATGTACAATGAATGCAAGTCAAAATGCATCTTCTCAAAAGTTGCCTATAACCACTTTTACTCAGAATGAGTCTGCTCCCTTGAGCAAATTAACTGGGTTTGTGTTTAAAACCACCATTAATGAAGATTCACCAGTCCAGTCTGAAGTGATATATCAATCCTCAGCTAGCTCTCAAAAGGGGGTTACGGAATTCTATTTTCCCTGTAAAACTGTTCCACGACAGACAACTCCGGTTGTCACACAATCCGGGGGAGGGGGCTGGACCTCCTCGCATTCAGGAGGATAGACCTCGGGAATCCTGGTCTCCAAGTAAAGCCCTCCAAGAGGCAGGCTGGAAGCAGGCTGTAACAGGTGTTTGGAAGCCTGACCCAGCATGGGATATCGATTTAACTCTTCTCTCAACACTCTCCAGAGTGGAAACCTGCTGTACAGCAGAAAGAGGTGATGAACAACCTGAATAAGGAAAAGGCTGCAGCCAAGGTTTTCAAGCTTCCCTGACAACTTTGGTGCTGGAAGAACAAGTGCCCCTACCTTTGTTACCCCTTTTGAACCTAGTGAATCAATCACAGGAGCCTTTATCTATGGGACAAGACCCGTTGACATCAAAACCTCCCCAGAAGCCACTGATGTCAGAACTATTTTCTAATTCAAAGAGGAAGCAGCACCTCGACGAAATGCTGTTAGGCTGCGCTATAAAGGAGGTTTGGAGGTTAGACCGGACAGACACTATGTTGGGAAAACGCTGCTGAAAGACTCATTACATTTCACTCCTCATGACGTTTATGCCTTTATTAATATCTCTGGGGAGGATAATTTCGATATAAGCTTTCAGACACAACATGCTTTAGACTTATTTTGGGATAGGTATGGTCAGGTCAAGTTCTCTCCCACATGGACCCCTTTTCTGGTTATTCCTTTATCAAAACCTTTGATTAAATTTGTTACAGTCATGTTTAGGAATGAAGGGGTCCATGTGGAAGACATTTCCTTCTGGCTGCCTCAAAAATGTGAGGTTATGAGTGACCCTGAACCCATTTTGAATTCAGAACAATTTTGGACGGGGCGCTGGAAGTACAAAATTAAATTGAGGCAATCTGAGGCAGGGATAGCGCATATTCCTAACTCTTTTCTGCTTGGTAGGGATAGGGGTGTGTGTTTCTATAGCAGACAACCTCGAGCATGTTACAAATGTGGCGCCAGGACACATCTCCAGTGTTTGTGACCAACCACGCTGTGACAATTGTGGGGAAGTGGGGCATTTAACCATGTACTGTGATAACCGGTCTCGATGTGATCTGTGTGAAGAAAAGGCCATGTGTTTAGGGTATGCCCTTGGGGCCAAAACAAATCTTCCTGTTCTAACTCAGATCTACTCATTCAGAAAGCTCAGAAGCCACAGACCTCCCCTACCTCCCCACCCACCCCACCCCACTTTCTTCTGAATCCTGCCTATATATCCTCCTTCATAAAACAAAAAGAGAGTGGAATTTACTGGCAAGGTCCTTTCCAGCAGCAATCTCTTCAAGGTTTCTGATAAAGTTGAGCAAGCAACCGTTCCAGGCTTGGTGGCAACCCCAAAGGCTAGCATGGGTCCTCCTGATCCCTTGAAATTTCCTCATGTGTGCTATTCAGAAGAGGTCACGGAGGTGGCAGGTAACAACTCTAAAGTGCTAGGCCCAGGGTCAGTTTTGCCCAAATGAAGATCCTCTAGAAACTTGCATCCCAAACTCCCCCTCCGGTGGGTATGATTGAAACAAGTAATTCTTACGCTGCCTTATTCACCCCTTGGGGGGACACAGAGATGGATTTAGGGGACTCAGATTCTCAAAATCCTCCCTCTCCACCAGGTCACAGCCAGTGGATAACTATAAAGAGAAGAAAAGGAAAAAGAGGAAAAAATAGAGGTTTTTATTTTCTTCAGTATAAACAGGCATGAGGTTGGTTTGGGGCTCCTTAAATACCCATAGTTTGTTAAATGCGACTAAAAGGCAAGCCCTTTTCCATTATATACATGAACAACATGTTTCTGTGTGTTTTTTACAGGAAACATGGATGCATTCCATAGATCAGCTTTCATCTTTTAAACGGGATTGGGTTTGGGGCCCTTCCTTTTGGTCATTTGGTATGGATACGGCAGATGGCATAGGCATTGTGTTTACCTCATATTCCTTTCAGCTGCATAATTTAATTGACCTTATCCCTGGAAGGGTATTGATAGTAGATGGGAAATGGCATGACTTATGTTATCGTTTTATCAACATTTATAACCCTCAAACAAAAGCTGGTAGAGTAACTTGCCTAAAAACTATTCAACCCTTTTTGGTGACTACAGTTAGGGTGTTATGGGGAGGGGATTTTAACTGTACAATCCGGGACTCTTTACAAAATAAGAAAATATATTGTGATTCTAATGCATTAGATAAAATTATCAAAGTTGCTGGTCTACTGAACTGTAATACTTTCCTGCCTCCAGGTCCCAGATTTTCCTTTAAGAAGGAAAATCTTTTACCTTGATTGATTACATGTTAGCCTCACCATCTATGCAAGTGGCATCTTTAAAATGTTTCCTGTGAATTCTCAGACCATCATTTTTTTGCTATGTAATTTCCAGCTGGCAGGCTTTCAAGAGTATAGACAAGTTAGTTGGAAGCTAAATAATTCCACATTGGAATTACCTTATATACAAACTGGGGTCAAATATCTCTTAAAAGCTAGGTTATCAGTGGCCTTTCTGTATTCAGATTTAGGGGATTGGTGGATAGAGACGAAGGCAGATTTACGGAATTGGTTTAAGAAACAAGGGGTTCGAGCAAAAAATTATAATTTCTTGCATTATTTGGCCCTTAGGCAACAACTGCAGAGACTCACAACTATAGCTTATACCTCTCGGTTAGATTATTCTGATCAAATTAATAAACTAAAAGAGAAAATGAGAGCTTTTCAATACAATAGAGGCAAAGCCATGCAAGCCGTCCTTACTAGTGGTATAAAAAAATCACCTATTGGTGACCCATTTGAGATGTGTAAACATCTGAGGGATTCCTCGAATATGGATGCTCTAAAGAAACCGGACAACACATTGGCTACCTCTGTAGTACAGCTCAGAGATGTAATAGTGGAGCATTTTCGGTCTCTTGAAACCTCCTGTTCAATTCCTAATGCCAATGCTTTCCTATCTGAGTACAATTAGTGTTTCTTCCAAATTAATAGAAGCTTGGAATTGTGGGATCCAATTTCTCAAGAGGAAATTCTAAGAATAATTGGAAAACTGAAATTAAACATTTCCCGAACGGATGGCCTTTCTAATAATTTGTACAAAGTTTTATGCAGCAGTTGAGCCAATGTTTGTTTATTTTATTTCAGTATTTCATGACCGAATGTTGCAATTTTCCTCCTTTTCTGAAGGGTTGTTAATTTACATATTCAAAACTGGGGATAGACAAAACATTGCTAATTGACGACGATCACCCTTTAAATTCAGATTATAAAATTTTTACTAGCATTCTGAATAATCGTTTGAAAAACTATGCCAGATGGGTCATTTCGCTTACCAATTTAGTGGCATACCCAAGAGCGGGTCCAATCAGCTCCCGATGATACGGATGTCATTGAACATCTCACCAACAACGGTATACGGAATTGTCTGGTGGCTGCGATTTAGACAAAGCTTTTGACAGAGTTTATTTGCCTTTTATGTTTTAACTCTAGAGCATTACGGGGTTCCTTTGCAAATGGTTAAGATGATTGAGAGATTATATAAAGCTATGTGGTGTTTCCATTTTGAAAGGCTGCAAGGCGAAGGTTTTCAGTTGCATACAGGAGTACTCCAGGGTTGTCCTCTCAGCCCTCTCCTTTATAATTTTGCAGTAGACCCACTATTACAGAACTTAATTTCCACTCAGTTATGGAAGGGAATTTCGGATAATTTATCCAAGGATTCCCATCTCCTGGTACAAGCACATACAGATGATTTAGTATTGTATTTCGCAGATAAGGCCTCTGTACACAGTTTTGTAAACGCTTTTGATACCTTCTCTAAAGTCTCAAATGCAAAACTGAATTTACATAAGACAAAGGGGTTATTCATTGGGTCGATAGGTTCTGAGGAGGTGTGCAAGAGGCATCCATTTTCTAGAAACCACTTAAAATTTTGGGATCCAGTTTGGTCCCCAAAACATGCCAATGAAAACTGGGATTCAGCTCTTCAAATGATTGAGAAAAGGTGAACAGGTGGAAACAGTGGAAGCTGTCAAAATTGAAACGTATACAGGTGATCAAACAGTTTCTCATTCCTTGTGTGCAGTATGTTGCTATGATTTTTCCACTCGGTTCATCTGGAAACTAGAATGTACAGCCTGTTTTTTCAAATGCTTTGGGTAACCGTTTAAATCTGGTTAAGAGGGGTTATCGTGATTTGCAGAAAAAATTGGGAGGTCTGGGAATGGTGGACCTAGTAGTATTTGTACACTCTTTATTTATTATGTGTTCAGTTAAAAGTGGATTAGTAGCTGAATCAAGGGCAGAGGATTCATGGAATTTAAGGTCAATGGGCAAATATTTTAAGAATTGGCGCATTTTGGCCCCGAAATTAAATCCTCACATTCATCTCCCGCAGTATTTTAGGTCTGCTGCACAAAAATTATTTAGATGGAAAATTCAGAAACAAACAATACTAAGTAATGACACGAAGGGATTTTACCAATATTTGATGGTACAGTTACTCCCCCCAGAGCCTAGTTTTAAGAATTGCCCTTCTGCTCTAAATTCTAAAGTACTGGCTCAGTTAAACAATCTCAGGTTGCCTCAAACGCAATGGGAAACTCAGTGGTTAATCTTTTATGGTCGCCTGAATGTACGGGGCAACGCTTAAGTATAAGGCTTTAGAAGAAAGGAAGTGTCCATACTTGGATTGTATAAATGTGGAAGAGTCAGTGGAACATTTTTTCTTAGGTGTTCTTATGCTAAGGGTTTATGGGCATATTTGGCAACTTTATGGGGTTTCAAGTGGCTTAATTGTTTGTCATATGAAATTCTGATTTTAGGATGTTATCCGGTAAGCTTCTCATTTACATGAAGGGACGCTATCTTTATTTCTGGGTTGTTTAAGATATTATTTATGGCAAGCTAGGTGCCAATGGGTCATCTATCAAAGGAAAATGTCCTACACCTGTGTCAGTATTTTGATTGTTAAGGAACTCTCAAGAATTTATTCTCAGGATGCACAAAGCGTAGTCCCTGCTATGCTATTAAAATGGTGGAAAGGTTTTCTTCATTTTATTAAGTTTAAATAAGGTAACGTTATTTTTGGAATAGTTATTCCTTTTACTTGTTTCCTTTCATTTATTTTTTTATTATCTACTTTCATTATTTTTTATTATTATTTTCACTTTGCATCAGGGCTTTTGTTCATTATATGTATTTACCTGCACTGCTTATTTATCATATTGTTTAAATGGATAATGTTTTCATTGTGTTGTTTACTACGTTTATTATTACAATAAAAAACTCCTACTCTTTCGAGAAGGTGCCTGGGATCTTTAACATCCACCTGAACTACCAGCAGAACAGGCAGATGGGACCTCGGTTTAACGTCTCAGGATTAAGAAGTCATGGTCAGGTAAAGGGTCAGGAGCAGCCATCCCAGGCCCTCTGGAACAGATACTTTCAACTAGGTCGTCAAGGGGCTGGGTGTAGGGGCAGATGGGACAGTTCATCCATTGGCCCAGGAGAGGGGAGAAGTTAGTATAAAAGGCACTGTGATGGTAGGGGATTTATAGATTCACGGACTGGGGTCTCTGCAGCAAGGGCCATAAGAGCTGGATGAACTGTTACCTCTCAGCTGCAAGGGTTGCAAAGCTCACACCCCAGATGGATGTTTATGGAGGGGTGAGAGAGGAAATAGTAGTCTGTACTAGCAAAAAACAACATGGGAAAGTGCAGGGCAGAGGTCCTCCAATTAAATCTTAGGGAGTTAAGAGAAAGTGCAGGATCAGGACCTCAATTCGTATTCACAGATATATTACTGGTACCACTTGCAAACTAGGAAGAGCAGAGAGCCATTATACAGACAAACATGTCACTAAGGGTATGATGTAAGGAGTTAAGGTTTAGGTTTCTAAACCACTGAAGAAGCTTTTGTACCTGGAGGAGCTTCTACAGGGTGATGGTCTCCACCAGAAGAAAGGGGATAATTGTGGGCTCATTGTAAAGTCAATATTCTAATGGCATGGTGCCTCCACTTGGAGTGGCTCCTTTCTTGGGCAAGCTTAGATGTGCTGTCTCTTGGGAAATGTACAGTATGGCATAGTGACATTTGACATTTACTTCCCTCATGGGGTGGGGTCTTAGTAACTTCTGCCTTAGCTGCTACTTACGTAAAGACTGGGCATTTCACTTGTCTATGGCAACTGGCACAAAACCGTATTACTCAGCAGTTCACCGGTAATCCTTAATGCCTCCCTCGGTCCCTCGGCTTCTGTTTCTTTGATTAGGCAGACATAAATAGGACACACTAGGCTTCAAGTTGCAATAAAAGAGGAAAAAAAAAAGTTTTTTTCTTAATTGTTACAATTTAGTGCACAGGCTTACAGGCTTTTCAGTAAATCACACTTCTGATTGAATACAGTCACATATGTGAGACAGGGCACTAAAGGGGTAAATATATTGGATTTAGATGTGAGCAGTGCAGACACAGAAACTTAGACAATGACAGTAGAAAAAGACCATTGGTCCATCCAGTCTACCTGTAACACTATCATACCCCAAGACCTTTTGTCTATACAGGGTTTTAGCCCACATTATGCACCCCCATGCTCCCTGTTTTACTGCTACTGCCCTGAGTAACTATCAAGCCCTGCATGCTGTCCCCATACTTGAAACCATTGATGGTTTTGGTGACCACTTCATCAGGTGGCAGATGGTTTGATAGCTCAGCCACCCTCTTTGTAAAATAAAACTTTCTCACGTTACCTCCTGAACCACCCCCCCCTGCCAGTTTCCACTCATATCCCTGTCTTCTTGATCCACTATTCCTGCTAAATATGTCCTCACAGTTTACCTTATTCATTCCTTTCAGGCATTTAAAGGTCTGTATCATATCTCCTCTCTGGCCCACAGTGAGTACATGGTCAACGTCCTTGTAAGATCTGCCCTGCTAGCCCTGAATCATTTAGGTCACCTTTTAATGCACCATATCCAGGCTGTCCTTATCTTTCCTCAGGTGAGGACTCCAGAACTGGGCACAGTACAACAGGTGCGGCCTCACCAGTGATCTGTAAAGAGGTAGAAATGCCTCCTTTATTTTGCTGTGAGTACCCCTTCCGATGCAACCCAGCATCCTGTTTGTCTTTCATTGACTAGATTATTTAAGGGAATCACTTATGATGACTCCTTGGTCTCTTTCCTCAGAAGTAGTACTCAGCTAAACCCCTCCCGTCCAGTACTCTTTCCTGGAATTCTTGTTGCCTGTGTGCATCACCTTACACTTTTGGCATTGAATTTCATCTGTTTGACAAAGGAATGTGGTAACCAGAACCGTGTTAGTCCAGTCAATGATGTAGAAGAAAAAAAAAAAAATATATATATATATATATATATTGCAGGTGGTACCTTTTATTGGACTAACAAAATTGTTCTTGAGACTAGCTTTTGGGAGATCTGCTCTCTTCTTTGGGTCAATGAAAATAGAGCTGAAGAAGAAAGTATATCTCCCGAAAGCTAGTCTCAAAAACAATTTTATTGGTCCAATGAAAGGTACCACGTGCAAAGCTAGTCTCAAGAACAATTTTGTTGGTACAATAAAAGATATCACCTGCAGCGTATTTATTGTTTTTTTTTCTTCTACAATTTCAACTGCCAAACCTTGGACCACCTATCTAGCCTTTGCAGGTCCCTATGCAAATTCCAGATCCACTCCCCACTGTCTCATCCACTTCTACAAAGCTTAGTGTCATCTGTGAAGAGACACATCATGCCTAATTCCTTCTCTTATGTCACGGATGAACCTATTGAAGCGGACTGGACCTGGACTAATCCTGTGGTACCCACTGATAACCTCCCTCTCCTAGGATATGACTCTGTTTACCACTACCCTCTGTTGTCTCCCTTCCAGCTAGTTTCTCACCCATCTAATTGTGTCCTTTGCTGCACAGTCAGGATCAGGATGGGAACCCCCAAAAAAAGCAAACAAGGGAGGATGGCGCTGGGGCCAGCAGAGACAGGGCCTAGCAACAGCAGCAAACCTGCCAGATGAGGTCTCTGATTAACTCAAACAAAGATCTCCTGCACACTGTGCAAGGTTTGAACAAGCAGACTCTGGCTGTGGACCAAAAGGTGCTCTTCCTCATTGAAACAGACTCCCCTCTTGCACCTTGTTCACCCCCGCTGGGTACATGTGAGTCTCTATCATGTCTCCTCTTGCTGTCTTGTCTTTCAGGGTGTACATGTTGAGATCTCGGAGTCTCTCCTCATAGGGTTTTGGTGCAACTCCTGCACCATTTTAGTTCCCTTTTCTCAGACTGCTTTTACCCTTTCTGTCCTTTCTGAGGTGCAGCACCACCTCCGCAACCTGCTGGAATACCTCTCCCCTGCATTCAGAACCACTGGCCCAACCCACTGCTTTGTCACTGCCTTGCCACTTTGAGGTCATCAGATGTAATAATAACCTCAAAGTCCCTTTCCGCTTAATGAGAGACAGCACCCCCATCCTATACTCAGTTCTTGGGTTCTATACTGCTTTACGATTTTACACTTTTTGGCATTGAACCCCAGTTGCATGCTCATGACCACTCCTCAAGTTTTCCAAGATTCCTACACATTATCTCCACCCCGTCCTTATTGTCCATTATATTACAGATTTTGGTATCATATGCAAAAAGGCATACCTTCCCTTCCAGTTTATCTGCAGTGTCACTTATTAAGACACTGAAGAGGACCGGTCTCAGCCATGAGCCCTGCAATGGCCCACTGGTTACTCTCCCATCATTAGAATGAGTGTCGTTAACCTTCACTCTCTGTCACGTATCCGTTAACCAGTTTCTTACCTGGTTCACCACGTATGATCCCACCCCTAGGCAGTTCAGTTTCTTAATCAGTCTCCTGTTCAGCGCAGTGTCGAACGCCTTGCTAAAGCCCAGATAGGCAACGTTCACTGCCCTGCCCTGATCTGTGTCCCTGGTCACCTAGTCAAAGAACTCAATCAGATCCGTCTGACATGGCTCCCCCTCCCACAACCACCATTGAATCCGTGCTGCCTTTGGTCTTGCAGCCCACTGGATTCAAAATACTCTACAAACCTTTCCTTTAACAGTGTTTCTATTAATTTCCCCACCACTGAGGTGAGGCTCACAGTATTATAGTTACTAGCCTCTTCCCTGCTGCCGGCATTATGTAGAAGGACCATGTCTGCTCGTCTCCAGTCCTCCGGAATCATGCCTGATTCCAGTGAGCTGTTCAGTAAGGCCATCAGGGGACAGCCAGCACCTCCTTGAGTTCTTTTAGTACACTTTGTATCCCGTCCAGTCCCATAGCCTTGTCCACTTTCAGAGCTGCAAGTCCCTTCAGGACATTTTCCTCTGAAAATGGAGTTGAGTCCATCGTCCCTCCCTCTTTGATCTTCCTGGACATAAAGTGTCCACCACTCATTCACACTGATGGGACTATGCTGGAGGCGCTAGTACCGAGTGGGAGCCAGATATCTTCAGGAGGGCCAGTGCCGAGGTAGGACCACGCATGCACGGCGCCGCGAGACAGGCTCACACTGTATAGGCTATCTTGGGGTTGACCCTCCAACCACCTCAGTTCCTTTTTTCCCACCATCGAGTGCGCTTCAGTGATGATGATGCTCACCCACCGGAAGTTGAATCTTCACGTCTATACGACAGCAGCTATAGTTGTTCAGTATTAATTAGTTTTTATTACTTTAGTAATTCATTGTTAGCAAAAAATACAAAACTTTATTTTTGTCAGCAAGAAGTCTCTTCAGCCCAGCTTCGATGGAGTCGACCATGAATGGGGCCGGTGCGGTAGGGAGACTTCACATGAAAGCTGTGTTTTCAGCAGGGCTGGGTCTGATCCGCCACCCTCTATGGAGGGTCTGACTACAGGCAGTCTGGTGCTCAGGGGGGATGGGCGGTCCTCCTGAAAGCACAAAAAGTAGTGGTCCCATTCTCGATCTTTGTCGAGGACTCAGCACCGTTCGACCTCGAGTTCTTTGGCCTCCCGGTCGAAAAAGAAACAGTACTGCTCGAGTCGCCCTCTGGTATGTATGCATGTCGATTGTCGGTGGCGAGGGGCAGGGGTACGACTCCAGTTCCTTCAGGGTCTCCTTCAGCCTCTGTTCCTGGTGACTGACATCCTCAACTCCGTAGTCCCTCCCCGCCCCCTGGGGGGGTCTTCCAGTGAGCAGTTTCATCATTGGGCTGCTCTCATGGAGCAGTGGGTTTGGCAGTTGTCCTGCCTGTCCGAGCCTGCAGGACCGTCTCCGGGGCCTTTGGGCTTAGGGGTTTTGAGCCTGTGAGCTGAGCAGTTGGGGCTTCCTAGTCATGCGGCGCCTTCTCTGGTGCCTTCGACACCGTGCACTGGTGCTTTCCTCCTCATATGGCTGTGGCGTGGGGCCAGCACAGGTACCATTTTCTCCTACTGCTTTTGTCAGACCTTCCTTCTTGACTCCGAGAGTTGGGTTGGGATCCTCTGGTGTTTGTGCAACGACTAGGGCAGTGCCGCCTTCGACTCCTGTCTTGGCAACGCCACACCAGATGCCGCTCCCTGGACCAGCGCCGTCTTCTCTTTTGGCGCCGCACCCTGTGCCAGCACCATTGGCACATTCAGTGCCACCTAGGGCACTGGGGTTTTTGACTACGATTTGTGGAGCACCTCCTACTCTTTTTCCTCCCTTTTCTATATATACTATCCCTCCGGGGCTAGTAGGAGACGATATTGAGCCTGACCCTGCTCTTCGATTAGGAGACGACTTTGATGCGATTCTTCTCTCTGGTGGCAAATAAACCCTCTCCTTCAGCAGAGATTCTGGTCAAGGACCTTTCCTTTAAGTCTCTGTTAAAGAATATGAAGTCCTCTCTCTCTCTCTCTCTCTCTCTCTCTCTCTCTCTCTTTCTCTCCAGACTTCAGAGATTTATCTGGGGAAATTACTCGTCTGCAGTATCTGCATATTCAGATATTCCTGTGGAATTAACTCCTCCGGTGCAGCCCTCTTTTGAGACTCTCTCACAAATGGTGTGGGATAATCTGGCGTTTATTCCTTCCGTGGCTAAATCCATAGACAGAGTATGCCCCCCCCAAGGATCAACCAATGTTAGCCTCTCAAGCTTTTGCTGATGCCATGGTTGTCTTGTCAGAGAATGACAAAGCCGTCCTCCCTCAGGAATCTATGGACCATCCAGTAAACAAGGAATCTCACAAGATTGATACTTTCGGGAAGCGAGTTTTCACTGCCTCTCCCTTGGGTATGCGCATTGCTAGCTATCAGGGTTATTTCTCTCAGTATGAGTATACCCTCTGGCATTCGCTCAAAGCCACTGTGGAAGCTCTTCCAGAGTCAGAAGTTACTACAGAGCTTCTCCAGACCATTACTAGAGGCACTGGGTCCAACGATCAGCAACTTAAGGCTGCTATGGATGCCTTTAACACTGCTTCTAGAGCAGCAGTGGCTGGTACATGCACCCGATGCCACTCGTGGTTATGTACATCGGGTTTCACAAATGATGCCCAACAAGAGTTATGAGTCTACCATTTGATGGAACTTATCTGTTTGGCCCTCAGGTCGGCAGGCACTCGAGGCCACACAGAAAACTAAACGACTATCAAAACAGCCAGGCCACCCTCTGCTGCCCCTCAAAGGGATGGAACTGGTGGCAGTTTCATAACTGTCAGGCCTTTCTTGGCAAAGGCAGGCGGGCTTTAACAAAAATCAAGTTCCCCAGCCACAAAGAAAACTCAGCAGAAGGTACAGGGCTTAAAAGCGCCTAGTGCCACCCTCTGAGATTCCATTCCAAGTCCCACCTCAGCTGTCCGAGGGGACTCTTAGGAGGGCATCTGACTCGGTTTTACAACCAGTGGAAGTTAGTCACATCAGACAAATGGGTACTCGGGATAATCCACGAGGGTTACTCTCTAAATCTTTCGGAAACCCCTCCGGATCATCCACCCAAACGACAGCCCAAGCTGTCTGTCTCTTAGTCAGACCTTCTTTCGTCCGAGATTCAGGACCTTCTAAACAACAAGGCAGTAGAAGTAGTTCCACTGGATCAGCAGAACACAGGTTTCTACTCCCATTACTTCCTAGTTCCAAAGAAAACAGGTGGCATGCACCCTATTCTCGATCTAAGGAAGTTAAACAAATTTCTTTACAAGGAGAAATTCAAGATGATATCACTCGGCACTCTTTTACCTCTGATTCATCAAAACGATTGGCTGGCCTCCCTGGAGATGCAGGATACCTATCAACATGTTCCCATATATCCAAACCACCACAAGTACCTCTGATTAGTGGCATTGGGTCAGCACTACCAATTCAGGATCCTGCCCTTTGGGCTATCCTCAGTGCCTTGAGTCTTTACAAAGTGCTTTGCAGTTCTCTCAGTGCATCTCAGGAAACTTGGAATCCAAGTGTCCCCGTATCTGGACGATGGGCTACTAGCAAGCCCCTCCAGACAAGAGACACAAGAAGCCGTAGCTATGACTTCCAAGTTCCTCATGTCCATGGGAGTTCTTCTGAATCTAGGAAAATCACAACTACACCCCTCCCAGCAGCTCCTCTTCATAGGAGCCCTTCTGGATACCTCCAATGCAAAAACCTTTCTTCCAGGGGACAGGAGGAGTGACATCCTTCAGATGGCCCACTTCATCAGAGAGAACGACTTGGTTCGAGCCCTCTGAGTGCAGCAGATGCTAGGTCTCATGGCATCCTCAGTGTTTACTGTGCCTCTGGCTCGTCTTCACATGAGGACTACTCAGTGGTTGCTCAGCACCTCAGTGGTCCCCGACCACACACCTCCAGTCCTTTCACATCAAGGTGGCGGAACCTCTAAAATGGTCACTCACCTGGTGGACTCAAGAGGACAACCTTCTGAAAGCTTTCCCTTGCCCCTCTGGAATCAGCTCTCCATCACCATGGATGCATCCCTACTCGGATGGTGGAGCTCACTGCCAAGATCTCCATCACTAAGGACAATGGAATCAGGGCAGTCTTAACTCCTCAGAAATATCCTGGAAATGAGACTTGTCCTGTTTGCAGTCGAGCTCTGAAGGACATTCTCTGTCATAAGATCATTCTCCTTCAGATGGACAACAAAGCAGTGCTGTACTACATCAACAAACAAAGGGTGGAGCACATTCTTACCCCTTGTGCAGGTAAGCGATGAGAGTGTGGGAATGGTGCCTGGAGCACAAAGCCCTGATCCAAGCAGTTTACCTTCCAGGAGTGCAGAACGATCTAGCGGATCATCTCAGCAGAATGGAAATGGATCCACACAAGTGGTCTTTGAACACAAACATCATGCAATCGCTCTTCGAAGAGTGGGGAACACCGGACCTGGACCTTTTTGCATCCCCACTCAACGCAAAACTGCCTCTATTCTGCTCCAGAAATTCAGAACCTGGCACTTTCTGTCAGGATGCATTCAGACTGCGGTGGACAAGATGCTATCTGTACGCTTTTCCTCCTCTTCCCTTAGTTCAGAGGGTACTGCTCAAGCTGGAGGCACAAGAGGGCAGAATGATCCTCATCGCCCCATTCTGGCCTCGTCAGATTTGGTTTCCATTAATCAACGGATTATCAGAAACTTCACCAAGACAGCTTCCACTTCAAATGGACTTACTGGCCCAGGACCCAGTGGTCCATCCCAATCTAAGATCCCTTCACCTCCACGCATGGCTCCTGAGGAGATAGAAGTGAGTAGGTTTGATGTTTCTTGTAGGGTCTCAGACATTCTCCTAGTGGCACGCAAGCCGGCTACTAGAAAACTTACACGGCAAAGTGGAAATGGTTCTCCATCTGGTGTGCAAAGTCTTCCCTGGACCCCTTCTCCTGCCCACCTAACAAAGTCCTGGAGGATCTTCTGGACCTGTGAAATACAGGACTGCAATACTTAACCGTGAAGGTTCACTTCTGCGCGATCTCAGTGTACCACGAGCCTGTACACTCCATGTCTCTGGCTCAATTACCTTTAGTTAAGAGGTTCCTTAAGGGTATACTTCACACTAGGCCACCAATCAGAAGACCGGTAGCTGCCTGGGACATTAACCTTGTGCTAGGTATGCTCACTTGTAAACCTTTCAAGCCCCTAGCAACTTGAGCTGAATTTCCTGACCTGGAAGACCGCCTTCCTTGTGGCCATTACCTCTGCTTGCAGAGTGTCTGAAATACATGCACTTGTCACAGACCCCCAATATACTGTATTCACAATGACAGGGTGGTTCTTGAAGTCACCCTAAGTTTTTCCTAATGTAGTCTCAGAATTCTATCTGAACCAGCCCTTGGTTCTTCTGACCTACTTTGCAAACTTCAGAATGAGGCGAGTGTACCCTACATTCTCTGGATGTTAAAGGGTTTTGAGTTCTACATAGAACTAAAGAGATCTGCAAATCTAAATAACTATTGTCTCTTTCAGTATGGCCCGACTGGGTCAGCCTGTTGCTATCAGATGTATTTTGGCGTGGCTAGTGGCATGTCTGTGCCAATGTTACTCCATGGCATAGGTCAAACTGGAAGGCAGAGCATACACTCATTCTACCAGAGCAGTCACGGCCCCTCTGGCAGAAATTCAAAACGTGCCCATTGCAGACATCTGCAATGCAGCTACTTGGAGCTCAGTGTACACCTTTGTGAAGCACTGTGCTTTGGATGTCCATGCCAATCAGCATCCAGCTTTTGGCAGGACAATCCTGAATGGACTTCTGTCCTAAGTGAGCTCCTCTTTCTCCTTCCTCCCTTCTCGGGGGATTTAGCTCGGTACTCTCCCATCAGTGTGAATGAGTGGTGGAGACTTTATGTCCAGGAAAATATGAAAATTACTTACCTTCCTTAATTCTTTTTTTTTGAACTTTATGTTTATTATTTCCATAAACAAACATACAGTTAAGTCACAAGCACTGAATTACAATTTATACCTCTTGAGGGTGCCACACCTCTCAGTACACTCGCTATAAAACCATCAGTACTTTAAGATACATCATGTGGGGGAATCTTTAATCTATTAACAGTTAAATTAAACACAGTATGCTGCATTTGATGAGCCCATGAGCTGCATGGTGTCTAATCTTAGTGGAATAAGAATAACTTTTTATCCAATTCTGTTTCACCACTGTAGGGTGAAGTGCCTACCATGCTTAAACTTAAAATTCAAGGCACAGTGTGCTTTAACATTAACATAAAGATGTCACCTTCAGAACTCAATATTTATATAAAAACAACAAAGGGATGAAATCCCATAGAACAGTATTATCATTTGGAATACCAGCTGCATTAATTACCTTGCCTTTTTTTTTTTATTGCAAAACAACAACAGTATTTTTACTTATTTTAAGGCTCCCCAACTTTAGAACATCTATCAATATTTAAACCCTCCTTTTTGTTACGATTTAGTTCTTACAGGGCATCATTCCCAAACAGAGCATGTAAAAATGCGATATAGAAAAATCACTAGTCCCAATATGCCCTATATCAAATCATTACCCCACAGAGTTTGATCATGTAAAGAGTTCACCAGCCTGTACAAGAATGTTCATGGGTCCTCATCCTCTTCCGACGATGAGGCCTCTCAGTCTCCGACTCTGGATTTCTGGATTGAATTCTTCTGTGCCCATTTCAGGGCATCCATAGGCTCAGTAAAAGGTAGATCTTTCCATGGTGAGCAATACGGAGCCGGCCGGAAAGATAAGGCCGTGAGAGACCCCGCCTCCTTAGAACAGCCCGCACCCCATGAACCCTTTCCTTCTTTGTCTGGTCGCGTATCCTATGTCCAGGTATATATCCAAATCTGTTCCCCATCCTGCAGTAGTACCCGTTTGCATTTGGCAAAGGGAAAGAAAGAAGTCTCAGGATCCGATACCATCCATGATCACTACCACAGCTTGCGGCGCCTCTGGATTGTCCTGTCTGCCGCGTGGGGTTACCCTGTATGCCTTCTGGATACGATGTGCTTGCTCCGAAGCTTCCTCACCCAGCTGCTGTACCATCCAGTCCCAGATGAAAAGAAGAAGGTGGTCCCCTTCGCAGCCCTCTGGGAAGCCCAAAAGTCATAGATTTGCTGCCCTTGCCTGGTTCTCAAGGGTTTCCCAGGCGGGATTTCAGGTGGGTGTTTTCTTTAATAATCAAGATCACGGCTCCCATCGCCGCATCGGCCTGTTTAGAGGCCTTGTTGGATGTCGTTTGGACCGAATCTATCGTTGCTTCTGCTCCTGCCACTCTATTAGTCAGAGCATCTATTTTATTAGATAAACCAGAGACTGATGAGATGATTTTATTCAGTTTCAGCCCAATTGTCTGGAGTGTTTCTTCTGATGAGGCCTCACCTTGGTCTAAAGGTAGACCCTGTTGAGATCGCGTGGCCGGCGGGCCAGCTGGAGTTTTACTTCTGTCTCCATCCCCAGGAGTCTTATTTTTACGAGGATTTCCCATAGTGGTCCCTGGATATTCAGCAGGGGTTATTAGTTATAAATTTGCAGCTTAGTCCTACCTAAACCAGTAGTTTTTATATTTAATATCGATCTAGTGGTAGAGCTCTAGAAGGAGGCATCCATCTTGCTCGGGCTCCACAGCGCCCCCCCCCCCCGCCTTCCGTAATTCTTGATCTTCTTGGATGAAGTCTCCACCACTCATTCACATGCCCACCCACCAGCCCCGAGCTCACTTATCTTGTTTTGGTCTTCACTCCCTCATTGGCTGGGCTGTAAGACATTGTTGCATTGACCATTCTTACACGGGACATAGGGACTATCTTATGTCCTATTTAGTTAGTTTTACTGGGTTAATTTACATTGCACCTCCTCGGTAAAAAGGTATTGAGGTGGTTGGAGGGTGACGATGTGAGATAGCCTATACAGCGCAAACCTGTCTTGCAGCGCCGCATCGGGTCCTACCCTCAGTGCCAGCCGTCCTGAAGATTTTGGTTGCTGCTCGGGTCCAGCGCCTGGCGAGTCCCATCAGTATGAATGAGTGGTGGAGACTTCGGCCCAAGAAGATCAAGAATTATGGTAGGTACGTAATTTTCATTTCCTGCTGATCACTGGTTGTCTCTTCTTCACTGCCCTAATTATGAAGACTGAGCAGAAGTAACCTGTTTCACGGTGTCTGCTTTCTTAGTCCTCTTCTGTGCAGTCTTCCTCTGCTGCCCTTCTTATCCTCACTATCCCTCCCTTTGCTTTCCTCATCTCACCTATGTACCCGAAGAGAGTGTTATCCCCATTTGCTGCCACTTTGGCTATCTTTTCCTCTGTCTGAGTCTTTGCTCCCCTCACCGCTCTACCTGCTCAAGCTCTTCTCACTTAAGTACCTGAAGTAAGTCTTTTCCCCATTTGCTACCCCTTTGACTATCCTTTCCTCTGTCTGCACCTTTGCACCCCTCGCTGCCTTACCTGCTTCCCTCTGTTTTACCTGGTACACCTCCCTTTTTCGTCTTCTTTCTGCGTTTCCTTATACCTACTGAATGCCATCCTTTTTTCCAAGACAAAGAGGAGGGAGGGTCACTGGAGACCAGGTAGAGTTTGTAGAGACTAATTAGGCTGGGAACATCTGGGCAGACTGGGTGGGCCAAGAGCAGTCCTTTTTTGCCAACAAATTCTTTTTCTGCGTTTCTGAATTTTCACTTTCTGGAATAGTCTGTACAGCGACTTTGGGTTCTGTTCGTGGCTCCACATCATTCCTTATTTGCATTATCAGCTTTTCTATCTCAAGTGAGAAGCTGAAACTTCCCGACACCATTGAAACTGACCAGGGTTTATGTTTTTTTTTTGTTTTTAAATTACCTGCAGTTCATTTTTGTACTCTGACATGAGCCTGTCAGAGTGTCCATTCGGCGACTGCAGTTTAAAAGTATGCACACGAACAACTACGAGTGGGAGGAAGCACAAGTCTTTACAGGCATTCTGTGTGTAGATCCAGTGTCTTTCAGGCAACTTGTGAGTCAAGAACAGAGAGGCTTAGAATTGTGGCAAAAATATTGGAATGGCGAGGATAAATCATTTGTTCTCACTGCAGCTTGGAAACATTTTGTATCTGCTCTTGTAACCGCAAACTCCCCATTGCATAAATTGCATTTACATTTTGTAGAATACATAGGGTAGTTGACTGGTCACTGCTCTCTTCTGGTCTTCAGCTATAAATCTGCCATTAGAACACTAGAGGGAGTGAGAGCACATTGCAGAGTTTGAACCTAAACATTCAAAAGATATATCTAAGGCAGTGTCTAGGGTCTGAGATGATCCAGCATTTCAAGAAACAAGAATCTCCTAGTGGTATTAGACAATATTGTAGTCAGTGTAGAGCTAACTCACTAATATGCCCTCTAGGGAGCAACATCATTACTACAGTAATTTTTTGTCTTATTTCCCAATCAGGAGCTGCAGGTTCATGAGGGGAGCGTGGACTTCTTGATCCCAGAATACCGCAGTATTTTAGATGAATCTGACCGCCTGCTGGAGGAGTACAAGAAACAACCAGCCCATCTTGAGAGGCTTTATGGTCAGTGTATTGCAACAGTGCTCCATATTCAGATCTCATTATAGCTTTTCAAAGAGGTCATTGGTTACCAAATTTCAAATAAATAAATAATGCAGTTGGGAGAGCACATTTCTACCTCCACATGACCCTTTGAATACAAATCTGTTCAGCTGTATTAGTACGGTGTAGTAAAGAATATATGTATTTTAATCCTTAGGTACTGTATCCAAGATTTGCAATTAATTTTTTGCCAACCAATCCTTGACATTTGTCAACAAAGCTCCAACGAGAGGTTTTCTAACCTCTTATTGAATATTTATGTTGACATTGTAGTCCTTGCCATAACAGCAGTTTGTGATGTCAGTTTATGACAATGAAATGTTTTTGAAATACACGGATTAATGGTTGGATTACCTTAAAATGATCTTCCAACAATCAATCTTCTTACTAGATTTCCACTAGTGGATCGGAACAGGAGGTGCTAAGGCCCCGCAGGAGCCAGAACGTTTCTGAAGGGCTGGCAGTGCAAGTATGCCCCCTGTGTGTGCCACCACATGTGCCTGCTGGTATACAGCAGTGCCAGCCCCCAATCACCTCAGTTCCTTTTTTCCTACTGTCAAGTGCGCATCAGCAACTTCGCCACCTATACAATGACAGCATTCAGTTCTTCAGTTTTAGTTTAAATACACTAGAGTTTGTGTCAGTTTAGTTAGTTTAACACACAAAACTGTACAGTTTTCAGCCGGCCTGGTGGCGCTGAGGGTTGAGGTGCTGGACACCACACCTTGTGCCACGCCAGTGACCCAGGGTTGGGAGTGACCTCAGGTTGCCGGGAGTCGGCAGGGGAGGGAGAGGATCGAGCATCTGATGGACTGCTCTCCTCTCCTGGGGAGGGAAGGGTTGTCATCCTGCTCCTTGGCTGCCCCCTAGTGGAGGCCAGAGGGCAGCACCGGAGGCTGGGAGACACAGAAGCGCAGAGACTTAACATGCGCATGCCTGCACACACGCACGTTCATGCCACGAGGGAGAGGGGGGTTGTACAGAGAGAAAAATGGAAAAACAATGGAAAAAAGCAATATGGAAAAAAAAAAACTACAGTTTTCTTTCAGCCCTATCTCATGCTAACAGTCGATGACTATGGAAGAAGGTAGAGAGTCTGAAAAGGCAAGTTGCTCCAACATCAGGGCTAGGTCTGGCCACCACCTGTCTCTTGGTGGATGCTCTAGCAACAGGCAGTCTAGCATGTGGGAGGATGGACAGCCCTCCCAGAGTCGCAAAAGGGAAACAGCCCAGATCCCGCATGTGCCCTGCGTCAGGGTCTTTGCACTGTTCAGCCCCAAACTCTTTCTGCAGAAAGCATAAGGAGAAGAAGTGGCACTGGTCAATGTCATGCTCTGATTGTTCCGCTGTGAGACACTACTTCGGGCGGGCTGACCTCAACATCGCTATCAACTACATCAGGGATGCTTCAGACTGCAAGGTCGAGGTTCCATCCCAGAGCCCCTCTCCAACAGACAGGACTCGATGAGCACTTTGGCAGCTCTATGGAGCAGCGGGTGCAGCATATAAGTGAAGCAGTGACTTTTTTTTTTTTGCCAGTGTCTGACCTTTCAAGGTCAATCGAGCCTGCACCATCCTTGGTGCCACTTGACTTAGGTGTGCAGCTGGCTCCTGCTCCAGCCTTCGGGCTGGGGAAGGTATTGGCACTGCTGAGCCTGCCCCACTTGTGGTGTTGTCTCTGAGCCCTCCGGGGATGAGGACAACCACGGTGCCACCATCAGTTCATTCGGGGCTGGTAAGGTTGACACAGTTGGTGTGCTGTGCCCAGTGCCAGGCTGGGCTCTTGAGGGCCTACTTCAGTGCCAGCACCAGCACTGCCAATGATGCGGTACTATCCACAGAGTCTGCATCAGCAGTAGAGTAGGCACCATTTTCAGAATCTGCCTCAGCAGTAGAGTAGGCACCATTCTCAATGTCTGTAGTAGGAACAGAGTAGGCACCATTCTCAGCGTCTGCATCAGCAGTAGAGTAGGCACCATTTTCTGCATCTGCATCAGCAGCAGAGTAGGCACCATTCTCAGTGTCTGCATCAGCAATAAAGTAGGCACCATCCACAGAGTTTGCATCAGCAGTAGAGTAGGCACCATTCTCAGTGTCTGCATCAGCAAGTGAGTAGGCACCATGCTCAGTGTCTGCATCGGGCAGTAGAGTAGGCACCATCCACAGAATCTGTACCAGCACAGAATATGCACCCACTCAGTGTGTCTGCATCAGCAGTAGAGCAGGCTCCACTCTCAGTGACTGCATCAGCAGCAGATTAGGCTCCATTCTCAGTGTCTGCATCAGCAGTAGAATAGGCACCATTCTCAGTGTCTGCATCAGCAACAGAGTAGGCACCATTCTCAGCGTCTGCATCAGCAGTAGAGTAGGCACCATTTTCAGCATCTGCATCAGCAGTAGAGTAGGCACCATTCTCAGCATCTGCATCATCAGTTGAGTAGGCACCATCCACATGGTCTACATCAGTAGTAGAGTAGACACCATCCATGGCTGCACTGCAGTAGAGTAGGTACAATTTTCACCGCCTGCATCAACAGTATAGTAGGCACTTTTCAGCGTCTGCATCAGCAGTAGAGTACGCACCATTCTTAGCATCTGCATCATCAGTAGAGAAGGCACCATCCACATGGTCTGCATCAGCAGTAGAGTAGGTACCATCCCCATGGTCTGCATCAGAAGTAGAATAGTCACCATTCCCAGAGCCTGCATCAGCAGTAGTGTAGGCACCATTCTCAGTGTCTGCATCAGCAGTAGAGTAGGCACCATCCACAGAGTCTGGATCAGAAATAGAGTAGGCACCATTCTCAGTGTCTGCATCAGCAATAGAGTAGGCACCATTCTCATTGTCTACATCAGCAGTAGAGTAGGCACCATCCTCAGAATCTGCATCAGCACTAGAGTTTGCACCATCCACAGAGTCTGCATCAGCAGTAGAGTAGACACGATTCTCAATGTCTGCCTCAGCAGTAGAGAAGACACCATTCTCTGTGGTGTCTGCATCTGCAGAGTAGGGCACCATTCTCAGCGTCTGCATCAACAAAAGAGTAGGCACCATCCGCAGAGTCTGCATCAGCAGTAGAGTAGGCACCATCACAGAGGCTGCATCAGCACTAGAGCAGAGTAGGCACCATTCTCAGTATCTGCATCAGCAGCAGAGTAGGCACCATTCTCAGTGTCTCCATCAGCAGTAGATTAGGCACCGTTCTCAGTGTCTGCATCAGCAGTAGAGTAGGCATCATTCTCAGTGTCTGCATCAGCAGTAGATTAGGCACCATCCACAGAGTCTGCATCAGCAGTAGAGTAGGCACCATTCTCAGTGTGTGCATCAACGGTAGAGTAGGCACCATTCCCAGTGTCTGCATCAACGGTAGAGTTGGCACCATTCTCAGTGTCTGCATCAGCGGTAGAGTAGCCAAAATTGTCAGTGTCTGCATCAGCAGTAGAGTAGTTACCATCCACTAAGTCTGCATCAGCAATAGAGCAATCACCATTCTCAATGTCTGCATCAGCAGTAGAGTGGGCACCATTCTCAGTGTCTGCATCAGCAGTAGAGTAGGCACGATTCACAGTGTCTACATCAGCAGTACAGTAGGCACCATTCTCAGTGTCTGCATCAGCAGTAGAGTAGGCACCATTCTCAGTGTCTGCATCGGCAGCAGATTAGGCACCATTCTCAGTGTCTGCATCAGCAGTAGAATAGGCACCATTCTCAGTGTTTGCATCAGCAACAGAGTAGGCACCATTCTCAGCGTCTGCATCAGCTGTAGAGTAGGCACTGTTTTCAGTGTCTGCATCAGCAGTACAGTAGGCACCATTCCCAGCATCTGCTTCATCAGTAGAGTAGGCACCATCCACATGGTCTGCATCAGCAGTAGAGTAGACACCATCCACATGGTCTGCATCAGCACTAGAGTAGGCACCATTCTCAGTGCCTGCAGCAGCAGTAGAGTATGCACCATTCTCAGTGTCTGCATCAGCAGTAGAGTAGGCACCATCCACAGAGCTGGATCAGAAATAGAGTAGGCACCATTCTCGGTGTCTGCATCAGCAAGAGTAGCACTCATTCTCAGTGTCTACATCAGCAGCAGAGTAGGCATCCACAGAATCTGCATTAGCAATAGAGTAGGCAACTTTCTCAGTGTCTGCTTTTGCAGTAGAGTAGGCACTCATCCACAGAGTCTGCATCAGCAGCAGAGTAGGCACACATTCTCAGTGTCTGCATCAGCGTGCAGAGTAGGCACCATTCCCTGTGTCTGCATCAGCAGTGAGAGTAGCCAATTCTCAGTATCTGCATCTGCAGCAGTAGTTCCATCCACTGAGTGTGCATCAGCAATAGAACAGGCACCATTCTCAGTGTCTGCATCAGGAGTAGAGTAGGCACCTTTCTCAGTGTCTGCATCAGCAGTAGAGTATTCACCATTCACAGTGTCTGCATCAGCAGTAGAGTAGGCAACATTCTCAGTGTCTGCATCAGCAGTAGACTAGACACCATTCACAGTGTCTGCATCAGCAGTCGAGTAGGCACCACTTATACTCTCTGCTGTACAGTATTCACCATTCACAGTGTCTGCATCAGCCGTAGAGTAGGCACCACTCACAGTGTGTGCAGTAGAGTAGGCACCATCCACAGTGTCTCGATCAGCAGTAGAGTAGGCACCATTCTCAGTGTCTGCATGAGCTGTAGAGTTGGCACCATTCTCAGTGTCTGCATCAGCAGAAGAGCAGGCGCCATCCACAGAGTCTGCATCAGCAATAGATTAGGCACCATCCACAGAGTCTGCATCAGCTATAGAGTAGGTACCATTCTCAGCGTCTGCATCAACTAGAGTAGGCACCATTCTCAGCGTCTGCATCAACAGTAGAGTGGGCATCATCCACAGAGTCTGCATCAGCAGTAGAGTAGGCACCATTTTCAGAATCTGCATCAGCAGTAGAGTAGGCACCATTCTCAATGTCTGTATTAGCAACAGAGTAGGCACCATTCTCAGCGTCTGCATCAGCAGTAGAGTAGGCACCATTTCCAGCATCTGCATCAGCAGTTGAGTAGGCACCGTTCTCCGCATCTGCATCAGCTGTAGCGTAGGCACCATTCTCAGTGTCTGCATCAACAGTAGAGTTGGCCTCATCCACAGAGTCTGCATCAGCAGTAGAGTAGGTACCATTCTCAGCGTCTGCATCAACTAGAGTAGGCAACATTCTCAGTGTCTGCATCAACTGTTAAGTAGGCACCATTCTCAGCGTCTGCATCAGCTGTAGAGTATGCACCATTCTCAGTGTCTGCATCAGCAGTAGAGTAGGCAACATTCTCAGTGTCAGCATCAGCAGTAGAGTAGGCACCATTCACAGTGTCTGCATCAGCAGTAGAGTAGCACCTCTTATCTCTGCTGTACAGTATTCACTCATTCACAGTGTCTGCATCAGCAGTAGGTAGAGCACCACTTTCACAGTGTCTGCAGTAGGTAGTCACCATCCACAGTGTCTCGATCACCATCAGAGTAGGCACCATTTCAGTGTCTTCATCAGCAGTAGAGTAGGCACCATTCTCACTGTCTGCCTAGGCTGTAGAGTAGGTCACGTCTGCAGTGTCTGCATCGAAGAAGAGCAGCGCCATCCACATGTCTGCATTAGCAATAGAGTAGGCACCATCCACAGAGTCTGCATCAGCAATAGAGTAGGCACCATTCTCAGTGTCTGCATCAGCAGAAGAGCAGGCGCCATCCACAGAGTCTGCATTAGCAGTAGAGTAGGCACCATCCACAGAGTCTGCATCAGCAATAGAGTAGGCACCATTCTCAGTGTCTGCATCAGCAGTAGAGTAGGCAGCATTCACAGTGTCTGCATCAGCAGTAGAGTAGGCACCATTCTCAGTGTCTTTATCAGCAGTAGAGTAGGCACCATTCACAGTGTTTGCATCAGCTGTAGAGTAGGCACCACTTATGGCTTCTGCAGTACAGTAGGCACCATCCACAGTGTCTGCATCAGCAATAGAGTAGGCACCACTCACAGTGTCTGCAGTAGAGTAGGCACCATCCGCAGTGTCTGCATCAGCAGCAGGGTAGGCACCATTCCTAGTGTCTGCATTAGCAGTAGAGTAGGCACCATTCTCAGTGTCTACGTGAGCTATAGAGTAGGCACCTTTCTCAGTGTCTGCATCAGCAGAAGAGCAGGCGCCATCCTCAGAGTCTTCATCAGCAATAGAGTAATCACTATCCACAGAGTCTGCATCAGCAATAGAGTAGGCACCATCCACAGTATCTGTATCAGCAGTAGAGTGTTTACCATTCTCAGCTTCTGCATCAAGTAGAGTAGGCACCATTCTCAGCGTCTGCATCAACTGTTGAGTAGGCACCATTCTCAGCGCGTGCATCAGCTGTAGAGTCTGCACTATTCTCAGTGTCTGCATCAGCAGTAGAGTAGGCACCATTCTCAGCGTCTGCATTAAGAGTAGAGTAGGCAACATCCAAAAAGTCTGCATCAGTAGTAGTGTAGGTGCCAGTCTCAGTGTCTGCTTCAGCAGTAGAGTAGGCACCATTCTCAGCATCTCCATCAGCAGTAGAGTAGGCACCATTGTCAGCGTCTGCATTAAGAGTAGAGTAGGCACCATCCACAGAGTCTGCATCAGCAGTAGAGTAGGCACCATTTTCAGAATCTGCCCCAGCAGTAGAGCAGGGCATTTTCTCAATGTCTCTTAGTAGGACAGAGTAGGCACCATTCTCAGCGTCTGCATCAGTGCTATAGAGCAGGGCACCATTTTCTGCATCTGTGACTCAGTGCATAGAGTAGGCACCTATTCTTGCAGGTGTCTGCATCAGGCAATAAAGTAGGCACCATCCACAGAGTTTGCATCAGCAGTAGAGTAGCACCATTCTCAGTGTCTGCATCCAGCGTGAGTAGGCACTATGCTCAGTGTCTGCATCAACTGTTAAGTAGGCACCATTCTCAGCCTCTGCATCAGCTGTGGGGTATGCACCATTCTCAGTGTCTGCATCAGCAGTGGAGTAGGCAACATTCTCCCAGTGTCAGCATCAGCAGTAGAGTGAGGCACCATTCACAGTGTCTGCATTTGCAGTAGGCACCCTTATACTCTCTGCTGTACAGTATTCACTCATTCAAGCAGTGTCTGCATCAGCAGTGAGTGAAGCACCACTCACAGTGTCTGCGTAGAGTGGTCACCATCCACAGTGTCTCGATCACCATCAGAGTAGGCACCATTCCCAGTGTCTGCATCAGCAGTAGAGTAGGCACCATTCTCACTGTCTGCATGAGCTGTAGAGTAGGCACCATTCTCAGTGTCTGCATCAGCAGAAGAGCAGGCGCCATCCACAGAGTCTGCATTAGCAATAGAGTAGGCACCATCCACAGAGTCTGCATCAGCAATAGAGTAGGCACCATTCACAGTGTCTGCAGTAGAGTAGGCAACATCCACAGTATCTGCATCAGCAGTAGAGTAGGTACCATTCTCAGCATCTGCATCAACTAGAGTAGGTACCATTCTCAGTGTCTGCATCAGCTGTTGAGTAGGCACCATTCTCGGCGTCTGCATCAGCTGTAGAGTATGCACCATTCTCAGTGTCTGCATCGGCAGCAGAGTAGCACCATTCTCAGCGCCTTGCATTAACAGTAGAGTAGGCAACATCCACAAACTCTGCATCAGTAGTAGTTTGGGTACCATTCTCAGTGTCTGCATCAGCAGTAGAGTGAGGCACCATTCTCTGCATCTCCATCAGCAGTAGAGTAGGCACCATTCTCAGCGCTGCCTCAACAGTAGAGTAGGCATCATCCACAGAGTCTGCAGTAGAGTAGGCACCATTTTCAGAATCTGCATCAGCAGTAGAGTGGCACCATTCTCAATATCTGTATTAGCTGCAGAGTAGGCACCATTCTCAGGGCCTGCATCAGTAGTATAGTAGGCACCATTTTCGCATCTGTATCAGCAGTAGAGTAGGCATCCTCAGCATCTGCATCAGCAGCAGAGCAGGCACCATTCTCAGTGTCTGCATCAGTGGTAGCAGCAGGTACCCATCTGCTGGTGAGCTTGCATCAGTACAGAGTAGGCACCATTCTCAGTGTCTGCATCAGCAGTGGAGTTGGCACCATCTGCAGTGTCTTCATCAGCAGTAGAGTATGCACCATCCACAGTGTCTGCTTCAGCAGTAGAGTAGGCACCATCCCAGTGTCTGCATCAGCAGTAGAGTAGGCACCATTCTCAGCGTCTGCATTAACAGTAGAGTAGGCAACATCCACAAAGCCTGCATCAGTAGTAGAGTTGGCACCATTCCCAGTGTCTGTATCAGCAGTAGAGTAGCCAAAATTCTCAGTGTCTGCATCAGCAGTAGAGTTGGCACCATTCTCAGTGTCTTCATTGGCAATAGAGTATGCAACATTCTCAGTGTCTGCTTCAGCAGTAGAGTAGGCACCATTCTCAGTGTCTGCATCAGCAGTAGAGTAGGCAACTTTCTCAGTGTCTGCTTCAGCAGTAGAGTAGGACCTTCATCCACAGAGTCTGCATCAGCGGTAGAGTAGGCACCATTCTTAGTGTCTGCATCAGCGGTAGAGTAGGCACAATTTCTAGTGTCTGCATCAGCAGTAGAGTAGGCTCCATTCCCAGTGTCTGCATTAGCAGTAGAGTAGCCAAAATTCTCAGTGTCTGCATCAGCAGTAGAGTAGTTACCATCCACTGAGTGTGCATCAGCAATAGAGCAGGCACCATTCTCAGTGTCTGCATCAGCAGTAGAGTACGCACCATTCTCAGTGTCTGCATCAGCAGTAGAGTAGGCAGCATTCACAGTGTCTGCATCAGTAGTAGAGTAGGCACCATTCTCAGTGTCTGCATCAGCAGTAGAGTAGGCACCATTCACAGTGTCTGCATCAGCTGTAGACTAGGCACCACTTATAGCTTCTGCAGTACAGTAGGCACCATCCACAGTGTCTGCATCAGCAATAGAGTAGGCACCACTCACAGTGTCTGCAGTAGTAGGCACCATCCGCAGTGTCTGCATCAGCAGCAGAGTAGGCACCATTCCTAGTGTCTGCATCAGCAGTAGAGTAGGCACCATTCTCAGTGTCTACATGAGCTATAGAGTAGGCACCGTTCTCAGTGTCTGCATCAGCAGAAGAGCAGGCGCCATCCACAGAGTCTTCATCAGCAATAGGGTAATCACCATCCACAGAGTCTGCATCAGCAATAGAGCAGGCACCATTCACAGTGTCTGCAGTAGAGTAGGCACCATCCACAGAGTCTGCATCAGCAGTAGAGTAGGCAGCATTCACAGTGTCTGCATCAGTAGTAGAGTAGGTACCATTCTCAGCATCTGCATCAACTAGAGTAGGCACCATTCTCAGTGTGTGCATCAACTGTTGAGTAGGCACCATTCTCAGCGTCTGCATCAGCTGTAGAGTATGCACCATTCTCAGTGTCTGCATAAGCAGTAGAGTTGGCACCATTCTCAGCGTCTGCATCAACTAGAGTAGGCACCATTCTCAGCGTCTGCATCAACTAGAGTAGGCACCATTCTCAGTGTCTGCATCAACTGTTGAGTAGGCACCATTCTCAGCATCTGCATCAGCTGTAGAGTATGCACCATTCTCAGTGTCTGCATCAGCAGTAGAGTAGGCACCATTCTCAGCGTCTGCATTAACAGTAGAGTAGGCAACATCCACAAAGTCTGCATCAGTAGTAGTGTAGGTACCATTATCACTGTCTGCATCAGCAGTCGAGTAGGGCACTCATTCTCAGCGTCTGCATCAACAGTAGAGTAGGCATCATCCACAGAGTCTGCAGTAGTAGGCACCATTTTCAGAATCTGCATCAGCAGTAGAGTAGGCACCATTCTCAGTATGTCTGTATTTGTACAGAGTAGGCACCATTCCTGCGTCTCATCAGTGCATTAGTAGGTCACCATTTTCAGCATCTGCATCAGCAGTAGAGTAGGCACCATTCTCAGCATCTGCATCAGCAGTAGAGTAGGCACCATTCTCAGTGTCTGCATCAGCAGTAGAGTAGGCACCCATCCACAGAGTTTGCATCAGCAATAGAGTAGGCACCATTCTCAGTGTCTGCATCAGCAACGAGAGGCACCATGCTCAGTGTTGCATCGTGGCAGCAGAGTAGGCACCATCCACAGAATCTGCATCAGCAGTAGAGTGAGGCACCATTCTCAGTGTCTGCATCGGCAGCAGAGTGGGCACCATTCTCAGTGTCTGCATCAGCAGTAGATAGGCACCATCCACAGAGTCTGCATCAGCATTAGAGTATGGCACCATTTCTCAGTGTGTGTATCATCGTGTAGAGTAGGCACCATTCCCAGTGTCTGCATCAACTGTAGAGTTGGCACCATTCCCAGTGTCTGCATCAGGGTGCGAGTAGGCACCATTCTCAGTGTCTGCATCAGCGGTAGAGTAGCCAAAATTCTCAGTGTCTGCATTAGCAGTAGAGTAGTTACCATCCCTAAGTTTGCATCAGCAATAGAGGCAATCACCATTCTCATTCTGCATCAGCAGTAGATTGGGCACCATTCTCAGTGTCTGCATCAGCAGTAGAGTAGGCACCATTCACAGTGTCTGCATCAGCAGCAGGCATGGCACCATTCTCTGTGTCTGCATCAGCAGCAGAGTAGGCAGCATTTATACTCTCTGCAGCACGTAGGCACCATCCACAGTGTCCGCGATCAGCAGTAGAGTAGGCACCACCACAGTGTCTGCAGTAGAGCAGGCAGCATCCACAGTGTCTGCATCAGCAGCAGAGTAGGCACCATTTCAGTGTCTGCACTGTGCAGTAGTAGGCACCATTCTCAGTGTCTGCATGAGCTGCAGACTAGCACCATTCTCAGTGTCTGCATCAGCAGAAGAGCAGGCACCATCCACAGAGTCTGCATCAGCGATAGATTAGGCACCATTCACAGTGTCTGCAGTAGGTTAGGCACCATTTCAGAGTCTGCATTAAGAGTAGAGTAGGCAACATCTAAAAAGTCTGCATCAGTAGTGTGCAGGTACCTGTCTGATGTCTGCATCAGCAGTAGAGTAGGCACCATTCTCAGCATCTCCATCAGCAGTAGAGTAGGCACCATTCTCAGCGCCTGCATTAACAGTAGAGTAGGCACCATCCACAGAGTCTGCATCAGCAGAGTAGTGTAGGCATTGTCAGAATCTGCATCAGCAGTAGAGTAGTCATCTTTCTCAGTGTCTGTAGTAGCAACAGAGTAGGCACCATTCTCAGCCGCCTGCATCAGCAGTAGAGTAGGCACATTTTCAGCATCTGCAGCAGCACAGTAGGCACCATTCTCAGTGTCTGCATCGGCAGTGAGTAGGCACCATCCACAGAATCTGCATCAGCAATAGAGTAGGCACCATTCTGTGTCTGCATCAGCAGTTGAGCACGGCCCATTCTCAGTGACCGCATCAGCAGCAGATTAGGCACCATTCTCAGTGTCTCATCAGCAGCAGAATAGGCACCATTCTGTGTGTTTGCATCAGCAACAGAGTAGGTACCTTGTATTCTCAGCGCTTTTCATCAGCTGTAGAGTAGGCACGGTTTTCAGCGTCCTGCATCAGCGGTAGAGTAGGCACCATTTCGGCACTCTGCATCATCAGTAGTAGGCACCATTCTCATGGTGTTCATCAGCAGTAGAGTAGGCACCATCTGCATGGTCTGCATCAGCAGTAGAGTAGGCACCATTTTCAGCGCCTGCATCAACAGTGGAGTAGGCACTGCTTTCGCTCTGCGTCTGCAGTAGAGTATGCACCATTCTCAGCATCTGCATCATCAGTAGACTAGGCACCATCCACATGGTCTGCATCAGCAGTAGAGTAGGCACCATCCACGCCCTGCATGAACAGTAGAGTAGGTGCCCATTCTCAGCCCGCATCAACAGAAGAGTAGCACCATCTCAGAGTCTGCATCAGCAGAGTAGTCCCATCACAGAGTCTGCATCAGCAATAGAGTAGAGTAGGCAATTATACTGGTGTCTGCACTGCAGAGAGTAGGCACCATTCTCAGTGTTGTATGAGCAGTAGAGTAGGCACCATTCCTGTGTTCCATCAGCAGTAGATTAGGCACCATTCTCAGTGTCTGCATCAGCAGCAGCAGAGCTGGGTCTATCCACAGAGTTCACCTCTCAGCAGCAGAGTAGTACCACTCAGTGCTAGCGTTAGCAGAGTAGGCACCATTCTCAGTGTCTGCATCAGCAGTAGAGTGGCACCATTCGCATTCATTGGCAATAGAGGTTGCACTACTCAGTGTCTGCTTCAGCAGTAGAGTAGGGCACTTATTCTCAGTGTCTGCACTGGCAGTAGGAGTAGCAACTTTCAGTGTCTGCATCAGCAGTAGAGTAGGCAATGCGTCTGGTGAGTCTGCATCAGTAGAGTAGTACCACTCCTTGTTAGCTGCAGAGTAGGCATCATTCTCCGTGTTCTCATCAGCAGAGTTGGCACCATTCTCGGATCTTCATTGGCACAGAGTATGCACCATTCTCTCAGTGTCCTTCAGCAGAGAGGCACCATTCTGTGTCTGCATCAGCAGAAGAGGGAACTTTCAGTGTCTGCATCACAGAGTAGGCACCATCCACAGAGTCTGCACTGCAGTAGAGTAGGCACCATCTAGTGTTCAACGCTGCAGAGTAGGCACTATTAGTGTCTGTATCAGTGCAGAGTAGGCCCATTCCCAGTGTCTGTCAGCAGAGAGGTAAAATTCTCAGTGTCTGCCTCTGTAGAGTTTACCATCCACTGAGTGCATCAGCACAGAGCAGGCGCCTCCGTGTCTGCATCAGCAGCAGAGTAGGGGCTTCATTCTGCGTCTGCATCAGCAGTAGAGTAGGCACCATTCACAGTGCTGCATCAGCAGTAGAGTAGGCACCTCAGTGTCTGTATCAGCAGTAAGCACCATTCACAGTGTCTGCATCAGCAGTACAGGGCACTTATACTCTCTGCTGTATGTATCACCATCTGTGTCTGCATCAGTAGTAGAGGCACCACCAGTGTCTGCAGTAGAGTAGTCACCATCCACAGTGTCTCACAGCAGCAGAGTAGGCACATTCTGCAGGCCCGCACCAGCAGGTAGAGTAGGCACCATTCCCGGCGTCTGCATGAGTCGTAGGTAGGCACACTTTTCAGTGTCTGCATCAGCAGAAGAGCAGGCGCCATCCACAGAGTCTGCATCAGCAATAGAGTAGGCACCATCCACAGAGTCTGCACAGCAACAGAGTAGGCACCATTCGCTGTGTTCTGGGCAGAGGGTACTATCCACAGCATCTGCATCAGTGCAGAGTAGTACCATTCTCGCCTGTACAACTAGAGTAGGCACCATTCTCAGTGTCTGCATCAACTGTTGAGTAGCACCATTTTCGCTCGCATCAGCTAGAGTATGCACCATTCTTGTGTCTGCATGTGCAGCAGAGCAGGCACCATTCTCAGCGGCCTGCATTAACAGTAGAGTAGGCAACATCCACAAATCCCTGCATCAGTAGTAGCCAGCCATTCTCAGTGTCTACATCAGCAGTAGAGCAGGTCATCATTCTCTGCATTCCATCAGCAGTAGAGTAGGCACCATCTCAGCGCCTGCCTTAACAGTAGAGTAGGCATCATCCACAGAGTCTGCAGTAGAGGCACCATTTTCAAATCTGCATCAGCAGTAGAGTAGGCACCATTCTCAATGTCTGTATTAGCTGCTGAGAGAAATATCTCAGCGCTCACTGTAGCATAGTAGGCACTATTTCAGCATCTGCACCGCAGCAGAGTAGGCACCATCTCAGCATCTGCATCAAAGCAGAGTAGGCACCATTCTTGGTGTCTGCATCAGCAGAGTAGGCACCATCCATGAGCTTGTATCATAATAGAGTAGGCACCATTCTCAGTTCTGCATCAGCAGAGTTGGCACCATCTGCAGTGTGTTCACTGCAGTAGAGTGCACCATCCACAGTGTCTGCTCAGCAGGAGAGGCACCACCTCAGTGTCTGCATCAGCAGAGTAGGGCCATTCTCAGCCTGCATTAATAGTAGAGTAGGCAACATCCACAAAGCCTGCATGTGTGGTAGAGTTGGCACCACCCAGGTTCATCAGCAGAGTAGCTAAAATTTCAGTGTCTGCATATGTTGAGTTGGCACCATTCTCAGTGTCTTCATTGGCAATAGAGTATGCAACATTTCAGTGTCTGCTTCAGCAGTAGAGTACCATTCTCAGTGTCTGCATTTGCAGTAGAGCAGGCACCATCCACAGAGTCTGCACTGCAGGTGGCACCATTTTTGTGTCTGCATCAGCTGTAGAGTAGGCACACTTGTGTGTCTGCATCAGCAGTAGAGTAGGCCCATTACCATGTTGCCTCATCAGTAGAGTGCTGTACCTCAGTTCTGCATCAGCAGTAGAGTAGTTACCGTCCACTGAGTGCACTAAATAGAGCAGGCAGCATTCTGTGTGTTCATCAGCGTAGAGTACGCACCATTCTCAGTGTCTGCATCAGCAGTAGAGTAGCACCACAGTCTGCATCAGCAGTAGAGAGGGCACCATTCTCAGTGTCTCATCAGTAGAGTAGGCACCATTCGTTTGCATCAGCTGTAGATTAGGCATCACTTATAGCTTCTGCAACAGCAGGCACCATCCACAGTGTCTGCATCGTACAGAGTAGGCACACCACAGTGTTGCAGAGTAGGCACCACCGCAGTGTCTGCATCAGCAGCAGAGTAGGCACCATTCTAGTGCGGTTCACAGACCAGCAGCAGAGAAAATTATTCCTCAGTGCTCACAAGGAGCTAGAAGAGCAGGGTAATTGCCCAGTGTCTGCATCAGCAGAAGAGCAGGCTTAATTCACAGAGTCTTCATCAGCAATAGAGTAATCACCATCCACAGAGTCTGCATCAGCAATAGAGTAGCACCATTGTTGGTGTCTGCAGTAGAGTAGGCACCATCCACAGTATGTTCATCAGCAGTGAGTAGGTACTATTTTCAGCATCTGTACTCAATTCAGAGTAGGCACCATTCCTGGTGTGTGCATCAACTGCTGAGTAGGCACCATTCTCCCTGTCAGCCTGCACTGTGCTGTAGTAGAGGCGGCACCATTCTCAGTGTCTGCATAAGGCAGAGTTGGCACCATTCTCAGCATCTGTATCAATTCAGAGAGGCACCATTCTCAGCGCCTGCATCAACTAGAGTAGGCACCATTCTCAGTGTCTGTATCAACTGTTGAGTAGGTACCATTTTACAGCATCTGCATCAGCTGTAGAGTATGTACCATTTCAGTGTCTGCATCAGCAGTAGAGCAGGGCACCAGCCTCAGCCGCCTGCATTAACAGTAGAGTAGTGGCAACATCCACAAAGTCTGCATCAGCAGTAGTGTAGGTACTATTATCACTGTCTGCATCAGCAGCAGAGTAGGGCACCATCTCCAGCGCCTGCATCAACTTGATAGAGTAGGCATCATCCACAGAGTCTGCAGTAGAGTAGGCACCATTTTCAGAATCTGCATCAGCAGCAGAGTAGGCACCATTCTCGATGTCTGTATTAGCCACAGAGTAGGCACCATTCTCAAACGCCTACATCAGTAGTATAGTGAGGCACCATTTTCAGCATCTGCATCAGCAGTAGAGTGGCACCATTCTCAGCATCTGCATCAGCAGTAGAGTGAGGCACCATTCTCAGTGTCTGCATCAGCAGAGTAGGCACCATCCACAGAGTTTGCATCAGCAATAGAGTAGGCACCATTCTCAGTGTCTGCATCAGCAACAGAGTAGGCACCATGCTCAGTGTCTGCATACGGCGCGTAGAGTAGGCACCATCCACAGAATCTTGCATCAGCAGAGTAGAGCACCATTCTCAGTGTCTGCATCAGCGGTGAGTAGGCAACATTCTCAGTGTCTGCACTGCAGAGTAGGCACCATCCACACAGAGTCTGCATCAGCATTAGAGTAAAACCATTCTTCAGTGTGTGCATCAACGGTAGAGTAGGCACCATTCCCAGTGTCTGCATCAACGGTAGAGTTGGCACCATTCCCAGTGTCTGCATCAGCGGTGAGTGACACCATTCCCAGTGTCTGCATCAGCAGTAGAGTAGCCAAAATTCTCAGTGTCTGCATTAGCAGTAGAGTAGTTACCATCCTCTAAGTTAGCATCAGCAATAGAGCAAGCACCATTCTCGAATGTCTGCATCAGCAGTAAAGTGGGCACCATTCTCCGTGTCTGCATCAGCAGTAGAGTGAGCACCATTCACAGTGCTGCATCAGCGATTACAGTAGGCACCATTCTCAGTGTCTATCGTGCAGTAGGCACCATTATACTCTCTGCAGGCACAGTAGGCACCATCCACAGTGTCCGTGATCAGCAGTAGAGTAAGCACCACTCACAGTGTCTGCAGTAGAGCAGCAGCATCCACAGTGTCTGCATCAGCAGCAGAGTAGGCACCATTCCCAGTGTCTGCATCAGCAGTAGAGTAGGCACCATTCTCAGTGTCATGAGCTGTAGACTAGGCACCATTCTCAGTGTCTGCATCAGCAGAAGAGCAGGCACTCCATCCAGAGTCTGCATCAGCGAGGATTAGGCACCATTCACAGTGTCTGCAGTAGTAGGCACCATTCTCAGAGTCTGCATTAAGAGTAGAGTAGGCAACATCGAAAAGTCTGCATCAGTAGTAGTGTAGGTACCAGTCTCAGTGTCTGCATCAGCAGTAGGTAGGCACCATTCTCAGCATCTCCATCAGCAGTAGAGTAGGCACCATTCTCAGCGTCTGCATTAACAGTAGAGTAGAGCACCATCCACAGAGTCTGCATCAGCAGTAGAGTAGCACCATTTTCAGAATCTGCATCAGCAGTAGAGTAGTCATCTTTCTCAATGTCTGTAGTAGCAACAGAGCAGGCACCATTCTCAGCGCCTGCATCAGCAGTAGAGTAGGCACCATTTTCAGCATCTGCATCAGCAGCACAGTAGGCACCATTCTCAGTGTCTCATCGGCAGTAGAGTAGGCACCATCCCAGAATCTGCATCAGCACAGAGTAGGCACCATTCCAGTGTCTGCATCAGCAGTTGAGTACGCCCATTCTCAGTGACTGCATCAGCAGCAGATTAGGCACCATTCTCGTGCTGCATCAGCAGTAGAATAGGCACCATTCTCAGTGTTTGCATCAGCAACAGAGTAGGCACCATTCTCAGCGTCTTCATCAGCTGTAGAGTAGGCACCGTTTTCAGCGTCTGCATCAGCAGTAGAGTAGGCACCATTCTCAGCATCTGCATCATCAGTAGAGTAGGCACCATCCACATGGTCTGCATCAGCAGTAGCGTAGGCACCATCCACATGGTCTGCATCAGCAGTAGAGTAGGCACCATTTTCAGCGTCTGCATCAACAGTGGAGTAGGCACCGTTTTCAGCGTCTGCATCAGCAGTAGAGTAGGCACCATTCTCAGCATCTGCATCATCAGTAGACTAGGCACCATCCACATGGTCTGCATCAGCAGTAGAGTAGGCACCATCCACATGGCCTGCATGAACAGTAGAGTAGGCACCATTCTCAGTGCCTGCATCAGCAGTAGTGTAGGCACCATTCTCAGTGTCTGCATCAGCAGTAGAGTAGGCACCATCCACAGAGTCAGGATCAGAAATGGAGTAGGCACCATTCTCAGTGTCTGCATCAGCAATAGAGTGGCACCATTCTCAGTGTCACATCAGGCAGAGTAGACACCATCCACAGAGTCTGCATCAGCAGCAGAGTAGACACCATTCTCAATGTCTGCCTCAGCAGTGAGTAGACACCATTCTCAGTGTCTGCATTTGCAGTAGAGTAGGCACCATTCTCAGCGTCCGCATCAACAGAAGAGTAGGCACCATCCGCAGAGTCTGCATCAGCAGTAGAGTAGGCACCATCCACAGAGTCTGCATCAGCAATAAAGTAGAGTAGGCACCATACTTAGTGTCTGCATCAGCAGTAGAGTAGGCACCATTCTCAGTGTCTGCATGAGCAGTAGAGTAGGCACCATTCTCAGTGTCTCTATCAGCAGTAGATTAGGCACCATTCTCAGTGTCTCCATCAGCAGTAGATTAGGCACCATTCTCAGTGTCTGCATCAGCAGTAGAGTTGGCCCCATCCACAGAGTCTGCATCAGCAGTAGAGCAGGCACCACCTCAGTGTAGCGTTAGCAGGCAGAGCAGGCACCATTCTCAGTGGCTCCACTCAGCAGTAGAGTTGGCACCATTCTCGGTATCTTCATTGGCACAGAGTATGCACCATACTCAGTGTCTGCTTCAGCAGTAGAGTAGCACCATTCTCAGTGTCTGCATCAGCAGCAGAGTAGGCAACTTTCTCAGTGTCTGCATCAGCGATAGAGTAGGCACCATCCACAGAGTCTGCATCAGCAGTAGAGTAGGTACCACTCTCAGTGTTAGCGTTAGCAGTAGAGCAGGCACCATTCTCAGTGTCTGCATCAGCAGTAGAGTTGGCACCATTCGTATCTTCATTGGCAATAGAGTATGCACCATACTCAGTGTCTGCTTCGCAGAGTAGGCACCATTCTCAGTGTCTGCATCAGCAGTAGAGTAGGCAACTTTCTCAGTGTCTGCATCAGCAGTAGAGTAGGCACCATCCACAGAGTCTGCATCAGCAGTGAGTGAGGCACCATTCTTAGTGTCTACCATCAGGCAGATAGGCACCATTTCTAGTGTCTGCATCAGCAGTAGAGTAGGCTCCATTCCAGTGTCTGCATCAGCAGTAGAGTAGCCAAAATTCTCAGTGTCTGCCTCAGCAGTAGAGTAGTTACCATCCACTGAGTGTGCATCAGCAATAGAGCAGGCACCATTCTCAGTGTCTGCATCAGCAGTAGAGTAGGCACCATTCTCAGTGTCTGCATCAGCAGTAGAGTAGGCACCATTCTCAGTGTCTGCATCAGCAGTAGAGTAGGCACCATTCACAGTGTCTGCATCAGCAGTAGAGTAGGCAACATTCTCAGTGTCTGCATCAGCAGTAGAGTAAGCACCATTCACAGTGTCTGCATCAGCAGTACAGTAGGCACCTCTTATACTCTCTGCTGTACAGTATTCACCATTCACAGTGTCTGCATCAGCAGTAGAGTAGGCACCACTCACAGTGTCTGCAGTAGAGTAGTCACCATCCACAGTGTCTCGATCAGCAGCAGAGTAGGCACCATTCCAGTGTCTGCATCAGCAGGAGTAGGCACCATTCTCAGTGTCTTAGCATGAGCTGGTAGGCACAATTTTCAGTGTCTGCATCAGCAGAAGAGCAGGCTCATCCACAGAGTCTGCATCAGCACAGAGTAGGCACCATCCACAGAGTCTGCATCAGCAACAGAGTAGGCACCATTCACAGCGTCTGCAGTAGAGTAGGCACCATCCACAGTATCTGCATCAGCAGTAGAGTAGGTACCATTCTCAGCGTCTGTATCAACTAGAGTAGGCACCATTCTCAGTGTCTGCATCAACTGTTGAGTAGGCACCATTCTCAGCGTCTGCATCAGCTGTAGAGTATACACCATTCTCAGTGTCTGCATCAGCAGTAGAGTAGGCACCATTCTCAGCGTCTGCATTAACAGTAGAGTAGGCAACATCCCCAAAGTCTGCATCAGTAGTAGTTTAGGTACCATTCTCAGTGTCTGCATCAGCAGTAGAGTAGGCACCATTCTCTGCATCTCCATCAGCAGTTGAGTAGGCAGCATTCTCAGCGTCTGCCTCAACAGTAGAGTAGGCATCATCCACAGAGTCTGCAGTAGAGTAGGCACCATTTTCAGAATCTGCATCAGCAGTAGAGTAGGCACCATTCTCAATGTCTGTATTAGCTACAGAGTAGGCACCATTCTCAGCGTCTGCATCAGTAGTATAGTAGGCACCATTCTCAGCATCTGCATCAGCAGTAGAGTAGGCACCATCCACAGAGTCTGCATCCGCAGTGGAGTAGGCAGTATTCTCAGTGACTGCTTCAGCAGCAGAGTAGGCACCATTCTCAATGTCTGCATCAGCAACAGATTAAGCACCATTCTCAGCGTCTGCATCAGCAGTAGAGTAGGCACCATCCACAGTGTCTGCATCAGTAGTAGAGTAGGCACCATCCACAGTGTTTGCAAAACAGTTGCCACTATCCACAGTGTCTGCATCAGCAGTAGAGTAGGCACCATCCACAGTTTCTGCATCAGCAGTAGAGTAGGCAGCATTCACAGTGTCTGCATCAGCAGTAGAGTAGGCACCATTCTCAGTGTCTGCATCAGCAGTAGAGTAGGCACCATTCACAGTGTCTGCATCAGCTGTAGACTAGGCACCACTTATAGCTTCTGCAGTACAGTAGGCACCATCCACAGTGTCTGCATCAGCAATAGAGTAGGCACCACTCACAGTGTCTGCAGTAGAGTAGGCACCATCCGCAGTGTCTGCATCAGCAGCAGAGTAGGCACCATTCCTAGTGTCTGCATCAGCAGTAGAGTAGGCACCATTCTCAGTGTCTGCATGAGCTATAGAGTAGGCACGTTCTCAGTGTCTGCATCAGCAGAAGAGCAGGCGCCATCCACAGAGTCTTCATCAGCAATAGAGTAATCACCATCCACAGAGTCTGCATCAGCAATAGAGCAGGCACCATTCACAGTGTCTGCAGTAGAGTAGGCACCATCCACAGTATGTTCATCAGCAGTAGAGTAGGTACCATTCTCAGCATCTGCATCAACTAGAGTAGGCACCATTCTCAGTGTGTGCATCAACTGTTGAGTAGGCACCATTCTCAGCGTCTGCATCAGCTGTAGAGTATGCACCATTCTCAGTGTCTGCATAAGCAGTAGAGTTGGCACCATTCTCAGCATCTGCATCAACTAGAGTAGGCACCATTCTCAGCGTCTGCATCAACTAGAGTAGGCACCATTCTCAGTGTCTGCATCAACTGTTGAGTAGGCACCATTCTCAGCATCTGCATCAGCTGTAGAGTATGCACCATTCTCAGTGTCTGCATCAGCAGTAGAGTAGGCACCATTCTCAGCGTCTGCATTAACAGTAGAGTAGGCAACATCCACAAAGTCTGCATCAGTAGTAGTGTAGGTACCATTATCACTGTCTGCATCAGCAGTAGAGTAGGCACCATTCTCAGCGTCTGCATCAACAGTAGAGTAGGCATCATCCACAGAGTCTGCAGTAGAGTAGGCACCATTTTCAGAATCTGCATCAGCAGTAGAGTAGGCACCATTCTCAATGTCTGTATTAGCTACAGAGTAGGCACCATTCTCAGCGTCTACATCAGTAGTATAGTAGGCACCATTTTCAGCATCTGCATCAGCAGTAGAGTAGGCACCATTCTCAGCATCTGCATCAGCAGTAGAGTAGGCACCATTCTCAGTGTCTGCATCAGCAGTAGAGTAGGCACCATCCACAGAGTTTGCATCAGCAATAGAGTAGGCACCATTCTCAGTGTCTGCATCAGCAATAGAGTAGGCACCATGCTCAGTGTCTGCATCGGCAGTAGAGTAGGCACCATCCACAGAATCTGCATCAGCAGTAGAGTAGGCACCATTCTCAGTGTCTGCATCAGCAGTAGAGTAGGCAACATTCTCAGTGTCTGCATCAGCAGTAGAGTAGGCACCATCCACAGAGTCTGCATCAGCATTAGAGTAGGCACCATTCTCAGTGTGTGCATCAACGGTAGAGTAGGCACCATTCCCAGTGTCTGCATCAACGGTAGAGTTGGCACCATTCCCAGTGTCTGCATCAGCGGTAGAGTAGGCACCATTCCCAGTGTCTGCATCAGCAGTAGAGTAGCCAAAATTCTCAGTGTCTGCATTAGCAGTAGAGTAGTTACCATCCTCTAAGTTAGCATCAGCAATAGAGCAAGCACCATTCTCAATGTCTGCATCAGCAGTAGAGTGGGCACCATTCTCCGTGTCTGCATCAGCAGTAGAGTAGGCACCATTCACAGTGTCTGCATCAGCAGTACAGTAGGCACCATTCTCAGTGTCTGCATCAGCAGTAGAGTAGGCACCATTTATACTCTCTGCAGTACAGTAGGCACCATCCACAGTGTCCGCATCAGCAGTAGAGTAGGCACCACTCACAGTGTCTGCAGTAGAGTAGGCAGCATCCACAGTGTCTGCATCAGCAGCAGAGTAGGCACCATTCCCAGTGTCTGCATCAGCAGTAGAGTAGGCACCATTCTCAGTGTCTGCATGAGCTGTAGACTAGGCACCATTCTCAGTGTCTGCATCAGCAGAAGAGCAGGCACCATCCACAGAGTCTGCATCAGCGATAGATTAGGCACCATTCACAGTGTCTGCAGTAGAGTAGGCACCATTCTCAGAGTCTGCATTAAGAGTAGAGTAGGCAACATCGAAAAAGTCTGCATCAGTAGTAGTGTAGGTACCAGTCTCAGTGTCTGCATCAGCAGTAGAGTAGGCACCATTCTCAGCATCTCCATCAGCAGTAGAGTAGGCACCATTCTCAGCGTCTGCATTAACAGTAGAGTAGGCACCATCCACAGAGTCTGCATCAGCAGTAGAGTAGGCACCATTTTCAGAATCTGCATCAGCAGTAGAGTAGTCATCTTTCTCAATGTCTGTAGTAGCAACAGAGTAGGCACCATTCTCAGCGTCTGCATCAGCAGTAGAGTAGGCACCATTTTCAGCATCTGCATCAGCAGCACAGTAGGCACCATTCTCAGTGTCTGCATCGGCAGTAGAGTAGGCACCATCCACAGAATCTGCATCAGCAATAGAGTAGGCACCATTCTCAGTGTCTGCATCAGCAGTTGAGTAGGCTCCATTCTCAGTGACTGCATCAGCAGCAGATTAGGCACCATTCTCAGTGTCTGCATCAGCAGTAGAATAGGCACCATTCTCAGTGTTTGCATCAGCAACAGAGTAGGCACCATTCTCAGCGTCTTCATCAGCTGTAGAGTAGGCACCGTTTTCAGCGTCTGCATCAGCAGTAGAGTAGGCACCATTCTCAGCATCTGCATCATCAGTAGAGTAGGCACCATCCACATGGCCTGCATCAGCAGTAGAGTAGGCACCATCCACATGGTCTGCATCAGCAGTAGAGTAGGCACCATTTTCAGCGTCTGCATCAACAGTGGAGTAGGCACCGTTTTCAGCGTCTGCATCAGCAGTAGAGTAGGCACCATTCTCAGCATCTGCATCATCAGTAGACTAGGCACCATCCACATGGTCTGCATCAGCAGTAGAGTAGGCACCATCCACATGGCCTGCATGAACAGTAGAGTAGGCACCATTCTCAGTGCCTGCATCAGCAGTAGTGTAGGCACCATTCTCAGTGTCTGCATCAGCAGTAGAGTAGGCACCATCCACAGAGTCAGGATCAGAAATGGAGTAGGCACCATTCTCAGTGTCTGCATCAGCAATAGAGTAGGCACCATTCTCAGTGTCTACATCAGCAGTAGAGTAGACACCATCCACAGAGTCTGCATCAGCAGTAGAGTAGACACCATTCTCAATGTCTGCCTCAGCAGTTGAGTAGACACCATTCTCAGTGTCTGCATTTGCAGTAGAGTAGGCACCATTCTCAGCGTCCGCATCAACAGAAGAGTAGGCACCATCCGCAGAGTCTGCATCAGCAGTAGAGTAGGCACCATCCACAGAGTCTGCATCAGCAATAGAGTAGAGTAGGCACCATACTTAGTGTCTGCATCAGCAGTAGAGTAGGCACCATTCTCAGTGTCTGCATGAGCAGTAGAGTAGGCACCATTCTCAGTGTCTCTATCAGCAGTAGATTAGGCACCATTCTCAGTGTCTCCATCAGCAGTAGATTAGGCACCATTCTCAGTGTCTGCATCAGCAGTAGAGTTGGCCCCATCCACAGAGTCTGCATCAGCAGTAGAGTAGGTACCACTCTCAGTGTTAGCGTTAGCAGTAGAGTAGGCACCATTCTCAGTGTCTGCATCAGCAGTAGAGTTGGCACCATTCTCGGTATCTTCATTGGCAATAGAGTATGCACCATACTCAGTGTCTGCTTCAGCAGTAGAGTAGGCACCATTCTCAGTGTCTGCATCAGCAGTAGAGTAGGCAACTTTCTCAGTGTCTGCATCAGCAGTAGAGTAGGCACCATCCACAGAGTCTGCATCAGCAGTAGAGTAGGTACCACTCTCAGTGTTAGCGTTAGCAGTAGAGTAGGCACCATTCTCAGTGTCTGCATCAGCAGTAGAGTTGGCACCATTCTCGGTATCTTCATTGGCAATAGAGTATGCACCATACTCAGTGTCTGCTTCAGCAGTAGAGTAGGCACCATTCTCAGTGTCTGCATCAGCAGTAGAGTAGGCAACTTTCTCAGTGTCTGCATCAGCAGTAGAGTAGGCACCATCCACAGAGTCTGCATCAGCAGTAGAGTAGGCACCATTCTTAGTGTCTACATCAGCGGTAGAGTAGGCACCATTTCTAGTGTCTGCATCAGCAGTAGAGTAGGCTCCATTCCGAGTGTCTGCATCAGCAGTAGAGTAGCCAAAATTCTCAGTGTCTGCCTCAGCAGTAGAGTAGTTACCATCCACTGAGTGTGCATCAGCAATAGAGCAGGCACCATTCTCAGTGTCTGCATCAGCAGTAGAGTAGGCACCATTCTCAGTGTCTGCATCAGCAGTAGAGTAGGCACCATTCACAGTGTCTGCATCAGCAGTAGAGTAGGCAACATTCTCAGTGTCTGCATCAGCAGTAGAGTAAGCACCATTCACAGTGTCTGCATCAGCAGTACAGTAGGCACCTCTTATACTCTCTGCTGTACAGTATTCACCATTCACAGTGTCTGCATCAGCAGTAGAGTAGGCACCACTCACAGTGTCTGCAGTAGAGTAGTCACCATCCACAGTGTCTCGATCATCAGCAGAGTAGGCACCATTCCCAGTGTCTGCATCAGCAGTAGAGTAGGCACCATTCTCAGTGTCTGCATGAGCTGTAGGGTAGGCACAATTTTCAGTGTCTGCATCAGCAGAAGAGCAGGCGCCATCCACAGAGTCTGCATCAGCAATAGAGTAGGCACCATCCACAGAGTCTGCATCAGCAACAGAGTAGGCACCATTCACAGCGTCTGCAGTAGAGTAGGCACCATCCACAGTATCTGCATCAGCAGTAGAGTAGGTACCATTCTCAGCGTCTGTATCAACTAGAGTAGGCACCATTCTCAGTGTCTGCATCAACTGTTGAGTAGGCACCATTCTCAGCGTCTGCATCAGCTGTAGAGTATACACCATTCTCAGTGTCTGCATCAGCAGTAGAGTAGGCACCATTCTCAGCGTCTGCATTAACAGTAGAGTAGGCAACATCCCCAAAGTCTGCATCAGTAGTAGTTTAGGTACCATTCTCAGTGTCTGCATCAGCAGTAGAGTAGGCACCATTCTCTGCATCTCCATCAGCAGTTGAGTAGGCAGCATTCTCAGCGTCTGCCTCAACAGTAGAGTAGGCATCATCCACAGAGTCTGCAGTAGAGTAGGCACCATTTTCAGAATCTGCATCAGCAGTAGAGTAGGCACCATTCTCAATGTCTGTATTAGCTACAGAGTAGGCACCATTCTCAGCGTCTGCATCAGTAGTATAGTAGGCACCATTCTCAGCATCTGCATCAGCAGTAGAGTAGGCACCATCCACAGAGTCTGCATCCGCAGTGGAGTAGGCAGTATTCTCAGTGACTGCTTCAGCAGCAGAGTAGGCACCATTCTCAATGTCTGCATCAGCAACAGATTAAGCACCATTCTCAGCGTCTGCATCAGCAGTAGAGTAGGCACCATCCACAGTGTCTGCATCAGCAGTAGAGTAGGCACCATCCACAGTGTTTGCAAAACAGTTGCCACTATCCACAGTGTCTGCATCAGCAGTAGAGTAGGCACCATCCACAGTTTCTGCATCAGCAGTAGAGTAGGCACCATTCTCAGTGTCTTCATCAGCAGTAGAGTAGGCACCATTCCCAGTGTCTGCATCAGCAGTAGAGTAGGCACCATTCTCAGTGTCTGCATCAGCAGTAGAGTAGGCACCATTCTCAGTGTCTGCATCAGCAATAGAGTAGGCACCATTCTCAGTGTCTGCATCAGCAGTAGAGTCGGCACCATTCTCAGTGTTTGCATCAGCAGTAGAGTAGGCACCATTCACAGTGTCTGCATGAGCTTTAGAGTAGGCACCATTCTCAGTGTCTGCAGAAGAGTAGGCACCATCCACAGAGTTTGCATCAGCAGTAGAGGAGGCACCATCCACAGTGTCTGCATGAGCAATAGAGTAGGCACCATTCACAGAGTCTGCATCAGCAGTAGAGTCGGCACCATTCTCAGTGTCTGCATCAGCAGTGGAGTAGGCACCATTCTCAGTGACTGCATCAGCTGCAGAGTAGGCACCATTCTCAATGTCTGCATCAGCAACAGAGTAGGCACCATTCTCAGCGTCTGCATCAGCAGTAGGGTAGGCACCATTCTGAGCGTCTGCATCAGCAGTAGAGTAGGCACCATCCACAGTGTCTGCATCAGCAGTAGAGTAGGCACCATCCACAGTGTTTGCAAAACAGTAGCCACCATCCACAGTGTCTGCATCAGCAGTAGAGTAGGCACCACTCACAGGGTCTGCATCAGCAGTAGAGTATGCACCACTCAAAGTGTCTGCATCAGCAGTAGAGTAGGCACTACTCTCAGTGTCTGCATCAGCAGTAGAGTAGGCACCATCCACAGTGTCAGCACTGCTTGTGATACTGGTGACATCAGATTTGGTGCTTGCGCTATCCTTGCTACTAGAACTGTGTTAAGTGCCAACGTGGCTTCCTTCCCGAGTGTTGCTGTTTTGTGCTGAAACAAGCCTTGCTGCCGTGCAGGGTTTTCAACTGGAACTGAAATCAGCACCAGTGCTAGAGCCTTTTGTTTCATCATCTTTGCTGGATGACAAGCATGAATATAGATCAGATATCATTGCTGATGTGCCGGACAATTATGGGGAGTTTCATTCTGCTCAGGGCATAACCTTACCAGTTTAGTCAGTGCAGGCTCCTCAGGAGGACCTCTCTTTCTAGACACTGCTGAAGTTCCCTCCCCCAGCACTGATTGCCTCAGCTTCCACCACATCCAGACCAGGGGAGGTCCACATCAAGTGACCTGTGACCACCAGTCAGGCATGAATTGGAGAAGCTCATTTGGAGGGCATGACAGTCAAAAGAAAATGTACTGCAGGAGTGGAGAATTCCGTTGATGTCACCGTCATGCTAGCAGGCTGATCTCTGTAGCTCAGAGCAACTGTCTGATTAATCTACTGCAATCCTCTCAAATAAGGTGACAATTTCAGGATTTATGGGTGGACTTACCTAGATTTAATGTCAAGTAAGCCGCCAAGACAAAAAGGGAGCAAAAAGCAAATCCAGAACAGTAAAATGAAGCAGCTGTCTATAGATGCCTCCATGAATGGCTTCGTGGCCTCCTCATGCAGCAGAACCCCATTGGAATTTTCTTGGGACCATAAGCTTGAAGAAGACAATCCCTCCTCTAAGACCGACCAAGCTATTTTAAAGATTCTATGTACAGTAAATAAAATAGAATCTTCGATTACTGACTTGCATCAGGCCCTGAAAAGTATAGACAAAAACGGGTCCTAGAGAAGAAATGGAATGTGACATGGGTTGCTGAAGCACAGGAGGTGAATGATCGAGTCTTACTTTATCTGCCAAAACGGAATAGATTAACCCATTCTAGACTTGAAGATGCGGAGAATCGCGCACTACGTAATAATTTTCAAATTTATGGCATCTAGGTGGGAGCGGAGGAAGGGTTCCTGACTGTCACAGACTTTGCCCAGCATTTTCTGAAAACATTTCACTCCCTGCCTTTGGACATGACCCTGGAGATGGAGCGTGTCCACAACTACTTCGGTGCAAAGTCCTCAGATGCAAATGCATGACCCAGATCTCTAGTCATCAGGATGCTAAAATACCAAGAAAAGGAAATGATTCTGAGAGAAACATGGAGACAGAAAGATATGAAATATGAGGGCTCACCAGTGTACTTTGATCATGATTTCTCTGTTGAATTGCAAACTCTTCGGAACCAGGTTCGAGCAGTGGTGAAGGAGCTCCAGGAAAAAAAGAGCATCAGGGTGCAGTTAATCTTTCTGGCCAGACTGGGAATTCTCTTGGATAACGGAACTAAAGTATCTGACTCCTTGGTCGAGGCAGCTCCATTTTTAAAGGAACACCACATTTCATTTCCTGATCTTGGTATGGAGACCCTCGAGCAGAAATTGATTGATGGGGCCTGGGTTCTAGTCTCCCAAGGACGAAAACATGGACCAGCATGGCAGCTACTTAAACAACTTGCCCCAGACCTATCAGAGTTGCTGAAGAAGATGGATGCAGACCGTGATTCCTCTGGAGGAAAGCCCTCACCCACCCGCAGTGCTGAAAGGTGACCTCCATCCGTGAGACTGAATTGTGAACAATTCATAAGGCTTTCTTTCCTCTAATAGCCACTTGATTCACTTTACATTATTTTGCTCCTATATGACCCTTTTTGGGGGGAGTTTAGAGAGGTTTGCAGTGATGTTCCCTCAATGATCAAGGTCAGTAAAAGGTTTTAAAAGGAGGAGATGCTCATCTAAATTGCATAGTTTCCCCTAACCCCCATTTTTATTGGTTCTGTTCCATGGAGAACGGGTTGGGGAGCTGCCCTACTCTCTCTCTTTACTCTTATTTATGGAAGAATCAGAGTTGGGGGGGGGATACAATCATTTGCCCAACAGACTGGCTAGGAAGAAAGCTGCAAGGGGAGGTTTCTTGGGGTGCTTCTTTCTTCCTTTTAGCGCTCCAACCTTTTTTTCCTTCCACCTTTTCTCTTTTATACTTCTGCTTGTCAGCTTAGGTATCAAACTTTTCTTTCTTGTATCTGTACCTAGCTGGCAGCATCAGTGAATTCTTTACTAATGTGAGGGGTATACAGGGGGCTTTCTTGGCACAGACCTAGTATATCCACACCTCCCATTATTCCACTCTGGGAGAAGGTCATCTGCCACCTCGCGTGGTCAGTTAATACCATGTGATGTATCCTAGGAAGTGATTTAATCTATAGGTTTGATATCTGCTCCTTTTTGATTTGATATGACAAGTTAATGTTCTTGGACATGTTACTGTTCGTTGTTTGTGTCAGTTTGATTGTTAGTACTGTTGATACTCATTGTTTAACAAGGGAATGGGAACAAAGGATGTATTATATGCACAGGTTATACAGTACAAATATATTTATTCACAGTTCTGAAGTAAGTTATGGATAGTGTGATTATCATTTCTTACAGCGTTAAAGGGGTGCACTGCCCAGTGAAAAGAACTAAGTTACTGGGGGAACGGAAGAAGTTGGGGTATGACATTGCTTTTCTCCAAGAAACACACCTGCCACGGAGCGAACATTTGAAATTGAGACGGAGCTGGATGGGGAGGGTGGAGGCTACCTCCTCAATTTATGGAAGAAAAGCAGGTGTAGCTATTTTAAGAAAAAGGGGTTGCCCTGTCCAGGTCTGTAAGGTGGAGAAAGGTCTAGGGGGACATTTTGTTAGTATCTCAGAGGAGATTCACTGAGAGAACGTCCACCTAATTAACACCTATGTCCCAAATGTAGATACAGCCCCCTTCATTCAAGAAGTCTTTCATAGAATTAGTAGTCTTACCACCAGGCCAAATAATTCTGGGAGGGGACTTTAAAAGGAATCCGTATGTTTCCTTATGAAATTATTGTAAAGGTTACTATGAGGATATAGTATGTAAATTGCTGGGTTATATTTAGAAAATGTTTTCAGTAAGACAGAAAAATGCTTTTTAAATAGGGATGTGGAGGCATCCATTTTGTGGACAGGAAGTATGTTGTGATGATGTCACTGCCTGGCCAGTGTTGACAGTGTGCAGTGCAGCAGGTGAGAACAGTTCAGCAGTGCTGTCAGGGATTCTTTTATGTTCTGAGGAACACCCAGGATTTTATGTTTGGCAGAGTGCAAGAAAAGAATACAATGCTTCTCTTCATGATAAAACAGGATCCCTGTCTGTAGGAGCAGTTTGTTTTAATCTGCTTAATTGCATACTGGTGAGGTAGTGACAACATCACAGCACCCTTCCTGTCTACAAAATGGATGCCTCCACATCAAAATTTTAAATGTATTTTCTAAGAGCGTGGATATGTTGTTCATCCACACTTCTTGGCATGTCCCTTTCCCCTTTAAATCTTGCCGGAAGTCCTGTGGATGAACAACATATACCACTCCTAGAATTACTGTTACAGGTGAGTAACCTGTTCATTCTGTCTTACTGAAAACATTTTCTAAATATAACCTAGCAATTTACATACTGGATCCTCATAGTAACATTCACAATAATTTCATCAGGAAATGTACAGATTCCATTTAATACAGCACCATAGCCTGGGATCGACAGATCGTCTGCATCTTTCACCACTAATAAAGGTGCAACCAAGGTTTTAGTCACTTTAACAGAGGAAATGGGGTGTAAGGATATTTGGAGGAAGCAGCATGGAAGCAAGAAGGATTTTACCTTTTATTCAGCTGCCCAAAATTCCTATACGAGGATTGACCTGTTCTATTTGCTTACATGTATCGAATAGTTGGGTTTGAGATGCATAACATAACCTTATCAGACCATGCTCCTGTGTCCTGTAGACTCAGGTTTAATTTCAGAGACAGACAAACAATATGGAGACTAAATGTCTCTCTGCTTAATGACAAAAATTTGGTGAACCAGCTCAGAGAAATGATAAGGGAAGTACAATCCATTAATACTCAACAGGGTTGCTCTTCCTTATCTATTAGAAAAGCAGTGAAGGTGGTGATAAGGGGTGAACTTATTAGTAGTGCTTCAGCGAAGAGTTAGCTTCTCTAACTTATAATAGGTTGATTGATAGACTATCAGAACTTGAGAAGACCCATAAACAGAACCCTAATCAAGGTACCCTGGAGGCAGAATTAATCAAAGTATGGGAAGAATTACAACAGTTGGAAGATCAAAAAGTGGAGGGCAAAATATGTTTTACACACCAAAAATATCATGAAACTGGAGGTCAAGCGGTGAGATTACTAGCTTTCCACCTCAGAAAGGCCCAAGCAGAGAGAACAGTGCCCCACATAATAAATAAGCATAATCCCTCACAGCAGTGGCGCACCCCGAAGGACACTGCGTCACAATTTCGACAATTTTACCAGAAATTGTACTCTGAGGACCATACAAATGAGGACAAAGCCACCCGCTACAGACCCTGACTCTGCCTAAATTATCCCCCCAGGCTAAGAATGACCTAAATGCACCTATTATAAAACTGTAGGTCAGGCAGGTCAATAAATCCCTTCCTACAGGCAAAAAAACAGGCCCAGTCGGATTTAGCAGTGAATATTATAAAACGTTTATAGGTACACTAACCCCACTGCTTACCCAAGTTGTTAATAATTGTCTCAAGGAAGGTAAGGATCCCAAATACCTGGAGAGATGACTTAATCTCGGTTATAGCAAAACAAGGGAAGCCTAGAGATAGGTGTGAGGCATACAGGTCTATTTCACTTTTGAATCAGGATCTTAGAGTAAACAGATAGAATCTCTCTATCCGTTTACAGAAATGTATAGAATGCCTGATACACCCCAACCAGACTGGCTTTATCCCCAAAGGACACATGTTGGACAATATTAGAAAATTACTAAATGTTCTGACCTACAAATCCCATATCAACTCGGCACAGCTGACTGTTTTTCTTCGTGCCGAGAAGGCATTTGATCACCTGAATTGGGAATACCTTAGAACAGTCTTGGTGCATGTGAGTTTAGGAGATGATCTGAAATGGGTGAATTTGTGTTATGAGGACCCAACAGCGAGGGTTTGAGTTAATGGCACTCGCTCTGCCTCCTTGAAAATAGAGAGGGAACTAGTCTGGGGTGTCCCCTTTCCCCATTAATATTTGCGCTTAGTTTGTGGTGGTGATTAGAGAGAATACAGAGATTTAGGGTGTAGCGGTAGAACAATATTTCTGTAGAATCTCTATGTATGCTGATGAAACCCTAGTATATTTAGAAAACCTGGAAAAATCTCTTCCCCCTTTTCTACACATACTGCTGGAATATAGTACTTTGTCAGGTTTCAGGGTCAACATGGAGAAATCAGAGGTTCTTCTGGTGGGGGGGGGGTTCCCTTTCCCTAGAACTCAAAGACCAGTACAGTACCCTATTGCATCAGATCTACACTGATTTAAATATTAAATGAATATTCTACCCAGGTTGATGTTCCTATTCTCCTTCCTTCCGATACCTTTCCCACAGGCAGAACTGAAACAACTACAGAAAAAAAGTTATGCGTTTCATATGGGTGGGTAAAAGACTGAGAATTAAAAGGACAGTATTGTCAGGAACCAGAACAAAAGGGGGATGGGTTTGCCAGATTTCCAGATATATTATATAGCGGCCCAGTTGGCACTCCTCATTAAAATGCTTAATACCCCATTTTCAGCCAGTTGGTGTCAGTTAGAGGAACAGGCACATCAGCACGTACCTTTAACACTCCTTCCCTGGACAACTATTGCCACAGATCTGCATAGAATTAACAACTGCTGGACACAACAGCCACTGTCGATATGGTTGAGAGACAGATCAGAATGGGAAATACTCACCTACGTGTGGCAATTTATAACACTTCAGTTTCTGACGGATTACCCGGTGCAGGGGAGGTACAGTTGTTTTGAAAGATGGGCCAATCTAGGATTAAAAGTTTTACATAATTTTATACAGGGGAACATTATTATAGACTACAAGACATTAAAAACTGAATTTAATTTACCCAGCAGAGATTTCTGTAGATATTTGCAATGTTGCCACTATATTTGTGTGCGTCCTGGTCTAACAGCGTTGACCACCCCATTACCCCCTGGGATGGGGTTGTAAAACACCAAAGCCTGCCTTTCGGAGACTAAACACCTTATTTCTCAAGGTTTACAAGCTGATGCAGAAAGGGGTTGGTCTCGTAGCTCTTCAAAGCATATAGGAAAAATGGGAGACAGATCATGGAAAAAATATAGCAGAGTGGAAGAAAATATGGCAAAATACTCACAGAACCACTGCATCTATCGTTTGAAGAGAGTTTTGGTGAAAGGTATGGGGATGCTTTTTTATCACCCCGACCATCTCCAAATACTATTCCACCTACCCCGCGGATGCATGCTGGCGAAAGTGTGGATTAAAGGGCTTACATTATCATATTTTTTGGAGCTGCCCCAGGATATGAGCTTATTGGACACAGGTGTGGAACACAGTTAAACTAATTTTAAATCTATCACAGGCTCTGAATTTTGAAAATATGATTTTGGGGTGTCCACCTGGAGGGATACGCAGGGTGGCAGAGGAATATCTATTTTTGGTTCTAATCATAGCCGCCTTAAAAGCTATTACACAAAACTGGTTAACCCCTAACCCTCCTATAATAAATCAATGGCTTTGTAATTTAAAAACCATCAGAAATATGGAAGCAGTTACAGCTAGAGTGAGACTTCAGGTTGAAAAATATAATTTAAAGTGACTTACATATTTTGATTATGTTGAGAAAACTGAAGGCAAGATAGTCCCGGAGCAGTTCTTCACTGAGTAATAGGAAGTGTGCTACCTTATTAGATGTTCTGTGCATATAAAATCTCATTTTGTTTTTGACAGATCAGTCATTCCCTTCCCTAAACTTAATCAGTATTCATAGTGCAAGATAATTTTTCATTTCCAGTTAAGCAGAACTCAGAGGCAGTGAGTTAACTAGTTTGTTAGTTTATTGTTTGAGTTTAATCTAGTTCTCTATGCATATAAGGAATGGATTTGCGACAGTTTATATTGGATTACGACTAAAGACACTGAGTCACAGATTTAATCATAAATTTTTTTATATATCCAGGTATTTATTTTCCTTGTTTCTCTCCCTTCAATCTTTGGAGCAGACAGATTTCAGCATCAGATGGTCTGGTTTCTAAAGAACATATCTGAAAAAAAAAGACATAAAATGTTATTTATTTCAAGGTCTTTAAGTTTACTTATCTTGATCTTTTAAGTTACATATTATGTATGGACTTTGCATAATGTGTTATGCTTGTGGATCTGTTAGCTGTCATGTTTTAATGCGACTCGCTCTGGTACTTGTTGAATATGTTGTTTTCAATAAAAGATCAAGTTAAAAAAAGAAAGCATACTGCAGGGGCAGATCTGCAGCACCTCACCCACCGAGATTTCTCTGCCTTAGAGGTGGCAAGGGGGTGGGAGTCGACTACCCACTGGGTGGTGGAGGTGGGAGTGGAGGAGCTCAGCCAGAAGGCACAGCATTTGAAAGACAGTGTACTGCAGGACTAGATTGTGCCATCTGTCTCACTGGACATTCTCTGGCTCGGGTTGCAAGGGGTGGGAACCTACTTTCTGTTGGTGGAAGCAGGACTGGAGGAACTTAAACTTAGCTGTCAGTTCAGACGGGTTGACCTCAGGCAGTCCTCCATGCAGTGGTCCGGAGCACAAGGGCAGGAGCATAAAGGCATCACACTAGGATGTCAATCTGTAGCTGATACTGCCCCGCAGTGTGATTTATGCCCCTGCTGTCCCCTATCCTAAGGTACTATAATGAGCCCTACAATATTATGTCCTTCTATCACTTGTGTAATGTTACAGTGCTGCCTATAGCTGTAATGATTCAGAATTCTCTGTAAACAAGTCAGTGATGATATTGTAATTATTATCTGAGATGCTTAGTTGCTTCACACATCTACTACCTGGCTTTCCCCTCTGCGTATGACTAGCTGCTCTGCCCCTGTAAAATGTTTACTATTGAGCTATTCACCTTCCTCTGTGTCTTGAGCAATGCTCTGCCTAAACGGGATGCTGTACCATCACCACTCAAGCCTACCATTATTTGTAATCACCCTTGTGGTGATCCTGCAGGTCTCTGAAATTCCAACACATCCCATTTAGTTTTACCTCTGCTTACTGCCAGACCCCATTCCTGCCGTGCATTCTCCCTTCTTACAACTGCTGTCAAGCCTTAAGCGTATTATGCATGGTCTTGTAGAGTTTTCTCCTATCAAAAAAAGCCATTGACTTATGAAAGACAACACCTCTGTAAACATCTGGGACAGGATTTTCAAAAGAACCCCTTTTTGATGCACTTGTGAATAAAACTTGCAGGTCCGCAAGGTTTTTCTGCATGTGCAGTATTTTCCATTGCGGAGCTTTTGTGACTGGCTGTACAATTCACAGCAGCTTGCAGATATTTTTTGGCACAATTGCACCAAAATGCTGTGCCTGGTAGTTCCAGGTGTAGCATCTCTTGCAAGATGGAAGAGGTCTCTAGGGGTGCTGCCAACCCCCACAGTGTGACCCCACCATGGCCACATAGGGACCCCTGTTTATCCCAAATGGCTGACTCATATGTGTTTCACACAGAGTGCCACTGGGATACAAACTCCAGCCAACTCGGTCTAGGCAGAATTTCAGAAGCTGCGCAGCCGCCCATGCGAAAAAATGACATGCAAGTCCATACGGAGATATTTTTTCCACAACAACAGCTGTGACATGGGACTTAGTCCCCAAACCCTCTGAAAATCTGGCCCCTTGTCTTCCTCTTCCTACTGTTATTTTTCTTAGGAAGTGTTGAAGTGACTCCAGAAACCAGTACTCCATGTTTTACACCTACAAATGTTGCTATATTGAATGGCTTAAAAATTCATGTCTGTTAACGCTTGTAGTCTACTGAAAAAATGGATAAAAATCTGGGTTGCTTATACTAATCCTGATGTTCTGTTAATAACAGAAACCTAGCTAAACAGCTCAGTGACTAGTACTGAAATCCCCCTAGCTTGCTGTACCATTTATCGATTAGATTGCCTTACAAGAGTAGGTGAGGTAGACTTCTTTATCAGTGACAGGCCAACCTCCTCACTTTGCAGATCTCCCTCACAACCACGAACATTTGAATGCCTAATGGTAAACATTGCCCTCTTGGCTAATGAAGCCATACATGTAGTTTCTTGCTATAGGCCTCCTTTGGGATGTGGTGACATCCTGGATCATCTATCCAAATTTCCACGATAATAAAATCCTTATTCTAACACCAGGAATCTCTTACTGATGCTTTATACTAAGCATCGTCTTCCAGGCAGACTGTATAGCCCAGAGATAGAACTTTATGCTAATCGTGAAACTTAGAATGAAGGTTCAAAGTCTGCACTGTGGTCACGCTCCCTGCTAGAACTAACGTCAGATTTGTTTCTCCGCTGAAGAGAACAGTCGCCCCAAAGTCAGCTCCGGTCTCGAGGTTGTTTTTTGTCGTTTTTCTTGTTTTATTTAAGCGTTTAGTTCATTCTTCAGTAACTCTGCATTAGTGTAGGGTTTATTTGACTTTTATTTATATTTTCTTTATTTTGCTGCAATTTCTCTGGTTCCCGATCGGTTCCCAGGAAATAGAGATTGCTGCAAGTCAGTGCAGTTCAGTTCCCGCCTTCAGGAAACTGCTAATATTTATATATATATATATATATATATATATATAAAATATTTGGGTCTAAACAGTTACCACTTCACAGATTCAGAGGATCTTACCTATATCAATCTTCATCATCCATCACTGGTGGGTTCAAGCCAGAGGCACCAGGACCCCGCAGGAAGCTTTTAGCTTAAAACTTTCTTCCATTCGAAGGAGGGGCCAACATCAGATGCATGGCCGCCTTGAGGCCGGGCATAAGGTAACTGCCTCACCATTCAAAGGGGCCCGATTTTTCTCCCCAGGGCCAGGCAAGAGCTGTCAAGGCATCCTCTTCTCCTGCAGGCCAGGGGCCTCGATCTTACCCTGACCAGTAGCAGGTCTGGCCAGACCAGTGATGGGCCCCCTCCTTTTGTGAGTCCCTCACAAGAGGCTAAGGCTAAGGGAAAGTTTAACACTTAGGAAGGTGCCAGCACCACAGTTGTGGTGCTTGATACTCACCCACCAGTGATGAATGGTGAAGACTGATGCAGTTAAGATATGAAAATTACGTATCTACCATAATTCTTGATCTTCCTGTATATCTTCACCATTTATCACTGCTTCCCACCCACCATCCCCTTTTGGGCCCCAGTTTCCTGGGCAGTGCCTCCACCCTGCTTGCCTTCCTCCCAAATGAGGCCAGTTACAAGTACAATCCGGCTGGCACCTCCGGGTTCCCTGATTCTTCATCTGAAGCACCAGAGACCCACCTCTGGGGGGAGGTCAAGCAAGGCTCTTGCCCTCTGTATACTAGGGGCTCCTTGGGGCCCCTCTTGACTGTGATGGGGAACTCTCTTGGAGGGCACCATGAGCCAGGAGTCCTGGTCCTCTCTGGCCCTATGGCTCTTCTTCCTAGACAATAGGTTCAGGCTGCCCTCATTTTGAGTCCCCGTCACCATCACAGGGGCTCCAGGGACCTTCTTTCTATTTCTTGGAGCCCAAACTGGCTTCACTTTTATTCTCCCCTGGTAACCCACTCCTGGGTTACCATGAGACAGGGTCCACTCAGATCTACCTTGAGATCCCTCTAGAGGCTTACATGCTGCATCCTCACTGCTCTTCGTGGTTCTAGACGAAGGGGTCAACAGCATCCTTGTCAGTGCCCAGGCCTCCCTAATTAGGTGGCCTCCTCTGAGGGGACCTTGTCCCAAGGTGTGTCCCCACCTCTTGCTGCAAGAGGGGAGAGTGAGTGAGAGAACCATTAACCCCTTCTTCTCTGGTGGACCATGATGGTGGTTCCTGGTCTGGCATGGCTCTGACATCCTGTGCCGATTCTCTCTCCTGGGAGGTTTTTAACAACTAACTATGCCTCTGGCACCCTGTAGTTTCTCCCCAGCCTTGAGCCTCTCTTCAGTTTAGGAGGTGTATCTGATAGTCTCCTCTAAAAAAAAAAAGGGGGAGAGATTAAACCCCTTTTGGTCCCGCCAGAGCTCTTGAGCCCTCTTGGGGTGCAGTTTTCCTGTTTCACTCTCTCTCTCTCTTCCCTCCGCCTCTTCTCTTCATCTTCCTTTCTTTTCTCTTTCTCCACAATTTTCTTAACCTTCCCCTGGCCTGCCCAGTGGTTGGGGTCCCTCTCACAGACCTTCTAGAGTCCTGCCCCTCCTCTTGTGGCTGACTTATTCCTTTTTCAGTTTATATCCTTTCCTTTTCCTATCCCTTGGGCTCCCTTTCCCCACCCTCCTCCTCTTTTTTCCTCTGTCTCTAGTTTCCCTCTCCAGCGAGCAGAACTGAGGTAGTAGAGGGGCCGGCATCCATTACTGGCCAACCTGTGAGTGCAGCGTGGTACGTCGGCCTTGAGGCCGGCCCTGTCTCAGACGTTAACCCTCCTCCAGATAGGAAGAAAGCTTTAAAGTTAAAAGCTTCCTGCGGGGTCCTAGCACCTCCGTCTTGAACCCACCAGTGTTGAATGGTGAAGATATATAGGAAGATCAATAATTACGGTAGGCACGTAATTTTCATTTTTCTCGTTCTGGCAGTCATGGTCCCCACATTTAGGGGAGTGGACCGATTTTAAAGAAGCTTTTAACATTTTGTGGGATTTGTCCAGTTTTGCCTCAATATTCAGGCAGTTTTACTACATTACTCACGTTTCTGTAAAGGAATTGCACTTTTTTTTTGTACTGTTTGGTAACCAGGTAAGTTCCACTAGGCACAAGTGTCAGTTTTCAAAGGCGACCTGGGAGCACTGCATTTCATACAGTTTTCTCCTTAGAACCTTTATTGATTCCCTTAGGTTCTGGGTTTATATTTCCACCTTTTATTTTGGGAACCAACAGTATTTTTCAAAGGATCTTCAGGGTTTGGCATGACTGATAGATCAAAGGAAAAGGAAACAGGAATAACAGACTTTAAAAATTACATTTTTTTTTTTACTTGTTTAAGGTTTCGGAATTGCAAACCTTTGAGTCAGTGACTCTTTTACAAAGGCTCCACGTCAAATAACATTAGACAGTGCAAACAAACATATAACAAGGATACAGTAATAACAAGATACAGTAGTGGAGCAGAAGAATTCCTATACAAAGTAGTAGCTAAAGTTATTAATACAATTACTCAAGTTTAGTAGGCAGTTGTAGAGCAGTCCTATACATGGTAATAGCTAAGGTTATCTTAGCAGTATTCTCAGATATAACTAGCATGTGAGACAAAGTAATAAAACGAATTGAACAAAGGTGGGAATCCTTCGGGGGGGGGGCCAGGACACTTGTCTTTGCCTGGTGGGGGGGACATTGGCTACCGAGCTGGCAGACAGGTGGGGAGGGGAGCTATGGGTAGTCACAGCTGCTGGATGTGAGGAGGTGGTGACAAAGGGAGGTTTTGAATGGGCCAATCCTTTGTTCAGAGGTGGTCGCAGCAGGGAGGGAGTCAAACCAGGTTGGGGCTCTGTAGTGAAAGGACCTCTGGGCCTGGGAGGTCCTGACTCTGGGAACGTGAAGGGAGTGCTTGGAGAAACTACAGGTGGCGAAGGTGGGGGGAGCAGGACATATGATTGTGGACAGTCCAGGAGGGACTAGTCCTGTTACAATTTTCTTGGTGAGCAGGCATGACTGGTAGCGCAGCCTTTCATCAACACTGAGCAACTTTGCCATGGTATACAGGGTAAAGGTGTGGGTGAGCGTGTTGGAGCCTGTGAGCAGTCGGCAGGCCTTGTAAAGGGACAACTTGATTTTGTTGAGGGCAGAGCTGTCCACAGCCCCATAGATCAGGAGGCTGTAATCGACAAGGGAGAGGACAGGGGAGGTTATGGCCAACCTCAGAGCGTCCGGGGGGGGGGGGAGACAGTCCCTGTGGCAATATAGCAGCCTGATTCATGTGTTGACTGAGGAGCACAGAGTATGTGTGTGGAAGGAGAGAGCAGGATCAAAAGTAATGCCAAGGTATTTAAAGCAGGTTACTTGTTCAAGGGGGTGGTGGTTATTGGACTGGATTAGTAAGGGGGAGTCTCTGTACGTACTTTGTTTGTGGGAAAAGAGCATGGCCTTCGTTTTATTTGATGTTCAGTAAGCCATTTTCTGGTTTCGCTAAATGCGCTTTGGAGGGCAGCTTGTAGGGAATGGGGTCCTGGCAGGTGGAGTACAGGACCACATAATCTGCGTAAAGAAGTACTTTTTCTGAGCAACTGTTCGGAAGGGCATTTAGATAAAGACTAAAGAGCAGTGGCCCCAATACACACCAGAGTGGACCAGACGGCTGCTGGAGAGTGTACCATTTACTTTAACACACTGCGAGCAAGACGAAAGATAGCTGGCAAACCAGTCATGTGTGCCCTGTGAGAAGCCTATTTGCATGAGGGTGGATAGGAGCAGGGGATGGCTGATGGTATCGAACGCTTTCGATAGGTCAATGAATACCACCCCTGCTAGCTGGCCCTTGTCAAGAGCAGTATGGAGATAGTTGGCGAATTTGAGGAGGGCGGTGGAGGTGCTGTGTCCTCGGCGGAAGCCATGCTGCTCCATGCAGAGGAGATTGTGTGATGTGAGGTAGTTTGAGAGCTGATCAGCTACTATTTTTTCTAGGGCCTTGGAGAGGGCCGGGAGGATGGATATTGGCCTGTAATTCCTGGGTGAGGTGCAGTCACCACTTTTATGAATGGGGTAATGACTGCGGTGTTCCAGGCATGGGGGAACTGGCTGAGGCAGAGGAAGGGATTGAGAAGCATTGTAAAGGGGAGAGTACTACATCTAAGACCAGTCGGAGTAACTTGCGGTCCAACGAGTCATTACTGTGACTGGCACCATTCAGGGCTTTGAGGAGGTAGGATCTGGGTTTATGAAGGGAGAGGGCATGAAAATAGAAAGGGGGGTAAGGGTGTTGGGGAGTGGGGAGGAGACAGGGTCAAAGAAATGGGGGAGGACCGTGCTGAGGTCCGAGAAGGCAGCGTTAGGTTGTCGGCATTGCACTGCGGGTCGGTGGTGATGGAGCCATTGATTTTGAGTTGTGGGGGATATGGGTTTCCTGTTGAGTTCCTTTAAATTGTCCCAGAATTTCCAGGCTGAGCCCCAGGAAGGCAAGGTTTGTCCTGTAGAAGTTCGCTTTGGCTTTTAGCCCGTGCATTTGTTTCTGGTGGCCTGATAGGCCTGCCTATCCATGGGCTTGCCAGAGTCAATGGCTCTATGTGGAGGTTGTCCCTCTGTCACAATTGGCTGATTAGGAATTGGGTGACCCAGAGGGTGTCATGGTCCTTAATAATGAGTTTGGAGAGGGGCACGAACGTGTCACAGGCATAGTTAAAAGAGTGGGCAAAATAATTGAAGGCAGTGTCTATATTGGGAGCAAGGGTAGTGGGTGACCAGTCCCAGTGAGCAAGGTGCTCTTGTAGTTGGGCCAGCTTGCTGGGTTTAAGGCGTCGCCAGAGGACATATTTGGGTACTGTTTTTTTGCGTCTTGCAGGACCACGTGAAAATAATAGGGGAGTGGTCACTTAGAGCGTTGGGTAGAACAGTGGTATCAGTAATTTTGTGGGGCCTGTTGGCTGTGACTATATCCAGAAGGATGGCAGTGCCTTTAGTTGGGTTGGTCCGGGTGGGCTGGGTGACTAACTGGGTAAGGTTGAGGGCAGCGACGGCGTCTTTGGCGTTGGAGGCGGAGCTAGAGAGCCAGTTGATGTTGAGATCACCCAGCGTAATTTGCTCGGCTTTGGGGGGTAGTTGGGAAAGGTGCTCTAGTAAAGATTGGAGGGCAAGGTTCTGGTGGCTAGGGGGGATATAGGCGGCAGTGATAATAAGGTTGGCCCGGGATGTGCCATATGTGACTTTAAGGACGAGGGCTTGAGCACCATGATCCAGTAGGGGGGAAGGGAGGGCATGCCCTTGCAGAGTGTCACATAGATATATGGCATTTCCACCCCCACATTTTCTGATTCTGTCCTCCCTGAATAGGGTGTACCCTGGTAGGGCAAGGAAGGAGTCAGGGGTGGACTGAGAGAGCCACGTTTCAACGATGGCTAGGATATCTGGTTGGTGCTTGGCAAGCCAGCCTTAGAGGTCAGAAAATGTCCTTCAGAGGCTGCATATGTTCATGGAGGCAGTTCGCAGACCAGTTGTATGTGGGACATGGTTAAGGCTGGGCGAGGGAGGACCTGGATTGGGGGTGGATATTGCCTGATAATAGGAGGAGAAGAGTTATCACTCTGAGTAGTGCTAGATGTTGCATGTGGCAGGAGGGGGGGTGAGCTAGGAACATACATCTGAGCCGGTGAGAGACAGGGATGGGAAGGGTGCAGAGTGTGGGAATGGCCGGGGGCGGCAGAGAGAGTCTGGGAAGGGTAATGGTGGGTGTGGGTGTACTGGGGGGGTGTAGGGAGCGGGAATGTGGCAACAGTCAGGGTGCAGTGGTGATACACAGAGGGGCAGGAGTGGAGGTATATGATGGGAGATGGTGACTGGGGTGCGGCACCAGCTGGGTCAGTGGGGGCACATAGAGTTAGGAGGATTAGCAACAGCAGTACCATGGCTGCAGTGTTGCAGGAGGGGATACAGGTATACCTGGCTCGAAGCATGGGGTGGGGGGCGCTATAGAGAGGATGAATAGGCTTCCAGTTCTTAGGCAGCCCAGACGGCTTAGGGGCATGATTGTGAACTGCAGTGCCAGAGGTGCAAGGTTCGATTTCCAGGGGGGCAAAGTGGGAAAGGGCAAGTGAAAAGAGGCGTGTAAGGCGGGGAGAAGCCCTACATAAGGGGTGGAAATGGTGTGAGAAAGAGTGTACAATAGCGACTCCTAGTGGCCACTGGGTGTAAGGATAGTGGGCAGGATAGGGGTAGTAGCAGAGTAGAAAGGTAGTGAGGAGAGGCAGCCGGCAGAACATTGAGAGGTAGAGATGTGAGAAAGGGTGTACAATAGCGACTCCTAGTGGTCACTGGGTGTAAGGATAGTGGGCAGGATAGGGGTAGTAGCAGAGTAGAAAGGTAGTGAGGAGAGGCAGCCGGCAGAACAGTGAGAGGTAGAGATGTGAGAAAGGGTGTACAGTAGCGACTCCTAGTGGCCACTGGGTGTAAGGATAGTGAGCAGGATAGGGGTAGTAGCAGAGTAGAAAGGTAGTGAGGAGAGGCAGCCGGCAGAACAGTGAGAGGTAGAGGGAGTGCACTGAACTACCATCTGGTGGCAGCTCTAGATAACCTGCAAAGGGAAAAATGGGCACTTAGAAAAATAAGGCAAGTAGGTCACGTGACAGGGGGTGGTCCTTAAATTGGGCAAAAAATTTTACCCTACCCTTTTTTCACTGTAAAAGATTCCAGGCATCTTCCAATTTTGTTTGGTAGTAAAATGTTCTAGTTTCATCAAAATTGGAGCATTTTATAAATATTTTAATTTAGTTTTTCTCAAGAAAAAAGTTGCCTGCTACATTTGGCTTAGAAATAGAATTGTAGACCTGGTAATGGTTAGGATCGAGAAACTAAAAATACTGTTGGTGTGCAGCAGAGAAGGTGCCCAGAAAAAAAGTAGATTTGACAGGTATGCTAATGTTTTTAACTGTAGCTGAAACTAGCTTTTGGAAAAAAAAAATTCATTGCACTGCTGCTGTAGACAGCCATGTCCAGCTTGAAAGTTGGATTTCGTCCTATCTCCGATCATGAAGGAGCCACATGAAACTTTACCTTCATGTTATTTAAAATTCCATCCTTGGAAAGTGGTCTTTTCAGTTGCCACAACATCTGCAAGGAGAGTAGGTGAGATTCAGGTTCTATGCATTCTTTCATCCATTTCCCTTACATTTCACAAAGTTCTGTCTGAATTTCATATAAATCAGTCTATTCCGTTGCCAGTTTTCTTCCCTAGACCACATTCAAAACCAGGGGAAGCTCAGATACATAAGTTGGGCATTCAGGGTGCTTTTAGTTACTTTATCAAATCAACTGAGGCCATTACAGGTGAAGACGCTCAGTTATTTGTTTGGCACAGGGTCCCCCAGAACTACAGAAAGGTTTTCCTTGCTGGTTGGTATCTTGTATTCCACACTGTAACTGACTGGCTGGTAGAGATCCCCCTTCTATTCTTAAAGGACACCCCTAAACCACCTGTTTTTACAAGAAACACTTTAAAAATCTGGCTTCATAGAGAGGCAAAGAAAAGACTGCTTTTACATTGATGCTAAAACTGCTTTATATAAATAATATAAATGCATTTTTGTAGCATTTATAAAATATAAATATCAGCCTTCCGGTTTTAAAAAACCCACTCTGCCTGCTCCCTAAAATGACCACCAAGTGTGATAAGTGATTACATCATTGGAACGAGACACAGAGAGCTACATGGCTTTCTGTAATACTAACTAGTTCTAGGAGCATGGATATGTTGTTCATCCACACTCTCTGGCATGTCCCTTTCCCCTTTAAATCTCGCCAGAAAGTCTTCAAGCTGGCTCCTCCCACCCACCCGGGTGGTAAATACCTCGGCTCCACCCCATGACGCCAAATCTTCCTTTCCGCTGGAAGATTCAGGTTCCCTCAGGCTACCTTAGCACTTCGTAGGCCCTGGATTCTCAACGTCGGTTTTCACAGCTAGTTTCTTTAAAACTCATTAGAGTTTACAACTCCGATCCTACCGCATCGGACATGGAGGACAAATCGTCCCCGGGTTTCGCTGGTGTCCCTGCTGCCAGAAAATGTCATGCACCGATCCCCACCTCTCGTGTGTCTATTGCTTAGGTGTCATACATGACACCACCTCTTGTACCATCTGTCTGGCCTTCCATCTCAACGTACTGGACGACCACAAGGCATGCCTGAAATTGGGGAGACCAGAGCTTCGCAATCCACCGGTGAAATTGAAGGAGGCAAGGTGGATGGTTTCCGCAGCCACGGGATCCGTCGAACAGATGGCAGCTTTCGAGGAGGAAGCTGCTCAAGCTCCGGCCAGCTGAAGTTTTTTTTGTACCTCTCAACCTTGGCTCTACTTTTACTGGTTCCTTTGAGTGTGCTGATCTTTCCCCCACCAGCAGGGGAGGCGCCCTGAGACTCGCCTCCTCCCCCCTCGGAAGAGGCCATGGAACCCAAGTCTTCTTCATCCAGAAGGAGATGTTCCTGGGACCGAGAGAGGTCCGCGGCACAGGAACATGCGATCTCGACTTCGGTCGAGATCTCTTCCTCAGCCGCCGGCTTTTCAGATCTTCCATCCGGCCAAGGCACCGAGACCAAGGAAATGGCTGAACCGGCCGAGATCACTCTCGACCCAATCGAGCGAGCCTTTGTCACCGACTCCTTAGAAAGGACACCTGTCCTTTCCTTCCCCGATGAGAAGACCCTGCCCTTGGGTGTCCCGATCGAGGGAAAGGTGCCGGAACCTCGGTTCTCTCCGACTCCTGCATCTCCCGATTGAACAAACCAACCCCATCTGTCTCGATTGAGGACCAGGACCCCTTCAGTCGAAAAACCAAAGAAAGGTCACAAGCACTCCAGAAAGAGGCGTCGCCATCGATCCTCATCCTCCTCGGACGAGGAGAGACTTTGATGGAAACTCCATCAATGTTATGAGGATCTCATGTGGCAACAGCTGATTCTGACCGGTCAGAAGCCGGCTCCGCCGGCAGCACCGGCCATTATTTGGCCCCCGCCTCTCAGGCTGACGCCGACCCCTCTGGAACTGAAGGCTTCAGTTCCCCCACCTGTGGGGCCGGCACGTGTTCCACCTCGGCCTATTTTGGTCTCCCCGCTGATTTTGGTGGAGCTACCACCTAAGCAGCCTCAGGAAGGGGTTCCCTCGAAAGAGAACTGGACAGACACCGGACTTCCCTGTCGTCTGTCCATCACTGTGGCCCCCGATCGCCCACGGTGCATCGAGGGAGACATAGGCAGGAGACCGTTATATCCAGACTCTTTGGACTCGGATGCCACTGGTTTGCACTCATATCCGGGGGATGACGAGTCATCAGTGGCAGGTTTGGAGGAAGGTCCTTCCTCTTTTCAGTGCATCCTCTGCCTGATTTCCGAATCTACTGGAAGGCCCTTGGAGCCTATCCAGAAGAAGGCAGAATACCCCCTTACAGATATCCTCAAGATGGGGGATACCCCGACGGAGGCCTTTCCAGTGGCCGAAGCCATTGTTGGCCAGGCCCTTGAGCTATGGCAGCACCCTGCCTCTTGTCCAGCTCCGTCTGCCCGCATGGCCCGCAAGTATACGGTACCCATGGGGTCCCTGGCAGGGTTCACAGAGCATCCCTCGGCCGAAAGCCTTGTGACTGCTTCTGTGTTCAGATGCGCTGGTAGCACAGCCGACACTGACCACCCTCCGGACAAGGAGTCCAAGAATATGGACCATTCTGCCCAGAAGGTCTGTGCGGCCTCATTCTTAGGCCTTCGTCAGGCCAGCTCGGTTGTGATCATGGCACACTTCTCTCATGCCCTCTTAGGGTCATTAGATGAAGTCCTCCCTCATCTCCCAGCGGACATGCAGACCACGGTGAAGCAAGTCCGTGACCAGGGCCGTGCTGTTGGAAAACAGCAGCTCCAGACGGCCCTGGACATTGGAGATTCCTGTGCCCGCTCCTTAGCAGCTGCAGTGGCCACTCGCCGCAGGGCCTGGCTGAGGTTTTCCTCCTTTCTGGTGGACACTCAGCACAAGTTAGCTGATGTGCCCTTCCTAGGCACTGACCTCTTCGGTCTGGGAGTGGCTGGTCACCTCCAGCGCATAGAGCTGTCCAATGCCACCTTGGATGCTAGCTCTGCGAAGGGTTCTTCGGGCAAGAACCAGCAGAAGCACAAAAAGAAGCCTTTTCAGCACTCTTTCCCTGCGGTTAGGCAGCCCTCCTTTCAAGGAGACCAGCAGCAACAGCAGCAGCAGCAGCAGGATCAAGCTTGGTGCCCCAGGCCCAAACAGGGTCCCCAACAGCCCCGTAAAGGAGGCTGAGGTGCTGGTCCAGGAGCCTCCTTCTCCTCTAAGCCTGCTCAGTGACGGGTCAGAGGTTGCCACCCCTACACCTGTCATGCCACCTCTGGGTCCTCCTGTGGGGGGCCGGCTCCGTCACTTCCTTTCCACCTGGTCTAGTATCACTTCGGACAGGTGGATGCTGGAAGGGGTCAGCCAGGGACTGCCTCTGGAATTCGAGCAGTGCCCTCCCCGCTGAGCCCACGTCCCTTGGGAGGAAAGGATCTCAGCCTGCACTCGGTCAACCCTTCAGGACGACATTGCTCAGCTCCTCCGCAAGGAGGCGGTAGCTCCAGTGCCGGAACCTCCTACAGACCCAAGCTTCATGTCCAGGTACTTCCTGGTGCCCAAGCGGATGGGGGGTTGGCGCCCCATCCTAGATCTCCACGACCTGAATCAATATCTCTGGTCTTGCACCTTCTGATGGTAATTCTGAACCAGATCATACCATCTCTGGAGCAAAATATATGGTTCTGTTCACTGGATCTGCAGGATGCATTCTTTCACGTCCAAATCTGTCTGTCTCACCAGCGGTTTCTCCACTTCAGGGTCGAGGGGACCCTGTACGAGTTCTGACCCATGCTGTTCGGCCTGTCATCGGCCCCACAGGTCTTCACCAAGTGCATTGCAGTGGTGGCAGCCATCTTCGGCGTCAAGGAGTTTGAATTTACCCTTATCTCAATGACTGTCTCTTGGCAGGTTCCTCCCCCCAGGAGGTGGAGAGGTCCAGGGATCTGGCCCTCCGAACCTGCTCCCAACTCGGCCTCCTTATCAATGAGGCCAAGTCGGAACTCATGCCCTCTCAGGTGATGGGCTTCATCGGGGCAGAGCTCGACTCTCGTCAAGCCAGAGCTCAGCTCCCGGCGGACAGGGCAGAGGTTCTTTCCTCCTTTGCCTGATCATTCCTGGTTGGGCACTTGCGCCCTGCCCAGGACTTTCTGCACCTTCTGGGTTACATGGCAGCATGCACCTCAGTGGTCCATTGGGCCAGGTGGCACATGCACCCTTCAGTGGGAGCTGGCCACCCAGTGGACTCAGTACCAGGGTCATTTCGTCCAGCTGATCACTGTAACCCAGAAGATGTGGGACGCTGTCCAATGGTGGACCACCCCAGAATGGTTGCAGGAAGGGATCCCGTTTGTCCGCCCAGAGCCAACGGTTATCCTGACGACCGATGCTTCCCTCATGGGCTGGGGAGCCCACATGGGGGACAACTGGGCCCATGGGTTCTGGACCCCCGAGGAGTCCCGATGCCACATCAACCTGTTGGAGCTCAGAGCAGTCAGACTGGCACTGTCAGCTTTCGCTCCTCAGCTCCGGGGTCAAGTGGTTCAAGTCCAGACAGACAATACCACGACCATGTACTACCTCAACAAACAGGGCAGCACACACTCCCATCTGCTATGCAAGGAGGCACTCCGAATCTGGACCCTCGTCAGCCGGTTGGAGGCGGATCTCCTAGCCATCCATGTGGCAGGAGTCTCGAACCAGCTGGCGGATGCTCTCAGCCGCTTAGGCCAGACATCCCATGAGTGGTCTCTCCATCCAGAGGTAGCTTACAATCTGTTCTCCCATTGGGGCAAGCCGTTGATGGACGTGTTTGCCTCCAGGGAGAACACCAAACTAAGTCTGTACCATGCCCGTCCCCCTCAGCAGGGCTCGCTGCAGGGGGATGCCTTCTCGAGGCCGTGGACCCCAGGCCTCCTCTACACCTTCCCTCCATTTCCCTTTATCCACAAGGTGTTACTCAAAGTGAGGAGGGACAAGTCGAAAGTGATCCTGGTAGCCCCAGACTGGCACCGCCAGTTCTAGTATTCAGATCTCCTCAGCCTCAGCTGCAGGCCCCTGGAGCGGCTTTGTATACACCCGGACCTGATATCTTTGAACCAGGGGAAGGTTTTCCATCTGGACCTTCAATCCCTGCACCTCACAGCCTGGTACCTGAGCGGCTAGAGTTCCAGACTCTGGGTCTTTCCGAGGATGTCTACACCGTGGTGGAGGCATCTCGTAAGAATTCGACCAGGAAGTGTTACGCCTTCAAATGGAAAAGTTTTCCATTTGGTGTCAGGGTAATAGTTTGGACCCCTTATTCTGCTCTGTGGCTAACATTTTAGACTACCTTTGGTCTGTCTCCAAAGGGGGTCTACGGTCATCGACCCTTGGTGCACCTGGCAGCCATTTCTGCTTACCGGGCATGGGCCGGTCAGCCGACAGTGGCACAGGAGACAGTGGTCGGGCACTTTTTCAAAGGCCTGGATCACATATCCCTTCCGGTGCGTGAACCTCCACCTCCGTGGGATCTCTTGCTGGTTTTGGCAAAGCTCATGGGAAAGCCATTCGAACCCATGAACAAGTGTGAGCTCTCACACTTGTCGTGGAAGACGGCCTTCCTGGTGTCTATCACGTCAGCCAGAAGGACAGGGGAGCTCCAGGCGCTTTCGGTGGACTCCCCTTATTTATTCTTCCACAGCGACAAAGTTGTCCTGTGCCCCCACCCGAAATTCCTTCCAAAGGTGGTTGCAGAGTTTCATCTTAACCAGGTGTTGACTCTGCCGGTATACTACCCTAACTACACCTCGGACGCCGAGTACAGGCTCCATACTCTGGACCTGAGATGTACGCTCTCCTATTATAAAAGCCGACAGCGGAAATTCGGGGAGAGGTTCGCCAGCTGTTTGTCACCTACGCTGAAGCCGCTTCTGGCAGGTCTGCAGCTAAATGGACCATTGCGAGATGGAGTACATCATGCATAGACCTGTGCTACGAGTTGGCGGGCAAGGAGCTTCCCAGAGGGATAAGAGCTCATTCTACATGCCATACGGCTGCATCGGTGGCTGCTTCCAGGACATCCCTATCCAGGAGATCTGTCGGCTGCTACCTGGAAGTCAGCAAACATCTTCATTACCCACTACCCCATCGACCTTGAGTCACGCCGGGATGCTGGTTTTGGGGCCTCGGTTCTCCAATCTCTGTTTCCTAAATAGGGGGTGTGCGCCTTGCCTCCCTCCTCCCAGAGAATTGCTTGGAATCTGCCAGAGAGTGTGGATGAACAACATATCCACATTTCTAGAAGAACAAGTTACTCACCTGTAACAGTAGTTCTAGGAGTGGTATATGTTGTTTATCCACACGCACCCCCCGACCTCCCCGGCTTTAGGTGCACCACCTTGCTTCCAGCAGGCTAAGATCTGGTGTCATGGGGTGAAGCCGAGGTATTTACCACCCGGGTGGGTGGGAGGAGCCAGCTTGAAGACTTTCCGGCGAGATTTAAAGGGGAAAGGGACATGCCAGAGAGTGTGGATGAACAACATATACCACTCCTAGAACTACTGTTACAGGTGAGTAACTTTGTTTAGAATTGTTTCATCAAAATGACCAAAACTATGATTTTGATCAGTACACGTTAGGCTATGGTTTTGTTCATTTTGGTTACTTTAACATGCCAAAACTGTGTTATAATCTAGCTGACTTTCTCTTTGGCAAACTACAGTACAATACAACTTTTCAAATACCTGGTAGTCTGCTGGTTATGTGATGTCCTGGTGTTTGTAGGAAAGTGCTGGTCTGGTCCATGCCCAAGTTTATGATTTCTTAGTAATCCAAAAATATGCTTCTCTTGTAGTTTCTTTTTTCCATGTAAAGCCTCCACCCACCCACCCACCCACAGCTAGCCCACCTGCCAGCCATCACACACTCTGCCATACACTCCATCCTTAGTATTGCCTGGTGCTGCACATAAGCTTCCCAAGAAGAGAATTAGCACACTTCATATTGTAATCTTATACCACAGAGAGCAGCGCACAGCTGTACAGATGCGCTTCATCAGTTGGCACTATCAAATGATGCCCCTCATATTACTCACCAGTCCTCTTTCATCAGTGTTTCACTTCTGCTCCCACAAGAAACATCGGGTAGATCACCACCCTTCTGCACAGTGAAGACAGTGTGTACAGTTCACCTGGTTTTTCTTCCCCTACCTGTTTAACCAACAACCAGGTCTTCCTAGAAGGTCAAACAGTAAGCACTGGGACACACGGAGTAATCTGCTGTTCATACCCTCATAAGGGCTGAATTTACTATGGATAACAATATTTTATTTTTGTTTTGCAATTCAGTATGCTTTTCCTTTTTTTAATACAGGTGTTTATCTCCTTCTCTGACCCCTTCTAACCTCCCCCCCCCAGTCCCATTACCTCGGTCTCACCGGGACTTACCCAGAGCCCGCCTGGTCGCCGGGTGCAGGGCCTGCAAGGGGTCGGTTGTCATCTGCAGCTGGGGGAGTTTTCCCTCCATTTTTTCCCTTCCCCATTGCTGGGGTGCACACGCAGGATGTGTGTACATGGAGGTCCCACAGCACCCTCCCTTCCATGGCGCCCACAGTCCTGCACTGTCACCAGGCCTCCACCTGGGGGCAGTCGCTCGGCGGGAGCACCAGTTCTTCTTCCCTGGGAGAGGAGAGCTGTCCTCTGGATGCTCGATCCTCTCCCTCCCCTGCCAACCCTCGGCAGCCTGTGCTCGTTCCCGAACATGGGTCACTGGCATGGCGGAAGGTGTGGCATCCAGCGCCTCAACCTTCAGCACCACTGGGCCGGCCTTTCAGTATGCTTTTTCTAAGCGCCGCACCTCCAAGACTCAGCCCACACCACCCCAAACTCCAACCATCCCGGACTTACCTGCAGTGATTGATCCCAGGCTTGCCCCACTGGGAGGGCCTTTTTTTTTTTTTTTTGCAATTCAGTATGCTTTTTCTAAGCACCGCACCTCCAAGACTCAGCCCCCACCATCCCGAACTCTGCAACCTTCAGCACCACTGGGCCGGCCTTTCAGTATGCTTTTTCTAAGCGCCACACCTCCAAGACTCAGCCCCTATCACCCTGAACTCCGACCATCCCCGAACTAACCTGCAGTGATCGATCTCAGGCTTTCCCCACTGGGAGGGGCCGTCGGTCATCCCAGGATCCACGGACCTTAGAGTCGGGACTCCGGCAGGAATCCCCCACTGGAGGAATCCCCCACTGGAGGAGCCCTGTGGCTTGCCCTCCGATGTGGGGCCACAGGACCATGACGTGCCAGCAGACACACATCTACCTGTCCCCAGCAGGGTTGGGGAGCAGTCAGTGAGGAGTGCAGAGCATCATAGTGGGAGGTGGCACCAGTATTGAGGTGTAGATCCCGGAGGGGCAGGACATGCAATGATGTCCAGCATCTGCCCAGCCCCCCTCAGATGATGGTGCCAGCTGCAACAGTACCCCAACCTCTGCCAGGGGTCCATAAAGTGCAGGACACTCTCCCTCCTCACCCACGGAGAAGGAGAGTGGTCCCAGGACACTCAGTCCTCCTCCCCCTGGCCAGCCCTCCGACTCCCGAGTCCGTCATCGAACCCGGGATGTGCGCTCCACAAGCAGATGCCCTGCTGCTTCGCCGGCTGGATAACAACATTATTAGGCAGGGGAGGTGTACTAGCACCTTGAGCGAATCCATCCAGCCTCCAGTGTTGGTCTATTCCTCTCCCACTGGCTGCACCCCAGTTTAATGTCACTGTGATGGGACTGGCCGTGGTACCATTGCCAGTCACTCCAGTGTCAGCTGCGTTATCATAGACAGGGTCAGCACCACAGTGGTGCCAGGTTTAGGCCTTTTGGGGCTTGACCCGCTGCCAGCTCTGGTGCTGGCACTGCCCTCGGCACTGGGGACCTCCCTGGAGCCAGATTCAGTTCTGGTTGCAGTGGTGCTGTTGGTGCCAGTCCCTCATAAATCGGGGCCAGTGTCTCTGGTGTTGGTACAATCCACCCCTCTGTATGATCCTCCCCCCTCGGGTGGAAATGGAGAGGGATGAATCTGACCTCAGCTTCAACATTTCTGAGAGTGGTGATGAAGATTCTTTCTATAGTCTAGAGTCTTCTGACCCAGGCCATTCTTCTGTTCTACAGGAGGATCTCACTTTCCAGGCATTGCTCAGGAATATGCATGCTGCATTTGATTTTGACCCTTCAGCCATTGACTAAATCTGCAGTGCCTAAATGTTGCTACCATGCCAGTCAGTTTAGTTCCTCCTATTCCGCCAGCATTTGAAACCTTGTCAGAGATGGTCTAGAATAGGCCTGCATCTATTCCTTCTACCTGCAAGCAGACAGATAGAAAATACACTGCCCCTAAGGATAGACCAGTGTATATTTCTCAGCTGACAACTGATGCCATTGTTATTCTCACTGAGAATGACAAAACCATTCTTCTTCCAGGAGTTCACTGTGCACCCTTATTAACAAGAAGTCATGCAAGATTGACACTATGGGCAAGCAGGTTTTGACAGCAGCTACTCTTGGCATGCCGATTGCTAGCTACCAAGGGTATGTTTCTAAGGACAAGTATACCCTTTGGAGCTCACTGGCAGAGTCCCTGTCAGACTCTGAAACTAAACAGAAGAGTCTGCAGATTGCTACTCATAGCATTGACTCTAACAGCCATCAGCTCAAAGCAGCTATGGATGCCTTTGATACTGCCTCCTGATCTGCTGTGGCAGGCATCTGTATCAGAAGGCACACCTGGGTATGTACTTCTGTTTTTCTCTTGATGTCCGGCAACAGGTAATGAATGTCCCCTTCTATGGCACTTACCAGTTTGGACAGCAGGTTGAGAAATCTCTTGAGGTATCTCAGAAAACTAGGATGACCATTTAGACTTCCATGCCAATTCCTACTAACCCTCAGAGGAGGAACAGACATAGGTTCTTTTAAAACTGGCAGTCTTGTCATTGGAAAAGGCAGTGGATCCCAAACCAAATCACAGCCTCCTCAGCCTCAAAAGAAGGCACAGCCTAAGGCACAGATGACGAAAGCACCCAGTGCCACCCTGTGAAGCTCTGGCCTTGGTCCTGCCTCAACTGCCCGAGGCAGACCTCTCCTCTCCAGTATAGAGTGTCCTGACCCAGTTTTACTATCAGAGGGAGACCATCATGACAGACAAGTGGGTACTCAGGATCGTCCGAGAGGGATACTCCCTGGACTTCACAGAAATCTCTCCAAACTATCCACTCAAAAGGCAACCCCTCTTACCAGCATATATGTCAGAGCTTCTAGCGCAGGAGATTGCGGGCCTTCTAACCAACAGGGAGGTGGAGGTGGTGCTCGATCACCTACTACTACCTGGTGTGACAGGGTTGAATAAGATCCTGTCCCATTTGTTATATAGAAAGAGCTAAACGCAAGAATCTGTTCTATCCTCTTCTTTTCTGTCTCTTGTCTGACTGCGCAGTCAAATTTTTCTCTACCTTCTCTTTCTGTTTCTATCTTTTATTCCCCCTTGTGTATCCAAAATTATAAAATATATGTGAATCTTTATGTGAAACTGGGATCCCTTGGTTTGAAAATGTATGGTTATAGTGTTGAAATGATTGCAGAAAGCTATTTGGAAGTTAGGGGGTTAACCTGGAATGCAACACTAGCACTTCTGCAGAGCTGTCAACAGGAGGTCAGTTCTGGGACACCATATACTGTTTTGTTGCACCTGCAAGGAAGGAAACTTAGAGAACATTTTCTGGAAAACAGGATGTCTCCTTAAAGAATTACCAGGCAAAGACTTATAAAAAGAGCAGCAATACTTTTGCTGGAGAGACAGCAAGACTGAAACTTGGAATTAGAGATATCCTCAGATGAAGGATTTTGTTTTCTGTGTTTGTACTTCCTTTGTAAATAGTTATACTGAACAGTTTTATGTTTTATTTTACTGTTATTAGAAAAAAATAAAACACTGCTTGCAAATTTTATACTTGCTCTTGGTCTTCCTATGCTTCCTGACCTGTGCCTCGACGACAGATGGAGTCAGACTAAGTGGGATTTACGCCATGCATACTCTAGGCCAGATGTTGTGTGCATGGGTACTGGACCTGGTACCAGGGAAGCATAGAAGAAAGGTATGGATTCTGTAACAGTAAGCCCAGGAGTGTTTACCAGAAGCATGGCAGCCAAACTAGAAGCAGAAACAAAAGTCCAAACTGAGACTATACAGCCAGAACCAGCGATGGAAGAAAAGGAGTCAGGGACAGGACCTGAAAGCTTACCTGCCTTCTTCAAATGGTGTGCTATACCACAAAGAGCAGGTCTGACTGGCAGTAGTGCACCCAACAGAGACCCTATGGAGTGGACGAAATACGACTTTTGTGCAGTGAAGGAAATGATGCAGATGGTGAAAGCCTTAACAGAACTGGTGAACTGGCTCACAGAACGATTGATGGAGGCTGAGCAGAGATACCAAGGGGTCTGAGTAATCCAGCAGGGGCAGCACTGTGAATCTGCCTGAAAAGGCAAGCCCCTGAACAAGTTGGACAAAGTTGGGAGGCAAGGAGAGACCCCATCTGTTGCAGACAAAGGCCAGATGGAGTCCTGTCACAGTACAGAGAACCAGTTCGGAGCCGTGATACCTGAGCTGGAGATGGAGCAGTTGGAGCTTCCTGAGTTTCCTGGGTGCTGCCTTGTTGACCCAGAGTCAGAGCTGGAGGAACGCCTGGTGCGGGGTCCTGGAGGATCATGTGTGAGTGGTATAGAGACTGCCAGTGAAGAGGTGCTTGTTTGTGGTAAAGAAGAAAGGACGGCCGGCAGGTGGCGCAGAGGGCTGAGGCATTCTGCCTTACCATGCATCATGCCGGTGACCCGGGTTTTTGAACAACCTCAGGTCACTGGGGAGTCGGCACGGGGGGGGGCAGGATTGAGCAGCCTAATATCAGCTCTCCTCTCCCGGGGAGGTGTCCCCCTCCATAGTTCCACCGCCACTGGATGGATGTCTATTGGCGGTGTAGGCGGGAGGGGCAGCACGTAGGGAGGGTGTCACAATGCCTGAGACGGGGATGGGGGGCAACTGATAATGGGGGTAAAAGAGCCTATAAAATGTAAACAAAAAGAAGAAAGGGCACACTGAGATGCAGATCATGTGATCCGAGATGGAGGCATGGCCCCTTCAGTACAGCAATTGAAAGGTGAGGAAGAAGCCTGTGAGATGGCTGAAGGGACTGATCCTTTTCCTAAACCAGAGATTCCCTGGAGATTCAGAGATGGGGGTATGATACAATATGGGGATACACATTTGCAGGTTATACCAGTATATGACAAGTATTGATGGTGTATGTATTATTCCTGGGGTGGTTAACAGAGCCTGTCCCCATTATGTTGTGAAGAAAGGTGTATTATACAGGTTATGTCCTAACCCCAGATTAAACAAGATGGAAGAGCAGGTGGTTTTTTCCCACCAAATGTCGGATACAGGTGATGCAGCGGACACACATTGATCATAGTGGGAGGTATCTAAGTAAGAGGGAAACCTTGGCAAACCTTCTGCCACATTTTTCTGGCCAGAAGTCTATAGGAAGATAGCGACCTACTGTAGATCCTGTGTTGCCTGCCAGTTAATGTTGGCTGTAGCCCCCAGAGAGAAAGGTGCTGTTGCCCTGCAGAAAAAGCCTTTACTTCCCAGAGACCAGGAGAAGCAGAAGGCCCCAAAAAAGAAGACCACCTGGGGAAAGAGGTAACATTGTGGTAAAATAGGTATACTTCCTCCAGGGCTGGGTGAGATGTAAAGAAAAGAAATAAATGGGGTAACACTATAGTGCTTTTGCTGCAATATTAATGGCTAAACTGATAAATTAGAAACACTAGAGTTGAGAATTCAGAAGGTTGGAAAAATGGCATGGGTTTAAACTTAATCGTTTGCTGTTCTGGTTGTTATGGAAAAAACAAGGGATACTGCATATGCGTAGAACTGTAAAGGTTATGAAGTAATGTTAGAAATGAATTACTAGAAAGTTTTGGAAACCTGTTTTTTAAAGTAGGTTCCCTGTTTGGGCGGGGGGGGGTATGTGACTGGGTTGAATAAGACCCTGCCCCATTTGTTATGTAGAAAGAGCTAAATGCAAGGATCTGTTCTGTCCTCTTCTTTTCTGTCTCTTGTCTGACTGTGCAGGCAAATTTTTCTCTGCCTTCACTTGCTGTCTCTTTCTTTTCTTCCCCTTTGCATATCTGAAAGTATAAACTATGTGTGACTCTTTATGTGAAACTGGGGTCCCTTGGTTTGAAAATGTACATATAGTGTTGAAATGATTGCAAAAAGCTGTTTGGAACTTAGGGGTTAACCTGGAATGCAACACTAGCACTTTTGCAGAGCTGTCAACAGGAGGTCAGTTCTGGGACACCATGTTGGAGGGCAGAACACAGAGGGTATTGGTCAGCGGGGCACCCTCAGAGGAGTCATCAGTGGGATTCCCCAAGGGTCAGTGTTAGGACCTCTTCTGTTTAATGTCTTTATAGGGGACATAGCAGAGGGTCTGGAAGGGAGGCTGAGTCTGTTTGTAGATGATGCAAGGGTCTGCAATAGAGTGGACACGCAGGAGGGGGTGGAGATGATGCATAGAGATCTGGAGAGATTGGAGGAATAGTCCAAAGAGTGGCAGTTGTCGTTCAATATGGCAATGTGTAAGATCATGCACGCAGGCAGGAAAATCGGGAAAGTGGAGTACCGGATGGAAGGTAGATCTCTGCAGGTAACAGAAGAAGAAAGGCACCTAGGCATCATTTCACAGGACCTGATGGTGGGAAAGCAGTGTGAAGGGGCAGTGGCAAAGCCAGCAGGATATTAGGTTGCATAGGGAGAGGGATCTCCAGCAGAAGGAGAGAGGTCATAATTCCCCTGTATACCCAGCTGGTCAGGCCGCACCGGGAGTATGGGGTCCAGTTCTGGAGGCTGTACCTCAGGAAGGACGTGGAGAGGGTAGAACGAGTTCAGAGGAGGGTGACAAAGATGGTGAGAGGGCTCAATCACTTACCCTATGAGGAGAGACTGAATGACCTAGGCATGTACTCACTGGAACAGAGGAGGGAGAGGGGTGACATGATTGAGACATTTAAATACGTCAAGGGTATCAGTAGGGTGTCTGTGGAGAGCCTTTTCCAATTAAAGGAGAGACCCAGGGTGAGGGGACATGAATTCCAAACCAAGGGGGGACATTTAGAGGTAACTCTAGGAAGTACTTCTTCACTGAGAGGGTGGTGGACAACTGGAATGGGCTGCCAAGGGAGGTGGTGGGTGAAAGGGCAGTAGGAAGGTTCAAGAGGGCGTGGGATAAACACAGGGGGATGTTGGGATGGTGGGGAGGATTACAGTAAAGGCCTAATGGATACCCAGGCAAACTGGGCAGACTGGAGGGGCCTGGAGGTCCTTTTCTGCCGTCACATTCCTATGATCCTGTGTACTGTTTTGTTGCACCTGCAAGGAAGGAAACTGACAAGAACATTTCATGAAAAACAAGGATGTCTCTTTTTTGTTGTTGTATCATTCTTTTTATTAAATATCTTATCTGTGTCAGTCTTCACCATTCATCACTGGTGGGTTCTGGCCAGTGGAGCAGGACCTCGTGGGAGCATTTTTTGGTTTTTGTAAAAGGGGGAGGAGTCAGAGCCATGGGCGGCGCCACCCTAGAGGCCGACGCACTGCATGGCACTTGCGGGTTGGTCAGCCAACAGACGCTGACTCCTCCTCCATCCCAGTTCAGCTTCTCCCACCATCGAGCAAGCACGACCTCGTGTGTGAGGCGTTTTTAGCTGCATCATCGGGCCTAGTCCGTTCGATCCAGTTTTTCGGCTGTCCTATTTCTGCCAAAGCCATCTGTTCTCTACACCGTTGACTCCTGTAATACCTTTCATTTCATTTCTTCGGTGCTGAGACCTTTTTTCGCTGTTTTGCTGTTGATTTTTCGTCCAATCATGTCTCATCCAGAGGACAAAGAAAAGAAGACTTCAAAGGCTGGCCAGCCCCTGATTTGGTAGTGTCCCTGTGGCCGGCTTTATTCTGTCTCAGACCAGCATGATCGTTGCCTGTCCTGCCTGGGCCTAACCACAATATGGACCATTGCGATGCCTGTTTTTCCATGGATCACAGAGTTCTGGAACACCGCGCATTTAAAGTCGGCTGTACACCTCCGACTTTCAGAGGACAGGCGCACACTAGGGATGCTAGACATAGGTCCCTTGACCCTTCCTCCGGGTCCCCTCCTGATTCTGTATGGACCATGGAGGAGGGGGCTTCTGCCCTTTCTAGCCTTGCCACAGCGGAGGCCCCTCTCGCGATGCTGGAGGCTCAGTCCAATTCCTCCGGGGGTCGGACTGGAGGCACTGAAGGCTCCCCCGGCATCATAGCCTTTGTCTGCCAGGCCCGGCCCAGCGGTTTCCTCTGCACCACTTCGGATCTCAGCACCATGCGCGGTACTGGGCCTGCTCGCGGTGCCAGGGGGGTTCAGGAAATTTTCTGGATACGTGCCTCCTCCAGGGATGACGATGATTTGGAGATGGATCTGGACTGGCTTCCGGATTCTTCTGAGTCCTCGGACTCCCCTCCCCCAACCCAGCACTTTGGTATCTGTCCAACCTCCTCCTTTGGAACCGGTGGCTTCTACCGGTGTCGGAGCCACTCGCGGCACTGACAGAACTTCCGGTGCTGGGAGTGGCTCAGGAGAGTCCACTGGAGCCGGTGGAGTCTCTGGACTCAGAGGAGGTGAATCCCTTGTTTTGGGTGTCCAAGCTGGGTCTACTTCTGGACCTGCTAGGGCATCTGGGACAGGGGAGAAGTTTCCCTCATCTGCTGCCTCTCAGGAGTTGGCAGGTGAGGTTGAGCTTCCTCAGTTAGTCTTGAGGAAGCGGTCCCTCTCTGAGTCTGTGGGGTTGAGGGGACAACGTCAGGAGCAGTGCCCTTCCCTGGTAGCCCACAGGGGCTCGGGTAGGAGCAGCAGTGCCGGCTCTGTCTTTTCCCATGAAGTCTCCCAAGGGGGATCTCATTTCTTGAGGCAAGGGGCCACCCTTCTGGACCCACGTAGCCCCAATCGCCTTGCGGGGGGAATCCCCTTCAGGGCTCAGTCCCAACTGTTTCAGAATGGTTGAACAGCCAGTGACTGCCTCAACTGACTGATCCTTCCAGGGTGTTTGTTCACCTGTTTGGTCCCCAAGCCTTGGCAGAGGTCATTCTCTTCCTCAGAGGCGTTTGGCTCCTCTTACCTGTGCCAACCCCTCCTCCTCCTCCTCTCCCTGGCCACTCTGGTCCTATGGGGCCTCTAACCTGGGATCCGTTTAGAGCCACGGCTGTCCTTTTCCCAGTCTACATTAGATCCATGGATGGGCAGGTGTTCCACCACTCTTCCAAGGGCGGCCAAACTCTGACTTTCTGGACTCGTCAACTTCTTCGTCTTCCTCACATGAAGGAGAAGATCCTTCTGTCCACCTTTCCACAGACACTGACCAGACCACCTATTAGCGTTTCCTTTCGGGGGTTGGTCGACGAGCTCCACATATCTAGATTGGCAAGACGCAATCCTGAGCGGCTGGCGCATGCTTTTTTAAGTGAGTGCAGTGCAGGCAACCTGATGGTACCTGCCTGGCTCTCCCCCTCTCAGGAGGCATCGTACCGCGGTTGGCAGCATCCACCAGTTCCCTCCCCAGCCCTGATGGACTGCCGGCACAGCTATTGCACACCCCAGGGATCTCCGGGAGACCTACCTCACCCTTCTTCTGGTGTGACACTCCTGGACACTCCCTCTGGGCATAGAAGCCCAAGACATGACCGGCCCCCGGATGCGGACTCCATGGAATTTTTGACTCCTTCCAGGGATCCCACCTTTTTTCCCTGCAGGGTGAGTTAGGAACTTAAGGGGTGACTTCCTTTTCTGTCAGAGGGAAATCCCGTCTCACCCTGACCAGTCCCAGGCTTAGTTAGGCCTGTAAGGGTCTCCCCTTCTGTGTCTCCCCCATAGGATTGTCTCCCCCATAGGAGGCTGAGGGACATTCTTCCCTCAGGGAGGTACCAGGTCCCCTTCGGGGGCGCTTGGTGATCACCCACCAGTGATGAATGGTGAAGACTGACACAGATAAGATATGAAAATGATGTACCTATCGTAATTCTTGATCTTTCTGTGTATCTTCATCATGCTTCCCGCTCTCTTTCCCTCCCCTCAGTCTCTGGGCAGTGTCTCCTCCCTGCTTGTCTTTCCCTAGTTGAAGCCAGTTGTGGGCTGGGTCCTGCTGGTACCTCTGAACTCTCTGCTTCTTCAGATGAAGTGACAGAGGTTCGCTGTTGGGGGAGGAACAAACAGGGGTGCTTGTCCCTTCATTAAGGGCTCACCTGAGCTTTTTGTGCATCCCTGATAAGGACCCCCCCTCTCCGGCTGGATCGAGCCAATTTCTTGGGCTTGATTCGCCAACTCAGATTCTTGACCCTTGGGATCCTCCTCAGGTCTATAGCAGTTATGAGGACCCCAGTGACCCTTTAAATCCTTCCTTCAGGAGCTGTAGTCCCCCCCCCCCGCTGGTTACAGCTATCTTTTTCCCTATGCAGAGTCCCCCTCAGGATGGTGAGACCATGTCTTAAGGGGGGGTTTTCCTCTTGACATCCTTTCCCCTTCTGTCTCAGGGTGATTCTGCGTCCCTAGATTCTCTTGAGAGGATTCCCTCTTCAGGGGGACTCTGCAGTGGCATGGGTCCTGTCCCAACCCCAGGGGTTTGTTAATGTCAGGAATGGGAGATGCTTGCCCCCCTTCTACCTCTTTTGGGCTGGCAGAGAGGGCTTTTTCAAGTCTGGTGCTGTGGCTTGGTCTGTCTTTTGGGCTGTTGCCAGCAAGCCCCGGTTTTGTTCTCAAACCTGGGGTGTTGTAGTCAGCTCCACTTGGGTGGAAATGTGAAAAAGCTTAAATGTGACTGTAGACAGCGATCCCCTTCTCCAGAGCCCGAGAGAGTCCTTCGGACCTCTGCAAGGGTGGCTCAGTGTCCCCCTTTCCTCTCTTCCTTATCTTTCCTATCCTTTTACTCTCCCTCCCTTACTCTGCCCCTCCCTTGCCTGTTCAGAGGTTTGGGGACCCCTGTCCCAAACCCCTAGGTTACCCTTTTGGTCCTCTTAAGCTGGCTTTATTTCTTCTATCTATATCTTTTCCTTTTCCTGTCTCTCTCTGGCTCCCTTGCCCCACCCTCCTTTTTTCTCTTTCCTAATTCCACTCTCCAGTGTGCAGAACTGGGATGGAGGAGGAGTTGGCTTCGGTTACTGACCAACCCACGAGCGCCACACAACACGTTGACCTCAAGGGTGTCGCTGCCCACAGCTCCGACTCCTCCTGTGGGATCCTGCTCTTCCAGCCAGAACCCACCAGTGATGAATGGCGAAGATACACAGAAAGATCAAGAATTATGGAAGGTACATAATTTTCATATGACCATACAGATACAATATCACAGAAAAAGCTACTACATACCAATATTGGCACCCTTAATAGATATATAAGGAACTATCGAGGCCTATCTGCAAGTTGCAGAAAGGCTGACTCCAGACTATCTGTAGCACCCTGTAACACTTTTAAAGTTCATAAATTCATAAAGATCTGAACTAAAATTAAAATACATAAATAAAGATCCCCCTCCTCCAATAACAGACATACTATACAAGCAAACAATTGGTCCAGCTAAAAGGAATTGTATCTAGTATCTATGAATAAATCACAAACAATAAAAGCCTATTGAATGGCAGAATTGGCACCCATGTCAGGGGGGCTTATGTCCACAGGCGGCTATCCACGAGTGAACCCTCCATCTATGCTCCCAGGGGAGGACAAAACATTCCCCCACCACAGCAGCTCCTCCCTAGTGTATCTACCCACACTTTCACGAAGAGTCTGGACTTCCGCATGGAGATAAAGAGTTCAAGAAAGGCTCCCATGTCATGAGGAAATGCTCACCCCTCCCCCTTAGGACAAAGGATAAGCTTTCCAGGGCCAGGGTTTGGATAGCCAATGTTCTCCACTGCATAAGTGTAGAGAGAGTACAGGATACCCACATATTCATAAGACACTGATGTGCCAGTATCAACAGTACATGAATCCATCTAAGGAGCAGCCCCCATCCCTCAATCCCCAAGTCCTCCATACCGAATAACACTGTTATTGGTGTTTCCAGTATCTGCTGACTCGCCATATTAGTAAGTTCATTTGCCACATTCTTCCAGAACACCTGCAGTACCAGACATGTCCAGAAATAGTGCATGTAAGTCCCAGGAGCTACTCGGCATCTGTCACACAGTGGGGAAATCGTGGGGTGGTACTTATGCACCACAACCGGAGGACAATATAACTGGTGGACAAACTTATACTGAAATTCCTTATACCGATTACAGACCAGGATCCCCATATGTGACTTCAACAACAGGGCCCAGTCTTCATCTCCAGTGGGAATTGTGGAGGGGTTGTGGGATAACAGATGGACCAGACACTGAACCACAGGCTCAATACACAGTCTCTGTGTGATGCTTATTCAAAATACAGGAAGTAAGCTTCAGCAATGTCATATTCCTTCTTCAGTACATCAGTTTGCAGCAACAGACTATGTATGTCCCTTCTCTGCATTTAGTCAGTACCTACTGACACTGATCTCTGATCTAACCACTTTTCAGTGAAAACCCTTCATCCCTACGTGGGCCCCATTTGCTTGGGTAGTGGGGGGCTCAAAAGGAAAAAAAAAATAAGCTATAGACAAAGAACCTCGGTGCAGAATCACTGAAAAAAGGGTTACCCCAAAGGGCATTGGCAACAAATCAAGTTTCAAAGAAATACATCATACTTCCATAATGCAAAGCATCATGGGATACATGCAAATCACCCTGAAATTTCAGACTTGTTCAGTTTACAGCAATTTACATGCATTTTAAATAGCACAACTAACTTAATTTCTATAATAGTCACCTAGTACTTTTAACCGTTATCAAAAACACCTAGTACCATGGTATTTTCAACATTTACAGGTTTCATAAACAAAAGGTGTATTATGACATAGTGCTATTACATACTGGCTGGCAGTACGGGCTGGCAGTATAGCCTAGGGGGTTAGAGGAACAAGGTATTTTATAACATAGTACTATTACATACTAAATCCAATGATAAACACAACCTGTTTTCCATACGTTTGGAGGTCACCACAATAACCTCCCTGTACGAGGACCTGAGAGGGAAAATTAAAGAGGACACTATAGCATAGTCAAGAAAGGGGAAATTGTTTAACCAGGAAAGGCACACTAAGCCAGAGCTTGTTTCCAGGTGCGACCTGGGAGCACAAGGAAGTTAAGTGACTTGCTCAGGGTCACACAGTATGCAAGTGGAAGCTGTGGGATTCAAACCCAGGTCTGGTCTGCTGGATGTCACCAGATTTGCAGCTCAGAGTCTTAGACCACTGCGCTATACTGCCTCCCAGAAAGGGGAGGGGGTGCCCATAGGTGGCCAGCCTTATGGACTAGAAACTGTAAAGGATAGTTTAGGCTAAGAAATAGAAGAACTGTTGCAATAGATTTAAGAAAAGGTCAGTCCTCAGGAGTGGCAGGAGCTCCCTGTCACAGGGATCCCCAGATCTCTCTCCCACAACAACTTAGTTTTAGCCGTAGTGGCAGGGTAGGAATCTGTATTGCTGGATTACTTTACTAACAAAACTCTTAGGGTCCCATTTAGCCATCTGGACCACCTGTTCAATTTCGGCCAGCGGGGATGCTACCACTCGCCCTCTGCCCAACTCTCTCCCATTGTCCCGAACCTGCAAATATCAAAAAAGATGGGCGTGTGGGAGCCCAATAGCTTCTTGAATTTCAGAAAAAGTGCAGATGCCCTCCCGGGAATATAAAGTACCTACAGTGGATATTCCCCTGGCTTCCTAGTCCCCAAACCCTCTATCCTCCAATCCAGCTAGGAAGAAGGGGTTCAGCTGGATAACTAGCACTGCCCCAGAGGTGGAATGTATGGTAATGAGATTTATGAATTAGCCAATCAGATTGAAACTATGGAATGTGCTGAGCAGAGAGAGGGAAGGAGGCTTCAGAATTTTTTCTCCACTGGACTGAGCAATACTGCCTCTGAGATGCTCTCTCTCCTGTAAAGAAAAAGTTATTTTCTTCTAGACTGGTAGCTATTTGTCTTGTTTTCTTTTAATTTTGAGTGTGCTGAGTATTTTTTTGCTAGTTTAGCAGTTCTCCTCGGTTCCCAGAAACTGCGTTTTTCCCTTGGTTCCACGGTTCCTCGCAGTTCCCTTTTCTCTTTATTTTTAAAAGTTTTGAAGTTATTGCATCTAGTATTTCCGCAATTTCCTGATCTTATTTTTGTTTATTTATATTGAGGTTCCCTTTTGTAAGCAGGAACCAATGTTTTCACATATTTTTTACCTCAGGAAAAGTCACGGATCTTATCTGTGTCAATCTTCACCATTCATCACTGTTGGGTACTTGGCCAGAGGTCAGGACCCCTCGGGAGCCTTTTTTGTTTTAGATAGGCAGAGCCGATGCACCATCAGCGCTGCCCTTGAGGCCAACACACTGCGTGGCACTCGCGGGTTGGCCGTTAGGCTGTGTTGACTCCGCCTGCCTGTTCTTCGTCTCCCGCCATAGAGGTTGCACCTTGTGTGGAGCTGCTGCGCTAGAGGCCTAGTTCGACGCTGAAGATCCCTCGATGCCGAAAAACCTTCGACGCTGTCTCCGTATTCCTGCCTAATTAGTTTACCTTCGGCGCTGAAGTCCGTGGACCTGCAGTTCTGTTTGCCATACTCAGCGTCGTCCGGTAAGATCTTTCCATTATTTTATTTTCTGCGCGTCAAGTCTGTTTTTGATGTTTTTTCTCTCCGAGGGTCATGTCTCGGTCGGAGGGCAAGAAGACTTCCAGGACGGGTCGGACCTCCGTGCGACGGTGCCCATGCGACCGAAAATATTCTGTCACCAACCAGCACGACCATTGTCTTTTGTGTCTTGGCCTGCTTCACGACATGGATTCGTGCGATGCTTGTTTCTCCATGGACCACTGGGTCATCGAGCAATGCGCGTGGAAAGTGGGGAGAGCTCCTCCGACTTTCAGGGGTCGGTCATGCACTCGTCGGGCCAAGCCATGCTCTCTCGACCTTTCCTCCGGGTCCCCTCCCGGTTCTACACAGACCGAGGAGGAGGGAGCCTCGGCTACTAGTAGCCTAGCCGTTGCTGAGGCTCCTTCCATGGCACAGGAGGCCCGTCCCACTCCTTTGACGGGCGGGGAGGCGCTCATCATGTGTCGCCCCTTTGAGGTGAAGGCTCCCCAGCGTCGGACCAGCGGTTACATAAGGCCCAGTCGGCGCTGTCCTCAACTCTACGTCGGTTAGCGCTGTTCGCGGCACCATGTGCCCTGATGGAGCTGTCGTTGGCGCCGACTTGTCGCGCGGTGCCGTGGCTTTTGTCGGAGCCGTTCACAGCACCGACACTGCTAGCGGCGCCATGGGAGCTGCTACGGCATCGTCTTTGTCCATGTCTTGCCTCGGCACCGTCGAGCCAGGCAGCACTGATGGTGCCGTCGGGGCCATCGTCAGCGCCGTCTTCGTCCTCTGCGCCGCAAGCGGTGCCGTGGGGCCAGATGGTACCATGGCTGTTCCCGACTCTGGAGCTCCTGATCAGGCTGGAGCCGTGCCCCCTGTGGATTCTGCTCGCGGTGCTGTAGGGGGCACTGGTACCGGCTCGGGCATGGCTTTGGTTTCTGGCCCCTTTGGCAAAGATGGCAGTGGGCGCCCTCCTATGGTTTGGCATAGAGCCTCAGCTTCTACCTCCTCAGAGGTGGAGTCGAGCTCTGAGTCAGATGGACAGTCTGACCCTTTGGAGTTGGCTGTTGGGGTGGGCAGCTCAGTAGTCTCCTCGACAAGCCGGAGTCAGCCCCCTTCTGATGTAGGGTCGGTGGCTACTGAGACTGGGGTCTGGGGTGCTGACCAGCGGGCAGTGGTGCAGGCCACCATTGCTCTGCAGCCTGGTCTTGGTGGGTTCACTGACCCCTCAGCAGTGGTACCCCCACCTGTGGTGTGCCTAGATCACCCAACTTTGGGGCCGATCAGAGCACCTATGGGAGGGGAGGGTGCTGCGCCCTGGATATCTCCTTCAGGTGCTGCCCAGAGCTGTCAGCTACCGAGGCTGGCCCTCTCGAGGAGGAGGGCTCTTTCGGACTCCGAGGGGTCGAGGGGCGTGGGGTCGGCGCAGCGGCCTTTTTCGGGGGTCCACCCGGGCTCTGGGAGAAGCCGTAGTGCAGATCTCCGCTCTTCCTCCTCGGTCTCTTGGAGAGAGCCCCATTCTTTTGAGGTAGGGGACCATCCTTCTGGACCTATACGGCCTCGGTCGCCTCACATGGGAGATTCTTCCGGGTGCAGCCAAGGCAGTACCAAAATGGTTGTTCAGCTGTTGGCTTTGGGGTCTTCCGGGGCACCTTCCTCCATGGGTGCTCCCGGTCCGCTCCTTAGCCCAGGCAGAGGTCAGCAGACATCTCTTCTTGGCTCTGTCCCCATTCCTCTGCCACATTCTCCTGCGCTCCCAGGCATCCTTGGTCCTAGCGGGCCTCTCTCCTGGGAGCAGTTCAGAGCGGTGGCTGCTCGGTTCCCAGCTTATGTTAGGGCGATGGACAGTCAGGTTTTTCAGCCTCCCCCCGAGCAGCCGCCCGCTGAACAGCTGGTGCCCTCCAACTCCTCATCCCCCTCTTCTGGGGGAGAGGAACCTTCTGTCCACATCTCTCCAGCTGCTGATCTTGCTGAGTATCAGCGCTTCCTCATGAGGATGTTGGAGGACTTGCACCTTGCACCTGCAACTATTAGCAATCCTGAGCAAGCGATTTTGGCGAGGCCACCCTTGTGGTGCCGCCCTGGCCTGCTCCTTTTCAGGAGGCGTTGTTGTGTTCCTGGCAGAGGCCCTTCTCCGGAGTTTCTACCCCAAGGGATCTCAGCCAGAGGTATTGCGCACCCCCGGAGTCTCCAGGTTCCATGCCTCATCTGCAGTCTGGATTGACGCAGTTGGATACTCCTGATGGGTTTCATGCCCTTCACCGTGACCAGCCCCAGATCAAGACTCTTCGGATTTTGACTTCTGGGGTAGGAGGACTTTCTTCTCGGCACGGTTATTGCTTTCCATTTCTGCACATCAGGTCCACTATGCAGCCTATGACAGGTTCTTGTGGTCCAGGCTAGGTCAGCTTCTAGCCTCGTTGCCTGATACGGAGCAAACCAGACAAGCCATTGCACTCTCTGCACGTGGCCTGGGCTTGAAGGCATAAGCAAGGGCATCCTATGATGCCAGCCAGGTAGCTACCAGGGTTGTAGGGACAGCGATCTGCACTAGGCGGACGGCATGGCTCACGTGTTTCCTGCATGTCACCCTTGGCCCGGCGTAGGGTGATTAACTCGTCACCAGAACCTATCTCTTCTCCCGTGAGTGAGATGGCACCGTCAGGAACTTCCTTCCCACCCGGGAGGGACCCGTCTGCTCTCCCCTCACTCTCAGGCCTCTCCAGGCCCTGAAGGTTCTCCCTCTTAGTGTGTCACCCACTGAGGCTAAGGACTTTGTCCCTTAGGGTGTAAAGAAAAACCCCTCGGGGGCTCGAGCACTCACCCAGCAGTGATGAATGGTGAGATTGGCACAGATAAGATATGAAGTCACGTACCTACTGTAGTTATGATCTTTCTGTGTATCTTCACCATTCATCGATCCCCTCCATTCCCTCCTCTCTGTCCATCCTCCCCTCTCTTTTTCAGGAGTGGGGTAACACAGGGGCACACAGAGGACTAATGTTCCGGGGAGAGTGGACAGCGGGGGGGGGCACTCCTTCTCCAGTGCTCTGGTTCCACCCCTGTGGGGTGGAAGTTGATAGTTGCCCTCCTTTTTCTCCTCCTCCCTGTTCCCTTCCAACATATTTCTCCTTGTTATATGGAAGAAAAAAATGTTTTCCCTTTTTTTCACCAATAATCTTTCCTTGAGAGGGTGTTAATTCTCTGTACCCTGTCCTTCTTCCAGAATAGCTGACTCTGCTTATCTGGAGTGTTTGCCAGCCATTCTGTGCCTTGAATTCTGGCAGAAAGCCTTTGGCTACTCCTTGCAGTTCCTATGTAATCTGGAGACGGATCAGAGTCTGGGATGTTTAACTCCCCCCTCTCCTCCTAAATTCTTTACCCACCCTAGCTCCCTCTTCCTTTTCCAGAGATTGGGGCCCCTCCCAATCCCTTTAGTTTCCGACTTTTCTCCCTTTCTGTCCTCTTAGTCGTTATTTCTCCTTTTTGGTTTATATATCTTTTCCTTTTTCTGTCCTTTGGACTTCCTTGTCCCACCCTCACGCCCTTCCTCTTACCTCTGGCGACTCAGAACTGGTAGGCAGGCGGAGTTATGCGCATCCTAACAGCCAACCCATAAAGCGCCACACAGTTCGTCGACCTCGAGGCTGATGCCGATGGTGCATCAGCTCGCCTATCTAAAAAAAAAAAAAAAAAAGCTCCCACGGGGTCCTGACCTCCAGCCAAGTACCCAACAGTGATGAATGGTGAAGATACACAGAAAGATCATAATTACGGTAGATACATAATTTTCATTTCTTTACCACGAGGGAATCTACCGTTGGACCTTAGATTTAAATGGTTCAACATTCTATTTAGGGGTTTTCTGTTAATTGGCATGTCAGAAACCCAAAGGAAAAGGACTGGACCCACAGAATTTAAAAATTGCTTGAACTGCCATAGAATTTTAGCTAAAGCTGATGCTCACTACCTGTGTTTAAAGTGCTTAGGTCCAGATCGTTACTGTGTTCTTTGCTCCAAATTCTGTTCAAAAACATTGAGCAATAGAGCAAAAAGGCTTAGAGAAATGGCAGAAGAATGGTCTTCATCTGGTCCCAAACACAGACCCAAGGCTACCGATGAGGGGCCTATAAAAAATAAAAATAATCCGGGTGCCGATGAGGCATCTTTGAAATCTAAGCTTTGTACAGGTGCTGATGAAGTGCCTTTAAAACCAAAGAACACTTAAGCCTTGCACTGATGAAGTGTCTTCAAAAAATAAGGCTAAAGGGACTGATGAAGTTCCTAAATCAAAAAGAAAACTCAAACAAGTCACTGATGAGGTGGCATCAAAAAAAGATATGTAAAGAAAAGAATCCTCTTGCTACTCCAGGCGATGCCATTAGTGAGGCTGCAAGGGGAAAAAAGCATAAAGACAAGTCAAAAAATATTGAAACCCAGGAGGGTGGCCCACAAGATTTTCAAGGGGACCTTCCCTCGATGGAAGATTTGGCAAAAGCCTGGCACCTTTATCAAACTATCCAGGGCATGGGGTCTATTTTTGGTGCCTTTGATTTCCCTAAGCAACCCCCTTCTAATGTTCCCTCTGCTGTAGGAGCTGATGAAGGGGATGATGATGATTGTTATGAACCACCTGATGACACCTCAGAGGGTAAGGTCCTGGAACCTGATGTGTCTTCTGATCCAAATTTTGAGGCTTCTCCTGATCAGAAGGGTAATTCCTCCCTGTTTCCTTTCCTGCAGCACATGGCAGACACTCTTGATCTCCTCTCTCAAGAGTCTAGCCAGGATGAGGAGGAAGACCACGACTATAGGGAGATGAAAGGTCTTCCCCTTCCTAAGAAACTGGTTCTTCCTATTTATAAACCCTTCAGGAAGAACGCTATGAAAATTCTTCAAAACCCCGCTTCGGTACAAGGGGTCAAAAAAAGGGCTGACAAAAAATACCAGTTTTCAAAAGTTAATGCAGAATTTCTCTCTGTGCACCCAAGTCATGAAGGAGTGGTGCAACAAGCAGCATGTGATAATGCTGGAGTTCCACTTTCTTCCCAGCCCCCAGAAAAAGATTCTAAGAGGCTGGAATTTATGGCTAGGAAGACATGTACTTTAGCCTCTCTCCTTCTTCACCTGACGTCTTACATGACTTATACAGCCAAATATCAGAAGGCCTTGTGGAACTCAGTATTAGCAATTGTCAGACAAGGTTCAGATTCCATGGCTAAAGATTTAGTGGAAAGAGCTAAGACAGCTCTGGAGGTCACTAAATACCAGTTCCACATGGTGGATGATAGCAGTGCTGCTGCCTCGAGGGTTATGGCCCAGGCTATTTCCCTGAGGTGCTTTGCTTGGCTCAGAACAACAAATCTGTCTCAAGACACTCAGTCCAAAGCCATGGACTTCCCTTGCGACAGAAATCTTCTCTTTGACTCTAGGACTGAGGAGTATAGGAAAAAGGTTGAGAAGTAGCATTACCAAGACTAGGCCTCGGGGGCCCACAAACCTCAACACAGATGTAACCCCCCTGCAAATGGGGGTTCCCAAAAGACTTCCAGGAGCTTGCTTGAATGCTCCAAGCCTGAATGGTGTTTGGCATTTAAGCCATTTATCAGTGAGTGTTTTTAGAGCCTCTGGTACTGTCTCTTTAAGAGCTGTCTGCTTGCAGACATAATTGAATTTGTATGGGGGGACTGTGTGCTTCTCTGAAGTACCACTCGAGCTGCTGCCAATTCACTTCATTTTGCAGTCGCTAGAGTGCAAAGGGAACCTATCTGAAAGATGTAACTGTTTGCCAGAAATTATTTAGAGTGATAATGAAATTACAGTTTGTCTAACCTGCTTTCTTTTGCAGTCAGAACAGTGTCTGCCTAGTTCCCCATTCTGGTTTTGAACTGCTGAACTGGACCAATCAGTGTGGGATAAGCTAGCTCTAAAATGGTGCCTTGACGAATCAGAACTTGGACTCATAATCTGAGCCAGCCACAAGAGGATTGTATGGGCAGTGACTCTGGGAGATGTAGTTTAGACTTCAGTGCCTTTTGGACCAACAGCAGCAGTCTATTGTGATGACAGCCAATCCAGTCAAGAACTGGGAGGAACTCAAAGGAAGTGCCGGTTTTTTCAGTTGGAGTGTCAGTTGAGCTTTGGCAGTGAAGAAGGAAGGAGCCCTGTGCTTTTTCAGTGTGCAGTTTTAGTCAAAACGTGTGTAAGGCCCAGAGTTCGGTCTGCAGCTTGTGTAACAGCTTGTTAGGACTGAATCCGTCCTGTGAAAAGAATCAAAGGATCTCTGAAGAGTAGAAACCAGGCTCACCCTGTAGAAGACTTGAGGAATTCCTGAAAATTGCACTTGGTCTGTCAGGAACTGAATCTGCTGTGTGTTCTCCCGGGTATTGTGCAGTAATTGCGATCGGGATACAGATGCAGCCTGCCTGGTATAGTGCTTTCTTTTATATGGATGTGTGAAGAGGTTTGTGTACCTCAAGTGAGCCCTGCTGACATTGAAGGACCCTATCTTATTTGGAGGTCGTGAAGTACTAATTCAGGGTCGGCTCCCTGTTGAATGCCACCTTAAATCAAATGGAATTACTGTACTGCTGACTGTTTAATTCTCCTTTTCTGTGTGAAAGGGCCCTACCAGCTGCCACGGTTTGGACTAGCCACTAGGGCTTGGGTACCCAGGGACAGTAACTGATAGGGATAGGCCTGTGCACAGAGCCATAGGTAGATTATTAGAGTGATAAGCTAATTAACCTGATTTCCCTGTCCTGTTATATCCCTAAATAAATCAGAGCTGCTCGTTTCAGCAAAGTTATACTGCCTGAGGTATTTGTCTATGTTAAAGTACTGTACTGTGATTGTTGCACTGTATCTCATTTCACAGGAGGTCCCAGTGCGGAACCAGACCTGGGGTAAGTGTATACTGTGAAGGTAATTCTGATATATTGTGTGGGCCACTAGTGGGAAGAAGGGGGTTGCAGTGTCCCAGAGGGCTGTGACCAAGTTAGTTTAACTATTGCAAACCCTGACCTCTGGGTGGAGGCACCCGCCATTGGATCCAGGCCCCTCAACCTGTTAGTGGCAAATCAGGCAGGGGTAGTAGCCCCTGGGATAGCGCCATCTAGGGGTTACACAGAGATAACAGAGGTAGGGACTACTTTCCCAAGCCTTTTTACTCCTTTCCTCCTCAGTTTGACCTCTCTCAGTTCAGGGGTTACTATAGAAGTAGAGGCAGGAGGGGCCAGAGAAGATCTACTTCTACCCCTGCTCCTGCCACTCAGCAAAAGCCCCGACTCCTCAGCCCAGGTCGCCTCCCCTCTGCCTTTAGGGGGCAGACTCTCCCACTACCTTCAGTCCGGGATCCTTATTACCACAGACAGGTGGGTCCTGGAGGTTCTGTAAAAGGGTCTGTCCCTTCAGTTCAGAAAGATGCCAGCCCTAAACAGAACTCAGCTTTCCAAACTTCTAACTCCAGCAGAGAAAAGTCTGTTGGAATTGGAAGTAAAGCATCTTTTGAAAGCAAAAGTAGTGGAGAGATTGCCTGTCCATCAGAAGGACAAAGGACTTTACTCCAGGTACCTCCTGACTCAAAACAAAAACTGGGAGTGGCAGCCTATTTTAGACCTCAGGTTCCTAAACAGGCACCTTCTGAAGCCCAAATTCAAGATGGTCACTCTGAATTTAGTGATTTAGTCTTTGCAGCAGGGAGACTGGCTAGCCTCCCTAGATCTCAAAGACGCTTACTTTCATATCCCCATCAGGTTGGCCACCAGAAAGTTTTTAATGTTCAAACTCCCTGTGGGGCACTATCAGTTTGCAGCCATGCCTTTCAGCCTGACATCTGCTGCAAGGGTGTTTACAAAATGCCTAGCCATAGTGGCAGCTCATTTAAGAAAAAAGGAGATATCAGTTTACCCATACTTGGACGACTGGCTCATAGTAGCAAAGCCTCCTCCACTTCTGCAGCAGGCCTTTCCATAACAAAGAATACTCTCCAATCCTTGGGGTTCATTATAAATTGAAAGAAATCTCCGTTAGTACCAGCCCAACTCCTCATCTTCATCGGAGCACAGCTGGACACTTTGCACAGCAGGGTTTTCTACCTGTGGAAAGGATTCATAATTTCCTGTCAGTGGCAAACTCTTTTGTCCTGAGTCAGCCCAGGCCAGTCAGACATTTCCTGCAGTCACTGGGCCACATGGCATCCATGTCAGCTGTGGCCCCAGGGGTCAGATTCAGGATGAGGGACATTCAGCATTACCTGAGGTCCCAAAGCAAAGATTCCCTATCCAAATTGATTCCAGTTACAAAAAACTTGCTACAGTTTCTGGACTGGTGGAAGGATTCCACCAGCCTGTCAGTAGGGGTTCCCGTCCAGGTTTTCTCCCCCTCAAAAATCATCACTATAGATGCTTCTGTGCTTGGATGGGGAGCTCACATGGATGACTGTTCTGTCAGTGGCTCCTGGACTCCACAAGAGTCACAGTCACACATCAATCTGCTGGAACTCAGGGCCATTTATCTGGCTCTCCAAGCATTTGCTCCACAGATAAAGGGACTAACAGTTCAAATAAGAACAGACAACACCACTGCTGTGTTTTACATAAACAAGCAGGGTGGCACAAGGTCCACCATCCTATGCCTGGAGGCCATGAGGATTTGGGGTCTAGCCTTTTCCTTGGGAGTCAGTCTCTCAGCCATACATCTTCCAAAGAAAGACAGTACTCTAGCAGATGCCCTCAGTCGCATCAACCAGGAGCACAGCAAATGGTGCCTAAACAAACAAGTGTTGGCCACAATGTTCAGGAGGTGGGGCACACCAGAAGGGACCTGTTCACTTCCCACCTGAACCATCAACTTCCTCTGTTCTGCTGCAGGCCCCCAGCAATGGGAACTCTTCCAACAGAAGCCCTAGCACTGGATTGGACAGAAAGGTTCCTTTATGCCTTTCCTCCTTTTTCTCTAATTTTCAGAAATTTGTTAAAGCTCAGAAATCAGCCTGCAACTATAATACTGGTGGCACCAGATTGGCTGAGGAAGGCATGGTACTCTCTGCTGATATCCATGTCCTGCAGCAAGCCTTATCGTCTTCCTTTCAGTCACTCCCTTCTTTCTCTTCCCCAGACAGGGGTGTGTTATCCAGACCTGAAACCCCTTAACCTCAAAGCATGGCTCTTGAGGAGTTAGTTTCCAGACACTCCAAGTAAGTGCTGAAGATCCTGAGGATGTCCAAAAACCCCTAGTACAAAAAAGACTTATGCAGCCAGATGGAAAAGATTTTCAGTGTGATGCAAACAGAAGCACATTAATCCTCTTAAGGCTTCAATTCCTAACATCTTGGATTACCTCGTATACCTACGGGACTCAGGGTTGAAGCCCTCCTCCTTGAAACTTAATCTGGCTGCTGTTTCAGCCTATTTTACTGTGGGGAAGACCAAGTCGATTTATTCACAACCAAGTCTTCAAACAGTTTTCAGAGGTCTCCTTCATGCTCAGCCTCCATTAAGGGAGCCGGTGCCCCTTTGGAGCTTGAATCTCTGTATTGCCAAACTTATGGAGCTTCCTTTTGAGCCTATGGCTATGACCCACATTAAGTATATGACCTGGAAAACTGTGTTTTTAGTGGTCTTCACCTCTGCTAGAAGGATTTCAGAGTTGCAGGCCCTCTGCACTGAGCCCAGTTACTTCATTCCACACAGGGACAAGACTGAGCTCAGGACTAACAGAAAATTCTTGCCCAAGATGGTTTCTATAGTCCACCTTAATCAATCCATCATTTTACCTATGTTCTTCATGGAAGAATCCACTCCAGGGGAGCAGAAGCTACACGGTCTGGATGTCTAAAGGGCCCTGCTTTACTACTTGGAACACACCAAGCAGTCTAGGGGCTCTACACAGCTGTTCCTCACCTATGGGGAGGTAGGCAAAGGAAGACCAGCCACTAAGAGAATTATTTCTCGCTGGATAGTCTCCTGCATTTGATTCTGTTATCACAAGGCTGGCAAGCAGCCCCCTGAGGGCCTTAGAGCCCACTCTGCTAGGGATACTTCTGCTTTGGTGGCAGCTGCTAGGGACATTCCCCTTCTGGAAGTCCGCAGAGCAGCAACTTGGAAGACTGTGCACACTTGCACTAAGCATTGTTGCTTAGATGTGCAGTCCAGGTCTGATGCCAGATTTAGCAGGGCAGCCCCACAGATCGTTTTTCCCTAAATAGATTCTCTACCTGCCTCCATTCTGCACTGCTCTGTAGTCTGCTATAGTTACTGATGCTAAAGGACCCCTGGGATAAGAAGAAAAAATTACTCACCGTAGTAATCTTCTTTCTTCCAAGGTGTCCTGTAGCATCAGTAAGCTGCCACCCATCCTCCCCAGATAACCTTCAGAAGAAGGCTCTCTCTCTTTTCCCTTAACATTTTTCAGTATATTAAACTTTGAATTGCACTTGGAGTGCAGTTTTATAGTTATGGTTCTGGTTCTTATAAGTGTTTTTATTCCTGTTGGTTCTTTCCTATGGGCATTTGCCCATCCTATCTTTGAAAAAATTCTGAAGCCTCCTTCCCTCTCTCTGCTCAGCACATTCCATAGCTTCGATCTGATTGGCTAATTCATAAATCTCATTACCATACATTCCACCTCCAGGGCAGTGCTAGCTATCCAACTGAGTGCAATAGTTACTGATGCTGAAGGACACCTTGGAAGAAAGATCACTACGGTGAGTAATTTCTTCTTCCGATACACTGGGACCAAAAGCGTTTCTTCATTCAACCCCTCCTCTGGCGACACTTAGGAGATCCCATGCTTCCAGCATCCATTTTACCAAAAGGTTAGATGAAACCTATCTAGAATAAACCCGGTATCCCTGCACTGCGTGGTATACAGACAGATGCGCAGAAACGCTTTCCTCTTCTAAGTCCAACCAGCCGGTCTCAGGCGGTCTGTGCACCCAGTCCTGGATATACCTACATTGTGTCGCTATATAATAGCTTTTCAAATCTGGGAAATTAAGCCCCCATTTTGATTTATCCACCTTAAGGCACTGCAGACTCATGCGGGGGTACTTCCCTTGCCAAAGGAAGGCAGAAAAAGCTCTTTCTAGGCGCTTCAGGTCATCTTTGGTGATACTCATTGGGAGCATCTGAATAGCATAGATCAATCTGGGCAAGATATTAATTTAAATTACGTCAAGCTACCCCAGTCATGAGATCGGCAGCGCCCTTCAACTGGAAGGATCCCTGATGACTGCCGCAATAAGCGGTGTCAAATGTAGTTTTTTTGTTGTTGTTTTTTTTTTTTACTTTTTTATTTATGGGTTTTCATCACACATTAGAAACATGTACACATTACAATGTACATATTTCTATACATGTAGAAGGAGCACAACATCTGCACAGTACAGTTAAATTTAAAATACAGCTCACTAATACATTCAAGAATTTCTCAGATCTGAGCTCTCCACCCACTACAGTATATCAGGAGTAAAAGGTCTGAGGAAGTAAGCTCATAGAATGGGTACTTTCACTACAGAATATCTATCTATATATATATATATATATATATATATATATATATATATATATATATATATATATATATATATATATATATATATATAAATGAAGGTCATTATTCCAAGCTTCCCCTCACTTGTAGACTCAAATAATAGTTTGGTGGGTAGTTTAAAACGTGTTACATCACCCTACAAGGTTGCTGTGTGTAAGAATATACTATTTCTGTCATCAAACTTGCCATTTTTTTCAGTTTTAAGTTTGTTTGTATTGTCATTCTGAGCCCTGAGATCACAAGTCACCTGACCAGGAAGAGTTGAAACTGTAGTTCCTCAGCATAGTCTTGAGAACTACAGTTTTTAAATACTGTGTTTATTTTAAACTTTAAAGGTAAAATCTTACTGGGGCTTGCATAGAAAAGTGCCTGTTACAGCATAAACTGTTTTACTGCATTTAAAAACGTGATTTAAATTGTAAGTAGATTTGTGACCCCATCTTTAACTTCCGGGTAAGTATTACAGTTAAAAAGCAGCCCTCCTGTGAGAAACTGGCCGTTTAAAACTTATTGCATCACCCTACAAAGGTTGCTGTGTGTAAGAATATACTATTTCTAGCATCGAACTTGCCAGTTATTTCAGTTTTAAGTTTGTTTGTATTGTCATTCTGAGCCCTGAGATCACAAGTCACCTGACCAGGAAGAGTTGAAACTGTAGTTCCTCAGCATAGTCTTGAGAACTACAGTTTTCAAATACTGTGTTTATTTTAAACTTTAAAGGTAAAATCTTACTGGGGCTTGCATAGAAAAGTGCCTGTTACAGCATAAACTGTTTTACTGCATTTAAAAACGTGATTTAAATCGCAAGTGAATTTGTGACCCCATCTTTAACTTCCGGGTCATATTACAGTTAAAAGCAGCCCTCCTGCGAGCAGGGCGAGCGGCGACATGTGCAGGGACACGCGCGTCGGCACGTGTTACGCGTTGTAAAGCGTTCTTCTGGGGCAAGATTTAAAGATCATATAAAATCAGTAAATTAGTAATCCTGTGTAGAGAAGATAGTTTGCGTGATAAACGGACTAAACACCACCGGATTATTTTCTGAGGTAAAATTTTGATCACAAACTTTAGTTGGCCTATTGTCTGGAAATAAAAACGGAGAAAAACATAATTTTGAAGGTAAAGCAGGGACTCAGTGCATTGAATGTGATATGTACCTGTTTTCAGATATACCTATAATTGACTTCCATTTTACCTGCTTAAAGTGTAAACAGAATGCAGAAATGAGTATTGAACTATCTTTATTTAGCACAAGGTTAAAGGCCCTAGAAATCAGCCAACAGAAATTAATAACGAAAATGGTTACTGAAGAATGTGACAACTTATCCTGTGAAAATGGGACAATGAATACAAAAGTAAACAACATAGCATTACAACAACAACTTGTCCAGCCATTACCCACCATAACTTTTCAAAACAGCAATACATCAAAAAAAGACCTAGAAATATGGACATTCAAGATAACCTAGACAATGAATGGTATGAGGTCCAAACTAGAAGACCCTAAAAAAGAAAGACAGGAAAGCTGATACTTTACTATACCACTAGTGGATAGTTTTGACCACTGATTACACTAATAGATGGGGATATCATACCACAAACTGAATCAATTCAGATACAAGAAAATACATCAAACAAGGAATGTTCCAAAAACAGAAAGTGACAATGGCACCCAAATCAGCAGACAAAGCACAAATGAGCGTAGGAACACACTCCAAAACCCTCTTCTAATAACATTATGATAAATACAGAGATAACAGCTTCATTAGCTATACATCCATTATTGGGAAGCCAATCAGAACCAAATAATGAACAGGAATTACCAGCAATTGATATGGAATCAAATCTAGATCAAAACCCACCGGAACAAATATTCATTCTAGGTGACTCAATAATAAAGTACACAGATAGATACACAACAAGAGGAAATAAAGAAAATGTAACTAGTTGTAGTTATAGTGGGGCATTGATAAAAGACATAACAAAAGAGATTCCAGGGATACTGAAAAATGTGAGTGGGAAAAAAACTGTTGTACTACACGTCAGAACAAATAACATCGGAAAGCAAGATGCACAAGAAATTATTTCTGATATAGGACAACCTGATTAAATGTATCCAAGAGCATGATGCAACTCCATTATTTCTGAAATTTGACCAGCACCTAGGGCAAGCCACTATAAGAACTAGAAATATTAAATCATTTAACAACTGGCTACGCAGGTGGTGTTTAACAAATAATATCTTTTGCATTAAAACTTGGGAGAAATTTGAGAACAAAAATGAGGTATATGGTTATGATGGGTTACATCTAAATAAACATGGTTCAAGACTGCTGGGGTGTAACATTTACGATGCAATTAATGTTTCAAAAAACTAATAGGAAGGGGGAACAGGGGAACAGGGGATACCATTTTGAGAATAGATTAGCAATACAAAACCCAAAACCAACTAAACAAATACACAAGAAAGTAAGTAAACGTATATTGAAAACAGGTCTAAACTTTCTACTGACAAATGCAAGGAGTCTACATGGTGCAAAAATGACCGAATTTCAATATATTTTAAATAATGAGGAAATAGATATAGCCGCTGTAACTGAAACATGGTGGAACGATAACTCTGAGTGGTGTAACAATATATTAGGATATACAACATATTTCAAAAATAGAAAGGATAAAAAAGGAGGAGGTGTGGCACTATTTGTTAAAGAAAACATAAAATCAAAACAAACCGTGGATGTAATTAATAGTAGATTAAGTGAAATTATATGGGTAGAACTATTATGTGACAATACTCCGAAACTACTGATTGGTCTATGTTACAGGCCACCTGACTCTAACGTTACAACAAACCAGGATATAATAAATAGTATAAATGATAAGTCAAATTATAACGAAATAATTCTAATGGGGGACTTTAACTTTCCAGGAATAAATTGGAATGAAAACATTGGTAGTAACAATATTGAAACTCTGTTTGTGGATACATGTGCAACAAATGGATTGTACCAAGTAATAAATCAGCCCACCACAACAATAATATTTTGGATCTAGTATTGACAGACATGCCTGATAAAATAACTAATATAATGGTTAAACCTCCATTACTATGTAGTGACCATATGATAATTACCTTTAATAACTCTACATGTTTTAAACCAGTTTTGGGTAAAACAGTAGTTAAAGATTATAACAGAGCAAATTTTGTTAAGATTAAACAGATTCTATCAGAGTGGAAATGGGACAACAACATAGATTGCAGTAACGCATTATGGAACAAAATCAAAAATAAAATTATAAACTTAGGCCCAGATATTCAAAAGGGTTGCTCCATGCGCAACAGGGTTGCGCATGCGCAAGTCCTACATTGCGCCATTCTGCGATATTCAGCAGGAGGCAGTTACGCCACTGACAACAGGTTGCGCAACAGCGCAATGCAAATGAATGCATGCTCAACAGGAGGGGGAGGAACCATGCATAAACTGCGCTAACCGATATTCAGTCGGGTTGTGCAGAAGTTCATGTGCAACTCCAACCTGCGCCTGCACAACCTTGAGCCAAAAAAAGGATCAAGTTGAGGCCACCCACAGGTGAGCTGCTGTATTGCAGGCGCACACAGCAGCTGCCACCCTGGCTGGCCCCCAACTCGGTCCCTGTGCCCCCCCGCCCGCCGATCATGGGCAGAAAGTATCATGACCCCCCCATCTCCTGAAGCCCGATCGCGGGCATAAAGTAACATGACCCCCACACATTTTCCGATGCCCGATCGCGGGCATAAATGTAACATGACCCCACACATCTCCGAAGCCCGATCGCGGCATAAAATGCATGAACCCTGCCCACATCTCGAAGCCCGATCGCGGGCAATGAAGTAACATGAACCCCCGCCCACTACATCTCCCGATGCCGATGCGCGGGCAGAAATATCAACCCCCAGTGCCCGATCGCGGTCAGAATGTAAAAGCCCCCAACCGAATATCTCCCTGGTGGTCCAGTGGACCGTAATGCCCGATCGCGGGCAGAATGTCAGTTAAACCCCCAAACATCTCCCTGGTGTCCAGTGTCCCTCACCCACTCCAAGGCCTCCACCCGCCCCCAGCAGCGGCGGGCGGCAGTATCCCCGCCTGCCGCCCGCCTCCCGCCGACTGACTGTCCGGTGAGGCTGCACGCCATTGGTGCAGAGCTACAGCCAATGGGCGTGCAGCCCATACCGTATATGACAGTCCAGATTTAGAGCATCCCACCCGCCTGCCGGGGGGAGCGGGTGGAGGCTTCGTGGGGTGGGGAGGACACTAGACACCAGGGAGATGTTTGGGGGTTGTAATCTTGACATACTGCCCGCGATCGGGCATTACGGTCCACTGGACCACCAGGGAGATATTCGGTTGGGGCTTTTTTACATTCTGCCCACGATCGGGCACTGGGGGTTGATATATGTTCCTGCCCACGATCGGCATCGGAGATGTGGGCTGGGGGTTCATGTTACTTTATTGCCCGCGATCGGGCTTCGAGATGTGTGGGGGTTCATGTTACTTTATGCCCGCGATCGGGCTTCGGGAGATGTGTGGGGGTTTATGTTACTTTTTTGCCTGCCGATCGGCTTTGGGAGATGTGGGCGGGTTCATTTAGCTTTTATGCCCGCGATCGGCTTCGGAGATGTGTGTGTTGTTACTTTATGCCCGCGATCGGGCATCGGAAATGCGTGGGTCATGTTACTGCCCGCACCGGGCTTCGGATCTGTGTGTGGGGAATGTATAGACAGAGATACTGCTCCGCCATCAGGTTGCAGGGAGGCGTCGTCCTCGACAGCGCTGCTCTGGCAGGGCGGCCAGGCGCAAGTCCTCGGGATCGGGCGACTATTACAAGAGCGAGATGCAAATGGGGCCACAAACAGATGCAAATGGCTCCCCCTGTGCCTTGTATGAATTATGGCCCCATTTGCATGTCACCTTTTGAATATCGGAAACACCGCAGTTTAATGCTCAAACTCTGGCAACTATGGTGGCGCAGTTCCACTGCGCAGTTAGTGGGGGAAGATATTCAAAAGAGTTGCTCAATAGCGCAACTCCTTGAATATCGCCCCGCCACACCCCTGCGCAACTATTTTGAGCAGCCCAGGGGCTTGCGCCTCAGAATGGCGCAGTTTGAATATCTGGGCCTTAGAAAATAAATATATACCAAATTGAACCTTCTACAATAAAAGAGGTAAAATTCCACCTTGGATGACCCCAACTATTACAAATTTAAATTGAACAAAAACATAGACTGTATAGAGCAATGCTAAGAGACAGTAGTGATTATAATATCTGGAATTACAAGATCTCACAAAAAAATGTAAATACAAAATTAGAATGGTGAAACAAAATTTGAAACAAAGCTTGCATACATTAAAGATGGTGGAAAAAGGTTTTATTCCTACATAAATAATAAAAAATCAAACTCTAGAAATATAAGTCCACTGGTGATAGATAATAGTGAAATATCACTTCAAGATAGTACAGATGAATTCAACAAATACTTTTGTTCAGTTTTCAATACTAAAACATATCCATCAATAGTCAATAAAATTCCAAAAGATACTTTAAATGAGATAACTAAAAAAGAGCTCTGAAAAGACCATCCACTCTGTTAAGTGCCCCGGTGTCAAATTTAGTTGACAAAGCAAGCTAAGGATCCTACCTGTTCAAATCCCCAGATATGTGAAGGAGCCTCCCACCGCCCTCAGACCCCAACTGTTCCTGGAGCTCTCCACCCCCCCAGGAAAAGTATTTCTGACTTATTTAAATTAGGTTTATACCTGGAAAAGGTGGAGAGCTCCACGATCACCCACAGTAATGCTGACATTGAGCAGTCTGGGTCCGTAACATACAGTAACAAGTCATCCGCGTATAAGGTGAGTTTGTGAGATCTCCCTGACGACCCCACTATCCCCTGTACATGTGGGTCTTCTCTAATTTGAATCACCAAAGGCTCTATATCCAGCATGAACAACAGGGGGGAGAGGGAGCACCCCTGGTTAGTACCCCAGTATAGAGGAAACCTGTCCGTAAGGGAGCCATTGACCACGATTTGAGCTGCTGGGCCTACATATGAAGCCTTAATCACACCCACAAAGTCCTCTCCCAGACCAACCAGCGCAGAGCCTCGAACAGGTAGTCGCACTCAGTATGGCCGAATGCCTTCTTGGCGTCCATGGACAACATGCATGTGTGCCTCAGATGCCGAGAGGCCCACCACATCACATTAAGGAGCTTCCGTGCGTTATAATAGTACATACACCCCCTCACAAAGCCGGTCTGGTCTGGGTGGACTAGGGCTGGCAGCAGCTGCTCACGGCGGACTGATAGAACCTTTGCTACGATTTTGGTATCACAGTTTAATAAAAATATAGGGTGGTACAACGTACATTCCGTCTGCTCCTTACCAGACTTTAGTAGCAGACAAACAACTGCTTCATAGCAGGTGGCAGGTCATGCTCCTTCCCCCCGTACCTTCCTCATAAGCTCCCACGAGGGTTCTACCTAAAGGCCCCCCATCTCCTTGTAATATTCAGAGGCAAAACCATCAGGCCCACTTGCTTGCCCCCATTTTAGCCCAGCTATAGCTTTCCGAATTTCCACCTTTGTGATTTCGGCACCAAGAGCCTCTCGCTGTTCAGAGGTGAGTTGAGGCAAAGCCATCCTATCCAGGAAGCTGTTTACTGCTGCCTAGTTCCCCGAACATTCTGCTGTGTATAGCTGAGTGTAAAAGTGACGAACACATCCTTAATTTGCCCTTTATCCTTTACCAGGGTCTTCTGCCTCGCTTTGATAATTGGGATGTGTGTCAGGCCCCCCTCCCTTTTTATAAGCCGGACCAGCAGGGGTCCCAGTTTGATACCCCATTCGAAGAACTGTTTCCTAGCGAAGAACAATGATGCCCGGGACTCCTCCATTAAGAGTAGATTAAGGGCCTACCTAGTGGCACAGAGCAAACGATGATGATCCTCCCCACTTTGCCCCCCAGTTACCCGCCACTCCAGATCCTTGAGCTGTGTCTCCAAGGCCATCCTTTTAGCCTGTTTTTCTCTTTTACATCAGGCAACATGCGAATGCCTTACTGGCATCCCAATACACCCTCTGACTCGGAGCAGTGCCATGGTTTGTATGCTTGTATAATTGCCACTGCTCCTTAATATAGTCCCGGAATTCTTTCTGTGCTAATAAATAAGTTGGGAACTTCCACAGGGTTGGACCCTCCCGTCTTTCCATCACCACCAGGGTAAGGCCTACTATGGTGTGGTCTGACACATGAATAGGGCTGTGTCATACCTTCACCACACGGTGGTAATGCGTCCGGAGCAAGTGTATGTAGTCCAGCCTGGACCAAGTCTTATGGGGATTTGAGAAGAAGGTATATTCTTTCTCTCCTGGGTTGGCCGTACACCGCCCATCCACTAAGTCCAAGTCCATGACCCCCAGGCGCCAATGTTTCAAAATGTGCTGATGACACCCCTTTCCCACTGAGTGGTCGAGTTCGGGATCCATGATAGTATTAAAGTCCCCACCCAAGATCAGGCCCAGGAACTGCTCCCTAGTGTTAATGTCTAATACAGATTGATACAATGCCGGGTCAGAGATGGCCAGGGCGTATATGCTTGCAAAGGTGACCACTTCCTCAAACAATTCACCCACAAGGAGAATATATCTCCCTTCATGGGGATCCACCACTACTCGACGGACCTTTAAGGGTAAATTGCAGTGAACCAGGATTGCCACCCCCGTTTGTGAGAGGAATAAGGTGCTGCGTAACACGTACCGACCCAGCTCTGAGCCAGTTTGTTGTGCTCTTTATCGGTGAGGTGGGTTTCCTGAAACATTGCAACCTGGGCATTCTGGAGGGGATACTACTCCCAGCTGCATGTCACCCTAAGGAAGGGGAGGAAAGGAAAGGAGAGGAAAATCCCCCCCACCTCCCCCACATAAAGCGTAAGGCCCCAAACGCTGCACATACAACACGAAGACCCCACTCCACCCCTCCACGTGGAGACCATATATCCTGCCTTGATGATGTTTACAAGGATTTCCTCAGGCCTATTGGACTAATCCAAGTCTCCCAGCTAAATGTGCCCAGACGGCAACCTCCCCACAGCTGGGTTTCCACTATTCCCCCACCCTCCGCAGAACAAGTTAGTAATGTCTAATTTTGCAGTCCTTAAAAAGGATGCGGAAAGAGGGAGCTGTCACCAGCTGTAGCTAGGAAGAGGAGCGGGAAGGCACCACTCAGTCTACAAGTATACACGCAGCTGCCCTCCCCCCCCAGCCAGGTCATGGCAAAGGTATCCCAGATAAAACAGGCGGACCCTCATCTCAGACAGTCAATGTCCATATGTCTTTCAGAGAAGGGATTGCAGATCAAAAGTCCCAATACAGGCACAGAGAGGGTTCCCCGCACAACACGAGCAGCAGTCGAGGGCCAGATGGGTACGTCCTCCATCTGACATAGTGACGCATATAAAAATCAGTCATATAGATTATGCCCTTTGGGTTTTAAAAGATTCAGGTGCATCAAAGCCATAGGGTAGGGTAAAGTGTGCAGCCAATCCTACAAGGCTCTAAATCGGAGAAAGCAGTTAGTCCTCAAGCCATTCATGCAACCTTTCTTTGCAAGTTCTGCACAAAAATGGAAGCCTTGTCCGCATCATAGAATGTATAAGTGGCAACTTCATGCTTTATTCTGAGTATGACTGGGAAGGCAAAGAAGAAATCCACCTGCAAATCCCATAGTTTATTCATGATCGGGTAGAACACTTTCCGCTTTTTCTGCAGTAGCTGCGAGTAGTCCTGGGATTCAGGCCAAGCAACACAGGTAGAGTAACCGCACAAAACTCTTCAGCGACAGTACCTTCTTTTCCCTCCGGTAGGCCTCTTATCCGCAGGTTCAAACGTCTGTGGTAGTTTTCTTTAAACTCCTCGAGCTCCTTCTTAAGACGAGCCTCTTTTTCTGGGATAGGGCCTACGAAGTCCTCTAGAGTTGAGATCCGCCATTCAGCCTCCACAATTCTAGACTTGTGGGAGGCATTTTGTTCAACAGTACCTTGCAGGGTGAACTCTATCTTGTCCAGTCTGGAGTTCAAAGCTGCCATAACTTGCTCCGATAACGTGTGGCCCAGGGCGGACAGCTCCATGGTGGAAAGTGAAACCAGGCTCAGGCCCCCATAGGCACAGGCGGTGGCTTTTTTTTTTTTTTTTTTAGAGTTTTTCACCACAGATTGTTGGGATTTACCAGCATTGTAGGTCAAATATTCATCCATCATCCTTTAGTAGAGGTAGTACACCACCAGGAGCGCAAAATTAGCACAGAGTATAATTATTTTATGTAAATTATGGTCCGACAGGACAGAGCACAGGCAAAGCACATCTGAACTGGTTAGCTGCTCATCAGCACCCCCCAGGATGTCTCCTTAATGAGTTTCCAGGCAAAGAATTATAAAAAGAGCAGCAATGCTTTTGCTAGAGAGAGAGAGAGAGAGAGAGAGAGAGAGAGAGCAAGACTGAAACTTGGAATTAGAGATATTCTCAGAGAAGGACTTTATTTTCTGTGTTCGTACTGCCTTTGTAAATAGTTATACTGAATAATTTTATTTTTTATTTTACTGTTATTGGAAAAACAAAATGCTGCTTATGAATTTTATACCTGCTCGGTGACACCCAGTTCCAAAGAAATCAGGTGGTTTCAAACAACATGAAGTCTTGCTGTATTCTGACTATATGCAGTTAGCCCCAGCACTTGAACTGCCCTGGAGAATAAAGGGTTAACTCTATGCAAAGGCATAGAATGTTGAGTTTGAGCTCGGTTTTAAAACCTCTGTCTGTGGTACTCTGAAGTGTAACCGTCAGATTTCTTACTCCGCATAACTGTGAAGTCACTCCAGAGATCTCTCCTGCACTTCGGTTCGGTAAAAGTTTGAATCGGTCGTTTCTACCAACCTGTTTGGGAGAAGATCGGTATTCTTTCCTCTGTCTCGGTACCAGTAAGTGGTAGTATAGGTAGTGGTAGTTTTCAGAAAGAAATTGTTTTATTTTTGGTTCTTTGCCGGTCAGTCCGGTTTGGAACCAAAACCTATTCTGTTATTTTTATATACCTTGTATTTGTGTGTTTTTTCCGTTACTTATCGGGTCCTAAAAAAATTCGACTTTTTTAGGATTTTTTTAACCGACTCGTGTCACGGTTGGAACCAATAAGTTACAGTCGCCTGGCTTAACCGCTGTTTTTGGGTGACTTTATTTTGGAAGGCATGTCTGAGAAACCCAAAAAGAAAACCGGACGCACTGGGTTTCAGCACTGTACTGAGTATAAGGAGGCCTTTGCTAAGGCCGTCCCTCACCTCGTATGTGTGTATTGTCTGGGGTTTGACCACCTCAAGGAAGACTGCCAAATTTGTAAGAACTTTCCCAAAGCCACTCTGGAAAAACGTTTGAGAAGGCTAAGGGAGAGGGAGGCCGAGAAGTCCGCTGACCCGGATGGCCGGCCCGGTTCGGTTGCGGCCGAACCTGAGGAGGTGCCCACTGACCTGGGTGATACCTCTTCGAGCAAACGGAGAACCAAATCTTCGGAATTGGTTCCAAGTAAAAGAAAAAGAAAATCAGCCGGTTCGGATTTGGCTTCCTATGGTCCGACCACTGAAGAAATAGCAAAAGCGATTTCAATTGTCCAGTCTCTTTGCCGGTTCCAACCGAACTGGTCTCGGTTCAGAGCTGATCAGTTCGGTAGGAGGTACTAGCTTCAGAATTGGATCCTGAGGCATACTATGAGGGCGATTGAGAGGGGGATGAAGATCACGAAGAGGAACAATGTGAAGTCCTAGATGAACCAGAAGAGCCTGACGTCCCCAGACAGGCCTTCTCAGGCTTCTCCTCCCAGGCTTTCTGAGTCCCCTTCCCATTACTTGTTTTACAAGAAAGTGGCTGAGACTCTTCAGCTTCCTATAGAAGAGGCTGAACAGGATCAGGAAGAACCTGACTATCTGGAAATGATGGATGTCCCAGAGTCTAAGAGGGTGTCTATCCCTTTACACAAATCGTTGGGGAAACAAACACAGAAAATTCTACAATTTCCTACATCCATTCCTCCTGTGGAAAAAAGAATGGACAGGAGATATGCTCTGTCAGGTCCTGGAACAGAATTCCTTTAATCTCATAGCAGCCATGTTGGGGTAGTGCAAGCTGCAGCCTGTGACAAGGCTAATATTCATTTGGCATCTCACCCCCAGATAAGGATTCCAGGAAAGTCGAAGCCATGGCAAAAAAGCAGTACTTGGCATCATCTTTGGGACTCATGCAATCTAATTACATGGCATACACTGCCAGGTACCAGAAATCTATGTGGGATACGATTCTGGAACTGGCTAAGGGTGCCCCTCCCCAGCTGGCCAAGGAGCTGGAGCAGGTGGCTGCAAATGGTATAGAGGCATCTAAGGTGCAATTCCACGCTGCTGTTGATTCCAGTGATGTTCATTCCAGGGTCATGGCTACATCTATCTCCATGAGGAGATTTGCTTGGCTTAGGTGTACCAACCTCTCTCAGGATACCCAGGCTAAGGCCATGGACTTTCCTGTAACTGGTAATTCTCTGTTTGGGGAACAAACAGAGAATTACATGAAGAAAGTGGACGAGTACAGGACCACCTATAGGAGTGCTGCAGCCAAAGAGAAGCAGACCATTCCTCAGAGGCAGCAGTTTAGGGGTAGGGGCAGGCCTTCTTACCAAGCTCAGGCTTCCTCCTCTTCTTTCCAGCAGAGGGGGTTCTTTAGGGGAAGAGGTAGACATGAGGTGACCAGGACCCCATCAGCTACTCAGTCCAAGCCCCCTGCCAAGCAGACACCCTGAGGTGTCAGTCAGGGTCGCCTCTCTAATCCCAGTAGGGGGCAGGCTGGCTCACTACTCTCAGGCCTGGGAGTCTATTACTTCAGACAAATGGATCCTGGAAGTAGTGAGCCAGGGACTTGCTCTCAGTTTCAGAAGGTTCCCAAAAATGAGAGCAAAGTCTTTAAGTCCTCCCTCTCCCTTGGAGACAAAGGCCCTAGAGGTAGAAGTCTCCTCTCTTCTGCTTCTGCAAGCAGTAGAGAAGGTACCTCTTTGTCATAGGGGAAAAGGACTGTATTCAGGATACTTCCTTACCCCCAAAAGACAGGGGAGTGGCGACCCATATTGGGTTTAAGGTACCTGAACAAACATTTGACAAAACCAAAGTTCAAAATGGTGACTCTGGGAGTAATTCTTCCCTCTCTGAGACCAGGAGACTGGCTAGCTTCCCTAGATCTCAAAGATGCCTACTTCCACATTCTTATCAGACAATCCCACAGAAAGTACCTCAGGTTCGAGTTGCCCTCAGGCCATTACCAATTCAGGGCCATGCCCTTCGGCCTAACATCTGCTCCAAGGGTGTTCACCAAGTGTCTCGCAGTGATGGTTGCATTCCTCAGGAGGCAGGGCATCCTTCTGTTCCCATATCTGGATGACTGGCTTCTAGTGGGCCAGTCCTCAGACCAAGTCAAGTCAGCTTTAGAGGTCATCCAAAGATTTCTAGAATACTCGGGCTTCATTCTGAATTTAGAGAAGTCTGTTCTAGAGTCAGCCCAGCTTCTTACCTTCATAGGAGTGGAAATGGATACAGTTCAAGCAAGAGCATTTCTTCCCCTCTCAAGGGTTCAGTCTCTGCTCACTCTGGCCTCCTCTTTTCGTCCTCTGGTGTCTCGTCCAGCCAGACACTTTCTACAGCTGCTGGGACACATGGCAGCTTCCACAGCAGTAGTTCAGGGAGCAAGATTTCAAATGAGAGATATTCACTTTCATCTCAGATCTTTCTGGTCTCAGAAAAACGACCATGTCTCCAAATTGGTTCCAGTCTCCAAAACCCTGGTCAAGGCCCTTCAGTGGTGGTTGGACGAGGACAGTCTTCGACAAGGGGTCCCCTTCATAAGTCAGGTCCCTTCTGTGATTCTCTCTACAGATGCTTCTCTCTTGGGGTGGGGGGGCCCACCTGGATCATCTCACAGCTCAGGGAACTTGGTCACACCAGGAGTCCCTTCTGCATATAAATCTTCTCGAGTTAAAAGCTGTCTTTTTGGCACTTCAGACATTCTCAACAGTTGTCCAAGGGAAAGTGGTGCAGATCAGAACGGACAATACCACAACCATGTGGAACATCAACAAACAAGGAGGCAGTCGGTCCTTGGCCTTGTGCACAGAGGCCATGAAAATTTAGTCTCTAGCTTATTCCCCTGCAGGCTTCCCTGATGGTTGTGCACCTCCCAGGAAAGGACAACATTCTAGTAGATGCTCTCAGCAGGATTTCTTAGGGTTACCACAAATGGGCCCTGAATCCTGTCATTCTTCAAGTCATTTTCAGGAGATGGGACACCCCAGAAATAGATCTCTTTGCAGCCCCAGACAATCATCAACTCCCTCTGTATTGCTGCAGGATGCTCTTCTACTAGATTGGACAAACAAGTTTCTGTAGGCATTTCCTCCTTTTCCTCTGATATTCAAGGTCCTGTTAAAGATCAGGTCCTGGCTTTGCAAGGTGATTATGGTTGCTCCAGACTGGGCCAGACAGCCTTGGTATCCTTTTCTGTTGTCACTGTCAGTAACACTGCCCTTGTGTCTTCCCAGGCAGTACAATCTCCTCACCTCCTCTCAGGAGGGGATTCTGTACCCCAACCTTCAGACTCTCAGGCTCAAGGCCTGGCCCTGGAAGAGTTAGAATATGCAGGTTTGCATCTGTCCCATTCAGTCTTGGATATTTTAAAAGTTATCAGGAAACCTGCCACTAGGAAGACATAAACCTCCAAATGGAAGAGGTTTGGTTTCTGGTGTTCCAGTAGGCATATTAAGCCAGAGCTGGCTGACATTGCCACTGTTCTGGACTATTTGGTGCATCTTAACAGTTTAGGCCTCCAGCCTACTACTCCTAAGGTACACTTGGTAGCTGTGTCTGCTTTTCTCTCAGCTGGTAAGGCCTCTTCCCTAGCTTCTCATCCAGTGTTCAAGTTCTTCAAACTCTTGGTCCATTTCAGTCCTCCCTTCTGGGAGCCTACTCCTTCTTGGGATCCGAACATCTGTATTGCACAGCTTATGCAGATCCCTTTTGAACCTTTATCTTCAGCTGAACTGAAATATTTGACTTGGAAAACTGTATTTCTAGTAGCCATTACCTCAGCTAGGAGGATCAGTGAACTACAGGCCTTATCAGTGGAACCTGATTTCATTTCCTTTCATAGGGTAAGGTGGACCTTCACACCAATAGAAAGTTTCTTCCCAAGGTGGTGTCAGACTTTCATCTGAACCAGTCTATGTCCCTGCCTGTCTTTTTCTCTGATCATTCTTCCTCTGGAGAGAGGAGGCTACACAGTCTAGATGTGAAAAGGGCTCTCAGTTACTATATTGAGCACACTAAAGCCCATAGGAAGGATTGTTCTCAATTATTTCTCACTTATGGTGAGGTGGGAAAGGGCAAGCCTGCTACCAAGAGGTCTATTGCCAGGTGGATTGTCTCTTGCATTCAGGTCTGCTATTCTAAACTTGGGAAGGAGCCACCCTCAGGCCTGAGGGCTCACTCTACCAGAGGTACAGCTGCTTCTATCGCAGCAGCTAGAGATATACCATTAGTGGAGATATGTAAAGCAGCTACCTGGAAATCTGTTCACATCTTTACCAAGCATTACTCTTTGGACATTCTGTCACGAAGTAATGCTAGGTTTGTCATAGCTGTGCTGCAGAGCTTGTTCCCAAAATAGGTTCTCTAACTCCCTCCTACAAGGGGGTACTGCTTGGTAGTCTGCATATAGTCAGAATACAGCAAGACTTCATGTTGTTTGAAGAAAACATTACTCACCATAGTAATGTTGTTTTTTCTAATGGAGTCTTGCTGTGTTCTGATCTCCCTCCCTGCCTCCCCTCCTGTAACCTAGTAGTTTTGGGATGTGGTGGGGCAGGTACAGTGCTGCACCCCAGAGGTGTACTGGTCATACCCCCATCTCTTAGGGGGTTTCTGTTTGTTACTAAGCTTTTTAGTAAACCACTACCTGTTGTGTTGTGTTCTTTTTGGGTGTTCTCGGCTTGAGTCTTCTGACCCTAAAGCTTTGTTTTGCCATTTGGCACAAAATTTTGGAAACAATTTCTTCCTTTGAGTTAGTTTAGTGCTCGTAAGAATCTGACAGTTACACTTCAGAGTACCACAGACAGAGGTTTGAAAACCGAGCTCGAGCTCAACATTCTATACCTTTGCATAGAGTTAACCCTTTATTCTCCGGGGCAGTTCAAGTGCTGGGGCTAACTGCATATAGTCAGAATACAGCAAGACTCCATTAGAAGAAACAACATTACTAGGGTGAGTAATTTTTTGTACTCCCCATTCTCTACCTCAGAAACCTGAACAAGTTCATAGATCAAGAGAAATTCAAAATAATTTCTCTGGTGTCTCTGCTTCACTTCCTGAAGCCTCAGGATTGGTTAGCTTCCCTGGATATGCAGGATGCATACCAGCATATACTAGTACACCCCAGCCACCACTGATACCACCAATTCATTGTGCTGGGGAAGCATTACCAGTTCAGAGCCTTGCCTTTTGGGCTGTCCTCGGCACCTTGAGTAGTCACAGAGTGCCTCGCAATACTCACAGCACACCTCAGGAAACAAGAACTCCAGATTTGCCCTTATCTGGATGGTTGGCTGATAGCCAGTCTGTCCAGGCAAGAGACAGAACAGGCAGCAGCCACAGCCTCTCAGTGCCTTACCTCCAGAGGGATTCTGCTGAATCTAGAGAAGTCTCAGCTCAAACCCTCACAGCAGCTGCTGTGTTCGTAGGATATCTGGATACAACCAATGCCTGGGCCTTCCTTCCAGAAAGCAGAATGCAGGTGGTCCTGCAGATGGCATGCTACATAATGGAGCGAAAATATGTTCAAGCCTGTGCTGAACATTTTGGTACCTTTTGTAATGATGGGGCGCACAAATAAAGCCCAGGCAAGCAGCTCTAAGTCTCAGCCCCAAGAGACACTTCCACTGGCAGACGTAGCAGCCAAATCTAGTGGAGAGACAGATCCGCTATGGAAGGTCTTACAAAAATCCATGAAGGTCAAGTCAATACTTACTTGTTTCATAGAGCAGGATGCAAAAATTGAGGTGACCACCAAAACAGCGACTGCAGCAGAATTAACAGCAGTAAAAGTGATATCTGCAACTACCAAAATCATTCAAGAAAATGCTAAACTGAAGTACAGGTTGGAAGCGCCTGAAAATGCACAGAGGGCCTCCAGTGTGCGCATGGTGGGCCTGCCAAAACACTGCGAGGGAGAGAGTCTTTTAGACTTTTTAACAGGATGGCTACCAGAAGCACTCCATCTGGAAATGGAGCTAATAGCTGACAATTTTCAGAAAGCCTACCAGATTTATCCCCGATCAGCTCCAAGCACTGCTTTGCTATCCAGAACTGTTCTTTTGGTCACCACCAGCCCAGCCATATGAGAACATCTCCACCAGGCAGTCAGAGAGGCAGACACCTTCAACTTCCAGGGCAGCACGGTCCATCTCTTCCCTGACTTATCCTATGCAACACGTACTAGGAGAAAGAGGCTTGACAGGGTACGAGCTAAGCTTCGGAGTTTGGGGGTAGCTCACTCGCTACTCATGCTTGCCAGACTGTGGGTTCATTACGGAGGCCAAATATTCCAGTACACAGACCCAGAAGAAGGGGGAAGAAACGCAAGCCATTGCATGAGAGTTGGACCGATCCAGACCACAAGAGTCCTCGGATTCTGAAGATGCCACCTGAACTCTGGGTTAATGGGTCAGTACTTTTGTTTGCCTGATTTAAAAAGTATTTCTAGGCACTGTACAATTATTACTTTTGAAAGTTTCATGGTTATCTAAAGTGACCTTATTGTTAGAACTAAGTGGATTCCAGTTTTCCACAGAATTTCTTTCTCTTTTTATTACTATATTGTTGCTGAAGGGCACTGTTATTATTATTATAATAAATTGAGAATTTAGTTATCCCTGAAACATAACTTAAAGTTATATTGTCCTAATAAGGGTAACCTTCTGTTTGGGAATGAAGTTGCTATTATTGTATTACTGTAATTTATTTGCTGTCTTTACTTAGAATTGTTTTTGGGCTGTTGAAAATTTAAAAAGTAGTGGTGGTGTATTTCTTTGCTGTCTTTAATTGCTGCAAATTTTCGTCTCCCCCCCCCCTTCCCCCAACTCTTAATTATATGCCCTGTTAAATCTGATTGACAGGAGCTAAACACAGGGGATAGTAAGGGGTGTGGACTAGGAGGGGCATAAGGGGAAGAAGCCCACCCTCAGCACGACAAGTGTTTTGACTCATTTATTTATTTATTGGTTTATTTTCTTTTTTTAAAAAGAAAAGTATCTGAGGATCAGTGGCAGGATTTTTAGGACAGTAAATTAATAAAAAGGGAACTAGGAGAGCTTCAGTAACAGATAAGTAGTGGAATTGCAGTATAATGTGGGAAGTGGTGCAATGTAGTGGCTGTGGGGTAGCCATATTCAGGCAGACCTTCTGGACACTGAGGTGCTGCCCTATCTGCATGCATCTCTCTGGACTGCGGGATGAGGTAGCCAGACTCAGAGCAGAAGTAAACTGGGTCAGAGTACCATCACCCCTATCCAGAGACCACCCAGTCCAATGCAACTGCCTCAAGGATACCGAGCGAGGAACACTTGGATGACAGTGGGCTCAGGAGGGTTAGAGCGGTCAGGCAGAGCACATCCCAGATCCTATTCCACTCAAGAACTCGTATGCCACACTGGCAAATGGGGACAACCAAATAGAGGTGCCCAGAGAAGTGGAAGGAAAGGATGTGGAGGCTAGCCAAGGAGGTGACCTCAGCGGGGACAGCAGTGGACCCCAGAGGAGGAGGAAGTGAATCCTGGTGGGGAACTCCATCATAAGAGGGGTCCAGCTAGGAACACAGGAGGGGGAGGACAGGGAGGTGAGGTGCCTACCAGGTGCCACGGCATGGAGGGATGGAAGGAAGATCCTGGGGATCACTGGGAAGGCAAGACAGGAGGGTGAGCTGGATGTCATTATCCACCTAGGTACTAGTGACCTGGCAAATGGGGAGCCAAAGGAAGTTCAGGAAGAGTTTAGGAAATTGGGGAGGGGTCTCAAGCAAGTCGCTACTTCTGTCACTTTCTCAGAGTACTACTCATGAGGCGAGGAGAGCATAAGGTGCATGCACCAGGCACTTTAACTCATGGTTGAGGAACTGGTGCTGTGAGGAAGGGTTTGGATTCATTTGGTGACTGGGGATCCACCCAGACGGATGGAGGTTTGTTCAAGCCTGGACGGCCTGCATCCATCCTGAGGGAATCAAGCACTCAATGATGTTTAAATGCTACATTGACAAGCATTTAAACTAGCAAAGGGGATACTGGCCAGCAAGGAGGGTACCTACTTGGCTCATCCCACAGCTAGCAGTGGAACCAGTGAACCAGAGGAGTGGCTGTCTCTACAAAGCAGTGTGCAAAGATGGAGAAATAGCCTCAAGAGGTGGATCGGAGAAAAGGGCAAAATTTAGCAGAAGGGCAGACAGCAAGGAGAACCAGGATAAAGGACAACCAAGGAAGGGGCTGGAGTAATACAGCGAAACAGTCTAGGAGGTCAAATCATGGAAAGCCATATGTGCCAATGCCAGGAGCCTTAGCAACAAGATGGAAGATCTGGAGGCTGTCATGGTGCAGTCAGACCTGGACATTGTGGCCATCACTGAAACCTGGTGTAATGATAACCACGACTGGGAGATGGCCATACCTGGCTACAACATATTCAGAAGAGACAGGGCAGGTAGAAAGGGAGGAGGAGTGGCACTGTATGTGAAAAATGACATAAGGGCCACAGAGATCCAGGAGGAACAAAATGGGGGAGAGATACTATGGGTTAAGCTGGAAAGGAAAATGGGGCCAGCCATCCACACAGCTGTGGTCTATAGACCACCAGCCCAGGAGGAAGAAACAGATAGGGAGCTGATGCTAGTCATCCAAAGGATGGCAGACAAGGGTGAGGTAGTACTGGTTGAGACTTCAATATTCCAGACGGGACTGGAGCATCCCAGCAGCAGCATCAACTAGGAGCAGATTTATCATGGACTCCCTTCAGGGTGCCTTCCTCAAGCAACTGGTCATGGAACCAACTCGGAAGAAGGCAATGCTGGACCTTGTGCTCACAAACAGGGACAGTGTGATGGGGGTAACAGTGGGGGAGCACCTGGGGAACAGTGACCACCAGTCATTGTGGTTTGAAATCACAGAAAGAGCAGAACCAAACCACACAAAAACACGTATACTGGATTTTAGGGGGGCAGACTTTGGGAAAATGGGGAGATACTTGAAAAGAGGCATTAAGGGAAATGGGACAGGAATCAGGGTTGAGGAACAGTGGGCAGTATTTAAAATGGGGATTACCAGAGCAACAGAATTATGCATTAAGCAGGTTAGCAAGAGGAAAAGGAAGAGGATACCATTATGGTTTTCCAAAGAGGTAGCAAAGAAAGTGAAAGCCAAAAAGATTGCATTCAGGCAATACAAAAAGACACAGGCATAAGGGGATAGGGAGAAGTACCAGGAGAAGCAAAGGGAGGCAGGGAGGTTATTAAGGGAAGCCAAAGCTCAGACAGAAGAACACATTGTAAAATCAGTGGGTAGAGGGGACAAAACCTTTTACAGGTACATAAGTGAAAAAAGAAAGGCAAAGGGAGGGGTAGTGAGACTGGAGCGGGAGGATGGGGGCCACGTGGAGGATGACAACAGTAAAGCTGACATATTGAACAGGTATTTCTGCTCAGTCTTCACTGAGGAAGAGGAGCGTAATGGGTCTGAAGGGAGTACAAGGGGTGAGAATGGTGCAGAAATGGACACAAGTCCCTTTACTCGAGAAGGGTCCTGAAGAACTGGAAGTAATAAGAGTTGATAAAGCAATAGGGCAGATGGGGTGCACCCAGGGTCCTTAAGAGCTAGAGGTGGTGGCTGAACCTCCTGGCTATCCTGTTTAGCGATCACTGGAAACAAGGGAGGTACCCAAAGACTGGAGGACAGCAGATGTAGTCCCCTTATACAAAAGTGGGAACAAAGAGGAAGAGAAACTACAGACCAGTCAGCCTCACCTCGGTAGTGGGGAAGATCATGGAAGCACTACTGAAGGAGAGACTGGTGGAACATCTGGTTGTCAATGGACTACAGGACCCAGGGCAGCGTGGTTTCACCAGAGGGTGGTCATGTCAGACCAACCTCATTGAATTCTTTGACTGGGTGACTAGGGAGGTGGATCAGGGGAGGGCAGTGGACATGGCCTATCTGAACTTCAGCAAGGCCTTTGACACTGTGTCACATAGAAGACTATTACACAAACTGGGGAATATGGGTGCGGGCAGGACAGTAGTGTGGTGGGTAGGTAACTGGCTGGGCGGCAGGACACAGAGGGTGGTGGTAAATGGCTGTCACTCCACAGAGGGAAGAGTGACCAGTGGGGTACCACAGGGATCAGTGCTGGGACCGGTCCTATTCAACATCTTCATCAGTGACATTGCGCAGGAGCTAGAAGGCAGAATTTCACTGTTCGCTGATGACACAAAGCTCTGTAACAGAGTAGACACACCAGAGGGTGTAGACAGAATGAGAAGGGACCTGCAGAAACTTGAAGAATGGTCATGGGTTTGGCAGTTGAAATTCAATGCAAAGAAGTGCAAGATAATGCACATGTGGCACAAAAACCCTGGCACAATATATCAGTTGGGGGTGAGGATATAGCATGCACCAAGCAGGAAAGGGATCTTGGGGTTATCATCTCTGATGACCTCAAGGTAGGGAAACAGTGTGACAAGGCAGCAGGTAAAGCAAATAGGATGCTGGGATGCATAGGCAGGGCATCACCAGCAGGAAAAGGGAGATCATAATTCCACTATATAAGACACTAGTGAGGCCCCACCTGGAGTACAGTGTACAGTTCTGGAGACCTTACCTACGTAAGAACATAGACAAGGTAGAGAAGGTTCAGAGGAGGGCAACAAAGATGGTACATGGATTGCACCACAAGTCCTATGAGGACAGGTTGTAGGAACTGAATATGTACTCCCTTGAGGAGAGGAGGGAGAGAGGGGATATGATAGAGACATACAAGTATCTTACAGGGAGGAACAGGGTGCAGGAATACACTATTTTTAAGCGAAAAAGATGTTCCAGGACTAGAGGGCATGGGATGAAGTTGGAGGGAGAGCGATTCAGAGGAAGCGTGAGGAAGAATTTCTTCACAGAGCGATGTGGTGTACAAGTAGAACACCTGCCAGAGGAAGTGGTGGGGCTGAAACAATCACGGCATTTAAGAATGCACGGGATAGACATAAAGGAATTCTGGAGGTCAGGGGTAAAGGGCAACAGACTTCTAGGAAAACATAAACTGAACTTACAAGCTCAAATGGGCAGACTGGGTGGGCCACAGACCCTTATCTGCCGACATTGTCTATGTATCTATGTATTATAATCTTTTTTAGGATTTGAGGTTACCTGGCGTTATAAGTATATGGCTTTATCTATGCATTATTTCTGGAGAGTAGAGGCTGTTATTTCTGGACACTAACTATAAGTTGTATAAACATTTGATCTGGGGTCATAACAACACTGTTTTTTGTGGAGTATTTACGGACAAATATTTTCTTTGGTTGGACCACCCATAGTCGTGTAGGGTGCAGCATCTCTTGACTATCCACTGGACTTTTCTTTTCATAGTGGAATACCCCATATGTGAAATCCAGATTGTTTAGATTAAATATTACTGTCACATTTAATGTATTGTTGGATTGAGATTTAAGATGTCTGACATGAGTAAATCATATGTAATCCTTTAACTACAAAACAATAAAATATAACTTAAAAAATGACTCCAACTTAACAGAGGCTGATCCTCATGAGTGGTCACTTGCTCTGGACATCGTGAGATTGCTATTCAATGAACGGGGCATCCCAGACGTGGACCTTTTTGTGTCCCCAGTCAATGCCAAACTGCCTCGATTCTGCTTCAGAAATCCAGGATGTGGCATTTTCTGTCAGGATGCATTCAGACTGCATTGGCAAAATCTTTTTCTACATACATTCCCACCAGTCCTTTTAGTGCATAGGGTATTGCTCAAACTGGAGGCACACAGGGGCAAGAAGATATTGGTAGCCCCCTGCTGGCCTCGACATATATGGTTTCCTCTGTTGAGCACACTGTCAGCAAACAGAGGGTCCTTCTACTCTGGACAGACTTACTGACTCAGGGTCTTCTGGTCAGTCCCAACCTACCTACACTCCTTTCAGCTTCAGGCCTGGCTCCTGAAGAGAGACAACTGAATGGATACAAGGTTTCTCAGAGGTTTATTGAAATACTTCTGGCTGCCCATAAACCTTCCACTCGGAAGACTTACATAGCCAAGTAGAAAACATTTTCCATTTGGTACTCCAAAACCCATATGGACCCCTTTCAGTGTGCACCTGACAAAGTTCTGGAGTACTTGCTGGACCTTTCTGATGCTGGCCTGCAGTATTCCAGTCATAATCTGCTTGTGCCATCTCTGCATACGTCTAGCCCATTGATACCCTCTACCTGGCTCATCTGCCACTCTTCAAGAAGCTCAGGAAGCCAGTGGCTGCATAGGACATCATCTTTGTGCTGGATATGCTCACTTTCATAAACCCTTTGAGCTCCTTGCGACATGTGAGCTAAAGTGTTTTACTTGGAAAGCAGCTTTCTTAGTGGCCATCATCTCAGCTCACAGAGTGCCTGAGATCCATGCCTTAGTCACAGATCCTCCAGTATACTGTTTCCACAAGGACAAGATAGTTCTCCACACACATCCTAAGTTCCTTCCCAAAGTGGTGTCAGAGTTTCATGCATTCTCCATTCTTTGGCTGTTATGAAGCTCCTAAATTTTATCTGGACAGAACTAAGGACTACAGGCAATCCAAGAGATCTTTGTCTCCATTGATCCCAGTCGAAGGGACAGCCTGGTACAGTCAAGTGCATTTCTGCCTGGATTGTGAGCTATCTACACTATTGCTATGCCATGGCGCAGGTCAAGCTGGAAGGTCAGGGACAAGCCCCAACCCCCAAAGCAGTTGCCACATCCCTGGTAGAGATCCGCTGTGTGCCTGTTGGTGATTTTTGCAGAGCTGCAACTTGGAGCACAGTGCACACTTCTGTTAGGCACTATGCATTGGTTGTCTGTGCTAGGCAGCATGCCACTTTTGGCAGGACTGTCCTGAATGGACTTGTTTTCTTAGTGAGCCCTCGGCTGCTACTGCCGTAATCCGGGGGATGTTGTCTGAGCTTGGTACTTTGACCCACTAGTGTGAGTCATTGGTGAAAATTGATTCCTGGAAGATATGAGAATTACATGCTCACTGTAACTGTTGACCTTACAGAAATATCTTCACCATTGATTTACATGCCCACCCACCGTCTCCGGGACTCACTCTAGTCTGTTTATTGATGCTCACCCCTTGTTCTTGGATTGGGCTGTGAAGACACTATGTTACTGGTTTGTTAACCCTTCTTACACTGGTCATCAGGGTTATCTTATACCTTTAGGTTTAGTGCATAAGTACTAGCTAGATTATTCTGCACCTCCTCAGTAAAAAAGGTACTGAGGCAGTTGAAGATCGGTGCCGAGGTAAGCCATGCAGCACCAGCCAGTCTCATGTTTCCAAGCATGCATGCAGTTTACCTTAGTGCTAGCCCTTCTGAAAAATGCTGGCTCTTGTAGGGCACTAGTGCAGCCAGCTCAGACTCATTCATGTGAATCAGTGGTGAAGATTTTCCTAGAAGATCAACAATCACAGTGAGTACGTAATTTTAATTTCTTCTAATCAGTGTTTTCATCTGATTACCACTACCCTCCTGCCTCACCTCTTAGGTATAGGTGATTCAGTAGTGCTTCATCAGTTTAAATTTTTTTCTTATTTTTATTTCAGTTTGAAAATTAGTTGAAGTTTTACATTTTCATTATTAAAAATTGTTTATTGCATAAGTATGCATTGGTTTACTGGACCTTCTGGTTCTTTACTGTTAATTGATCTGGCAGTTGGGATTCAGAGGGCATGAAATCAGTGCTAGGATTGGTTCAAAGCTTGATGGATGTTCCGGGGCTGACAGCATGTGTAGGTTATCTGCTTTAAGTTTTATTCGAACGAAAAATTGATAGAAGAAGGGATAGTTTTAAGGCAGCTAACTTTTTCACTCAGGGCAGGAACAATAGATTCAGCTGGACCAGGGCAGGAACATTGAAACATTTTTAATAAAACAGTTCAAACAGGAAACTAAAACATAACAGTCAGTTAACGTGTCTTTTCTGGAATTTTTATAGGGCCCAGAATACTATTTCACTGTTGTTGTATGTAACAGTTACATTAAAAGTTGGCTCGGAGCATGCACAAGAGTTTGAGAACATTCGACCTCATAATGGTGGTGTTGTGATGTCACATAAATAGTCCCATTTACTCGGACTGTTTCTACACCAGAGTAGATGAGTTTGGAGAGCCACACTGGTGTACATTTGCATGTATAAACTGCGCAGGTACCAAACTGATGTGACTTTTCTTCTCCCCTCCCAAACAGAGGAGCTGAACTGGTGTTGGGGGTGTCAAGTGCTATGTAAATGGCTGCCACTGTTCACCTCACTGCCTGAGGGTAATTTAGCATTACGACACACTGGAAACTCCTTGCAGGATGTTCTCCACAATGCAGTTCCCAAGACACTGGAGTGGAAGCCAATGTGTCCTTAAAGAGCAGGTTTATACATATGACCACTCTCTCCCCCCTTAACTGGTTTAGTAGCTTACCCTCTGGTTTAGTCATCCTTCTAAGGGTGAAATTTTCTACACAGTAATTTTTTTGTTTTAATCCTCGTAAAATTGGATCGCTGGACCTGCAGCCAAAACTCCCCAACTTCCTATACTGGAGGCACGCCCCCATGCCGCCACGTTTCATGATGTCAGTACTGGAACTGCGCGAGGGTGCACTCGATAGACTGTATAGGGGCCAGTTTCTACGTGAATTTTTAAACACTTTTAAGTGCCAGTTTTGATAAAGGAATGCCACCGCTCCACTGACAAGGTCCCTGTGCACTGCCTCCCCCTGAACAGAGCTACTTTGCATCCTCGACTTCCTCCTCCGAGGAAGAGGATATCTCCACACCCATTTGCTGATTATTACAATTATCAGCAGTTCCTCTCAAGGATGCACTTTACCTTCCCTGTTTTGTAGGTCACAGTCTTGTGCATGTGACACTGTCCTTCCTTGGGGAGTACAGCTCAGAATCCACAGTGATCCCTCTATGGCCTCTGTCTTTCTTGGAAGAGTCACACAGTGTCTGGCAGTTTCCCTCCTCCTTCTCTGTTCCAACCCCAAGAGACTGCCAGCACAGGTACAGCGCACACATACACACACACACACAGGTCTCCAGGAGCTATGTCCCATCCTTCCTCGGGTCTGGAGTGGCTGGATACCCCTCTGGGCATCGTTGCCCTGAGCAAGACTGTCCCCCAGAATTTGACTCGGCTGAGTTTGATCGCAGGGGGAGGAGAGTTTTCTTCGCGGTGCATCTCCTCTTGTCTATATCTGCTCATCAGGCACATCAGGTAGCTTATGCAAGGCACCTGTGGGCCACACTGAGGTAGATCCTCATGGCCTTGCCTGAAGAGACACCAAGCGAGGGCATCTTATGACGCCAAGGCAGTAGCCTCCAGGTTAGGAGGAACAGTGGTCTGCATCAGGCAAATGGCATGGCATTGTCTGTCCTGGTTGTCACCCTTGGCCTGGCATATGGTGATTGCCTCGCCTTTCTCGGGGGGGGTGGCTGTTTCTTCTCCCGCAGGGTCAGGCATGTGCTGTCGTGGCACCTTCCCTCTCCTGGGCAACAGGAGTCTCGATCTGCCCCTGACCAATCTCAGGTCTCGCCAGACTCATGAGAGCCCCCTCCTCTTGTGTCTTTCCCCCACAGGAGGCTGAGGGAGGTTCCTTCCCTTAGGTTGATGCCAGCACCACCTAGGTGGTGCATGGTACTCACCCAACAGTAATGAATGGTGAAGATTGATTTCTGGAAGATATGACAGCATGGGGTAGAGAAGCAGATAATTAACTGGGTAAGGAGCTGGCTTGCTGGATGGACCCAAAGGGTTCTAGTAAATGGTTTACTCTCAGAGGAAAGAGATTTGACCAGTGGAGTGCCACAAGGATCAGTGCTAGGACCGTTACTATTCAACATATTTATTAGTGACATCTCAGAGGGACTAGAGGGTAAAGCGAGTGTGTTCACAGATGACACCAAAGTAGGCAACAGGGTAGATACACCAGGGGGAGTGGAGAAAATGAAGGCAGACCTAAAAGCCCTAGAAATGTGATCGAAAATGTGGCAACTAAATTTCAGTGCCAAGAAGTGCAAGGTCATGCACATTGGAAAGATCAACCCAGGAGGGGATTACTACCAAGAGGGACAAAAACTGGAATCCACCAAATAGGAAAGAGATCTGGGAATCATCATCACAGATGATCTGAAAGTGTCAAAACAATGTAACAAGGCAACACTGAGAGCAAGTGGGATGTTGGGGTGCATAGGCAGGGGGATTACCAGCAGAAAGAAAGAGGTCATTCTGCCACTCTATGGATCTCTGGTGAGGCCACACCTGGAATACATCGTACAGTTCTGGAGACTGCATCTTAAAAAGAATATCAACAGACTTGAAACAGTGCAGAGGAGAGCAACAAAAATGATACAAGGCTGCACAACAAAACCTATGAAGAGCATCTGCATGACTTAAATATGTATTCCCTGGAGCAGCGAAGGAGAGAGAGAGACATGATTGAGACCTTCAAGTTCCTGAATGGTATAAACAAGGTGCAGATCCAGGACCTGTTCCAAACAAGGAATCACTCAAGAATAAGGGGACACGTCATGAAGATGGGGGGGGGGCAAATTCAGAAGTAACACATGAAAAGTTTTCTTTACTGAGAGAGTGGTGGATGCGTGGAACCCCCTTCCAAAGGAGATAGTGGAGGCAGAAATGGTAGGAACCTTTAAATGTGCATGGGATAGGTACAAGGGCACCATAACACTGAATAGCAGCTAATAGGAGGGGGTTAGGCTCGTGGGCAGACAAGATAGACTGGATGTTCCCCTTCTGCCAACACTTGCTATGTTTCTATGAAAATTACATACTCACCGTAATTCTTGATCTTCAAGATATCTTCACCATTCATTACTGCTTCCCACCACCTTCCCCTTCATGACCAAACCTCTGGGCAGCGCCACCTCCTGTTGGCCTTCTCCCTTCTCTGGGGCCATTCCTGCTGGCACCTCTTGGGTCTTCTGGGACCTTATTCAAAGAAAAGGGCCTTTACCTTAAGTTCTAGAGGAGAAGAATCACATTTATATAGTGCTTTTCATACACAGTATCAGCGCTTTACAAGCAATGCTAGACTGGTAGTGAGGTGACTGAATGTGTGGTGGTGGCCATATCACATAATCACCACACACAGCCTGGATAATTGCATGAACCGGTTTATGGGAAGGGAATGTTGGCCAGGACACTGGGAGGCGTTCCCTGCTTTTTCTGAAGAGTGCCGTGGGTTCTTTTACTTCCACCTGGACAGCCACCAGGGGCAACACCAGGATGGGCAGAAGGACCTCGGTTTAACATCTCATCCAAGGGCAGCACACCCCAGGTAAGCGCCCCCAATACTGCACTCGGATGCCAGCAATTTTTGGTGCAAGTCCAATCCCAGTGTGGGACGGGGAACCCCACGACCTTCTGATCAGAGGCAGATGTGCTACCAACTGAGCCACACTGGCACCAGAGACGGGCAGGGATGTCTTGCCTTTTCTAGTTCAGGCCCTTGGGGCTCCACGTTGCCCATGTTTCGGAGGGCTCCAGGCACCCTTTTTGCTGGAGCCTTTATAAATCCCAGCACTTCAAATTTGGGGCAGTATTCTGTTCCTAACATCATACCAGCCTACAATGCACGCCTTGTCATGGGGAACTCTTCTGAAGCTCACCTCTTTTGGTATGCTTTTGAACTCTCAGTCTTCATGAGCCCTGGGGGCCTTCATATCTTCCCCCCTTTCGGGTACCTTTCAGGGCCCTCTCCACCTTGGCTACCTTAGGCAGTTGATCCAGGCAGGGTCCCCGTGGAGCTTCCTCTTTCAGAGATGCTCTGTACCCTACATAGCAATTTGGAGGACTCAGACTCTCTCTATTACCTCCTGCCACTTCAGACATAGTGGTGGTGGAGCTGCCTTGCAGGGATGCACCTTTACTGGCTGGAGATGTGCTTGATACACTCATTGGTCAGGTGCACCTCCATGTCCATGGGGACACTGCCTCAGATGTGTTCTCTGACCCCTTGAAACATAGACTTTGACGGCAGATAAGGACCACTAGGCCCATCTAGTCTGCCTATTGCCCTACCTACAGGATAGGCCGCCGATCCTAGTTAACCAACAGCCTATATCTTCCTGCCCACCACAAGAATTGCCTTATGTCTGTCCCATGCATTCTTGAGATTCTCCACAGTTTTAGACCCACAACTTCCTCAGGAAGGCTGTTCCATGCATCCACTACCCTCTCTGTGAAATAATACTTCCTCATTGCCCTGAACCACCCTCCTTCTATCTTTAAATTGTGTCCCCTTTTTCTTGCAAGTCTCTTTTTCTAAAAGATGCTACCCTGTTGGACTTTGTTGATTCCTTGAGGCACTTGAAAGTTTCTATCATGTCCTTGAAGGGAGAGGAGAGAGAGAAAGCGAGAGAGAGAACACCCTCACTGGAATACCATGCCCCAGTCCTCGGCTGGGTCTTCCCTGTAAAAAAAGGGGCACAGAGAAAGCGTGATCTTACTTTGAGAGGGCTCTTGCAGTAGGTAATTACATATAGGACTGGCGTCGGCAGGTGGCAGGACCCGCGGAAGAATTTCTAGCTAGCGGCCCTGGTGAGGGACACGCCCCGTCAGGTGACCGGGCGTCAGGAGATGTCGGTATAAAGGGGCGGTCCCTGGCCGCCTTCAGTTCTTTCCACCGTTAGCTCATGCAGCACCTCGCCAGAAAAGTTTTTTGCGTCAGCCTACCCGTCGGTTTTACGAAATATTTTGATTTTTTGGTCAACGTCAGGTCATCATCGGTGTATGTGCGTCACCTACAACCTCCGAGCACAAAAATAAGTGCGACTCGTGCAGCGCCCTAACTCCTGCACAAGACGGCCATTCCTGTGCCTAGGCCTCAATCACCCAGTCGAGAAGTGCCAGCACTGCCTCAGCTTCAACGCGGCTACCCAGAAAAGGCGGCAGCAATCACTGGAAGCCCACATTTTGAAGAAAAAGATGAGTTCGTTGGAGAAGGAGCTCAAAAAACTGAGGCAGGCTTCCACTTCCCCCGAAGGCCATCGGAAGAAGAAGGATAAGGAGAGGCACCGGGACAAGGGCTCCTCTATCGCGTCTCCCTCGGGAGCCACCGGGTCTCAGGTGACGTCCCCTCCGGGGGACCGCTCCTCGACAGCCGCCTCGGAGGTTTCCGAGGGGGCGTCAGCCCGCCTGTCTGGCTCGTGCTCGGGCCTTTCAGGTGCCTCCGGGCAATTGGAGGCCTCCGCCCCTGGTTCGGCTGCAGGTTCACGGCCTACTGGCATGGGCGACTCTGGTATGCCGGGTGTCGGCTTCTCCGACGTCTGTGCAGAGAAAGCCGGTAAGACGCACGACCCTTTGGGGCGGCGCGCGGCCCCTCTCCCACTGGACCAGGCCGATCCTTCTCCTCGGTCTGCTTCCAGTGAAGGCTCCCATAAGTCGGACGCCGGCTCCTCCGGCACCAGCTGTAGAACCGCACGTCGGTTCGTCCAACGTCCGGTCAGCGACTGAACTGACGATGGACCTCCCTATGTCCATCGTCCCCGGTTCTCTGCAGCCTTCGCTGCCGTCTGGGGACCCAGAGTCCCCCCAGCCCGACCCCAGGGATTTTTCCCCTCCATCCCCGGGCGACGCTGGGGACCTTCCTCCGTCGGACCGTCCTCCTGTAGGTGCGCTGGATCTGATGTCAGCTCCCCCGACATCGGCCCTGATGCCGGTTTTACTGACTCTGGCTGACATCCCGCTTCCGGATGTCGCCCTACCGCCAGGCCCTCCGCCCTCCAGGCCCTCCAACTTGGATCCGCCTGTGAGGCCACTGGCCAGGCCGTCTGCTCCGGCAGCTCCTCTGGCTCCTGGGTACCCTTCGTCCTATCCAACGCTGACATACCCGGGACCACAGTATCAGGCGCCGCAGTACCTGATGCCAGTCTTTCCGACGCCGCAGTACCCAACGCCACAATACCTGACACTGGGCTATCCGCAGCTGGGTTTTGGATACTCTCCATATGGGTACAACCTGTATCCTTATCCCCCGCCTCCTCCTCCTCCACCGCCCCCACAGCTGGCGATGGACTTGCAGGAGACTCTGGCCTCCTGGTGGGCTGAGGCCAAGGCTCAGCTCACCAGGAGGTCGGGCCACCCTACGACAACGAGTGCCATCTCAGGTTCTCATACATCCGAGGCACACTCCCCTCACCACCTTCGGACTCAGGGTTCTCCCATCTGGGTCCAGAGGGGGCAGGACACTCTTCCGGGGGCTTCCCAAGGGTCCGTTCCTCCTGGTCGGGAAAGGGTCTTTTCCTCTTTCCTCCTCTTCACCCTCGGACTCCTCCTTATTCCTCCAATGGTTGCTCGAAGGCGGCGAAGAGCCACGCTGTCCTTGGAAGCCCAGGCCAAGGACACCTCCGAAGTCTCCTCTGGAAGATCCTTCTTTTACAGAGTTGCTAAGGAAAATCCAAGAGGTTCATCAGTGGCACTCTTTGGAACCAGATCCTCAGTGTTTGAAACTCGCTGAGCATCTGGATCTGCCCGTGACAGCTCCTACTTTGGTGCCACCCTGGATAGAGCTTCACGCCGACCTTGTTACCACTATCTGGAAACAGCCGTCGGGTCTAGCCCCACTTCCACGGAAGTTGAATAGGCTTTACCAGGCTCCCTGAGGGTGTTGATTTTCTAGATTCTCACCCTCGTGCTGCCTCTATCGTGATTAGCGCTGCTCACGGCCAGTCGGCCAACCCAGAACATCTCAGCTCGTCGCCACCTGACAAAGAATCCCGCCTACTGGACCTGTATGGAAAGAAGATCTTTGCTTCCTCCACGCTGGGGATTAGGGTCCTGAATTATTTCGGCCATATGGGGGACTACCAGAAGGCCATTCTGACTCAGGTGGAAGCCAAACTGGACTCCTTGCCAGACTCCCAAGTCAAGCAGGAGTTGGCTGATCTTGTCCGCTCTGCACATTCTGCCAGTCGACACATGCTTTGTGCGACCTACGATGCAGTGGACACTGCTGGACGGAGCTCAGCGTTTGCCATAGACTTACGTCGTCATGCTTGGCTCTGCGTGTCAGGGTTGGTCCCGGAAGTGCAATCCACTATCCAGGAAGCGCCCTTCCGGGGGTCAGTGCTTTTCGGTGGTGATGTCAAGAACATCATCACCGATTTGCAGGAGAAGGGGATGGCACTGAAGTCTGTTGACTCCATGTACCGCCCCCACCAGCAGCAGCGCCGTCCCTTTCTGAGACTGAATCGGCCCAAGGCGAAACCCCAGGGAAGGCGGGCTGCAAAGCGCCGAGCCCCACAGCTGCTAAGCCCCCCCGTCCAAAAAAGCAGCGGGTGCTTCAGTTGCAGCGCTGCCCCACACTACCTGACTCCTTCCCTCTCCCACAACCTCCAGACTTCCCGGAGGAACCGGTAGGAGGGAGATTTTCCCTCCACCTTCCGGGCTGGGAGAGGATAACATCAGATTCTTGGATGCTCCAGCTGATCGCAGAGGGACACTCAATAGAGTTTCTTCAAAAACCACCTCGCCACCCCTTCTAAAGTCGTCATATTCAAGGGAACACCTTCTCTTGGCCCAGGAGGAAATTTCAGCTCTACTTCTGAAACAAGCAATAGAACCCATCCCTCTTCATCTGCAGGGGACGGGTTACTATTCCCATTTCTTCCTGGTCCCAAAGAAGACAGGAGATCTCAGACCAATTCTGGATCTCAGTTCCTTGAATCTTTTTGTGGAATACAAAAGGTTCAGGATGCTCTCGTTGCAGAACCTTCTGCCCCTCCTCCAGCTGGGTCAATGGCTGTGTGCCCTGGATATGCAGGATGCTTACCTGCACATTTCCATTCGCCCGTCTCACCCAAATATCTTCATTTTGCGTTCCAGGGGGGCCACTACCAATTCAAGTCACTTCTGTTTGGCCTGTCCTCAGCGCCCCAAGTGTTTACCAAATGCCTGGCAGTGGTAGCGGCCTACCTGCGTACCAGGGGGGTGCAGGTTTTCCCGTACCTGGACGACTGGCTCTTGGCGGCCTTGTCCAGGGAGGAACTCCTGCGCTGCCTCACCCTTACCCAGCAGGTTTTTACCTGCCTGGGTATTACCATCAACCATTCCAAGTCTCACTTGATCCCATCCCAGAGACTACAGTTTATTGGGGCAATTCTAGACATGACCATGGGCAGGGCCTTCCTGCCACCGGACAGGACATCCACCCTTCAGACTCAGATAAGTCTGTTGTCCGGCCACAGGAGGGTCAGTGCAAGGTCAGTCCTTCGCCTTCTTGGGCTCATGGCGGCTACTATCCCGACAGTTCCTCGCGCTCGACTCCACATGAGAGTTTCTCAGTGGACTCTCCGCTCCCAGTGGGATCAATTAGTGGACAACTTAGATCACCCAGTTCTAGTCTCCTCACCGATGCTTTGAGACTTGCAGTGGTAGATGGTTCGAGAAAACCTGTTTCAGGGAGTTCCTTTCTTTCGTCCTTCCCCCTCCCAGGCTGTAACCACAGATGCCTCGGGCGAAGGTTGGGGAGCCCATCTCGGTCCCCATCGGACCCAGTGCTCCTGGTCCAAGCTCGAACAAACACTCCACATCATTGTGTTTGAGCTTCGGGCAGTGTTGTACGCTCTCCAAGCCCTTCACCAATACATCCTTCCCGGCCACCTAGCTGTCCAGACGGACAACATGTGTGTGGTTTGGTACATCGACAAACAAGGGGGGACTCGGTCCTACCCTAATTGCAGGGAAACAATGAGGGTTTGGGAATGGGCAACACAACACGACCTTTACCTCACGACAGTTCATGTTCCGGGAGTTGACAACACCCTGGCAGACAAGCTAAGTCACTCTTCTGCTCTGACTCATGAGTGGGAACTGGACCAAGGGTCCTAGACAATATCTTCGAGTTTGGGAACACCACAGGTCGACCTGTTCGCATCCCTCTAAGCATAAGCTTCCTGTCTTCTGCTCGCTTGTTCCAGAGCGAGGTGCTTTCTGGAAAGACGCTCTGTCTCTAGAATGGAAGGACAAATTTGTCTATGCCTTTCCCCCAATTCCACTTATTTCAAATTTTCAATTTCAATTTCAACTTTATTTTTAAAAGGCGCTTTTCTTAAATCAAAGCGCCTGTACAGATAAATATGACAATAAATATAGTAAATCAAATCAACAGAAATCTTTAAAAGCTATATTAAAAAGGTGGGTCTTCAACTCCCTTTTAAAACTAAGGACGGTCGGGCAGTCTCGCACCTGATGAGGTAGAGAATTCCACAGGGTAGGTGCCATAAAACTAAAAGATCTAGCACCAGATGTTTTCAAATGTACCCTAGAATCTCTAGCAATCCCTCAAATCAGTGGATCGGAGGGGGCGAGAGGGACTGTAGGGGCACAGGAGCTCTTTCAGGTAGGTAGGTCCCAGATCATGTAGGGCTTTATAGGTCAGCAAACCGACCTTGAAGGTGATTCGCCAAAACACTGGCAGCCAGTGCAGTCCGTGGAGCACAGGCATTATGTGACTGGATCTAGAGACTCCAGTCAACAGCCTGGCTGCCGCATTCTGCACCAGCTGCAGACGGCGAAGTTCAACCCCGATAGCCCTAGGTATAGGGAGTTACAGTAGTCAAGCGGGAGGTAACAAAGGCGTGGATTAATGTTGGAAGGTCCTCTGGAGGAACCAAGTGCTTCACCCTGGCAATATTCCTCACATGAAAAGGAAGTCTTCACAACCGCTGACACCTGGGATTTGAGTGTCAAGCGGTCATCAAGTATTATGCCAAGGTTTGCACCTGGTCTGAGGTCGTCAGCTGGACACCTCAAGCCATAGGCCTGAGTGATCCTTCTGGCAGACCCGCCTCTAGCGACCTAAATCACAACCAACACCTCAGTTTTCTCCGGATTTAACCTCAAGCCAACTCCCATTCATCCATTCTTGGATTTCTTCAAGGCAGTTATTAAATACGACAAAGGCAGCGTCCTGACCGGCACAAAGACATATACAGCTGGGTATCATCAGCATAGCAGTAGAAACCAGACCGTACCGTCTAATAATCGCCCCTAATGGTAGCATATACACGAAAACAACATGGTGCTAAAAGCAGGCCCTACGGTACCCCACAGGGCAGGAGAATGATGTTGAGAAAAAATTCCGACACCACTTTCTAAGTCCTACCCTCAGGTAAGATTGAAACCATCTGAGGACCGTACCAGACAGTCCACAGACTAACATGCGCTCAATAACACACCATAGTCAGCTGTCAAATGCTGCGAGAGATCAAGTAGTACCAAGATGGATCGGGTCCTCGATCTCTAGCCATTAGGAGGTCATTTAGTACCCATCACAGTGCTGTCTCGGTACTATGCCTTTCCTAAATCCAGACTGGGCTAGATCATAGATATTGTTGTTGACCAGATGATCCTCCAACTGCCTGCGACCACTTTCTCAATAACTTTACCCACAAAGGGTAAGTTAGAGACTGGCCTGTAATTTGCTAGACAGTATGGGTCTAAGGAGGGTTTCTTTAAAAGGGGCTTAATTATAGCCTCTTTGAGGGGATCTGGAAAAACCCCCTCTCCAAAGACTTCCATACGATCAGAGCTAGGACTAGGCCAATCTTATCCCACGCAACCCACTAAAAGAGTAGCGTGGGACCAGGTCAAATTACAGCAGGTCGGTCACAGTGCTCGAATGATCATCACAACATCCTCGATTATGGGAAGGCTGAAGTCAGACCATTCCAACTGGGTGCTTGACATCTCTAGCGACCACCGCTGCTCCCATTAGGAGGGAAGAGCAGAATGTCCGATCTGATTTTGGCAACCTTATCTGCAAAGAAGAGTGAGCTCCTCACACCATTCTTGAGATAAGGCTCTTCTGAGCTGAAGACAGACTGGATTGCACAGTCTGTCCACAGTCCGAGAGCTGAGCCGGTCTGTTCTGTGCAGCCACTATCTCTCTGGACAGGAATTCTGCCTTCTTACGAGTGCGGATTGATAGACCAATAATGGTCCATCAAACTAAGCTTGTCATCATCACAACGGACCTAATAGCCCCTCTCCAGCCTTAGCCCAACTCTCCTCAATTCCCTCATGGTCTCATCAAACCAAGGAGACCTGGGCGGGGAGTAAGAGGACGAACACGAAATGGTGCAATAGAATCCAGGGCCCCTGCTACTGCCTCATTATAGGCACATAGCAGAACACCTGGATCCATGCAATCTATCGGTAGGCTCGATAGGTCCAACACTGCCATCAGGTCCTCTGGGGATACACCCTCAAAGGCGGTGTCGAACCATCTCCTTAAGGGCAGACCTAGCAGGGGTGGCCTCAAAACTGAATCTAATGGGTGATGGTCTGACCATCCACCGGTTCCACCACCAAGTCAGATATCCCCATCCCAGAAGGAACACAGGTCAATGACGTCCACCCATGGGTCGAGGAGAAACCACCTGTGTGAAGCCCAGTGATATCATCAACTGGAGGAAATCTTGACCAAACGAGAGAATTCATAAGTCGACCCAAGCATTGAAGTCCCCAGTACCAACCATCTAGGGGACCCCAATGTTAGGTCGACAATGAAGTCTCACGATTTCCTGCAGAAAAACATTCTAATCACCTGGTGGACGGTATCACGAGAAGTATCCTGCCCCAACACCCTCGCCCACAATGTACTCAAGGATCTGGGTGACTCCCGCTGGCACCTCCACCAGACCCAGTTCTGACCTAAAACACATGGCAACACCCCGCCCCTATGATCCTGCCTCAGGCGGTGTATCACCAGTACCCAGCGGGTGCTGCGGCTAATACAGGCCAGCATTTTCATCCAGCCAGGTCATCGGTGATGCATCAAAGTCAGATGATTCGACAAGATCAGCTATAATAGCTGTCTTGTTTTAATAGACCTGGCATTGCATAACACCGCCCGAGTCGGACAAACCTCCGATAGTGACCGGCCTACCTGCTGGTCCAATCCAGGGCCCTTGGGTATGGGCACAAGACAGGAAGGCCCTCTCTCCCGTGCCCATTTCGCCCCAGGGCGTCTCCTTGACCCTACAATCCCAATCCGCCCACTCCTTTCCATTCCCCCTCCAGCATGGGACCTCCGTCTCCTTCTCACAATCCCCAAAGCCCTACACCTCCTATAAACTTCAGCTGGCAGCGGGGACAGGAGAAAAGGCGGAGGTCCCAACATAGAGGGAATAATACTCGACAGTCTTACAATCACTCCAGCACATCTCTGCACTAAAATAAAACACTCACAATAAAATAAGATCTAACAAATTCTAGTGCTGTAAAATCATCTATTCAAATTCTAGTACTATAAAATTATCTATTATGATTCTAGTTCTGCCCCCCACAGTACTCTCACCACTGCAGGAAGAGGAGCACCCACCTAAAACTACTAAAAATATGATTAAATGGCTTTAACGTTTATCCAATAATCAAACAACACAGTTTCTTTTTGAAAGTTCAAGAAAGAGTTCGCAGGTCTTTTATTGTCCACAGCCGTGTGCTCTCACCACTTTAGACTATGAAGGTTTTTTTTTTTTTTTAAAAGTGTGCCAGCCTCCTCTCACAAGGCGGCAACAACCCCATCGAACCCAGTTCTGATCTTTCTAAAAAGATAAATTACAAACTTATCCCATGAGTCTTGCAGAAACTAGCTTCAGAAGGAGCACGAATAATTCTGATTGCTCCTTTCTGGCCCAAGCAAGTTTTGTTCTCTCTTCTACAACAATACTCAGAGGATCATCCTCTTCCTCTATCTTGAGGTTTATTGACCCAGGATCAGGGGACCCTGGTCCATCCATCCCTCAAATCTCTTCAGCTGCACGCATGGCTCCTGCAGACTTAGCTCAATCCCGTGGCGGAGATTTTGGTGGAGGCTAGAAAAACCTCCACTAGATCCACCTCGCCATGAAGTGGAAAAGATTGACTATCTGGGCTGCTTCCAGAGCGTGGAACCCTTCTCCAATTCAGTGGGGCTTCTGCTGGAGTATCTACGTCATCTGTTTGACCTGGGTCTCAGTCATTCTTCTCTGAAAGTCCACATGGCGGCCATCTCGGCCTATCATGTCCCCTTTGCAGACAAGACATTTGCTCAATTGGAGGTCTCTAAGACCTTTCTCAGAGGGGTCCTCCATCTGAGACCCCTATACGTACTCCTGCTCCCCCTTGGGACTTGAACTTTGTTCTCGAGAAACTTTCTCTGCCTCCTTTCGAACTGGCAGCTTCCGCAGAATTTAAGTTCCTTTCATGGAAGACTGTCTTCCTGGTGGCCATTACTTCCGCTCGGAGAATTTCCGAGCTCCAGGCCCTGATGTGCAAAATTCCATACTTGATTTTTCACAAGGAACGTGTTGCTCTGCACACGAACCCTAAGTTTCTCCCTAAGGTAGTAGCGGAGTCTACTGTAAATCAGTCCATAGAGTTATCCGCCTTTTTCATGCAGTACTCTAATCAAGGGGAGTATTTACTCCATACTGTGGATGTTCACCGGATTCTGAGATACTACACCAACAGGATGAAGGATCTCAGAAAGACTTGATCAATTGTTCATCTCTTTTGCTCATAAACGGGAAGGCAATGCGGTTTCTAAGCAATGCCTATCTAAGTGGTTGGCTCATTGCATCACTTTTGTTATGACAAATACAACAAGACCCTCCAGGTCAAGTAGAGGCCACTCCACCAGAGGGTAGCTGCCTCAGCAGCTTGTTTCAAGAATGTGGCAGCGGCAGATATCTGTGCTGCCGCCACCTGGACTTCCGTCTATACCTTTACTAAACACTACAGTTTGGATATTGCCTCTTGCCGTAGAGCAGGCTTCAGGCTGGCTGTTTTGCAAGGCCTCTTATCTTGAAGCTTGCACAGTTAGAACTGCTTCTTGGAGTAGTTTTCCTCCTCCCGGTGCCTTTCTTTGTTCCAGACTGCTTGGGATTCTGTCCTATTTGTAATTACCTACTGCAAGAGCCCTCTCGAAGTAAGATAGTACAGTTATGTAAGAACTTATCGTAACAGTAGATCTTGAGTGGCTCTTACAGTAATAACTCTTCCCACCCTCCATCCCTAGGCTTTTCAGCCCCTTTCCAGTGGCGAAATATCCGCTCCCCTCTCTTGTCCAACCTCTTCTGGCCTGTGGCGGGGAAAGAACTGGAAGGCGGGCGTCAGGGACCGCCCACTATGCCCGGCGTCTCCACAGCACGGTCACCTGGCGTGGGGCAGTCCCTCGCCAGGGACTGCTAGCTAGAAATTTTTCCGTGAGTCCTGCCGCCTGCCGGCGTCAGTCCTATATGTAATTACCTACTGCAAGAGCCTCTCGAAGATCTACTGTTACAGTAAGTTCTTAAGTAACTGTACTTTCTTTGTCTTCCTTGGCAGGTATTGAATTCAGTGTCATGCCTTGCTAATGGCACTTTGTCTGGAAGGGTTTCTAGGACAACCTCGGCATTCAGCCACTCCTTGGAGATTTCTGCCTAGATAGGGCATACAGCCTAACTTCTGTTCTAAAACTCTGCATGGCGTTTCCTGTCCACATTCTACAGGGAAGTCTCTCAGCCTACCCTAAGAGTAATGCGGAGACTGCTCATCCTTGATTGGGGTTAAGGGACTCTCCCTCTCTGTCTCTCTCTCTCTGTCTTCACTCTCCTTCTCTTCTTTCTCCATCTCTTTGGCCTGCCCAGTGGTTTTGATTACCCCTGGCTCCTAAGATCAGCCTAGAGTCCTTGCCTCTCCCTCTTGTGGTCAGCCTTAAGAGCTTTTATATCCTTTCCTTTTCCTGTCCCTTGGGCCCCTTTGCCCCACCCTTTCCATTTCTCTTCTCTGTTTTCCTCTCTGGCTAGCAGAACAGAGAGGGTTGGAGATTCAGCATCAGTTACTGGCCAACCCATGAGCACCACGTTCTGCATCACGCTCGAGAATGGTGCCTTCCCTGACATCAGCTTCCCTCCTCAAGAGTTTTAAAGCTATATGCTCCTGCGGAGTCCTTCCTCCGACTTGAACCCACCAATGAATGGTGAAGATATCTTGGAAGATCAAAATTACGGTGATGCGTAATTTTCATTTCTCACTCTGTGGCGCCACTCTTTAGCTTGTGAAAAAGTCATTGACAAAATGACTGATCTATGGCAACCTTCAGTCACTGGCAGAACAAGCATTTTTCTTTTCTATATAAAGAAAAGGCATCTTTCTCAGAACCATTGCCAGGATTTTTGCAAGGGGGTTCTTTTCATAAAAGCTGGGAATCTGGGGTCCTAGATGCTCTGTGGTGCATTTTGTGGCTTATTTTGAAGTTAAATAACTAATATTTGAGTTCTTCTCCACTCCTTGCTCTAAGGGAAATGATTACTATCGGGTTTGCTGCAGGGTGAATACATGTATGTATTTAGTCCCTAAGGCTAGCAAGATGCTGATAATGCACTGTACCCGACACATAGAGCATGCAGCTGTGAATAGCTAGTACAATACTCAGTCAATCACAGCTGCTCCTTGCTGATGTGCCTGCTGGCTTGTAGTCCAGGTCTCTGTGGGCCTAGATGCTCTGTGTGCGTTTTTGGCTTATGTTGAAGTAAAGAACTCATGTCCGCTCTTCTTGGAGGAGTTAGACAGGGAACTAGTGGGACAGATCAGGAGGATCTGCGATAAGGGTAGTGTGGTGTTTGTGGGGGACTTCAACATGCCAGGAGTGGACTGGAGTACCCCAACAACCAGGAACAGAAGGGAGCAGGTACTGCTGGATGCCTTCCAGGAGAGCTTCCTGCTGCAAATGGTCAGTGAACCAACCAGGTTAGGGAATACCCTTGACCTTGTGCTTGCAAATGGGGACTTTGTGAGAGAACTTACAGTGGAGGAACCGCTGTCAGGGAGTGACTACCACTCAGTATGGCTCACATTGGATATGGGCAAGGAAGGAGTGGAATCTGGCACAAGAGTGCTGGACTTCAGGAGGGCCGACTTTGGGAGGATGGGGAAGTGGTAAAGGGTACCTGGCCAGAATTCAATCTAGTATGGGCACTAACCAGAGGTGGGAGCTCATAAAACTAGTGATAGTGGAGGCAACAAAACCTGCTGCAAGGCCCAGTGCAAGAATGCTGGGCTAAGAAACCGAGCTGGTTGAGCAAGGAGGTCATGGAAAAGGTAAGGAGGAAAAGAGCTGCCTTTGTGAAGTACAAGAAAACAGGAGAGGGAGGACAGGGAGGAGTACTTGGCGGAATCGAAGGTGGTGACAAGGGCAGTAAGGGGCCAAGGCCTCTACATAACTCAGGCTGGCACAAGGCATTAAGAAGGGGAGAAGGACTTCTTTAGGTACATCAGGGAGAAAAGGAGTTGTAAGGACCTCATAGTAAGGATCAGGAAGGAGGGGGTTGAGTGGAATCATGGTGCGATAAGGCAGAAGCACTAAATGAGTACTTCTGCTCAGTATTTACTAAAGGGAAGAGGGGTGACACCCAAGGGGAGAAATGGCAGAAACAGGGGGAGGGGTGACAGATGGGAAATCATGGAGGGCAGAGTTGGGAGGATTTGAAGGCACTGAGGGTGGATAAGGCACCAGGCCCAGATGGCAGCCACCCAGGGTACTGAAGGAGCTGGCAGAGGTCCTTGCAGGACCTTTAGCAGACCTATTTAATGCCTCACTATATTCAGAGGTGTGTACCTCCGGACTGGAGGATGGCCCATGTAGTGCCCCTCCACAAGAGTGGTACCAAGAATGAACTGGAAACTACAGACCAGTGAGCCTCACATCCATCGTGGGTAAGCTAATGGAGACTATCCTGAAGAAAGGCTGGTGGCCCTCCTAGAGGCCAAAGGACTACAGGACAGTAGACAGCATGGCTTCATATGGGGCAGATCCTGCCAAACCAATCTGGTGGAGTTCTATGACTGGGTAACTAGGCAACTGGACAGGGGCCATGCAGTGGATGTCCTGTATCTGGACTTCAGTAAGGCATTTGACTCAGTGCCACATGGAAGGCTGGGAAGTAAGTTAGTAGGCACAGGAGTGGGTGCAAAGCTGGTGAGATGGATAGGGAACTGGATTCAGGGAAGGCAGCAGAGGGTGGTGGTGAGTGGGGAGCTCTCACAGCCAAGGGTAGTGACGAGCGGTGTTCCACAGGGCTCGGTGTTGGGACCAGTGTTGTTTGGGATATTCATTGCAGACATATCATTGGACATCAAGAGCAAGATCAGTCTGTTTGCTGATGATACCAAGGTAGGAGCAGTGGTGGATGACCTAGGGGAGGCAGGGTTGCAGGATGATCTGACAAAGCAAAGCTGGTCAGACACCTGGCAACTGGAGTTTAATGCCAAAAGTGCAGGTGCTGCATTTTGGGATGAAGAACCCAAGGAGGAGTTACCAGCTGGGGGAGTGCAGCTAGCCCAAACAGAGGAGGAGAAGGATCTGGGGTGCTCATTACAGGGTCAATGAACAACTCGGCACAGTGTGAGGAAGGCAGCTGCAAAGGCCAACAAAATGCTGGGTTGTATTGCAAGGGGTATATCCTCGAGGAGGGAAGAGGTGATTCTGCCACTGTATAGGTCATTAATTAGACCACACCTGGAGTACTGCGTGCAGTACTGGCGCCCGTATCTGAAGAGGGACATTAAGTTACTGGAGGGGGTGCAGCGCAGGGCGACAAAGATTATCTAGGGGCTGGGGGACTTATCATACGAGAGGAGGCTGAGGGAGTTGAACATGTATTCACTGGAGGAGAGGAGGGACAGGGAAGATATGATTGAAACCTCTAAGTACATGAAGGAATAAACAAGACAGGTGCAGAGGGCTGTTCAAAGTAAGGAGGGAGGGACACCAGGGGCCATGATATGAGACTGGAGGGAGGAAGATTCAGGAGGAGATGAGGAGACACTTTTACAGAGAGGGTGGTGGCTGGGTGGAATCGTTACCTGCTGAAGTGGTATGCAGTAGAACAGTGGACTGCTTCAAATGAGGATGGGACAGGACAAGGGGGAGGGTCAATGAAGGGAAGTTTGGAAGGGAGGGCAGCGAGAATAAGGGTGCTAGCTGCACATTCAAGCAGACTTGATAGACCTCTAGGCCTTTATCTGCTGGCAAATTTCATATGTTTGTATGTTCTCCACCCCTTGCGCTAAGAGAAATTATTACTATCTTGGTGGCTGCAGCTTGAATACATGTGTATGTATTCAGTACCTGAGGCTAGCAAGATGCTGATAATGTACTGTACTTGACGCACAGAGTCTGCAGCTATTGTTGGCTGTGTATTGTATTACCTTGCTACTGTGCCTACTGGCTTCCAGGCGCCACTAGGCCCCCAGACGCCCTGGTGAACTAATTGTCCTGTGGTGTATTTTGTGTGTCTTTAAGCTAAATAACTCATCTCTGAGCTCTCCTCCATCCTTTGCTCTATTCTCTGGCTGGTTGCAGGCTGAATACACACCTATGAATTCTGTACTGCCCACCACCAATGCGTAACCCCATCAAAGATTATGCACTGTCATTTTAAATGGGAAGGGTTAGTCCTAAGAGCACCACACCCAAGTGTGTGACTAGTCCAAACTTGTAGTTTATGTGCAAAAATATTTTTTTTACAACACCGTATCTGCCATGTTACAGACCAAACTTTTTCAACACATACCAACCCACAATAGGAAAACAAATAGGCAGTCTGTCCCATGTTGTCTTATTGTCACCTCTGTGTGTGTACTTTGTCAGCAGTTTAATTTAGCACTTTAATAAAACAGTGCTTTGATCACTGTTGAAGGTCTGGTGCATCTCTTTTCGATCTGCAAGGAAGACTGCACCCCTGATTTGTTTTAGGGGTAGGGTGGGGTTTTAGGGTTGGAAACCCTAAAGCCACATTTCATTACTTTTGTCGCTTTAGCTTGAACCCTAAATGTTGTATTAACACAGTTTTTTGCAAAGAATTTCCTTACTTTTTGAGATAGTATAATTATATTCTTATTTGTATGTGGGAGCACCGGGCACTCCGGGCCCTGCACTTGCATTTCTATTGAAACAATAATGAATTTTTCATCATAGCCTTCTTATTACCCCACTTCATGAACCTGGTACTGAAAATGTTGAAATCCACACCAAAACGTGATTCTGCGCCACCTCAACATCATTGCGCACCACCACAGGTGTGAAAACACAGTTTAGTCAGGGTTTCATAAATGACATCTGTCATGTTCATGAGGTAAATAGATGGTTGTGTTGAAAATTTGGGGTCAACATACTTAAAATTGCCACAGTTACAAGCGAGCATTGCAAAATTTCAAGGTAGTCATCTTCTGACCAGACCTCATGAACAAGGGTCATAAAAATGTTCTAATCCTGGCCAAAAGGTGATTTCACCAAGCGTCCACAAAATCGCCTTTTGGGACAGATTTGTAAAATTTCATTGATATCATTTATGAGGTGGGGGTCTTAAGAATGCCATGTTGAAAACTTGGTGTAAAAATATGCAGAAATGGCAAAGTTATGCACCAAAGTTGAAAACCCCATTGAAATACACTAAAGTGCACTTATCTTAGTTTCTCAGTTGATGTAAACTGTGGACTGATATTCCATAGTTTATGTAAACTGTGGAATAATATTCTGCAGTTCATGTAAACCGTGGAATAATATTCCACAGTTCACGTAAACCATGGAATAGTATTCCGCAGTTCATGTAAACCGAGAATAATATTCTGCAGTTCATACGAAAGACCTCATGAAAAAGGGTTCCCCATACCAAAACTTCATACAGCTATTTTGAAGTGCTTACTGAGCAAGAACCTGAATGTTTAAAATGTATTAACTTTGGGACAGATTAATATTTTTTCACCAAACCACCAAAGGAAAACCTTCTAAGGCAAGCACTTTCTACCCTGAAAATTTTAGATCAGAATTCCAAACCTTCTGGGTGCTACACAGTGACAAAAACCAGCAGTATTTTTACATGTTTTCGCTATCTATATCCTGAAAGCCACACATCTGACCGAAATGAAACTTGGCACATCAGGAGACCTACCACACTAGGGTTCAGCACAAAAATCTACAAAATAAGAGGTGTTTCATTTATAGATTTCTTTTAGATTTTTTATAATGCATGCAAAATTTTGTGCAAATCTGTTGAATGGTTGCAAAGATATTAAAGTTAAAAATTTGATGTTTAACATTAAAGTGCTTACTCCACCCTAAATATAGTGGTGCTACTGCACCACTATAATTTAATGCAGTAGGGTGGACATAAACAGAGTGTGATAAATTCATTTATCTAAGCAACTGTGTGTATAAATGTCGTTTATCCACACAGTTGTTATATCAATAGGTCCAACACAAGCATTTGGAAAGCATTTAGAATGTTAGGCCTCAGTAGCAGTACTAACCATATTCAAATGCAAATAACTTTAAAATGAAAAACTGATAGCATGGTACTGTGAGCAAGAACGTTGTTCAGCACAAAAATATCTACAAAATGAGTGCTGTTTCATTTATAAATACCTTTAGATTTTTTATAATTAGCAAAAAAGCAGAACATTTTTGACAAACAAATTCAAAGAAATTTAAAATGAAAAGCGATAGCATGGTACTGTCAGCACAAAGTTGGTCCAGCACAGAAATATCTACAAATGAATGCTGTTTGATTTATAGATACATTTTAGGTTTTTTTAATAATTAAGCGGAAAAAAAATTGATTTTCTTTGCACTTTTACAACAAGCATAAATAACTTTAAAATGAAAAATGATAGCATGGTACTTTGAGCACAAAAGTTCAGCACAATCTACAAAATGAGAGGTGTTTCATTTATAGATTTATTTTAGATTTTTATAATTAGCAAAAAATGGCAGAAAATTCAGTTTTTATTCATTTTTTTGTTGAACAAATGCCCCCCTTCAAAAAAAAAAGCAAAACACAAAAGAATTGTGCATCAGACTTTTTCATTATGTACTGTCCATAGTGTAAAGTTGGAGCATCCATTGCTGCCGCTTAGCAATCACTATGCTAAGCGGAGCTACACTGGGAAAAATGTTATAAAAAATTGAACACAGATTACACTAAACATAAATAAAAAAGCATTAAAAAAACTCTTATCCTATTGCATAAATGGAATATGCAATGGAAAACTCATGGAAAACTTGATTTATCTGCACTCGAGTAGTTTGACCTTGGACTCCTCATTTGTGGCTTATGCCACTTGTGAGGAATTACCCAAGTCAAACTGCTCTGCATAAATAAATCATTATTCACCCATTTCCATTATAACCCTTATGTGTATATATGAGAGGATAATAAATAGTCTGCAATCAGTAAAACGATGTATTTAGAGGTGTGCAGTAGGGACAGTTTGAACCTTGAGAGCGGTTTGCGTGGACAGGTGTGAGGGTGTGCCTTGCAGTTGTGAACATTAATGCTCACCCATTCCAAGTGTAAGTAAGCCAAGATGGGTTACAGAATAAGAGGAATGGGGTGAGCATTGGGGTTTGCAACCCAAGGCATACCCTCATACCTGTTCCTGCATGCATGGTGGGGTGGGGTCTTAGGGTTGGAAGCCGAGGGTGAGGTGGGGTCTTGGGGTTGGGAACCCTAAGATCTCATTTCCCAGCTTTTGTCACTGGAACCCTGTGTGGCATGTGGACATCTGGTTCTGATTTCAATATGATATTTTTTCTGCAATATAAAATATGTAAGGAAGTGTCTGTCAGCAGAAACTGCTGTCTTGCTGAAAGTGACACATCAAACCCCCCAGGGATAAGTTCAAAGGACAGGAGGTAGCTTAAACTGCAGCTATCTGAAATGCAATTACTTTAAGTTTTCTTTGGAGCCCCGGAAATAAAATCTCCATTCATGACGTCCTCAGAGAAATCCTTTGATTTGCACTAGGTGTCATGGAGGAAGGAGAATATGCATGCGTTGGGGTGTCTCCCAAGATAGCCAGTAAATACATCAAAGAGACTTTGATGTCTGGGTGAAGCAGGTCCCAGACTAAATTAGGAAGTACAATATGCATTTGCATGGGGTTATCCAGTGAATTACATCAAATAGGCTTTGATGTCTATGTGAAGCAGACCACAGACTGGTTTTGGCAAGTCACATTTATGTCACCTATTATTTTTTTAAATATCTTAGTAGGACATCCTGTGTTATAAAATATAAATTTTAATACACCAAGGCAGAGTTAGGTGACCTCAGAGAGAAGGCCGGCTCAAGACTGCTTTTAAAAATACTGAGCAGACCTTACAGAGTGATATTATTATCTGACTGTGAAAAGAGGAACAACAAAGCCCTGAAAGATTAAGAAGTAAGGAGATTTAGATAAGACCAGTCTGAGTGTATGTATTGTAGGAATGTGCACTTTAAAACCTAATTTGTTTCTAAAGACTGTACGTGTTGGGATATCTTGCTCTGCATTTTACTGTTTTACTATTTGATCTATTTTAAAGTAAAGATATATATTTTAAAAACAGAAACTGTCCGGTGTGCCTTGAAACTTCTTTTTATATGAGTGAAGCGTAAATGGTTATAGTTGATGCTGTGCATGTGCTTATTGTGATACCAAACTGGGAAACAGAGAAGAGTTCTCTAAGTCTTGCATAGAGTTCAATTGGGTACGCTAACAAGAGGTTATCAGTTTGAATCCCTCCAGAACTTAGGACTAAGGTGACTCGAACCCACAAAACAGACAAGAGGGTTACCTTGTTTTGTTCACTGTTCACAATTCTACGTTCAGAGGTTGGCACTTTGGGAGTAGAGGGCTGATCTGCTGAGTGGGTTTGTGACACCCTGATGTGCATTAACGAAGTTTTTTGCATAGATTTTCCCTACTTCTTGAGAAAGTATAATCACAAGGAACCCTAATGGTGCATTAACAAGTTTTTTTGCATAGAATTTCCTTACTATATAACCATAGCCTTAGTTCCTTATGGGGCCCTAAGCTCCCATCTGTCCGTAAGTGTAGCGAGATTGTAATTAACCCTCATTTCTCTGTGCTGTCATCAGTTCATAATGGTATCCATCCCTCATTTATGTGTGGGATGCTGCCATCAGTCCATAATGGTATCATTATGTGCATGAGGGCCCTGTGCTCTCATATATGCATATTGTAAGTGGCCCTCATTTACAAGTAGGCAAAGCAGTACAGATGTCACGTGAATCATAGTATCATGGTATTCACAAATCAATAAATTAGACTTTCGTCCTTATTTAGCTTGCCATGAGTAAAGAAGAGAAAAACCCATTAATAATCTCTAACCTTAAATTTACTGTATCTATCCAGTCTTGTTTTAAATATTTCTAAAGTGGGGCTATCAACTATCTCTTGTGGAAGGGAGTTCCAGTGAGGGACCATCCGTTGACTGAATACATGGAACATTATCACAGTCACTGTAGCTCAATTCATTGAAATGTCCCCTGCAGCTGTAAACAGTGCCTGGAAACATGCATAACAGATTAGTACACCTAAAGGTGTACTAAGCTGCGCGTTGCAGCGAGTCAATTTTTCTAAGCGTTTTCGAGATATAGCTGCCGAAAGGGCCCCTGGCTGTTACACTGTTATCCTATGGGCAGTCAGTAAACTTCAAAGTCTTATAACTATGGAACAGATGAGAACTTTCTTACCAGACAAGCAAAAGGCACATATGTGGGGCAAGCCCTTTGTACCCTGAAAATTTCAGCCCATAAGTGCAAACTGTTTGTTTGCAATGAAGTAGCAAACAGACATATATGGAAAAGTTGTGTCGCAAATTGTGGCAATATCCCAGTTGTTTCGAGAAAAAGTGCATAACCCTCGGTGTTTCGTGAAACAGTGCCGCAGTTTGTGGTAGTTTCGCAAAAGTACTTTCACAGATTGTGGCAATGGTGCACAATTTGTGAAAGCAAAAACAGACCGATTAAAATAAACATATTTCTGGCCACTTCTGGGTCAAAGTAACCCCAAAATCCAATTCCTTGGACCCCGATTAGACAAACACAAGTGCTGGTGTTTACCAAGGGGCAGTATTTTTTAAGTTAAAGTTTTTCCGCATCGCTGACAGAAAATAAGATGGCAGAATCTCGACACTACATTCCGCGTTTGTGAAAGCAAGTGCTGCTTTCGCGGGCGGCAGTAAAAAGTACTTTTGCACGGCACAGCTGACTTTTCCCATAGGAAATAATGGGGAAATGTAAACTTTAATAACTTTTGAACAGATTAATATTTTTTCACCAAGCCTTCAAAAGGCACATCTGCAATCCAAGCCCAATATACCCTAAAAGTTCCAGACCAAACCCCCAAGGACAAAGGATTTGCATAAAAATGGTAATCTCACATTTTTGACATTCCGTATCTCGGAAATGCACACCTAACTGGAGCGAAACATGCAACATGAGAGAGATCTTTGGTCCCCGATGGCACATGCAAAATTTCATGCAAATCAGTCAAACAATTGCAGAATTATTAAAGTGCAAAATTTGGGGTTTAACACTACTGCACCCCTATAATAGGAGAGAATAATGCACAGGGTGGTGTGTGTTACAAGAATATAATGCACATCCGAGGGTGGGATGCTACAAAACTGAATAACTGCAACAGTTTAATATTTTGCACCAAACAAACACTGGCAGTTCTGTTACCCAAGTTATTTCTATCTGAAAAAATTACACCAAAATTTCACATCGTCTGCACGAAGCGATGAGGAAAAACTACAAAAGTGGTGACTTTTCTCTCTTTTATACTATCTGGATCTCAGATTCTGTACATCCAACTGGAACAAAACTTGTCACGTCAAGAGATCTATCCACAGGACAGCACATACCAAATTTTGAGCAAATTGGCTTGCAAAGTTATTAAAGTAAAACATTTGAGGTTTAACATTAAACAGGCTACTCAACCATAACTATAGGGCAACACCATGCCTCTATAATATATATATATATATATATATATATATATGTCTGTATATATACATACATATATTAGGGGCATGGTTGCACCACTATAGTTAGGGTTGAGTAGGCAGTTCAGTGTTAAATCTCAAATTTTGCACTTTAATAACATTCAACTGCTCGATGGATTTGCATACACTTGCATGCACCGCACCCTGGTAGAGCTCTCCGGATGTGGCAAGTTACGTTCTGGTCAGATGTGCAGTTTCTGAGTTCTGGAGAGGTGAAAAACACATTTTTTGATCATTGACTTTGCTGGGATTTTTCTTTGAACTTGCCTACAGCCCAGACAGTTTGAAAGTGTGTTCTAAAATTTACATGGCAGAAAGGAAGTAGCCGACAGATGTGCTTTTTGCTAGTCTGGTAAAAAAATAATAAGCCGTTTAAAAGTTATTGCATTTTTTAAATTTGAAAACATTGATCTTACTTCGAGAGGGCTCTTGCAGTAGGTAATTACTTGTAGGACTGCGCCCCCAGCATCAGGACCACATGGAAACTTTTGCTAGCAGTGCCTAACGGGGGACCGCCCACCTGACGTCACGTGATGGATGTCAGCATAACACTATATAGTGGGCAGTCCCACACCCGCCCTCCAGTTCTTCCCCGCCATCGATCTGTGCATGTCGGATCTACTGAAGCTTGTCGCAGCAGTTCAAACTCCTAATTCGGATAAGTATCCATTTTTTCTCTTTACTTAAATTCTCTTAATAATGTGTATGTCATCCACTGCTTCTACAGAATCGCATAAAAATAAGTGCGGTTCTTACGGCATCCAGTTACTGCATAAGGACCAGCATACCCTGTGCCTCTTCTGCTTGGGACCGAATCACAGTGTCTAGGAGTGTGAGGCCTGTGCCCAGTTCAACCAGGCCACACGGAAAAGGTGAAGCAGTCACCTGAAGCCCATCTCCTGAAACTAAAAATGGCTTAGATGGAAAAGGAGCTAAAGAAGCTAAATTTCACCTCCTCCTTCTCTCCAGCTGACCCCCATAAGAAGAAAAAGAGAGACAAGGAAAAACATCGGGACTGGGAGCAGTCCTCCCCTTATCCAAAGCCGCCCATGGGCTGTTCAGCGGAGGCTTGGTCCTCTTCCTCCGGGAAGATGAGCGCTGCGGCCAAGCCTGCGCTCCTGCCAAAAGAGCAGGCTTTGGCCACCCCGCCGCCACTGGTTACAGTAATGGCGGATACCTTGGATTCATCCGAGGCCACCACCACACTTAGGCCCATCACAACCCTGGGTTCTAGGTTGGCAGGCGTGGCCGATAAGCAGCTCATGGGACCCTTCAACAAGTGCCCAGCCAGGTTTGGTAAGTTGTGGGTCGGCGTCTGTGACTCCTGCATGACCCAGGTTGATCAGTCAATCGTCTGACTTTCTGATGATCACACAACCATTTCACGTCCGTCAGGTTCTGACGATGCGCAGCCGGACGTCAGCGCCGTCCCAGCTGGAGGGCAAGGGTCACCAATGGGATTCTGTTCATGGAGAACCCACATCTCCTCCTTCATCAGAGATCCCTCTGCTGTCACCGGACCCACAGGTCCCGACGGAAGGAGACCTTTTGTCACGTATTCCTGATTACAGAGCTGCTAAAGGCCTAAGAGTAGCTCCGCTGCCCCCGCAGGGGTGCCAGACCCTACTCCTCCTCAACGCCCGCTGGGTCCTTTACTCACACCGTGAGGGCCGCCAGTGGGCCATCCTCTGTTGGGGCTGCCTTTGGGACTTCCGCCTTTAGGCCCTTCGCCGGGGTTCCCCCATCAGGGCCGCCGGTAGGCCTTCCTTCAGGCTACCCTCTGTCAGGGCCACCAGCAGGCTACCATCCGTTAAAGCCGCCATCAGGCTACCCTCCATCAGGGCCACTGTCAGGTTACCCTCAGTCAGGGCCGCTGTCTGGCTTCCCTCCGTCTGGGGCACTGTCAAGCTTTCCACCGTAAGGCCCGACGCCAGACCCTTTCTCGATGGGTTATTACTACCCAGGTTATCCTGGCTACCAGCCATCTCTTTATCAGTTGCCAAGTTATCTTCACTATTATGCAGCCATGAGCTTATTGGCACATGGCACCAGGTCAGGATTCCATCCCTGTCACCCTCCACCACCTCTCACTCCTCCTTCTCAACCACAGGTGGATTTTAGGGAGATTTTTGAAGTCTTGGTGATCTGAGACAAAATCTCAACTAGTCTCAGAGCTGGACAGTAGGCATCTGCGACCTCTGGAACCAGGCCACCCAGATCCTACCCCTAGGGCGCCCTCTCCAGTCACCCCTCGAGCCTCAACGTCAGGCCAGATGACAGCCTGCACACAAGCCCTGATGTCAGAGGTGACTCCCAGGGAGAAGGAACTTGCTTTTCCAGACAAATAACTGGTGGATTCCAAGGCGGATTCTGATTCCTCCTCTGAGGTTTCATGATTTGAGACACCTCCTCCTGAGGAGCCAGTCCCTAGAGAGTCTCCAAAATCCCACCTGATATTCCGTCCTTTGTGGACCTCCTCTGACAAATGGCAGAGGCACAAGGATGGAAGTCAGATGCTCTAAACCCAAAATGCCACAGGTTGGCTGAGCATCTAGATTTCCCAGAGACGAGTCCAGTGCTCACACCCCCATGGCTGGAACCACATGAGGATTTTTCCTCGACCATCTGGCAGAGACCGTCCTCTATCCCGACTATGGCCAAAAAAGCCGACCAGGTTTACAAGACTCCAGAAGACAAGGACCACCTCATCGTACAGCCAAAGGCTGATTCGATGGTCATAACTGTGGCCCATGATAAGTCCGTTAAGCCAGAGCACCTCGGTGTCTTCCCTCCCGACAAAGAGTCCAGATAGCTGGACCAGTTCAGGAGGAAGTTTTAGTTCTCTTCTACCACAGCTATTCGTGCTCTTAACTATGTGGCGCACATGCTAGTGTACCAGAAATCTCTGTTCCGCCAGCTCGAGCCCGTAGTCGAGGCCCTTCTGGACTCTGAAGCAGAAACCACCTTGGTGAATACTCTCAGGTCTGCCAAGGTGGCGGGACACCATTCACTACGGGCAACCTACGATGTGGTGGACTCCTCCACTAGAGGCATGCCACGGCAGTTAGCCTTCATAGATTCTCTTGGCTAAGAGTATCAGGTCTAGCCCCTGATGTCCAGTTGGCTATCCAAGATGCCCCTCTCAGAGGCTCTGTCCTGTTCGGCGGTGATGCCCAGGACATTATTAACAAGTCTGCAAGATAAAGGCACTGAACTTCAGTCGGTACACACTATGTATCACCCAAAACCTCAGCCAAAACGTCCCTTTCGTCAGCAAAACAGACACCAGATGAAAACACAACAGGCACCTAGGCGCCAGTTCAAACGTAGGACTCTGAATACAGCCACCACCCCTCCAGCCAAGACTCAGAGAGCTTCAGAAGTGGTCCTCCCTAACCCCCCCTCCCATTCCTGATTCGCTGACCACCTTCCCTCCCTCCTCCATGTCCATCGGAGGAACAGGTGGGCGGAAGATTCGCAAGGCATCTGGGAGTCCATCACGACTGACGCCTGGGTACTTCAGTTAATAAAGCTTGGTCACACACTTAAATTTCAAGAAAACCCACCAAACAATCCTCCGGGTTTTTCACACTACCAAAGGGCGCACATTCCCCAATTAAGGGAGGAGATCACGGCTCTTCTTTGAAAAGAAGCAATAGAGCCAGTACCAGCAAACCAGTTCAGGAAGGTATTCTACTCCCACTTCTTTCTGGTACCCAAAAAGAGGGGAGATCTGCACCTGATACTAGACCTCAGTACTCTAAACCTCTTCATAGAATACAAGAGGTTACGGATGCTGATGCTACAAAGCCTGCTGCCTCTCCTTTCCAAAGGACATTGGCTTTGTGTCCTGGACATGCAGGATGCATACCTGCACATTCCAAAATTCCATCCACACTGCAGATTCCTCAGGTTTTATTTTCAAGGGGAGCATTACCAGTTCAAAGCTGTCCCCTTTGGCCTGTCCTCCGCACTACGGGTTTTTACCAAGTTCCTAGCGGTTGTGGCAGGAGCCTTGAGGAGTCAAGGGCACTATGTCTTCCCTTACCTCAACGATTGGCTTCTTGCAGCAGCATCGAGGGAGGAGTTGGAGGCTTCCCTATCAGCTACCCTGCACCTTTTCAAGCAACCGAGTATTACTGTCAATTACCCCAAATCCCAGCTCGCTCGTTCCCAGTGCCTGCAATTTATTGGGACGATTTTGGACACCATATAGGGTACGGCCTTTCTCCCCTTGGACAGAGTAGAGACCCTGGAGAGAGAGGCCAAGCTGGTATCATCCACCTGACACATTTTAGCCAGGGCGGTCCTGCTCCTCCTTGGCCTCATGGCAGTGGCTATCCCCACAGTCCCAATGGCCAGACTCCACATGCGTATCTCACATTGGACTCTCAGGTTTCAATGGGATCAGAGGGCAGACAACTTGGACAGCTGTGTCCTAATTTCTGGTCCATTGCAGAAGTATTTTATTTATTTATTTATTTAACTTTTGTTAACCGGGTAAGTGCACTAGCCATAAAATGACTATTTTCAGGCACAACCTGGGAGAGTACAAACATGCAGAAACTTAACAGGATAACAATTTATAAGTACTTTACATACAATGAGTTAAAGAGGATGCAATATATCGAAACATACAAAGTGAAGCGCTTTACATACAATGAGTTAAAGTGGATACAATATATCACAGACATACAGAGTAGACCATTCATAAGTGCCTACCTATGCAATGAATAGAAAGGACCTTGGACAATAAATTATCGGGTGACATATAATATAAACAGAACAAGGTACACAAAAACAGGTAATACAACAGGAAGAAATAACCGTTGAGAGCAGGGGATGTCATTAAGGAAAAGGTCGGTAAGTGACGAAAAGGGGAGCAAGCCATGAAATTAGATTGTATGAGTATATGTAAGTGTGAGGGAGATGCCTGCAGTGCAAGATTGTATATGGGCAGGGAAAGGGAGCCGGGACAGGCTGAGGCAGTAAGAGGGTTATATAGAGGTGAGGAAATACTGTTGTATGGACAGAGACATCAGTCATTAGGTAGGGTGAAAGCAGGAACAGGTATCAGCAATCAGCAGATTTGAGTGCAGTTTTCTCTTAAAGCATGTGTGGGAGTTGGAAAGTCTAATGTTGAGGGGAAGGGAATTCTACAGCTGTGGAGCCGCATGCTCAAATGCAACAGTTCCTTTCCTAGTGCGGCACCTCGGCAAATTCAGAAAGGATTTATCAGCTGATCGTAGACCATGGAGTGTGTCCTGAGGAACAAGCATAGCTGCAAGACACCTAGGAGTTTGATTTTTGAATTATCGAATCAATAAGAGAGCCAAGGTAGTATTTCCTACTAGCTAATGGAGAAACCAACAAGATCATTATAAAGTTGACAGTGGTGTTTAAGCCAAAGAGCAGAAGAGGCATAGCGACATATGTTGTTACGTAATATCCCATCTGAGTAGGTCAGTTTTATGAGCAGCCCCATAGGTTAAGGTGGAGCAGAATCCCCTCGCAATGGCCATTTTAGCTGATGGCATGAGCATATAACTAGTCTTATATGCAACACCCAGTTTGGAGTTGACAGCTCTGCAAACAGACTGTACATGAAGATTAAGCTCAAGAGATTGATCTAGCAGGATGCCCAGGTACTTGAAAGAGGTCACACATTCTAGTAATTGACCTTTTAAGTCCTGCACTGTCAGTGCTGTTGTGCAAGCCCGGAGCTTTAGGGCCTATCCAAGCAGCGTGGCTTTAGTTTTGCTAGTGGTGACAGCCAGTTTGTGGTCGTATAGCCAGTTTTGGATATTGTTAAAGTCAGAGGAAAGGGTTGTATTGGTAGTGTCTATGTTAGTAGAACTTGTATAGATGACAAGATCATCAGCAGGATGGCAGGTCCTCAGCAGTGGTGGCAGTGATCCTCAGCAGTGGTGGCAGATCTTTGACAACCTGACTCGAGGAGTTCCCTTCCAGGACCATCCTTACTCCCAAATACTGACCATAGATGCATTGGGAATGGGATGGGGTGCCCATCTGGGACATCACAGGACCCACGGCCTGTGGTCACCTGTAGAACTACACTTGCACATAAATGTGCTAGAAATAAGACAGTACTATATGCTCTCAGGCTTTTCAGCATGCTTCAGCAAAATACACTGTTGATCCAATCAGACAGCATGTGCGTAGTGTGGTACATCAACACATGGGGGCATCCGCTCATATCCTCTTTGCAGGGAAGTGATACAGGTCTGGAATTGGGTGGTTCTGCATGAGGTTCGCCTCCTGGTGGTTCACGTCCCAGGCATGCAGAACGTTCTCGCAGACAGTCTTAGCCGCACCAGGGTAAGAGCTGATACACGGGGTAGAAAGGATGAGAAGGGACTTGGCAAGGTTGGAGGAATGGTCAGACATATGGCAACTTAGATTCAATGCAAAGAAGTGCAAAGTAATGCACCTGGGAAATAAACATCCAGGAGAAAAGTACACAATAGCAGGGGAGGTACTAACAACAACAATAATGGAAAGGGACCTGGGGTAGTCATATCAGATGACCTAAAGGTGGGTAAGCAATGTGAAAAGTTGGTAAGGAGAGCCAGGGGATACTGGGATGCATAGGGAGGGGCATCAGAAGTAGAAAAAGGGAAGTGGTTATCCCTCTGTACAGACAATTGGTGAGACCCTGTCTGGAGTACTGCGTGCAGTTTTGGAGACCTCATCTACGCAAGGACATAGACAGGATGGAAGCAGTCCAGAGGAGGGCAACTAAAATGGTGCAGGGTCTACATCAGAAACCATATGAAGAGAGACTGAGAGAGCTTAATATGTATACCCTTGATGAAAGAAGGACGGGGACATGATAGAAACTTTTAAGTACCTCAAGGAAATCAACAAAGTCAGGAGGGTGGCATCTTTCAGAAAAAAGATGTGTAAGAACAAGGGGCACAATTTAAAGATAGAGGGCACGGCTCAGGGGTAATGTGAGAATTTTTTTTCAGAGAGAGTGGTGGACGCATGGAACCGCCTTCCTGGAGAGGTTGTGGGGTCTAAAACAGTGGGGGAATTCAAACATGCATGGGACAGACATAAGGCAATTATAGTGGGGGGTTGCAGGAAGTAGGCTGTTGGTTAACTAGAATCTGCAGCTTATCCAATAGGTAGGGAAATGGGCAGACTGGGTGGACCAAGTGGTCCTTATCTGCTGTCAAAGTCTATGTTTCTATGAGCACATGAGTGGGAGCTAAAGCAGGAGGTAATAGATCACATCTTCGACCTCTGGGATTGTCCAGAAGTGGATCTGTTTGCAGCCCCATCAACGCAAAACTTGCAAGTTTTGCTTGCTTGATCCCGGGCATGCTGCTTTTTGGCAAGACGCGCTGTCGCTTTCTTGGACAGGAAGATATCTGTCACGCAGTCCTCTTTCCAGTTTTACAGAGACTGATGATCAAGCTCCAAACAGAAGGAGCACAAATGATTCTGATAGCTCTTTTTGGCCTCGACAAATTTGATTCCCACTGCTTCAGCAGCTGGCAGCAGAACCTCTGGTTCCTCTACCACTTTCTCTGATCTCTGATCCAGGAGGGGGGGCATGCTGGTACATCCAGGTCTGAAGTCCCTTTATCATCCTGCGTGGCTCCTCAAGACATGGTCACTTCCAGGTTTGGGGTGTCCCCTTAGGTAGCTCAGATTTTGGTAGAGGCCAGAAAGCCTTCTACCAGACCTACTGTACTTGTGCCATGAAGTGGAAACGTTTTTCCATCTGGACCGCCTCGAAGAGTTGTGATCCTTTTTCGTGTCCCGTTCCTCAGATCGTGGAGTATCTTCTTCGTCTATCTGACCTGGGCTTGAGCTATTCATATATACATAGACAGTGTCGGCAGATAAGGGCCTATGGCTCACCCAGTCTGCCCATTTGAGCTTGTAAGTTCAGTTTGTTTTCTTAGAAGTCTATTTCCCCTTACCCCTGACCTCTAGAATTCCTTTATTTCTATCCCATGCATTCTTAAATCCCGTGATCGTTTCAGCCCCCACCACTTCCTCTGGCAGGGTGTTCCACTTGTCCACCACCCGTTCTGTGAAGAAATTCTTTCTCATGTTTCCTCTGAATCGTCCTCCTCCAACTTCATCCCATGTCCTCTAGTCCTGAAACATCTTTTTTCGCTTAAAATAGTGTTTTCCTGCACCCTGTTCCTCCTGTAAGATACTTGTATGTCTCTATCATATCACCTCTCCCTCCTCTCCTCTAGAGATGCGTGTTCAGTTCCTTCAACCTGTCTTCATAGGACTTGTGATGCAATCCATGCACCATCTTTGTTGCCCTCCTCTGAACCTTCTCTACCCTGTCTATGTCCTTACGTAGGTATGGTCTCCAGAACTGTACACTGTACTCCAGGTGGGGCCTCACTAGTGTCTTGTATAGCGGAATTATGACCTCCCTTTTCCTGCTGGTGATGCCCCTGCCTATACATCCCAACATCCTATTTGCTTTACCTGATGCCTTGTCACACTGTTTCCCTACCTTGGGGTCATCAGAGATGACAACCCCAAGATCCTTTCCTGCTTGGTGCATGCCATATCCTCACCCCAACTGATATATTGTGCCAGGGTTTTTGTGCCCCATGTGCATTATCTTGCACTTCTTTGCATTAATTTCAACTGCCAGACCCTTGACCATTCTTCAAGTTTCTGCAGGTCCTTCTCATTCTGTCTACACCTCTGGTGTGTCTACTCTGTTACAGAGCTTTGTGTCATCAGCGAACAGTGAAATTCTGCCTTCTAGATCCTGTGCAATGTCACTGATGAAGATGTTGAATAGGACCGGTCCCAGCACTGATCCCTGTGGTACCCCACTGGTCACTCTTCCCTCTGTGGAGTGACAGCCTTTTACCACCACCCTCTGTGTCCTGCCACCCAGCCAGTTACCTACCCACCACACCTGTCCTGCCCACACCCATATTCCCCAGTTTGTGTAATAGTCTTCTGTGGCACAGTGTCAAAGGCCTTGCTGAAGTCCAGATAGGCCATGTCCACTGCCCTCCCTGATCCACCTCCCTAGTCACCCAGTCAAAAAATTCAATGAGGTTGGTCTGACATGACCTCCCCCTGGTGAAACCATGCTGCCTTGGGTCCTGTAGTCCATTGACAACCAAATGTTCCACCAATCTCTCCTTCAGTAGTGCTTCCATGATCTTTCCCACTACCGAGGTGAGGCTGACTGGTCTGTAGTTCCCTGCTTCCTCTTTGTTCCCACTTTTGTATAAGGGGACTACATCTGCTGTCCTCCAGTCTTTGGGTACCTCCCTGTTTCCAGTGATTGGCTAAACAGGATAGCCAGAGTTCAGACCACCTCTCTTAGTTCTTTAAGGACCCTGGGTGCACCCCATCTGGCCCCATTCTTTATCAACTCTTATTATTTCCAGTTCCTTCAGGACCCTTTCTCGTGTAAAGGGACTTGTGTCCATTTCGCACCATTCTCACCCTTGTACTCCCTTCAGACCCATTACCCCCTTCTTAGTAAAGACTGAGCAGAAATACCTGTTCAATATGTCAGCTTTACTGTTGTCATCCTCCACGGCTCCCATCCTCCCCTTCAGTCTCACTATCCCTCCCTTTGTCTTTCTTTTTCACTTATGTACCTGTAAAAGGTTTTGTCCCCTTTACCCACTGATTTTGCAATGTGTTCTTCTGTCTGAGCTTTGGCTTCCTTACTGACTTCCCCTGCCTCCTTTGTTTCTCCTGGTACTTCTCCTATCCTTCTGCCTGTGTCTTTTTGTATTGCCTGAATGCAATCGTTTTTGGCTTTCACTTTCTTTGCTACCTCTTTGGAAAACCATAATGGTCTCCTCTTCCTTTTCCTCTTGCTAACCTGCTTAATGCAATTCTGTTGTTCTTATAATCCCCATTTTAAATACTGCCCACTGTTCCTCAACCCTGATTCCTGTCCCATTCCCCTTAATGCCTCTTTCAAGTATCTCCCATTTTCCCAAAGTCTGCCCTCTAAAATCCAGGATCGTGTTTTTGTGTGGTTTGGTTCTGCTCTTTCTGTGATTTCAAACCACAATGACTGGTGGTCACTGTTACCCAGGTGCTCCCCACTGTTACCCCCATCACACTGTCCCTGTTTGTGAGCACAAGGTCCAGTATTGCCTTCTGCCGAGTTGGTTCCATGACCAGTTGCTTGCGAAGGCACCCTGAAGGAGTCCAGGATAAATCTGCTCCTAGTTGATGCTGCTGCTGGGATGCTCCAGTCCACGTCTGGAATATTGAAGTTCCAACCAGTACTACCTCACCCTTGTCTGCCATCCTTTGGATGGCTAGCATCAGCTCCTATCTGTTTCTTCCTCCTGGGCTGGTGGTTCTATAGACCACACCTGCTGCGGATGGCTGGCCCCATTTTTCCTTTCCAGCTTAACCCACAGTATCTCTCCCCATTTTGTTCCTCCTGGATCTGTGTGGCCCTTATGTCATTTTTCACATACAGTGCCACTCCTCCTCCCTTCCTGCCTGCTCTGTCTCTTCTTGAATATGTTGTAGCCAAGTATGGTCATCTCCCCAGTCATGGTTATCATTACACCAGGTTTCAGTGATGGCCACAATGTCCAGGTCTGACTGTACCATGACAGCCTCCAGATCTTCCATCTTGTTGCTAAGGCTCCTGGCATTTGCACACATGGCTTTCCATGATTTGACCTCCTAGACTGCTTCACTGTTCTACTCCAGCCCTTCTTGGTTGTCATTTATCCTGGTTCTCCTTGCTGTCTGCCCTTCTGCTGAATTTTGCCTCTTTTCTGCTTATCCACCTTTTGGACACTAATCTCCATCTTTTGCACACTGCTTTGCAGAGATAGCCCTCCTCTGGTTCACTGGTTCCACTGCTAGCTGTGGGGGGGGTGAGCAAATAGGTACCCTCCTTGCTGGCCTGCCACCCCCCTTTGCTAGTTTAAATGCTTGTCAATGTAGCATTTAAACTTATCATTGAGTGCTTGGATTCCCCTCCAGGATGGATGCAGGCCGTCCAGGCTTGAACAAACCTCCATCCCTCCAGGTGGGTCCCCAGTCACCAATGAATCCAAACCCTTCCTCACAGCACCAGTTCTTCAACCATGAGTTAAAGTTCCTGGTGCATGCACTCCTATGCTCTCCTTGCCTCTCACAGGTAGTACTTCTGAGAAAGTGACAGAAGTAGCTACTTGCTTGAGACCCTCCCAGTTTCCTAAACTCTTCCTGAACTTCCTTTGGCTCCCATTTGCCAAGTCATTAGTACCTAGGTGGATAATGACATCCAGCTCACCCTCCCGCCTTGCTTTCCCAGTGATCCCCAGTATCTTCCTTCCATCCCTCCATGCCGTGGCACCTGGTAGGCACCTCACCTCCCTGTCCTCCCCTCCTGTGTTCCTAGCTGGATCCTCTTCGATGGAGTCCCCCACCAAGATTCACTTCCTCCTCCGCTGGGGTCCACTGCTTTCCCACTGAGGTCACCTCCTTGGCTAACCTCCACATCCTTTCCTTCCACTTCTCTGGGTATCTCTATTTGGTTGTCCTCATTTGCCAGTGTGGCATATGAGTTCTTGAGAGGAATAGGATCTGGGATGTGCCTCTGCCTGACTGCTCTAACCCTCCCTGAGCCCACTGTCATCCAAGTGCTCCTCGTTCTCGGCATCCTTTGAGGGAGCTGCATTGGACTGGGTGGTCCCTGGATAGGGGTGATGGTACTCCTGACCCAGTTTACTTCCGCTCTGAGTCTGGCTACCTCATCCCGCAGTCCAGAGATGCATGCAGATAGGGCAGCACCTCAGTGTCCAGAAGGTCTGCCTGAATATGGCTGCCCCACAGCCACTGCATTGCACCACTCCCCACATTATACTGCAATTCCACTACTTGTCTGCTACTGCAGCTCTCTTAGTTCTCTTTTTATTAATTTACAGTACTAAAAATCTTGTAACTGATCCTCAGATATATATTTTTTTTTTTAAGGAAAAAGAAACCAATAAATAAATAAATGAGTCAAAACACTTGTCGTGCTGAGGGTGGTCTTCTTCCCCCTTATGCCCCTCCTACTTCACACCTCTTACTATACCCTGTGTTTAGCTCCTGTCAATCAGATTTATCAGGGCATATAATTAAGAGTTGGGGAAGGGAATTTGCAGCAATTTAAAGACAGCACAGAATTACACCACCACTATGTTTTAAATTTTCAACAGCCCAAAAACAATTATAAGTAAAGACAACAAAGAAAAAAAAGTATAGTGTCACTACAACCTACAATCTAAGTTTAAATATTGTCACTGAAGGTGCATCTGTGCCATTTCTTCCTACCATGTTTTAGTAGGGCAAAACTGGCTTCATTTAGAGGTTTCAGAAACCTTCCTAAAAGGATCTGAAACCCCCAATGCGTAACCCTGCTCCAACGTGGGACCTTCGTTTTCTTTTAGAGAAACTGACCTTACCTCCCTTCGAACCAGCAGGTTCATGTGATATGTGCTTTGTGTCCTGGAAAGCGCTCTTTTTAGTTGCAGTCACTTCTGCTCGAAGAATTTCCGAGTTTCAGGCCCTGGTGTGTAAGGAGCCTTATTTGATTCATCACAGAGACCGTGTGGCTCTGCGCACTAATCAAACATTTCTTCCAAGAGTATTTTCAGAGACTACCTTGAATCAGTCTCTTCAGCTGCTGGTGTATTACCCAGAGTATTCTAATCAGGGGGAGGCCAGTCTGCATATGTTAGACATTCACAGAATTTTGCGTTATTACACCAACAGGACAAAAAATGTCAGAACGATGGATCAGCTTTTTGTTTCTTTCGCACCAAAGAGAGAGAGACAGAAGGTGTGGCAGTTTCCAAACAATGTCTTTCCAAATGGTTGGCAAACTGCATTGTTTTTTGTTACCAGAAGTATGGTAAAGTCCTTCTGGACAAGTGAAAGGACATTCTACCAGGGAATGGCTGCCTCTACAGCCTGTTTCAGAAACGATTCGCCAGAAATCTGCAGCGGTTGCTACCTGGAGTTCCGTCCATACTTACAAAACACTACAGTTTGGACATTGTCTCTAGGCACAGGGCTGGTTTCAGACTGGCAGTCCTCCAGGGACTCCTGTCCTAAGTGTTTGGCTACCTACTAGCTTCCAGTTCCAGCCTCCCATGTTTTCCTGTCCCTTGGACTCTACTGCTTGGGACTCAGTCCTATCAAGTAATTACCTACTGCAAGAACCCTCTCAAAATAAGATAGTATAGTTACATAAGAACTTACCGTAACAATAGATCTTCGAGAGAGGCTCTTGCAGTAGGTAACCTTTTTCCCCACCCTCCTTCCCCGCTCCCCTCTTTGTTTGTAGCTCTTTTTCCAGGAGCCTTTTCTTGGATTCAGGATCCTCTTCCCATTCTCCTGTCATGACTCTTAAAGTCCTCCGGTGGGAGAACTGGAGGGCAGATGTGGGGACCGCCCACTATATAGTGTCATGCTGACGTCCGTCACGTGACGTCGGGTGGGCGGTCCCCCATCAGACACTGCTAGCAAATGTTTCCGTATGGTTCTAATGCCAGGGGACGCAGTCCTACAAGTAATTACCTACTGCAAGAGCCTCTCTCGAAGATCTGCTGTTACGGTAAGTTGTTACGTAACTGTACTTTTCTGAGCATGCCCAGTAAGCCCTTCAGGATAGCTGTATGAAACGAAAACAGAATCCTGTTTCATATTGGAATATTCCTTTTTCATTTGCCGCCATCTTGTATCTGTTTAAAAAAAAAAATTCAAAAGCTATAAAACTGGCATCATTTAGAGACACCAACACATCTGTCTGGGTGGCCTTTGGGTCTTGGAGCCGCTGGACCATGGTTGGGGCATTTGGAGCAGGATGCACATTCGGTGCCAGCAACAGATTTCTCCCACTCCGGTATCAATGCCTTCTGTGCCAGTTCCACGTGCCTACCCCTCTCACCAAGTTTCCATGCAGGAGCCAGCACAGGTGCCATTCTCCTCCCCCTTTTCCTCTAGGTCTGACAGGGGTCTGGGGTCTTCGGTGCCGCGTGCAGTGTTAGGACTTTCGGTGCTGTGTGCAACATTGGCCTATTCAGTGCTGGGTCGCGTCAAGGAGTTCATTGGCATCACGTGCAGCGTCGACCTTGGTGCGGCGCCGGCGGCTTCAATGCCGAGGTGGGCTCCGTCTAGCAGGTTTTTCCCCTCACATTTCAGGGCTGGAGGAAGAAAATGATGAGTCTGATCCTGCTTTGAATCTGTCTGACGATGCTGGAGGTGTCTCAGGTGACAGCCTGGAAAGCAAGCCTTCTGTCTCAGCGGAGTCCTTAGCGGAGGACCTGTCTTTCCAGTCCCTCCTTAGGAACATAGGATCAGCCCTGACTCTTCAGACCTCCGATGTGGACCCAGGAAGCTTCTGCACCTTCAGTTCCTAACATTCCTCTGGGACTTCACGCCCCTGCTCCCCATCCTTTGAACGCTGTCAGAGATGGTGTGGGCCAAACCAGACTTATCCGTCTGTGGTTAAGTCCACAAACAGGAAATACACTCCTACTAAGGAAAGACCTTCTTGGCGTCACAGCCCTTTGCAGATGCCTTGGTGGTGCCTGCAGAGAATGATATGGTTGTCCTCCCCCAGGAGTCCTCGGCTCAACCTATCAATAAGGAGTCTCACAAGGTTGACACCTTAGGAAAGCTTGTTTTCGCAGCCGCAACCTTAGGGATGCGTATTGCTAGCTATCAGGATCATTTCTCTTAATACGCGTACACCTTGTGGAACACCCTTAAAGAAGTTGTTGAGATCCTGCCAGAATCAGAGATCAGGTTGGAGCTTCTCCAAATGATTACTAGGGGCATAGAATCCAACAGCCATCAGTTGAAAGCTGCTGTGGATGCCTGTGATGCTGCAGCATCGGCAGCGGCTGCAGGTATCTGCATCAGGCGACACTCCTGGCTTAGAATGCCAGGCTTTTCACTCGAAGCTCAAGGACAGGTTATGAATATCCTCTTTGATGGGGCTTATCGGTTTGTCCCTCAAATGGAACAAGCATTAGAGGCCGCTCAGAAAACCAGGACTGCCATTAAAACAGCGAGGCTGGCTCATGTGGCCCCTCAAAAGGGCGGAAACCGTTGACAGTTTCATAACAGGCAGTCTTTTCCTGGGTAAGGGCTGAGAAGCCTTTAATATAAACCAAGCTCCTCAGCCGCAACAGAAAATGCAACAAAAGGCACAGGGTCGGAAAGAGCCCAGTGCCGTCCTCTGAAAACCCGACCCAGGTCCCACCTCAGCTGCCCGAGGTGGACACCGCTACAGCAGTGGAAGTCCATCTGACTCCATTTTACAATCAGTGGAAGTCCATCACGATGGACAAATGGGTCCTCAGGATTATACGAGAGGGATACTCTCTCAGTTTCGCAGAGATCCCCCCAAATCTTTCACCCAAGCAGAAACACAGTCTGTCCACCGCTCAGTCAGACCTTCTTGCATCCGAGATAAGGGCCTTTTGAAAAACAGGGCAGTAAAAGTGGTTCCACAGGCAGCATGGAACATGGGGTTCTACTCCTTTATTTCCTGGTTCCAAAGTAAACAGGCTATGCGCCCAGTTCTAGACCTCTGAAGCTAAACAAATCCCTGTTCAGGAGAAGTTCAAGATGATCTCCTAGGAACATTACTTCCACTGATTCATCAGTATGAACTGGCATCCCTGGATATGCAGAAGCCTACCAGCATGTCCCAGTCCACCCAAGTCACCACAAGTATCTCCATTTTGTGGCTCTTGGTCAGCACTACCAGTTCAGATTCCTGCCCTTTGGGCTTTCCTCAGTGCCACGAGTCTTTGCAAAGTGCTTCGCAGTTCTCGCGGCACACCTCAGGAAATTCAGCATTCAAGTATACCCTTACCTGGACGATTGGCTCATAGCGAGCCCATCCAGACAAGAGACACAGGAAGCAGTCATCACAGCTTCTCAGTTCCTCACTTCCATAGGGGTGCTACTGAATCTGGAAAAATCCCATCTTCAACCCTCCCAGCAGCACCTCTCCATAGGAGCCCTCCTGGACACCTCCAGGGCAAGGGCTTTCCCTCCAGAGGACAGGAAAAATGACATTCTCCAGATGGCTCGCTACATCAGAGGCAGCAACTCTAGAGCAGTCTCGGTGCAGCAGATGTTAGGTCTCATGGCATAGTCCATTGCCATGGTGCCTCTAGCCCGGCTACACATGAGGACCATACAGTGGATGCTCAGCACTCAGTGGACCACCACGCACCTGCAGTCCTTCCACATAAAAGTGCGGAGCCTTTGACAAGATTGCTTTCATGGTGGACACAGGAAGACAAGCTCTCCAAGGTCTACCCTTTGCCCCACTGGAATCTCAGATCACCATCACCACAGATGCATCTCTGATCGGTTTGGGGCTCACTGTCAAGACCTCCACACTTGGAGTGTGGAACCAGGAGGAATCTCCTCTACACATCAATGTCTTGGAGGTGAGAGCTGTCCTATACACTGTCTGAGCCCTGAAGGACGTCTTCTGTCACAAAGTAATTCTCTTTTAGATGGACAACAAGGCTGTTATGTATTACATCAACAAGCAGGGTGGAGCGCACTCCTACCCTCTGTGCAGGGAGGCCATGAGGGTGTAGGAGTGGTGCCTCAAGCACGAGGCTCTGATTCAAGCAGTCTGCCTGCCAGGAGCTCCGAATGACCTGGCGGATCACCTCAGCAGGACAGAGGCAGATCCACATGAGTGGTTGCTCGCTCCGGACCTCGTGTGATCACTATTCAACTAGTGGAGCACTCCAGACCTGGACCTTTTTCATCCCCACACAACACAAAACTGCCTCTGTTCTGCTCCAGAAAACCAGAACCTCACGTTTTTTGTCAGGATGCATTCAGACTGCGGTGGACAAGACGCTTTCTGTATGCATTTCCTCCTCTTCCATTGCTTCAGAGGATGCTGCTTAGACTGGAGGTACAGGAGGGCAGATGATCCTAATCACCCCACACTGGCCTCATCAGATATGGTTCCGCTAATCAACAGGTTGGTGGAACTCCTCTGAGGCAACTTCCTGTACAAATGAACCTCCTGACACACAGACCTGTGGTCCATTGCAACCTGTGCTCCCTTCATCTCCTTGCCTGGCTGATGAGGAGATAGAAGTGGGTAGGTTTAAAGTCTCTCAAATGATCTCAGAAATACTCTTAGCAGCGCGTAACCCCTCCACTAGAAAAACTTACATGGCTAAGTGGAAGCATTTTTCCATTTAGTGTGCGCAGTCCATCCTGGACCCATTTTCTTGCCCACCAAATAAAGTGTTGGAGTACCTCTTAGACCTGTCAAATGCAGGACTGCAATACTCGACAGTGAAAGTACACCTCTGTGAGATTTTCACCTACCATGAGCCAGTGCAGAACATGTCACTGGCTCAGTTACCACTAGTCAAGAGATTTCTCAAGGGTATCCTACACTCTAGACCCCCAGTCAGGAAACCAGTGGCCACTCTGGATATCAACCTCGTGCTAGACATGCTCACCCATAAACTCTTTGAGCCTGTAGCTATCTGTGACTTGAAGTTTCTGACCTGGAAAGCTGCCTTCCTGGTGGCCATTACTTCGGTTCACAGAGTCTCTGAAATACATGCTTGGTCGTGGACCTCCTTACACTGTATTTCACAAGGACAAGGTGGTACTTCATACTAACTCCAAATTCTGCCCAAGGTGATTTTGGAATTTCACCTTAACCAGCCATTGGTTCTTCCCACTTATTTTGCCAACTTTCAGAATGAAGGGGAATGCACCCTTCACTCCTTGGATGTCAAGAGGGTTCTGTGATTCTGCATCAACAGAACTAAAGAGATTTGCAAATCCAAGCAACTTTTTGTATCTTTCAGCATGGCCTGACTGGGTCAGCCTGTTGCCAGTAGATGCATTTCTGCATGGTTGGTGGCATGTCTTCGTCACTGCTGCTCGATGGCTCAGGTCAAGTTGGAAGGCCAGGTTTACGCCCACTCTACCAGAGTGGTTGCGGCATCCTTGGCAGAAATTCATAATATACCCATTGCAGATATCTGCAAAATGGCTACTTGGAGCTCGGTGCACACCTTTGTGAAGCACTTCGCTTTTGATGTCCATGCCAGACAGCACACTTCCTTCGGCAGGACAATCCTTAATGGACTTTTGTCCTGAGTGAGCTCTGACTCCTGCTGCCCTGCTCGGGGGATTGATTTTTAGCTCAGTACTCTCTCATTAGTGTAAATGAATGGTGAGGAGTTTTAGTCCAGGAAGATATGAAAATTACGTACTTATCATAATTCTTGATCTTCTTGGATGAAGTCATCACTATTTATTCACACACCCACTCACCATCCCCCATGCTCACTCATCCTGTTTCTGGTCTTCACTCCCTCGTTAACTTAGGCTGTGAAGCTGTTATTGAGTTGACCCTTCTTTCACGGGTCTTCCAGGCTATCTTATGCCCGGTTAGGTTAGTTTCTAGGTTAGTTACACTGCACCTCCTCAGTCATAAAGGTACTGAGGCGGTTGGAGGATCAACACCGAGATAGCCTATATGGGTGCAAGATAGTGTTGCGGTGCCATACATCGCGGCGGTAACATCTTGGCGTCAGCCCTCCTGAAATTTGGCTCCGCTGGGTCCTAGCGCAGCCCAGCATAGTCCCATTCAGGTGAATGAATGATGAAGACTTCATCCCAGAAGATCAAGAATTATTGTAGGTACATAATTTCCATTTGCTGACAACACTGTGGTTCAAGTGGTGTCCTGTCACTTATAATGAATGCGACATGGTAGTGTTCAGTATAGGAGTAATTATGCACCCTTCCACAAAGGGGAAGAAAAATGGCAATGACTGCTGCCCCATCTATACTAGCAGATGAAGTGTGTATCAGGATTGCATATGTGAGCAGATGCTATTTTTTTTTCCAGTTACTCTCTGTGGATCAAGTATTCTCCTTCTGTGGTGTCCACGTTCAAGTGTGTGAAAGCACAGTGGACAACACAGCTGATCCATGACAGCTTTTAGCACCTGGCACAAAGAGCATTTTTTTTCTAAACTGCTGGCAACATGGTATGATTAAAAAATAACAGATTATCTGAAGGTATGCTGATAACGATTATAAATAGTCTGATGATAAATGTAATGTTATGTCCATTCTGAGCAGTGTCAGATAGTATCTTGTGTTTTGCTCATCTGTGCATTTTTTCATTTATTTTCATTTATACCTAAGCTAAAAGCCAATGTCTGACACCCTGCTTTCAGTCTGTGCATATTCTAAATAACTGAAGGAGGATTTAATATTTGCTGTAATGTGAAACACACACAAAGTAAACAAGCATTTGTCACTGCTGAATGTGCACCGCTGGTATTGCTCTTGTATCGGGTCTTGCTTGTACACATTTTTACTCTATATTTACCCAGGATGGAGCAGATGGCATGTAGTATCTCAGTTTTAGTGGTGACCTGCTTTTTACACATTGTTGGATTGTAATTACTCAGGATAGGACAGCTGGGAGGCAATATGTAATTCTTAGTAGGCTCCCACATTTTGACCCCAAATTTCTAATAGTCTTTTTATGACCTGATGTTATGATCAAGACAGGTGGAATTTTTAAAATCCCATCCAAAAGATGATTTTGCTATGCCACTTGTAAAACATGTTTTGGAGGGGATTTGAAAAATGACACTTGCCATGTTCAGGAGGTGGGGTAACACAAGAGATGTATTGAACATTAGGGGCCAAAATCTGCAAAAAATAAAGATGTTCTTCAAGGATATATTTTTCATCAGGCCATAGCTATGGAACTACAGCCACCAGGTGCTAGGACCACATAGAAACTTTTTGCAAGGAGTTCACTAGGGGCTGCCCATGACGATGTCCTACGTTGGTACTTATGATATAAACGTGGGCGGCCCCTTCCCCCCTCAGTTCTTTTCCCTCCATCAATCATACTCATCAGACCTTCCACGGACACGCCGCCATTGCTGTTGTCTGTTTTTTAAATTTTTCTCATCTTAATTAACTATCACTTTTTATAAAGTGCTTTTCTACTACGTGTATGTTGACTAAAGAGCCATCAAAACTGTTTAAGTTCTTCAAGTGTGGCAAAAAGATATATTCAGGTGACTTGCACGACTGTGTATACAGCCTCGGCTTGGCCCGTAATTTGAATGCCTAAGATCTGCAGAAAATTCAACACTGCACCACGATGCTGAGAAGGCTTTAGAAACGCACCTTCTGAAACAGTAGGTAGTCAGGATGGAAAATGAGCCCAAGAGAAGAGCTCCGCCATGTCGCCAGCTCACTCTTTGGGCTCACTCCTCCAAGTCCCAGGAGTAAACCTCAGGGCAATACAAGCATAAGTACTGGGAGAGGAATGCAGCAAAGACTAGGCTCCCCTGTTCACTCACGGTCACTCATCCACTCCTCCAATGTGACCACTTCAGCGCTGTCAACTGCTCCAGCAACTCCATTGCTAGCCACCCAGACTGTCGACACTCCCAGGTCTGTGCTGGCAATGAGCACCAACAGGTCTGGTGAGTTACTGTTGGTGTTGGGACTGTGCCTCTCCCTTGACATCATCCAGCGTCCCATAGACTACACGAGCACCAATATGCAGGCAGTATCTCGCCCTTTACAGATATTCATAAGCACCTGCTACCTCCTCATTCTGTACAAGGAGACACGCGACAGGGCCCACATGGCAAACCCCAGCATCAGTGCCTGCTAAGTTGATGCACCAGATTCACCTGCTCCTTCCCTGTGTCCCATCATACACAGCGATGAGGTCCAGGAGTACAATTCTGACCTCATTATGCAGGAGAAAGAGAAGGAGGAAAAGGAGTATGTGGATTTCTCTGAAACAACTAGCTCCACTGTATCCACTGGGAGTGAGGACTGTATATACACCCATTCCCACCCCCAACCCCGAAGATCCCTCTTTATCACCATGATACAGGAACTAGAGACTGCCATAGGATTTGATTTAGAGGAACAGGGCATTACTAAGAAAAACCTAGTGGAATTCTTAGAACTGCCTGATTCCCCACCTATCATCATTCCTTCCCTCCTGCCTGCATTGGAGGATGCCACCCTTGCTGCCTAGCATATGCCCAACATGATACCTGCCATACCTAGGAAGGCAGACAAGATGTATCGGGCCCTCTCAGGCAAGGCTTTTTTCACAGGCCATCCTGAGGCTGATTCTGTGGTCATAACTGCTGCCCTTGACTGATTGAAGGCACGGAAACACCTTAGTTCTCTCCCTCCTGATAAGGAGTCCAGGAGGCTTGATGTCCTGGGCAAAATAACTTTTGCTTCTGCCTCGCTGAGCCTGAGAATTGCAAACTACCAGGCCTGTATGGTTAAATACAAAAATACCCTCTGGAGGAAGACCAAAGTAGCTGCCCAGTCCCTCCCAGAAGGTACACCTAAGCAGGAGATATTGGGGGCTCTAACAGCAGGTGCGAATGTAGGCAAACATCTCCTATGTTCTACATGATATATTGGATGCTTCTGCCAGGGCAGCAACCTCTGGAATATGCCTCAGGAGGTACTCCTGGCTCAGGGTGGCTGCCTTGCAAACGATGTACAGCAAGCCATCCTGAGTGCCCCACTCAGAGGATATAAACTGTTTGGTGCAGATGTGTCCGATATCTTCTCTAATTTACAGGCCTCGGGCAGAACCCTGAAAGCAGTCCTTTTCCTCTATCATACTCAGCCAAAGAGTCGACAGAGGGTGAGTTTTCGTCCGTCCAGTAATAGACACCGCTTCACTGCCAGACAACAGGGTAAGGATAGAGCAGCAGCAGCAGCAGCCCTACCTCCAAAAGGAACCACCCAACGTGCTCACTCAAAAGCCAGTAGAGGTGGCACTGTGGCAGCAGCCTCAGCAACTGGCTCTGCCTGACTCCTTCAACCCCCCACCACCAGTGCCTCCAGGGATGGTTGTCGGGGGTGGCCTCTCCCTCCACCTGGACCAGTGGAGGAGGGTAACATTAGATGACTGGGTCCTGCAGATAATAGCCCAATGTCACACTCTGGAACTACCTCCAGACCATCCACCAGTGCCTTCCCATTACCCTCCAGAGCACATCCCAATGCTTCTGGAGAAGATTCACACCTTACTTCAGAAAAAAGCAATAGAACCTGTTCCTTGGAAACAAAGGAACACAGGGTTCTATTCTCTGTACTTCCTAGTCCCAAAATGGATTTGAGACCTATTCTAGATCTCAGGGATCCGAACTTTTTCATCGAGTACAAGAAATTCAGCATGGTCACTCTGCAAGGCCTACTTCCACTACTGCAAGTATGGAGCTAGATTTGTTCCCTGGATAAGCAGGTCACAGTCCAGGGCGCATGAGTGGGAGCTGCTGACCTCTGTCATAGAAGACCTGTTTGACAGCTGGGGTCATCTAGAGTTGGACATTTTTGCATCCTGGAGTTGTTTGTGGCCATTCAGCTACAGGCATGGCCACTTCTGTTGCCTGTCTTAAGAATGCTTTTTTCTGTTGAGATTTGTGTGACTGCCACCTGGAGTACTGTCCACACCTTTACTAAACACTGCAGTCTGGACATGGCCTCCTGAAGAAGGGCAGGTTTTGGCCTAGCTGTGCTTCAAGTCATCCTTTCTTAGGCCTGTAGGCTCCAGCCACCGAACTGTTTTATAGTCAGTACTGCTTGGTACTCGTTCCATAGGTGTGGCTTGATGAAAAATATATCCTCAAAGTAGACAAAACAGTTAGGTTCTTACTGTAACAGTAGCTCTTCAAGAGAATCTCATTCATCAGGCCATGCCATCCCACCCTCCATCCCCCTAGGGATTTAGAGCTCTGTAAATCCTGTCTCTTTCTCCAGAAAGGTTTACCTGCTTCTTCCTGCCTCGCCTGGTAGGCAGAGCCACAGGTTCTCTCCCAGTTCCCTATAGAGAGATCCTATGAGCATGATCTCTGGCCGGGAACTGGGGAGGGAAGGGGCTGCCATTTTATATGGGAAGTGCCGACATAAGACGTCATCATGGGAAGCCCTAGTGAACTGCTTGCAAAAAGTTTCCGTGTGGTCCTAGCACTTGGCGGCTATAGTTCCATAAGTGTGGCCTGATGAAAAAGATTCTGTAGAAGATGTACTGATCTCACTTCGAGATAGAGCTCTTACAGCAGGTAACACCATTAGAACAATGCTGCCAAGCGCTAGGACCTCACGGAAAATTTCTAGCTAGCAGTCTAAGGTGGGGGACTGCCCCTGACATTAGCTCCGCCCCGGTGTCACTCATGGTATAGGGGCAGCACCCGGCACTCACCTCAGTTCTTTCCTGCTGTCGACCCGGGCATATCTGCTCCGTGGACGTCTCCTGCTTCCAGTCGACCGCCATTTTCACACTTCACGCAGTTAACGTTTTTTCTTCCGATTTACGAGTTCATCGTGTATATCTACCCAGCCATCTTTCTCTTCAGAACGGTGGAAATTGAAGTGTGTGTGCGGTAAGCAGATCCTGGCAAAAGACGGCCATTCGGGCCTGCCTGATCTGCCTAGGCCCCGACCATAGGCCGAATGACTGCCTGCACTGCCAAGTCTTCAACCGGAGGACCAGAATCTGCCATCTCAACACTCTGAAAACATACCTCCTTGAACAACAAGTGACCACCATGCAAAAGACCCAGTCAGAGCACAGCTTGTTTTCTTCCTTGGTGAAGGACTCCTCCCCAGAGAGAAGAAATCGAGTGGGAAACACCATCATCGGGAAAAGGAAAGATCCAGGTCAGAATTCTGTTTTGGGTCTCCCCACAAGACTTCTAAGTCTTCGACCTGCAGCACAAGGTTCAATTCAAACCCCCCCCCCCCACGGTCTCACTGGCACTCCTGGGGTCACAATTGAGAAGCCCCGCCTCTTCCCAAGCACATGGCAGGGAGTCTTCCAAGCTTGGGCTTTCCAAAACCTTCATGTCCCTGGCTATCCAGCCCCACAAACAGAGGCTAGGGTCTCAGCCAGCAGGACAGGCGCACTCTGCGCCTGGTGACTTGTCGGAACCTGCCGTCAGAAGACCACTGGGTCATCCGACAGGGCGACAGGTTGGATGACTCAAAGAGATGCCAGGATAGCGAGTGCCAGAAAAGCATCACTTGCCTTCCAGGCAGTCGTCTGCCGAGGTTTCAGACTGACGTCCAGGCCTCTTGCCTCTGACTCCTCCGTGGAGCTGGACCAGACACCGCCACCAAAGCTGCCATCCGCTCTCGCAGGGCCTTTTGAGAACCTGACTCCAGACCAGACATCAGGGGACCTGGACGCTCAGCTCAACTGAGACCGGATGCCACCCCTCGGCCTTCACCTCCTCCTCGGAGCCTGATAACCTGATGTCTGAGCACCCGACGCCGGAGGATACAGTTCCACAGGGCCGATGCCAGGAAGAAACGTCCTTCAGATCTGACACCAGGGGACAGGGTGCCACAAGAGCCGATGCCAGGGGCCCCTAGTACCCCAAATCCGACACCAGCACCCCAACCCAGTCCAGTAGTCCCGTTGGCAGAGGTTGGGGCCTTGTTTAATAGCTGGTGGAACACCATCAAAGGGGATTTGTTACCTAGACCACTGGAGCCGACCCCCAACCCTGTGGGGGGCCGTGTCCTCGGTTCCACCTAGGCAGCCTTCCCCCCAGCGCCTGCCACCTCTACCCCTGACGCCAGACCAACTGATGTCAGGGGACGAGGATCCTGGGTCACTGGTACGTCAGAGGCATAAGTGCCACCCATCATCCAGATCCTCCTCCAGGGGTCAGCCATATACATCTTCAGAAGGTTTGTTGGGAGGCTTCTCCTCCTACAACTCCTCAGATGATGATCTGTCCCTGCCATCACCCGACCACAAGAGGGATTCTCCAAGGTCACCCGGACAACCCTTCATTCCTGGATATTATGAGACATATCCAGTTCCTAAACTAGTGGGAGATGGAGGAGTTAGGCCCTGAGTGGCGCCACTTATTAAAAGTTCCTAGGAACCACTGACCCAAAACCTTTGGTCATACCACCCTTAGTGGAACCCTTCCAGGTTGTTGCAAAAGTTGCCTGGAAGCACCCCTCCACAACCTCAGCAGTCCCTATAAAGGCTGACCGACTCTATAAGACTCCCAGGGAGAACCACACTTGAGTGAGCAGCGAGCGACGGACTCCATGATCTCACGGCTGCCCATGGAGGGCTCAACAACCTAAGCATATGAGCTCCCAGCCACCCGATAAGGAGTCCAAGAAATTGGATCATTTGGGCTGTAAGATGTACTCCTCGGCCACCTGTACAGTCAGATCCTTGAGTTTTTTGGCACACATGGTGATGTATCAGAAGTCACTGTGTGGCCCGGTGGCGCTGAGGGCTGAGGTGCTGGACGCCACACCTCACGTCACGCCGGCGACCCGGGGTCGAGAGCAAGCATGGGTCGCCATGGACTGGAAGGGGAGGAGAGGAACTCAGCATCCGATGGACTGCTGTTCCTCTCCGGGGGGGGGGTCCACATCGGTCAGTATCCGACTGCCCCCTGGCAGAGGCTGGGGATCGGGACACACGCCATACACAGGGAGGAGTTGAGGGCAGACACCTGGACGGGACATGCGTGGACATGGCCACGCGCATCATTTCACGCCCTCCGACTTTGGGGAATTCTGAAAAAGGAAAATGACACCGGTCGCGGCGGCTTGATGGCCGTTCGAGACGCCTGGCTCTGAGAGCTCACTGTGACTGGATCCTGAAGTCGGCAGAGATGGGGGGGTCTCTCCACCACACCGCCGTGGGGGGCAAGCCACGGGGGTATACAGTGTAGCCCCCAGGTGGGAGCCAGAAGCGGTCTGGACGGCGGCCAGAAAAAGGTGGATACCTGGACATAATTGGCAGACCAGGGTCCAAGGTAAGGAAAAGAATGACTAACCAAAAAAAAAAAATCACTGTGGAACAAGGCCATGGACCTAGCCAAGAATCAGTCAGACTGCCAGTAGGTCAGAATTACTGGTAGTCGTCCCGTCCAGTGCTCACATTGGTATGCACGCCTTATGGTGCTCTAGATGACTCAGCTAACACTGCTGCCAGGGCTGCGCCACCAGCATATGTCTGAGGTGTCACCCTGGCTCAGAGTTTTGGCTTTCGCCAGGACCTTCAAGATGCCATACTGGACACCTCTTTTCAGGGCCTGGTCCTTTTCGGGCAGGAGGCCAAAAGTCAATAACCGGCTGGCAGGACTCTGGGAAGGCAGTCTCGAAGTACACAAAATGTACAACCGAACCAGCTACATCCAGCGCACTCCTTTCATAAACAGCAGGAACAGCAGGGAAGGAGACAGCAACACAGAGGGGTTTCAAAGAAAGGATACCCGCTGTCTGCAGGGCTCAGGGACCCAAGGCGCTAAGAACGCCAGAGTTCCTTGCCCATTCCAACAACCTCGGCATGACTTCCTGCCGGCTCCCCTCCTCCAGTGGAGTTGCAGGGAGGGCATTTATTTATTTATTTGTTTACTTAGATTTACCAGGAAGGCATACTGAGCAACATGCTCGATTCCAGATGCGATCTGGGGGCCTAGACCCAGTACATGGCAAATATTAGAAACAAATACAAGTACAGAGATTGTAATAAAGAAACATAGCATATGATTTGTACAATTATAATACGGTATAACATGTATTCCAGGTATAGTAGCACAGTAGATTACAGACAGACATGCACATAACAGGAATAATTACTGTACATTAATTATTAGAGGGTGGAAGATTCTCACTCCGCCTCAACGGCTGGTCCAATATCACCATGGATCAGTGGGTGCTCCAGATAATAGAGAGGGGTTATGATCTGGAGTTCACCCCAATCCCTCCAGACAACCCACCTCTGCCCTCCCATTGCTCCCCATCCCATGCAGGTCTTATCAGGGCAGAAATCCAAGCCCTCCTAGACAAGAGAGCAATCCAGGCAGTGCCACCATCTCAAAAGAGGAAAGGGATATTACCCCCACTTCTTCCTCATCCCGAAAGACAGGAGTCCTTCGTCCTATCCTGGACTTCAGTCAACTGAACACTTTCATCAAATACAAAAGGTTCAGGATGGTGACACTACCAGGATTACTACCCATGCTCCACCAGGGGGATTGGCTTTGCTCCTTGGACGTGCAGGACGCATATATGCTTACAAAGATCTTTCCATCCCACAGGAAGTACCTTCGCTTTACCTTCCAGGGAGAGCACTACCATTCAGCCTTTCTTGGACACCCAGGGTGTTCACCAAGTGCCTAGCAGTGGTGGCAGCAGCTCTCAGGAGGCAGGGGCATTATATCTACTCCTACCTCGATGACTGGCTGTTAACAGCTCCCACAAGAGGTTAGCTGTGTTGCTGCCAGACAGACACCTTTCGCCTGGTCCAGGATCTGGGGGTCACCATAAACCTTCCCAAGTCATCTCCCTGGTCTACCCAGCGGTTGCAATACATAGGGGCCATCTTGGACACTGTCTTAATGAGGGCCTTCCTTCCCTCAGACAGGGTAGATCGACTAAGGGCACTTGGTCGGAGAATTGCCTCCATAAATCAAGTTCCAGCCTGGATGGTACTGCAGCTGCTAGGACATATGGCAACCGCCATAGTCACTGTTCCCTTAGCGCGTCTGCACATGAGGGTTCTTCAGTGGAACCTCGGGGTTCAATGGGACCAGCGCTTGGACGACCTCGAACAGCCAGTCCAAGTCTCCAAGGTGGTATGTCAGACTCTGGAATGGTGGCTCACCCCTTCTTGGTTAGAATCTGGGGCTCCCTTCCAAAGCCCCAGTCCTCAGCAGATCCTGACAATGGATGCATCGGGACTGGGATAGGGGGCACATTTCGGAGTCCACCAGACAAGAGGGACTTGGACCCCTCTGGAATGAGATCTCCCAAAAACGTGTTGGAGATGAGAGCCGTTCTTTACACCTTACAGGCATTCCAGACGATTCTCCTGCCATGGCCTCTACTGATCCAGTCAGACAACATGCCAGTGGTCTTCCACATCAACAAGCAAGGGGGCACACACTCATATCCCTTCTGCAGGGAGGCCATGAGGGTATGGTACTGAGCAGTTGAGCACAACCAGGAACTCAGAGCGGTTCACGTTCCAGGGGTTCAAAACACCCTAACCAATAGCCTCAGCCATTCTCGGTCTCGGACTCATGAATGGGAGCTACTACAAGACGTAGTAGACAACTTTTTCAAAAGGTGGAGCCTTCCAGAACTGGACCTCTTTGCAATCCACACAATGCCAAACTGCCCAATTTCTGCTTGCTAGATCCAGGGCCTGGTGTTTTCTGGTGAGATCGATGTCCCTCTCTTGGGCAGGGAGGTTTCTGTATGCCTTCCCTCCCTTCCCACTGATTCAGAAATGCTACTCAAACTGCAAGCAGAACAGGCAGCCATGATCCTCATTGTGCCATTCTGGTCTCGACAGATCTGGTTCCGGCTGCTCAACAGCTGGCATTGGAACCTCCAATTCCTTGCCCAGTCTCCTCACTTACTCTTGCAGGAACAGGGAACCTTAGTGCACCCCAATCTTCAGTCATTGCATCTGCATGCATGGCTCCTGCAGACTTAGTCAGACAGTTCAGAGGTAGTGGAGGTCCCTAGTGGCGCGAGGAAACCCTCGACTAGGACCACATATGCCATGAAATGGAAACGCTTCTCCATGTGGGCATCCTCCTGTTTCCTAGATCCTTTTACCTGCCTGGTAAATTCGGTACTAGAGTACCTCCTTTCCCTTTCTGACAAGGGTCTTAGCTGCTCGTCCATAAAGGTACCCCTTTCTGTACTATCAGCTTATCATGTGCCTATGGAGGGCAGGACCCTGGCACAGTTGGACTTGTCCAAGACCTTTCTGTGCAGTATCATGCACATTAAACCTCCCAGGTGGGACCCCATTCCCCATGGGACCTTTTGTTTATGTTGGAAAAACTTACATTGCCTCCCTTTGAGCCAGCCGAAATTAAGAGCTACGCTTCCTGTCATGGAAAGCATTATTTTTGGTTGCAGTTATTTCTGCTCAGAGGATATCTTCCTTGTCAGTCTTCACCATTCATTATTGCTGGGTGTAATAAAACCGCATGAGCACTACGGAGTTTTTTGTTTTCGTAGGAGGGTGGCGCCACAGCACCACCCACAAAAGCGACGCACTATGTGGTGCATGAGGGGCGGCCGTTAGGCGCCGCAGACTCCTCCTCCACCCCAGTTCTGTTTCTCCCGCCATCAAGGCTGCATCTGCTACACATGTGAGAAGTTTTTCCAGTGCGCCATTAGGCCTAGTTAATTTCAGAGCCGTTTTCAGTTGACTCCTGCATCCCAGTTTGATTCTCCTGATGCCGTTGACACCGGTAAGACCATTTCATTTTATTTTCAATGGCGCCAGGAGCTTTTCTGTGTTTAAAGTTGTTTTTGCATCATGTCCGGTTCGGGGGCCAAGCGTAAGTCGAAAGCGGGCCGTGCCCCATGCGTCGGTGCTCCTGTGGCTGGCATTTCTCCGTGATGGACCAACATGATGTCTGCTTTTGGTGCTTGGGACCTAACCATGATATGGATAGATGCGACACCTGCTTCTTGATGAACCTCCATGTTCTGGAAATCTGCATGTTCAAAGTCGGCAAGGCCCTGCCGACTTTTGGAGGAAGGGCGGCGTTGTTCTTGGGCTTCCCAGGTCAGGACTTTAGGCCCTTCCTCCGGGTCCCCTCCCAGGCCTATATTGTCTGGTGAGAAGGAGGAGGCCTCCTCATCTTCAAGTCTTGCCGAGGAGGAGGCCTCTTTTGCGGTGTCAGAGGAACGCCGTGACCCCTCCTGGGGTCGTGTCGGGGACACCGCCTCGGCAGTCACCTCTCCTGAGGTGCAGGCTCCCGCAGTGTCGCTGCCCATGGTTGTTGGGTCCGGCACTGATGGACCCTCAACACTGCCTTCTGACACCATCTCAGATCCTGGTGCTGCTGCCTTTTTGCTGGTGATCGTGGTTGTGCCGCATGTGGCACCCGATTTCTCGACGCCCTCCTGTGCCGTTATTGTCGACTCTGTTGGCGATGCCGTGTTGGGTTCCAGTGCCGTGTGTGGCACCAGGGATTCGACCAGTGCCGTAGATGGGTCGGTTCCGGGGCCTCGGGCGATGCTCTGTGAGCAGCCAGCATTGCGAGCGACACCAGCACCATTCGTGTTGCCGTTTCTCAGGGTGGCCAGCGTCGAGGTCCTCCTGGTCAACTCCTCTTCAGAGGGGGACGATTCGGACGTGGACCCGGTCTGGCTCCCTGATTCTTCCGAATCAGAGTCCTCTGTGGGATGCGGTGTTAGGCAGCCCAGCGCTCCCATTCCTGAATCTCCACAGCAGTCTTCTTCTGAGGACTCCCAGGCTGGGGGTGGCCTGGGGTTCATACGGGAGGGCGGCTTGCGGATTGGGGAGGGGACTGTCCCCCAGAGGGGGCCGCAGCAGTTGCCACCTTTGGTGCTGCTGTGCCTTCTCTGGGGGGATTGGGAGTCCTGTCTTTGGAGGCCTACCTCGGGAGGCCTCTGGATCGAGGGACCCCTTCGCTGGGGTCGAGGAGGAGGGCGTCCTCGGAGTCTGAGGGGTTGGGGTGAGGGGCATCGGTGCTCCCCTGCCACACCTTGGGGTGCAGGGAGGTGCCGTAGTGCCGAGCTCCGCCTCTCCTTCTTAGGTTCAGGGGTCCCTTCCAGTGGCGCCGTCGTGGGTTGCCCTTCTGGACTCATGCAACCCCAGGTGCATCACAGGGGAGATTCCCCGTTCGGGCTCCTCCGGAGTTCACATCCCAGGGTTCCGTCATGCAACCCATTTTGATTTCAGGGATCCCTCCAGTTTGGGCTCTGTTCCTTGGATTTCAGAGCCCTGGCAGATTACAGTCACCTCCTTGTAGGTGCCCCTCTCCCATTCCTCTGTTGCCAACCCCCTCTCTTCCAGGCGACGTGGGTCCTACGGGACCGTTATCCTGGGAGACGTTCAGAAGCACTGCGGCGGCCTTCCCGTCATATATTAGGTGCATGCACGAACGGGTCTTTCACCTGTACCCACCACCACAGGAGTCTTCTGGACATTCGGTTCCCGTCCTCCTCAGCTCCCTCCTCGGAGAGAGAGAACCCCTGCTCATCTCTCTCTTCCTGGCTGATTTCACTGAATATCAATGCTTCCTTTTGAGGATGGTTGGGAATCTCCATATTTCCTATGTGAGATGGGACAATACTGAGCGGGAGACACACAAATTCCTCAGTGAATTCAGTGCCCAGCACTTGGTGGTGCCATCCTGGCCTATTCCCTTCCAGGAGGCATCTATCCGCACCTAGCAGTCTCCAGCCGACCCTCTCCCAGCCCTGGCATACTGCAGGAGGAGGTATTGTGCTCCATCTGAGTCCCTAGGTTCTCTCCCTAACCTGCCCTCGGGCTTGGTTTTCCTAGAGACCCCTTCCGGGCGCCGACGCCTGGGGCATGACTGACCACCGGACTCAGATTCCCTACAGTTCGACCGGTGGGGGTGAAGAGTATTCTCTTCTTCTCATGCGATGTTGTGCATTGCATCACATCAGGCACACTGTGCTGCCTATAACAGGCACTTGTGGTCAGTACTGGCTCGGGTAATAGCGTCGATGCCTGATACGGAGCAATCTCGACCGGCCATTGCCCTCTGCGCTATAAGCCTGGAACTAGCAAGGCACCAAGCAATGGCATGTTACAATGCCAATGAGGTGGCGTCCAGGCTTGCGGGGACAGCGATCTGCATCAGGCGGATGGCATGGCTTCATCTAGCAAGGTTGTCACCCTGGCCCAGCTTAGGGTGATTCGTTCCGCCTAGCGAGGGACCCGCCTGTTTTCTACCAGGGCTAGGAGGCTGCTGCAGGGGCTTCCCCCGTCCCCTTGTCTTCAGGGGACACCTTCTAGCTCTCCTCGGCATTAGGCTTCCAGTCTAGTATGGCCAGGGGCTCTCCTTCCTGTTTCTCACCGACAGGAGGCTGAGGGTCTTGTTCCCTCAGGGTTATGTTAGTCCCCCTCTAGGGGCTTGGTACAACCCAGCAGTAATGAATGGTGAAGATTGACAAGGGAAGATATACAATTGTAAAATTGTCTTTCTCCTGTTTTTGTACCTGAATGTATTCGTCTGAATCAATTACTGTATCAATGTACCTGTTGTACCCTTTTGTACTCTCGGTCGCTCCTGAAAATAGGCATAAAACTTGTCTAGTGTACTTACCCGGTAAACAAAAACTAAATAAATAAATTACGTACCTACTGTAATTCCTGATCTTCTCGTGTATCTTCACCATTCATTACTGAATCCTGCCCACCTTCCCCTCATGGGCCTCCTTCTGGGGCGTCCCCTCCACCCTGCTTGCTCTCCCTCCCCTTCCTCCTTTCATGGCCTTTAGAGCCTAAATCCCCTAGCCTTTGAGTCTTCCGTTCTTCTCTCAGAAGAAGGTAACATAACTCTGGAGAGGGAGGAGAGCAAGTAGAGCTTCATCCTTCTCCTGAGGGAACTCTTTTCTGATTACCCTTGAAGGTGTCCTTTCTGGCACCTTTTTTCTTAGGCCAAGTTAGTTCAATCACCAGTTAACAGGAAAAGTTCTTGAACGGTCCTGTTCCTTTGGTTTTCGGACCTCACTGGTATCTCTGGATCTTGTCCTGTGTACACCAGTCTGGTGCTAGTCAAAGTCTTCTAGCCCATTTTTAAAAAAGAAAAACTTACCTTCTGGAACTGGTGATCTGATTCTTTGGCCTCTGCCTCTCAGGGAGTCGGAATGAGTTTCCTTCTCTATCTCTGTCCACCTTCCCAAGGGGGTGCCCCTTAGGGCTTCAATCCCCCTCCCCCCCCACCACCATTATTAGTACATGGCAATGTGCTAGTGGGGTCCTTTTTCACCTTTCTTAGTTGGGCGCTCTCCCTCCGGAACAGATTGTTTGCCTTGGCAGTCTATGAGCTCTCAGCTTGACTGATGGGTTTCAGGATGGCGGGAGATGTAGGAAATTTGCCTTTTGTGTATCAAGCTGTACAAAAGGTTCAGTCGACCTTTTAGGTCAGTTTTGTTTGATGGGATCCTTGCTTCCTTGCCCTTTGGTTCCAAGCTAATAAACCTTTAAGCCAATTTAACTCACAGTTTGGTAGAATTTTTCCTTCCCCCCAACATCCCCCTCTCTTCTTCTTCCTTCTTTCCCCTCTCCCTTATCTGTTCCTCCCTCGGAGCCGCTCCAGGAGTGAGGCCTTGCAGTCCCTTAGGGTAGGGTTCTCCTTTTTCCTGTCCTCTATCGGCTTATTCCTTTTCAGTTTGTTTCCTTTCCTTTTATTATCCCTCGGCTCTCTTGCCTCACTCTTATTCTTCTATTCTTTTATTCGCCTCTCCGGCTTACAGAACTGGGATGGAGGAGGAGTCTGCGGCACCTAACGGCGGCCCCTTACGCACCACGTAGTGCGTTGCTCTCATGGGCAGTACCATGGGTGCTGACTCCTCCCTCCAAAAAAAACTCTCCCATAGTGGGTACGCGCTTCCGGCTCACACCCAGCAGTAATGAATGGTGAAGATACAAGAGAAGATCAGAAATTACGGTAGGTACGTAATTTTTATTTCTGAGCTTCAGGCTCTGTGTATAAAGGGCCTAATTTTATCTTTCACAGGGACAGGGTATCCCTGCACACCAATCCTAAGTGTCTCCCAAAGGTTGTGTCTGAGTTCACTCTTAACCAGGACATTCAACTTCCAGTTTACTACACAGAGTACTCAAACAAAGGGGAGGCCCTGTTGCATCCTCTGGATGTTCACAGAATTCTTAATTTATACATTGAGATGACCTAAAGATGGGTAAGCAATGTGAAAAGTCGGTAAGGAGAGCCAGGAGGATACTGGGATGCATAGGAAGGGGCATCACAAGTAGAAAAAGGGAAGTGGTTATCCCTCTGTACAGACAATTGGTGAGACCCCATCTGGAGTACTGTGTGCAGTTTTGGAGACCTCATTTACACAAGGACATAGGATGGAAACAGTCCAGAGGAGGGCAACTAAAATGGTGCAGGGTCTGCAGCAGAAACCATATGAAGAGAGACTAAGAGAGCTTAATATGTATACTTTTGATGAAAGGAGGGACAGGGGGACATGATAGAAACGTTCAAGTACCTCAAGGGAATCAACAAAGTCCAGGAAGGTAGCATCTTTCAGAAAAAGAGATGTGTAAGAATAAGGGGGCACAATTTAAAGATAGAGGGGGGATGGCTCAGGATAATGTGAGGAATTTTTTTTTCATGGAGAGAGTGGTGGATACATGGAACAGCCTTCCTGAGGAGGTCGTTGGGTCTAAAACAGTGGGGGAATTCAAACATGCATGGGACAGACACAAGGCAATTATAGTGGGGGGTTGCAGGAAGTAGGCTGTTGGTTAACTAGAATCAGCAGCTTATCCAGTAGGTAGGGAAATGGGCAGACTGGGTGGGCCAAGTGGTCCTTATCTGCCGTCAAAGTCTATGTTTCTATGTTTCTATTGTACTCAGTCTACCAAAAAGGCAGACCAATTGTTTGTCTCCTTTGCCCAACGGATGTTAGGGCCACCAGTGACCAAACAGACTCTGGCCAAATGGTTGGTCAGTTGTATAGTGTTCTGTTGCCAGAAGTACGACAAACCTTTACTGGGATCGGTTAAAGGTCACTCCACTAGGGGTGTTGCCGCTTCCATTGCATCCCTAAGGAATGTCTCAGCAGCAGATCTTTGTGCAGCTGCTACTTGGAATTCAGTCCATACCTTCACAAAACACTACAGTCTGGACATTGCTTCAAGGAGGAGAGCAGGCTTTGGCCTCACCGTCCTCCAGGGACTACTCTCTTAGGAGTACCAGTGGTTTACTATTTTGCATAACCACGACTCTTCTGACCTGGATTCTGTCCTCGTACTGCTTGGGACTCTGTCCTAATGGTGTTACCTGCTACAAGAGCTCTGTCTCAAAGTGAGATAGTACAGTTACATAAGAACTTACCGTAACAGTAGATCTTCGAGAAGAGCACTTACAGTAGATATGTTTTCCCTCCCTCTTACCTCCAGGGTTATGTAACTGTAGTTTTCTGTCTGGGGGATGAGAGAACCTCCTCGGTCTCCCATCATTATGCTAGCCAGGTCTCCGGCGAGCGAACTGAGGTGGTGCAGGGGGGGCAGGGCCGATGTTAGGGGGCGATCCCCACCTTAGACTGTTAGCTAGAAATTTTCCGTGGGATCCTAGTGCCTGGTGGCATCGTCCTAATGGTGTTACCTGCTGCAAGAGCTCTTCTCGAAGATCTAGTGCTACGGTAACGTTACATAACTGTACTTAATGGTAAGTATGCAACTGTTCTTTATGAGTCAAGGTTGGAACAATTCAATGTTTCATCATAACATAGTTGTTTTTTTGTGTTTTTACCCCAAATTTTCAAGACAGTCTTTTTAGGACCACTCTTCCTGAACGTGACAGGTGTCATTTATACAATAGTGACCGAAACGTAATTTTGCGCCACAAGTCTGAAAACACATTGTGGGTAGGATTTGAGAAATTACAGCTGTCATATTCATGAAGTGGTGTGAGAAAAATGCCTGTGTTGAAAAGTTTGGGTCAGAATATAAAAAATTAGCACACTTACAAGTGTGCGTTAAAAATTTTCAATGTAGGCTCATAACTTTGTTGTTTTTTCATATTTTTATCCCACATTTTCAACATAGCCTTCTTATGACCCCACCTCATGAACAAGGGCAGATAAATTTTTTTTCAAATCTGGCTCAAAAGGTGATTTAATGTCACAAGTTCAAAAACACATTTTGGCTAGGATTTGAAAAATGACAACTGTCACATTCATGAGGTGGTGTGCAAAATGGCTATGTTGAAAATTTGAGATCAGAATATTGAAAATTACCAAAGTTAGGTAGTTTTTGTTGAACGAGTAAGTGCACTAGATAAATTCTGCCTATTTTCAGGCACGACCTGGGGGTAGGGGATACAGATGAATGCCAACTGACCTTGAACCAGATGAAGCTGTTGGTATTTTTAGTGAATGTTACAAGCATGCATTCATCATTTTCAACATAGGCTCATACCTTTGTTGTTTTGTAATATTTTTACCCCATATTTTCAACATAGCCTTCTTATGACACCACATAGCATTCTTATTAGTTAATAGTTAATATATCCTTTAATTCCATCTGTAGATTTATCTTAGTTAAACCATTTAGAACACATCATTGTATTCTTTACAATGATCTCTGTTGGCTTCCCCCTAAATTTATGTATTTTTATCATTTGGGTTGTCTGACCAATAATATACTGGCCCAGGGTTGTAAATCTCCATTATATAGCTTAATAAATACAAGAGATGATGCTAGGTCATTACGTTCATCTAACATGCAACGGTTATTTACTCCTAGATCTGTTACCTGTATGGGTGAGAGCGCTTTTTCTTCACAATGTCCGATTTTTTGGAATACATTGTCTTTTGATTGGACTTCTATTTATAGTCACGAACATTTTAGAAAAGCTTTGTTCCATCATTTGCAACTTTCTGCTGTATGTAATTGTATTTAGGTACTATTTTTGTACTATTTTATTACATTGTATCATTGTTACTAGTGTATTTGTCAGTGTCTGTAATTGTATGACATCTAAGCTTTTTTGTGTATGAAGCTCTGAGTCGATCCTGAAAAAGGGCCTTGGCCCAGTGTTCTTACCCGGTAAATAAAGTGAATTGAATTGAATTGAATTATGACCCCACCTCATCAGCAAGTGTGGAGAAAATGTTCAAACCCTGCCTGAAAGGTGGGGGGTTCTGTGGAGCTTGAGCTTGACGGACACAGAAGGAATAGCTCTGCATCTATAAAACTTTCAAAAGACAAATAATACTGTTAAATTTATCATTAGCTATAAAGGGAAGTCTCTAAGTGTAGCAGAGAGAACAAAAAATGAGATGGGCAATCCCAAAAAGAAGGAACATGGGCAGGCAGCTGGGGGCCCGGGAACGAGAGCAACAGGGCAGCAGCCCTCGACTAGCTCAGAGGGAGAAGAAACAATGCAGTCACTAGACCATAAACTCAAGACTCTAATCTCTTCAGTCACAGCCATGAATACAAAGTTGGATGGACTTACTTGCCGAATAACTTTAGTGGAGTCGTTAGTGGAGCAACTTCAGAACTCTGTAGGCGATCTGCAGCAGCATGCAAACAAGAGCAGTGCCATCAGCACAGGTCACTCAAAAGAAGCTTACCATACAAATGACTGGTTGGAGCTGTTAGAAAATCAGATACGAAGTGCGAACATCTGCATGATAGGCTTGCCAGAGGGAATGGAAGGGGATCATTCCCTCCTCTTCTTCAAATAATGGATCAAGGAGCAGTTTACTGGACATGGGGACTTTTCGGAATGGCAGTTTATCAAGGCCTACAGAATTCGTCCCTGAGGTAGACAAGCCAAAGATGCCCCATGTGTGTTTATGGTGGTGGCTGACAGTATGGGAACTAGAGACACTGTTCTCAGTCTAACAAAACAACTGGGTCCTCTGAGTATCCAAGGAGATACGGTGCACCTTTTTCTGGATTTGTCTTACTCTACTCGTCAGCGACGGAAAAAATTTGATGGTGTTAGAAGGAAGCTTCGAGAGTTAGATATACCACACGTAGTCCTCTTCTCCACAAAGCTTCACATTGTCTATCAAAGTAAAGTATTCATATTTACAGATCTGATGGATGCGGGGAAGTGGGTGACTAATTTGGATGCACATCGGAATAATTCAACCCAGCAGTCGGATGACGAATCCTTCGAAGAAACCTGAACTAGGATTCCCTGGTGACATTTATGTTTCTAGTTTAAATGCATCTGAAATAATAATCAGCTACCTGAGATTATTGGCTAGCTGTGATGCTAACCTTACTTGTTGCTGTGTTATAAAAAGTTTTAGTTTTAATGTTTAGATTTACTAGGAGCCTTTCCTGTTGATATGGTTAAATAACCCTATAGCTGTCTTAATCATTTTGAGTAAGTTGGGAGAATATAGCTGTGTTCTTCCTTAGTCTTAATATAGTTTAAAAGGTTATCATAGATGCGGCTTCTGTTTTCTGTGCCTGAAATTTATCTTAGGGGTTTTGTTTTTACCCATTAGAAAGACTCTGTAGGTAAAATGGTGGACCCCATGCTCTGAGAGCAAGGCAATATTTTAAACATATTAGAATAACTCTAGAAAGGTTTTTTCACCTGCTCATGGGCTACAGCTACACAGAAATGTGGACTTTTAGTTTTGGAGAGAGTTAGAATTTCCTTCTCCAATTTATAGAACCAACTTGGAGTTACTGATATCCTGTATAGCATGGAAATGATTGTTTCCTTATTAACTGTACACTTGATGTTTCCAAGACGAATTGTATTTTGTACATGATTTACATGTAAAATCAATAAAGATAAAGTTTAAAAAAAAAACCTGCCTGAAAGGTGATTACACACAGCGACCATGAAATCACCTTTCGGGACAGATGTGCATGATTTCATTGTCATTGTTCATGAGGTGGGTCCTAAAAAAGGCCATGTTGAAAATTTTGGGAAAAATATTCAAAAATGACCTCAAAGCCCACTGAAATACAATGAATGGCATACCTGATTTCCTCAAGTCACAGCCTGGTGTTGAAGACGTGTCTCTGGTCCAGAGAGAATTACAGCGTTGGACCTCCGGTAGGTTAGTAATGGCTTGGGAAGGGGGTGCTGAGTGGGAGGGTCGGGAGGGAACAATAATGGCGGTAGCAGCAGACATCGATGGAGTTTTCTTTTTTAAAGGGCGTATTTAAAAACAAAAACAACTACAAGCCATGGTTTTCTTTATGTACCAACACTGATGATTAGGCACTCCAGTGTCGGTGTTATGTTTGGCGGCACCAGGGGTCGGCTCCCCGTTTCACACTGTGAGAGTGATCAAGGTGGGGGGGTAACAGCCAGAATGGGGGGAATTGGGCACCCTGGTGTCAGGAAGTTAACATGGATGGTGCAGGAGGGATTGAGGGAGAGTTTTCTTTATGTTTGGTGGCACTGAGGTGAGCTCCCTGGTGTCGCAGCATGAGATTGAGTGGGTGGGGTGTTGTAGACGTCACTGGGGATTGGAAATGTAAAAAGGACAGTTTTGTTTTGTTTAGTGACACGGGGGGGCTCCCAGGTGTCACACAGTGAAAATGGGTGGGGTGGGGGAAGTAGCAGGCTCCTCGGATAGGTCACCCTGGTGTCAGAAAACTAAATAGTAAGGTGTGGGAGGGATTAAGGGAGTTTTTATTTTTTTTATTTCACTTTACATTGTTGGGGGACCACAGTAGGATGATCATGACAGATCATCTGTGCTTGCTGGGTGGCGTTATGTAGCTCAGAGGAAAGAGCCGCCTTATGATTGGGCTGGCTCTCTTGTTTCAACCACACAAAGTTTCCAAAACAAAATGCTAGTATTAAATACATGCGGAAAGTAGAAAATAGAGTTATAATCAACATTTCAACCATGTGTCATCTTTAGGAATTATCTAAAAGAGAAAAAAGCAAAGTTAGTGGAGAGGTAAGGGGAAATAAGGGATATACGTGAGGAAAGAAGGTAGGGGGAGGCTCTAGGAGAAAAGTGCTAATAGCAAAGTAAGAAAAGAATATGGAAAACAAAAAGGTGATGATGGGAATGAAAAGGCATAGTAGGAGTGAATGAACTTAGGAGTCCTCAAGTGGGGACTAATTAACATGGCCTAGTATGAAAGCTGAAAGGTGACAAGTGTGAGGGAAGGAGACAGAGAAGTAGACAGCTGGGGAAAATGAAAATAGATATGCACATATAGCTAGAATACCCATGTGAGTATGCCCACACACACAAACACAAACTGGATAGAAGTGTGTGCAGACATACTCACCAATGCAAACGTACCATGCAAACAAAGATATGACAAGGGTGGGGGTAGAAAAGGCAGATTATAGTGGTAAACGATAAGGTGGCTGAAAAATGTTAGTAGAAAATAAGTGTTATTTAAACTGGAGGGCTGCTGGGAGCCTACGTGCATGATCAGGTTGGTTTCACCCCAAGAACTCACGAATGCATTCTTTAAACCGTAAGAGACACAGTAACTATATTTATAAAAGGGTTTAGGAAAATTACTGCATCCTCATTGGGCAAGTCCTGCTTTATGCCACATGTCATGCTAACCCATTTCTTAACCAAGATGCAGTGCAAAAAAATATCCTTGAACCAATCCACATAATTTTTCAGACCCAGCTGGTGGCCATGTTTTAGAATGTTACACCGTACTTCTCTTTTTTCCCCCTATTAGGAAAGGAGAAGGATTGTTTAAATCTGACAATATATCTACCATATCTATCCTGAAGGATGTACTCTCCAAAGAAGCTACCAAAAGAAAAATCAACCTCAACATATCTTATGGTAGGTTTATTAATTGAAGTAGAGGCATTTTAGTTAATGATATGTAACTGATCAATAATACAACTTTGGCTGATACAATTGACACTTTCTTTTTCTTTTCACTGTTTTTAGATGTAAATGAAGAATCTGTGAATCACACCTTGAGACTAATTCATCCCAAACTAGAATCCCAGCTTCTCTTGGCTAAGAAAGTCCAGTTAATTGATGCATTAAAGGTAACAAAGCAGTAGTGCATAGAGAACTGGATGGGGTCCATGGGAGATAGGGATTTTTATTTTATTTATTTATTTAGTTTTTGTTGACCGGGTAAGTGCACTAGGCAGATTCTGCCTATTTTCAGGCATGACCCGGGGGAGGGGGATACAGATGAAATGCCAACTGACCTTGAACCAGAGTAAGCTGTTGGTGGTATTTTTAGTGAATGAGGGAAATTTGGCCAGGGCACCGGGGAAATTCCCTTACTCTGCTGCTGCATTGCTGCCAGTAGGGGGACAGGCCATTGCCAAGATGGCCACTCGGATTGGGCTATCGAAGGAGGAGGACGTCTGCAGAGTGGGAGAGCTAGCCTCAGCTCCCACTATTAGCAACACGGAGGCTTTAGCTCATACTATGGCTGAGATTGACTCTGATATTGAATTTCACGATGCTGTAGTTCACTGGGAAGACTCGTTACAAACAGCTAAAAATCAAGAGAATTCTTCTTCAGTGATATTCAAAAATGTAATGCCTGACTTGGAATCTACTAATTATGGAGAAGAGTCCGTACCGGGTAAAGAAAACTCGAGTGCACAACAGCACAGTTGCATTCCGATCCGTGAGAGCAGCGCGGCTACCATTACTGAAGTTTCTGACGAGTTAGTTCCCTCGGGGGGGTTCCGAGGGTGTGAACGTGCAACTCAGCCGGCAGACTTGGCGAGGGGTCTCGTGAATGTTAAGGAGTGTGGCAACTTGAATAAAGAGGCTCAGGAGCAGGAGAATTTGGCGGCAAGCAGGTACTGTGCCTTCTTTACCAGCAAAGCGGTTTTTGGAAACAGGAGAAAAGAAGCAGCCCACTTACCATTTAGTGTTTTGCAGCAGTGTGCTGTTACGCAGCCTCGCTCAGCACCTCCCATGCAAGGTAATCCCTGCATTGACAGTTGCTCTAGGAGTAATGACAATCTTTCGGAAGACTTCACAAGTGCCGCAGGCCCTGTAGGACGAAGTACCGCACAGCAAAGCCTCATTTCAATACCCGGGATGACACAGGGATTTTCTGCTTCTTTACAGGCTGGCAGTAATATCACGGAGCAAAGCGAGTGCCTACAGCCTAACCCTGCACCTGACAAAGTACAACACGAATGTACAATGAATGCAAGTCAAAATGCATCTTCTCAAAAGTTGCCTATAACCACTTTTACTCAGAATGAGTCTGCTCCCTTGAGCAAATTAACTGGGTTTGTGTTTAAAACCACCATTAATGAAGATTCACCAGTCCAGTCTGAAGTGATATATCAATCCTCAGCTAGCTCTCAAAGGGGGTTCGAATTCTATTTTCCTGTAAAACTGTTCCACGACAGACAACCCGGTTGTCACACAATCCGGGGGAGGGGGCTGGACCTCCTCGCATTCAGGAGGATAGACCTCGGGAATCCTGGTCTCCAAGTAAAGCCCTCCAAGAGGCAGGCTGGAAGCAGGCTGTAACAGGTGTTTGGAAGCCTGACCCAGCATGGGATATCGATTTAACTCTTTCTCAACACTCTCCAGAGTGGAAACCTGCTGTACAGCAGAAAGAGGTGATGAACAACCTGAATAAGGAAAAGGCTGCAGCCAAGGTTTTCAAGCTTCCCCTGACAACTTTGGTGCTGGAAGAACAAGTGCCCCTACCTTTGTTACCCCTTTTGAACCTAGTGAATCAATCACAGGAGCCTTTATCTATGGGACAAGACCCGTTGACATCAAAACCTCCCCCCCAGAAGCCACTGATGTCAGAACTATTTTCTAATTCAAAGAGGGAAGCAGCACCTCGTCGAAATGCTGTTCGGCTGCGCTATAAAGGAGGTTTGGAGGTTAGACCGGACAGACACTATGTTGGGAAAACGCTGCTGAAAGACTCATTACATTTCACTCCTCATGACGTTTATGCCTTTATTAATATCTCTGGGGAGGATAATTTCGATATAAGCTTTCAGACACAACATGCTTTAGACTTATTTTGGGATAGGTATGGTCAGGTCAAGTTCTCTCCCATGGACCCCTTTTCTGGTTATTCCTTTATCAAAACCTTTGATTAAATTTGTTACAGTCATGTTTAGGAATGAAGGGGTCCATGTGGAAGACATTTCCTTCTGGCTGCCTCAAAATGTGAGGTTATGAGTGACCCTGAACCCATTTTGAATTCAGAACAATTTTGGACGGGCGCTGGAAGTACAAAAATTAAATTGAGGCAATCTGAGGCAGGGATAGCGCATATTCCTAACTCTTTTCTGCTTGGTAGGGATAGGGGTGTGTGTTTCTATAGCAGACAACCTCGAGCATGTTACAAATGTGGCGCCAGGACACATCTCTCCAGTGTTTGTGACCAACCACGCTGTGACAATTGTGGGGAAGTGGGGCATTTAACCATGTACTGTGATAACCGGTCTCGATGTGATCTGTGTGAAGAAAAAGGCCATGTGTTTAGGGTATGCCCTTGGGCCGCCAAAAACAAATCTTCCTGTTCTAACTCAGATCTACTCATTCAGAAAGCTCAGGAAGCCACAGACCTCCACCTCCCTCCCCACCCCACCCCACCCCATTTCTTCTGAAATCCTGCCTATATATCCTCCCTTCATAAAACAAAAAGAAGAAGTGGAATTTACTGGCAAGGTCCTTTCCAGCAGCAATCTCTTCAAGGTTTCTGATAAAGTTGAGCAAGCAACCGTTCCAGGCTTGGTGGCAACCCAAAGGCTAGCATGGGTCCTCCTGATCCCTTGAAATTTCCTCATGTGTGCTATTCAGAAGAGGTCACGGAGGTGGCAGGTAACAACTCTAAAGTGCTAGGCCCAGGGTCAGTTTTGCCCAAATGAAGATCCTCTAGAAACTTGCATCCCAAACTCCCCCTCCGGTGGGTATGATTGAAACAAGTAATTCTTACGCTGCCTTATTCACCCCATGGGGGGACACAGAGATGGATTTAGGGGACTCAGATTCTCAAAAATCCTCCCTCTCCACCAGGTCACAGCCAGTGGATAACTATAAAGAGAAGAAAAAGAAAAAGAGGAAAAAATAGAGGTTTTTATTTTCTTCAGTATAAACAGGCATGAGGTTGGTTTGGGGCTCCTTAAATACCCATAGTTTGTTAAATGCGACTAAAAGGCAAGCCTTTTCCATTATATACATGAACAACATGTTTCTGTGTGTTTTTTACAGGAAACATGGATGCATTCCATAGATCAGCTTTCATCTTTTAAACGGGATTGGGTTTGGGGCCCTTCCTTTTGGTCATTTGGTATGGATACGGCAGATGGCATAGGCATTGTGTTTACCTCATATTCCTTTCAGCTGCATAATTTAATTGACCTTATCCCTGGAAGGGTATTGATAGTAGATGGGAAATGGCATGACTTATGTTATCGTTTTATCAACATTTATAACCCTCAAACAAAAGCGGGTAGAGTAACTTGCCTAAAAACTATTCAACCCTTTTTGGTGACTACAGTTAGGGTGTTATGGGGAGGGGATTTTAACTGTACAATCCGGGACTCTTTACAAAATAAGAAAATATATTGTGATTCTAATGCATTAGATAAAATTATCAAAGTTGCTGGTCTACTGAACTGTAATACTTTCCTGCCTCCAGGTCCCAGATTTTCCTTTAAGAAGGGAAAATCTTTTACCTTGATTGATTACATGTTAGCCTCACCATCTATGCAAGTGGCATCTTTTAAAATGTTTCCTTGTGAATTCTCAGACCATTCATTTTTGCTATGTAATTTCCAGCTGGCAGGCTTTCAAGAGTATAGACAAGTTAGTTGGAAGCTAAATAATTCCACATTGGAATTACCTTATATACAAACTGGGGTCAAATATCTCTTAAAAGCTAGGTTATCAGTGGCCTTTCTGTATTCAGATTTAGGGGATTGGTGGATAGAGACGAAGGCAGATTTACGGAATTGGTTTAAGAAACAAGGGGTTCGAGCAAAAAATTATAATTTCTTGCATTATTTGGCCCTTAGGCAACAACTGCAGAGACTCACAACTATAGCTTATACCTCTCGGTTAGATTATTCTGATCAAATTAATAAACTAAAGAGAAATGAGAGCTTTCAATACAATAGAGGCAAAGCCATGCAAGCCGCCCTTACTAGTGGTATAAAAATCACCTATTGGTGACCCATTTGAGATGTGTAAACATCTGAGGGATTCCTCGAATATGGATGCTCTAAAGAAACCGGACAACACATTGGCTACCTCTGTAGTACAGCTCAGAGATGTAATAGTGGAGCATTTTCGGTCTCTTGAAACCTCCTGTTCAATTCCTAATGCGTCAATGCTTTCCTATCTGAGTACAATTAGTGTTTCTTCCAAATTAATAGAAGCTTCGGAATTGTGGGATCCAATTTCTCAAGAGGAAATTCTAAGAATAATTGGAAAACTGAAATTAAACATTTCCCCCGGAACGGATGGCCTTTCTAATAATTTGTACAAAGTTTTTGCGAGCGAGTTGAGCCAATGTTTGTTTATTTTATTTCAGTATTTCATGACGAATGTTGCAATTTTTCCCTCCTTTTCTGAAGGGTTGTTAATTTACATATTCAAAACTGGGGATAGACAAAACATTGCTAATTGCCGGCCGATCACCCTTTTAAATTCAGATTATAAAATTTTTACTAGCATTCTGAATAATCGTTTGAAAAACTATGCCAGATGGGTCATTTCGCCTTACCAATTTAGTGGCATACCCAAGAGACGGGTCCAATCAGCTCCTACGATGATACGTGATGTCATTGAACATCTCACCAACACGGGTATGACGAATTGTCTGGTGGCTGCGGATTTAGACAAAGCTTTTGACAGAGTTTATTTGCCTTTTATGTTTTTAACTCTAGAGCATTACGGGGTTCCTTTGCAAATGGTTAAGATGATTGAGAGATTATATGAAAGCTAGTGGTGTTTCCATTTTGAAAGGCTGCAAGCGGAAGGTTTTCAGTTGCATACAGGAGTCGCTAGGGTTGTCCTCTCAGCCCTCTCCTTTATAATTTTGCAGTAGACCCACTATTACAGAACTTAATTTCCACTCAGTTATGGAAGGGAATTTCGGATAATTTATCCAAGGATTCCCATCTCCTGGTACAAGCACATACAGATGATTTAGTATTGTATTTCGCAGATAAGGCCTCTGTACACAGTTTTGTAAACGCTTTTGATACCTTCTCTAAAGTCTCAAATGCAAAACTGAATTTACATAAGACAAAGGGGTTATTCATTGGAGTGATAGGTTCTGAGGAGGTGTGGCAAGAGGGCATCCATTTTTCTAGAAACCCACTTAAAATTTTGGGGATCCAGTTTGGTCCCCAAAACATGCCAGTAGAAAACTGGGATTCAGCTCTTCAAATGATTGAGAAAAAGGTGAACAGGTGGAAACAGTGGAAGCTGTCAAAATTGAAACGTATACAGGTGATCAAACAGTTTCTCATTCCTTGTGTGCAGTATGTTGCTATGATTTTTCCACTCCCGGTTCATCTGGAAACTAGAATGTACAGCCTGTTTTTTCAAATGCTTTGGGGTAACCGTTTAAATCTGGTTAAGAGGGGTTATACGTATTTGCAGAAAAAATTGGGAGGTCTGGGAATGGTGGACCTAGTAGTATTTGTACACTCTTTATTTATTATGTGTTCAGTTAAAAGTGGATTAGTAGCTGAATCAAGGGCAGAGGATTCATGGAATTTAAGGTCAATGGGCAAATATTTTAAGAATTGGCGCATTTTAGCCCCGAAATTAAATCCTCACATTCATCTCCCGCAGTATTTAGGTCTGCTGCACAAAAATTATTTAGATGGAAAAATTCAGAAACAAACAATACTAAGTAATGACACGAAGGATTTTACCAATATTTGATGGTACAGTTACTCCCCCAGAGCCTAGTTTTAAGAATTGCCCTTCTGCTCTAAATTCTAAAGTACTGGCTCAGTTAAACAATCTCAGGTTGCCTCAAACGCAATGGGAAACTCAGTGGTTAATCTTTTATGGTCGCCTGAATGTACGGGGCAACGCTAAGTATAAGGCTTTAGAAGAAAGGAAGTGTCCATACTTGGATTGTATAAATGTGGAAGAGTCAGTGGAACATTTTTTTCTTAGGTGTTCTTATGCTAAGGGTTTATGGGCATATTTGGCAACTTTATGGGGTTTCAAGTGGCTTAATTGTTTGTCATATGAAATTCTGATTTTAGGATGTTATCCGGTAAGCTTGTCTCATTTACATGAAGGGACGCTATCTTTATTTCTGGGTTGTTTAAGATATTATTTATGGCAAGCTAGGTGCCAATGGGTCATCTATCAAAGGAAAATGTCCTACACCTGTGTCAGTATTTTGATTGTTAAGGAACTCTCAAGAATTTATTCTCAGGATGCACAAAGCGTAGTCCCTGCTATGCTATTAAAATGGTGGAAAGGTTTTCTTCATTTTATTAAGTTTAAATAAGGTAACGTTATTTTTGGAATAGTTATTCCTTTTACTTGTTTCCTTTCATTTATTTTTTTATTATCTACTTTCATTTATTTTTTTATTATTATTTTTCACTTTGCATCAGGGCTTTTGTTCATTATATGTATTTACCTGCACTGCTTATTTATCATATTGTTTAAATGGATAATGTTTTCATTGTGTTGTTTACTACGTTTATTATTACAATAAAAACTCCCCTACTCTTTTCGAGAAGTGCCATGGGATCTTTAACATCCACCTGAACTACCAGCAGAACAGGCAGATGGGACCTCGGTTTAACGTCTCAGGATTAAGAAGTCATGGTCAGGTAAAGGGTCAGGAGCAGCCATCCCAGGCCCTCTGGAACAGATACTTTCAACTAGGTCGTCAAGGGGCTGGAGGTGTAGGGGCAGATGGGACAGTTCATCCATTGGCCCAGGAGAGGGGAGAAGTTAGTATAAAAGGCACTGTGATGGTAGGGGATTTATAGATTCACGGACTGGGGTCTCTGCAGCAAGGGCCATAAGAGCTGGATGAACTGTTACCTCTCAGCTGCAAGGGTTGCAAGCTCACACCCCAGATGGATGTTTATGGAGGTGAGAGAGGAAATAGTAGTCTGTACCAGCAAAACAACATGGAAAAGTGCAGGGCAGAGGTCCTCCAATTAAATCTTAGGAGTTAAGAGAAAGTGCAGGATCAGGACCTCAATTCGTATTCACAGATATATTACTGGTACCACTTGCAAACTAGGAAGAGCAGAGAGCCATTATACAGACAAACATGTCACTAAGGGTATGATGTAAGGAGTTAAGGTTTAGGTTTCTAAACCACTGAAGAAGCTTTTGTACCTGGAGGAGCTTCTACAGGGTGATGGTCTCCACCAGAAGAAAGGGGGGATAATTGTGGGCTCATTGTAAAGTCAATATTCTAATGGCATGGTGCCTCCACTTGGAGTGGCTCCTTTCTTGGGCAAGCTTAGATGTGCTGTCTCTTGGGAAATGTACAGTATGGCATAGTGACATTTGACATTTACTTCCCTCATGGGGTGGGGTCTTAGTAACTTCTGCCTTAGCTGCTACTTACGTAAAGACTGGGCATTTCACTTGTCTATGGCAACTGGCACAAAACCGTATTACTCAGCAGTTCACCGGTAATCCTTAATGCCTCCCTCGGTCCCTCGGCTTCTGTTTCTTTGATTAGGCAGACATAAATAGGACACACTAGGCTTCAAGTTGCAATAAAAGAGGAAAAAAAAAAGTTTTTTCTTAATTGTTACAATTTAGTGCACAGGCTTACAGGCTTTTCAGTAAATCACACTTCTGATTGAATACAGTCACATATGTGAGACAGGGCACTAAAGGGGTAAATATATTGGATTTAGATGTGAGCAGTGCAGACACAGAAACTTAGACAATGACAGTAGAAAAAGACCATTGGTCCATCCAGTCTACCTGTAACACTATCATACCCCAAGACCTTTTGTCTATACAGGGTTTTAGCCCACATTATGCACCCCCATGCTCCCTGTTTTACTGCTACTGCCCTGAGTAACTATCAAGCCCTGCATGCTGTCCCCCCCCCATACTTGAAACCATTGATGGTTTTGGTGACCACTTCATCAGGTGGCAGATGGTTTGATAGCTCAGCCACCCTCTTTGTAAAATAAAACTTTCTCACGTACCTCCTGAACCACCCCCCCCTGCCAGTTTCCACTCATATCCCTGTCTTCTTGATCCACTATTCCTGCTAAATATGTCCTCACAGTTTACCTTATTCATTCCTTTCAGGCATTTAAAGGTCTGTATCATATCTCCTCTCTGGCCCACAGTGAGTACATGGTCAACGTCCTTGTAAGATCTGCCCTGCTAGCCCTGAATCATTTAGGTCACCTTTTAATGCACCATATCCAGGCTGTCCTTATCTTTCCTCAGGTGAGGACTCCAGAACTGGGCACAGTACAACAGGTGCGGCCTCACCAGTGATCTGTAAAGAGGTAGAAATGCCTCCTTTATTTTGCTGTGAGTACCCCTTCCGATGCAACCCAGCATCCTGTTTGTCTTTCATTGACTAGATTATTTAAGGGAATCACTTATGATGACTCCTTGGTCTCTTTCCTCAGAAGTAGTACTCAGCTAAACCCCTCCGTCCAGTACTCTTTCCTGGAATTCTTGTTGCCTGTGTGCACCTTACACTTTGGCATTGAATTTCATCTGTTTGACAAAGGAATGTGGTAACCAGAACCGTGTTAGTCCAGTCAATGATGTGAAGAAAAAAAAAAATATATATATATATATATATATTGCAGGTGGTACCTTTTATTGGACTAACAAAATTGTTCTTGAGACTAGCTTTTGGGAGATCTGCTCTCTTCTTTGGGTCAATGAAAATGAGCTGAAGAAGAAAGTATATCTCCTAAAGCTAGTCTTAAAAACAATTTTATTGGTCCAATGAAAGGTACCACGTGCAAAGCTAGTCTCAAGAACAATTTTGTTGGTACAATAAAAGATATCACCTGCAGCGTATTTATTGTTTTTTTTTCTTCTACAATTTCAACTGCCAAACCTTGGACCACCTATCTAGCCTTTGCAGGTCCCTATGCATCTTCCGAATCCACTCCCCACTGTCTACGCCACTACAAAGCTTAGTGTCATCTGTGAAGAGACACATCATGCCTTGAATTCCTTCTCTTATGTCACGGATGAACCTATTGAAACGGACTGGACCTGGACTAATCCCTGTGGTACCCCACTGATAACCTCCCTCTCCTAGGATATGACTCTGTTTACCACTACCCTCTGTTGTCTCCCTTCCAGCTAGTTTCTCACCCATCTAATTGTGTCCTTTGCTGCACAGTCAGGATCAGGATGGGAACCCCCCCCCCAAAAAAAAGCAAACAAGGGAGGATGACGCTGGGGCCAGCAGAGACAGGGCCTAGCAACAGCAGCAAACCTGCCAGATGAGGTCTCTGATTAACTCAAACAAAGATCTCCTGCACACTGTGCAAGGTTTGAACAAGCAGACTCTGGCTGTGGACCAAAAGGTGCTCTTCCTCATTGAAACAGACTCCCCTCTTGCACCTTGTTCACCCCCGCTGGGTACATGTAGGTCTCTATCATGTCTCCTCTTGCTGTCTTGTCTTTCAGGGTGTACATGTTGAGATCTCGGAGTCTCTCCTCATAGGGTTTTTGGTGCAACTCCTGCACCATTTTAGTTGCCCTTTTCTGAACTGCTTTTACCCTTTCTGTCCTTTCTGAGGTGCAGCACCACCTCCCGCAACCTGCTGGAGATACCTCTCCCTATGCATTCCAGAATCCCACTGGCCCAACCCACTGCTTTGTCACACTGCCTTGCCACTTTGAGGTCATCAGATGTAATAATAACCTCAAAGTCCCTTTCCTGCTTAATGAGAGACAGCACCCCCCATCCTATACTCAGTTCTTGGGTTCCTATGCCCTAGCTGCACGATTTTACACTTTTTGGCATTGAACCCCAGTTGGCATGCTCATGACCACTCCTCAAGTTTTCCAAGATTCCTACACATTATCTCCACCCCGTCCTTATTGTCCATTATATTACAGATTTTGGTATCATATGCAAAAAGGCATACCTTCCCTTCCAGTTTATCTGCAGTGTCACTTATTAAGACACTGAAGAGGACCGGTCTCAGCCATGAGCCCTGCAATGGCCCACTGGTTACTCTCCCATCATTAGAATGAGTGTCGTTAACCTTCACTCTCTGTCACGTATCCGTTAACCAGTTTCTTACCTGGTTCACCCGTATGATCCACCCCTAGGCAGTTCAGTTTCTTAATCAGTCTCCTGTTCAGGCGCAGTGTCGAGAGCCTTGCTAAAGCCCAGATAGGCAGCGTTCACTGCCCTGCCCTGATCTGTGTCCCTGGTCACCCTAGTCAAAGACTCAATCAGATCCGTCTGACATGGCTCCCCCCTCCCACAACCACCATTGAATCCGTGCCTGCCTTTGGTCTTGCAGCCCCTGGATTCAAAATACTCTACAACCTTTCCTTTAACAGTGTTTCTATTAATTTCCCCACCACTGAGGTGAGGCTCACAGTATTATAGTTACTAGCCTCTTCCCTGCTGCCGGCATTATGTAGAAGGACCATGTCTGCTCGTCTCCAGTCCTCCGGAATCATGCCTGATTCCAGTGAGCTGTTCAGTAAGGCCATCAGGGGACAGCCAGCACCTCCTTGAGTTCTTTTAGTACACTTTGTATCCCGTCCAGTCCATAGCTTTGTCCACTTTCAGAGCTGCAAGTCCTTCAGGACATTTTCCTCTGAAAATGGAGTTGAGTCCATCGTCCCCCCTCTTTGATCTTCCTGGACATAAAGTGTCACCACTCATTCACACTGATGGGACTATGCTGGAGGCGCTGGTGCACGAGGTGGGCCAGATATCTTCAGGAGGCCAGTGCCGGTGGGACCACGCATGCACGCGGCGCCCGAGACAGGCTCACACTGTATAGGCTATCTTGGGGTTGACCCTCCAACCACCTCAGTTCCTTTTTTCCCACCATCGAGTGCGCTTCAGTGATGATGATGCTCACCCACCGGAAGTTGAATCTTCACGTCTATACGACAGCAGCTATAGTTGTTCAGTATTAATTAGTTTTTATTACTTTAGTAATTCATTGTTAGCAAAAAAATACAAAAACTTTATTTTTGTCAGCGAAGAAGTCTCTTCAGCCCAGCTTCGATGGAGTCGACCATGAATGGGGCCGGTGACGGTAGGGAGACTTCACATGAAAGCTGTGTTTTCAGCAGGGCTGGGTCTGATCCGCCACCCTCTATGGAGGGGGGGTCTGACTACAGGCAGTCTGGTGCTCAGGGGGGATGGGCGGTCCTCCTGAAAGCACAAAAAGTAGTGGTCCCATTCTCGATCTTTGTCGAGGACTCAGCACCGTTCGACCTCGAGTTCTTTGGCCTCCCGGTGGAAAAAGAAACAGTACTGCTCGAGTCGCCCTCTGGTATGTATGCATGTCGATTGTCGGTGGCGAGGGGCAGGGTGCGACTCAGTTCCTTCAGGGTCTCCTTCAGCCTCTGTTCCTGGTGACTGACATCCTCAACTCCGAGAGTCCTCCTGCCTGGGGGTCTTCCAGTGAGCAGTTTCATCATTGGGCTCTCTCATGGAGCAGTGGGTTTGGCAGTTGTCCTGCCTGTCCGAGCCTGCAGGACCGTCTCCGGGGCCTTTGGGCTTAGGGGTTTTGAGCCTGTGAGCTGAGCAGTTGGGGCTTCCTAGTCATGCGGCGCCTTCTCTGGTGCCTTCGACACCGTGCACTGGTGCTTTCCTCCTCATATGGCTGTGGCGTGGGGCCAGCAGAGGTACCATTTTCTCCTACTGCTTTTGTCAGACCTTCCTTCTTGACTCCGAGAGTTGGGTTGGGATCCTCGGTGTTTGTGCAACGACTAGGGCAGTGCCGCCTTCGACTCCTGTCTTGGCAGCCACACCAGATGCCGCCCCTGGACCAGCGCCGCCTTCTCTTTTTGGCGCCGCACCCTGTGCCAGCACCATTGGCACATTCAGTGCCACCTAGGGCACTGGGGTTTTTGACTACGATTTGTGGAGCACCTCCTACTCTTTTTCCTCCCTTTTCTATATATACTATCCCTCCGGGGCTAGTAGGAGACGATATTGAGCCTGACCCTGCTCTTCGATTAGGAGACGACTTTGATGACGATTCTTCTCTCTGAGTGGCAAATAAACCCTCTCCTTCAGCAGAGATTCTGGTCAAGGACCTTTCCTTTAAGTCTCTGTTAAAGAATATGAAGTCTCTCTCTCTCTCTCTCTCTCTCTCTCTCTCTCTCTCTCTCTTTCTCTCCAGACTTCAGAGATTTATCTGGGGAAATTACTGCGTCTGCAGTATCTGCATATTCCAGATATTCCTGTGGAATTAACTCCTCCGGTGCAGCCCTCTTTTGAGACTCTCTCACAAATGGTGTGGGATAATCTGGCGTTTATTCCTTCCGTGGCTAAATCCATAGACAGGAAGTATGCCCCCCCCAAGGATCAACCAATGTTAGCCTCTCAAGCTTTTGCTGATGCCATGGTTGTCTTGTCAGAGAATGACAAAGCCGTCCTCCCTCAGGAATCTATGGACCATCCAGTAAACAAGGAATCTCACAAGATTGATACTTTCGGGAAGCGAGTTTTCACTGCCTCTCCCTTGGGTATGCGCATTGCTAGCTATCAGGGTTATTTCTCTCAGTATGAGTATACCCTCTGGCATTCGCTCAAAGCCACTGTGGAAGCTCTTCCAGAGTCAGAAGTTACTACAGAGCTTCTCCAGACCATTACTAGAGGCACTGGGTCCAACGATCAGCAACTTAAGGCTGCTATGGATGCCTTTAACACTGCTTCTAGAGCAGCAGTGGCTGGTACATGCACCCGATGCCACTCGTGGTTATGTACATCGGGTTTCACAAATGATGCCCAACAAAGAGTTATGAGTCTACCATTTGATGGAACTTATCTGTTTGGCCCTCAGGTCGGCAGGCACTCGAGGCCACACAGAAAACTAGAACGGCTATCAAAACAGCCAGGCCACCCTCTGCTGCCCCTCAAAGGGATGGGAACTGGTGGCAGTTTCATAACTGTCAGGCCTTTCTTGGCAAAGGCAGACGGGGCTTTAACAAAAATCAAGTTCCCCAGCCACAAAAGAAAACTCAGCAGAAGGTACAGGGCTTAAAAGCGCCTAGTGCCACCCTCTGAGATTCCATTCCAAGTCCCACCTCAGCTGTCCGAGGGGGACTCTTAGGAGGGCATCTGACTCGGTTTTACAACCAGTGGAAGTTAGTCACATCAGACAAATGGGTACTCGGGATAATCCACGAGGGTTACTCTCTAAATCTTTCGGAAACCCCTCCGGATCATCCACCCAAACGACAGCCCAAGCTGTCTGTCTCTTAGTCAGACCTTCTTTCGTCCGAGATTCAGGACCTTCTAAACAACAAGGCAGTAGAAGTAGTTCCACTGGATCAGCAGAACACAGGTTTCTACCCATTACTTCCTAGTTCCAAAGAAAACAGGTGGCATGCACCTATTCTCGATCTAAGGAAGTTAAACAAATTTCTTTACAAGGAGAAATTCAAGATGATATCACTCGGCACTCTTTTACCTCTGATTCATCAAAACGATTGGCTGGCCTCCCTGGAGATGCAGGATACCTATCAACATGTTCCCATATATCCAAACCACCACAAGTACCTCTGATTAGTGGCATTGGGTCAGCACTACCAATTCAGGATCCTGCCCTTTGGGCTATCCTCAGTGCCTTGAGTCTTTACAAAGTGCTTTGCAGTTCTCGCAGTGCATCTCAGGAAACTTGGAATCCAAGTGTCCCCGTATCTGGACGATGGGCTACTAGCAAGCCCCTCCAGACAAGAGACACAAGAAGCCGTAGCTATGACTTCCAAGTTCCTCATGTCCATGGGAGTTCTTCTGAATCTAGGAAAATCACAACTACACCTCCCAGCAGCTCCTCTTCATGAGGAGCCCTTCTGGATACCTCCAATGCAAAACCTTTCTTCCAGGGGACAGGAGGGTGACATCCTTCAGATGGCCCACTTCATCAGAGAGAACGACTTGGTTCGAGCCCTCTGAGTGCAGCAGATGCTAGGTCTCATGGCATCCTCAGTGTTTACTGTGCCTCTGGCTCGTCTTCACATGAGGACTACTCAGTGGTTGCTCAGCACTCAGTGGTCCCCGACCACACACCTCCAGTCCTTTCACATCAAGGTGACGGAACCTCTAAAATGGTCACTCACCTGGTGGACTCAAGAGGACAACCTTCTGAAAGGCTTTCCCTTTGCCCCTCTGGAATCCCAGCTCTCCATCACCATGGATGCATCCCTACTCGGATGGTGGAGCTCACTGCCAAGATCTCCATACGCAAGGACAATGGAATCAGGACGAGTCTTAACTCCTCAGAAATATCCTGGAAATGAGACTTGTCCTGTTTGCAGTCCGAGCTCTGAAGGACATTCTCTGTCATAAGATCATTCTCCTTCAGATGGACAACAAAGCAGTGCTGTACTACATCAACAAACAAGGGTGGAGCACATTCTTACCCCTTGTGCAGGTAAGCGATGAGAGTGTGGGAATGGTGCCTGGAGCACAAAGCCCTGATCCAAGCAGTTTACCTTCCAGGAGTGCAGAACGATCTAGCGGATCATCTCAGCAGAATGGAAATGGATCCACACAAGTGGTCTTTGAACACAAACATCATGCAATCGCTCTTCGAAGAGTGGGGAACACCGGACCTGGACCTTTTTGCATCCCCACTCAACGCAAAACTGCCTCTATTCTGCTCCAGAAATTCAGAACCTGGCACTTTCTGTCAGGATGCATTCAGACTGCGGTGGACAAGATGCTATCTGTACGCTTTTCCTCCTCTTCCCTTAGTTCAGAGGGTACTGCTCAAGCTGGAGGCACAAGAGGGCAGAATGATCCTCATCGCCCCATTCTGGCCTCGTCAGATTTGGTTTCCATTAATCAACGGATTATCAGAAACTTCACCAAGACAGCTTCCACTTCAAATGGACTTACTGGCCCAGGACCCAGTGGTCCATCCCAATCTAAGATCCCTTCACCTCCACGCATGGCTCCTGAGGAGATAGAAGTGAGTAGGTTTGATGTTTCTTGTAGGGTCTCAGACATTCTCCTAGTGGCACGCAAGCCGGCTACTAGAAAAACTTACACGGCAAAGTGGAAATGGTTCTCCATCTGGTGTGCAAAGTCTTCCCTGGACCCCTTCTCCTGCCCACCTAACAAAGTCCTGGAGGATCTTCTGGACCTGTGAAATACAGGACTGCAATACTTAACCGTGAAGGTTCACTTCTGCGCGATCTCAGTGTACCACGAGCCTGTACACTCCATGTCTCTGGCTCAATTACCTTTAGTTAAGAGGTTCCTTAAGGGTATACTTCACACTAGGCCACCAATCAGAAGACCGGTAGCTGCCTGGGACATTAACCTTGTGCTAGGTATGCTCACTTGTAAACCTTTCAAGCCCCTAGCAACTTGTGAGCTGAATTTCCTGACCTGGAAGACCGCCTTCCTTGTGGCCATTACCTCTGCTTGCAGAGTGTCTGAAATACATGCACTTGTCACAGACCCCCCCCCCCCAATATACTGTATTTCACAATGACAGGGTGGTTCTTAGAAGTCACCCTAAGTTTTTCCCTAATGTAGTCTCAGAATTCTATCTGAACCAGCCCTTGGTTCTTCTGACCTACTTTGCAAACTTCCAGAATGAGGGCGAGTGTACCCTACATTCTCTGGATGTTAAAAGGGTTTTGCGGTTCTACATAGAACTAAAGAGATCTGCAAATCTAAATAACTATTTGTCTCTTTCAGTATGGCCCGACTGGGTCAGCCTGTTGCTATCAGATGTATTTTGGCGTGGCTAGTGGCATGTCTGTGCCAATGTTACTCCATGGCATAGGTCAAACTGGAAGGCAGAGCATACACTCATTCTACCAGAGCAGTCACGGCCCCTCTGGCAGAAATTCAAAACGTGCCCATTGCAGACATCTGCAATGCAGCTACTTGGAGCTCAGTGTACACCTTTGTGAAGCACTGTGCTTTGGATGTCCATGCCAATCAGCATCCAGCTTTTGGCAGGACAATCCTGAATGGACTTCTGTCCTAAGTGAGCTCCTCTTTCTCCTTCCTCCCTTCTCGGGATTTAGCTCGGTACTCTCCCATCAGTGTGAATGAGTGGTGGAGACTTTATGTCCAGGAAAATATGAAAATTACTTACCTTCCTTAATTCTTTTTTTGAACTTTATGTTTATTATTTCCATAAACAAACATACAGTTAAGTCACAAGCACTGAATTACAATTTATACCTCTTGAGGGTGCCACACCTCTCAGTACTCCTTATAAAACCATCAGTACTTTAAGATACATCATGTGGGGAATCTTTAATCTATTAACAGTTAAATTAAACACAGTATGCTGCATTTGATGAGCCCATGAGCTGCATGGTGTCTAATCTTAGTGGAATAAGAATAACTTTTTATCCAATTCTGTTTCACCACTGTAGGGTGAAGTGCCTACCATGCTTAAACTTAAAATTCAAGGCACAGTGTGCTTTAACATTAACATAAAGATGTCACCTTCAGAACTCAATATTTATATAAAAACAACAAAGGGATGAAATCCCATAGAACAGTATTATCATTTGGAATACCAGCTGCATTAATTACCTTGCCTTTTTTTTTTTATTGCAAAACAACAACAGTATTTTTACTTATTTTAAGGCTCCCCAACTTTAGAACATCTATCAATATTTAAACCCTCCTTTTTGTTACGATTTAGTTCTTACAGGGCATCATTCCCAAACAGAGCATGTAAAAATGCGATATAGAAAAGTCACTAGTCCCAATATGCCCTATATCAAATCATTACCCCCACATGAGTTTGATCATGTAAAGAGTTCACCAGCCTGTACAAGGAATGTTCATGGGTCCTCATCCTCTTCCGACGATGAGGCCTCTCAGTCTCCGACTCTGGATTTCTGGATTGAATTCTTCTGTGCCCATTTCAGGGCATCCATAGGCTCAGTAAAAAGGTAGATCTTTCCATGGTGAGCAATACGGAGCCGGGCCGGAAAGATAAGGCCGTGAGAGACCCCCGCCTCCCTTAGAACAGCCCGCACCCCATCGAACCCTTTCCTTCTTTGTCTGGTCGCGTATCCTATGTCCAGGTATATATCCAAATCTGTTCCCCATCCTGCAGTAGTACCCGTTTGCATTTGGCAAGGGAAAGAAAGAAGTCTCAGGATCCGATACCATCCATGATCACTACCACAGCTTACGGCGCCTCTGGATTGTCCTGTCGCACAGTAGTTACCCTGTATGCCTTCTGATACGATGTGCTTGTTCAAGCTTCCTCACCCAGCTGCTGTACCATCCAGTCCCAGATGAAAAGAAGAAGGTGGTCCCCTTCGCAGCCCTCTGGGAAGCCCAAAAGTCATAGATTTGCTGCCCTTGCCTGGTTCTCAAGGGTTTCCAGGCGGGATTTCAGGTGGGTGTTTTCTTTAATAATCAAGATCACGGCTCCCATCGCCGCATCGGCCTGTTTAGAGGCCTTGTTGGATGTCGTTTGGACCGAATCTATCGTTGCTTCTGCTCCTGCCACTCTATTAGTCAGAGCATCTATTTTATTAGATAAACCAGAGACTGATGAGATGATTTTATTCAGTTTCAGCCCAATTGTCTGGAGTGTTTCTTCTGATGAGGCCTCACCTTGGTCTAAGTAGACCCTGTTGAGATCGCGTGGCGGTAGATCAGCTGGAGTTTTACTTCTGTCTCCATCCCCAGAGTCTTATTTTCTGAGGATTTCCATAGTGGTCCCTGGATATTCAGCAGGGGTTATTAGTTATAAATTTGCAGCTTAGTCCTACCTAAACCAGTAGTTTTTATATTTAATATCGATCTAGTGGTAGAGCTCTAGAAGAGGCATCCATCTTGCTCGGCTCCACAGCGCCCCCGCTTCCGTAATTCTTGATCTTCTTGGATGAAGTCTCCACCACTCATTCACATGCCCACCCACCAGCCCCCGAGCTCACTTATCTTGTTTTTGGTCTTCACTCCCTCATTGGCTGGGCTGTAAAGACATTGTTGCATTGACCATTCTTACACGGGACATAGGGACTATCTTATGTCCTATTTAGGTTAGTTTTACTGGGTTAATTTACATTGCACCTCCTCGGTAAAAAAGGTATTGAGGTGGTTGGAGGGTTGTCGATGAGATAGCCTATACAGCGCAAGCCTGTCTTGCAGCGCCACGCATGCGCGGTCCTACCTCAGTGCCAGCCGTCCTGAAGATTTTTGGCTGCTGCTCGGTCCTAGCGCCTCTGGCGTAGTCCCATCAGTATGAATGAGTGGTGGAGACTTCGTCCAAGAAGATCAAGAATTATGGTAGGTACGTAATTTTCATTTCCTGCTGATCACTGGTTGTTCTTCACTGCCCCCACTATGAAGACTGAGCAGAAGTAACCTGTTCACGGTGTCTGCTTTTCTTAGTCCTCTTCTGTGCAGTCTTCCTCTGCTGCCCTTCTTATCCTCACTATCCCTCCCTTTGCTTTCCTCATCTCACCTATGTACCCGAAGAGAGTGTTATCCCCATTTGCTGCCACTTTGGCTATCTTTTCCTCTGTCTGAGTCTTTGCTCCCCTCACCGCTCTACCTGCTCAAGCTCTTCTCACTTAAGTACCTGAAGTAAGTCTTTTCCCCATTTGCTACCCCTTTGACTATCCTTTCCTCTGTCTGCACCTTTGCACCCCTCGCTGCCTTACCTGCTTCCCTCTGTTTTACCTGGTACACCTCCCTTTTTCGTCTTCTTTCTGCGTTTCCTTATACCTACTGAATGCCATCCTTTTTTCCAAGACAAAGAGGAGGGAGGGTCACTGGAGACCAGGTAGAGTTTGTAGAGACTAATTAGGCTGGGAACATCTGGGCAGACTGGGTGGGCTAACAGTCCTTTTTGCCAACAAATTCTTTTCTGCTTTCTGAATTTTCACTTTCTGGAATAGTCTGTACAGCGACTTTTGGTTCTGTTCGTGGCTCCACATCATTCCTTATTTGCATTATCAGCTTTTCTATCAAGTGAGAAGCTGAAACTTCCCGACACCATTGAAACTGACCGGGTTTATGTTTTTTTTGTTTTAAATTACCTGCAGTTCATTTTTGTACTCTGACATGAGCCTGTCAGGTGTCCATTCAGCGACTGCAGTTTAAAAGTATGCACACCTAACAACTACGAAGTGGGAGGAAGCATAAGTCTTACAGGCATTCTGGGTGTGTAGATCCAGTGTCTTTCAGGCAACTTGTGAGTCAAGAACAGAGAGGCTTAGAATTGTGGCTAAAATATTGAATGGCGAGGATAAATCATTTGTTCTCACTGCAGCTTGGAAACATTTTGTATCTGCTCTTGTAACCGCAAACTCCCATTGCATAAATTGCATTTACATTTTGTAGAATACATAGGTAGTTGACTGGTCACTGCTCTCTTCTGGTCTTCAGCTATAAATCTGCCATTAGAACACTAGAGGGAGTGAGAGCACATTGCAGAGTTTGAACCTAAACATTCAAAAGATATATCTAAGGCAGTGTCTAGGGTCTGAGATGATCCAGCATTTCAAGAAACAAGAATCTCCTAGTGGTATTAGACAATATTGTAGTCAGTGTAGAGCTAACTCACTAATATGCCCTCTAGGAGCAACATCATTACTACAGTAATTTTTTGTCTTATTTCCCAATCAGGAGCTGCAGGTTCATGAGGGGAGCGTGGACTTCTTGATCCCAGAATACCGCAGTATTTTAGATGAATCTGACCGCCTGCTGGAGGAGTACAAGAAACAACCAGCCCATCTTGAGAGGCTTTATGGTCAGTGTATTGCAACAGTGCTCCATATTCAGATCTCATTATAGCTTTTCAAAGAGGTCATTGGTTACCAAATTTCAAATAAATAAATAATGCAGTTGGGAGAGCACATTTCTACCTCCACATGACCCTTTGAATACAAATCTGTTCAGCTGTATTAGTACGGTGTAGTAAAGAATATATGTATTTTAATCCTTAGGTACTGTATCCAAGATTTGCAATTAATTTTGCCAACCAACTCTTGACATTTGTCAACAAAGCTCCAACGAGAGGTTTTCTAACCTCTTATTGAATATTTATGTTGACATTGTAGTCCTTGCCATAACAGCAGTTTGTGATGTCAGTTTATGACAATGAAATGTTTTGAAATACACGGATTAATGGTTGGATTACCTTAAAATGATCTTCCAACAATCAATCTTCTTACTAGATTTCCACTAGTGGATCGGAACAGGAGGTGCTAAGGCCCTTGGGGAAATCAGAACGTTTTCTGAAGGCTGGCAGTGCAAGTAGCACCCCTGTGTGTAAAGCACTACATGCCTGCTGGTATACAGCAGTGCCAGCCCCAATCACCCCAGTTCCTTTTCCTACTGTCAAGTGCGCATCAGCAACTTCGCCACCTATACAATGACAGCATTCAGTTCTTCAGTTTTAGTTTAAATACACTAGAGTTTGTGTCAGTTTAGTTAGTTTAACACACAAAACTGTACAGTTTTCAGCCGGCCTGGTGGCGCTGAGGGTTGAGGTGCTGGACACCACACCTTGTGCCACGCCAGTGACCCAGGGTTGGGAGTGACCTCAGGTTGCCGGGAGTCGGCAGGGGAGGGAGAGGATCGAGCATCTGATGGACTGCTCTCCTCTCCTGGGGAGGGAAGGGTTGTCATCCTGCTCCTTGGCTGCCCCTAGTGGAGGCCAGAGGGCAGCACCGGGAGGCTGGGAGACACAGAAGCGCGAGACTTCTTGTCGCATGCCTGCACACACTGCGTTCATGCCACGAGGGAGAGGGGTTGTACAGAGAGAAAATGGAAAACAATGGAAAAAGCAATATGGAAAAAAAAACTACAGTTTCTTTCAGCCCTATCTCATGCTAACAGTCGATGACTATGGAAGAAGGTAGAGAGTCTGAAAAGCAAGTTGCTCCAACATCAGGGCTAGGTCTGGCCACCACCTGTCTCTTGGTGGATGCTCTAGCAACAGGCAGTCTAGCATGTGGGAGGATGGACAGCCCTCCCAGAGTCGCAAAAGGGAAACAGCCCAGATCCCGCATGTGCCCTGCGTCAGGGTCTTTGCACTGTTCAGCCCCAAACTCTTTCTGCAGAAAGCATAAGGAGAAGAAGTGGCACTGGTCAATGTCATGCTCTGATTGTTCCGCTGTGAGACACTCGACTTCGGCGGGCCAGACCCCAACATCGTCATCAACTACATCAGGGATGCTTCAGACTGCAAGGTCGAGGTCTCCATCCCAGAGCCCCTCTCCAACAGACAGGACTCCGATGAGCACTTTGGCAGCTCTATGGAGCAGCGGGTGCAGCATATAAGTGAAGCAGTGACTTTTTTTTTTTTGCCAGTGTCTGACCTTTCAAGGTCAATCGAGCCTGCACCATCCTTGGTGCCACTTGACTTAGGTGTGCAGCTGGCTCCTGCTCCAGCCTTCGGGCTGGGGAAGGTATTGGCACTGCTGAGCCTGCCCCACTTGTGGTGTTGTCTCTGAGCCCTCCGGGGATGAGGACAACCACGGTGCCACCATCAGTTCATTCGGGGCTGGTAAGGTTGACACAGTTGGTGTGCTGTGCCCAGTGCCAAGGCTGGGCTCTTCGGGGCCTACTTCAGTGCCAGCACCAGCACTGCCAATGATGCTGCATCAGCCTTTGGTGCTGAGATTGTTTCCTTCAGGACTGGTCTCGGGGCCAACTTCAGTACCACTAACAGCACCATCCAACAGCCACAAACCAAACTAGGTGCCTCCAACTGGAATTTCTAAATGTGCCTAATATCCCAGTCTCCCTAATTCCTCCCATCCAGCCGGTCCTGGAGATACTCTCTGAGGTGACCTGGAGGAGGCCTGCTAGTGTGGCAGCTTTCCCCATCAGGCGGACAAGAAATAAGCGGTGCCTAAATCTAAGCCCATATATATCTCTCAGCCAATCGCAGATACAATTGTTATTCTGGCTGAGAATGTCAAAGCCATAGTGCCCCAGGAGCTCATTGCACACTCCACTAACAAGGAGTCTTGCAAGGTTGACACCCTGGGTAGCTGGGTCTGTGCCTCAGCTACCCTTGGCATGAGTACATCCTCTGGTGCAAGCGTAAGTCTCTGGCATAGGCCTTTCCAGACGCAGAGGCAAAACAAGAGATGCTGCTAGCTGTTAAACAAGGCATTAAATCTAACAGCCACAGCGTAAAGCCTCTGTGGATGCCTTTATGCAGCATGTTGATGCAGCAGCTCGCTGCACAGCTGCAGGTATTTGCAGTAGGCAGCACTGCTGGCTGTGGACTGCTGGCTTCACGCCAGATGTTCTACAACAGATCCTGAATGTGTCCTTTGATGGTGCTTATCTGTTTGGATAACTCTTAAATAGGCTAACAAAATGAGAACAACTCTTAAGACTTCCAGACATCTTCCTACAACTCGCAAAGTGGTAGAGGATGTGGCTTTTTCACAACAAGCAGCCCTTTCATGGTATGGGTGGGGGAGCCCAACACAATTAGCCCCAGCTTCCCCAGGCCAAGCGGAAAGCACAGCCAGTGGCACATTCACAAAAAGCACTCAAGTGCACAATCTGAAGCCCTGGCCCTAGGTTTGTTTCAGCTGCTGGAGTTGGACCACTCCTTCCCCAACAGGGGGACACCTCACCTAGTTTTACCATCAGTGGGAATCCATCTAGATAGAGCAGTGGGTTCTAAGGATCATCCAAGAGGGGGCACCCCCTGGACTGTCCGCCTGGAAGGCAACTTCCTTTGTCAGTTCATATGTCAGAGCTTCTGGCACAGGAGATTGATGGCCTTCTGAGAACCAGGACAGTGGAAATAGTGCCAGAGTCAGAACAGAACACAGGGGTCTTCTCCCACTACTTCCTGGTACCAAAGAAATTGGGGGCATGAGCCCAGTTCTCAGTCTCAGAAACCTAAACAAATACATGGATCAAGAAAAATTCAAAATGGTGACTTCCAGTTCCGCCATGACCCGCTTAGCAGCCTAAACGCAGATCTCCCACACTTGCAGGCATTTAATATACCCCTTTCAGGAAACCTGAGCAGATCAAACATCGAAATTTGCCTCTGAAAAGGAAGGAGGACCATAAAGCTGGCAAGAATCAGAGAGAAAAGGGACAAACAACACTAGATGGCTCCAGATACAGAATACTCCCAGAGGAGCGAAGCTGCAGTCCCTCACTGATGCACCATTCCATGCAGGCCTCAGAAATGGAGGAAGATGTTAGTCGGCAAAATAACTCCCACTTAGACACTATCCAGATGGAAATACAAGAGCTGCGAAAAGAAAATAAATTCAAATTTCAAAGGCTACACAACAAGTTAGGAGAAACTGACCCGGCTTTAAAGGATGTGGATTCACGAGTCTTGGAGCTGGAGGCGGAGAAAAACTTACACGCAGATGCCTTCCATACCTTGCTCGATCATGCAGATATGTTACAGGCGAAATGTATAGATCTAGAAGCAAGGTCCCGATGAGATAATTTGACTATTGGGCCTCCCGAAGGGCACAGAAGTTGGAAATATAGCACATTTTGTGCAGGACCTCTTACAAGACGTGCTAGCTGTTCCACCCACCATGAACATTCAAATTGAAAGGGCCCATAGAATCCTGGGCCCGAAACCAAGTGATCCCTCTGCTCGACCTAGGCAAATCCTTATGAAATTTGCTAGCGATGCCGTTAAAGAAGAGATATTAATGACGTCGAGGCACAGGTCAGGAAGCATAGAGAAAACCCAGGAGCAGTTGTAAAATTCTACAAAACTGTTTATTTGTAGTTACAGTAACATAAAATAAAATAAACCTGTTCAGAATAACTATATACAGAAGCAAAATAAAATGTCTGGCAAAAAAAAAAAAAATCTCCCTTGCAGGTCAGCTTAGCTGTTTTTATAACTTTTTTCAACCCCCATCCTTTGCAAGCATCCTGTCCTTTGTAAATTTCAGGAGCTGCTAGAACATTGAGAACTTCCTGAGGTCCCTCCAGCCTTTGCAAAAAGCTCAAGCATTTGCACTCAAATAACCTCTGGCTTTTTACAGTTATCTCAAATTATAAATACATATACATTTCAACAGCAACAGTAAACATTTTCTAAACAAAAAAGATCCCAATATCAGTGTCTCTCTATACATTGATTCTCATATATTTTATATTGGCTGACATAGATGTGCACGGGGGGAAAAACAGACAGCAAGAGAAAACAGAGACAATGAGAGGCAAAAAATTGCGAGACTGTTCAGGTTGATCAAGTCTGAAGCCTCACAAAAATATTTGGCTGCGCAACCAGATGAAGGAGACAGAAAAGGAAAGAATATAAATCCTTGCATTTAAACACTTCCTCCGAAACAAATGGGACAGGGTCCTATTCTACCCTGTCACAATTAAGAATGGCTTCGGCAAATGGGAGAAGTTAAATATAATGGAACCCGAATTTACCTGGATCAAGACTACCCACCAGACATACAAAAACTAAGGTTGCTGTATCAACCAGCTATGAAAGTGCTACAAAAAAAAAAAAAAAAAGATTCCAAACTCCCTACCCTGCTAAGATGAGAATTTTTTGGGCAGAGGGTCCTCAGGTATATACAACACCTGACAGTGTAGAAGAAGCACTAAAACGTCAAGGAATTCCCATTAATAAAAGTTCTCTACCTTCATCGATGGCGGCAGATAGGAACCTAATATGACTAGGAGGACAGTTGCAGGGAAGACTAGATAGACTGCACACTGTACCCCCGCAGAGATCCATAGACAACATCCACCAGAAATTCCAATACAGAAGGAAAGGCTCTTCATCAACAAACTGACAAGTTCCAGATACCTGAAAAACAGAGACTTAAGGCAGGAATATGTTTTCCTTTTTCTTCTTTTTCTCCTGTTCAGAAGTTCCCTGATGTCTGAAAGATGCGCCTCTTATGCAATGGCAAGCAGTAAATGAACGGTAAGCTACGTAGAGGGAATGAACCCGAATTACTCCCGGGATCTCTGAGCTGTGACCCTAGGAGACAGATAACTATATAATTGTGCAGCCTTTTGAAAGAAATGACTGTCTAAAGGGACTTTGTTAAACTAGGTTAATATCTGGCGGAGGGAAAGGGCTCCCCAGTATACCTAATAGCAGTGTTGTTGGTGCACTTGGGGGTGGAGGGAATGGCTATAACAAATGTTAAAAGAGCTAATCTTTACAGAAAATGTAGTCTCTCTTGTTCAATAGATATATATATATAAAGACCCATGGAGTGGGGGGAGAGATATATTACAGAACAGAGATGTTTTGGTTACTGTGGCAGTGGCAATATACTTTACTGTTAGGGCAGATACAAGCTGGAGGAAGTCCAGTATTAAACTGCCCTTGAAGTGATTGTCTTGGCAGAGGGTACAAAACACACTATTACTCTGCGTGGTTATTTACCTCGTACAAAGACAGGGAACAGAGATTAGTGTTCCCCTACCTTGGAGGAACAAGAAGTTATAAGTTGGTGTTTAATGTTATAAGTCAAGTTATTTTACAAGTTCTTGGTTTACAGTTCAGTTCTAAAGGTGTGTTTTTGTTTTATTTTGGCTCACGGGGTGCATTAGGGGAGAGGAGAGAGGGGGCACGCTTCCTGGCCATGGTACACTGAGTTAAGTTCTTTTTACAGATGGATTCCAAAATATTAACATTTAATGTAAATGGTCTGACAAGCCCTATTAAACAAAAAAAGGTTTTAAATTATATGAAACAGACCAAGGCTGAGTTTATATTATTACAAGAAACGCACTTATCAGACGAGGAACACCAGAAGTTGAAAAAGTTTGGATTTGTAGAGGTGTGCTTCTCGTCTTATAAGAGGGGTAGACGTCGAGGGGTTGCTATACTGATCCCAAATCGTGTTCCACTTGAAGTTACGGAGAGGATAGTAGATAAAGAGGGTAGATATGCCCTAGTGAAAGGCATACTCAATGGTCAGGCGATCACCCTGGCCTCGATATACGTGCCCCCAAACTCTCCTTCTGAGGTCTATAGAAAAATTCTGTTACTACTTGCAGAAAAAGCAGAGGGAATTTTAGTTACAGGGGGAGACTGGAACTTAATTCTAGACCCAGAGACACCACCTCTCAGATACTTAAGAAAACATCTAGGTCCTTAAAGCTGATTAAAGCCCTATTACAAAAGTTAGGCCTCCAAGATGCCTGGACATTTTTGGAGGGACCTACTAAGGGATACACACATTATTCGTCCACCTACCCACCTGTATTCCTGACTAGATTATATCTTTTTGAATCAAGAATCCCTTTCTAGAGTCCGGATATGTTAATACAGTGTCAGTGGCTCAGTAGGTAGCACACTTACCTTTGAGGCCGGGAGATCAGAGGGCTGTGGGTTCAGTTCCCACATCTGGCACTTGGGTTAATATCCCAGTACTGACACTGTAGTGCAGCATGAGAGGGGTGCTGCACTTCTGAGGTGCCGTCTTTCAGATGATACGTTAAACCAAGGTCCCATCTGCCTGGATTGGTGGTAGTTCAGGTGGATGTTAAAGATCCCATGGCACTTATTGAAAAGAGTAGGGGAAGTTTATTGAACATAAAAAACAAAACATCACAAAAGGAAAAAAAATAGAACAATCAAGAAATCAGATAAACAAAATACAATCATAAAGTATGAATAAACGTGCATAAATGTAATGCAAATAATTCACTGAACATGTAGCATCAAAAAACAGGAAAACATTTCCATAAATTAACAACTTTTTTTTACAGAATATTTGCTAGTATCCTTTTCTCTAAGTGTAGACAGGTCTGCCTCAACTTGTGAAATAATAACTGAATGCAAAACTTGCTGTTGTTGCAATACATACTGACATCTGGCCTGCCATAGAAAATACTGTAATAGTGCAAAAAAAACATTCAAGGTACTTTTATGGTATTTACCCCATACCCCTGTATAGTCACCCAAAATCAATGTACCATATGAAAGTAAAGTTAAGTATGGCATGTGCCAGTGTAAAGCAGCTGTACCCCAAAATGCCTTACTCTCCATACATTCCAAAAAAAAAATTAGATTGACTTTCTTCCTCATTAACACATGTAGGTCTAAGACAGTATCTATCACTTTGCGGTTTATATTTTAAATTACCCCTAACACCTAATCTCCCTTGTGCTGAAATCCATACCACATCCCATGCCTTTACAGGGATTCTGAAATCAGTTAATTTATGTAAAGCAAAAGACATTTTAGTGGGTATACAATTGGGGAAAAGAAAAGTCACTTGCTGAACTTCATATACTATATATGTATAAAAAGTTTTCCTATTTAGGGAATGTAATTTTTGTGAAGGTACTTTCCATTGATGCAATTTTTTCAAACATGAAATTCCATACCCCGGAAGATCATCAGATCCTAATATTTTGGGAGGAAACATGGACCATTTAAAAAAATACTTATGCCAGATAGACTGTACCCAGTGTTGCCACAGTAAACATGCTTCATACCATATAAAACGGAAGGAAGAGAATAAAAATATAGAGTGAAAAAAAACAACAGGGTTCACCATCTGCAATCCTCCTTTTTTAAGTGGAAGATAAGTAATATCCCTTTTAACTGGGTTCAACCTATTACCCCAGAGCATTTGGAAAAATACGCTATATAACCTTGTTTCTGGAGAAAATGGTGGTGGATAAAGATGACTTAAATAAACAAATACTGGCAACAGAAATTTTTTGATAATCAAAATTCATTTCTTTTTTCCAAATTTCCACTGCTTCCGTAAGTTAATTTTAGATTCCCCAAGCAATAACTGCTGTTCCCAATTATAAACTGCCATATCACCATTTCCAAACCAGATACCTAAAATCTTTTGTGGTAATACTGAAAAAGGTATACCTAAACAATCAGTCAAATCAGGAGGCATGGTGTCTAGAGATAGAACAAAACTCTTATCCATGTTAAGTATAGCCCCCGAAAAGTGTCCAAAAAAAGTAAAAACATCCAATGCTGTCCTCAAAGATGGAACATCTGCTACCAAAAGAGTCACATCATCAGCATAAGCAGTGATTTTTACTGTGTCTAACTGTGGAGCAGGAGAAAGGCCGATTATACTATGATCCCAAATAATTCTCTGAATAACAGGGTCCAATACAAAAGTATATAAAAGGGGGCTCAATGGGCATCCTTGCCTAACCCCTCTACCTATACTAATCTCTGTTCCAAGAAATCCATTCAGTATAGGGATGGTAGCTGTTTGGCTATATAGCAAAATTATCCATTGAACAAATTTCTTTGGAATGCCATATTGTAATAATATATAGTAAAGAAATGAATGACAGACTGCGTCAGAGGCTTTAGTTTGATCCAAGGCTGCCACCAATCCTGATCTAGCAGTAATTTTGCAACTTTCAAAAAGATCACGTAGTAAAAAAAGGTTATGCTGAATCTTCCTAGCCGGGATGGTGCACGTCTGAGCTGGATGTATGAGGGAGTCTGCTACCTTTATTAAACGGTTATATAATATTTTGGTTAAAATGTTATAGTCACTATTCAGAAGACTAATAGGCCTCCAGTTGGTCAATAGTTTCTTATCACCCTTTTTATAGATAAAGGACAAGAGAGAAATAGTAAAATCCTTACAAGAAAGATCTGCTGTTAACATATAATTAAAGACTAGAGGTAAAAAATACCCCATGTATGTTACACAGACTTTATAAAAATCATTAGGTATCCCGTCTAAACCTGGGGATGCCCCTTTATTTAGATGATTAATTAGTTTCTCAACTTCCTGTGTAGAAATAGGTTGAGTCAAAAGAAGTTGCATACAGTCCTCTTCCTGAGGTAAAGTACCTAAAGTCTGGATAGGGAAAGTATCTTCTGAAAAGTCATTACTTGCTGCAAAAGAGTCTTGGACATGTTGCTGCATTACTAACAACATGTCCATATCTGTAGTAACCACTTCCCCAGTTGAGTTATATAAACCTGACATTAACGTCTGCTCTAATCGTGATTTACAAGCCTGATAAGGATCAGACATAGGTGTTTTTTTTGTTCCAAATCTGAATTCCATCTCCAAAGACTTGGCCCTGTCATATTGAAATGACTTCATCTGTGTCTTAATCTCTAATATTTGAGATTTATAAAGGACATGATCTTTTGGAGGAAAAGACATCAATTTATATAGTTGATTTCTATGCATTAAATATTGTAAATAATCTGAATTAGCTTTAAGTTTTCCCCAACTAATAAATAAAGCCTTGATTTCCTGTTTTGTATTCAACCATCAATCATAGATGTTATCAAACATAGCAATAGTGGAAAATTTAGCTGCAAAAAAAAATTCTAACTTGAGAAAAAAAACTGGACTCTCTAAAAAGGATGTATTTAACCTCCATCGTTGTAATGTAGATAACATTCTAGGCGGGATATCAGCTAAACTGAGGTCACTAATTAAAATGTGATGATCAGAAAATTCTGTGGGTTTAACTGTACAAAACCGAGGTGTAATATAGTGAGAAACAAATACCATATCAATCCGTGTGGCATATGTGTGTCTATAATAAGTGGCTCCGGAATGCAGATGCATGCTTCTATAAACATCCAAGAGACCTGCATCTCTTACAATGTTTTTCAGAGCATTCGCATCACAATACATTTTTTTCCCTAAACACCCAGAATATTTGACATCTGTTGCACAATTAAAATCACCTCCCCATACAATATGCTTTTTGGTGTAAAGGAAAGGTTTAATTTCTTCAAACAATTCAATCCGGGCCAGTTTCGTTTGAGGTGCATAAATATTAATAAACGAAAAAGAAATCCCTAACGAACAATCAAAATCAAGGCCCGTCCTGGCCTAACATCTATCAACTTTGTAAGTTTGAAATTAGAATTTTTAAATAAAATCCCAATCCCATCTGCCACATCTGGCCCAAAAGTCCAAAAAGATGGTCCCCAAATCCAACGCCTTTTTAATTGTTCTACTTCAAAAAGAGTAGAAACCCTGGTTTCTTGCAAAAAGATAACATCCAGCTTCGAAAGATCTAAATATGCTAAGATGGAAATCTGTCTCTTAAATGCTTTTAAGCGACATACATTGTAAGAAGCCAGTTTCAGCATAGCCATGTAAAAAACAATTGAAGTCAGGGACCACTTTTCTGACTAACTTTCCGTTTCTTTCCTTTTTTTCCTTTTCTTTTTCTTTTGCCAATTCCGTAGTTCTGCTATCTTCATCTTCAGTGACCAATTCTGACCTATGAGATGTATCAGATTCCAAGTCTGAGTCCTCTACCTCATCTTGTAAAGGTGAAAAAAAATTATCTGTAGGGATCGGTCCCATGGCAGAATGTTGAGTGAAGCTCTAGTGAAACGTCTGCCTTTCACAGTCTCGAAAGGGGGAGGCATGGACATTGCAGGACTCTGTCTCCCGGACACCAAAGGCCTAGTTATGGTGGCAACTTTCTCAACTGGAGCCTGAGACTTAGTCAATCCTATATCTACCTCCCCCATTTCCATTGCGTCAGCCATCCTGCTGGGATCTTGCTGAACAATATTAATAGGCGTACTTAGGGGGACACTTCCCATGGAATCCCTTCTCTTAGTTTGGGCTTTATGCAATAAATCATCTTGATCTCAACCTTCAGAACGATTTTGTTTAGCCCAGGGACACTGATGAAAAGCATGGCCCTTTTCATCACATAAATTGCATTGAAATATGTTTTCACATAAGTCCATGGAATGTCCAAACCCCCCACATAAGGAGCATTCATCATATCACAAACACTATTTATGTACGCAGGCCCCACATTTATAGCAGGCCCTTGGTTGACCACCATAAAAGCAAACCCCTATCTTCCCCAATAAAAACTGTTAGGAAGATGGATAATATCAGCATTAACCTGAAAGAGTTTCACCTTAAATTTCCAACCACCTGTCCATATACCCTCAGTATCAAATGCAGCATCCGGGGCCTAAAATATCACACCTGTTTTGAAGCCAGTGATATATGTCACTCACATTTACACCTTCATTATGAAACATTATAGTAGCAAGCGAATCTGGGGTCTAGTGGTGGGATGGCAAAAAAGGGGGTCCATAAGGGGGTATTTTTAAGTAGGGCATACTTCTCCCAGAACTTTTCCAGGTGAGCATTAGCCTTGAAACTAATATCGAAGGAGTCTTCCCCTGATATATGTATCAATGCATACACATCAGAAGGAAAAGAAAACATAGAACTTTTCAATAGTTGTTTAGAAACATAATATCTATCAGGGTGCTCTGGTAGACCTCCTTTATAACGTAACCGCACCGCATTTCGTAGTGGTGCTTGTTCCAATTTATTCTTAAATAACTCAGACATAGGTAGTTTCTTGGTTTGTTGTTGTGTAGCAGACTCATTATTAGAAAGTTTAATGCCTTCCTGCCCCTTCTCATAGCCTAATTGACCTGCCTTGGAAGTGCTTGGCTTTGCAAAAGCCAAACCACTCTCCCTTCCCACTGAGGGCAGTTTACCAGAAAAACCCTTGTCTGCACAGAAAGAGTCATTACCTGAGCTCAGGATTTGCCTCTCGGTGGCATGCATGGTTGACGACGTAGTTTTTTCAAGATTAGAGTCCCACGAAAAGTCCAGAATCCAATTGCCAGAACCAGTTCTCCTCCAGCCAGATTCGGATAAGGCTGTAGTCTCTGACCAGTCCCAAAGAAAACCCTTCGTTTCCACCTGTGGCAGTCTGAACTGATGTTGCAGTGCTTGTGACTTGTGACGTAGTAGAAGTGCAAGCAGCAGCTCTCCCCACAGAAACTTGTTCCGGCGCAGAAATCTCCGATCTAACACCCTGGGCTCCCGTCGACTGGGAATCGCTGCAATCAAAGACAGACGAAACAGAACTCAAATTTCCACTTTCTGAAGCCAAAACAGCCGCTGTACCATTTAAATGCACCTTCTCCGACGCTAGAATATCACCAGCCAACTCCGGTAAGTTCATGTAAACCTCGGGTGCAGTTTCTAGTACAACTTCAGTGAGCTGCAGAACAGAATCTTTCATGTCACTCGTCTCGGCCATATCCGAAAGCACAGCTCGCTCTCCTGCATCCAGCTCTTGATCGAGTTCCTCCGTGTCTGCCATAATGCAGACTGACATCAGCAAGTCCCCTACTGGCCTCAAAGCAGCTGCAGAGTAGGGGAATTTCCTTGGTGTCCTGGCCAAATTTCCCTCATTCACTAAAAATACCACCAACAGCTTAATCTGGTTCAAGGTCAGTTGGCATTCATCTGTATCCCCCTCCCCCGGGTCGTGCCTGAAAATAGGCAAGATTTGTATAGTGCACTTACCCCGTCAACAAAACTAAATAAAATAAATAAATAAAATATGAGATTGGAACACTAGCCCTTTCAGACCACTCTCCATTGCTTTTGACAATGGACTTCTTGCTTCCTAAAAGAAGCACTTTCTGGAGACTTAATCTATTTCTCCTTAGGGACCCCGAAGTGCTAGAACAAATTCCTCAGACTATGCTGCAGACTCTCTAAGATAATGATAATGGTGAAGTCAGTAGAGGTATAATACAGGATACTATTAAGGCTGTAGTGCGTGGCAAGCTGTTGGCAATAGCTACAGCTAGGGAAAAACGAAGGTACGGAAAACAAAATGAATTAGAACAGCAAATACAGCAGTTGGATGGGCAACAACAGGGAAAATTTGATAGAGAAAGAAGGACCTATTTGTCCTAAAAAGAGGACTAAATAACGTAGTTGATTATCAAGTAGATTGTAATCTTCAATTTACCAAACAAAACTATTATGAAGGTGGACCCCAAGCTTTAAATTTTCTGACAATACATTTGAGGACCAGAAGGGCCAGGGCCCAAATAACACGCATTATCCATCTGCAGACCAAAATTAAAGGCACTACCATAGAACATATTATGGAGGCATTTACCACATACTACAAATAACTTTATACACGGGGAAAAAAGACCAGACCAGAATAGAGTCCAAGCTTTCTTACAAAATCTACAACTACCCGAGCTACAAGAGGCTTTCCAGGCCCAACTGTTGAGTCCTATCACGGATATGGAAATTAAAAGGGCGACAGGAGAAGAGAAAACCAGGAAATCTCCAGGTAATGATGGACTTCCGGTAGAGTTCTATAAAAAGTTCCAGGAAACAATGGTCCCAATTCTAAAACCGGCCTATCAGGAAATATTAGAGGAGAGCTCTGTCCTGCCCCCATCCTGGAGTCAGGCAGTTATTTCAGTGATTCCCAAGCCTGGCAAGGACCCTATGCTATGCTCATCATATCGGCCCATCTCTGTTCTAAATGTAGACTATAAATTTCTGACCTCTATAATAGCTAAACACCTCTGACAATTAATACCTACGTTAGCTCACAAAGACCAGACTGGCTTTATCTCAGATAGACAGGCGGCAGGCAGTGTCTGTAGAACTCTTACTTGTTATTGACTATCTAAATAAACATGCCACTCCAGCTGTACTTATGAGCCTAGATGATGAAAAGGCATTTGACCAGGTAGACTGGGAATTTTTATACCAGGTCCTTGCCGGGTTTGGGTTTCCTGAAGGATTCAAAGACACAATACGATGACTATATACATGGCCTCAGGCCTACATCCGCCCAAATGGGATGATTTCAAAGAGACTTGAACTGGAGAGAGGCACCCAGCAAGGATGCCCACTATCACTCTTGTTGTTTGCCTTGTATATTGAGCCCTTGGCCCAATGGATTAGGATGGATCAAGAAGTGGGGGGAGTAGAGTTGAGAGGGGGCATACATAAAATTGCACTGTTTGCAGATGACGTATTACTATACTTAACCACTCCAGAAACCTCAATATCTAGAATTATGGAAATGATGACAACATTTTCTAGTCTGTCAGGATACTCACTCAATTATACTAAAACAGAGATCTTGAAATTAAACTATGACCAACCCCCACACTTGAAGGTAAAATACTAAATGAAATGGGAAATGTCCACCCTAAAATATATTTAGAGGTTACTTTTCGAGCCACTAATACCCACTTATTCGAAGATAATTATAAACCCATGCTGAACCAATTGGGGGAAGACATGAAAAGATGGTCCTTGATCCCCTTCCAAATGCATGCTAGAATTCAGGCCATCAAAATGAACCTCCTGCCTTGACTACTATATCTGTTTCAATGTGTCCCTATACACTTATCACAAAAATGGTTTAAGGAAACACAAACAAAAATATTTTGATTCATTTGGGTTGGGCAGAGGCCTCAAATCCGTAGATCTCTCCTGATGGCTCACAAATCAGTGTGGGGAAGGGCAGTACCAGACCTTAGAGAATACTGGCTAGCAGCCCAAATAAGGTGGGCCCTTTTTTGGAGACATAGACCAACATGGGCACATTGGCAAGAAATAGGGGGAGCTATCCCTCAGGATTCACATTATTCTTCCTATCTGTTTCTTCCTACACATTTAAGACCTCCATAGGTGGACAACTATTTAGCTATCCAAGTAACCCTCCAGGCGTGGGACCAGTTTAAAACCTGCGATAGAGTCCAGAGAGACATCTGGAGACTATGCTGGCTTACTAAAACTCTGGACTTTCAACCAGGAATAGGAGACCTGAGGTTGTTTTTGTCCATTACAGATACTGAGAGTGGACTTACTGTCACCCTTTGAAGAGTCTCCAAAAAATTTGGCTGGACCAATCGGGATAGACTCCACTACCTGCAAATGCGGACATATATACAAAAGACAATATGACAGACACCTGATATAAGGACAGTAACCACTATGGGCCGACTAATAGAACTATTTTCCCTGACAAAATCTAAGTAGACTATATCCAAAATATATAGGTTTCTGAATTTACACAGGGGGAGATGTAGCTCAACCCATTACAACAAAATGGGAGTGGGAGGCAGACATCCACTTGCCAAAATAGAATGGTCTAAAATCTAGGGAAACTCCTCGAAAGTGACAGCCTCACCTATGTGGCAAGAATATTTCTGGAAAAATCAAGGTCAGGTTCTTTCTGACTCCAGACAAAGTGGCCAAATAGAACACAAACAGCTTGCTGGAGACAATGTGGAGAGGAGAAGGCATCCCCTGCTCACATATTCTTTACATGTCCCATTCTAGAGCTTTTTAAAACAGAGGTAAAGGGGAAATTATCCCAATTATTTCAACTGATAGAACCCGTGACCCTTCAGAACTTAGTGTTGGGCCCCAAGAGAGATAAGAGGAAGTAGTTCTTACTACATATAGTACATCTGTGTAGTGGCATTTAATCAGGCCATTACAAGACAGTGGTTACAGCCACTACCCCAAGGATAGAAGACTGGGTACAGATAATCATGAATATCCAACACATGGAGAAATTGACCTACCAGGTGCGGGGCAATCGGGAAAAATTTGTTGAGAGATGGACCAGATGGAAAGTAGTATATGACCCAGAATAGACTGAGAGTGAGACTGGAGTACTCCTCTCAGCTAATGAATCTATGGTAGGGGAGTGGGACCATTGTAAGACTGTATGTAAGGAACTACTCATACAGATGGGATAAAGAAATGTGACCTCTGGGAGATGCAGCACTGATGAGCCAAGAGTTTTTCTTTTTCTTTTAATTTTCTCGAGGAAGTTATCTTTGCACAAATACACACCTAATAGATAGTAATACACAGTATGTTGTAAAAAATATTATTGTTCTCTGTATGTATATACAGGAATGTTTGTGTAACCCCCCTGCAAATGGGGGTTCCCAAAAGACTTCCAGGAGCTTGCTTGAATGCTCCAAGCCTGAATGGTGTTTGGCATTTAAGCCATTTATCAGTGAGTGTTTTTAGAGCCTCTGGTACTGTCTCTTTAAGAGCTGTCTGCTTGCAGACATAATTAGTTTATATGGGGGGACTGTGTGTTTCTCTGTTTGAGTACCACTCGAACTGCTGCAATTCACTCCATTTTGCAGTCACTAGGGTGCAAAGGGAACCTATCTGAAAGATGTAACTGTTTGCCAGAAATTATTTAGAGTGATAATGAAATTACAGTTTGTCTAACCTGCTTTCTTTTGCAGTCAGAACAGTGTCTGTCTAGTTCCCCATTCTAGTTTTGAACTGCTGAACTGGACCAATCAGTGTGGGGTAAGCTAGCTCTAAAATGGTGCCTTGGACTCATAATCTGAGCCAGCCACAAGAGGATTGTATGGGCAGTGACTCTGGGAGATGTAGTTTAGACTTCAGTGCCTTTTTGGACCAACAGCAGCAGTCTATTGTGGTGACAGCCAATCCAGTCAAGAACTGGGAGGAACTCAAAGGAAGTGCCGGTTTTGTCGGTTGGAGTTCAGTTGAGCTTTGGCAGTGAAGAAGGAAGGAGCCCTGTGCTTTTCAGTGTGCAGTTTAGTCAAAAAGCGTGTGTAAGGCCCAGAGTTCGGTCTGCAGCTTGTGTAACAGCTTGTTAGGACTGAATCCGTCCTGTGAAAAGAATCAAAGGATCTCTGAAGAGTAGAAACCAGGCTCACCCTGTAGAAGACTGGAGGAATTGCTGAAAATTACACTTGGTCTGTCAGGAACTGAATCTGCTGTGTGTGTTCTCCGGGTATTGTGCAGTAATTGCGATCGGGATACAGATGCAGCCTGCCTGGTATAGTGCTTTCTTTTATATGGATGTGTGAAGAGGTTTGTGTACCTCAAGTGAGCCCTGCTGACATTGAAGGACCCTATCTTATTTGGAGGTCGTGAGTACTAATTCAGGTAGCTCCCTGTTGAATTGCCACATTAAATCCAAATGAAATTACTGTACTGCTGACTGTTTAATTCTCCTTTTCTCTGTGTGAAGGGCCCTACCAGCTGCCACGGTTTGGACTAGCCACTAGGGCTTGGGTACCCAGGGACAGTAACTGATAGGGATAGGCCTGTGCACAGAGCCATAGGTAGATTATTAGAGTGATAAGCTAATTAACCTGATTTCCCCTGTCCTTGTTATATCCCCTAAATAAATCAGAGCTGCTTGTTTCAGTAAAGTTATACTGCCTGAGGTATTTGTCTATGTTAAAGTACTGTACTGTGATTGTTGCACTGTATCTCATTTCACAGGAGGTCCCAGTGCGGAACCAGACCTGGGGTAAGTGTATACTGTGAAGGTAATTCTGATATATTGTGTGGGCCACTAGTGGGAAGAAAGGGTTGCAGTGTCCCAGAGGGCTGTGACCAAGTTAGTTTAACTATTGCAAACCCTGACCTCTGGGTGGAGGCACCCGCCATTGGATCCAGGCCCCTCAACCTGTTGGTGGCAAATCAGGCAGGGGTAGTAGCCCCTGGGATAGCGCCATCTAGGGGTTACATTTGTGAAGTACTGAATGAGCTGGATGTGCAGTAGAGGCTGTCTATTAAGGAAATTGTACAATTTCAATACTACTAAACGATTGTAATGCAGTGCTTTACGTGCATTCTACCAATAAAGTAAATATAAAAAAAAAAGAAAAATTCAAAATGATTTCTCTGCGAACCTTGCTACCTTACCTGAAACATCAGGATTGGCTAGCATCAGTGGATATTCAGGATGCATATCAGCTCATACTGGTGTACCCCAACCACCACAAGTATCTTTGTGGAAGGCCAACACTACCAGTTCACAGTCATACCCTTTGGGTTTTCCTCAGCACCGCAAGTCTTTTTAAAGTGCTTTGTAGTACTAGCAGTACACTGCAGAATGCTAGGACTCCAAGTCTTCCACATCTGGATGACTGGCTAATTTCAGGCCATTCCAGACAGGATGGAACAGGCAGTGGCCCCTGCCTTTCAGTTTCTAGCATCCAAGGGATTCCTGCTGAACCCAGCAAAGTCTCAGCTGGAGCCCTCCCAGGAACTGCTATTCATAGGAGCTGATCTTCCAGGAATCAACATTGATTCCCACTTGTGGATCCGAGCTGGAGGTGCTAGGACCCAGCTGGAGCCAGAACCTTTCAGAGGACTGGTGCCGAGGCAGGCAGCATGTGTGCATGGCGCTGTGAGTGAGCACATGCGGCCACTTGCTTACGTCAGTGCTAGCCCCCAGTTGCCTCAGTTCCTTTTTCCTGCCGTTGAGTGCACATCAGAGTTTCATCACTTGTCCGCTGGGAGTCAGAACTTCACATCTATATGACAATAGCATTTAGTTCTTCTCAGTTTTTTTATTTATTTATTTCAATCTAGGATTACAATACCTTTGAGCCGAGGCTCTTTTACAAAGGTTCCACATCAGCGTGTGCAACAGTCATCATTTTTAGTTACAAACATATAGTCATTGACTTACAGACATGTAATAACCAGTACAAAGATTTGAGCTATGAGCAAGACAAGGGAAGGAGGGGTGGGTGGGGGTGAGGGTAGGAGATCGGGGAAGGAGGTGCAGGGGTAAGGGGTAGTACGGGAGGTGGTTGAGGCAGGGGCAGGAGTGGAGATACGGGCAGGGGAGGTGGGCGAGGGTGGGAGACAGTGCAGCCAGGGGGCCTTGTCGAGGGAATATGACAGGTAAGGTGCTAGGGGTGCAAAGACTGATTGAAGTGCTGGGTGCTGGGGCATGTGCAGCTGGAACAGTGGAAACATTAAGATGGGCAATTGCAGGATACAAGCAGTGAGAGGCACAGCTTGGACTTGAAGAGGCCGAGTGTTGGAGCGGTCGCTATGTCGCTGCCAAGAGAGTTGAGCCAGTTGGATGCCCGATAGGTGAATGATCTTTGTCCTTGGGTCGTGCGACATTGTGGGATATGTAGCAGATGGGAATTGGATCTCCTTGTAGTGACGTTCCTATGTCTAGGCTTAAGGAGGGCACAGACACCAGGTGGAGCAAGCCCCATTATAATTCTCTTGGCCACGATGCAGGTTTGGTGTTTTATGTTTTGTCCAGTTGAAGCCATCCAGATTGGGAATAAAGGTCACATGTGTGGGTACGGCGATGTGAGCCAGTGATGAGACGACAGGCCTTATTCAGGGAGGTCGCAATACGTTTGAGAGCAGTGGTAGTTGCAGACCCATAGTGTTCAAAGCTAGAGTTTGTTATTTTTGTGTCAGTTTAGTGTAGTTTAACAAAAATATACGTATCAGTTTCCCTCTGCCCTACCGTGTGTCAGCGGTTGAAGGCCATGGAGGATGGTATGGAGCCTGAAGAGGCAGGCTGCTTCGGCAGCAAAGCTATGTCCAATCCACATCACATTCCCTGCCGGCGAAGGGTTCTGACTATGGGTGGTCCTGTGCTGGTGGGAGGGGGAGGGGGAGGACAGTCTTCCCATAAGCACAGACGAGCGGCTCTAATCCCACTCTGTGTCAGGGTTGTGACACTGCTCAGCCACCACTTCTTCCCCTTCCTACCAGAAGAGGAAAAACAGCACCAGTCAAGGTCTCCTTCTGTGAGGTCTGCTGTGATATCTGTGGTCCCCAGGAGCCAGAGGTCCTCGCCATCACCTTTGATATCAGCAAGAGCCTTTGGATCTTCCTGGACATAAGTCTCCACCACTCATTCACACTATTGGGATCTGCTGGAGCACTAGGACCATCGGGAACAAACTTTTTGCTGGAGAGTCGACACCAGAGATGGCGCGCAGGAGCACTGGTGCATGAGCTCACTAGCTGTCTTGGCAATGACTGTCTCGGCGTCGACCCTCCAACCGTCTCAGTTCCTTTTTTCCCGCCATCGAGTGCGCTTCAGTAACGACATCGCTCGTTTGTCAGGAGTCAAACTTCAAACTAGCAGCATAGTTTTCAGTTTATTTTTTTGTAGTATTATCTCGATATAGTATCGCTTAAGTTTATTCTATTTTAATATACAATAAAGAAGTCTCAGCCTGCTTGACGGAGTCGACCATGAGCAGGTCAGGTGACGGTAGGGAGACTTCGTATGAAAGCTGTTCAGTCAGTCGGGCTGGGTCCGGTCCGCCTCCTTCTCCCAAGCAGGGGTCGACGGTCAGTCCAATGCCGGGGGATGGGGCGGTCCCGGGCATAAATAAGCGATGGCATTCTCGGCACCGTTGACCTCGAAACTCTTCTTGACCCACAGGTCACAAAAAGGCATCACTCAAAAGTAGCCCTCTGATATGTCTGCAGCGTCGACGCTCTGTTATAGTAGCTAGTTGCCGGTCTCCTCCTTCGGATTCGCCAACTTCTGCTTCCGGTACCCACCGTCTTCGGCATCAGAGTCCTACCCCGCCTATAGGTAGGTCTTCAGATGAGCAGTTTCATCAGTGGGCCGCTCTTATGGAGCAATGGGCTCGGAGGTTGGTTCTGCTACCTGGCTCGGTTGCCCTTGAGCCTTGAGCTTGTCGGGCGACCAGGTAGGGCGGTTGGACTTTCCTGGTCGCGCTGCACCTTCCTCGGTGCCGATGACTCCGCGCTTAGGTGTTTCCCCCCTCACATGGCTGCGGCGCAGGGGGCCACACCGATGCCCTTATCTCCTGCTATTTTCCCTTCTAACCATGTTTCTCAGGGTCCTGGGATGCTTTCGGCGCCTTTGGCGCCGTCCGCGGTGTCGTGGGGCTTGTTGGCGCTGTTTTCGGCATTGCGGGGCTTGTCGGCGCCGTCTGCGGCGTCGCTGAGCGTCTCGGCGCCTTCTGCGGCGCCGTGTGCCTTCTCGGCGCTGTCTGCGGTGCTGGGCGGCTTCTCGGCGCCGCGCTGTTCTTCGGTGCCGTTTTCGGTCCCGTTTGCCTCCTCGGCGCCGAGAGCTCTCGAGGACTCCTCTTTCCTCTCAATTCTTCCTTCCTCTCCTGTATTTCACTCCTTTCCTGTCCAAACAGTCCCCCCTGGACTATCAGGAGATGACGTTGAGCCTGACCCAGACCTTCGGTTGGGTGATGAAGTGGACGAAGCAGGATCTTTCTCTGCTACAGAGCCTGTGGTCGAGGACCTGTCCTTTAAGTCTCTGTTGAAGAACCTGAGCTCCACTCTTTCTCTCCAGACTACAGATATCGATCCTGAGAAGCGGTTAAGACTCCATTATCTTCATGCTTCGGAGATCCCTACAGATTTGACTCCTCCGATTCAACCTTCCTTCGAGACGCTGTCTCAAATGGTATGGAATAATCCTGCTCTTACCCCTTCGGTGGCTAAATCCATTGATAGGAAATATTCAGCCCCCAAGGATCGTCCCATTTTGGCATCTCAAGCCTTCTGCGGATCCTATTGTAGTCCTGGCAGAGAATGATAAAGTCGTTCTTCCTCAAGCTACTACAGCTCGACCTATTAACAAGAGTCTCGTAAGATTGATACATTAGGTAGAGAGTCTTTGCTGCGTCCACTCTAAGTATCGTATTGCCAGTTACCAGGGCTATTTTTCTCAGTATGAGTATATCCTGTGGCACTCTATCAAGCAAATGGTTGAAGCTCTTCGGACTCGGACTCTAAGTCAGAGCTTCTTCTGACCATTACCAGAGGTATTGAATCTAATAACCAACAGGTCAAAGCAGCCATGGATGCTTTCGACACTGCTTCGTTCAGCAGCCACTGGTATTTGTACCGCCGTCACTCCCTAGCTGCGAATGCCGGGCTTCACGAATGATGCACAGCAGCAGGTGATGGCGTTGCCGCTGACTGGCTCGTATCTTTTGGTCCTCGGGTAGAGCAAGCTCTAGAGGCTACTCAGAAGACTAGGTCAGCCATTAAGCTGGCTCGACCCCCTCCTACCCCCTCTCGAGGGCATGTCGGTAGACGTCAGTTTCATAATCGTCAGTCCTTTCGAGGCAGGGGCAGAGGAAGTTTCCATAAGAACCAACCTGCCCAACCTCAAAAGAAGACGCAACAGAAAGCACAAGGGCCCAAAGTGCCCAGTGCTACCTTATGAGTTGCCGGCCCAAGTTCCTTCTCCACTGCCCGAGGTGGACTTTTCCTCTCCGGTGGGAGGTCGTCTGATGCACTTCTACAACCAGTGGAAGTCCATAACCTCAGACAAATGAGTCCTTCGGATAACTCGTGAGGGGTATTCTCTCAATTTTCTGGAGACCCCTCAGATCGTCCTCCCAAGCGACAACCCAGGCTGTCAATCCTCAGTCAGACCTTCTTGCCGCCGAGATCAGGGCCTTCTGAACAACAGGGCAGTAGAACTGGTGCCTCTGCATCAGCGAAACACAGGGTTCTACTCCACTACTTTCTGGTTCCAAGAAGTCTGGGGTATCGCCCCATTCTAGACCTCAGAAAGCTAAACAAATTTCTCCCCAGGGAGAAATTCAAAATGATTTCTCTAGGAACCCTGTTACCTTTGCTTCATCAACACGACTGGCTAGCCTCCCTGGACATGCAGGACACTTACCAGCACATTCCTATTCACCGAGGCATCACAAATTCCTGAGGTTTGTGGCTCTGGGTCACACTATCAGTTCAGAGTCCTGCCCTTTGGGCTATCCTGCAGCCTTGAGTCTTTACAAAGTGTTGTGCAGTTCTCATGGCGCATCTCAGGAAGCTCGGAATCCGAGTGTTTCCCTACCTGGACAACTGACTCCTAGCAAGCCCTTCCAGACAGGGGACCCTGGAAGCCGTTCAGACGGCCTCTCGCCTTCTTACGTCCATGGAAGTTCTGCTGAATCTAAAGAAGTCACAGTTGCAGCCCTCCCAGAGACTCCTTTTCATAGGGACTCTACTGGACACCTCTTGCGCGAAGGCTTTCCTTCCAGAGGACAGAAGGCTCGATATCCTTCAGATGGCCCATTACACTGGAGAACAGATCAGTTACAGCTCTCTCAATACAGCGTGTGTTAGGCCTCATGGCATCCTCAGTGTTCACTGTACCCTTAGCTCGGCTACACATGAGAACCACCCAATGGATGCTCAGTGCTCAGTGGTCCCCAACCACTCACCCACAGTCTTATCCCATCAAGGTGACAGAACCCTTACAGAGGTCTCTCACCTGGTGGTCTCAAGAGAGCAATCTCCTGGAAGGATTTCCCTTTGCTCCTCTGGATCATTAAATCTCCATCACCACAGGCGCATCGCTAACGGGATGGGGAGCTCATTGTCGCTCTCTCCACACTCAAGGTGTATGGACTCAACTCGAGGCCCAGCTTCACATAAATGTCCTAGAGATGAGAGCCATCCTTTATGCGGTCTGGGCTTTGAAGGACATCCTCTGTCACAAGAACATTCTCCTTCAAACGGACAACAAAGCTGTGATGTATTACATCAACAAGCAGGGCGGTGCTCACTCTTACCCCTTATGCAGGGAAGCGATGAGGGTGTGGGAATGGTGCTTGGAACACAAATCTCTAATTCAAGCGGTCTACCTGCCAGGTGTACAGAACGAATTGGCGGACCATCTCAGCAGAAAAGAGACAGATCCTCATGAGTGGTCTCTCGACTCAACCATAGTTCAATCACTATTCGAAGAGTGGGGAACTCCAGACCTGGACCTTTTTGCATCCCCACTCAACTCAAAACTGCCTCTCTTCTGCTCCAGAAATCCAGGGCCTGGCATTTTCTATCAGGATGCATTCAGGCTGCGGTGGACAAAACGCTTTCTTTACGCCTTTACGCCTCTTCCTGTAATTCAGAGTACTTCTGAAATTCGAGTCCCAGGGACCAAGATGATTCTCATTGCTCCCTCTTGGCCTCGAACAACTATAGGTTTCCACTACTCAACAATATGTTGGCAGCCCTCCGAGACCACTCCCCTGCAGATGAACCTGTTGACTCAGGGTCGGTGGTCCATCCCAACCTGAGATCGCTTCACCTTCACGCTTGGCTCCTGAAGGGTAGAAGTGAACCGGTTCAATGTCTCTCGAAGAGTTTCAGACATTCTTCTGGCTGCCGGAAGCCAGCTACTCGGAAAACTTACGCGTCTAAGTGGAGCGTTTTTACGCTCTGGTGTACAAAGTCCTCTTGGAATCCCTTTTCCTGTCCACCAGACAAGGTTTTGGAGTACCTTTTGGACCTCTCAAATTCAGGTCTTCAGTACTCTACAGTCAAAGTTCACCTTAGTGCCATTTCAGCGTATCATGAGCCAGTTTCTTCTTTGTCTCTGGCTCAGTTACCTATGGTTAAGAGATTTCTTAAAGGAATTCTGCATACCAGACCCCCTATAAGACGTCCGGTTGCAGCCTGGGACATTAACCTTGTGCTAGACATGCTCACTGGGAAACCTTTCGAACCTCTGGCTACCTGTGAGCTAAAATTTCTCACCTGGAAGACGGCCTTCCTAGTGGCCATTACCTCAGCCCGGAGGGTCTCTGAGATACATGCTCTGGTTACGGACCCTCCGTATACTGTGTTCCATAAGGACAAAGTAGTTCTTCGCACTCATCCTACATTTCTTCCCAAGGTTGTGTCGGAATTCCATCTAAACCAACCCTTGGTCCTTCCCTCTTACTTTGCGGACTTCCAAAATGAAGGGGAACGATCTCTTCATGCCTTGGATGTTAAGAGGGCCTTGCGTTTCTATCTAGATAGAACCAAGGATTTTCGCAAAGCCCAACAACTGTTTGTTTCCTTCAGCGAGACCCGGCTGGGTCAACCTGTAACTATCAGATGCATCTCATAGTGGCTAGTGGCATGTCTTCGACATTGCTATTCCATGGCACAGGTTAAATTGGAAGGTGGGTTTACGCTCACTCTAGCAAGCGGTGCGCAGCATCCCTAGCGAATTAGCAATGTGCGATTGCAGACATCTGCAATGCCGCCACCTGGAGCTCGGTGCATACCTTCATTAAGCACTATGCACTGGATGTTCATGCCAGGCGACATTCCACCTTGACAGAACTATCCTTAATGGACTTCTGTCCTAGAAAGCGTGAGCTCTTGGTCTTCCTGCACGCCCTCTCGGGGATTATTAGCTCGGTACTCTCCCAATAGTGTGAATGAGTGGTGGAGACTTATGTCAGGAAGATATGAAAATTACTTACCTACCGTAATTCTTGATCTTCTTGAATGAGTCTCCTACTCATTCCTACCTCCCTCATCCCACGAGCTCATCGCTGTGTTGGTCTTCACTCCCTCAAATCTTAGGCCGTGAAGACTTCTTTGTTGACCTTCTTACACAGGTCGCCTGGACTATCTTATGTCCGGTCTTAAGGTTAGGTTACTCTTTCGTTAGTTACGCTGCACCTCCTTGGTAAAAAGGTACTGAGGCGGTTGGAGGTCGGCCGAGATAGTCATTGCACACGAGCTAGTGCTCGCGGCGCCATCTCTGGTGTCGACCCTCCAGCAAAAAGTTTGCTCCCGATGGGTCCTAGTGCCTCCGGCACAGATCCCAATAGTGTGAATGAGTGGTGGAGACTCGTCCAAGAAGATCAAGAATTACGGTAGGTACGTAATTTTCATTTCTAGGAGGTCAGAGTCTCGGGCCTGGAACCTCCCCTTTCTGTGAGGGGGGACTCCAGTGAGCGGTTCCACCTTTGGGTATCTCTTATGGACCAGTGGGTGCAGCGTCGGGCCTGTATGCATCCACAAGTGAAATTGGTCCATGGCCCTTTGGGGTTGGTGGAACTGGAGCCGTGGGTGAAGCCATCAGGCCAGGTAGAGCATGTGGCTCTGGCAACAGCCCTAGGGTCTTTGCCAGTGACCATAACGCTGTCTTCCTGTCCCACTGGCCCCACCCCCATCCCGGGTCAGGATGGAACTGGCCGCAGTGCCATCGCTGGTTACTTCAGTGGATTCGGCGCGCAGTCTGGCACCACATGGGCTCGCAGTACTGGGGGCCTCCCTGGTGCCATATCTGGTGCTGGTTCTGGCTCCACCTCTGGCACTGGTTCCCTCCCCTTCGGGGTTGAGGTAGGTGTCACTGGTGTTGCTGCAGCAGCACTCTGGGTTGTCGGGCCTGCGATTGCACATCCTCTTCTACCCTCCTTGCAAGGGGATGTAGCAGGGGACGAATCACACCTCAACCTCATTTTCTCTGGGGGTGGTGGTGATGATGACTCCATCTACAACCTAGAGACCTCAGACCCAGTTCCTGTGTCTGTGCCTCAGGAGGACCTCTCTTTCCAGGCTCTGCTCAGAAATATGTACCCAGCATTGAATTTTGAGCCAGCAGCCATTGACCAACCTAAGTTCCTCCAACTGAAGTTTCTAGTATGCCTATCAGTTTGCTGCTCGCACCTGAAATTGAGTCTCGGCTCTGCATGCCTTTTCCGGTTACCAAATGTTTAAATAAAATAAATTCCACTGCATTAGAGGCCTTGTCTGATGTGGTTTAGCAAAGCCCTGCTTTAGTGGCAGGTGTCCCCAAGCAGGCAGACATAAATATACTGCTCACAAAAATAAGCCAGTGTATGTCACTCAGCCCGTAGCTGATATGGTTGTTCTTCTCGTTGAGAATGACAGGTATTGTCCCCACCAGGTCGCTGCACACCTTGTTAATCTGGATGTTAAGAGGGTCCTTAGGTTTCCTTGAGAGAACTAAGGACTTCACTTTACAGCTCTTGTCTCCATTGATCCTAATCGGATGGACAGCCTATTACAATCCAGTGCATTCTACCCTGATTCTGAACTGCCTTTGCCACTGCCCCCTAGCTAAAGTTAAACTGGAGGGCAAGGTTCATGTCCTGTCCACCAAAGTGGTTGCCACATCCCTTGCTGTCTTGTGCTTTGTACCTTTGGAGAAATTTGCAGAGCTGCAACTTATAGCACAGTGCACATTTTTACTAGCACTATGCCCTAGATGTCTGTACCATGTAGCATGCCACCTTGGCAAAACAATCCTGGATTGATTACTATCCTGAGTGAGCCCTTAACTACAGCCTCTCTAGTCTGGGAGACTTTTTCTGAGCTTGGTACATTATCCCACGAGTGGGTATCAGTGGTGAAGATTAATTCCTGGAAGATATGAAAATTATGTTCTTACTGTAATTCTTGATCTTCTAGGAATATCTTCACAATTGATTCACACACCTGCCCACCATGCCCCGGACTCACTCCAGTATGGCTGTGTTTGTCTTTACCCATTTATGTTTGGACTGTAATGACACTGTGTTACTAGATTGGTGACCCTTCTTCTGGGCCACCAGGGCTATCTTATGCCCTTAGTTTAAAGGCATACATACTTGTTAGGTTATTCTGCACCTCCTCGGTAAAAAAAGTACTGCAGTGATTGGAGGTTGGCACTGACATAAGCAGGCGGCCGTGTGTGCTCATGGCACCACGCATGTACAGTGTATCACTTGCCTCAGCACCAGCCCTCTGAAAAGTTCTAGCTCCTGCTGGGTCATAGCACTTCCAGCTCAGATCCACTAGTGTGAATCAGTGGTGAAAATATTGCTAGAAGATCAAGAATTATGGTAAGATCATTTAGATTTCTAGACGTGATCTGAGCTCGGACTTTATCCCAGTCAGCAGACTATGGACAGTCTTAACAGATGGCATGCTACATCATGGAACACAAGGCTGTGCAAGGCAACTCTTTGCGATGCATGCTGTGCCTATAGCATTCTCAGTGTTCACAGTGTCTCTAGTAAGGCTACACATGAGGGCAACCCAGTGGTCACAGGCATTGCACCCTAGAAACTATCCCATTCATGTGACCAAACCCTGGTGAGGTCCTTGATGTTGTGGTCAGTGGAGGAGAGCCTCCTCCAGGGCTTCTCCTTTTCTTGCCATGGATGCCTCCCCTGCTGGGGAGGGGAGCCCACTGCCAGGATCTCCAAATGCATGGTGTCTGTGGCATAGCAGAAACACATCTCCACATAAATGTGCTTGAGATGTATACAGTTCTGTACAGTCTGAAAGCCCTAGTGGACTTGGTCAGCAGAAACACAGATCTTCCTGGACTAAGTCTCCATCACCCATTCACACTAGTGGGATAGTGCCGGAGGCGCTAGGACCAAGCAGGAGCCAAAAATTTTCTGAAGGGCTGGCGTCAAGGTAGGACCACACACATGCGGCACCGCGAGACTGACTCGCGCCTGTGTAGGCTATCTCGGCGTCGACCCTCCAACCACCTCAGTTCCTTTTCTCCCACCGTCGAGTGCGCTTGGATGTCCGACATCGCTCGCCCGTCGAGTCAAACTTTGCCATACGACAGCAGCTTTTAGTGTTTAATTTAAACGTTTTAATTTAACTATTTAGTAGTAATTTTTTATTTCTGAACAAGAAGATTATGAAGAAAAAGAAATTCTTTCCTGCCATCCACGGAGTCGTCCTTAGACGGTAGGTGACGGTAGGAAGACTTCATTTGAAAGTTGTTACGGCAGAGGGGCTGTGCCCGGTCCTCCATCCTTAAGTAACGGGGGACAGTCTGACTACGGACAGTCCTGTGCTCGGAGGGGAGGACAGTCCACCGAAGCACGAATCTGGTGGTGCCGGGGATCTGGCTCCGCTTAGCCTCAAGCTCTTCTTCTTCGTTGGGGAAGAAGAATCTGTGCCACTCGATGTTGCCCGTTGGTATGTCTGCACGAGGATTGTTCATTGGTAGGGGCGATAGGCCTGAACCGACTTTCATGGGTTCCCCTTGGCCCCCTCCTAAAGGCTGCATACTCGACTCCGGACTCCATCTCTGTCCTCGTTGGAGTTCCGGTGAGCAGTTTCACCTCTGGGCCGCTCCTGTGGAGCAGGGGGTTTGACTTCCTTTTTTCCTGGTTGTGTTCCTGGTTTCGGGGCCTCCGGGCCTCGGAGCCGTTGGACCGGAGCCGGGTCAATTGGATCAGATTGAGTGCAGTGCCCTCTTGGTGCCTTCGCCATCATGTCAGCCCCCGTGCCTACCCCCCTCTTCCTTTTCCATGCTGGGGCCGGCACAGGCACCACCTTTCTCCATCTTTTCCATTGGCTTTCCATGGTGTTTTTCCTGGCACTGTGCTTGGTGGCACCGCAGGTCCGGTGCCATGCCACTGGTTTGGCATTGGTGCCATACGCGGCGCCGCTGGCATTTGGGTCGGTGCTGGGACTCGGTGCTGTGGCTCAGTGCCGTTCTCAGTGTTGCAGTCTGCGCCGTGGCTCGGCGCCGTGCTCGGTGTCGCGGTCGGCGCCATGAATCGGCGCTGTGGCTCATGCTGCACTCGGCGCCGTGCTTGGTGCCATGCTTGGTGCCGCGGTCGGCGCCATGGGTGCTTCATTGCTGGCGCCGCTAGCAGTGCTGTGGGTGTCTCACGGTGCCACAGATACCCGCGGGCACCCACGGGTGCTGCAGGTAGCGCCGTGGGTGATGCCATGCAACCACGGGTGCCGTGGGCGGCACCGTGCACCCGTGGGTGCCACGGGCAGCACTGTGCACCCGTGGGTGCCGCAGGCAGCGCCAGGCACCCACGGGTGGTGCCGTGGGTGGTGCCAGGCACCTGCGGATGCCGCGGACAGCACCTGGCACCCACAGGTGGTGCCTGGCACCCGCGGGTGGCATGGGTGCCATGAGTGCCCATGGGTGCCATGGTTTCTTGGGTGCCATGGTACCATGGGTGCCATGGGTTTCTTGGGTGCCATGGTACCATGGGTGTCGGGGGTGCCCTTGCGTGCCATTGCTGCTGTTGGTACCGAGGATTCCTGCGGGTTCTGCCGTGGGTGCCCTCTGGTGTCTCTCAGGTTGGCATAGGTACTGCTTGGTGCCCTCCTGTGCCACGAGTGCCGCTGGTGCCACAGGGGTGCCAGTTGGTGCTGCCTGACAGAACTAGGGAAAGATCTCTGTTTGCAGACCTCTCTTCCACAGGACTTGTGGTGGGAGGTTTCTGTGGAATGAAGTCCTATTCTGTGGATTATTTTCCACACATTTTAGTGGGTGGCGGTCTGCATCGGGTCTCCTCATCCAGCGGTTTTCCGCTGATGGGACTCTTCTGTTCTGTTCTGTCAGCGGAATCTCTCATTCCGCTTAGCACTTTCTCAGCCCCCTATGTGGTGCCAAGCTTCTCGATACCCTTCCTGGTGGCGGAGTCTCTAGTGGCTCTGACCTAGACCTCTTTTTGGGGTCCTTCTGTGGTAGAAAGGCATCTAGATGAGTCTCTCCCTGTCCTTCTGGTCAGTGATACAGCGGATGACTCATTTTATATACTGAAAGACACGCCCTCTCTATCATCAGAGTCTGTGATGCAAGCTCTTTTAGTAGTTCCTCATTTATAGGGTCCACCATAGTGTTCAGACTGGATCTGTGGACCATATACCTGTCGTCTCGACTCTTTCAGTGGTCAAGACAATTACACTCTTTGGAACATTTTAATTCAACGGTCGGGAGCCGCACAGACTGTTCCGCCTTTGATAGGGTATACAGCCCTCTTTGATGCTGCCCTCTGGGGCTGCTCGCCACAGATGGTTAACATCTGACTAGCTATTATTAGTCCAGTCAGGGGTTGGTTATGGATCCTCAGGCTCCTCCTGCTCCTCAGAGGAATGACATCCTTGTCATTTCTGTATCAGTCAATCCTTGCCAAATAGCAGCCAGCAACCTTGTCAGGCTCGGACTAATGATGATTAAAAAAATAAAGGGGGGGGGGTCAGAATTATCACAGCACAGGGCCTAGTTGGAATTTCCCGATACCACACTTGGATCTGATCAGGTTCCGCCTCAACCCTGAGGCGGTCGTCTCTAAACCTCAGTAAAGAGTACCTGTTTTCTTCTACCCCTAGGGGGCAGTCCAATCCAGCGGTGGTACAGCTCACCTCTTTTTTCTAGAGAATTTTCTCTTATCCGAGATATTTCCAAAGCCTAGGTGTCTAACCAGTCTGTTAGTCCCTTTTTGTTTTTTAATCAGGCTTTCTTCTCTTGACCAGAGCCTTGCAGCAACAGAAGTGACTCTTCAGCAAGTCGGAACCTAGATTCCTACTTCCATGCTTGCTTCAACTTAACAGATGACATGCTCCTTTCTTGACCATTGGTCAAGTAGGTCTTTTCTGAGGTAGCTTCTCAAATATTCACACCTTCAGTTCCTGTGCACTGGTCCCGTGCCAGTAGCACTCGAAGCTATCCTTTCCGACTGCGTGACGGAGTGGTGATGTTTGTTTTTGTTTTTTTTGTTTTTTTCAACAAAGCAAACTAGAGTCCTTCCTACTCCCTTCAGGGAGGCTGGAGTAAGTAGTGTCTCACCACATTGAGCCACTTCTGCCGCTATTCAGTCACTTCAACGAATGGGTTAGCCCTAACTTGGTCCTGCTGTGTCCCTCCTCCTGTACACTACCCTGAACCTGTACACTTTTCCTCCAGCTCTTGCAGTTCCTGAGGTTCTTTACATTAGATTTGTGCATGTCTTTGACACTGTTAATTTTGGTCCTAGATCAAATCGTGAGGCCGGGTTCTTGCCGCTCTCCTAGAGTAGTTGCGGCTGCCTGGCAGACTTTTATTTTTTGCCTATTGTAGTCGTGGCAAGGTGACGAGTTACAACTCAAGCGTTTATCTTGTAGGCACTATGTTATAGATGCTCTTACAAGACAGCTCTTTTTATTAACAGGACAGTCCTTGGCTGTCCTTTCTGAGTGAACCCTATCTCCTACCACCCTACTCAGGGTTGTTGATTTTAGCAGTACTCTCCACTAGGTGTGAATGAGTGATGGAGACTTAGTCCAGGAAGATATGGAAATTACGTACTTACCGTAATTATTGATCTTCTTGGACAGTCTCCATCACTCATTCACACGCCCACCCACCATCCGCTGGGTTCACTCGTTTTTCTTTCCTGGTCTTCATGGCCCTTGGTTCGGACTGTGAAGACACTGTTCTTTGACCTTTCTTACAAAGGCTATCTGGGCCCTCTCAGGCCCAGAAACTCAGAATGAGTTATTCTCTTTAGTTACGCTGCACCTCCTTGGTCGAAAAGGTACTGAGGCGGTTGGAGGGTCAACGCGAGATAGCCTACACAGGCGCAAGTCAGTCTCGCGGTGCCGCGCGTGCGTGGTCCTACCTCGGCGCCGGCCCTTCAGAAAATTTTTGGCTCCCTCTTGGTCCTAGCGCCTCCGGTGCTATCCCACTAGTGTGAATGAGTGATGGAGACTGTCCAAGAAGATCAATAATTACGGTAAGTACATAATTTCCATTTCTCCTCCAAACAAGCAACAAGTCTGTCATATATTGTATCAACAAGCAAAGAGGAGCACACTCTTACTCTCTTTGCAGGGAGGCAGTAAGAGTCTGGGAACGGTGTCCGGAGCAGGGGTTCTTGCTCCAGGCAGTCTTTATGCCAGGGGTCCAGAACACTCTGGCAGATGAGTTAAGTCGAACAGATGCCTGTCCTCACATGTGGTCATTAGCACCAGACATCACAAGATCACTATTTGACATGTGGGGCTCCCCAGATGTGGACTTTATTGCATCCCCACTTGATGCCAAACTGCCTCAATTCTGCTCCAGAATTCCAGGACATGGCATTTTCTGTCAGCATGCATTCAGACTGCCATGGCAAAATCTATTTCTGTATGAATTCCCTCCAGTCCCTCTCATCCAGACAGGGCAATTCAAGCTGGAGAGACGCACAGGGCAAGAGGATCCTAGTGGCCCACTGCTGGCCTTGCCAGATCTGGTTTCCTCTACTGAATTGACTGTCAGTCAGCAAACTGAGGATTCTGCTACTCTGGATGCTTTTTGACCTAATGTCAGCTAGCGCACCTCAACCTGCACTCCCTTCCGCTTTAGGCCTGGCTCTTGAAGTGATAGGTGAACAGGTTTAAAGTGTCTCAGAGGGTCTCTGAAATACTCTTGGCTGTGTGTAAACCTTCCACCAGGAAGACATACACAGCTGAATGGAAAACATTTTCCATCTTGTGTTCCAAAACCCCCATGGACCCCTTCAGATGTCCGCCTGAAGAAGTTTTGTAGTTCTTTTTAAACCTTTCTGATGCTGGCCTGCAGTATTCCACATTTAAAGTCCACCTGCAGCGGAGCCAGTCACAATGCAACGCAGTAACTTGCGGTAAATGGCATGTCACAAAAACACTGCATGAGTGAAGGTCTTAATTGCCATTGAATTACACTGTTCAAACAACATGAAGTCTTGCTGTATTCAGTCATAATGCAGTTAGCCCCTGCACTTGAACTGCCCTGGAGAGGAAAGAGTTAACTCTATGCAGAAGCATAGAACATTGAGCTCGAGCTCGGTTTTCAAACCTCTATCTGTGGTACTTCCCAGTGTAACCGACAGATTCTTTACTCTGCCTAACAGTGAAGTCGCTCCAGAGATTTCATCTGCTTGGTTCGGTAAAAGTAAAGCGTTCGGTTGAAACCGCATAATTTTTTGTTATTTTCAGATTTCCAGCCGTTGTCTATGGTACAGGTAGTGTGTAGATAGGTAGTGACTTGTTTTATTTTTGTGAAAAAGTGGAAATTGTTCTTTTCCTCGGTTTCTTTCCGGTCGGTCCGGTTTGGAACCAACCTTGTCACATTCTGCTTTAATTTTTTATTTTATTTCTGGGATTAGAGTGGTGTTCCGGTATCGATCGGTTTCAAAAGAACCAGACCTTTGGCCGATTCTTTTAAAAAGCCTGTGACACAGTTTGTAAGCGATTGGTTATTGTATTATCTGGCTTGAAAGCTGCAGTAGGGTAATTTGTTAGGTTGGATATGTTTAAGAAACCCAAGAAGAAAACCGGTCCCACTGGGTTTCAACACTGCACTGAGTGTGGGGAGGCCTTTGCTAAGGCTGACCCCACCTCATCTGTGTTTATTGTCTGGGGTTTGACCACCTCAAGTCAGACTGCCAAATCTGTAAAAACTTTCCTAAATCCACTCTAGACAAAAGACTGAGTAGGCTGAAGGAAAGGGAGGCTGAGAAGTCCATAGATCCGGATGGCCAGCCCAGTTCGGTTCCGGCAGAACCTGAGGAGGTGCCTACTGACCTAGGCGATACCTCCTCAGGCAAAAGGAAAGCCGACCCCGAGGGGTCGGTTCCAGCAAAAAAGAAGCGTAAGCCTGCCGGTTCGGATCCAGTATCGCACTCTTCAACCGCAGACAAAATAGCCAGAGCGAGTAGCATTGTTCAGTCGCTTAGACCTGTTCCGTCTGAACCGGTACTGCCGGTTAGGCGGTCAGTTTGGTCAGATCCGTCTCCTCTGGATTATGATCCAGACGCTTATTATGAGGAGGGAGGGAGGGAGATGAAGACTATCCCGGTGATGATGATGAGGGCTGGGGGTCTGGATGTGCCCATTGAACTGAACATCTCCCCAGACAGGCCTTCAGATGTCTCTCCTCCCAGGCTCTCTGAGTCCCATTCACATTTTTTGTTCTACAAAAAGGTGGCAGAAACCCTGCAGCTTCCCCTGGTTGAAGCTGCAGAGGAGGATGAAGAGCCTGATTTTGTGGAAATGATGGACATCCCAGAGTCCAGATGCTGTCTGTCCCTCTTCATAAATCCTTGGGGAAACAGACACACAAAATTTTACTAACTCCTAATTCAATACCTCCTGTGGATAAGAGAATGGACAGGAGGTATTTGCTATCAGGCTCAGATGCGGAGTTCCTTTATAGTCAGTGCAGCCATGTTGGGGTAGTGCAGGCTGCAGCCTGTGACAGGGCTAACATTCCTTTGGCTTCACACCTCCCCGGATAAGGACTCCAGGACAGTGGATGCCATGGCCAAAAAACAGTATTTGGCATCCTCTTTGGGACTCAGGCAGGCTACTTATATGGCCTACACAGCCAGGTACCAGAAATCCAGATGGGATACGGTTCTGGAACTGGCTAAACAGGCCTCTCTCCAGCTAGCCAAGGAGCTGGAGGAGGTAGCTGCTGATGGAACTGAGGCATCCAAAATGCAATTTCATGCTGCTGTGGACTCCAGTTATGTGGCATCTAGAGTCATGGCTACATCTGTGTCTCTCAGAAGACATGCTTGGCTCAGATGTAACATAGAAACATAGAATTTGATGGCAGATAAGGAACGCTTGGCCCACCCAGTCTGCCCATTTCCCTACCTGATGGATAAGCTGCAGATTCTAGTTAATCAACAGCTTACTTCCTCCTGCCCCCCACTAGAATTGCCTTATGCCTGTCCCATGCATTCTTGAATTCTCCCACTGTTCCTGACTCCACAACCTCCTCAGGAAGGCTGTTCTGTGCATCCACAACTCTCTCTGTGAAAAAATACTTTCTAACATTACCTCTGAGCCATCCCCCCTCTATCTTCAAATTGTGCCCCCTTGTTCTTGCACATCTCTTCTTCTGAAAGATACTACCCTCTTGTACCTTGTTAATTCCCTTGAGATACTTAAAAGTTTCTATCATGTCCCCCCTCCCTCCTTTCCTCAAGGGTATACATATTAGCTGCTTTAGTCTCTCCTCATATGTCTTCTGGTGCAGACCTTGCACCATTTTGGTTGCTCTCCTCTGAACAGCCTCCACTCTGTCTATGTCTTTGTGGAGATGGGGTCTCCAGAATTGCACGCAGTACTCCAGATGGGGTCTCACTAACTGTCTGTAGAGAGGGATAACAACTTCCTGTTTTCTACTGTTGATGCCTCTCCCTATGCATCCCAGTATCCCCAGCCCTCCGTACTGCCTTCTCACATTGCTTGCCCACCTTTAGGTCATCTGATATAATTACTCCTAGGTCTCTCTTGATTTTTATTGTTGTTATTAACTCACCCCCATTGTTTACTCTTCCCCTGGGTTTTTCTTGCCCAGATGCATTACCTTGAAGTTCTTTGCATTGAATCTGAGCTGCCACGTATTTGACCATTCCTCCAACCTTGCCAAGTCCCTTTTCATTCTCTCCACCCACCTTGTGTATCAACCCTGTTGCAGATCTCTGTGTCATCTACAAAGAGGCATACCTTTCCTTCCAGGTGCTCTCCAGTGTCTCTTATAAAGATATTAAAGAGGACCGGTCCCTGTACCGAACCCTGCGGTACCCCGGTAGTTACCCTCCTTTCTTCACTGTGGACTCCGTTACTATTACCTTTTGCGTCCTGTTGTCCAGCCAGTTTTATCCAGGCTACTACCTTGGGACCCACTCAAGGCTGGCTAACTTGTTTATTAATCTTTGTGTGAGACTATGTCCTAATGCCTAAAATCTAGGTAGGCCATATCCACAGCCCTCCCTGGTCTCCTACTTTGGTCACCCAGTCAAAGAAATCTATTAGGTTCTGTCTGACATTACCTTCCTGCTGTGAAACCATGCTGCTTGGGTCCTGTGCCCCACTGGCCTCTAGGTACTCAACAGTTCTTTCCTTCAGAAGTGATTCCATCATTTTCCCTACCACTGAAGTCAAACTAACTGTTCTGTAGTTTCCTGCCTCTGCCCTGCTCCCACTTCTATGAAGTGGAATCACATTTGCCCTTCTCCAGTCCTCGGGTACCACTCCATCCTCCCATGATTTGTTAAAGAGAGTAGTCAGTGGTGTTACTAGTTCTACCCTAAGTTCTTTTAGTATTCTTGGGTGAATCCCATCAGTCCCCATTGCTTTGTCCACCCTCAGTTTCAAGAGTTCTTTCAAAACCCTTTCTTCTGTGAATGGACTGGTATCAACCCCCTCTATTCAGAGTTTCTCCCTTGCTTGGTTTAGGCACCTCCCCCATCTCATCTGTTGTGAATACTGAGCAGAAATATTCATTCAGTATCCCTGCTTTTCACTGTCACCCTCTGCCCACATTCCTCCCTTTATTAAGTCCCTGTATCCTCCCTTGGTCTTTCTGACTCCCTAATGTACCTATAAAGGTTTTATCCCCTTCTTAATAGAGTTGGCTATCTTTTGCCTCAGTTTGTGCCTTTGATATTCTGACTGCCTTCCCTGCCTCCTTCTGCTTTAACTGATAAAGTTATCTGTCCTGCTCCTTCTGTGTTTCCTTATATTTCCTGAATGCAATCCTTTTCTCCTTAACCGTCCCTGCCACCTCTTTTGAGAACCATAGTGTTTTTTTCCTTCATTTTGTTTTATTGATTTGCTTCACACAACGGCTTGTTGCCTCTGCGATGACTGTTTTGATTATTCCCCATTGTTCCTCCACCCCTCCTTCTTCTCCATTTGCTAGTGCTTTTCTAAGGCACTCTCTCATTTTCCCAGAGTCAACCTTCCGAAAGTCCAATACTCTTGTTTTTGTATGGCTTGACTCTATGGCTGTGTTTATTGTGAACCACACTGTTTGGTGGTCACTTGTTCCCAGATGGCTACCCACTTCTAAATCTGAAATCTTTTCTCCTTCCCCATTTGAGAGTACCAGGTCTAAGATTGCTCCCTCCCAAGTGGGTTCCAACACTAGCTGTGTGAGGCATGCTCCCTGTAGGGCATCAAGAATGACCTTGCTCTTGGCTGTGCCTGCAGCAAAGGTATTTCAGTTAACATCTGGCATATTCAGGTCCTCCATCAACAATATCTCCCCTTTTTCTGCCATTTTAAGGATGCCTTCTATCATTTTCTTGTCCATTTCCTCCCCCTGAGATGGGGGTCTGTACACAACCCCCATGTAGATTGTGGTGCCATTTCCTGTCTCCTGGGTGACCCATAGTGACTCATCAACATCCTCTTTACTCTTTAGTTCTGTTGCTTTAATCCCTTCCCTGTACTAGCCTTTCACAGGATACCCAGACTAAGGCTATGGATTTTCCTGTAGTAGGTAACTTTCTGTTTGGGGAGCAGACAGAGGCTTCATAAAAAAAATGGATGAATACAGGACCACGTACAGGAGTGCACAGGCCAAAGAAAGGCAAGCCACTCTGCACAAGCAGCAGTCTAGGGGCAGGGGCAGGCCCTTTCAAAGGCCTTTTTACCAAGCCCAGGCCTCCTCTCCCTTCCCACAGAGGGGGTTCTTCAGAAGGAGGGGCAGGAGTGGGATGAGCAGACCTGCTCCCTCCTCTTCTCAGTCTAAGGTTTCTGCCAAGCAGACACCCTGGTGTGTCAGCCTGGGTCGACTCCCCATTTCCAGTAGGAGGCAGGCTGGCTTACTACTTCCAGGTCTGGAAGTCTGTGACCTTAGACAAGTGGGTCCTGGAAGTAGTAAGCCAGGGACTGGCCCTCAGCTTCAAAAAATTTCCAAAAAAGAGGGCCAAGTCTTTTCCACCTGCATCACTCTCAGAAACCCTTACCCTAGAGGCAGAGCTTTCCTCTCTTCTAGTTCTCAGAGCTATCGAGAAGGTTCCTACTCAGCACAAGGGAAAAGGACTGTACTCCAGGTACTTCCTTACCCCAAAGAAAACAGGGGAGTGGCGACCCATCCTAGACCTAAGGTATTTGAACAAACACATTTCAAAGCCCAAATTCAGAATGGTAACTCTGGGAATAATCCTTCCCTCTCTAAGGCCAGGGGATTGCCTAGCATCTCTGGACCTCAAGGATGCCTACTTCCATATTCCTATCAGGTGCTCCCACAAAAAATACCTCAGGTTTGAGTTGCCTTCAGGCCATTACCAATTCAGAGCTATGCCATTCGGCCTAACATCAGCTCCAAGGATGTTCACAAAGTGCCTTGCAGTAGTGGTGGCTTACCTCAGAAGACAGGGTATCATCATCTTCCCGTACCTGGATGACTGGCTCTTAGTGGGTCAGTCACCTTTACAGGTCAAGTCAGCTCTTCAAACTACCCAGGACCTACTCAGCTCGCTGGGGTTTCTTCTCAATCTTCCAAAGTTTGTCCTCGAACCAGTTCAACTTCTCACCTTTATAGGTATAGAGTTGGACACAGTACAAGCAAAGGCCTTCCTTCCCCTGGTGAGGGTGAAGGTCCTGGTAGATCTCGCTTCCTCCTTTCGACCTCAGGTCTCCCACCCAGCAAAACAGTTCCTCCAGCTCCTGGGCCACATGGCAGCTTCCACGGCAGTGGTGCAGGGAGCAAGGTTCCAGATGAGGGACATTCAGTTTCATCTAAGGTCTTTTTGGTCTCAAAAGAAGGATTCACTTACCAAACTGATTCCAGTGACTCAGACTCTGGTCCAAGCTCTCCAGTGGTGGCTAGACCAGGACAACCTCAGACAAAGGGTTCCATTTCTCCCTCAAGTCCCATCAGTAGTTCTAACTATGGATGCCTCTCTCCTAGGGTGGGGAGCCCACCTGGGAGCCCTGACAGCTCAAGCGGTCTGGTCTCCACAAGAGTCTCTCCTTCATATCAATCTCCTGGAACTCAGGGCAGTTTTCCTAGCCCTGCAGAGCTTCTCGGATTCAGTCAAGGGCAAGGTGGTCCAAGTCAGAACGGACAACACCACCACAATGTGGTACATCAACAAGTAGGGAGGCACTCAGTCCTCGGCCTTGCGCACAGAGGCCATGAAGTTGTGGTCTCTGGCCTATTCTATTCAGACTTCTCTGGTAGCAGTTCACCTTCCAGGGAAGGACAACGTACTAGCAGATGCTCCAAGCAGAATTTCACAGGGACATCATGAATAGTCCCTGGATTCTCACATCCTGAAGGTCACCTTCTTCAGGTGGGGCACTCCAGAGGTAGATCTCTTTGCAGCACCGGACAGTCATCAACTTCCTCTGTTTTGTTGCAGACCTCCAGTCTTGGGGGCGGTTCCCCAGGATGCTGTCATTTTGGACTGGAAGGGCAGGTTTCTCTATGCTTTCCCTCCCTTTCCTCTACTGTTCAGAGTTCTGATCAAGATCAGGACTCAACCCTGCATAGTGATACTGGTGGCTCCAGATTAGGCCAGACAGTCTTGGTATCCTCTACTGCTGTCCTTGTCAGTGTCACGTCCCCTGTCTCTGCCCAGGACATACAATCTCCTGTTCTCCTCCAAGGGGCAGATCTGGTACCCCAATCTCCAGTCTCTCAATCTCAAGGTCTGGCTCTTGAAGAGTTAGAATATACAGCACTACATCTCTCTCAGGGAGTTTTGGATATTCTGAAGGTCTCCAGGAAACCTTCCACTAGAAAAACTTACAATTCAAAATGGAAAAGGTTCAATATTTGGTGCTCTCAGAAAGGCATCCTGCCTGATTCTGCAGACATTTCCACAACCTTAGACTATCTAGTTCATCTGAATGGTCTAGGCCTTAGGCCTGCCACTCTGAAGGTTCATCTAGCAGCTGTCTCTGCATTCCTCTCAGCAGGGAATGGCTCTTTCCTGCCATCTCATCCTGTTTTCAGAAAGTTTTTCAAGGGCCTGGTTCACATTAATCCTCCCTTTAGGGAGTCCACTCTGCCTTGGGATCTTAATGTCTGCATAGCTCAGCTTATACAGCCACCCTTTGAACCTCTGGCTTCGGCCGAATTGAAGTACTTGACCTGGAAAGCTGTGATCCTGGTAGCTGTTACTCTGCCAGGTGGATTAGTAAGTTACAGGCTCTGTCAGTTGAACCTGACTTCATCTCCTTCCATAGGGACAAAGTGGTCCTAAGAACCAGTAGGAGGTTTTTGCTTAAAGTGGTATCAGATTTTTCATCTGAACCAGTCTGTATCTTTCCCTATGTTTTTCACTGACCATTCTTCTTCAGGTGAAAGAAGGTTACACAGTCTGGATGTTAAGAGGGCCCTTAGCTACTACATTGAGCATAATAAGGCACATAGAAATGACTGTCTTCAATTGTTTCCCACTTATGGTGAAGTGGGGGAAGGTAAGCCTGCCACTAAAAGAACTATTGCCAGGTGGATTGTTTCTTGTATACAGTTCTGTTATGGCAAGTTGGGAGAATGCCCCCTTCAGGCCTGAGGGCTCACTCAACTAGGGGTACAGCTGCTTCTGTAGCTGCAGCCAGAGATATACCTTTGTTAGAGATCTGTAAAGCAGCCACCTGGAAAACAGTACATACTTTCACCAAGCATTACTCCCTGGACATCCAGGCTAGGAGTGATGCAAGGTTTGGCACAGCAGTACTGCAGAGCCTCTTCCCAAAGTAAGTTCTACATTCTCTCCTCCATAGGGAACTGCTTGGTAGTCAGCATTATGTCTGAATACAGCAAGATTTCATGTTGTTTGAAGAAAAAATTACTCACCATAGTAATGTTGTTTCTTCTAATGTAGTCTTGCTGTATTCAGACCCCCCTGCCTCCCCTCTCAGAACCTGTTTTTTGGGAAGTGAGCTGGCAGGTACAGTGTTGCACCTCAGGGGTGTACCTTGTACCCGCCCTTTTGGGTGGGGTGGATGTTGTTGTTATTTTTTCTGGCATTTTATACTTAAATATTGTCACTACCTTTCCTTCTTGGGTTCTCGACTTGAGTCTTTTGGGCCCCAAAATAATTTTTTGCCCTTTGGCTATATGTTGAACAGTTTCCATACTATAGTATGTTAGTTAGTTTGCTGGTAAGAATCTGACGGTTCACTGGTAAGTACCACAGACCGAGGTTTGAAAACCGAGCTCGAGCTCAACATTCTGTGCTTCTGCATAGAGTTAACTCTTTCCTCTCTGGGGCAGTTCAAGTGCTGGGGCTAACTGCATCGTGTCTGAATACAGCAAGACTCCATTAGAAGAAACAACATTACTATGGTGAGTATTTTTTTCTTCCTGCAGTATACTGCAGTATTTTGCATTAGACTGCCGCAGTACTGCGTTGTATCCTGGCTGGCGCTCAGGGCTCCAGTTAAGGGGCATTTTGGCATATTTTATGCCCATTTTAGTTGTTTATATGCCCTGTTACGAGTTCTGGGTCATTGCATGACAACCGGGTGCAACCAGGGTTCGACACAGCCCAACATCCCGGGCTACACATCTTGACAGCCAGACGAGCAGTTTTGCTTATCTCTGCTATCCGTTTTTTTTTTTTTTTTGTACTGCAGGGTCCTGACCGCTAGATGCCGCTCATTGTAGTTGGCCAGAGCTTGGCAGTCATATGAAGCTGCTGACCTGCTGATTGAGAACTTGTTGGCCGGGTGGCCCCATGGTGCTCTTATGCTCCCCCTTTGGATGTAACACAGCAGCTGGGGGGAGAGAAAATTAGCGACTGGCTGCAGCGCCACAACTGAGCACCAAGTCCCAACCACTCGCTGCCAACAGCTTTTCGTGCCAATGCAGCGCTACGGACTGTGACCGGCTGACTGCAGGTTCAGCTGTGTGTCTTTGGGTGATAATGGGTTGGGACCGGGGGTCTACTGTTAGCCAGAGTCACCAGAAAGGAAGATTGGGTGAGTGGGTCCTTCCTTGCCTGAGTCATGACTCGCCAGGACTGCAATCGGTTCAGCAGCAGCAGCAGTCGTGGGTGGCCCACTTCTTATTTGCCTGTAAGGCAAGCTGCCCAGTCAGACAGGAGAAATGCTCGAGGGGTACAAGGGAGGTGAGTGGCGACTGTGAGGACTGGAGCTGGAGGAGCCTTGGAGGAAACCAGGCAGGAGGAGAACATTAGGTTGGTAAGTCTGCTGGACTGAGTGGGGTGAGGACTGGAGGTTAAGTGACTTGCTCACAATGGCACAGTATTGCAGGTGGAGCACGTGGGAATCAAACCTAGATCTGCTGGACTCAGTGGGGTGAGTACTGAGGAGGTTAAGTGACTTGCTCACAGTCACCCAATATTTGCAAGTGGAGCTTGTGGGAATCAAACCTAGGTCTGCTGGACTGAGTGGGGTGAGGAGGTTAAGTGACTTGCGCACAGTCGCATAATATTTGCAAGTGGAACTTGTGGGAATCAAACTTAGGTCTGCCGGACCAAATGGGGTGGGTGAGGAGGTTAAGTGACTTGCTCACAGTCACATAGTATTTGCAAGTGGAGCTTGTGGGAATCAAACCTAGATCTGCTGGAGACAGTGAGAGAGGGTTAATTTTTTGGTACCTACCCAGGTGTGTAATTTAGCGTGAATGTGAGCAAGAGAGAGAGTGTGTGTGTGTGTCTGTCTGTCTGTCTGTCTGTCTGTCTGTCTGTCTTTCTGTAGTGGGGCTCACTGCGTCATTGGTAAAGAGCACCCACCACCACCACCACCACCACCACATGCAAGCTGCCTGGCTGTTAAGCTAAAATTAAAAGCAAATCATAATCATCTTAATCTAGTGTGGCATGTCTGTATTATTTCATCAATAAATAAATGTATTGTTCATCATAGGCTATGAATGGTGAACAATACATTTCTTATTTAGTGATGAAATAATACAAACAGACATGACACTATATATTAAGACAATTATGATTTGCTTTTATTTTTACCTTAACAGTCAATCAGCTAGCTATTTTTTGAAGGGGCACTGTCAGCTTTGCCCCATCATTTTTTCCCAGATGTAAAAAGTGTGGCTGTTGGCACACACCTATCACACATCTACAGCAGAATTCCCCAGTATGTAAAAAACATAAGCATTAGTACCTGTTTTTGTATTTTTTTGGAGTAATATCGTTTCACTCGGGCTGACAGTAATTGACCCATGTCCCAGAAGCACGTCCAAGTCAGGAACGTGGGTCTGGGCATTCCAGTAGTGCTATATTTTCACAAGGTGGCATTAAAATCATGTAAATCCTGGCACTTCTGGTATAACAAAATGCTCCTGACATCTCCGACTACAAACCGAGCACTAGAAGGAGTACGAGCTACATTTTTAAATCGACGCCCAGATCCCATGCATGCATGTGAGAGGCATGAACAAAGATCCAGTAAGCATGCACGGATCTAGGCGCCAATTTAAAATCATGTCTAATCTAGTACTGTCGAGGAGAGCTCAAGCTATTTTATTATATAAAGTGCCAAGATTGTGACTAATAACAAAAAACTACTGGGAAATGCCTGTGGCAGACCTGCATCCCCAACTTGGATGTGCTTCCGGGACATGGGTCAATTACTGTCAGCCCGAGTGAAACAATATTACTCCAAAAAATACAAAAACAGGTTCTAATGCTTATGTTTCTTACATACTGGGGCATTCTGCTGTAGATGTGTGATAGGTGTGTGCTAAGAGGCACACTTTTTACATTTGGGAAAAAAACGATAGATCAAAGCTGACAGTGCTCCTTTAAATAGATAAACTCGAATGTCCGGCGTTGTCCACCAGAACAGTGTGACCGCATCGCAAAATACTACCTGGCATACTTAAATACTACCAGCTTGGAAAACTAGGAAAGTTTTACTTTCTGGCCTAAAAAATTATGTGGAGCACTGCTGGCACTGCTGTATGTGCTGTATTAGCATACCACAAACCTGTAGGGGCCCTCTCTTTGGCACAGCTGCCACTGTTTAAGAGGTTCATCAGGGGTATCTTGCACACAAGGTCTCCCATCAGGAAGCCTGTGGCTCCCTGGGATCTCAGCCTTGTGCTGGATATACTAACTCACATCCCTTTGAGCCTGTTGCAACATGTGAAACTTGGAAGACAGCATTTCTGGTAGCTGTCACCTCTGCACATGGAGTATCAGAAATCCATGCTTTGGTTACAGATTCCACTGTGGAGTAGCTGGAACTCATGTTCAGTCTTGGAGGTATGAATGAATGTTGACATCCTCCTATGGTAATGCCTGATTGGCCACTTGCCAGCCAGTTGGCTCCACCGCATGACCGATCATCACCCTCCCTGTCCTGACTCTGATATTTCAAGCTATTTGAGTGCTGTGAGAAGGGAGGAGAGTGGAGACCAGTGGGTGTGTTGGGTGCTGGATGCTTTATTGAACCTGGGGTCGTGGGTTGTGCCAGGATGGGGGAGATGGAGAGGCTCATGATTCAGCACAGGTGGTAGGGCAGGATTTTTATTACAAGGACTTGAGTCTGAAGTTTATTCAAGGTGTTTAGGTGCTATGGGGAGGGGTCGGTGTGTTGGGTGAGGGTGCTTTATTGAACCTGGGGGTGTCACTTGTGCCAGGGTGGGAGGAGGTGAGGAAGCTCATGATTTAGCATGGGGGGGTGAGCGAGATTTTTTGAACTCTGGAGTCTGACATTTTTTCAAGGTATTTGAGTGCTATGGGGGAGGAGGGGTGGGTGTGTTGGGTGTGGGGATGCTTTATTGAACCTAGGGGTTTGTGCCAGGGTTGGGGAAGAGGAAGTTTGTGATTTAGCATGCGAGTTTGGGGGCAAGATTTCTTTTATAAGGATTTAGTCTGAAATAAGTTTTAAATATTAACTGTGCACACTATGTTCTCTCAGGTGGAGGAGGCAGGTTGTGGGATACAGGGTGGTTTGGATGGGGGGGATTAATTGAAGGGTGGGGGAGGTGGCCTGAACAGGGTGGGGGAGTTTTATTTTGAACACGGATTCCAAATCAGATCAGATTTCGGAATCCATATCCAATTAATTTTTTTATTCATTTATTTTTTTTTCAACTCTTTTTCCCTCCGGTCACGGTCCTAGGAGCCCTCTCTCAGGCATCCAGCCTGTTCCTGCCCTACCTGAAGTCCCCCCCCATCCGAACCTTCCTCTCCCCCACCCTGCCTCGCAGCTGGCACCCCCAGCTTAACCCCTCCGGGGTAGGGCTGCCCCTCCTACCTTGGGGGCTCTCAACATTTAGACTCCAGCTGCAGACGTGGGCCTCGAGTGGAAGATCTATGAAGGCCGGCTGAGTCGGACCCGGTCATGGGCATGGGGATTGGTGCCATCGCCTATCCCTAGGAACGGGTTTTTCCGTTTTCTGTTCCTCCCTACCCATGCGTGGGCATGCCCCAACGCACTGATGCACAGCAACCCTGCCTGCGTCGGCCACGCCATTACATGCCTGCCCAGCTCGCTACTGTGCCCCTTGGTCTCCACCAGAGGTCACTGGCTCACCGGGCCATCCCATCCCCTTGGTCCGGGGAGGAGAACACCACATGGGCGCTCAGTCCTCAATCCTTCCCCTGCCGACCCCCAGTGCCCAAGTCCATTCCCAAACCCAGGTCACCGGCATGGCACAAGGTTTGGCGTCCAGCGCCTCAACCCTCAGCACCACTGGGCTGGCTCATCCATATCCAATTTAGTATCCTAAAATTTTTGATTTGGGGATTTTGGCAGCTTTACCTAAAAATATGAAATCCTAAATTTTTGCTGATATCTGAGGTATTTCTTCTTGTTTTTTTAAACGAATATCTGAGCAACCCTACCATGTATATTAGTATTATTAAATTATCTGTATGTCATTGTGAGATCAGTCGGTAAAGTACCTTCTCCCTTGTCATCAAAGTGGATTCAAGAGTTTCTGCTTTCCTTATAGATTGTGTTACCATTCATTATAGGTCTAATCAAATATTCATGAGCATACTGAGGCTCCTGATTGGCTACTGGATTGTCTGTTAACATCTTAGAAATTATCTTTCTAGCTACCAGCTGATGCTGTGCGGCACACAGCCATACCACACCACTCAAAACCTATAACTAAGTTTAACAAAGAAAAAAAGGTAAAAATGAAAGTTGTTATTGCAGTTGGACTTATAAGTACAATACCAACCTCAAAGCTGGTAATTTCCGTGGATTAACGACCAGCTGAAGAGAGGTGGTCCAAATGCCTTGGAGCCATCCCATCCCCCCAACCAGTCATTAATCCCTTGGAAGTGACTGACTTCTCAATCGTTATTGCCTAATTCATCAGTAGTACGTTTCAACAAGAACACAGTAGGGTCAGCCTGATAGTAAATCAGCTGGAGAACCACTTGTTGTGCTAGCAGTTTGTATGCTTCCCAAGCTTAGAATGTCACTGTGGTTCGGCAAAGGAGAAACGAGCATCCCACAGGTCTCCTACTTCTCTTCCTCCTCCTCCACACTGGTGGGCAAGAACTCACCACTGAACCATTGCTAGTAGAAGAAGCAGAGGAGACCTTCAGAAGATTGCACAGGCTTTTAGGTTCTGCTGTGGAGTGTGGTAGACAGGGAGAACAGGGAACTGTGTGGGATCATCCAGCAAATGACATCCCCATGTTTAAACCCCTCTCTATTAGGGATGGCCTAGGCATCATATCACCTCCTCCTTGTTGGTTCCCTCCAGTCAGCAAAGTAGGAGGCCTCTTGCTGGATGGGACATGCTCCAAAGGTTATAGAGAGGGCAAAATGTATCACTGCAAGAATGCTTGGGTTTGCATCTGACCAACCAGAGTCACAGAGTGAGTTGGGGGCAAAGAGCAGAACGACAAAAAGACTTGGGTCCTTAGGAGAAAATATACAATTAAAAAAGTAGGAAGTATTTGTGTTAATGAACATGGTGTTGCATAATTATAGCTGTAGTTTTAAGGAACATATTTTAGGAAAGTATTTCAATTCATTGGACCAGTGGTTGGTGGGGAAGAGAGATAGAATCAACACCTTTCATGGAAGAAACTACTTCATACTGAGAACTGATTGAAAAGAGCGTTAGATACCTACTGTTTTTGAGGGATCTATACAAAAGACAAACACTGACAAGAATGGTTGTTTTTGTCATTACAGGTATGATCACCGATCTCTTCATAGATAAATTTAAATTTAAGGGCACTAATGTGAAAACCAAAGTCCCTCTTCTGCTGGAAATTTTGGACAATTACGATCTGAATACACTAATGTCATTTTTTGATTCAGCGTAAGTATAAGAAAATCGCAGAGGCCATTTTGGTAGATAAAAACACACAGTCTTCCCAAGGACATAGAAACAGAGAAGGAGGAGGACAGAAAATGACCATGAGTCCATCTAGTCTGCCCAGATGCCTTAGGATGAAGGAATTGTCGTCAAACATCTCTTTGCCCTTTAAAAACACAGTGATTCTTGGCTTTAAAAATGATTATGAAAGCATCCATGTAGAACAAAACAGTAAAAACTGTAATCCATCCCTTTATTAAAAGTCTACACTGAGTGCACTAGCCTTATAGATTTATGTTCAATTGGTAGGTTTTACAAATGATTTTCCAAGAATCAGTTATCTCTGTAGAGTCTCTTTGATCTTAGAGCTGCAGTGACAGGACCCTATGGGAACTAGAACATTTGGGGCAGGCAGCGTCACTGCCTATCACCAACTCATTGCATCATCTGCGTGCCTGCAGGGTGTATTGTGGCCCTGGACCAAACCACCTCAGTCCCTTTTTTCCCCTGCCATCAAAGTTTGTGTATGAGTAGTCTAGTTTGTCACATTTGGATCACCTTGTACGACCAAGTATGTTTCTTTAATAGTCTCGATAATGCACTTTCGTCACGTTTCTCACACCTCTACCACGTTCAATGATGTTTGAAAATCATTATGATAGGTTGGATGTCTGATAAGGCAAACTGTTCCAGCAACAAGTCTGTTTTGGACCACCACTCCTCTCTGGGCAGGTGTTCTGGTACCAGACAGTCTCGACTGGGAGGATAGACAGTCCTCCCATAGTCGTAAAAGCAAACAGTCCCGGCTTCTGTTCGGCTTTGGTTTCCCAGGTCTGAGTGACACAAAAGGAAAAAATGATGACACAGCATTTAGTTCTTGTCTGTCTGCCCAATGCACTTGCCTTTGTTTGGTGTGAGAGGCTCCAGTGTCCCTTTCCTTTGTCCATTTCTGTAAAAGAAGCTATGACACTGGACTGCTTCATGCCAGCACCTCTATTTTTGTGATCTCCACTGCCTTTAGGCAATGTCAGGGATGAGTTTAGTCAATGTACTTCTCATATGCAGCAGTGGCTCCTCCACATCTTATCGGTTCTGACTGTAGTACTGATAGGGATGTCTGGGGGAGCACCAGACCTCAGTGCTGGCACCATCCAAAGTGTCTCCACAGTTGATGGTGTTGGCACATAATCTGTGCCGCCACTACCCTCTGTGCTGGGGCCATCTTCAGCACCAGTGTGACTCTCTCCTCAGGGTTTCTGTTGGCATGGAGACTGGCATTGTTTTCCCAGAGCTGACCTCCACATTGGTGCTGGAGTCTTTGCTTGATAACAAGCAAGAATATAATATGGATCTCATTAATTACAATACAGAGGATTATGAGGAAGTATCCTTTTGTTCAAGACACTTCTCCACCTGCCCAGTTAGCGTGGGCATGTCATGAACCTCTCTCTTTTCAGTCAGTGTTGAAGAATACGCAGAGCTCTGAACTTGAGACTAATCTAAGAAGATACAGAAGGAGTACCTTAATATACCCTTACTCCTTGTATCTTTGGTGCCCTTTATCCAGCCTGCTATGGAAATCCATACAAAGGCAATGTGGAGCATACCTGCTTCCATTCTGGCAGCCCCCAGCTTCCAGATAAAAAAGTACATAGTACCACAGACCAAGCCAGCTACTACACAGCCTATGGCAGATGCTATTATCATCATGGTTACCAGTGATAAGTCATTCACTCTGAAAGACTTTGCTACACAGCCCCTGACAGGGAATCTTGCAAGATTGACATGGGGAAAAGGGTGTTCACCTCAGCTACTGTAGGCCTCAAAATGGCAAGCTACCAATCCTGTATCTCAAGTTATATATATACTTCCGCTGGAACAGGCTCAGTGATATTGCAGAAAGCCTTCCAGATTTACCTCAAAGAAGGTCATGTTGGCGGTTGTTACTCAGTGTTTTTAATCTAGTTTAATCCAGTAGCCATCAATAAGCTGGTCCAGACCTGAAGTCCCTGCATCTGCTTGCATGGCTCCTGAAGACAGAGCCATGACACATTTTGGAGGATCCTCAAAGGTTGCTGATGTCCTGATTGCGATTAAAAAGCCTTCTACCAGGCAAACATATTCCTTGAAATGGAAAAGATTCACTTTGTGGGCTGCTTCCAGAAATTTGGACCCATCTGCATGTTATGTAAATGCTGTGCTCCACACAGGTGTAGCCATGAATTGTAAACTTCACTCGAGAGTTGACAAAACTGCTGCCCCCACCCGTAAACACAAAACCAAAAGATGTGCTGCCCACCATACAAACATTGTCCCCCCCAATTTCGGTAAAATTATGTAGCAAGCCAGTGATCCTAATAGATTCACAACATTTTATTTTATCTAACACACACACGACCAATCAGACAGAAGTTGGCTGGATTACAATGTTTAGGATACATTGTGATGAGCCTCTGTACCACATCAAGGTAGCCAGCTTTACAGAAGGCCATTCACACCAGCACTCATGCATACATACTCAATTGAGTCACTCATATAATCTTGGTCTCTTCATTTACCACCCACACATCTTCCAAGGATCATTCACAAACTCACATTAAAGCAACCAAGAAGGGGGAAAACAGTTCTTCAGATACGCTATGCTCTGTTTGTGTGTGTTGCCCTGTGGCTCATGTTGCCCCTAGATTTTCCAGATTTGACTGTACTCAGCAAAGTACGCTGAGTATGCCTGCTGACATCCATGGTGCTCAAATACTTGCTGTCACTTTCAGACTCTAGTCTACAGTATTCCTCACGCAAGGTGCATTTGGCCGCTGTATCAGCCTATTGGCTCCTTTTGAGCCAGCTGCGAGTTGTAACATATGTTTCCTGTTATGGAAAACATTATTTTTGATTGCAATCACTTCTGCTTGAAGGATTTTAGAGCTTCAGGCTGTAATGTGTGAGCCTCCTTGATTGATTTTTCACAAATACATAGGAGTCTCTTTGCATGCAAATTGTGAGTTTTTACCGAAGGTGGTATTAACGACACACCTTCCTGTTTACCTCCCCTGAGCATGCCAATCAGGATGAAGCATTGCTCCATACTCTGCAGGAGTCGGGCGGACCTCCCCTGCAAGCAAGCGCCGTGGACATTTAAAGAATCTTCTGTCGAAGTGACGGAGCCCCTGCATTGAAGCAGGAGAAACTTTGGCTGAAAAGAATCAACGGTTGGCTCTGTGCTTGGCAGGGAAGGAGACGAACTGCTGCTCGGTGCTGTTTGGATGAATTTTTCCCGCCCGCCCCTTAAATGGGCTTAAGCCACTCCCACTTGTCTTATGTGTTCCAACCAGCTAGCGGGATGGCTCTTGCAGTAGGTAATTACATATAGGACTGACGCCGGCTGGCGGCAGGACTCCACGGAAAAAGTTCTAGCTAGCAGTCCCTGGCGAGGAACCACCCCATGTCAGGTGACCGGCGCCATGTGATCTGCATAAAGGCGTCCGGACACCGCTTTTCCAGCGTTCTTCCCGTCAAGTATAGCTTGTGTAGCACTCGCGGGTAAAGTTCGAGTTCACAGTCCCTGCTCTTTTCGCCGGTTTTACCAAAATTAAAATTATTTTTTCCTTCTATTGTCAGGTCATCATCGGTGTATGTCATCCCCTACACCCTCCGAGCACAAAAACAAGTGCGACTCGTGCGGCGCCCAGCTGCCACACAAGGACAGCCATTCCCTCTGCCTCTTTTGCGTAGGCCCTGACCACCCAGTCGAAAAGTGCCCGCATTGCCTCAATTTCAATGCGGCTACCCGCAGACGACGCCAACAGTCCCTGGAAGCCCATCTTCTCAAGAAAAAGATGTCTTCGATGGAAAAAGAATTGAAGAAGCTCAGGCAGGCGTCCACTTCCCCTGAAGGACATCGCAAAAAGCGGACAAGGAGAGGCACCGGAGAAGGCCTCCTTGTCACGACTCCGACCGAGTCGGCCCAGGTATCTCTTCTCCGGGGACCGTCTGATGGCAGCCTCAAGGGTTTGGAGGAGGCGTCGGCCTGCCCATCTGGCTCGCGCTCGGGCCTTGTGGGCGCCTCCGGGCAAAAGGAGGCCTCCGCCCCCGGTTCAGCCGCAGGCTTGCGGCCTACTGGTGCGAGCGACTCCCATAAGTCGGACATCGGCTCCTCTGACGTCCGCCGGGAGAAGGTCAATAAGACGCCCGACCCTTCGGGGCGGCGCACGACCTTGTCCCCCTCGGATTGGGCCACTCCTCCTCCTCCTCGGCCCACCTCCAATGAGGGACCCCATAAGACGGATGCCGGCTACCCTGGCACCCGCCAGAACTAGCCCCTAAGCTGCACATCGGATCCCCCGACGTGCGCCGGGCGATGGAACCTAGAACGGACCCACCCACACCCATCGTACCCGGTTCCCTGCAGCCTCCGCTGCCGTCCGAAACCCGAGTTACCCAGCCTGACCGAGGATTCCCCCCATCCCGGGCGATGCAGGATATGTTCCTCCTCCATCAGACCCTCCTCTTAAGGAACGGGTCTGACACGGCCCGGATGCCGGCCCTAAGCGCCGTCAGGATTTTCCCTACCGTGGACCCTGCCCCAGACCTCTTACTGTTGAACCGCCCGTGGAGCCCACCATCAGGCCGTCTGCTCCGGCAGCTCCTCCGGTGCCCGGGTATCCGCCGTGTTATCCGGCATGCCGTCGTACCGGGACTGCGGTATCCAGCGCTGCAGTACCCGACACGGTACCTCCGGCGCGCGGTACCCGGCGCCACAATACCCAGCGCCGGTTTCCCACAGCTGGGTTTGGATACTCGCCTATGAGGTACAACCCAGTGTAACTTTCCCCCTCCTCCTCCACCTCCACCGCCCTCGGCCGCCGGTGGATCTGCAGGAGACTCTGGGTTCCTGGTGGGCTGAGGCCAAGGCTCAGCTCACCAAGGAAGTAGAGAGCCGCCTTACGGAGATGGTGCCACCCCGGGCCCCCATACGCCCAAGGCAGCACACTCCCTCACTGCCTCCAGACTCCAGGGCCCTTCCCTCTGGATCCCGAGAGAGGGGCAGGACACGCGTCCAGGGGTACCCCCCAAGGAACCCGTTCCTGCCCCCAGCCATGTTAGGGAGTCTTATTCTGTTTCTGATTCTTCTTCTTCTTCCCTCTCGGATTCCTCGGACTCTTCCGACGGATGCTCCGAGAGAGATGACGAGCCGCGCTCTCCATCCAAGCCCCGGCCGAGGACTCCTCCGAAGTCTCCTCCGGAGGATCCTTCCTTTACGGAGTTGCTCAGGAAAATCCAGGAAGTTCATCAGTGGCGCTCCTTGGAACCAGATCCTCAGCGGGTTAAACCCGCTGAACATCTGGACTTGCCCCTGACAGCTCCAACTTTAGTGCCACCCTGGATCGAGCCTCACGCCCACCTTGTTTCCACAATTTGGAAACAACCGACGGCATTAGCCCCACTTCCTAGGAAGTCTAACAGGCTTTACCAGGCTCCAGAGGGTGTGAACTTTCTGGACTCCCACCTTCGTGCAGATTCGGTTGCGATTAGCGCCGCTCACGGCCGGTCAGCGCACCCCAAACATTTAAGCTTGTCTCCTCCGGATAAGGAATCTTGCCTCCTGGACCAGTATGGAAGAAAAACTTACGCCTCTTCCACACTGGGAATTCAGGCCCTAAATTACGTTGCTTATATGGGGGATTACCAGAAGGCCATCCTTACCCAGGTGGAATCTAAGATAGACTCCTTACCTGACTCTCAAGTCAAGCAGGAGTTAGCCGATTTAGTCCATTCTGCTCGTTCAGCCAGTCATCACATTCTGCGGATGACATACGATGCAGCGGACACTGCCGGGCGGAACTCCACTTTCGCCGTGAGTCTACGGCATCATGCCTGGCTCTGCATGTCAGGTTTGGTCCCGGAGGTGCAGTCCGCGATCCAGGAAGCACCTTTCAGGGGTTCGGTGCTTTTTGGTGGTGATGTCAAGGACATTATCACCGACTTGCAGGAGAAGGGGACAGCTCTGAAATCCGTGGATTCAATGTACCGTCCCCATCACCTGCAGCGCTGTCCTTTTCGCAGACGCAGTCGGTCACAATCGAAACCCCAAGGAAGGCGGGCTACTAAATGTCGGGCTCCCGCAGCTGCCAGGGCCCCCCCCGCCCAAAAAAGCAGCGGTTTTCCCAGCTGCGGCGCTGCCCCGCACCACCTGACTCCTCCCCTCTCCCACCGCCTCCGGATACACCGGAGGAACCGGTAGAAGGGAGGTTCTCCCTCCACCTTCTGGGTTGGGAGAGGATAACAACAGATTCCTGGGTGCTCCAGATTATAGCGGAAGGGCACTCTATAGAGTTTCTACAGAAACCACCCCGCCACCCACCTCTGAAGTCGTCCTATGCAAGGGACCATCTTCCTTTGGTCCGGGAAGAAATCTCACCTCCTCGCAAAGAGGGCCATAGAACCCGTGCCCCTTCATCTTCAAGGGACACGGGTTACTATTCACATTTCTTCCTGGTCCCAAAGAAGACGGGAGATCTCAGACCCATTCTCAGTCTCAGCTCCTTGAACCTTCATGTGGAATACAAAAGGTTCAGGATGCTCTCCCTACAGACCCTTCTGCCCCTCCTTCGGCCGGGCCAATGGCTTTGTGCGCTGGATATGCAGGATGCATATCTGCACATCCCCATTCGTCCTTCTCACCGCAAGTATCTTCGGTTTGTGTTTCAGGGGGACCATTACCAGTTCCGGGTGCTCCCGTTTGGTCTTTCCTTGGCACCGGAGTATTTACCAAATGCCTGGCTGTGGTAGCGTCCCACCTGCGTACTATGGGAGTTCAGGTGTTCCCTTACCTGGACGACTGGATCCTGGCGGCCTCATCCAGGGAGGAGCTCCTGCATTTTCTCTCCCTCACCCAGCAGGTTTTTACTTGCCTGGGTATTACCATCAACCATTCCAAGTCTCATCTGGATCCCTCCCAAAGACTACAGTTCATCGGGGCTATCCTCGACACGACAGTGAGCAAGGCTTTCCTGCCTCCGGACAGGGCGGCCTCTCTTCAGTCACAGATTTCCCTGCTATTAGAACGCAGGAGGGTTCCGGTGAGGTCGGTCCTCCGTCTCCTGGGGCTCATGGCGGCCGCTATCCCGACGGTTCCCAGGGCTCGACTCCACATGAGGATCTCTCAGTGGACTCTTCGCTCCCAGTGGGATCAACTTGTAGACGACCTAGATCATCTTGTTCTGATCTCCTTTCTGATGACATGAGACTTGCAATGGTGGATGGTTCGAGAGAACCTGTTTCGGGAGGTCCCCTTCTTTCATCCTACCCCCTTCCAGACTATGACCACAGATGTATCAGGCGAAGGTTGGGGAGCCCATCTGGATCCCCACCGAACCCAGGGATTATGGTCCAGATTGGAACTAGCTCTCCACATCAATGTGCACGAGCTTCGAGCAGTACTATATGCTCTCCAAGCCCTTCACCAATACATTCTTCCAGGTCACCTAGCCGTCCAGACGGACAACATGTGCGTGGTGTGGTACATCAACAGGCAGGGTGGGACTCAATCCTACCCTCTATGCAGGGAAGCAATGAGGGTTTGGGACTGGGCAACTCAACACAACCTTCACCTCACTGCGATTCATGTTCCAGGAGTCGACAATACCTTGGCAGACAAGCTAAGCCGCTCCTCTGCCCTACCACACGAGTGGGAATTAGACCAAAAGGTGCTAGACGATATCTTTCAACTTTGGGGGACTCCGCAGGTAGACCTGTTTGCCTCTCCCCAAAACGCAAAACTTCCCACCTTTTGCTCGCTCGTTCCAGAGCGAGGCGCTTTCTGGAGCGACGCTCTGTCTCTAGACTGGAAGGACAGATTTGTCTGTGCTTTTCCCCCAATTCCTCTGGTCCCTTGTGTATTGCAGAAACTAACCACAGAAGGAGCGAGAATGATTCTGATCGCTCCTTTCTGGCCCAGGCAAATCTGGTTCTCTCTTCTACAACAATTCTCAGAGGTTTCTCCTCTTCCTCTTCCTTTATCTCGAGGTTTGCTGACCCAGGATCAGGGGACCCTGGTCCATCCGGACCTCAAGTCCCTGCAACTTCATGCATGGCTCCTGCAGACCTAGCTCAATCTTGTTTTGGTGTCTCTCCAAAAGTGGCGGAGATTCTGGTGGAGGCTAGAAAACCCTCCACTAGGTCCACTTATGCCATGAAATGGAAGATATTTTCTATTTGGGCCGCCTCTAAGAACGTGGAGCCTTTCTCCTGTTCAGTGGCCGTTCTGCTGGAATATTTACGTCATCTCTTCGACCTGGGTCTCAGTCATTCCTCCTTGAAAGTGCACATGGCCGCTATTTCAGCCTACCATGTCCCTTTTGCAGATAAAGCATTTGCCCAACTTGAGGTCTCTAAGACTTTTCTTAGAAGGGTCCTTCATCTGAGGCCCCCCATCCGAACTCCTGCTCCCCCTTGGGACTTGAACTTTGTTCTCGAGAAACTTACCCTTCCTCCCTTCGAACCTGCGGCAACCGCAGATCTGAAGTTTCTTTCGTGGAAGACGCTCTTCTTGGTGGCCATTACTTCCGCTCGAAGGATTTCCAAGCTCCAGGCCCTTATGTGTAAAATCCCCTATTTGATTTTTCACAAAGAACGAGTGGCTCTTCGCACGAACCCTAAGTTTCTACCTAAAGTGGTAGCAGAGTCTACCTTAAATCAGTCTATAGAGTTACCTGCCTTTTTCACGCAGTACTCCAACCAAGGAGAATATTTACTCCATACCATGGATGTTCACTGGATTCTGAGATACTACACCAACAGGACAAAGGATCTCAGAAAAACTGATCAGTTTTTCGTCTCTTTTGCTCACAAAAGGGAAGGCAATGCTGTTTCCAAGCAATGCCTGTCGAAGTGGTTGGCTCATTGCATCACTTTTTGTTATGACAAGTACAACAAGACCCTTCCGGGTCAAGTCAGAGGTCACTCCACTCGTGGAGTAGCGGCCTCTCCGGCTTGTTTCAAGAATGTGTCTGCGGCAGACATCTGTGCTGCCGCCACCTGGACTTTCATCCATACCTTTTCGAAACACTACAGTTTGGACATTGCCTCTCACCGTAGAGCAGGCTTTGGGCTAGCTGTTTTGCAAGGCCTCCTGTCTTGAGGATTGCAAGGCTTCTGCTACTTTCTGGAGTAGTTCCTCCTCCCGGTGCCTTTTATTTGTTCCAGACTGCTTGGGATTCAGTCCTATATGTAATTACCTACTGCAAGAGCCCTCTCGAAGTAAGATAGTACAGTTACATAAGAACTTACCGTAACAGTAGATCTTCGAGAGAGACTCTTGCATTAGGTAATACCTTCCCGCCCTCCATCCTCCTAGGCTTTTTCATCTCTTTTTCCAGGAATGGAAACATCTGCTTCTCTCTCATCCGGGCCTTCTGGGCCTGTGGCGGGAAAGAACTGGAAGGCGGGCGTCCGGGACCGCCCCTTTATACCGACGTCGCATGACGCCGGTCACCTGACGTGGGGGCAGTCCCTCGCCAGGGACTGCTAGCTAGAAATTTTTCCGTGGGGTCCTGCCGCTGGCTGGCGTCAGTCCTATATGTAATTACCTACTGCAAGAGCCTCTCTCGAAGATCTACTGTTACGGTAAGTTCTTACGTAACTGAACTTTTTCTCTACTTTACTCAGGCCTCTGCCAAACCTATGTTACCCTGAGTGGCCTGGGCTAAGAACATTTTGTCTACTGTTTTTGATCAATTGTTTGAATAATATTTGCCTGCTCAATCTATCTTACTTTAGCATCCTCATCCAGGAAATGTTTCTATTTTGATTAATGTATTGTGGTTTATAGTTTTCTGCTGTTAGCCTCCTGCTGGGAATCACAGCCACGGAACTTGGTAATTCTTTCAGTAGCTGGTGCTGTGTTCTCACATAAAGGGGGACTAGTGGGGACGGCTGTAGGATTGACTGTCCGTTTATTGGGTGCTCCTCGGTAGCCCTCCTGGATAGCCCAGTGGGGCCTGGTGGGCTAACAGTACTGAGTTCTCCCTTCTGGGACCCTCGTACTGGCTGACAGGTTTGGCCTGCCCCCCACATATTTGCCCTACTGTTACCAGGGAAATGGCTCGATACTAGAATAACCTGGTTGTGTGTGACTGCTCATGCACAATCTTTTATAGCGTATGGGCAGTCATGCTTACGATTAGTGTGCAAAGAAAACACATTTTAAAATGGGTTTACAAAATGCTTTACTCTGTTTTTTTTAGTACGGGTATTTTCTTGCTCCTGGATAAATCATTTGCGGTCGGATTGTGGCTGGTTGGTGGATGCGGATGTCATTTTTTTATTTATCACTTTGCGGATGTTCTTTGCTTGATGCTACTTTCTTAAAAGCCCCTTTACGATGTTGTCTGCTGCTGCTGTCTCCTCATAAAGCCGTGAGGTGACAAGGCTGGCAATGGCTGCCGCTTCTTGATGGCTTTGAAGCACGAGACAGCATTCCATTTTGTTGTGCTGCACTACTGACGTACTGAGTGCAGCGTGCTGCACTACTGACGTACTGAGTGCAGCACAACAGCCAGTATGACGGAAGTGAGTGAAACACAACAACACTATTGCAGGCATGGATTTTCATGCTGAATAATGTTCCACCATACACTATATCTTGGTTAGACTCAGGCACATGACATGGGTGACCAATGCTTCTCATGAGGGGGGGCTAAGCCCTTTCCATTCACCAGTTCCCTTACCATTGGTCTGCTCACTGCACTATGCCTCCCTCTGCTTATTGCTGACTGTGCTACTTCCGTGGGTAGCCCTTGGGTCCCACTTGGACAGCTGGAAGAGCCTGATTTTACCTTCTCCAATCTAATAGCCTGTGACAGACAGCCCTCTTGGCCTGTCAGCTGTCTTGATCTCAGGTGCTTCCTGTATCCTGTCATAATGGTCTGGCAATCTGATCGCAAGCCGCCTGTTAGGGATGGCTCCCCCCCCTCCCAAGGCATCTCCTCTTGCTCCTATTGTTGACTCTAGCCCTCACAGGGGACATTGAGCTCAGCCTTGGTCCTCCCTACTAAGCCTCCTCCTCACCTGTGGGATGGCTGTCAGGCAATGGGTTTAAAATAGCCCACCTCAATATCTGCAGCCTCCTGCCCAATTTGTCTGAACTCCTTGCTTGGGTCACTCATTACAAGCCTGACATCCTTGATATAACTGAGACTTGGCTGAAGCCCTCAACCCCTGACTCAGCATGTGTGCTTCCTGGTTTTGATCTCATCGGGCAGGCCCACCAGTGGAAAAAGTGTGGGGGGGGGTGGTATCTTGGTCTACTACAAGAGTCACCTCAACCTGACGGTTCTGTCCTGCCAACAGCCTTAGCAGTCTTCCTGTGAACTGCTGCACATTGTCCTGTTACTTGGGAACACCAAAAAGCTACACATTATCTGTACTTACAATCCCCTCATGGGTGGTATATCAGGGTTTTCCTACCTCCTTGATACTGTTGGCTCAAAGACTGGGAAAAACGAGCCAATGATCCTGGGTGATCTTAATTTGAACTGGCTTGGTGGAAATACTAAGCTGTATGAGCCTCTGCTTGCTGGTCTGTCATTGTCCCAACTCATTAAGGAACCCATTAGGTGGTCTTCCGCTGATGGTATGAGCTCCCTCCTGGACTGAGTCATGTCCAATAGACCTGAGAGGATTAGTTCTTCTGGTACCCTTCCTGACTCTATCTCCAACCACTCCTCTGTGTACTGCATATGGAAGATCTCCTCCCTGAAAATTCCTCGTAAAATCATCCAAGTTAGGGACTTCTCCAGGTTCAACCTGGGGTCATTCCATAATGATCTATGGCTTACTGTCGGGTCTGCGGTGTGGAATGCCCAGGACTCCTCCACTGCAGTCAGTCATTTTCTCAGCACCCTTGGGGTGCTGCAGGATAAACTTGCCCCTCTCATTAGGCGGAGGGAAAGGGGGTCTGCTACCAAGTGGTTGCATGGGAGCCTCCTTGCCCTCATAGGACTAGAGACAAGTGCTGGGACAACTTCAAGGTCACGACGGATCAGGCCATATTTCTGCAATATAGGAGGCTCAGAAATGGGTGTAAAAAAGCAGTCAGGGCAGCCAAAAGTGAATTCTGCAAAACTGCATTACTGAATTCATCTAAGGACCATAGGAGTTTCTGGAGGAACATTAAAAACATAGTAAGTGGTTCCTCCAGTTGTGAGGCCACTGACATGCTCATCGATGGTTCTAGTTGCAACAATCCACTAACCATCACCAATGCATTTCTTGGATCTTTCCGCCTTCACCACCCTATTCTCCTCTAGTGGATGTGATAGTCGTGTCCAGGTCCCTGATCCACAACCGGCCACTATCTCCCACCCGTTATTCTACTTCAAGGCTCTGACAACACAAGAGATGCAGAGATTGCTCTCTGATTTCTCCCCCTTCTCCAGTGCTGGCCATGATGGCATGGAACCTAAGCTCCTCCGTATTGGTGCCTCTTATATTGCCTTCCCGGTGTCCTATATCTTCAACTTGTCCTTAGCCTCTGGAGTTATCCCTGACATATGGAAGGTGGTGAGGGTCATCCCTGTCCTCAAACAGGGCAACCCTAAGATTCTTGACAACTACCGACCGATAGCCATATTGTCTGCTATCAGTAAACTTCTCGAGGAAGTTGTGGCTGGGCAAGTCAGGGAGTATATTCAGTCTCATGAGCTGCTGTCTCCTACGCAGCATGGCTTCCGTAAAGGGCACAGTACATCCTCTGCCCTTGTCACTGTCTCTTCTGGGATCAGAGCAGCTATGGACCAGGGTAAACTCTCAGGTGCCATCTTCATAGACCTGTCCAAGGCCTTTGACCTCGTTGACCATGTCCTACTTTGTTCTCAACTCGGGTCCTTTGGTTTGTCCCCCTCCTGTGCTCAGTTGGTTCTCCAGTTACCTACAAGTCAGACAGCAGCTTATCAAATACAGTAAGGTACTCTCGGACACCACTACCATGTCCTCAGGAGTTCCCCAGGGTTCAGTCCTTGGGCCCCTGCTCTTCTCCATCTTTGTAAACAATCTACCCTCTACCTCTTCCCACTGCAGGTCCATCCTATATGCTGATGACCTGGTCATCCTCACTCATTTTCGAGACATTGGGGTCATTAACCAATAGCTGAATGAGGATTTTAGGAGTAGCCAGTCCTGGATAACGACCCACAAGCTGGTCCTCAACCTTAAAAAAACTCAGACCATGCTGTTTGGGTCCCTGGCCAAGATTAAGGCCTCCCCTGCCCCTTTGTGTATCACTGGTCTTGATGGTGCTCCTGTCCTCATCACTGACTCCATCAAATACCTTGGGGTGACACTTGACCCTCAGCTTGACCTTGGACACCATATCCAGAATGTATGCAGAGCTGTTAACTGCAAATTGGGTCTGGCTTATAGAGCAAATAACAATCTCACGTTTGCTGCTTGCCTTGCACTGGCCAGAGGTGTGTTTCTCCCTTTTCTCTGCTATGGGCTCCTCCTGTTTGCTCGTACCTCCAAAGCCCACCTTTTGAGGTGGACCATAGCCTACAGCAACATTTGCCGTTTTGCTACTGCTGACCCTCGTCTCACCCACCACTGTGACCTGTAGCAATCTTAACTGGCTCTCCCACCCAATTACTTAAATTATGTCCTGGGCTGTTTCACGGGCAGGTCCTGGCACTAGCACCCCGGACTAGTGGAGCTCTGTACTGGCTGCCTCCTCCTCTTCTTACTCCCTCAGATCTCTGGGCCCTGCTGTTGTTAAGATTCCTGTCACTCGCACTCTAATGGGGGACAGAGATTTTGCCTCACATGCCCCGCGATTATGGAACTCCTTTCCTGTCCAGGTCCGCTACTCCACCTCCCATGCATACCTCAGAACCTCCCTGTGGAATAACTTGAAGCTCTCCTCAGCTTGTGGTTGTCTCAAACCTCCATAATTACACCTGGTCCCCTGCACGGAACCCCACTTTCTTAACTCTGGTGCGGGTTCTGTCGATGTAACCTGCCTGTTTGGGATTGGCCCTGCATATAATGTATTCCACTCTATGTGTCAGGCGTTGCTCTGACTGTGGCTCTACTTTTTGGGGGTATTGAACTTTATATAATTGTATATAATGCGCTGCTCATAGCCCAGGTTACTTTATGTATACGTTCTGTCCATTTGTTAACTGTGTGTACCTACTGAAAATGTTATGTTTCCCCTGACTCTGTGAAACTGCCTAAACTGCATCATGTTGTCTTCTGTATTGAACTCATATTTCCTTGTACTGTCCCGGTTCATACCTGAAAATAGGCAAATGTCTTGTCTAGTGTACTTACCTGGTTAACAAAAGCTAAATAAATAAAAAAATAAATAAATACTGTGTGAATCACACCAAGGACTGCAGAAAGCCCTCCCAGCTTGTTTGTTCACCCTTGGGAAAGAGGGCACCCTGTGTCTAAACAGTGCCTGTCCAAATGGCTGGCACATTGTATTACATTCTGTTATAGGAAGTATGGTAAGAAACTTCCTGGTGTGGTTTGTAGTCACTCCACAAGGGGAATGGCCACTTCTGTTGCTTGTTTCAGAAATGTTCCAGCTGCTGACATTTGTGCTGCAGCCACATGGGCTGCTGTCCACACCTTCACTAAACATTACAGTCTGGACATAGTCTCTCACAGCTGTGCTGGATTTAGACTTGATGTGCTGCAAGGCCTGCTATGGAATGTATCATCCAACCACCGACTTTTGGCACTGCTTTGGTGGGACTTGTTCCAAAGGTGTGACTAATTTGAAGAGATATCCTTGAAGAAGAGGAAACAATTACTCACCACAGTAATGTTGTTTCTTCTTAAGGGATCCCTCACAGTGATTACACTTTATGCAGTCATCTCGGTCAAGAGTGATGCCCCGGAGACAGAACCTTTGCAAATTTCTGAATTTGAAATGTAGCTTCGAACTCTGCAACCACACTCCACTTTGGCCATTGCTCAGATCTGTTTCCAAGCCAGACTGGAGCAGCGTCTAGTGAAACTAGCTAAAAGGCTACCACAAAAATGAAAAAAAAAAGTTAAACAATTTGAAGAATACCAAATAAATTAAAAGCAGATTTGAGAAGAAATGTGTCATATAAACCTTAACAATGAACTGAAACTTGTAGGAACTGCAAAATAGTAATACTCAAGCAACCTCAATGGAAAAGAATTGATTCTTGTGTGAACCTATTTCAGGGTCTGGTGTGGGAGGCAGGGTAGGGAGTGTAAACATAGTGAAGGATCCCTTAAGAAGAAACAACATTACTATGATGAGTAATTTTTTTCTACTAACCCCAGGAATCCCTCACTTAGATGTTTACACTTTATGGAGACTCTGTAGCAGTACCTTGGGAGGCTGGGTCATGAACCTAGTTAGGAAAAAGGCTTTGCAAAACAGAAGTTCCAAAGCTGGTATCTCTTCTGGACTGTTTCTCCAGACAGTAGTGCTTTGTGAAGGTTTATATTGTTTTCCAGGTACAGTGCTCTCTCGCTATACCAAACCTCAGTATAACGAAACCCCGGCTATTATGAACGGAGCTCATGGCTCCCGACCACCACATCGCCACTTGCCTGAACTGTTGCAGAACTGTATTTAACAGCATACCTCCCTCTGCCAAAATCAGATGAATGTTTATATGCCAGGTTTATTTTTTTTCTTGTACCTGAAAGAAAAATTCCTGTCTCCATTTACCCGCCTGTCTGCTCCCCCCACCCCCACACCCCACTGTAGCTCGGAATACATTACTACCCCAGCTGCAAACTCCCTTACTGACAAATGGTTTGTAAGTTTATTCATTTGCTTCTGAGGCTCTTAAATTCTTTACCTTTAGCTTTACATTTAGTTACAGTGCTCTGTTAGTAGCATGGTGTGGAGACCAGGACATCAAAACCAAAACTCAGAAGTAATTCAGGGAGATGATCAAGATGCAGTACTGTGTATTGTGGACATGGTTCGGTACTCACTCGCTCCATGAGGGCGGGTTCACCTGTGTGGTCTGTAGTTGCAGGACTGTGAGATACTGTGACTCTATAAACTACAAAATGAAGCTGGACTAAAAAAAATAAAATACACTAGCACATACAACAACGTCGTCTGTTAAGGGAGCCCTGTCAAATACTAATTCCAGTCACTGAAACTACAACCTGGGAGTTATTTTATTTTATTTATTTTATTTAACTCTTGGATTAAACACCTTTGAGCAAGAACAGCTGGAACAAAGGTTCCATTTCAAAATGTTGATAAACAACAAACAGGGTGAACATCATTGCAAAATGATACAGAAATTACATAGCTGGTAGGAAACATACAGGGATTAAACATCATTAATTGATTATACATAATTACACAGGTAAGGTAGAAGTGAGTTAAAAACCAGTGATACATGTGAGGAGACTAGCTGAGATTGAGAACTAAGCAGAGCTAATTTGAAATATATGTAGAGTCTTATGTGGAGAGGACGGTAGGGCGAGGAGACCCATTAGGAGTAGGCAGGCTAGAAGGCCATTTTCAAGGAGGGAGTGAGAAGTGCTTGTTGGGTAGAGGGAAGGGGATGGGGTGCTGGAAGTGCTAGTGCTGGTGGGGAAGTGGGTAGTGGAGGGGGCCGAACAGGTGGACTAGAATGGTAGAGGTTTATTTGAGAGGAGCAGTGTGAGTATGAAAAATTGGAGTACCTAGAGAGATGGTGCTCTTAGGTGAAACAGTCACAACTACTGGAAGAGGTAAGGTGATCCCAGAGCAGCCTTTTGAAGGGTCCAATTTTGGGAGTTGTAAGGATTTTCTGGCTGAGAACATTATACCGGTGTGGTGCCCTGTAAGCAAACAATGTCTGTCCCATGGAGGTCCGACATCTGGGGACATGGAAAGCTTGATAGATGGCATTACGGGTGCACTGAGAGCTACAGTGCATGTTTAAGAGCTTCTCGACACCAGGTGGCATGAGGCCAAGGAGTACCTTTCTTGTCAACAGGGCAGGTCTGGTAGTGGATCCTACAGAGGAGCGGGAGCCATCCAGCTTGGGCATACAGGTCACAAGTGTGAGTGAAATGGGCAGCACCAATGAGCAGTCTACAGGCTATATTAAGTGCCACACTTATCCTACACAGGGCAGTAGGGAAGGCAGAGCCATAGATGGCTAGACCGTAAATCAGTGGTGAAGGCGACTGAGCTGTGGATTGCCAGACGCAGGGCATCAGTAGTCATACAATGCTTGTGCCTATGTAGCATTCCAATTCAAACGTGTACGGCCTTGGCAACATTCTCAATGTGTTGCATGTAGGAGAGGAAGTTATCCAACGTGATCCCTTGGTATTTGAACTGCTTGACCTGCTCAAGCAGAACACCAACGCCATTCTTGATGGAGAATGACTGGGTTTTTTGTTTGCTACACACACTGCTGAATAGCATAACCTTGGTTTTGCTATAGTTCAGGATCAATTTGTGGGCACTGAACCATTCTTCAACCCACTCAAAGTCAAGCTGTAGATGATGCTCGATGAGTTTAGAGTCCTGTGGCCAGTAAAGATGACAGCATCGTCTGCATAGAGTAGCATTCTCTGTTGACAGGCACTGGAAAGATTAGTCAGAAATAGACTAAACAGTAACAGTCCCAAAATGGAGCCCTGGGGAATGCCTAAGTGGACCGGCTTTCGATCCGAGGTGACGTTGGCAATCCTTACTTGTTGGAACCGGCTCACAAGATAATTCTTGAACCATTGTAGTGCTTCATTGGAGAGACCAGTGGAGGAAAGCTGTCTGAGTAGAAGTGGATGGTGGACAGTGTCAAAAGCTTTTGTTAGGTCAGTGAACACCGCACCAGCACAGTTTCCCTGATCCAGTGTGTTGTGGATGAAATCTGTAAACTCCAACAGGGCAGTAGTGGTGCTGTGCCCGTTTCTAAATCCATGCTGTTGAGGACATTGGATTTCATATTTCTCCAGATATTCAACAAGCTGGTCCGAGACTATGCATTCAGGTGCTTTGGAAAGTACAGGGAGAATGAAGATGGGACGGTAGTTGGTGTGAAGGGCCTTGTCTCCACTCTTATGGACAGGTGTGACAAGCGCTTGTTTCCAGAGTAAAGGGAATTGGGCAGACCTAAGTGACAGGTTAAAGATCTTTGTGTTAGGCGTAAGGATTTCTTCAAGGATGAGTGATACTAATTTTATGTTGAGAAAGTCACTGCTGGTACAAGGTTTACAGATGACCTTGCATATGTATGTTCTTGCCAGATGAGGTGGAGTCTCCTTGAAGTAGAACTGCGGGGTGCGGCCGTCCAAGGATGTTTTGGCATGGTGAGAACTAGCGTTGGGTGTGTCAAAGAAGTTGGGCAGAAGAACACAACCCAGGCCTGTCATGACAGAGGATGCACAGTTTCCTTCTCGGAAATCCTGCCGGTGCCAAGGGCTAGTGGGGAACACAAAAGGAAGATCAGGGAGATAAACCAGTGGCTCAGGAAGTGGTGAGAGGCCAGAGGGTATGGGTTGATGGGGGATTGGGGGAGACCTGGGAGGATAAGGAGCTGTATGCTAGAGATGGGCTCCATCTCAGTTTGGAGGGGAGGGGAATCCTTAAGTTGAAAATAGAGGGGTTCATTGGTGAAAAGTGGGGTTTAAACTTGTGAAGGGGGGAGGGATGGGAGAAAAGGCTGTCGAGGGGGTCTGATAAAGGAGGGACTCTGTCTCCACCCCCCTGGGGAGCTGGAGGAATGCGGGAAAAGGCCGACTGGTAAAGTGCAGACCAGGGGAAAACAGAATCCCCATGGGAACACGAGCAGGGGAAATGGAAGTATAGGGAACGGGTGGAAGGTAGTCCTGCTAAATGCCAGGAGCTTGGGCAATAAAATGCTTGAGCTCCAGATGATGCTAACTGAGGGATGAGTGGATGAGGCAGCAGTCACTGAGACCTGACCCAGCACAGGACACGACTGGGACCTGAACCTGGAGGGTTACACTACGTTCAGGAAGGACAGAGGGGAGGAGGGGTAGCAATAATAGTCAAAAGCTGCATTGGCATAGGGGGAGTAGAGGAGGCGGAGGGAACCATGGAGGCGATTTGGGTCACCTTGATAACAAGAGGGGGCAAGAGAGTAAAAATAGGAGTGGTGTATAGACCCCCTGCGCTGGCAGAGGAGCTGGAGGAGAGTCTGGTGGCAGATGTTGGGAGACACTGCAGATTGGGAAGGGGAAGGGTGGTGGTGTTGGGGGACTTAAGCATGCCAGGAACAGACTGGGAGACTATGACATGCTCGGTGGCCAGGGAACAGAGGTTGTTGGATGTCTTTCAAGACGCGTTCCTACCTCAGCAGATGGGGAAACCGACCAGGGAGGCGCGGGTACTGGATGTGGTCCTGACAGACAGTGACCAGATTGGGGGCCTGGAGGTAAGGGACCCATTGGCAGGGAGTGACCATGCCACGGTCTGGTTCTGCCTGGACCTAGGAAGGGTAGAAGGCTGCACAAAGACGCAGGTAACTGACTTCAGGGGGGCAGATTTTAAGGAAATGGGAAGGATCCTTAAGGAGCATTTGGATGTGATTGGGTCAGACATGGACGCTGACAGTAGGTGGGAAATTATCAGGAGAGGGGTGCAGGATGCTACCAGCACCTGTGCAAGAGTAAGACGAAAATGCGGTAGGGCCCGAAAGCCCTGCTGGTGGACCAGGGAGGTCCAGGAGGTGGTGCAGGGAAAGAAGACAGCCTATAAGCAGTTCAAGTGCTCAAGGAGTGAAATGGATCGAGGGGAGTACGAACTGATGGCTAGAAGGGCCACTAGGGTGGTGAGGGTGGCTAAGGCAAGGAAGGAGCAGAACCTGGCCAGGGAAATTAGGAGAGGGAACAAGGGGTTCTTTAGATACAGTGGGGAAAAAACGAAGGGTGAAGGGGCAGATTAGCAGGATTAAAACAGGGGAGAGATGGGCACAAGACCCAGGGGAGCAGGCTGAGGTACTAAATGAGTACTTCACCTCAGTTTTCACCAAGGAAAATGGGGGTGCTGCATCATACATGGGAGGAGACAGTGATACTGAGGAGGGGGGACCCTTACCGATCGGCAGGTCTGGGGAGAGGGGGAGGCATCACTGGCAGGAGGGGAAAGGCTAAGCAGGGAGAAGAGGTAGCGGAAGTGGAAATCACAGCAGAGAGAGTGAGGGAAGCCCTCAGGTCCCTTAAGACGGAGAAAGCACTGGGGCCAGATAAATTACATCCCAGAGTGCTGAAATAACTTGCGGATGTCCTGGCAAAACCCCTGGCAGAGCTTTTCACCATCTCTCTGAGGACAGGGTTGGTGCCCCAGGACTGGAAGGTGGCGCATATAGTGCCTGTCCACAAGGGGGGATCAAGGGAGGTGGCAGGGAACTACAGGCCTGTCAGCCTGACATCGGTGGTGGGCAAGGAGATGGAGCGCATTGTTAAGAAGATGCTAGAGGGGGACCTGAAAAGTCAGGGTGCCTGGACAATAGGCAGCATGGATTCGTCCCGTGGAAATCATGTCAGACAAACCTTGTGGAGTTCTACGACTGGGTGACGAGTGCCTTGGACCTGGGTAGACCAGTGGACGTCCTCTTTCTAGACTTCAGCAAGGCATTTGACTCTGTTCCTCATGAGGGTCTGTTAGATAAGCTGGGAGAAATGGGGGTGGGGAACCAGATGATCAGATGGATAGGCAGTTGGCTCCAGGACCGGACCCAGATGGTCATAGTTGGCAGGATAGTCTCATCCCCAAGGAGGGCCATTAGTGGGGTCCCACAGGGATCAGTCCTTGGGTCCCTCCTGTTCAATGCCTACATCTCTGACATAAGGACAGGTATCAGAAGTGAGATGAGTCTCTTAGCGGATGACTCAAAACTGGGGGCGGTGGTGGATGGGGAGGAGGGGAGGGTGGCCCTACAGGGGGACCTGGAGGCTCTGGAAAGATGGTCTAGAAAGTGGAAGCTGAGGTTCGATGCAGGGAAATGCAAGGTACTGCACCTGGGGGCCAGAAACCCAGGCCAAGTATGCACCCTGGAGGGAGAAATGCTGCAAGTCTCGATGGCTGAGAGGAACCTGGGGGTGGTGGTGGATGTCAAGATGAATAACTCGGAGACTTGTAGGAGGGCAGCAGCCAAGGCCAACAGGATGCTGGGATGCATCGATCACCTCCAGAAGGAGGGAACTGATACTCCCTCTGTATAACTGCTTGGTGAGGCCGCATGTAGAGTACTGTGTGCAGTTTTGGAGGCCACACTTAAAGAGGGACATTAAACTCCTGGAGAGGTTCCAGAGGAGGGCAACCAAAATGATTTGGGGCTTGGGGGACAGGACCTATGGGGAAAGGTTCGAAAAGCTAAATTTTGTACACATTGGAAGAGAGAAGGGACCAGGGGAACATGATAGAGGTCTTCAGGTACATGAAGGGGTAAATGGGGAGGAGCAGTCAGAATGCTTCAAAGGAAGGAGGAGGGGGCAACTAGAGGGCATGGGTGGAAGCTGGAGGGGGGAAGATTATGGGGAGAAAGGAGGAGGTGCTACTTCACTGAGAGGGTGGTGGAGCCATGGAATGCGCTGCCCAGGGGGCTGGTGGAGGCAGAGACGGTGGAGGGGTTCAAGAGGGGGTGGGACAGGTACAGGGGAAGGGTTCTGGAAGCAAAATCCAATGCAGTGAGAATATCCAGAACTGGGAAGGGAGAAGCCAGAGAAGGTGAGGGGGCAGCAAGGTCATCTCCCAGGGTGGGGGATGACCAAACGAGCAGAGACGCGAAAGACCGTTAGGCCTTTTCTGCTGCCATTTTAGTATGTTAGTATGTTAGGTCCAAGAAAGCAGCATTGAAGGTATTGGTAATTTCCCCAAAATCAAAAACTGGAGCTCCATTGATGTTAAGCATCGTGGGTAGCAGCTTAGGATCTTTTCCTGTGAGGTCTTTCAAGTTGCTCCAAATTTTTTTTCCATCTCCCCATGAGTTGGTGAGCGTTTACCTAAAGTATTTACTTTTAGAGTTATGGATGGCACCCGTACATTCATTTCTAGCAGCTTTGTATCTTTGGATATCCACTTGCCTGGATGTGGTCCTTGCACAATGCCAGAGGTGGTCCCTCAGTTTCAGCTGTGAAATGAGCTCAGGAGTTATCCATAGGTTGGAGTTCCCTCTAATCTTCATCTTTCTGACAGGCGCATATGTATCACAGGCTGCTGTGAATTGTGAGATAAAAAGTTCCAGTGCTGTGTCGATATCAGTGATGGTGTCTAGTAGGGTCCAGTCCAGGTTATGAAGATGAGATCTTAGAGATTTCAAGATGTCCCCGCTTTAATACACTTGCATACAGAAATTTAGGAGGAGGCTTCTTGAACTGGTTGGACCAGACAAAGGTAATGGGAGAGTGGTCACTGATGGTGTCAGAGAGCACATCCACCTAAGAAATGTGCCCTGGACAGTATGACAGAATCCAGTTGAGCAGGGTGTGTGCTTCTGTCTTGTAGTTAAATCTGGTGGGGGTGGTGACAAGCTGGGTGAGGTGCTGTGCTGCAACAGAGTCCTTGTAGGAGCAGGCATCAGGCGAGAGCCAGTTAATGTTGAAGTCTCCTAAGATAATTGTTTCTGAGTTAAGACGCTGACCCCTAATATTCCAAGATGTTGTTGAAGCCAGTAGATTGATACTTTGGTGGTAGGTACACGGAGGCTGTTATCAGCACTTTATGTGCCCCAAGGAGAACTTTTATGGCAAGGACCTGGGACAAGGATCCAGGGTTTGGCAAAAGTAAGGTGTGTCCCATACAAGTGTCCCTGAGATAAATGGCACAGCCCCACCCCTTTTTGCAGTCCTGTCTTGCCTGAATATTACATATCTAGGGATAGCGACTGCAGAGTCAGGAATTTTTGGGTTAAGCCAAGTTTCAACAACAGAGAGGATGTCAGGATTGTGTTGCTGAACCCAGGTACAGAGATTATCAAGCTTGCTGAGGAGGCTGCAGACATTGAGAGAAGCAAATGTGAGGGTCCCACACTTCCTTTGACCAGGTTGTGAGGTTGGTCCAGTGGGTCCAGGATTATGGTGGATATTGCCAGACAGGAGGAGAAGCATTAGCAGGAGTCTCAATAGGTAACCTTTGAGTATTTTACAAAAAAGCTTGAGGGGTATTTGTCTTTTCACTTTAGGACGACCGTTATGTATCTGCACTGAGAGGCAGAATGATAGAACTGTTAGGGGGTAGCTCGCCGTAGTGCTGGGAGTATGTATCCTCTGAAGGTAAGTTAGGATCCAGCTAGTAGCGCATAGGTCCAAGTTGTTAAGTGCAGGTATTCCTGTGACCATGCCATGATCGTAGTGCATGCTATAATGCAGTGTGTATTGACAGGGAGGTTGCTTCATGGTGCCATAAAGGACACTGGGGCAGGTCACTGCCATTACCAAGATTATTCTGAGAGCCAGGATTAGACAGCCCATGAAGAGCCAGGATTAGACAGCCCATGATGCAGGCAAGCAGTGACTCAGATGCAGCAGAGCACCGAGACTTAGGCTGTGCCAATGTAGCAGTCTAATCAGAACCAAACCCTGAAAGCTGGTGGTCTGGGGCACACTTAGCAGGATAGGTAAACTTGGGGCTGCTAGAGCTAATTTTTATCAGAGATGTAAGCAAGTGTAGGGCAGAGATTGGAGAGCGTGCTTATGCCAAACAGGGGAGCATGTAGTCAAGCCACTATGGGACCATTAGAGAGGGAGAAAAGGGAAAAGAAGAGTGTGTAGGAGGCGAGTGCAGGCCCTAGAAACCCCGCACTGAGTCCACAATAAAATATTCGAAAACTAGTAGCTGAGGACAGAGGAGGGATGTGGTCCCCAAGCACTCTAGCTCTTTCCCAGCTAAGGTATCAAATTGCCTGTATTGAACAGTGGCGTGAAGAGCCAGTGGGGTGTGTACACAGCGTGGATGGAGGGGCTGAAATGTACTTAAAGGAGGCCTGGGAGGGGGTGGGGAGGCGGGAGAAAACCCTGTCCTCTTAGCTAGGCAGTGAGGAATTCCGAAGAAAGAGTCTGTAGCAAGTCGCAAGCCGTGGAGCGGGTAGAAAAGGTGCTCCAATCAGGGATTTCTGAGGCCAAGTGGCCCAATCAGGAGCAGTTTTAAATGCGCCACAGCAATCAGGTTGCAGCAGTATCAGGTCAGCTCCAGCTGAAGATTAGCGGCTGTACCTGAAAGAGTGTCCGTGAATAAGATCCAGGAGGGCAGCTTGGGGCGGTGGGTGGCGCAACGAACCGGGGTTGTGATGCTCACTTTTCCATTGCGCCGCACAAGCAGATCGCTAGTGAGGCAAGGAGGAGGGAGAGAGAGAGAGGGTGAAATTAGAGGATACAGGAACAATGCTGGCAGGGCGGGGGGCTGGCGGTAGGCCATCAGTGGGTGGGGGAGAGAGTAAGAATGCAACAAAGGCGAGCAGGATGATTGGCAGGGAAGGGGTTGCTACTACACAAAGTTAGTTGGAGAGACAAGCAAGATACTGTGCAGTATTGTGAGGTACATGTAACAACTTAAGAAATGATTAAAAGATTCAACACAAAAGATTCAAATGGCAAAGCAGTCGGGGAGCACAGGACATCTGTAGTGAGCCTCCATAAAAAGTGGACTACAGCTAAAACTAGTGTTAGCAGAGTGTTTTTTAATGTATACAGACTTTATTTTTGGCGTCCCTCGATGTAACGAACAGGTAGCTATAACAAACTAACGTTATGGCTCCTATTCCATTCGTTATTGCGAGGGAGCACTGTAGCTGCTTTCCAAATGCCTAACAACAGGATGCCTCTTAAGGATGCCACAGAGGCAGAGGTACCCTTAGTGGAGTGTGCTCTTAAGCCTCTTGGTGGCATTTTTCCAGCTTTTTCATAGCAGGACTGAATGCAAGAGACTATCCAGCAAGATATAGATCTCTTTGTAGCTGGTTTGCAATTGCCAGCCTCACCATAGGTAATGAAAAGCTGTATACTCTGCGACCTGACATCTTTTGTCCGGTCCATGTAGATAGTCAGGGCTCACTTTAGGTCCAGGCTATGCAACTTTTCCTCACCTGGACTGGAATTCTCTGGATAGAGAACAGGGTCAGTGACTGATTCAGATACTACTTTAGTAAAGACATTTCTGTTGGTTCTAAGAACTGCTTTATCTCTGTAGGGAATTATGTAATTTGACCCCGTGCAGAGGGCTTGCATGTCACTTAACCTCCTAGCAGAGGTCATTGCAACCAGGAATATAGTTTTCTATGTGACGTACTTCAAGTCAGCAGTTTCCATAATCTCAAAAGGAGCCTCTGTGTGCTGGGCAGGACATGAGGACCCAGGATAGGTTCCCTCACTGGCAGGATCAGGTGATTTTGACCTTTAAAAAACCTTTTTAAAATGGGTTTTGAGGCCAAAGACTTTTCCTTGCCAGCTGATATGTATGCTGATGTGCTAAGTGCATCTTTAAAGTTGAAGGCCGTAAGCCTGATGACTGCAGGTGTTGTAGGTCTTGCAGAACTGTAGGTAACCCTGCCTCTGTTGGGTTTAGTTTTCTGGGAGCACACCATAAGAAAACCTTTTCCATTTAGAGGAATAATTTTTTCTGGTAGTGGATTTACTGGAAACCTTAAGCACATTCAGGACTTCTTTTGAGCGATCCGATCCTGCAAATTCTAATTCCTCAAGAATTGTGCCCTCAGGCGCAGGGTTCTGGGATTCGAGAATGTTATTCTGCCTTGGAACAAAGTCAACAAATTGTGACTGAGTGGCAGGCTGATTGGATTCTTGTTGGACAGGACCAACAGAATCAAGTACCAGGTCTGTGTAGGCCAGTCTGGAGCTATCATGATCATTATTGTAGGTTCCCTCCTGAGTTTCAGGAGTGCTTTCTGAATGACTGAAAATGGTGGGAAGGCAAACAGAAACCTCTCTGTCCAATCTAGTACCAGAGCATCCACTGGGACTGTTCCTCTGGCTGGTGGTACGCAACAAAACTGTGGGAGTTGATGTTTCTCCCAAGGTGCAAACAGGTCTATTTTGGGAGTGCCCCACTTTCTGAACACTGTGGCCAGAACCTGCTCTTTTAAGGACCATTTAGGATTTCCCTGGCTCATTCTGCTCAGGGAATCTATCATGATATTGTCTTTGCCCGGCAAGTGCACTGCAGATATGTTTGCCTTTAAGCAATATGCCGGGTCCCAGATCCTCATTGCCTCTGTACACAATTTTGAGGATCTTGTTCCTCCCCGCTTGTGTGTAGAGTACATTGTTGTGGAGTAATCTGTCCTGATTTGGACAGTCTGACCCTATAGCTGGGAGGAAAAAGACTGCACTTTTAGCAATACTGCTGTGAACTGCAGGAGGTTTATGAGCTCTAGTGACTCCCATGGGCTCCATGTGCCACTTACTGTAAGGTCCTGAAGGGGGAGCCCTACCCCATGAGTGAGGTATTTGTAGTAAGAATACTTGGTGATTGCTAAAAGAAGGGAATGTCCTCTCTGAGGGTGTTTTCTTCCTTCCAGCACTAATGGGTCCACTAGTGCTTTTGTCACTGGTACTAGCCTTGAAAGTGGATCCCATCTTTGGGATCAGTTGTCCCTTAAGTAGTACTGGGTAGCTCTTATTTGGAACCTGGCCAATGGAACCACAGCTGTGGATGTGTCCATGTGACCTAGTAACTGTAGGAAGTCTCTTGCAGGCCTTGGCTGACCTGCTGTGAAGGAATCTACTTTTGCTATCAAAGCTGTAACTCTGGCCTGCAGAAGGAAGGGGTTCCCCTGCAGGGTGTTTAGATCTGCTTCTATGAATTCCAGTACTTGAACAGGCTGTAGCTGGGACTTCTGCAGGTTTATCAAGAATCCCATGTTCTCTAAGGTGCTTTTAACAAACTGAACTGATCAGCTTGCCTCTTTTTCTGTTTCCCCTGAGACCAGCTAGTCAGCCAGGTAGGGGAAACCCACTGTGCCTTGTTTTCTCAGATGTGTTGCCACCACAGCCAGACACACTGTAAAAAGCTTCGAAGCTGAATTGAGACCAAATGGGAGAGCAGTGAACTGGTACTGGCAGATACTTTCTGTGAGACTGACTGGAATATGAGAATGGATGTCTTTCAGATCCAGGGATCCCAGTCAGTGACCTTTCTGCAAAGATGGTATTACTGTTCTTAGTGTGACCATCTTGAATATTTTCTTTTTTCAAATGTTTGTTCAGAAACCTGAGGTCTAAAATGGGTCACCACTCCCCATTTTTCTTGTGGGTCAGGAATTATCTTGATAATACGCCCCTGCCCCATTGGGAAGCAGGGACTTTTTCTGTAGCTTTTGATATTAACAGCTTTTGACTTCCAGTTCCAGGAAAGGGATCTTGGGGTCATTATCTCTGATGACCTCAAGGTAGGGAAACAGTGTGACAAGGCAGCAGGTAAAGCACATAGGATTCTGGGATGCATAGGCAGGGGCATCACCAGCAGGAAAAGGGAAGTCATAATTCCACTATACAACGCACTAGTGAAGCCCCACCAGGAGTACAGTGTACAGTTCTGGAGACCTTACCTACGTAAGGACATACACAGGGTAGAGAAGGCTCAGAGGAGGGCACAAAGATGGTATAGGGATTGCATCACAAGTCCTATGAGGACAGGCTGAAGGACTTGAATATGTACTCCCTGGAGGAGAGGAGGGACAGAGGGGATACGATAGAGACATACAAGTACCTTACAGGGAGGAACAGGGTGCAGGAATACACTATTTTCCAGTGAAAAAGATATTCAAACAACATGAAGTCTTGCTATATTATAGACATTAGCAGTTTGATCCAGCTCTAGAACTGCCCCGGAGTGAAATGGTTAAAACCATTCCAAGATAGAATTTTGGCACGAGAGCAGCTCTATCTGTGTCATTTCAAACTTGAACTGTCAGATTCTTTACTCCGCCTCAGTGAACAGTCGCTCCGGAGATTTCTCCTTCTGCTCGGTTCATTTCTCGGTTTAAAAAGTGTTTTCTCGGTTGGATTTAACCGAGAATAGTTTTATTTTAACCGCAAAACCGTTCGGTTCAAGCTCTATCTGTGGTAACCGTAAGTAAATGAAGGTTTTGTCTGTGTGGAACTTGTAAGTTATCGGTTCGGTTTTGAACCGATCAGTGGGTTTAAAACTCATTTAAAACTAAAAGTTACTATTTTAGAGTGCGGTTCCCGGTTCTTATCGGTTCTAAAAAGAACGGATTTATTACGGTTTTTTCCAATACCCGTGACACGGTTAGGAACCGATAAGGGTGTCTTGCCTGGCACTGCGTTAAAAGGCAAGTTTTTGGTTAGGCTGGCATTATGTCTGAGAAACCCAAAGAAAAACCAGGCACTGGGTTTCAACACTGTGATGTTTGTGGGGAAGTCTTTGCCAAGGCTGACCCACATATGTTTGTGTCTGGGGTTTGACCACCTCCAGTCAGACTGCCAGGTATGTAAGAATTTCTCTGCAGTCACCCTGGAAAAAAGATTGGGCAGGCTCAGGGAACGAGAGGCCAAAAAGTCCGCTGACCCGGATGGCCAGCCCGGCTCGGTGCCAACCGAACCAGAGGGAGTGCCCTCTGACCAGGGCCAGACTTCCTCGGGCAAAAGAAAAGCTGGTTCTGAGGAACCAATTCCAGTAAAGAAAACAAGAAAATCAGCAGGTCTGGAGTCCAAAATTCCTTCTCCAACTGCTGCAGAGATAGCAAAAGCCATACAAATTGTCCAGTCACTGTCTTAGGGTTCGTCCGAACCACCACTATCTGGTAAAAGGTCGGTTCGTCTGGTCCCAGTGGTTCAGGATTATGATATTGAGGAATTTTATGAACCAGAGGAGGGGGGGAGGAGGATTATGAACAGTATGAATGTGGCTGGGAAGGTCTGGGTGTGCCCATTGAACCGGACATCTCCCCAGACAGACCTTTAGAATCTCCCCCTATGCTGTCTGAGTCCCCATCTCATTTTATGTTTTATAAAAAAAGTTGCTGAAACCCTCCAGCTTCCTTTAGAAGAGGCTGTGGATGAGCAAGAGGAGCCTGATTTTGTAGAAATGATGGATATTCCAGAGTCTAGGAGATTGTCTATTCCTTTACATAAGTCTTTTAGGAAACAAACAATTAAAATTTTAAAAGCTCCTAATTCTGTGCCTCCTGTAGATAAAAAGATGGACAGAAGGTATACATTGTCAGGCCCTGATACAGAATTCCTTTCTCAGCAATGCAGTCATGTTGGGGTAGTTCAGGCTGCTGCCTGTCATAAAGCTAATATTCCCTTGGCTTCACATCCTCCTGACAAGGATTCCAGGAAGATTGATGCCATGGCAAAAAAACAGTATATGGCAGCCTCTCTGGGACTCAGGCAAGCAAATTATATGGCTTATGTAGCCAGGTATCAGAAATCTAGATGGGATACTGTTATGCAATTGGCCAAGCATGCCCATGGCCAGCTGGCTAGTGAACTAGAACAGGTGGCTGCTGATGGCATTGAAGCCTCTAAGGTTCAGTTTCATGCTGCTGTGGATGTTAATGATGTTTCCTCTAGGGTCATGGCCACATCTGTAGCTTTTCGTAGGTTGGCCTGGCTCAGGTGTACTAGTTTGTCACAGGATACCCAGACTAAGGCTATGGATTTTCCTGTGGTGGGAAATTCTCTGTTTGGAGAGCAGACAGAGAATTACATGAAGAAAGATGGATGGATATAGGACTACTTACAAGAGTGCCCAGGCTAGGAGGCGGCAAGCCACTCCTCAAAGGCATGCCCCCAGGGGTAGGGTGAGCCTTTCACAGGCCTTTCTACCAGACTCAGGCCTCCTCTGCCTATGCTCAGAGGGGCTTCTTCAGAGGCAGGGGCAGACGAGGGTGGGCAGATCTGCTCCCATCCCCAGCCTAAAGCTCCTATAAACAGGCACCCTGATGGGGTGCCCAGGGCCGATTCTCCTGTACCAGTGGGGGGCAGGCTGGCTTGCTTCAGTCAGAATTGGGCTTCTTTAACCTCAGACAAGTGGGTTCTGGAAGTAGTAAGCCAGGGTCTGGTTCTCAGCTTCAAAAAGTTTCCCAAGTTGAGAAGCAGATTTTTTCTACCTGCAAGTGCTTCAGAGACCTTCGCTCTGGAAACAGAGGTCTCATCCCTGTTAGCTCTCAGAGCAGTAGAAAGGGTTCCTCCCCTGCATCAGGGCAGGGGTCTGTATTCCAGATACTTCCTTACCCCAAAAAAGACAGGAGAATGGCGGCCCATCTTAGATCTCAGATATCTGAACAAGCATCTTTTGAAACCAAAGTTCAAAATGGTAACTCTGGCAATGATTTTACCTTCCCTAAGGCCAGGGGACTGGCTAGCCTCCCTGGACCTCAAGGATGCCTATTTCCATGTCCTAATCAGAAGATCCCATCGAAAGTACCTCAGATTCGAACTGCCCTCAGGTCATTACCAGTTCAGAGCAATGCCCTTCGGCCTTACCTCTGCTCCAAGGGTATTCACAAAGTGTCTAGCAGTGGCAGTGGCCCACTTAAGGAGGCAGAGGATTGCTGTTTTTCCCTATCTAGACGACTGGCTCATTGTAGGCCAGTCCCCAGAACAGGTAAAATCTCACCTGCAGGTCACCCAGCAGCTTCTTACCTCCCGGATTTTCTGCTAAACCTACCAAAGTCGGTTCTGGAACCAGTCCAGGTACTCACCTTTATAGGGCAATTGGACACAAAGCTAGCCAGAGCCTTTCTTCCCTAGAAAGGGTAAGGAATTTAGTGGCTCTGGCCTCTTCCTTCACTCTGCAGGTCTCTCGACCAGCAAGACACTTCTGCAGCTCTTGGGGCACATGGCTGCATCCACAGCTGTTGTGCAGGGCCAGATTTCAGATGAGAGACATTCAGTTTCACTTGAGAACCTTTTGGTCTCAGAGAAGAGACCCCTTTCCAAGTTGGTCCCAGTGACTCGAACCTTGATCCTAGCTCTCCAGTGGTGGCAGGATCAGAGCAATTAAAAGCGGGGTCCCTTCATTTCCCCTTCTCACGACTTGACTCTCACTACAGATGCTTCCCTTCTGGGTTGGGGAGCCCACATGGGCGACCTTTCCACTCAGGGAGTTTGGTCCCCCCAGGAATCTCTGCTCCACATCAATTTGCTGGAACTCAGAGCTGTCTTTTTAGTTCTTCAAGCTTTTTCTGCATCTGTCCACGACAAGGTGATACAAGTCAGAACAGACAACACCACAACAATGTGGTACATCAACAAACAGGGGGGCACTCGGTCTTCGGCCTTGTGCACCGAGGCAATGAAGTTGTGGTCTCTGGCCTATTCCTGAACACTTCCCTCATAGCAGTTCATCTTCCAGGGAAGGACAATGTCCTAGCGGATGCCCTCAGCAGGATTTCCCAGGGCCATCACGAATGGTCCCTGGATCCTCAAGTGCTGGGGATAGTTTTTGCCAGGTGGGGCATCCCTCAGATAGACTTTTGCAGCCCCAGACAATCACAAACTTCCTCTGTTCTGTTGCAGGCCTCCAGTGCTGGGCTCAGTTCCCCTGGATGCCCTTCTTCTGGATTGGGAGGGGAAGTTCCTCTATGCTTTCCCCCCCTTTCCTCTCCTATTCAAAGTACTAGTCAAAATCAGATCTCAGCCTTGCAGGGTGATTCTGATTGCCCCGGATTGGGCCAGGCAGCCCTGGTACCCACTCCTTCTGTCTCTGACAGTCCATCTTCCCCTGTGCCTCCCCAGGAATCACAATCTGTTGACTTGTGCCCAGGGAAGGGTTTGGTATCCGAACCTCAAATCCCTCAACCTCAAGGCCTGGCTCTTGAGGAGTTAGAGTTTGTTGATTTACACCTCTCTCAGGGTGTTCTTGAGATCCTAAAGGCTTCCAGAAAGCCTTCCACTAGGGCTACTTATAGTTCTAAATGGAAAAGGTTTTCCATTTGGTGTGCTGGGAAAAATATTTCCCCAGAATCTGCTGAATTGCCCATTTTGTTAGATTACATGGTACATCTTAATTCCTTGGGTCTCAGACCAGGTATCTTGAGAGTTCATTTGGCAGCTGTGTCTGCTTTTGTGTCAGCAGGAAAGTCATCCCCTCTTTCCTCTCATCCTGTGTTTTCCAAGTTTTTTAAGGGATTACGCCATACTAATCCTCCCTTTCGGGAACCGGACCCTGCTTGGGACCTTAATGTTTGCATTGCTCAGTTAATGCAACCCCTTTTGAACCTCTGTCTTCTGCAGAGCTTAAACCTAACTTGGAAACTGTTTTCTAGTGGCTATCACTTCTGCGAGACGCAAGTGAATTGCAAGCCTTGTCAGTGGAGACTGACTTTTTTCTTTCCACAGGGATAAGGTAGTCCTTAGGACTAATAGGAAGTTTTTGCCTAAGGTGGTTTCAGATTTCCATCTTAATCAATCTGTCTCCCTTCCAGTATTTTCACTGATCACTCCTCTTGGGTGGAGGAGGTTGCACAACCTGGATGTTAAGAGGCTCTTAGTTATTATATAAGTGACCAAAGGTCTGAGTTGAATCCCTCAACTTTTCCTTACCTATGGTGAAGCTGGGAAAGGCAAACCTGCCACTAAGAGATCAATAGCCAGGTGGATTGTCTCTTGTATCCAATTTTGTTATCAGAAAGTGGGCAGAGCCCCCGATTTGAGGGCTCATTCTACCAGGGGTACAGCTGCGTCTCTAGCTGCTGCCAGAGATATCCCTTTATTAGAGATTTGCCAGGCTGCTACTTGGAAAACGGTACACACTTTTACCAAGCATTACTCCCTGGATGTCCAGGCCAGGAGAGATGCTCGGTTTGGCACAGCTGTTCTTCAGAGCCTATTCCCTAAGTAGGTTCTGCCCCTCCTCCATGGAGGTACTGCTGTGTATTCTGCTAATGTCTATAGTATAGCAAGACTTCATGTTGTTTGAAGAAAAAATTACTCACCTTAGTAATGTTGTTTCTTCTAATGGAGTCTTGCAATATTATAGACCTCCCCCCCAACCTGCCCCTCTCAGAACCTCTACTTGGTGGGGTGCGGGCAACTTAGTGTGGGCACTACTTATGTCCTGTTAGCATTTTGTCCCCTTTGGGACTTTGGGGGTGTGTATGTGTATCTGCGTGTGTGTGTTTTATTATACTTATGTTCCATTTTCATATTATTAGAATGGTTAGTATTTCTGGTCCCCTGACTTGAGTCTTGGGTGTTGGGACCATCAATGGTTGTTATTATTTAGGTAACCATTTGGCTAGTGTAGGTTACAGCTTCCACACAGACCTTAGTGAGTTTGGCTCGTAAAGATCTGACAGTTCAAGTTTGAAATGACACAGATAGAGCTGCTCTCGTGCCAAAATTCTATTTTGGAATGGTTTTAACCATTTCACTCCGGGGCAGTTCTAGAGCTGGATCAAACTGCTAATGTCTATAATATAGCAAGACTCCATTAGAAGAAACAACATTACTAAGGTGAGTAATTTTTTCTTCCAGGACTAGAGGGCATGGGATGAAGTTGGAGGGAGGGCAATTCAGAGGAAACGTGAGGAAGAATTTCTTCACAGAAAGGGTGGTGGACAAGTGGAACACCCTGCCAAAGGAAGTGGTGGGGGCTGAAACAATCACAGGAGTTAAGAATGCATGGGATAGACATAAGGGAATTCTGGAGGTCAGGGGTAAGGGGCAACAGACTTCTAAAAAAACATAAAGGGAACTTACAATCTCAAATGGGCAGACTGGGTGGGCCATAGGCCCTTATCTTCCAACAGTGTCTATGTATCTAAGTATATGTGTAGTTCCAGCAGACTGTTTTCTGTGGGAGATTGAGCTGGAAAATGTCTGTGTTTCTGCAGATTTGGAAAGTGTTTGAACTTCAGATACAACTGCCGGCCCACTACTTCTGATACCCACTTGTCTGTGGTCATGTTTACCCATTCTTAGAAGTAGTATGCCAGTCTGTCTCCCATTGGCAATGGTTGGGTGACCTAGGTAAAACTGTCAGGGGTTTTGTTTTGGCTGGGGCTTAGGCACTGGAACTGCAGCATTACGCCTGGAAGCCCTTATTCCCCTTCCCTATAGTAACCTCTTTGCGATTTGTTCTCATGGGGGAGTAAGACATAGGTTCTTGGGTAATGTCTTCTGCCTCTGCCTTGCTTTCCATATGACCTGTAGGAGTAGAGACCTTTTCCTTCATATTGTTACTTTTAAAAATGGTTTTGTATTCATCCACTTTTTTTATGTAGGTCTCTGTTTTGTCACCAGATAATGAATCTCCCTCAAAGGAGAAATCCATGGCCTTAATTTGAGTCTCCTGGGAAAGGATGGTAGTCCTTAGCCAGGAAAACCTTCTTAAGGACACCACATGAGCCAGAACTCTGGCAGCAGTGTCATTAGTGCCCACTACAGTGTATAAATGATATTTTGTGGCTTCCAGGGCTGGTCTTGCTGAAGCAATCTGGACCTGTACAAAACCATCTTCTGCTCTTTATGCCAGTGCCAGAATTGTGTTCTGAAGTGCTTTCTGGTACTGTGCTATAGGTGCTGAATAAGGTGCCTGCCTGATAAGCAAGAATGCTGTTGTATAAACCTTTTTTGCCATAGTATCTAATTTTTTAGTGTCTTTTTCAGGGGGTTGCGCTTTCTGTGCAGATAGAATGATTTTTTGCTGTCTCACAAGCAGCAGCCTGGAGCACCCCCAGATGGATCATATCTACTCCTCCCCCCATAACAATGGGGAGATATGTAAATTCCCTCTTTAGCGAATTCAGCCTAGATCCCCAGAAGGCCTGGAAAAATGCACTGTATAGAGCTGTCACTATCTCCGGGGGTGCGTAACTAAGATACAAAAATAGGAGCTAAAAGGGTTTTAATTAGTACCACCCTTCTCTTTTTTGATAGCTACTGCCCCTTCCATCCTCCCGCTAGCCTGTTTGCCCTTGCTAAACATTTTTCCCCAATTAGGGGTAGAGATTTCACCAGCCCATAATCAATACCCAAAATAGAGATAGGTTCTGCTGTTACCTGAATGCCTGCCAATTGTCTGTCTGGAGGGACAGGGGTGTTCCCAGTGATAACACCCTTACTTTTCGTAAAATGTATTTGGATCCAGACACTTCAGAGTATTTATTTAAGAGAGCAGAAAGTGTGCGGGTTGCAACCATAGGTGCCAAAGTCAAGACCAAGTCATCTGCGTAGGCCAATACCTTTAAAGGGGGTGATCTTGATGTCACTACTACCCATTCTAAGTCAGCCAAAGAAAGCAACATATGAATTAAGATATCTATTCCAAAAGTGTAGAACAGGGGGCTCAAAGGGCATCCCTGCCTGACTCCTCTGGAGAAATTAATATGCCTGCCATACCACCCATTAATATTGGGCACAATAGTGGCCCCTTGGTACATATCCTGTATCCAACTGACAAATACCTTTGGGATCCCATATGCTTCCAGGGCTGGAAAAAGAAAGGCATGGGAAAGCCTATTGAAGGTTTTCTCCTGGCCTAGACACAGCACAAACCTTTGTACTTGCTCCGATTCCCCACTACTAAATATTTCCCTTAATAAAATTAAGTTGTCTTGCTGTCATCAACCTGGGATAGCACAAGATTGTGGGGAACTTAATAAGTAGTGTGTAACATTTGTGAGTCTTGTCAACAGTACTTTACTCAGGATTTTTAAGTCTGTGTTCAGCAGACTCAGTGGGCACCAGTAATTAATATCCGTCCTGTCTCCTTTCTTATGAATTAAAACTAGTATAGCTTCCTACGTAGAAGCTCCGTATTCCCCAGATGCAAGGATGTGATTAAAGAGTATAACCAGCGCTGGGGCTAAATCTTCCTGAAACTTTTTATAAAACCCAGAACTCAGCCCATCTGTACCCAGGGCAGAATGAGAAGGTAACTGAGATATAGTTGACAGAAACTCATCCAAAGATACTTGTGAGGTCAATGTTGCCATGTCCAGTGTGGACACCTGCAGGAGTCCTAACGGTGATAGGCGGTCCCAAGGGTCATAATAAGGAGGGGGTGACCAAAAAGACTGTCTGTATATTCTTCAGCTACTTTTAATAATTCCTGTGGAGTGTGAACCCGCTGTCCTGTTGCCGCAGTAAGGTCCGTTATGATCCTATTTTCTACTCTTTTCTTACCTTCCTTATAAGGATCCAAGGAATGTTTATGAACTTGTGTTCCAAATCTGAGTCCTTGATTTAATGATTTGGCCCTGTTGTACTGATGCTCCATATTTTCTTTTTTGGTGGTATTAATTAAAGAACTATAGGCATGCGTTGTGAGTTTTGATTGCGAGATCAGGTGTTGTAAAAAGTGACGTAAACATAAATAATGGAGATAGTCTTTGTTTGCCACATATTGTGACCTCTGCTAAAACATATTTTGTACTGCTTTTTTTGTATCCTCTCACCACTCCTGTATTTCTTCATAGAGTTCTACAACTGAAAGCCTAGCTGTCCAATGCTATGCCCAGGTTTTCTTGCATGACAGGGCCTTCTAAGAGGGACTCATTAAGTCTCCATTTATTTTTTCTGCAACGGGGGCAGATTCTCATGTTATACAGGCTTTCAATGCCACATGCTCAGAAACTCAAATGGGTGGGTTGAGACCGCTACGACATCTAACACTGAAGAAGTAAATATAAAATCTATTTGAGTTTTATAAATTCCTCTTAAATATGTAAAACCCACCATGGGATGTATTTTCCTGTAATCTACCAGACCAGCAGTGTCAATCATTTGTTTTAATGTAGTTGAATCACAAAACATTTTTTGTGTTTGTAAACCTCTGTCCACTCTATTTAACCCACAGTTGAAGTCCCCCAACCACACTAAAAGTCTGGAAGTATGAAGAAATGGCTGCACTTCTTTAAATAAGGCCACTCTCTGGGCTTTGGTTTGGGGGGGGGCGTAAATCGATATGATACGGAACCTTTCAGATAGGTAAGAAAGGTCTAGAAGCATAGCTCTACCAGGATGGATGTCCACCAGTCAAGTTACAGAGATTAGAGGGTCCGCTAAGAGGATGCCAATACCGTCACACGTGTCCGTGCCAGTTGACCAATAAAAAGAGGGCCCTAGTGTCCACCCCCTTGCAGATTGGTGAAGTTCTAAGTGGGTCTTAACTCTGGTATCTTGAATGCATATGATGTCACTTTTAACATTTTGTAAAAGTAAATAAAGCTCCTGTGTGCTTCCTCTCACTTTTAATACTACAGTACATTCCACTTGTATGCAATTCGGTTGTATGCAATATTCGTTTGTATGCACAAAATCACAATGTCCCTTTTTTTCCCAGTGTCTTCCAGCTGTTTTAAACTGGATGTATGCAACTCTTTTTTCGGTTGTATGCACAAAAACTTAACTAACTTCAAAGAGTTACTTATCTGCAGAGTGCTTACGTTTAAATTGCTTTTTAGATCACACACATACGGAAGCTTATTAGTGGCCACGGCAACCATGATTACCCAGTCCAGGTGTTAATTGCTATCAGCGGGGGTTTATAATGTGTGTGTGTGTTTTCATTCACATTGTAATCCTCTCACAATGGAGAAGGTCTCACGGAAGGTTTTGAGCCTTGAGGATAAAGTAAAGTTGGTGGCCAAGTCCGAACAACCAGGTGTGACTAGAAAGGAGTTAGCAGCTCAGTTTGCTGTTAACCTGTCCAGTGTCTGTCGAATATTGCAGAGCAAAGAATCGCTACATGACGACTGGAGTAATGGCTGTAACAAGTCACGGAAAAGGAAAAGAGAGGGGAAAGATGGGCGAGTAGAGGAAGCCCTGCTAAAATGGTTTTCTCTTTCCTGCGATTGTGGTGTCCCCCTGTCCGGTCCCATACTTTTACATAAAGCAAAGCAACTCGCTGAGACAATGGATATCGAAGAATTTGAGCCAATGACTGGCTGGCTATCGAGGTGGAAGGAGAGGAATCAAATCAGCTATTGCCACATCCATGGCGAGAGAGCAGAGTCGGATTTCGCTGCAGCAGAAGACTGGCTTTCAAAACGTTCTGCCTGACATTGTTAGTGGCTATTCGTTGAGCAAAATCTACAATGCCGATGAAACGGCACTCGTTTTTAGAGCAACCCCAGATGGCACACTAACTTTTAAAAGAGAGGCATTGAGTGGCCATAAAAAAGCAAAAGAAAGACTGTCTGTGATGGTGGCAGGTAACGCTGACGGCTCAGATAAGCTCCCACTGCATCTTATAGGCAAATCCAAAATGTCACGTTGTTTTAGGGGGGTTGCCATTGAAGCACTGCCTGTTACCTACACTGCGAATAGCAACGCTTGGATGACTTTTGACATCTTCTCTACCTGGTTGCGGGACATCGACAAGAGAATGGGGGTGTCGCAGAAAAAAAGTCTGTTTAATAGTGAACAGCTGCCCAGCACATAAACCAGTTGCACTTCGTAACATTAAATTGATTTTCCTCCCTCCAAACTGTACTGCAGTTGTGCAGCCCATGGACCAAGGTGTTATCCAGAATCTAAAATCCCACTACCGCAAACGGATAGTTAACAAGCTTATTGGTGCTATTGAGGAGACCCAGCAAAACCCACAACAGGCGTTTATGGACTTAGCCAGAAAAATCAACGTGTTGGACGCTGTTCATTTACTGCATGCAGCTTGGTCCGATGTTACGCCACCGACTATAAAACACTGTTTTCAAAAAGCTGGAATTGGACTTCCCAACACAGGGATAGAGGACATCACACCAGAACCAGCTCCTGTGCTACCCCCTGCAAACATGAATACAGAAGAGTTTAATGCCTATATCCATATTGATACCCACGAGCCCACATCTGGAGCACTCACTGACGAGGATGTCTGCAGCTCAATCATAAGTACACAGACAGAAGAGGATTGAAGGGATGTAGAAATAACACCACCAACATCTGCACAAGTCTGGGACATGGTAAACAAAATTAGACATTATGTTGAAAGGAGGGAGTGTACAGACTTTACTTGGTTTTATACCTTTGAGTCGCATTTAGAGGCAATTGCTGCGAATGCTTGTAAGCAAACTCAGATAACCTCGTATTTAAAAAATAACTAAAAACACTACTGTACTTGAATATTTAGTTAATTATGTGGTGCTTTATTTATTTGTATTTATTTGAGTCTTCAAACTGCTTTTAACACATTTTAAAATTAAACACAGTAATCGAACCTAAACGAAGTGGCGTGTCATAGTTTTTTGTTTGTTTCGTTTGTATGCACATTCCGCTTGTATGCACAAAAATAGAAGGTCCCGAGGGTGTGCATACAAGTGGAATTCACTGTATTTATGTTAAGAGTGGTGATAGTGAGTAAGTGCATTTGAAAACTATATAAAGTAGTGTGAAGCCCACATATGTCCAGTAGATATCTCTATGGGGTGCTATTTATGTGCCACCTCCTGGTTCTTTTAGCTATTGAATCCTCCCCTTCTGTGTCTGTTGTGGAAGCTATAGAGGAGGTGTCAGTCCCTTATTCGTCAGAGTCATATTCCATGATATCGGTGGCAAGGGGGCCGAATTGGTTCCCCAATTTGAAGGGGGTGGGGGTACCATCGTCTCTAGCTCTCACTACTGGGGGTATTTATGTAACCCTCTTCCCTTGTCTGTTCCTTTTTTTTTTTTTTGTGCCACCACTTTGAAGGGGGGGGGGATCTTTCTCTCCTGGTGGGGGTGGAGGGGGCATTTCAGTACCAGAGCATACTGCATTGTTTAATATTACTTGAGTGTCTTCCGCCCTTTCCTCAGTAGGAGGTCTCTCATCATGGACTACAGGTTGGGAAGTAACCATCTCTGATTCGGCTGCTACTTGGGGAGGGTTAGGGAGAGTGTCTAATCATTGAGCCTCCTGTGCTGCACACTGAGCTGCCACTCGCTTAGCCTGTTGGTGCTGGGCCTGATTAATAAGTCCCTCATGTGAGGAGCAATCCTCCCCAGTATGGGATGCCCACGGGCATCTCCCATAAGCATGACCAGTGTGCTCGCACAGGTTACATTTGAAAAGATTTAAACATGAGGCTGCTAGATGTCCATGATCTTCCTGGACATAAGTCTCCACCACTCATTCACACTATTGGGATCTGCGCCGGAGGCACCAGGATGCATTGGGAGCAAACTTTTGCTGGAGGGTCGAGCCAGAGATGGCGCCAGGAACGCAAGGCCATGAGCTCCGCGCTGTGGTAACAACTATCTCAAGGCCGACCTCCAACCGCCTCAGTTCCTTTTTTCCCGCCTCGCCGAGTGCACTTCAGTGACGACGCCGCCGCTTGTGGGAGTCAAACTTCAAACTAGCAGCATAGTTTTCAGTTTTTATTATTTTGTAGTATTATCTCGATACAGTATACGCTTAAATTTATTGCTTATTTTGAAATAAATACAATAAAAAGTCTCAGCCTACCTTGACGGAGTTGACCATGAGCAGGTCAGGTGGCGGTGGGGAGACTTCGTATGAAAAGCTGTTCAGTCAGTCGGGCTGGGTCGGTCCGCGCCTTCTCTGGAGGAGGGTCTGACAGCGGTCAGTCCAATGCCGGGACGGCGGTCCCCGGAAGCATAAAATAAGCGGTCATTCGGCGCGTTCGGCCTCGAGCTCTTCTTGACCCCACAGGTCTAAAGAAGGCATTACTCGGGGTCGCCCTCTGATATGTCTCGCGCCAGCGGCTCGGTTATTGGGGCTAGTTGCGGTCTCCTCCTTTGAGTCACCAACCTCTGCTTCTGGTAGCCGCGGTTGACACTGGAGCCCTACTCCGCCCGCAGGTAGGTCTTCAGATGAGCAGTTTCATCAGTGGGCCGCTCTTATGGAGCAATGGGCTTGGAGGTTGGTTCGGCTACCTGGCTCGGTCGCTCGTGGGCCCTCGGGCTCTCTGGATGACCAGGTAGGGCGGTTGGACCTTCCTGGTCGCGGCACCTTCTTGGTGCCGTCGACTCCAGCAACAAGTGTTCCCCCCTCACATGGTTGCGGCACGAGGCCACACCAATGCCCTTATCTCCTGCTCTTCTTCCTTCAAAACCTGTTTTTCGGAGTCTGGGAGTGTTTTCGGCACCCTCGGCGTCGTGTAGCCTCTCGGCGCCGTCCTCGGCATCGATACTGCACTCGGCGTCGTCCTCGGCGCCATGCGGCTTCTTGGCGCTGTCCTCAGCGCCGTGCTGCTTCTCAGCACCGTCCTCGGCACCATGCAGCTTCTCGGCACTGTTTTCGGCGCCACGTGGCCTCGCAGCGTCGTTCTCGGTGCCGTGCGCCTCCTCGGCGCCGGCGCCTCTCGGGGACTCCTCTTTTCACTTTCTTCCTTCTTCCTCCTCTTCTGAATTTCATTCTTTTCCTGTCCATACAGTCCCCCCTGGACTGTCAGGGGATGACGTTGAGCCTGACCCAGACTTTTGGTTGGGTGATGAAGTGGACGAAGCTGGATCTATTACTGCTGCAGAGCCTGTGGTCGAGGACCTATCCTTTAAGTCTCTGTTGAAAAATCTGAGTTCCACACTTTCTCTCCAGACTACAGACATCGATCCTGGGAAATTGTTGAGACTCCAATATCTTCATGCCTCGGAGATCCCTACGGATTTGACTTCTCCGATTCAGCCTTCCTTCGAGACGCTGTCTCAAATGGTATGGAATAATCCTGCTCTTACCCCTTCGGTGGCTAAATCCATTGAAAGGAAATATTCAGCCCCCAAGGATCGTCCCATTTTGGCATCTCAAGCCTTTGCAGATCCTATTGTAGTCCTGCAGAGAATGATAAGGTCGTTCTTCCTCAAGCTACTACAGCTCGACCTATTAACAAAGAATCTCGTAAGATAGACACCTTAGGTAAGAGAGTCTTTGCTGCTTCTACTCTAAGTATGCGTACTGCCAGTTACCAAGGCTATTTTTCTCAGTATGAGTATATCCTGTGGCATTCTATTAAACAGATGGTTGAAGCCCTACCGGAGTCAGATTCAAAGCCAGAGCTTCTTCAAACCATTACCAGAGGTATCGAATGTAATAACCAGCAGGTTAAAGCAGCCATGGATGCTTTTGACACTGCTTCCCATTCAGCGGCTGCTGGTATTTGCACTCGGCGTCATTCCTGGCTGCGCACTTCGGGCTTTACGAATGACGCGCAGCAGCAGGTGATGGCATTGCCCTTTGACGGTGCATATCTTTTTGGTCCTCAGGTAGAGCAAGCTCTAGAAGCTACACAAAAGACTAAGTCAGCCATTAAGTTGGCTCGGCCCCCTCCTGCCCCCTCTCAAGGGCATGCCAGTGAACGACAGTTTCATAATCGCCAGTCCTTTCGAGGCAGAGGCAGAGGAAGTTTCCATAAGAATCAACTTGCCCAACCTCAAAAGAAGGCGCAACAGAAAGCGCAAAGGCCCAAAGCGCCCAGCACTACCTTATGAATTGCCGGCCCAAGTTCCATCTCAGCTGCCCGAGGTGGACTTTTCCTCTCCGGTGGGAGGTCGTCTGATGCACTTGTACAACCAGTGGAAGTCCATAACCTCAGACAAATGGGTCCTTCGGATAATTCGTGAGGGGTATTCACTCAATCTTGTGGAGACCCCTCCGGATCGTCCCCCCAAACAACAGCCCAGGCTGTCAACCCTTCAGTCAGACCTTCTCGCCACCGAGATTCAGGGCCTTCTGAACAACAGGGCAGTAGAAGTGGTGCCACTGCACCAACGAAACACGGGGTTCTACTCCCATTACTTTCTGGTTCCAAAGAAGTCCGGCGGTATGCGCCCCATTCTAGATCTCAGAAAGCTAAACAAATTTCTCCCCAAGGAGAAATTCAAAATGATTTCTCTGGGAACCCTGTTACCTCTGCTTCACCATCACGACTGGTTAGCCTCCCTAGATATGCAGGACGCTTACCAGCACATTTCTGTTCACCCGAGGCATCACAAATTCCTGAGGTTTGTGGCTCTGGAACAGCACTATCAGTTCAGAGTCCTGCCCTTTGGGCTATCCTTGGCGCCGCGAGTTTTTACAAAATGTTGTGCAGTTCTCGCAGCGCACCTCAGAAAGGTCGGAATTCAGGTGTTTCTTTGTCTGGACGATTGGCTTCTAGCAAGCCCTTCCAGGCAAGGGACTCTGGACGCCATGGAGACGGCCTTGCGCTTCCTTACGTCCATGGGAGTTCTGCTCAACCTCAAGAAATCGCAACTGCAGCCCTCCCAGAGCTCCTTTTATAGGGACTCTTCTGGACACCTCCTGTGTGAAGGCTTTTCTTCCAGAAGACAGAGGAACGATATCCTTCAGATGGCCCGTCACATCGGGAAAACAGCTCAGTCACAGCTCTCTCGATGCAACGGATGCTAGGCCTCATGGCATCCTCAGTGTTCACTGTACCCCTAGCACGTCTGCACATGAGAACCACCCAGTGGATGCTCAGTACTCAGTGGTCCCCAACCACTCACCCGCAGTCCTATCTCATCAAGGTGACAGAACCCTTAAGGAGGTCACTCACCTGGTGGTCTCAAGAGAGCAATCTCCTGGAGGGGTATCCCTTTGCTCCTCTGGACCATCAGATCTCCATTACCACAGATGCATCTCTACTGGGGTGGGGAGCTCACTGTCAGACTCTCCACACTCAAGGTGCGTGGACTCAAGTCGAGTCCCAGCTCCACATAAACATCCTAGAAATGAGATCCGTCCTTTATGCGGTCCGAGCTTTGAAGGACATTCTGTGTCACAAGAACATTCTCCTCCAAACGGACAACAAAGCAGTGATGTATTACATCAACAAGCAGGGCAGTGCTCACTCTTACCCCTTATGCAGAGAAGCAATGAGGGTATGGGAATGGTGCTTGGAGCATGAGGCTCTAATTCAAGTGGTCTACCTGCCAGGTGTTCAGAACGAACTGGCAGACCGTCTCAGCAGAACAGAGACAGACCCTCACGAGTGGTCTCTTGACTCAACCATAGTTCAGTCACTATTCGAAGAGTGGGGAACTCCAGACCTGGACCTTTTTGCATCCCCACTCAACGCAAAACTGCCTCTCTTCTGCTCCAGAAATCCAGGGCTTGGCATTTTCTGTCAGGATGCGTTCAGGCTGCGGTGGACAAAACGCTTTCTTTACGCCTTTACGCCTCTTCCTCTAATTCAGAGGGTACTCCTCAAGTTCGAATCCCAGGGGGACAAAATGATTCTCATTGCTCCCTGTTGGCCTCGACAGCTGTGGTTTCCACTACTCAACAATATGTTGGCAGTTCCTCCGAGACCACTTCCCCCTCAGATGAACCTTTTGACTCAGGGACCGGTGGTCCATCCCAACCTGAGATCACTTCACCTTCATGCTTGGCTCCTGAAGAGGTCAAAGTAAACCGGTTCAATGTCTTTCAAAGAGTTTCAGATATTCTTCTTGCTGCACGGAAGCCAGGCACTCGGAAAACTTACACAGCCAAGTGGAAGCGTTTTACGCTCTGGTGTGCAAAGTCCTCTTTGAATCCTTTTCCTGTCCACCAGATAAGGTTTTGGAGTACCTTTGGACCTCTCAAATTGGGTCTGCAGTACTCTACAGTCAAGTTCATCTTAGTGCCATTTCAGCGTATCATGAGCCCGTTATTTCCTTAACTCTGGCTGAGTTACCTATGGTTAAGAGATTTCTTAAGGGATTCTGCATACAGACCCCTACAAGACGTCCAGTCGCAGCCTGAGACATTAATCTTGTGTTAGACATGCTCACTGAAACCTTTCGAACCTCTGGCTACCTGTGAGCTAAAATTTTCTCACCTGGAAGACTGCCTTCCTAGTGGCCATTACCTCAGCCCGCAGGGTCTCTGAGATACATGCCCTGGTCACAGACCCTCCGTATACTGTGTTCCATAAGGACAAAGTAGTTCTTTGAACTCATCCTAAATTTCTTCCTAAGGTTGTGTCAGAATTTCATCTAAACCAACCTTTGGTCCTTCCCTCTTATTTTGCGGACTTCCAAAATGAAGGAGCGTTCTCTTCATTCTTTGGATGTTAAGAGGGCCTTGCATTTCTATCTAGATAGAACCAAGGATTTTCGCAAAGCTCAGCAACTGTTTGTTTCCTTCAGTGAGACCCAGCTGGGTCAACCTGTCGCTATCAGATGTATCTCATCATGGCTAGTGGCGTGCCTTCATCACTGCTATTCCATGGCACGGGTTAAGTTGGAGGGTAGAGTTTATGCTCACTCTACCAGAGCGGTCGCGGCATCCCTAGTGGAAATCCGCAATGTGCCCATCGCAGACATCTGCAATGCGGCCACCTGGAGCTCAGTGCATACTTTCGTTAAACATTATGCACTAGATGTCCATGCCAGACGGCATTCTTCCTTTGGCAGAGCCATCCTCAATGGACTTCTGTCATAGAAACATGAGCTCTTGGTCTCTCCTGCCACCCTCTCGGGGGATTATTAGCTCGGTACTCTCCCAATAGTGTGAATGAGTGGTGGAGACTTATGTCCAGGAAGATATGAAAATTACGTACCTACCGTAATTCTTGATCTTCTTGGACGAGTCTCCACCACTCATTCACATGCCCACCCTCCATCTCCCGAGCTCACCCTTCTTGTTGGTCTTCGCTCCCTCAAATCTTTAGGCTGTGAAGACTTCTTTGTTGACCCTTCTTACACGGGTCGCCCGGACTATCTTATGTCCGGTTTTTAGGTTAGGCTACCCTTCTAGGTTAGTTACGCTGCACCTCCTTGGTAAAAAAGGTACTGAGGCGGTTGGAGGGTCGACGCCGAGATAGTCGATATCACGTACGAGCTAGGGCTCGATGGGCGCCATTCCCCAGCGCCATCTCTGGCGCCAACCCTCCAGCAAAAAGTTTGCTCCCGATGGGTCCTGGTGCCTCTGGAGCAGATCCCAATAGTGTGAATGAGTGGTGGAGACTCGTCCAAGAAGATCAAGAGTTACGGTAGGTACGTAATTTTCATTTCCAGGCAGTGGCTACAACGTGGAGTGTCATAGGCTGAGCTCAAGTGTGACCTAGACCCACACTTAAAGCAGGACCTAGGCTGTCCACTATAAAATATTGAGCCTCTGTCTTTCCCTAGAAAAATAGAGCTAGGCAAATGCACCAGACCTGTATTGGTGGAAATCAGTTTTACTTTAACTTTCCAACTCCCGTCCCAGATTTGCTCACTATCCAGGTTGGGTACAGGCCTCCCCAAACGTTTGCACCGCTGCCTCAACCAGAACAAAATGTCTTCGACATTAACTCCCTCGTTCTTAAATAGTATGTTAATAGTTGTCACCAGTGGTTTAGTCAGGGGGATGGCATGAAAAGGGATCCAAACTGGAGTGTTCTTAAGCTTCTGGTATAACTCCCAGAAGCAGTCTAGAGTAGAGAAATGTTTAAAACTGATGTCAAAGTTTCCACTCCCCAGACTTATCAATGCAAATATTTCAGATGAAAAAAAACTCCATGGATGTTTTTAACAGTATTTTTGCAATATGTAGCATATCAGGAGGGTTCTCCAGTCCACCCTTATACAGCAGCCGAACTGCATTACACCGAGGGGCGGGTTCGCCCTTATTCACAAACAAGTCCAACAACTTGAACAGAGGGTCAAGAGAAACACCTGACTGTGCATTTTGCAATACCTGTAGCCTAGGCCCGAAGCGAACTGTTTCCTCACTACCTTGCAGACTGCTAGGTGGGGTGTCCCCCAGGTCTGAATTCACAACAATCGTAAAATTTTGAACAATGTCTGAAACAATATTAACTGTACAGTCATTAGATGGAAGGTTTACATAATTACCCTGGGGTACATTGGAGTTCATCTCCCATTCTGTGGTGGAGGCTAACATCTGTTGGTAAGAAGGTTCAGCAGGATCTGGGGTCCATTGTCCAGTCTGCCTCTGAATCCAGCCAGCATAAGAACATGTTCAGGGGACCAGTTTCCTGACCCTATTTCAGTATTGTGAGGAGAAATTGGGGGCTGACTGTCCTGTGCAGTATCTTGGCAACTCCATTCTTTAGAACAAACTCTGTCTGTAAAGGAGTAGGTTTTTTCTCCTACTCCAGGCACTGTCTCTTTCAAAGTATTCTCTTGTTGTGTAATGTGTGCCTGTGTCCCAGCACCAAGATGCTGTTTGGAGCTTTTTCCTTTTATTTGTTTAATTTTAGGTGGAGAAATGTTCGTTTCCACTGGCTGTGGGCACACAGATTCCTTATCTGTTTCACTGCCAGCCACCCTTTTGTCAAAGCTTTTAGCTGTCTCTAATTCTGACTCCGCACATACTGAACTGGGCCCTGCATTTTTGGGCCTTAGTGGTGAGTCATCTCTCACCTGACTCAGCTGCGCATTGACAGCCGGACTGGAAGCTCTGACAGCCATTCGCGCTGTCAATTCCTGTAGCGCTACATCTAGTTTCTGCGCCTATCGTAGACATCTTTCCTTTTCTGCCAGTAATTGTCATCGCTGCTCATCATGAGAAGAGGGTGTCTCTTCCACAGTCTGCTGCTCCAGTTCTTAAACATGTGTGGAAGTTTGCATATCCAGCCCTTCTGGGTTATTTACTTCCAGCTCAATCTCAGTCTCAGAAAAATCTGCTGCTGCAGTTGCCGGGTCAACGGCCTCCTGAGTCAACATGACAGGGGAGAAGGCCATCTCCCTTGCCACATCAGCACTTCCTCCTTCTCCTGTGTCCGGTTACAAACTGGGTCCCTCCATCCTGCCCACAGGAAGTGACAGCACCCCTGCAGGCAGAGTAAGGGAATTTCCCCAGTGCCCTGGCCAAATCTCCCCCCGTTCACTAAAATTACCACCAACAGCTTAATCTGGTTCAAGGTCAGTTGGCATTCATCTGTATCCCCCTGCCCCGGGTCGTGCCTGAAAATAGGCAGAATTTGTCGAGTGCACTTACCTGGTCAACAAAGACTAAATAAATAAAAATCCTTTTTGGTGGAGCTACTGCCAGCATGTCCATAAAATCAACATCTTCTTCATCCTTCTCTATTTCTAGTGGAGGCATGTTGAAGGTATCGACCGTATGTCTGAAAAATGAAGAAAAAGATGAGTAATCCTCAGTTTGTCTTGGAGGAGGTTCGAAATCTTGCTTAGGTATGCTATCTAACTCCATGGGATCACCTGTCTCCATATGCGCATGATATTCTTATTCATCCTCCTCTGAAAGCAGATAGGTTGGAACCTAGCCTGGGTAGGGGGGGTGGCAGGTATGGTACTGAAATTTCCCATGGCCCATGGACCGCCTGGAAAAACTGCCACATTTTTAATATATCCTCTAATCAGAGCATTTTTTCTCTGCCATGTGCCTGCCCCCTTCTCCATGCAGGAGGAGTGGCAGTACCTTTATTTTCTTTTACTTTTTTTTGGCAGACACCACCTCCAGTGCCTGCTCTAAGGCTGTTTTATTTTTATTTTTGCCTTCACTGAATTCAGGGTTCCCCTTTCGAACACCCTGATTCTCTGAACCATCTTTACCAAGCCTTTCTGAGGCCTGTGCAGCTTTATCTTTTTATTTTTTCTTGTCACCTTTTACATTATTTGCTGTTGCACTTGAGGAAATGGACCCTTCAGATGCATGCTTTCCACCGTCATTGGGATCACCCTCAAATATTTTTAGGCGACACACAAGTAGACTGAGAAGGCATGCTTCTTTTTAATTTTTTTACCCTTTTAAATGTGGTTTTGGGGCACAAAATATGATAGGACTTACAATTTATAAAGTCATGTTGTGGACCTAAACACTTTAAACAAAGCTTGTGACAGTCTGCCCTTGCCAGGAGCTGAAAACAATTTGTTTAGGTTTTTGAAGGTCCACAAGGTCTCTTTGACATACCAGTTAGACAAAATGTTGAAATAATCAAAATGATTCCCAAAAATTGATACAGTACAAGAGCCCAGTAGTAAAAACATTTCCTGTACTGAAGAAACTGTGTCAAAGGTGAAATCATGGCTCCTCTAGCAGGAACAGATTAAGGTGAAAGGCACAGACAGAAACAGAAAGTGAAAACTCTCAGTTCTCTGTAGATTCGATAGCTAAAAATAGTAAACCACTAAAAATTTTGCAAAAGGAACATGGTTTACTACCCAAAAAGGTCACGGTAGACAAATAGGATATTTTCTGGTTCCTGGGAATGAAAACGGGAACCAGAGAAACCTTAATTTACAGAAAACCTAACTAAACACAGAGAATCAAGAAAACTAAATACACATTTTTCATATAACTACCAAATAAGAACCCCACTGGAGAACCAGCTGTTACCAGAGTTCACTACAGGGTGACTGCTCTCCTTAGGTGGAGAAACAGATCTGAGCAATGGCCAGAGTGGCGCATGGTTGCAGAATTTGAACCTACATTCCAAATTCGAATATTTGCATAGGTTCTGTCTCCAGGGCATCACTTTTGGCCAAGATGACTGCATGAAATGTAAACATCTAAGTTAAGGATTTCTGAGGTTAGGAAGAACAATTATGTGCTTACCGTAACAGTAGATCTTCCGAGAGAGTCTCTTCCATTAGGCCATGCCATCCCTCCCTCTGTCCCCCCCTTCTGCTTCATTGAGGGCTGCATCAGATATTGTGCCTGATCCTAAGCCATGGCTGCTATATCCAGTACCATTTCTCACCTTGTATACCTGGTGCTGGTCTGATCTCCTGGCTCCAGACAGTTGAAGGTCCTCCAAGTCTAAGCTTCAGCGGGAACTGAGGAGTGATGGGACAGCCCACGTTTATATAGACACTGACATGTGACAGAGCCGTGGGTGGCACCCAGCTAGCAAAAGTTTCCATGTGGTCCTAGCACTGACACGGATATAGTTCCAAAGGTGTGGCCTAATGGGATTGATTCTCTCAAAAATCTACTGCTATGATCAGTACATAACTGTTCTTTTCACTGCCAGCATCCAACAGAAGACCATGAATGCCCTGTTCAGTGTGGAACATATCTCTTTGAACAACATGTACAGGATGCCGTTAAGGAGTGCAGTGAAAAGAAATCAACCTTTAAGGACATGAAGAACACCTACACGTCTCCGGAAAGAGGAAGGGATGTGGCTTCTTCATTTGATGGCAAGCCCACCCAGCAAGGTTTCCATCAACAGGCCACGCTCAAGCTGTTCCAGCTGGGGCGAAGGTCCCAAGCACTACCCTGTAATGGGACTCTAGCCCCAGGACCACCACAGCTGCCCAATGTGGATCACTATTTATCGATGGGAGACAACTAGCCCTGTCCTGCCAGCATTAAGAAACCATCATCATGGCTGAGTGGATCTGGGAAATTATCTGGGACTGGGACCTACTAAAGCTGAAAAAGCATCGTCCGGAACACACACCTTGGGGATGCTGCATCAATTGCCGGATCCTATGGTTTAGTTGCTCTTCCTGGAAGTTGTGGGACTTTTATAGAACAGCAGTGTAGAAAGCACCGGAATTAGATAACGGCAGAGGTTTTTACTCCAGGTACTTCCTTGTTCCCAAGACAATTGGTAACATACACCCAATCTTAGATCTCAGGTCACTGAACAAATACATGAGGTGCATGAAATTCAGAATGGTGTCCTTAGGCACTCTACTACCATCTGAAAAATCAGGACTGGTTGGCTTCTTTGGACATGCAGGATGCAGATCAGCACATCCCTGTTAGGGCCAGTCACCACATGTACCTCAGATTCTGTGTGGGACTCGAGCATTACCAGTTGAGAGTCCTACACTTTGGTCTTGCATCAGCATTATGCATCTTCGCCAAGTGCTTTGCAGTGATTGTGGTACACCTCAGAAAGGAGGGAATACAAGTGTTGTGCTATCTAGATGATTGGCTTATAAAAAGCCCATCCAAACAACAGACAGCGGTGGCAAAGGCTTTGGCTTGCCATTGTCTGATGTCCAAGGGAGTCCTGCTTAACCTCTCAAAGTGTCAGTTGGTTCCTGCCCCAAGACTTCAGTTTACAGGTGCAGTCCTAGATTCCACTCAAGGTAGAGTCTTTTTTACAGGAAGACAGAACATAATTGCATGCATGCTCTGCTATGTTATTGAACAAACTAAGGTGACAGTGCACTCCATGCACAGGATGCTGGGCTGACGGCACCACAGTTATTACCATGCCTCCTGCAAGCCTGCATATGTGAACATTCCAGTGGATGCTCTGTACTCAATGGTTAGAGGCATTTCAGCCCCTTGTTCACCCAATACAGGTGACAAAGCCTCTGGGCACTCCTTTCTGTGGTGGTCCTCATAAGAGAACCTTCTTCAAGGGTTTCCCTTCTCTCTCCAGAGCCGCAAGGAGCAGTAGCAGGGGATGCTTCCTTAATAGTATGGAACACATACAGCTGTCAAGGTCTCCAGACACAAAGGACTTGGTCTGATGTGGAAGTCTACTCATATAAATATGTTAGAGAGGAAAGCTGATCTTCCAAGAATCAATCGTCACCATTGATTCCCACTTGTGAGCCTGTACCTGAGACCCTAGGACCCTGCTGGTACAAGAACTTCTGCGGTGGGGGCCTACAATGCGCTAGGCACTAGGTGTGTGTGTCACCACACATGCCCACTGGTATACAACAGCGTTAGCCCTCAACCACCTCAGTTCCATTTTTCTCTCTGTCAAGTGCATTTCAGTAACGTGGTTGCTCTCCTCAAACAGGGGCCAGAACTTCACCATTTATATGACAACAGCATTCATTTCTTCAGCTGAAGAGTTTAAATTACTAGAGTTTGTTATTTTTGTGTCAGTTTAATTTAACACAAATTTTAACAGTTTTCTGTCAGTCTTACCCAGTGTTAACAGTCGACAACCATGGAAGAAGGTAAGGAGCCTGAAAAGTCAAGTTTCTCTGGCAGTGGGGCTGTGTCTGATCACCAGTTTTCTTTGTGCAGGTGCTCTGACAACAGGCAGTCCACCGCCTTGGAGGAGGGACAGTCCTCCCAGCGATGCAAAAAAGAAACAGTTCAGGTCCCGCACAAACTCAGTACTGGGATCATTGCACTGTTCAGCCTTGGCTTCTTTCTCTTCTCATAAGAAGGGCAAGAAATGGCACCAATTGAAGTCATCTTCTGGCCATTCTGTTGTGAGACACCTGACTTCTACAGGCCTCAGTTCCCCACCATCGTCGCTGATGACACCACAGTCCCTGGGCCTATGAGGTCAGTGTTTCCATCCCAGAGCCTCTCTCTCTCTCTCTCTCTGTTAGGGAGGACCCCTGTGGGTAGTTCGCCATTGGCAGCTCTTATGGAGCAGTGGCTACAGCACTCAAGTCATATGGTGCCATTTCTGGAGACGGCTCATGACCCCTCAAGGTCAGCTGGGCTGGCGCTACCTGAGGGTTCTGTTGACTTAGGCACACAACTGTCCATGACGTTGGCGTCTGGGCTGGTACCGGAGGCAGTAGCCCCGACATTTGTCCCACTTGTGGTGTTCTGTCCCTTCTGGGGAGGGAGGTAGCCATTGTGTCACCACTGGTCACTTCTGTGCGGCACTGGGGTTGGGTCCTTTGGGGCCTACCTCAGTGCCTACGGCATCAGGAGCATTCCCCTTGGGATGACCACCTCATTGTCTGTGGCATTGCCACTGGCACTGTTTCCTATACCACTGGAGCAGGGTTTAGTGGTGTTGGTGTTGCTGAGGCCATGCGCTGTGCTGTCGGCCCTTCAGCCTCCTCCCCATAATACTCTCCAATTGAGGAGGGTGTAGAAGTGGATGAGTCAGACCTCTACCTCCAATTGGGGTTTTTAAACGTACCTGATCTCCCGGTCTCTTAATTCCTTCCATCCGACCAGCCCTAGAGACACGCTCAGTGGTGGTTTACAGGAGGCTTGCTACTTTAGCATCTGTCCTGAAAAAGGCAAATGAGAAATACACAGTGTCTAAATGAAAGCTGGTGTAGTTCTCTCAGCCTATAGCTGATGCCATTGTTATTCTGGCTGAGAATAACAAAGACATAGTACCCAAGGATGTGACAGTGCATCCTACTAACAAGGAGTCGTTCAAAGTAGACACTGTAGGCAAGCGGGTCTGTGTCTCTGCTACAGTACCTTTGGCATGAGGATAGCTAGCTACCAGGGTCACTTCTCTAAGTATGAGTATGCCCTCTGGAGCAAGTTTAAGTCCTTGGCAGAGGCCCTGCCAAACACAGAAGCAAAGCCTCTTCAGCTCCAAAAGAAGGTTCAGCCAAAAGCACAGATATCAAAAGTGCTCAGTGCCACCTTCTGAAGGTCCGCACCCAGTTCTGCTGCAGTCACCAAAAGCAGACCTCTCCTCCCCAGTGGGGGGGGGGGGCCTGACTCATTTTTACAGTCAGTGGGAATGCATCTGGATGGATGAGTGGGTCCTCGGGATTGTCCGAAAGGGGTACTTCCTGGAATTATCAGAAGGCCCTCTGGACTATCCTCCCAGAAGGCAACTTCCCTTGTCAGCTCACATGTCAGAGCTTCTGGTACAGAAGATTGCGGGCCTTCTGAGAAACAGGGCCGTGGAAATAGTGCCAGAGTCAGAATGGAATACAGGGTTCTACTCCCACTCATGATACCAAAGAAATCAGGGGTCAGCGCCCCATTCTCGACCTCAGAAATCTGAACAAGTACTTGAATCGAAAAAAATTCAGGAGGATTTCCCTGGACTTTTTGCCACCTTGCCTGAAGCAAAGAAAATGGCTAGCCTCTCTGGATATACAAGATGCATATCAACACATAGTAGTGCACCTCAGCCACCACAAGTAACTTCAGATCTTCATCGAGGATATCTCCTCCAGTAGGCAACACCTTTGGAACTGTTGGCCATCAGTGTCAGGACCATACTGAAACTTTTTGCTAGCAGGAGGCTGCTACAGTGACATGTAGTGTCGACGCATGTGTAACACGAGTCACCCCATCACTCTTCAGTTCTTTCTTCTGCCATTGATCATCCTCATCAGACCTTCTGAAGGAAGCATCATCTCTCATAGACATGCTGGTTTCGGGCTTGCTGTTCTGATTATATATCAGACTGTGCCATCCTCCCAGCTGCTTTGTACTGCTGGGAGTTTTTCCAAAGGTGTGACCTAATGGAGAAGATATCCTCGATGAAGGCAGAACAGTCATGTAAGAACTTACTGTAACAGTAGATCTTTGAGAGAATCTCCTCCATTAGGCCATGCCGCACCCTCCCTCCTTCACCCTGTTCTGTATCCTGAGGGTTATAGCAGATGCTGTGCCTAAAGCCTTGCTCCATGCATCCAGTCTCCAGTTCTGTGCCTCTCCACGTTTGCCTGGTAGTGATCTAATCTCCAGTTTCCTCACAGTTAGTGGCTCTCCGAGGCTAATCTCCGTCAGGGAACTGAGGACTGATGGGGCCACCCACGTTATATACGCATCGACGCTGCACATCACTGTCAACAGCCTCCGGCTAGCAAAAAGCTTCTGTATGGTGCTGATGCTGATGGCTTTTAGTTCCAAAAGTGTGGTCTAATGGAGGAGATTCTTGCGAAGATCTAGTATTACGTTAAAGGGGAACTGTCAGCAATAAGAGCCTCACACCCACGTGTGAGGCTGATTCTAATTAGCCCTTTGTGTGCAGAAACACTTTTTTTTACTTACTGATCGCTCAGCGTAATAAATAAATCAGGCTAACTTCATTGACTTGTAAGATGCCATTTTGTGTAACCAGACATCCCAGAATCCCCTGCTGCTGACATCAGAGGAGAACTGCAGAGCTGGGAGATTCAGTTGCCCTCAATAGCCTGCAGTGAATGTCAGAGTTTTTTGTAAGCTGTAATTTTCAGTTTGCTGAACTGCTGTCCTCCTGGGGCTAAGTACAGTCACATAGGACTGTACTAAGCCCCGTGAGCACAGCAGGGCCAGCAAACATCTGATTTTAGCTTTACAAAATCTTTAACATGTGTATACTGCAGGCTATTGAAGGCTGTTGAAACTCCCAGCTCTGCAGTTCTCCTCTAATGTCAGCAGCAGGGGATTCTGGGATGTCTGGTTAAATAAAATGGCATCTTAAAAGTCACCAAAATTAGCCAAGTGCATTCTACTGTGCTGCGGTAAACAGTAAGTAAAAAGAATGTTTTTGCACACAGTGTGCAGACTGGGATCAGCCTCACACTTGGGTGTGAGGCTTTTATTGTTGATAGTTCCCCTTTAAATACGTAACTGTTCTTTTCATGCAGTTTTCACAGAATTTTGCACAGTTTCACAAACTGAGCACAGTATACAGTACCATGTAGCTTTTTGTGCAAAATGAGCGAAATTGTGCAACTTTGCAAATTAAAGTTTATAAAAGTATGCTGTTTCAGAAGTTTATGCTCTGCTTGTGGCTTTATTTGCTGAAAGTGCAAATTTTTGGGAATTCCAATTTTTAAAAATGTGCAATTTGGGGGAGAAGGGTGCTGTTTACTGAAACTACATTTTTAAGAACTCACAGTTAAAAAAAAATGCACAATTTGGGGAAAAATTTGTCATTTTGGAAAAAAGGGAAAGCATAATTACGCTGGATTTTGGTGAAATTTCATGAAAATTGTGTGAATGCGAGAACAGTGATTTCGTGCACTTTTCCAAAAGTATTAAAAATTTCACCCAACACTAGTCGTGGTATCAGAGGGTTGACCAGGGGGAGGAGGATGACCATCTGATGGCTGGCTTTTCTCCTCTGGGGAGGGAGGGTCTCGGAGCCTGACATTATTCCAACTCCTAGGGGTGGGTGAGCCAGGAACCTGTGCAAGTGCAGGTATTGATGGAAGTGGCGGATGTCAACATATTGGGTACAGGAGAACACCCAGTGTGCTGGAATGTCATTGCACATCCACTCCACCAGGATCTGGAACAGGAAGAGGAAAAAGCCCTGGCTCTTGCAGCAGATTGATGCTGAAGGGAGCTTCCACTGCCTGCTGAATGATGCCCCTAACAGCCTGCTAGGGAACTTAGGTAGATCACGGCCTCTTCCCCAACCCCCTCCCCCTCCCAGGGGAAGGCCTACCCTGCAGGTGAGCCACAGGCTGCCTTCTTATGCAGGAGGGCAAGGGGAATGCTAGTTGGGGGGATTGAAGGCACCCCACTGGGCAGATATGGGGTGTATCCCCACAGATACACAAAGAATAAAGAGAGTTAAAAAAAAAATTCAGCACTGCTACATAGCGGCAGTGTGGCAGTTGGAGCAGCTGTCAGAGCTCATTCCACTTGGGAAATGGTTTCTTTGGTGGCTTCGCACTGTTCGGTCCCTAACTCAGAATTATGTAGAGCTGCTACCTGGAGTAGTGTTCATACCTTCACAAAATACCACACCCTGATTGTCCACCCCGGAAAACATTCAGGTTTTGGGCTGGTAGTGCTACAAGGTCTCTCCTCTTTAATCCTAGTTCACCAGCCTCCCTAGTTCTGGGGTATACACACTGCTGGTCTCTTGACCATAGAGTAGGACTCTGGAGAAGATTGATTATTCTAGGATAGGAAAGTTACTTGTCATAACTCTAGATTTTTAAGAATACCTTCTCCATAGGGTACCAATCACCCGCACACCATTCCCTGGACTCACTTCAGTCTTGTTTGTCATGTCTTCTCCCTTTGCTCCTTGAATAGATCTGGGTTGCAAAGACATTTGTTGTTGTCCCTTTTTACAGAGACCACTGGGCTATGTTATACCATTTTTATTTTTCACTAATAACATGTAAAGATAGGTAATTTTTCATTCATGTCCTTGGTTAAAAAGGTACTGAGATTACTGAGATGGCTGGGGTCAGCATAACTATATACCCTGCAGGTGCACAGACACGATCCTGCATTGGTGCTCGGTACCAGCACCACCAGCACCAAATGTTCTGGTTCCTTCGTGGTCTTGTCTCCTCCAGCTCTAAGACCAAAGAGTGGTACTTTATGGAAAATATATTCTTGAAGTTCTAGAGTTATGATAAGTAACTTTCCTTTTGTCCATTAAAACCAAAGAAATGCATACAGGGAAAAGTTCCATGCAGTGCATCAGGGGCAGGAAGCAAGATCTGCATCACTATATAACCACTGGTTGAATCCATAACAGTTCCTAACAGAATACACACTGTCGGCTTCCAAGAACTGCAGCCTCCTTGCTCACTTTGCCAAACTGCCGACTTATGTATGGGAGTTGCTTACAATCCAATATTTACCAACTTTTAGCACCATGGATTGAATTTCATTGTCACTGTTTCCTGGTCCCATCACTTGTAATGTTAATAATGGAATTATGATTGGAGTCACTGTATGAGAAGTTTGATGCTATGCTTTGTAACTGGAGTGAGGCCTCCCCCACCTAAGTTTCCCATATTTGAAGGTTTTAGCCACTGTGGAAATCACCAATTACTAACAAAATAAAGCCATATTAGACTTATTTGCTATTCTCTGCAAGGCCAAATAAGACCAAGTAGAGATGCACAATCTGTTGTATTATAAGAATTTAAAAAAGCTGCTACTGTATATTGTTACTGTTTAGTGTTATCTCTGTGTTCAGCATTGTGTCATTGTTAAATGTTTGTTTGCTAGACATTCATAAGGGAATTTTAGGAACAGCTTTGCATTGTAAAGGATGTAAAAGGTGAAATATTTATTTTTGTTGAAATGACCATGCAATATTTGGAGATCAAAATTTATTGAAATTTGGTTAAGAACTGAGATAGAATCTAGTCAAAATTGATGAAACGTTAAAAGGGATCTGGCATTTTGGGCTCCATACATGTACAGATATGAGTTGAAACCCTTTTGTGTAAATACAGTAGTTTTAGTAAACACAATATACTGTATTGTTATATAGCAACTTTGGTGCATCTCATAGCATTGGATTATTAATGTACGACAATATTTCTGACTGCCTAGATTCAGTTCACTATCCTCATGTAGGCAATATGTTGTTAAATATCAATCTTGTTGTGTATCATAGCATAGCATTACATTCTTAATGTTACTGTAGATAACATATTTTTTAATTTAATGTTTGACATTTTTTAATAAAAGCATACATTGTACATCATATATTGTGCAGTCATTATTTGTGAGGTGGTTACATGAAATAAAAAAATAAAAGCACAGGACAAAGAAGTAAGTAAGCAAATTACCAGAAGATGTGGGGTACCCCATCAGTAAGGAAGAGGACAGTACATGTCCCATGCCCTGGATCTTATAATAGTAACAAGGGACTAGGAGTTGCTGCCTACTGCCTCCAGATATGACTTCACTACACAGAGAACAGTCTGCTGCCATGAGTGTGGGGACCTGCTTAATACTGAAGGAGCAAAAATAGCGATTCAAAATCAAGTCTAAATAGTCTTTTACTGAGCAGCACTATCAGATTAAAATTAAGTGCTCAAGTTATCAGACAGTGAAAGAATAGGCTGTGGTACATATCTTCTAGAAATAAAATCAGGATCCACAGGTAGAATATATAGGACCCAGGGCTGCCATAGTGTTATAAATTGTGGTCTTTAGTCCTGTATAGCATAGATGGTTAGAGAACTGGAACGGCATACCAGGGGTCTAAGGTTCAGTTCCCAGTGGGCCACACTTTTCCTTTCTCATTTCCATCCTTGTATAGCATAGATGAAATTCTCAAATGTATATGGTATTAACTGTGGACTGTCATTGTGTCACCGTGGGGAACTGTGCCAGAAATCACTGACAGGTTATGGATTCGTTGGCCACTAGCAGGAAAACCAGAGCCAGATAATGAGATCCCAGTTGGACTCCCTATGAGGGGGTGAAAAATAGTATTATTGATGGAGGAAGTAGGTCAGGATCTAGAGAGGGGGATACAAATTATCAGTGTAAATTCTGCCAGAAGCCAGTTAAGGCGGGGTGGCCTCAAACAATATGGGCATGATTCGCCTTTTCTGTGCCACAGTGACACCACGCAAACCATAGTGAGAACCCATGTATTTAGCTTGAATCCCTGTAGTTCAGTCATACCAGATACAACACTTCCAGGCGAATTCACATCAAGTGACAGATGCCATGATCTGCTAGGACAAATGTTGTCCATGAGGCATAGCTATGGGTAGTGCCCAACTCTCTGTTCCAGTGATTCAGCACATATTCAGCTTGTAGGCCCCGTAGATATGGCCTATTAAATGGTACCAAATGTCGCCCTTTAGAATACCCATGAATATACCGAGCAATGGGGTGGGGGGTGGAGTGCATGACTTTGGATAGTGTTGTGCCATAAATATGACTGAAGTTGGAGGTACCTGAAATGTTCCCTTCCATTTAAGCCATACCTGTCCTGCTAAACTTTAAAAAGTATTAACAAAGGGGAAGTTCCCTACCTGTTTACCACCCTAGCCTCATTACAGGAATGGGCAAAACATCTAGTAATTCCTGCATTAAAGAGGTGGTGCAGCGTCTGCAGTAACAGCCTCAAATGATATTTATTTTGTACATCTGTCACTGGAAATGGTGAACCTTACAAAATGGACAGGAAAAGTACTATGGAATTACCTTTATCCCCACCTCCATTTAAAAAAAAATAAATAAAGCGACATACAAATAAAAAAAAAAACTTGTACACTTTAGTAAGAACTGTTATTATAAACAAGAAATAGTTTTACTCAGAAAAGATTGGTTATTTTTCAAGCACTGCCCAGCTAAACATAGAACAACAGCTGCCTTCCTGAGATCAAACTGCCACTAACCAAGAAGTACTGCATGGGAGTTCAGAAATCCAAACCACCGATGGTGTCCCTACAAGGCCAAAAAGATCCACTCAGTAACACAAGGCAAATATCGAGGTGCAGTTAAGGTGTATACTGCCAAATGGTATGTTTATGAGGTGCAGTTGAGGTGTACTCTGCTAAATGTTATGTTTTTAAGGTGTACTTGAAGTGCGTATTGAGTAACTGTGTATCAGTAAAAGTACAGTTTTGTAATGTACAATTGAGGTGTACATATTGAGTACACCTCAGACAAGGTGCACATCTCAGTTCAGTCAGGGCTAATGGGCCAAACAAGTTCTGAGACCCATATCTTAATTCTCCACAACTGTACAGGTTTTAACAAGTTCAGGCAGTGTGGGATTTGAAATTTGGGCAACTCACATACAGAGTTCATGAGCCATTTCACTCATTCCTGATTTCCGTCACAAACGTGGCTGCCACTTTTATTATATATAGAAACTTTCAATTAGGCCCTAAAAATAAAAGTCTGTTAAAAGAAACAGAATAAATAAAAATAAAAAAAACTGAAGGTTCTTTACACTTGGGAGCCCCTCCTTACATACATAAATTTTAAAAAATCATGTACTATTCAAAGTAGCCTAGTGTTTCTTCGATGACCATGAACCCCCATCGATGCCAGTTTGCCAGCGACCTCCCTAGTCCTTACGCCGCAACAGATTAAATTAAGGTTCTAGCTCCACCTGAGGTTTGTGTTTGTGCCTGTGTGTATGCCAGTGGAATTCTGCAGAATTTAGAATTCATGTATTCCATGTTACCATTTTATGGGGAGAGCACTCTACCGCTGGAATACTGCAGAGGTTTGAATTCTTGTATTCCATAGTAAACAATCACATAGTGTATGGCAAGACAGATGATTGAAAGGTGAAAGCCATTTGTGGAGGGACTATTTTACAATTTTGAGCAACATTTTATTATATTTGTTATAACTTTTTAAAACTTAGCGTGTGTTTCTTCTTTAAAAGTTGCTTATAAAGGCTAGCCTGATGGCGTGGAGGGCTGAGGCATCATGTCTTACCTCCTGCCATGTTGGTGACCTATGTTCACGGCACAAGCGGGTCGCTGGGGTGGGAGAGGATTGAGCATCCAGAGGACAGCTCTCCTCTCCCAGGGAGGGAGGGACTTGGAGGCCGGCACACCTCTGACACCTAGCGTTGGCTGGGTGTCAGAGCACCTGGGTTCCGTACTTGAGGGATGAAGGCAGAGCAGTGGCAGGCATGCTATGGGCAGAAGTGCGCACAGCTCGATCACTGCTGACGCTCATTGCTCCACCTCTGGGGGGCTGGGGAGAAAAGCAGTAGGAGAAAAGGTCCTGGGCGACTGGATGACTGCCGACCCCTAAAGGCGACACCCCCGCTGAATGGCAGACACCTCCAGAACCGGATCCATGTCAGTGGTTTGAGGGATCCCTGCCATCCCACCACAGGGAGTGAACCGTAGGGGAAGACCGGAGGTGGCACTGTGAGTGGGTGGACTCGGCTTGGGGGTCGGCAAGAACGTGGGACACCCAAGAAGGGGACAAAAAGAAGTATTAAAAAAAAAGTTGCCCATCAGACCCTTTTACAAGCACAGTAAGACATTTCAGGGCATTGGTTGTGCTGGTTTTACCACACTTCCAGGGGCTGAAGACACTCAGCCTGCAGACTCGTACCTTACTACATCCTGAGTGTGTGGTAAAACCAGCAAAACCAATGCCCCTTCATGTCTTATTGCTTACTTACCACACTTCCAGGGGCTGAAGACAGTCAACCTGCAGCCTTGTGCCTTACTACATCCCTGAGCATATGGTAAAACCAGCACAACCAAGCCTCGTCTTGGCTTATTGCTTACATACCACCACGTCTGCAGTGTTTACTTACCAGAAGCACTTTCAGTAGAACTGAATGGGGTGCAGTGTTGGTGTCACTGAAGCAGTATTTTTTAGTTTAAAAACGTGGCTAAATGATGATGATGCACTGCCATGCCAACAACCCGGGTTTGGGAGTGGACTCTAGGGCTGGTGCATGGTGGCTATGAGAAGCTTTGTCCATGACAACATGTCCCAACCTGGAGAGAGTTGTGGAGGATTCTGCCGACATAGCAATCCCCCCACTGGTGGTCCAGGGAGGTTGCTGCCCCCACCAGAGGCAAACTCTGTGTACGCACCTGACAGGTGAATTTGCACACCCCTGTGGGTAGAAGGGGGATCGCACAAAAAAAATGGGTCAGAAGTAGATCACTGTCTAAATGATGGTTGCAGGCACTCTTGGACTATGCACCACAGAGGCCCCCTTGGAGGGATAGTGGGGGTAGCGCCAGATGGTGCTGGAAGGTCAGTAGGGCCATGAACCCTGACCTGAGGACTGGCAGGATGAGCAATGGAGGAGAAGATACTGTATGAGAAAGAAAGAAGAAAAGATCTTGTTTTAGAGAGTAAAGTCACTCCCATTTTTTGTTTCAAACACTGTCTCCCCGTTTTAGTTGACAGGTGCCAGAATTGCCCATTGGAGATTGACAGTGTACCTTTAATATTATGAATTTTCTGATTGAACCAGTCAAGGATCCTAGACCCTATCAGTGATTCTGATTCATGAGCTGAGGCAATAAAGTTTATAGGGCTGAATAACGACTTCTGCCTTTGCTGAATAAATCAATACGCAGTAAGTCTGTGCCATCAGAATCTATAGTCTGCATTAAAAATACCAGCAATCTATCCTCCCTTTTTTCTCGTAGCTCTGCACGACACAACTATCTCACTCCTTCCTGCACCTGCTTCTGACCCCCTCCTTACCTAACTCCTTTCTCACCTTCTCTCCTGCCCCCTTACCTCATGCACTTAACCTACCCCTCATGGTCTAGCGCTTAACCTCGAGACATGCTCAGCTATGTTTACACCCAGGCTACTGCGACTGCTGCAGTGTACCACCCACATACTACTACTGTTGCACTCCACCTTGGCCCATGTCTCAGCATTGTTCTTAATTATTCGTATGTATTATGTATTGTACTGTATACCTGCATCGTCTATGCTCCTCATGTATTGTAGATGGGTGCCTCTCACATGGGTGTACTTTTTACTATGTTCCATATTCCTTGACCATGCTTGATCGAATGTATTGTATTTTATTGTACCTCTTTACTGCTGCCTTTAATCACACCTCTGTACTGCTGTACGATTTGTCAGTGCTACTACTGTACATCCCACTTCCCCTTCCCCCAGGACGTACCATGAGACAAGCATTAAGTTGCTCAGTGTATCTTTCCTGGTGAAACAATTCAATAAATAAAATAAATAAAACAAGCATATACTCTTGAGAAAGCCAAAGGATTAATGGTCTGGTTCAATCCATAAATCCCAGCCTTTTGTTATCCAAATGTTAGTTACTGCACTCAAAACATAGGGCCCATCAAATCATGGAGCCTGTGTGGAACTTAATGCCTTCATATTCAAAAATAACTATGCCACTGACTGTGTACAACACTAGTTGGACAGATCCTCTATAGGTGTGGTGGAGGGGATAATACTCTATATTAAAGACAGATTCTCTTCACCAGTTATCAACTCTTGGTCTGTGCCCTTTGAATTTGAATGTCTTCAGGTCTCTGAGACAGTCAATCTTATCAGGTATTACAGACCTCTACAGGTGGCCTAAAGCTAATAACCCATCTGACTAAATTCCTCAGCAAGCATAGCAATTAAACCATACATCTTACTTTGAGGGTATCTATTGCAGCAGGCCACACTGGTGGGACTTAGCCACCAGGCACTAGGACCACATGGAAACTTTCTAACTGTCCACTATAGGAGGTCACCCACCACCGATGTCACCCACTGATGTCTGTCAACCCTATAAGAGTGGGTGGCCCCCATACCCTCCCCAGTTCTTTTCCCACCGTCAACCAACACACATCGAATCTCTGGAAACCACTGCAGCTTCAGTCGACCACTATTTTGGCACCTTTTTTCTACCATGTTTATTTTCTCACTGTAGTTAATTTCCATCTTTCAATGGGTTTTCGTTCATGTCTTCTAAACCAATGTCATCCTCAGAGCATCCCACTAACTGTGCCTACGGTCAACAAATTCCCGCAAAGGACAGCCATTCTGCTTGTGTCTACTGCCTAGGCCCAGACCATGATGTCCAAGCCTGCAAGTTTTTCCAGGAGTTAAACCAGGCCAACGGCGATGCCACCAGTGGACACTCGAAAACTTTCTCCTGAAGCAGAAGATTGCCCCCATGGAATGGGAGCTGTAGGCTAGGAGCTCCTCAGCCTCCCTGGCCCAGTCCTTGGGCTCTGATTCTTCCAAGTCCTGGGACAAGGCGAGTGGGAAGCACAAGCACCAGGATGAGAACCAGTACAGGCCCGAGGTCCTTCTCTTCCTGCTAACCACACCATCATTCGACTGCCATGGGGCCCTCCTCCTCTGGGGGGGGGGATCGGCCTTGACGGCTCCACATGCCTTTTCCTTTACAGGGTTGCCAGTGACCCGCCTGCTGTCTCTATTACCATTTCTGACAGAGGCTCCTCGGGCCAGGGTTCTTCCCCTGCCCCAGCCCCTGTTGCTTAGGCTCCTCTTCACATCAGGCACACAGCATGATGGCTCCACCAGCACTTCTTCAGATGGTGTGGGTTTGGCAGTTGCCGGGGTTTCCCCTTCTTCCTGCCTGTCCCTCAACTCTCTGGCATAAGACTCCTCTATTAGATATACTGCCCTTCCCTTCTCAGGCCCAGAAAGACAGCGGCTTCTCTCCTGAGTCGAGTCCCCCTATTCTGTTGCCTGCCCAGACTCCTCCCACACCAGTGCCTGCTTCATTTCAGCCTGCGCCTGTGGGACCACCTCCAACTTTGCCTCAACCAGCTCCAGTTGGGCCTTCGCCGGTCTTGCCATACCTGGTGCCAGTCAGACCTACATCTGTCTACCCCTAGCCTACGCCGGCCTATCCTCAGCCAATGCCCACTGGTCCTCAGTCTATCCTTCCTCAGTCAGCACCCGTCGGGCCAGCGCCAGTCTACCCTTACTTAGTGTCTGCTGGAGCTTTGCCAGTCCTGGTAGATATCCAGACACTTGTGTCTTCCCTATGGGGTGTTCTGCAGATGTGGGTCACTACATCTCAAGGTCCGGTGCCCTTCCTCCCCCCCAGGACCTCCCTACAGGGCCTTCAACTCCGGCTCCTTCATGGCCAGCCCTTCTAGGGAGCAATACAGATGAGTATGAACAAACAGGCCACTGGCAGAGTAAAGGCCTATAGCACATTCATAAGGTAGAAAAAATGGGCAGACTGATGGGCCTTGCTGTTCTTATCTGCCATCAACTTCTATGTATGTTTCTGTGTTACCTAGACGGGCTCACACCCTTTGTCGCATACCCATCAGTGGGAATGAGGATTCCCCCAGACTTGCTTTTACCTAATGATGGGGAAGATCCGGAATTGGAAGGGGATGATGGAGACTTTAGCAGTTCTCCCACCCCTTCCACGGGTTCCTTAGAAGGGGATGGGACTCCCAGGAACATCCCTAAGTCCCCTTCAGGCGATCCTTCTTCTCAGCCATCATGCGTCATATCCAGCAGGTGATGGGGTTTGAAACCAAGGAGCAGGACCTGAAGCGACACCGGCCTGCGACCTAGCTTCACCAGCCTGACTTCCCTCCTTTGATGTTTCCCTTTTCATTGATACCTATGAGGATGTTGCTGTGGCTACCAGGCATAGGCCAAATTTGGTTCCAGCCATGTCCCATAAAGCTGACCGGCTGTATCATGCCCTGGTGGGCAAGCCCTTCCTTAGGGAGCAAGCCCGCGCAGACTCAGTAGTTATCAGTACTGCCCATGATCGCTTTAAGCGGCCAAAGCCACATGACCGGGAGTCCCATTGACGGGACCTTTTTGGGAAACAGACGTTCACCTTCTCTACTTTGGTGATCCGTGTACTTAACTACCTAGCCCACATGCTGCAGTATCAGAATATGCTGTGGGATAAGGTCAGGGACATGGTCCAGTCCCTACCTGCCGACACTGCCAAGCAGCAAGCCCCGGATGCCCTCAAGTCGGCCTCCGACGTCGGTACCCACCTGCTCAGGACTGCCTGTGACGATCTGGATGTGTCAGCCCGGGTGGCAGCTACCAGCATATGCCTACTTAGGTACTCTTGGCTATGTGTGTCTGGGTTTGCCCAAGACATCCAGCTGTCCATCTTGAATGCTCCTTTCAGGGGCAACCTACTGTTTGAAAGTAATGTTGAGGACAACCTCTCTAAGCTCCTGGCCTCAGGGAGGGCCATCAGATCTGTTCATTCCTTGTAACACATGTAGTCCAGATCTGGGCAGAGATCTTCTTTTTGCCGGACTGCCACCAGGCAGCCCCGGATGTTGGCCAAGGCAAGCGAAGGGCGTTGGCATCTGGCTTCCTGCTTCTGCCCCCTCCGCTAGTAAAAATTCCAGAGAGGGCCCTGCAGCCCCAGCTGTGGCTGCCCCCCTGACTTCTTGCTGGACTTCCTCCCTCCAGTCACGCAGGAGGTGGTCCTAGGGGTTCGATTCTCACTCTATCTAGACAGCTGGAAGGACATAATGTCCAACAGTTGGGTCCTGCAACTCATAGAACACAGCATAATGTTCAACAGTTGGGTCCTGCAACTCATAGAACATGACCATTCCCTATAATTTCTGGAGTGGCCTCCAGGCAATCCCTTAGTTTAGCCCTTTTACCCTCCTGGCCACATTCCACTAATTCAGTAGGAGATCCATGCTCTGCTCTGCAAAAGGGCCATAGAACTCATCTCAAAAGCCCAGCAAGGACAGGGGTTCTACTCCCACTTCTTCCTGGTCCCCAAACACACTGGGGGCCTCAGGCCCATCCTGGACCTCTGCAAATTAAACTTGTTCATCCAGTGCAAAAGATTCAGGATGATCATTCTCCAAGGACTGCTGTCCCTGTTACACCACTGAGACTGGATATGCTCCCTAGACATGCAGGACGCATATCTGCACATCAGGGTATGCTCCCCTCACAGATGCTTCCTCTGGTTTCTTTTTGAGGGAGCCCATTTCCAGTTTAGGGCTGTGCCATTTGGCTTATCTTCAGCCCCTTGGGTGTTCACCAAGTGTCTGGCAGTGGTGGCAACTTCCCTCAGACAGCAGGGGTTCTATGAGTTCACTTACCTGGATGATTGGCTGCAAGCAGCTCTGTCTAGAGAGTGCCTGCTCCAAACCCTAGATTCTACCTGTTGCCTTTCTCTTGCATTGGGGATCACGATCAACCTACTCAAATCCTTTCTGACCCCTTCCCAATGGCTCCAGTACGTTAGAGCAGTGTTATATATAGCCCAGAGAATGTCCTTCCTTCCACAGGACTGAGCAGAGCGCCTGATGAATCAGGCCCATCAGCGCTACTCATTGCCAGAGCCATTGTTATGGTTCCCATGGCCAGGCTGCATATGAGGATTCCCCAGTGGATACTGCAGGCCCAGGGGGACCAGTGAGTGGACAACCTGGTTCAACTAGTCCTGGTCTCAGATCTAATCAAGAGGGTGCTGTTGTGGTGTCTGGAGCCCAGCAGTCTCCTGGGGGGGGTGCCCTTTTGCATTCCACACCCCCAACAGATCCTCACAAATGATGCCTAGGGTCTAGGCTGGGGGCTCATCTGGGTGCCCACCAGACTCAAAACACGTGGAACTCTGTGGAGGCAGCCCTCCACATCAATGTCTTACAGATACAAGCAGTTCTGTATGCCCTACCAACCTTCCAGACACATCTCTCCCCGGCTCCTCTTCTGATTCAGTCAGACAACTCCAGTGTGGTCTACTATATCAAATAGAGACTCATTCTTACCCACTGTGTCAGGAAGCAATAAGGGTCTGGTATTGCACAGTAGATCACGGCCTGGAACTTTCAGCTCTCTGTGTTCCTGGTGTCCAAAGTGTCTTGACAGACAGCCTAAGCTGGTTTCAAGTCACGGACTCAAAAGTGGAAACTCCTGACCGCCGTGTTGGAAAATCTCTTCGACAGGTGGGGTTGTCCAGAGCTGGACCTTTTTGTGTCCCCACTCAGTGCAAAACTGCTGCTTTTCTGCTCGCTTGCTCCAGACACTGGAGTTTTCTAGTGAGATGGGTTGTCCCTCTCTTGGAAAGGGAGATTTCTGTATGCCTTCCCTCCTTCCCTTCCCGCTCCTTCAGAGGGTTCTGATCAAGCTTCGACTGGAAGGGGCAACTATGATTCTAATTGCCCCCTTCTGGCCTCATCAGATCTGGTTCCCCTTACTCCAGCAGCTGGCAAAGAAAACCGCCAGTACCTCTGCCCCTGTTCACAGGCTTGCTTTCTCAGGAGCAAGGCACCCTGGTCCATCCAGACCTCAAGCCCCTTCCTCTTCATGCTTGGCTCCTGAAGTCATAGCCATTGCAAAGTTTGGGTGTCCTCTAAAGTGGCAGATGTTCTGGTGGTGGCTAGCAAACCTTCCACTAGTCTCTGCTTACCATGTGCTTATTGATGGCTGCACTGTGGCTCAGCTTGATGTGTCTCGCATGTTTTTGAGAGGCGTGCTGCACTTGAAGCCTCCAGTCCATAATCCTCTCCTGGCTTGGGACTTAAATTTTGTGTAAGAGAAACTCACCCTGCCTTCATTTGAACCATCCGCAAGTTGCGACCTATGCTATCTGTCATGGAAAGCATTATTTTTAGTTGCTATTACTTCTGTTCAAAGGATTTCCGAGCTTCAGGCACTTATGTGTGAGCAGCCATATTTAATTTCCACAAAGACAAGGTGTCTTTGCGTACCAATCCTAAGTTTCTTCTTAAGGTGGTGTCTGAATTTACTTTGAATCTATCCATCCACCTGCCTGTTTACTTTCCAGAGTAAGCATGCCAATCCAGGGGGAGCATCGCTCCATACCATGGATGTACATAGAATTGTGAGATACTATACATACCAGATGAAGGATTATAGGAGGTCCTCCCAGTTGTTTGTTTCCTTCGCCCCTGGGAAAGAGGGCTATCCAATGTCCAAATAGTGTTTATCCAAATGGTTAGCCAATTCATTGTTTTTTGTTACAAGAAGTACGGTAAAGAACTTCCTGGTGTGGCTCATGGTATTTCGACCAGGGGCATGGCCACTTCAGTCACCTGCTTCAGAAATGTTTCATCTGTGGAGATCTGCTCAGCTGCCGCTTGGAGCACTGTCCATGCCTTTACGAAACACTACAGTCTGGACATTACCTCTAGCTGCAGGTCCAATTTTGGCCTCACTGTTCTACAAGGCCTTTTCTCTTAGGTCAGTACAGCCAGCCACCCAATTTGTCTGACAGTTTTTGCCAAAACTGCTTGGGACTCAACCTACCGGTGTGGCCTGCTGCAAGAGATACCCTCGAAGTAAGATAGTACTGTTACGTAAGGACTTAACGTAACAGTAGATCTTCGAGAGGATCTCTTGCAGCAGGCTATGCTGTCCCACCCTCCTTACTCCTCTCTTTCTCTCTTTGTTTGTCTGGCTTTCCCTTCCTTAGGAGGGGAGCCTTCAGTTTCCTTTTCTTTCTTTCAGTTCCTCGGCTTCCTCCTCGGTTCCCCTTGCAGGTTCCGCTTTTGGTCTCCTGCGGGAGAACTGAGGAAGCTGTGGTGGGGAAGGTTAGGGAGAAAAAGATAGCATTTAGGAAGTATAAGGAAACACAGAAGGAGCAGGACAGAGAACTGTACCAGATAAGGCAGAAGGAAGCAGGGAGGGAAGTCAGAATAGCAAAGGCTCAAACTGAGGAAAAGATAGCCAACTCAGTTAAGAAGGGGGATAAAACCTTTTATAGGTACATCAGGGAGTGTAGAAAGACAAAGGGAGGGAGGGACAGTGAGGCTGAATAGACTGGACAGTGGGTGGGTGGGCAGAGAGGGACAGTGAAAAAGCAGGGATACTAAACGAATACTTCTGCTCAGTATTCACAAAAGAGGAGGAGAGGGAGGTGACTAATCCAATTAACAGAAGTACTCTGGATAAGGGGTCGATCCCAGTCCTTTCACAGAAGAAAGTGTTCCGAAAGAACTCCTAAAACTGAAGGTGTTCAAAGCAATGGGGCCTGACGGAATTCACCCCAGACTTCTTAAAAAATTAAGGGGAGAACTAGTGACACCACTGACTAACCTTTTTAACAAATCATGGGAGGATGGTGTGGTACCTGAAGACTGGAGGAAGGCAGATGTGATTCCCCTTCACAAAAGTGGGAGCAAGACAGAGACAGGAAACTACAGACCAGTCAGTTTTACCTCTGTGGTAGGGAAAATGATGGAATCACTTCTGAAGTAAAGAATTATTGAGTACCTAGAGGCCAGTGGGCCACAAGACCCAAGGCAGCATGGGTTCACAGCAGGAAGGTCATATCAGACAAATCTCATTGATTTATTTGACTGGGTGACCAAAGTAGTAGTCAGGGAGGGGCTGTTGACTTTAGCAAGACATTTGACACAGTCCCACGCAAAAGATTAATAATCAAATTAACCAGCCTGGGAGTGGGTCCCAGGGTGGTAACCTGGGTAAAACATTGGCTGGACAATGTTACACAGAAGGTAATTGTAAATGGAGTCCACTCTGAAGAAAGAGGGGTTACTAGTGGGGTACCGCAGGGTTCAGTACTGGGTCCAGTCCTTTTCAGTGTCTTTATAAGTGACATTGCAGAGGGACTGAAAGGAAAAGTATGCCTCTTTGCAGATTACACAAAGATCTGCAACAGGGTTGAAACACAAGAAGGCATGGAAAGGATGAGAAGGGACTTGGCAAGGTTGGAGGAATGGTCAGAAATATGGCAGCTTGGATTCAGTGCAAAGAAGTGCAAAATAATGCACCTGGGAAACAAAAATCCAGGGGAAGATTACACAATGGGGGGGAGGTAGTAACAATAACAAAAATGGAAAGGGACCTGAGGGTAATTGTATCTGATGACTTTAAGGTTAGCAAGTAATGTGAGAAGGCAGTAGGGAGGGCTGGGGTGATACTGGGATGTATAGGGAGAGGCATCACCAGCAGAAAACAGGAAGTTGTTATCTCTCTGTACAGACGGTTGGTGAGACCCCATCTGGAGTACTGCGTCTAGTTCTGCAGACCCCATCTCTGCAAGGACATAGACAGGATGGAGGCAGTCCAGAGGAGGGCAACTAAAATGGTGCAAGGTCTGCAAGAGAAGTCATAGAGGAGAGACTAAAGGAGCTTAATATGTATACCCTTGAGGAAAGGTGGGAGAGGGGAGCAGTAGAAACTTTTAAGTACCTCAGTGGAATCAACAAAGTCCAAGAGGGTAGCATCTTTCAGAAAAAGAGATGTGCATGAACGAGGGGACACAATCCGAAGATGGGGGGGGGGGGCTCAGGGGCAATGTGAGGAAGTATTTTTCACAGATAGGGTGGTGGATGCATGGAAACACCTTCCTGAGGAGGTTGTAGAGTCTAAAATTGTGGGAGAATTCAAGAAAGCATGGGACAGACATAAGGCAATTCTTGGGGGGTAGGAAGAAATAGGCTGTTTGTTAACTAGGATCTGCAGCTTATCCTGTGGGTACAGAAATGGGCAGACTAGGTGGGCCAAGCAGTCCTTCTCTGCCGTCAAAGTCTGTGTTTCTATGAGTGCTTCCCACTCCTATAGGGTTGGCTGACATCAGTGGGTGACATTGGTGGGGGGCGGCCCCCTCTGGTAGACTGCTAGCTAGAAAGTTTCTATGTGCTCCTAGTGCCTGGTGGCTAAGTCCTACCAGTGTGGCCTGCTGCAAGAGATCCTCTCAAAGATCTACTGTTACAGTAAGTTCTTACATAACTATACATCTTACTTTGAGGAAGGCTCTTGCAGCAGGCCACACCGGTAGGACTAAGCCACCAGGCAATAGGACCACACAGAAAACTTCTAGCTAGTAGTCTACCATGGGAACTGCCCCCACCCTCAGTCAACTGATGTCAGCATAGGCTACAGTATATATATATATATATATATATTTTTTTTTTTCATTTTTGTTGACCGGGTAAGTGCACTAGACAAATTCTGCCTATTTTCAGTAGGGTGGTCCCCCACACCACCTCAGTTCTTTTCCTGCCATTGATCCACACATGTTGGACCTTAGCAGACACCGGAGCTACAGTCCACTGCCATTTCCCACACTTACTGCACTTTATTTTACTTTCTTTTGAGTGTAAAACATCAAATTTTCAGTGTTTTTTTTTTTTTTTTTTTATGAGTTTATGTCTTCTCCACCAGCCTCGTCTTCCGACCATTCCACGAAGTCTGCCTGTGACAAACAGATTTCTGAAAAGGATGGCCACTCTGCATGTGTGATCTGCCTAGGCCCCAGCCATGACACCAAAGCCTGCCAGTTCTGCCAGAAATTTAACCAGGCCACTTGGAGAAGTTGTTTAAAAAACTCTGGGGAGCCACCTTTTAAAGCAGAAATTGGTTGCCATGGAAAAGGAGCTGCAGGCCAGGAGCTCTTCGGCCTCGCCGGCCCAGTCCTCCAGGGCCTCTTCTATTCATAAAGAGAAATCCGGGAAGCACAAGTACTGGGACAAACAGCGGGAGCAGACCCTGTCAGCTTCTCAGTCGCATTCTCCCCACAAATCATCGACTGCGATGGGGCCATCCTCCTGCGGGGGGGTCGATTCCTCCAGCCCCGCCAGCCATCTCTTCCTCCGGGCTCCCGGTGGCTCCACCGCCCACCCTCATCTCAATTTCATGTGGCAGCTCTTCAGGGCAGGGGACTTCATCTCCAGCCCCTGACGCTCAGGCCATTATCCTCCACGTGTATTCAACCACGTGACTCGGCCAGTCTTGGTACTTCCGGTGGCAGCTCTATCATCGTTGCCCCACTGGCCCTGTTGCTGCTGTCATCAGCTCCCATCTCAGGGCCAGCACCAGTCCGGCTAGGCATGCCCACAACAGGCCACTGCTGTCTCCTCATCACCAGCGTCACCTCTGCCTCCTTCCTGAGGGTCTCCTTCCCCTCAAGTGCTGGTTTCTCTTGTCGATGCCTGCGGACCCTTCATCGGGCTGTGTTAGGCCAACACCTGCTGGCTACCACCAGTACTGCCACTGCCCCAGCCTTTGGGTCTGACACCATCATCACTGCTGCCGCAGCCTACACCACAGATGACACCTGTTGGCCCATCGCTGGATCGCTATCCCAGCACCAGAAGGACCAACACCCGGGAATCCTTTGCTGGCTCCTCAGCTGACATTTTCTAACCTGCCTTCTCTTCCATTCCTGCCAGTGTACAACATAGCACCCCAGGTAGATTACAACACCCTTTTTTCAGCATGGTGGTCTTTCATACAAAGGCAGACCCCCGCTCCTCAGGGCCCTCCTCTAGCATTCCCCCATCACCCTCTGCAGAACCCTCAGCCCAGGAATTTGGACCAGGCTGGTCCCAGTGAAACCCATATGTTGGAGTCTCTTGGGGCATGACCTGACATCAGTTCAGGCTCCAGAAGTGATGATTGCTGGCCTCTGATGCCAGTCCCGGACAGCGACACTACTGAGGATGACTCAGAATTCTTGGGGTCTTCCTCCTCTCTGGGAGAGTCTTCAGAGAGGGAGGATCAGGCTAAGGAGGTACCCAAGTTTCCCCCAATTACCCATCCTTCATTGATGTTATGCACCACATCCAGTCTATTATGGGTTGGGAGACTGAGGAACAGGACCTGGAGAAACGCCGCTTGGTTATTTACCTCCAGCAATGGGATGCCCTCCCTGTGGAGTTGCCCCCTATGATTGATTCCTACGAGGATGTCACCAAGGATGTCTGGGCTGACCCCTCTACTACCCCATCTCTGCCTAAGAAGGCAGATCACCTCTACCATGCTCCTGTAGGAAAGCCTTTTCTGGGCAGCCACCCTAAGGTGGATTCTCTGGTGATAAATGCTCCACACGATCGTACTAAGAAGCCCAAGCACCTCAGTACACTCCCCCTGGACCAGAAATCCAGGCAGCTGGATCACCTGGGCAGGCGTGTTTTTGCCTGTACTACTTTGGCTATTAGGGCCATCAACTGTTTAGCCCAAATGGTCCAGTATCAGACTAGCCTCTGGGACTAAGCCAGGGACTTAGTCCAGACGTTGCCTGAAGATGCCACTAAGACGCAGCTCGCCCAGCTTCTGAAGTCGGGCTCTGACATTGGCAATCTTGTCCTCCGGGTGGCTTATGACACCTCCAGACATGGGGCAGCTGCTGGGATCAGTCTCCAGTGCCATTCTTGGCTCCAGGTGTCCAGTTTTGCCCTGGACATACACTCTAGTATTTTGGATTTCCCCTTCCGCAGGGTGGTCCTTTTCGGGGGTGATGTTCAGGACATCATTTCTACCTTGCAGGAGTCTGGGCAGGCCCTCAAATCGGTCCATTCGCTCTATCACACCCAACCTAGACCAGGCCAACATCATTCCTTTTGTCAGCCCTCCTGCAAGCAAACTCGGGGCCAGACGGCCAATGGTAAGCAGAAGCGAAAGGCCACAGCAGCCCCTGCCACTGCCACGCTCCGAGCCACCACAGCTCCCATGTCCCCTCTGCCCACTCCCGTTTCCACCTCCAGACTCTTTACCCAACCCCTCTCCTCCAACCGAGGATCCAAGGGAAGAGGTTGGGTGTCGATTCTCCCTACACCTGGATGGGTGGAGGGAAGTGACCACAGACAGTTGGGTGCTCCAGATCACCATAACTCATGGTCACACTCTGGAATTCCTAGAGTGGCCACCAAAAATCCTCTAGTCCACTTTTCTGACCCTCCAGCACACCTTTCTCTGGTCTAGGAGGAAATTCAGTCTCCTCTTCAAAAAAGAGCCATAGAGCCATCCTGCAGGCTCAAAGGGAGAAGGGGGTTTTACTCCCACTTCTTCCTCATCCTCATAAAGACCGGGGATCTTTGGCCCATCCTGGACCTGAGTCACCTGAATTTGTACATTAAGTACAAGTGCTTCAGTATGGTCACCCTTGAGGAACTGTTACCCCTGTTACACCTGGGGACTTGCTCAGTTCTCTAGATATGTAGGATGCCTACCTGCACATCTGAGTCTTTCCTGCCCGTCTCTTCCTCTGCTTCTGCTTTCAGGGGGCCCATTATCAGTTCCAGGCCTTCCCTTTTGGCCTATCCTCAGCCCCCCAGGTATTTATCAAATGCCTGGCAGCGGTGGCTGCTGCATTGAGGAGGCAGGGCTCCTAAGTGTTCCCTTACCTGGACAACTGGCTGCTTGCAGCCCCCTCCAGGGAACATTTGGTTCAGATCCTGGAATCAGCCTTTAGTATTTTCCAGGCCTTAGGGATCACTATAAATCTACTGAAGTCCTGCCTCTCTCCTTGCCAGCACCTCCAGTAGGGTTGGTCCTGGACACCAGTCAGGGCAGGACCTTTCTGCCAGAGGACAGAGCAGAGAAACTGAGGTAGCAGTAGTAAAACATCTTTATTTATACAGGCATTAATTTGACAAAGCATATTCACCATTAGGACCAAAAAGCCCTGTTTTCAAGGTGGTCCTGTGGATGTTATTTCATAAAAATACATGTATTAAAAAGCAAACCCATAATGGCACCGGCCATCTGGATTCCTCCAGTCAGCAGGTCCCAGCCGGGGTCTTCCTACGCCTTCTGAGCCACATGGTGGCAGGAATTACACAGTTCCCTTGGCCCAGCTGCCTATGTAGGTTCCTCAGTAGACCTTGAGGGTCCAGTGGGATCAGTGTTCCGATGACCTGGACCAATTGGTCATGGTGTCCAACCTGGTCAGAAGGACTCTGTTATGGTGGCTAGACCCAGCCAACTGCATTCAGGGAGTCTCCTTTCAGCTCCTGACCCCGTGACAAATGCATCCAGCCAGGGCTGGGGCACTCATCTGGCCAAGCATCAGATCCAGGGTACTTGGTCATAAGTGAAACAGAGTCTCCACATCAACGTCCTGGAGATGTGGGTGGTCCTTTATGTCCTGCAAGCGTTTCAGACTCATCTCCTTCCCGGTCCGCTGGTGGTGCAGATGGACAACATGTGTGTGGTATACTACCTCAACAAGAAGGGGGGACCCATTCTTACCCCCTCTGTCAGGAGGCAATGTGACTCTGGTTCTGGGCCATCGAGCACAGTCTGGAACTCTCGGCTGTGCACATTCCAGGCATCCAAAATGTCTTGGCCGACAGTCTCAGCTGCTTCAGGTTGCGGGCTCATGAGTGAGAGCTTCTAACCACAGTGGTCGAAGATCTCTTCAAGAGGTGGGGCCATCCAGAGTTGGACATCTTTGCATCCCCACTCAATGCAAAATTGCCATTTTTTTGCTTGCTCGATCCTGGACCTGGAGTTTTCTGGTGAGACACATTGTCCTTCTCTTGGAAGGAGAGGTTTCTGTATGCCTTCCCTCCCTTTCCACTCTTGCAGAAGGTTCTGCTTAAGCTCCAGATTCAGTTTCCCCTGCTACAACAGCTAGCCATGGAACCTCCGGTGCCCTTGCCCCATGCACAGGCTTGCTTTTCAGGATCAGGGCACCCTGGTCCATCCAGACATCAAGTCCTTTCATTGCCATGCATGGCTCCTGTGGACCTAGCTATTGCCCACTTTGAGGTATCCTCTAGGGTCCCTGACATCCTGGTGGCAGCCAGGAAACCCTCCATCAGTGCCACTTATGCTATGAAATGGAAGCACTTCTCCATTTGGGCTGCTGCTCGCCATTTGGATCCATTCACCTGTCAGGTGTTGGAGTACCTCCTTTCCTTTTTGGATTCAGACCTGGGGTAATCCTACCTTAAGGTGCATCTTTCCAGCATCTCTGCATACCATGCACCCATTAAGGGTAAAGCTGTCACCCAGCTTGAAGTGTCCCACAAATTCCTGCAGGGCATTTTGCATTTGAAACCTCTCATTCAGGACCCATTCCCTCCATGGGACCTTAACTTTATTTTGGAGAAACTCACTTTACCTCCCTTTGAACCAACCATGAGTTGTGAGCTGTGCTTTCCGTCATGGAAAGCACTCTTTTTAGTTGCTGTTACCTCTCCTCGAAGGATTTCCAAGCTACAGGCTCTAATGTGTAAGGAGCCTTATTTGGTTTGTCACAAAGACAGGGTGTCTTTACATACTAATATTATGTTTCTACCTGTTTACTTTAAATCAATCCATCCACCCTCCAGTTTATTTTCCTGAGTATTCCAATCAGGGGGAGGCGTTGTTCCATACTTTGGATGTTAACAGACTATTGCAGTATTACACAAACCGCACCAAAGGAAAACTGACCAGTTGTCTGTTTCATTCACCCCCAAGGGAGAGGGTGCTCCTGTTTTCAGCGTCTGTCTAAGTGGTTAGATAATTGCATTGTTTATTGCTACCACAAGTACAACAAACCCCTTCCAGGGGTGTCAAGGGCCATTTCAGCAGGGGTATGATTGCCTCCACAGCTTGCTTCAGAAATGTGTCTACTGCTGACATTTGTGCAGATACCATCTGGAGTTCTGTCCACACTTTCACCAAGTATTAGTCTGGGCATTGCCTCTAGGCGTACAGCCAGGTTCGGCATGGCAGTTTTTCAGGGCCTTCTGTCATGAGCTCTTGACTGCTGACTTGTCCTTCTCCTCCTGGTGATGATATCCTGGTGATAACCAGTACTGTTTGGGACTGCTACAAGACCCTTCCTCGAACTAAGATAGTACAGTTACGTAAGAACTTACCATAACAATAGATCTTCAGGAGAGGCTCTTGCAGCAGGCCCTGCTTTCCCTCCCTCCTTCACCCTGCTGTTCCTTCTTTGTGGACCTTCTTCTGCATGTCTTTTGGCTCTCAGGGAACCTTCTCGGTTCTCCTTCAGCTGCCCGTATGGGGTCTTCCGCAGGAGAACTGAGGTGGTGTGGGGGACTGCCCTCCTACATAAGCTATGTTGACATCAGTTGACTGACATCGGCAGGGGTGGTCCCCCGTGGTAGACTAGCTGGAAGTTTCCATGTGGTTCTAGCACCTGGTGGGTTAGTCCTACTAATATGGCCTGCTGCAAGAGCTTCTCTCGAAGATCTGCTGTTACGGTAAGTTCTTACGTAACTGTTCTTTCCTTGGAGACCTTAATCTGGATTGGCTTTCATCAAACTCTAAGAACCTCAATTTGTTCTGTGATGAATTTGGACTGCATCAAGTGGTTAGTGAACCCACTAGACTCAATCTTTTTTTTTTTTTTTACTTTCTATTTCTACGCCTCTACTGTCTCCTAACCTCCACTCCTTCAGGCCACTAAGGTGCTCTGCTTCCCGACCCTACCGACTACCCCGGAGTCTGCTCCTAGAGTGCCACACACTCGAATCCTTGGGGTCCCTTGATGACCCGGATTACCCCACGGGCGGGGTGAGGAGGGAACCCTCCTAACCCTCTTCTATCCCCGAGTGATCGAGCTGTGCACAGCAAAGTCTGCCCCTTATCAGTCGGCGGGTGGCAAAGCAGGCAACGGTGGTCGTCATCTAGGAGGCTTGGGAGATGTTTTTCCTCCTTTCCTCTCTAGAGAGCCCGACGTGCAATGACGTCAATGCACTAACGTGCAGACGTCTGCCGGCTCTCCCCCTCATGTCAATGTCCGCACCTGCCGAACTCTCAGCCTCCGCTGGGTGTCACTGCAGTGCGGCGCACATCCCTAACCCACCCCGAAGGAAGGGGAGCTGTCGTGGGACGCTCAGTCCTTCCTTCCCCCTGCCAGCCCCCGGCGACCTAAGTCCAGCGCCTCAACCCTCAGCGCCACTGGGCCGGCTTCCAGACTCAATCTTAAAAATCCATCCAACTCCTTGTTACTAGATATAGTACTTTCTAACAGACCACAAAAAATGTTAACTTCCACTGTATTTGATAATGACTGCGCAGCAGTGACCACAGTGCAGAGGCTTGTATCAGAGGCTCAAGGAAAATTTTTGTGAAACCTACCTTCCATTTTAAAAGCACACTCTCCCACTTCTGTGAGTCTAGTTACCGCCATGATTTGGCTAATATTAATTGGCAGGAACTCTATCTAGATCCCTCTGTGCATACAGCTGCAGGATTCTTTAATCAAGGACTTTCCTTTGTTATTACTCAACATGTACCATTAAGGGCTGGCCTGGTGGCGCTGAGGGTTGAGGCGCTGGATACCACACCTCGTGCCATGCTGGCAGCCCGGGTTCGGGAACGAGCCCGGGCTGCCAGGGGTCATCGGGGGAGAGAGAGGATTGAGCGTCTGTAGGACTGCTCTCCTCTCTCGAGGAGGGATCCAGGGACAGCCCAGCAATGCAGTGACCCCCGGCAGAAGTCAGAGGCCCTGATACACTCTAGAGCTAAACTAGTGGGGATGCAGAGTTGCAGCGGACGTCGCTAGACGTCATTGCACGTCCAGGCTCTGAAGCGGAGGAGGTAGGGTGTAACCAAGAAAATCCCCACCGGTGGGGATAGGCAAAGGCACCACCAGCCCTCAGAAGCCACACTCCAAGGCCGGGCACCTCTCATCGCATCCTCCCCCCGACCGCCTGGCAAATTAGATTGTAGATAGAGCGCCCTGGGAGGACAGGGTGGCCCTACCTCTGAGGGTGCAGAGCTGGAGGATCTGCCAGGTTCATTCGGGGGAGAGGGGCAGTGTGCTTCAGGCAGGAGGTAGAGCTCTTAGTGTGGGTGGATGCTGTGCCATTAGTGAAATGGAGAATTAAGAGAAAAATCTCTTTGGTTTAGTCAGTATCTTAAGTAGTGTTGTTCAGATAGTATCCTACAAATTCCGATACCATCATTTGGACAGATGTCAGATAGCTTCAGATGGCGTAGACATCTGACCAAGGATCCGATCTCCTAGGATCCACTGCAAGTATCTGAGGTATCCAATGGCTCTGACCAGAGATCCAATGGATCCAACCATTGGATCCAGTTATTCAAGGTGGGATCCGATGGATCTGACCATCAGATCCAACTATCTGAGGTGGGATCCAATGGGTCCAACCACCGGATCCAACTAGGCGAGGTTGGATCTGATGGATCCGACCACTGGATCCATTCGCTGGATCCTAGGTCAGATACCAGCACTATCCAATGGAGGATAGTCAGGTATACAAAAGCACTAACCGAGCAACACTTATTCTTAAGCATGCACTGAAGGACAGGGACAACCAGTGAACTTCCTCATGACTGGACACTGCTCAGACAGAAAAGGAACCTTTGCACTAAATTAATCCACACAGCCAAATGTACTATTTGAATCTATTGGAAGCTAACGAAAGTGATCTTAAATTCTGGTGAACAAAATACATCACTAGGAGTGGCACCCCCTTTGTTGCCTTGTCAGATTGTGGCTGACAGTAAAATTATTTCTGATAAAGCAGCTCATTGTGGAAGAGCTTAACTTCCACTTCGCGTCTGCTGGACTGGCTTTTGATCACTCACCTGCTGCACTCCCACTCCCAGCTTTGAAAGCAACCACCATCTGCTAGCAGCACACATTCCGCTTTCTGTTTCCAGTCTGTCACCTTCAAACAGGTGGAAGATCTGCTCTTAACCCTTGATGTAAAAAAAAAAAAGCGCTCAGTGGTAGACAACTTGGAGCCATATTTCCTTAGAGCCTGGGCCCCTGTGCTATCGACACCTATAATTCACCTCTTTAGTCTTTCCCTATCCAGTAATTAAATTCCTGTGCTTTGGAAAATGGTTCCCATTTCACCACGTATCAAAGCTGGAGATAAATCTGTTGCAAGCTACTGCAGGCCTATATCCATACTACCTGTCCTGGCAAAAGTCCTGGAAAATAACATTAGTTAATGACCAAGTTTGGGAGTACCTTACCAGCAATAATTTAATTACCCCATCTCAGTCTGACTTTCGGGCCTTGCACAGTACCACTACTTCTCTTATTAAAGTGACAATGTCTAGTTCAACATCCCTGACCAAAAACTTGTAACGGCAGAGTTCTTTCTCAACCTTAGCAAGGCCTTTGATATGATTGACCTTCATACCCTGCTGCATAAATTGTCCTCAGTCGGTACTGGCCGTTGTGCCCTGCCCTAGTTTAAAAACTACTTGACGGGTAGGAAACAGCAACTTAAATAAGGACAACTTTCCTCTTGTTCCAAGATCTCAGAAGGGGTCCATCTTCCTGGACTAAGTCTCCATCATTCATTCACACTAGTGGGATAGTGCCGGAGGTGCTAGGACCAAGCAGGAGCCTAAAATTTTCAGAAGGATCAGAGCCGAGACAGGACCGTGCATGCGCGGCACCACGAGACTAGCTCGCGCCTGTGTAGCCTATCTCAGTGTCAACCCTCCTACCGCCTTGGTTCCTTTTCTCCTGCCGTCAAGTGTGCTTGGATGGCGATGTTGCTCGTCTGCAGGGGTCCAAGTTTTCGTCTATACGACAGCAGCTTTTAGCATTTAATTTAATATTTTAAGTAGTCATTTCTTATTTTACGAACAAGAAAAGAAGATTAAGAAGAAATTCTTTCCTGCCATCAACGGAGTCGTCCTTAGGCGGTAGAGGTGGTAGGAGGACTTCATTTGAAAGTTTTTATGGCACAGGAGCTGTGTCGGTCCTACACCCTAAATTAACGGGGGGGTCTGACTACAGACAGTCCTATGCTCGGGGGAGGATAGTCCACCAAAGCACAAATCTAGCAGTTCTGGGGATCCAGCTCTGCTTAACCTCGAGCTCTTCTTCCTCATGGGGGGGGGGGGAGAAGAATCAGTGCCGCTCGAGGTTGCCGGTTGGTACATCTGCACGAGGACTGTTCGTCAGTAGGGGCGATGGGCCTGAACCAACTTTGGTGGGTTCCCCTTGGCCCTGCTCCTAACAGCTGCATTCTCGACTCTGAACTCCATCTCTGTCCTCGTTGGAGCTCTGGTGGGCAGTTTCACCTCTAGGCCACTCCTGTGGAGTAGGGGGTTTGACTTTTCCAGTTTTCGTGGCTCTGTTCCTGATTTCGGGGCCCCGGGCCTCGGAGCCATTGGACCGGAGCTGGGTCGATTGGATCATGATAGGCGAGGTGCTCTCTTGGTGCCTTTTCCATCATGTCAACCCCTGGTGCCTACCCCCCCTCTCCCTTTTCCATGTAGGGGCCTGCACGGGCACCACCTTTTTCCTTCTCCCCTTCTTCTCAGGATTTCCATTGGCATTTTCCTTTGGTGCCGTGGTTTGGTGCCGTGGCTTGGTGCCTTGGTCAGTGCCATGCCTTGGAGACATGGCTCGGTGCCTTGGTCAGCGCCGAGCTTGCGCCGTAGGTCCATGCCATTGTCGGCGCCGTGGGTCGACGCCATCACTCTGTACAGCACTGTGGGTGCTGTTGTTGCTGCCATTGGTTGTCAGCACCGCCAGTGGTGCCTCGGATGTCTAGGTGGCATCAAGTGCCCGCGGGTGGCACTGTGCACCTGCTGACAGCACCAAGCACCCGTGGGCAGCGCTGTACACTTGCAGGTGCCACGGCAGGCACCCAGAGGTGCCATGGGTGCTATGGGTGGCACTGGTGCCCTAGGGTGCCATGAGTGCCACTGGTGCCCTCAGGTGCCATTCTTGCCATGAGTGTCATGGGTACCATGGGTATCGGGGGTGCCCTCGGGTGCCATTGCTGCATGGGTGCCAGGGTGCCTGCGGGTACTGCCGAGGGTGCCCTCGGGTATCACCCAGGTTGGCATGGACACTGCTTGGTGCCCTTCTGTGCCACAAGTGATGCTGGTGCCGGAGGGGTGCTAGTGGGTGCTGCCTTGCAGAATTAGTGGCACATTTTTCCTTTTCGGACTTCTTCTCCACAGAACTTGTGGTGGGACGTTTTCCGCAGAATGAAGTCCTGTTCTGCGGATTATTTTCTGCACATCTTAGTGAGTGGCAGTCCATGTGGGATCTTGTGTCATGCAGCGGTTTTCTGCTGATGGAACTCTGCTGTACTGTTCTGCCTGTGGAATCTTTCTTTCTGCTCAGCACTTTCTCATCTCCCTACGTGGTATCAAGCTCCTCGACATCCTTTCTGATGGCAGAGTCTCTAGTGGCTCTGACCTAGACCTCCCTTAGGGGTCCTTCTGGGGTAGAAGTGCATCTAGATGAGTTTTTCCCCATCCTTCTGGTCAGTAATACAGCGGATGACTCATTTTATATACTGAAGAACACGCCCTCTCTATCATCAGAGTCCGTGATGGAAGATCTTTTTAGTAGTTCCTCAGTAATAGGGTCCACTATAGTATTTCAGACTACATCCATGGACCATACACTTTTCGTCTAGACTTTTTTAGTCGTCAAGACAATTGCACTCTGTGGAACATTCTACTGTAATTTAATGGTCGGGAGCCACTCAGGCTCTTCCACTCCTTTGATAGGGGTATATAGCCCCCTTGTGATATTGCCCCTTCGGTGGCTTCTTCGGCACAGGTGGTTAACATCTCTCCAGCTGTGATTATTAGTCTGGTCATGATTTCAGTATGGACGCTCAGGCTCCTTCTGCACTCAGATGGAGAACATCTTCGTCATTTTGTATCAAGACAATCCTTGCGAAATAGCAGCCTGAAAGCCTTGTTAGGCTCGGATTAAAAATAAAAATTTTTTTATCACTGCACAGGGCCTAGCCGAAATTACCCGATACCCCCCTTTTTTGGATCTGGTCAGGTTCCGCCTCAGCTCCTGAGGTGCCCATCTCCAAAGTACGGTAAAGAGTACCTGACTTCCTCTTTCCCTAGGGGGAGTCCAATCCAGCGGTGGTATGGGTCATCTCTTTCTCCAAGAGAGATTTCTCTTATTCAGAGACATTTCCTAGACCTAGGCAACTGCCCAGTCTGTTAATTCCCCTATCTTTTTATCAGATTTTCTTCTCTTGAGCAGAGCCTCGTAGCAACAGAAGCAACTCTCCACCAAGTCGGAACTCAGGTTCCTACATCCTTGCTTGCTTTAACTTAACAGGCGTTATACTCCTTCTTGACCGAAAGTCAAGTACGTCTTTTTTCGGAGGTAGTTTCTCAAGTATTCACACCTTCGGTTTCTGCACACTGGTTTCATGCCAGTTGCTCACTAAGCTAGCCTCTCCAAGTGCGTGACAGAGTTGTGATATTTGTTTTTCAGCAAACAAACTAGAATCCTTTCCTGCTCCCTTCAGGGAAGCCAAAGTGAGTAGTGCCTCACCGCATTGAGTCACTGCCACTTTCAGTCACTTTCAACAAATGGGTTATCCCTAACTTGGTCCTGCTGTGCCCCTCCTCGATGCACATCTGCTTCTATTTGCCTTAGAAATCCAGCACCTGTTTTTTTCTGTCAGAATGTTGTTGTTTTTTTCTGCAGTGGGCGTGTCCTTCTGTACATTTTTCCTTTTTTCCCTGAGTTCAGAGACTGTTACTACAGTTGTACACAAAGGGGCAGGATGATTCCTTTTGGAAAATGCAGTGGGTAGGATCTGGTTCTACTAGATCACCACAAGAGGCTTCTAAGTCGTGCTTGGCCTTCCATCAGAAGGGTTCCAGTGACTAAGTGCAGACCATTCTCCTTGATGGGCTAACCCCACCTGGACCTCCTTTGCTCACCAAGTAAGGGGTTCAAGTGCTCCTGGACCTGTTGTTCACAGGTCAGCTATATTCGATAGTGGAGGTTTCCATATGCACTTTCCGGTCTAGCCTGAACCAGTAGACTTTACCTCCGACTCTTTCAGTTCCTGAGATCCCTTTACGTTACATTAGCACATGTCTTTGACACTATTAATTTTGGTCCTAGACCAAATTGTGAAGCCAGGTTCTTACCACTCTCCTACAATGGTTGCGGCTTCCTGTCAGACTTTTATTTTGTGCCTATTGCAGTCATCTGCAAAGTGGTGAGTTACAACTCGAGTTCTTATCTTGTAAGCACTATGTTCTAGATGCTCTTTACAAGACAGCTCTTTTTATGAGCAGGACAGTCCTTGGCCGTCCTTTCTGAGTGAACCCTATCTCCCAACACCCTACTCAGGGTTGTTGGTTTTAGCTCGGTACTCTCCCACTAGTGTGAATGAGTGATGAAGACTTAGTCCAGGAAGATATGGAGTGCGTGCCCCGTAATTGTTGATCTTCTTGGACGGTCTCAACTACTCATTCACAAACTTCTCACCATCCCCTGGGTTCACTCATTTTCTTTCCCGGTCTTCATGGTCCTATGGTTCAGACTGTGAAGACATTGTTCTTTGACCTTTCTTGCAAAGGCCATCTGGGTCCTCTCAGGCCTAGAAACTCAGGATGAGTTATTCTCATTAGTTACGCTGCACCTCCGCGGTCAAAAAGTTACTGAGGCGGTTGGAGGGTCAACGCCGAGATAGCCTACACAGGTGCAAGCTAGTCTTGCAGTGCCGCGCATGCATGGTCCTGTCTCGGCGCCAACCCTTCTGAAAATTTTAGGCTCCCGCTTGGTCCTAGTGCCTCCGGAGCTATTCCACTAGTGTGAATGAGTGATGGAGACTGTCCAAGAAGATCAATAATTACGTTAAGTATGTAATTTCCATTTCTAGGTTCTGTCCTCTGCCCTCTTTTGTTCACTATATGAATGAATGACCTAGGGGATGATATTGGGGATATTAAGATCCACTGCTACAGGAACAATACAGTGCTTTACGCAGCCAGACCCAGTGTGCCAGAGACCCTAAACTACCTCCAAATTGCTTTTGATGCTCTTCAAAGGAAATTCCAAATTACTCCTTAATGCTTCAAAAACAAAATGTATGATTTTTCCCCAGCAGTAAATGGACAGCTAGCTTCCCTCCTCCTGGAACCTGCTAGGTGGTACACTGGTGCTATTAGATCATTTCAGATGCCTAGGAGTATAGCTAGACAGACAGCCTTCCTTCAGTATTAACACTGAAAGCTGCATCCTATGCTGGGCTTCTACTAAAGCAATAAGTTCACTTTCCCTGTGGATGCCCGCACAAACCTAATTAGAGCCACACTCTATACTAATGGTTCTTCAAGCCTCTCTGACATGATGTTCTATAATACATCTCCGACTTGTTCTGCAGAGTCTCTAGTTTCTACGATCTGAGAGCATGTAATTATACTTTATTAGAAATTCACAGATTTGTATCTAAATATGGCAAAGTGGTTTTTAGCTGGCTTGCCCCTACGCATTGGAACAAACTGCATGCATCTTTCAAACTGAATTCATTGGTGAGCCTTCATACTGTCAAACATCTGATTGACACCCTCTGCACTGGTAGTTGTTAGGCCTCTAGGTTCTCCGTTGTTACTCAGTATGATTTGATTGCTACCATTTAAGCTGATTTGTTTTTGTAACAAGTTGATAATTTTTGACTATAGTATGTCCTGTATCTTTCTTATTTTCCTTGCTGCTGTGTATCATGCAAGTAATAATACTCAACAGGGTGGGCGGTATTGGGCAATACCGGACCGCCCAGAGGTGTAATGAGGCCCGACGCCGCAGGCGGAGGGCCTTATAGCCCCTGGAAGGTCCGGTATTGCCCATTCCACCCACCCTGGAGGATATTATTACGCTTAGAAAATGGATATAAGTTAACATTATGAAAATTAAATTCAATTTTATAAAAAAAAAAAAAAAGTTTAATGTAAAGAAAAAAAAAAAAACACTTTTGTTGTTAAATAGTCCCAGTGCTTCAATACTTGGCAGCACGCATGGTTTTATGGGAGTTGTAGTTTTTACTGGGAACAACAGCATGGGTTTAATGCAGTGAGACATGCCCCTCCTCCATCCGTCCGTCGAGTTGTCATTTGTCTAGCTGCAAGTGCTCCGGTATATGGAGAGAATTTTTTTTTTTAATGATCAGAAGGGTGCAGCATGGATAGTCGCCGTGACAGACTCCCGTTACTTAAAGAGTGTGGTGTCGAGTGCTGGCTGTGGGAAGCAAGCGGGCATGGTGTCTGGTAGTGGCTACGGGAAAGTGGGCTTCTAGGCAGTAGTGTGGAAGAAGGATGTTTCGTTACGTGACTGTGGTTTGCGGGTAATTTCTGTTTTGGGGAGCATAGACTGGCTCGTAAGGGAGGGGAAAATAACTGTTTATCATGTGGATGGAAAGGAAACCGAACAAAAAAAATGTTTGCTTTATGTTGTTAGACAGCTCGTAAAGTACTGAGGGCCTGAATGTAGTGATGCTGTATTTTTACACAACAACGAAGCTGTACAACTTCAGAGGAGGCAGGGTACGCACGTTGTGATATTGGACTCCATTTTTTTAAACTTCATTTCCTGATCGATCGGTTAAAATAATTAATGAGGAGATCGCTGCTTTTTCAAATCTGTCAGGCGCTGGAGTGTGTGGTACAGGAACCTTTGGGGTTCTGCATACTATCACCCATTGAGTGATACCTACTGCCGGCTTGGAGTTTCAAATTTAGCAGCTCGCTTTATGGATCATGGCACAAACATGTGCATCTACACATTTTTTTACAATGGTATCACTCCCTAAAATGTTTTAATAAATATAAGACTTTTACTTGATTCTGGCTTACGAATGTTGTATGGGGGGATGTTACAGGCTGTGTGATTTTTAAAAGCAGGGCTCTGTTGTCTTGCTTAGTGGTATGAAAAAAATGGCAGAGATTTGAAATTAGATTGCAGGGGTTTGGCCAATTAGGAAGTGGGGTGGGCACCAGGATGCTGGTGATGGGGCAGGCTAGGCTGGCACTTTTAATAGCTGGGCATCTGTTGTCTGATAGATGCCCAGCTAGAAAAGTGCCTCATCCAATCGGAAGCCTCAAATCATTTTACCCATTTTCTAATATTTCATATCCACTGCTTGTAAATTTTTATATTCTCTTTTGTCTTGCATCTTTTGTAATCACTGTATTTTTTCCATACTGTTACTGCCCTGACCAGGACCTCCTTGCAAATGAGCATCGCTCAATGGAGTTTTTCCTGGTAAAACAAAGTTTGTAGTTGTGTGAGTACCACAACTATTTGAATTTTGATATCAAAACCTATGGACAAAGGCTCCTTGATGGGGATAATATTTCTAATTGCTAAGATAAAGGATAGATGATTTATTGGGGAACAGTTGAGAATTTTTGTTCAATCCAGAAAATATTCCTAGCCACAAATAAGTAGATACAACATTAATTTTTTTGGACTGAGACAAATAATTCTCAGCACATTACAGTGGTTAAAATGTTTATTTATTGAGCTGTATATTAAGCCTTGTTTTATTCCGATTATTTATGCACGTACTAAAAGATTGGTAAAAGAATGACAGTAAAACATGGAAGTTAGATTGGCCATCACTGGTGCGATCCTGGAATTTCAAATCTCAAAAACAGAATTTCATTATTTCAGTTAATGTAAATTAGTGGCCTGTGTCCATCATGGTTGGGCATCCTACCCATTCTTATTTATTTATTATTTATTTATTTACGAGATTTACCAGGAAGGCATACTGAGCAACTTGCTCGATTCCAGATGCGACCTGGCATTCTGCCCATCTGCCTCTAATTGGCTGATAAATATATTGGCGAACAAACTTATGGCTTTATATCACCATTTTGGAAGCTTCTGTTCAATCCAATGATTACTCTTGTGTACAGTTTCAATAGAGCACACAGTGAAATAAGTAGGCACAACAGGGTGTGCATTATAGGATTTTAATGCACTTCCCAGGGTATAGTGTGCATAAGGCCAAAGGTCGAGTTTGCTTATGCCCTGGGAGGTGCATTAAAACTCTATAATACACACTCTGTTGTGGCTTAGTACACTTATAAAATGGATAGAAGTAGGGTTTTTTGGGGGGAGGGAAAGTGAGATTTGGCCCCTGACTGTGCATTTATTGAGATTTAATGCACAGTCAGGTGATCTCTCTCGACCAATGAAATTTCTAGATTTTCTTGCCATTTTATAAATAATTTTAATAAATATTCGCACTTTAAAGACTGAGGTCTTGCAGCCGGCCCATGGTGCTGAGGGTTGAGGTGCTGTGCACCACACCTTGGGCCACGCCAATGGCCCGAGTTTGGGGGCGAGCTGGGGCCAACGGGGTTGGATGGGGGCGGGTTGGGAGAGGATTGTAGCGGCCACTGGGCTGCTATCATTTCCCGGATTGGGGCGGTACAGTTCCTCACTCTCGGCTAACACCCAGCGGAGGCTGGGTGCCAGAGCAGGGTTGAGGACTGATGTAACATAGGAGAGGGTGGTAGGAGCTCTTGGTTTCTGGGAACTCATGCCTCCACATGCATGCAGTTGCCACATTCACTGTTGCTCTGGGAGAGCAGGGAGAAAAATTGGAAATACTACATCTTCCTGTGGTGGTATGTGACAGCTCCCTCTGATCTTCCAAAAATCAGTCTTCACAATTCATCACAGGTGGGTATAAGCCAGAGGTGCTGGACCCCATGGGAGTGTATAGCTTCAAGAGTTTTGAGGGGGGAGCCAACACTGGAGACAGCGCCACCCACGAGGTAAATGCATGACATGGCACTCGTGGAGTGGCCAGTAACTGATGCTGAGTCCCCCTCCTCCTCAGTTCTGTTTTTCCCCACTGTCAAGGCTGCATACTGCTGCTCCATGGGAGTGAATTAGAGCTACACCATAAGAAGATTCTCCGTACTGCACTGCTCACTTGACACTGCTCAGTGTCTGCTTGTGTTGTTCGCTTTTTTATTTTGGTTCTCTAGTGCAGTGCCGAGTCTTTTCTGTCATTTTTGTTTGTTATATTCCATCATTGGTCATGTCCAGTCAGGGGCCTAAAAAATCATTGCATAAGGCAGGCCTTCCCCCTATGCACCAGTGCCCCTGCAGAAACAGTATGGCGTCTGCCACAACCGATGTTTTACCTGCTTGGGTTGGCACCATAATATGGATACATGTGACACGTGCTTCTCTAAGGACTACCACATGCTGGAGATCCGTGCATCACAGTTGGGGATGAACCCCCCAACTTTCAGAGGACGCTATCGCACATGGGACTCCAGGTCCAGGTCCCTGGGCCCTTCCCCTGGAGCCCCTTCCCAGTAGTATACATACAGAGGGAGAGCAGACCTCAGCTGGCCTCAGTCTCGCTGAGACAGAGGCCTACGGTCAGGTAGACAGTTGGCTTCCAACATACCGAATGAACATACATAACATCTGGAATTTGCCAGTAGATAAAGGCCTAGAGGTCTATCAAGTCTGCTCGAATGTGCAGCTAGCACCCCTTATTCTGCAGCTGCCCCTCCCTTCCACCCTTCCCCTTCATTAACCCTCCCCCTTGTCCTGTCCCATCCTCGTTTGAAGCAGTCCACTGTTCTACTGCATACCACTTCAGCAGGTAACGCATTCCACCCAGCCACCACCCTCTCTGTAAAAAAGTGTCTCCTCATCTCCCTCCTGAACCTTCCCCGCTCCAGTCTCATATCATGGCCCTGGCCCTCCCTCCTTACTCTGAACAGCCCTCTGTACCCGTCTTGTTTATTCCTTTCATGTATTTAAAGGTTTCAATCATGTCACCCTGTCTCTCCTCTCCTCCAGTGAGTACATGTTCAACTCCTTCAATCTCCTCTCGTGTGATCCGTCCCCAGCCCCTTGATCATCTTTGTCTCTCGCTGCACCCCTCCAGTAACAATGTCCCTCTTCAGATACGGACACCAGTACTGCATGCAGTACTCAGGTGTGGTCTAACTAATGACCATACAATGGCAGAATCACCTCCTCCTCCTCAGGATATACCCTTGCAATACAACCCAGCATTTTGTTGGCCTTTGCAGCTGCCTTCCTACATTGTGCCGAGTTGTTCATTGACCCTGTAATGAGCACACCCAGATCCTTCTCCTCCTCTGTCTGGGCTAGCTGCGCTCCCCCTAGCTGGTAACTCCTCCTTGGGTCTTTCATCCCAAAATGCAGCACCTTGCGCTTTTTGGCATTAAAGCCCAGTTGCCAGGTGTCTGACCAGGTTTCAAGCTTTGCCAGATCATTCTGCAACCCCTGCCATCCCCCTAGGTCATCCACCACCGCACCTACCTTGGTATCATCAGCAAACAGACTGATCTTGCTCTTGATGTCCCATGATATGTCTGCAATGAATATCCCAAACAACACTGGTCCCAACACTGAGCCCTGTGGAACACGCCGTCACTTCCCTTGGGTGTGAGAGCTCCCCACCCACCACCACCCTCTGTTGCCTTCCCTGCAGCCAGTTTCCTACCCATCTCACCAGCTTTGCACCTGCCCCTGTGCCTACTAACTTCCTTTCCAGCCTTCCATGTGGCACTGAGTCGAATGCCTTACTGAAGTCCAGATACAGGGCATCCACTGCATGGCTCCTGTCCAGTTGCCTAGTTACCCAGTCATAGAACTTGACCAGGTTGGTTTGGCAGGATCTGCCACATATGAAGCCATGCTGTCTGCTGTCCTGTAGTCCTTTGGCCTATAGAAGGGCCACCAGCCTCTCCTTCAGGATAGTCCCCATTAGCTTACCCACGATGGATGTGAGGCTCACTGGTCTGTAGTTTCCCGGTTCATCCTTGGGGCCACTCTTGTGGAGGGGCACCACATGAGCCATCCTCCAGTCCGGAGGTACACACCCCGAATGTAGTGAGGCATTAAATAGGTCTGCCAAAGGTCCTGCAAGGACCTCTTCCAGCTCCTTCAGTACCCTGGGGTGGATGCCATCGGGGCCTGGCGCCTTGTCCACCCTCAGTGCCTTCAAACCCTCTCGAACTCTGCTCTCCATGATTTCCTCATTTGTCACCACTTCCCCCCTGCTTCTGCCATTTCTCCCACCTTGGGTGTCACCCCCCTCTTCTCTTTAGTAAATACTGAGCAGAAGTACTCATTTAGTGCTTCCGCCTTATCGCACCCTGCTTCCACCCCCTTCCTAATTCTTACTATGTGGTCCTTACAGCTCCTTTTCTCCCTGATGTACTTAAAGAAGTCCTTCTCCCCCTTCTTAATGCCTTGTGCCAGCCTGAGTTCCGTAGATGCTTTGGCTTCCCTTACTGCTCTTGTCACCTCCTTCGATTCTGTCAAGTACTCCTCCCTGTCCTCCCCCCTCTCTGTTTTCTTGTACTTCCTAAAGGCAGCTCTTTTCCTCCTTACCTTTTCCATGACCTCCTTGCTCAACCAGATCAGTTTCTTAGCCCTAGCCTTCTTGCTCTGGGCTTTGCAGCAGGTTTTGGTTGCCTCCACTATCCCCAGCTTTATGAGCTCCCACCTCTGGTTAGTGTCCATACTAGATTGAATACATACATAAAATGAGAGCGCAACCAGACCCCAGGCACTGCGAGGTAAACGTAATTCAATGGAGACAAAAAATATTACACAAGAGTGTATCCTTGTGTGCAAATGCTCTGCAATTTATTAAACAGAGTCCCCACAGTAAAAAACAAATAAACGCAGTGCAAATGAACTTCTGCAAGATACAAAACCCCTAGCGCCTCGACTCTCGCGAGTCTTCAAAGGGGGTAATGAGACCTAACATCCAAGCACTATTTAAATGCTGAATAAAGTAATTAATTATACACAAGCCATGTAGCTCAAGGTTTAAAGTGATACACTATATTCAAAGCATTTGAAATAGTAAAATGGACCCGAATCATAACTTTTTAAATTATTAGAAAAAATAAGTTATTGATAAAGCAAAAACCTGATACTGAGCTTCATAAAATGATTAATGTTCTTTTCCAAGCACATTTATAGATTTAAATGAAAATCAGGTTTTGAAGATCTGGGTTCAATTGGTATCCTGTTAAAGAGAGGAGAAAAACAAATTAGTGTTTTAAACACTCAAAGTGTGATACATTTTAAATTAATTAACACTAATTCTAACTCGAGGTTCCACAAATAAATTAATAAATGCAAACACAATCAAAAGAAGTCAAAAAAAGGGTCACAGATATAATACAAGACAGTTAAGACTAACTGAGTCCACAATAAATTTCTTATTCTCTAAGAAATGGTTTGATATCCCATTTTTCATTAAGCCCAATCGGTTTGACAGAATTCATTTTGAAAATCCACATACATTCTCTTTTCAACAACCTGTTTGCTCTGTCACCCCCTAGAGATAAATTAGATATTTGTTCAAGTCCCATGAATTTTAATTCATTGGGTGATGAGTTGTGGTGCAGAGTGAAGTGTACACCAATAGGTGTATCTTGTTAGTTATTAATAATAGATCTCACGTGTTCCTGGATCCTTTGTTTTAGTGGTCTCACAGTTTTACCAATGTACACAAGGTTACACGCACACCATAGGACATATACCACATATGAGGTATCACATGTGATAAGTTCCCTTATGTCCATTTTAACATTTTGTTCTTTTGGATGCAAAAAAATATTTCCAGTGTTACCATATTTACAAATATTGCATCTTTTACATGTAAAAAAAAAAATGTGTCCTTTTAGGGAGCCAGGTAACAACGTCAGGATTTTCAATTTTCTTTTCTCTGCTGTGCACCACTTTGTCTTTGATATTCTTAGCCCTACAAAATGAGACACGTGGTTTGGGGCCCACTGCTTGCCCCACTACGTCATCTCCCATTAAGATCGGCCAGTTATGATGTATGATGTTACCTATCTGTCCTGCCTTATAGTTGTATTCTGTTATAAAACTGCATATGTTATCTGGTTTCCTGATATTCATTCTTTTCTCTAGAACTGTGTTTCTATCCAACATTCTAACTTTATTGTAGGTGTCAAGTAGTAACTGTTTGTCATAACCCCTATTTTCAAACCTAAACATTAGTTCTTTTGATTGAGTTTCAAATCTGTGTCTGAACTGCAGTTTCTTCTTATACACAATAGTTGGCTGTAAGGGACAGATTTCTTTAAATTAGGGGGGTGGGCACTGTTTACATGTAGCAAGGAGTTTGTAGCAGTCTTTTTTTCTAAATGTCTTTGTTTTTATATCATGTATGTTGTTACCTTCCGACATCCCTGAAATATTGAGATCCATAAAATCTAAACTTTCCCAATTGAAAGTATGTGCAAATTTTACATTTAGATCATTTTCATTCAGGTAATGGATGAAGGAACAAACTTCTCTCTCATCTCCTTTCCAAATGCAGATAATGTCATCAATAAAGCGATACCATTTAACAATATTTTTGAAAAAAGGATTTGAGTTTTCATTAAGTACTCTCTTTATTTCCCAGCTACCCAAAAAAAGATTTGCATAGCTGGGCACCATGGAGGCACCCATAGCTGTGCCACATAGTTGTTGAAAGAAAACACCCTCAAACTCAAAATAATTGTGTGTTAAAATAAAGTCCAGGGCACTAAGGATGAAATCTTTAGGTACATCATCACTTGCTTCATATAGACATAGATGTTCTTTTATGGCTTCAATACCATCTTCATGATGTATGCTGGTATAGAAAGACTCAGCATCTATTCCTAACCAGCTACAGTCGTGGCCAAAAATATTGGCGCCCTTGCACTTTTTTCAAATAACTCACAATTTCCTCTAAACATAAGTTGAAATTAACAACAGTATTTGGTCTCCACAATTCTTTATTTCTCTGTTAATATTACATAACCTTTGTTTTTGATTCAGAATTTAATATATCCTTTTAAATCAGAAAATGAAAAGAAATGGCATTGACAAAATTATTGATACCCTAGACTTAATATTTGGTAGCACAGCCTTTGGTCAAAATAACTGCAATCAACTGCTTCCTATAGCCATGGATGAGCTTCCTGTACCTCTCTACTGGCAGTTTGGCCCATCCTTCTTGTGCAAACTGCTCCAGTTCTCCCAGATTTGAAGGGTGCCTTCTCCCAACTGCTGTTTTCAGATCTCTCCACAGGTTTTCAATGGGATTTAGATCTGTACTCATTGCTGGCCACTTCAGAACAGTCCAGCGTCTTGTCTTGAACCATTCCTGGGTGCTTTTTGAAGTGTGTTTGGGGTTATTGTCCTGCTGGAAGACCCATAACCTTCGATGGAGACCCAGCTTTCTGACACTGGGTTCAACATTGCGCTCCAAAATGGCCTAGTAGTCCCCAGATATCATGATGCCATGCACACGTTCAAGGCACCCAGTGCCAGAGGCATCACAGACCCCAAAACATCACTGAACCTCCTCCATGTTTGACTGTAGGGAAGGTGTTCTTTTCTTTGAAGACTTCAGTTTGTTTTCTGTAAACATAGAGATGATGTGCTTTACCAAAAAGCTCTAATTTGGTCTCATCTGTCCACAGGACATTCTCCCAGAAGGATTTTGGCTTGTTCAGGTGTGTTTTGGCAAACTCCAGTTGGACTTTCTTATGTCTCTCTCTCAGCAGTGGGGTTCTCCTGGGCCTCCTACTATATAACCCCCCTTTCATTGAGTTGGCGATGGATGGTTTAAGTTGAAACTGTCGTACCTTGTGTATAAAGGTCAGCTTGAATCTGTTTGGCAGCTGATCAAGGTGCTTTCTCCACCATTCGAACAATCCTGCACTGCAATCTTCGATCAAGTTTTCTCTTGCGGCCACATCCAGAGAGGTTGGCTACAGTGCCATGGGCCTTAAACTTCCTGATAACATTACGTCGCGGTGGAAACAGGAACATCAAGGTCTCTGGAGATTGATTTGTAGCCTTGAGATTGTCCATTTCCGGGTTACACTCTGTGTCTGACCTCCTCAGACAATTTCTGGCTTTCTTTCTTTTCTCCATGCTCATTATGTACACACAATGACACAAAATAGGAGAATGAGTCCTTTTCTATTCAAACTGGTTGAATGAGTGATTTTATATTGCAGACACCTTCAACTCACCACAGGTGAGTTCAATTCAAAGTGAAGGAGAATCACCTGCTTGAAATCTAATTATTTCTAACTACTTCTAAAGGTGCCAATAATTTTGCCCGGGCCATTTAAGGATTTCTGTGTAGAATAAGCTAAGACTTAGTACATTTTTCTGCTTTTTGTGTTTTATTCCACTGCAAACCAAAGAAATACATATGTGGATACCAAAATATTTTTCAATTTCAACAATTTTCTGGAAGGAATGGTGCTGTATTAGAAAAAACTGCAAGGGTGCCAATATTATTGGCCACAACAGCTATATTCACAACTCCATTTAAGTTATTTTAATTTCCTAAGTAGGTCAGAGCTATCCTGTATATATGAAGCAAGGTTTTCAACCAATGGTTGTAGAAAAAAATCTACAAATGTGCCCAAATTCTGAGTCAGAGAGCCAATTCCTGAAACAATGGGACATCCAGGAGGCTTTTCATTGTTTTTATGTACCTTTGGTAGTGCATAAAAACTTGGAAGAACTGGAAATTCTTTCCACAAAAAGTCAAACTCTGCTTCTGATATTTGATTTTCAACTACTTCTTTTCTAAGAAGCAGGTTTATTTTTTTCCTGTATTCAGTTGTTGGATTACAAGTAAGCGATTTATAGTTAATTTGGTTTAATAATAGAAGTTTAACCATTTCTTCATACATTTCCTTATTCATGATAACAACATTTCCACCTTCATTTGCCAGTTTAACCACTATGGTAATGTCATGAATGATCTCTTCTAAAGCCTCTCTTTCTTTTTTAATCAGGTTATACCTTTTAGGTGCAGTGTCATTGTTTAACAAGTTAAAAACTTGTTTTGTTACCACTTTCTCATAAGTACTTATTGTATTATTAAACGATTTAGGGCAAAATTCTGATACAGGATGAAATAAGTTTTTTCTTTTCAATTTAAAGTCTTGTCCTGTATAAAATATTTTGTTACCTCCAGTCCTACAGTCAAAAGTAGTATTGACATTCTGTTCCATTAGTAGTTCCTCTAACGCAATAGTTCTTAGACTTTGTCACAGTGAGCCTCCCCAAATCCATGGAAAAGATGTTGAGCCTCCCCCAAAAACCAAAATAATCTTGGGCCTCCCCTAAGAAAAATAACATACTGTACTTTACGCAGTACACCATGAATAAATTGAAACCCCTTAGGGTACTTGGCTCACATTCAGTTCTTTGTCTTATACCAAGGTGGAACCTTTGAAAAAGAGCTCCTGTGCTCAAAGGTGTTATCTGAATAACAAATAAAATAAACAAATAATATTATTTAGCTTATTATAACCCCCCCAACAGACCAGCCTACTTGCTCAGCTGTTTTAATTCTTGAACCATTGTTACCCCCTTGTTGCAGTATCTTCCTGGGTCAGACTACTTTCTATGTTTCCTCTCTATATGAAATAACCTTCCTACATACTTTGCTTCTCCCCCTCTTTCCCTGCTCCTAAGCAACTTCTCTGGGATTACATTGCTCCTTCCTGCTATTGCTCTTAGCACTTCTATGCTCAACCCTTGTATCTGGGCTGTTCTGCCATCAATCTACAAATTGATCAATTACCACCCCTCATTATTTGTTTATTGTTCATATTTGTTTGCACTATTCATTGTGTATTTCTTGATTGTTTTGCAGTTACATTTTGAAATGTATTCACTCCCCACCCTTCCCTGGGTACACCTGAAATGAGCCTTGGCTCATTCACCTTCCCATATCACCTATTAGTAAATAAATACATAAAATCCACCTACTACTATTCTCTTTCAGTTTGCTTCCTTTCTTCACACAAAATATATTAAACTCAAAATTTAAATACAGTACTTTTTTAGATTTGCTTGAGCCTCCCCTGGAACAGGTTGGGGCCTCCCAAGGGAGGCTGGCCTCACCATTTGAGAACCCCTGCTCTAACGTGTCCAAATCTTGTTCAAAAACCATTGCTTTACCAGTGGGACGTGAACATGCAGATACTCCGTGCTCAGTTATATTTCCGGCCGTGGTATCTACAAAAGGCTCAAGTGACTCTTGTTCTGCTTCAAAACGATTTATTTCAAGTAGTAATAAGTCAAGGTCAGAGTCATCATGAAATGGCATGGTGTCTGGAGTATTAAACCCCATGTTGATATCTACTATATTTCTTTCAAACCAAGTCCCCCCCTTGATTCTGTTTATAGAAATGTAATTTCAAGTGAAGTTTTCTATAAAACTTTTGCAAGTCCACAAATACTTGAAAGGGGTTAACCTGGGGTGTAGGAATGAATGTAAGTCCTTTCCTTAACACTCATTCTTCATATATGTTTAACTTCATATTTAATAAATTCAATATCTGTAGAATATGTTCCATTTCCTTTCCCTCAGAATCCGCTCTGTTCCAGTACTTATGTTTGTGCACTCCCCCACGCTTTCCTCTCCTTGTCTTTCTTTTTCTTTGTCTAATGGGGCAGGGCACTTCTGAAAATTCTGTTTCTTCTGGGACAGATGTTTATTACCGGGTTCTTTTATTCCTGATGTAGTTAAATCAATTCTTGTGGACTCGTTTTGGTTAACAAATCTAACCTTCGACTTAGATCTCCCCCAACTCTATGATCTGGGTCTGCCCCAATTTAAAATGTTTCCTCACTCAAAATCTGCAGCATCTCTCTTTAGTTTATTAATTTTCCTCTGGATTACATCAGCTTCATGGTCTTGTATCTTATTATTTAACTGAACATTGTAATCTTGAAATTCAATGCTGTCTTTAAATTTCCGGACAGTAGCTTTGGTTAAATCTAGACCTTTTTGCAATTCTGCATATTTGATTAAATCATCCTTGATAAGCAGCTCTAGGAAGATTTTAGAGCAGTCTGCTGCTGCTTTGAGCCATTCATCTTTAAATAAAAAATGTTCCAGTCCACAAGAAGGAGTTATAGAAATTTTCAATCCCCTAAGTGCTTGCTCACGGCTCAGATATTCTTCCAGAGTACTAATATTAAATGTCACTTCTGTATCTCTAATTAGCAGGGATTCAAGTTTTATGAAAACATTTCTAATACTGTCATTATAATCAGAGGAATCTTTGACCATACCTTGTGCTTGATTTAACTTCTCTCTTAACAGTCTTCTCTGCTCAAATGTTAGGATTTCACTTTGTTCCCAATTCCAATTTGTGTCTTCACTCGAACATGTAGCCCCAACTGAAGTATTCATTATATTAAATACCGAGTGAAAATAAAAGTCACAAGCTGGAAACAACTTGCAGAAATGAGTTCATAAGAGGTTAATTGCAGTTTTGGTTTAGCATCACCCCCTCATGACGTCCATGTTCAGCAGTGAGTAAGGAGCACAAAATGAGAGAGATCCAAAGGGAAACACACCGTGAATCAAAACGGTCCAAATAACTGCCGTATGGTTCTCGAAATGGGTGGCCAACCCAAATGTAAACAACACACAGAAAATGAGAGCACAACCAGACCTCAGGCACTGCGAGGTAAACGTAGTTCAATGGAGACAAAAAATATTACACAAGAGTGTATCCTTGTGTGCACATGCTCTGCAATTTATTAAACAGAGTCTCCACAGTAAAAAACAAATAAACGCAGTGCCAAGTCTTTTCTGTCATTTTTGTTTGTTATTTTCCATCATTGGTCATGTCCAGTCAGGGGCCTAAAAAATCATTGCATAAGGCAGGCCTTCCCCCTATGCACCAGTGCCCCTGCAGAAACAGTATGGCGTCTGCCACAACCGATGTTTTACCTGCTTAGGTTGGCACCATAATATGGATACATGCGACATGTGCTTCTCTATGGACTACCGCATGCTGGAGATCTGTGCAATGCAGTTGGGGATGAACCCCCCAACTTTCAGAGGATGCTATTGCACATGGGACTCCAAGTCCAGGTCCCTGGGCCCTTCCCCTGGACTCCTCCCTGGTAGTGTACATACCGAGGGAGAGCAGACCTCAGCTGGCCTTGGTCTCATTGAGACAGGAGGCCTGCATGAGGGGTCAGATAGACAGTTGGCTTCCTCTGGGGGGCCAGTTGAGCACCCCTCACAGTCTGGTATCTATTTGGAGATCCAGACACCCCCGATGGCGGTGCCACAGCTATACACTTGACCCATGCTGATGGGCCCATCGGCACCACAGCCGCGTACTGCCTCAGCTCCTGACCTGTTAGTTTTGTCTGGTAAGCGAGGTGTTGATGACTGTGTGGCTGGGTCCCCTTCTGCTGCCGTTCACGGCACTGGGAGAGGGAGGGAGGGACTCGGATTGCTTCCTTAGAGAGCTCCCTGATCTCATCCTCCACCTCAGAGGAGGATGATTGGGATGATCCTGAGTGGCTCCATGGCTCCGCGGAGTCCTGAGGCCCTTCTAGGCCTAGTTTGAGGCCTTTGGAGTCGGGAGGACTAGAGAGCTCTCCTGCCAGTGCCGGCCGTGGTACCAACTCCCCAATGTCTCTTGGTGCTGTGTGCATGTGCAGAGACACTTCTAGCACTGACTTTGGTGCCAGGATGACGGCGGTTGCATAGCCCGTGCTGAGCTGGGGGTTGGCACCATCTCCAATGTCGTTTTGGGTTCTGGTGCTGTGGCCAGCAATGGACCCGACTCCGGCACCTTTGGCAGTACTGATGGGGTTGTCAGCACTTCTCATGGCCCTGACTCCCCTTCCCCATGTTTCCGGACAACAGGTAGGCCTCCTTTGAGGACCAGGTCCTCTTCTGGTGGGGTGGGAGTGGGGAGGTCCAGGCCGGTACCATGCTTCATGGCTTGAGCTCCAGGGGTCCCAACTAGGAGCAGGAGTGCTGACTCTAGCCTTCTCTCTTTCCCTAACCTGATTGAGCCTGCAATAGGTGGGGACAGGGGCTGCCCTTCAGAACCTGCGCAGCTCCAGTTTCTCCACCAGGGGAATTCCCCTCAAAGGCCCCACCCTGTCTGCCCCTCCATGGTTGGGAATTCAGAGGTGGTCAAGCTGCACAGCCCTCTGCCCGATCTTGGAGCCCTGGCAGAGGACCATCATTGGCACGCCACAATCTTCCCCCTCTGCTTCGCCAACCCCCTCTTCCAGGTATTTACAGTCCCTCAGGCCGCTAACTTGGGATGAATCCAGGGCATTGGCTAGTGCATTCCCAAAATACCTTAGAGCCATGGACTAGACCATTTTTCAATGGCCAGAGACCCCTACACCACTGCCCTCTGAAAGCAGTTCCTCCTCATTCCTGTCTTCCTCTGCCAAGAAAGAGTACTCATCTGTCCACCTCTCCTCTGATGCTAACGCCTCCTATCAGCACTTCCTCTTAGGGTTGTTGAGAGACCTGCACCTGGTCCACTTTGTTGCACACAGTCCTGCCTAACTAATGCTCTCTCTCCTCAGAGAGTTCAGTACTGACGCAACCGTCATACTTCCATGGCCTTGGCCGTTTACAGAGGTGTCACGGAATGTCTAGCACTGTCCCTCTGCCCCTCCCCAGCCCCGAAGGAATGTCTGGTGCAGGTATTACGCACCCTTGGGATCTCCAGGAGCCCTGCCCCACCCAGCCTCTGGTGTGGAGCTCCAAGGCACTCCTTCTGCGCACTGTCACCCAGAACACGATCACCTCACTGACTTTGACTCAACTGAGGTTGACTGTTGGGACCTCGGAGTCTTTTCAGTGACACGCACTCTCATGTGCATTGCTGCACATGAGGCCCACATGGTTACCTATGGCAGGTACCTGTAGATGACTCTGGGGCAGCTCCTAGCTTCTATGCCAGATTGTGAGGCAACTAGAAAACCATTAGCCTTTCTGCACAGCATCTGGAGCTAGCGGGAAGCCAAGCAAGGGCATCTTATGACACCAATGAGGTAGCTTTCAGGCTGGTAGGAAAAGTGGTCTGCAGATGGCATGGCTTCACCTTTCCTGGTTGTGACCCCAGGCCTGGTGAAGGGTGACTGCCTCACGCTACCAAGGGACCCATTTTTTCTCCCTTATGGCCAGGCGCCTTCTATCTCTTAGCCCAAGGGAGTCTTCGCCTGCCCCTGTTCAGTCTCGGGTCCCGCCAAATCTGTAAGAGGCTTCCACCTCCCTGTGTTCAACCCCCACAGGAAGCTAAGGGTATAACCATTTCCCTCAGGCTTGCCAGTACCACCTCTGGTGATGTGCTTGGTACTCACCCACCTGTGATGAATGGTGAAGATTGATCTTTGGAAGATATGAAAATTACGTACTCACCGTAATTCTTGATCTTCCAAGAGATCTTCACCGTTCATCACAGCCTCCCACCCACCTTCCCCTGATGACCAGATTTCTGGGCAGTGCCTCCTCCCTGTTTGCCCCCCCACCCTTTCTGGGAGCACTTGGATAGTTGTAGGCACCCTTTGTGGGAAATCATGTTCTTGGCAAGCAAGTAGGTTCCTACTTCTCCATGTCTCCTAGTTTTTTTGGGGGAAGGTAAACTGCTCTGTATCATGTCTTTCTTGTTGTCTGCCTCTTGACCAAGAGGTCCTTGACATATACTAAACTGTTCAGAGGTATACTGCCCTCTTCTATCAATAGCCAAGGGAACTCCCTTGCTGGGAGTTCCCAGACATCGAGACCGTCTCTTCGTAGACATCTTCTCGAGGAGAAGCTTCTCTCCTGTTGGGTTGTCTGCTGTGGGGGAATTATCTAGGCTTACTTAGTCCTCTACTCCCTCTGAGGCCAAGGTGATAGCCCTGTCCATGGGCCCCAGTTGTTCCATTTCACCATCTTAGTGAATCTCACCTAGCCCTCCAGGTCCTTCTTGCTATTGTTTCCTCCCACAGCTCCTTCTAGAAGCTAGCACCCCTCATTTGTCTGCCAAAGGATCCCTTCTTGGTCTGGACAAAGTACTCCTCTGCTCTACCCTGGAAACAGCTTGTAACCAAGTGCCATTGCCCCGAGTGCAAATGGCATGTCTCCCCCCATGTCCCATATCATGGTAAATGGGCAATTAGGCCCTCTCCTTGAGGTCCTCCTCTAGACATGGGTGATCTCCAGTTTCTTTCTGTTTTGCTCCAGCAGAGGAGCGCTTCTCCTTCAACCTCCTGGCAGTCCACTGTATGGCTGAGCCTCTAGTTATGGGTTGCTGTCTGTGGTCCCTCCTTCTAGACTAGAATGGACACAACCCACCTCTCTTCACTTGACCAGGATGGGATCCTGCCTTAATCTCGCTATCTGTCTCATTCTCTTGCTTTCACTCTTTCACCATAGGCCTGTCCAGAGACTTTCCTTTTCCTGTCTCTTGGACTACATTGCCCCACCCCTCCCCATCTTCTCTATACCTATTTTCCTCTCTTGCGGCCAGAACTGAGGAGGAGGGGAGTTGGCGTTGGTTACTTGCCACTCAACGAGCACCAAGTAATGCGCTGGCCTTGTGGGCAGCGCTGTCTTCAATATCGGCTCTCTACCTCAAAACCCTTAAAACTATACACTCCCACGAGGTCCAGTGCCTCCAGCTAATACCCACCTGTGATGAATGGTGAAGATATCTTGGAAGATCATAAATTACGGTGAGTACATAATTTTCATTTCTCGGGCCCTGCTCCTTGTGGAGTACCACCGGCACGGCAATGGGGGGAGAGGCTGATGGGGCTGGGGATGGTAGGTGGCCTGATGGCAGCTGTAGGGGAGCAAACAGGTATATTAAAAAAAAAAAAAAAAAGATTGAGGACTTGGCAGTAGTTCTGGGGTGGGGGGCATGGGTAGGGGACCCCAGTGCTCATAGGGACTTTGGGTGCTTAAGACTGGCTATGACTATTAGTAAACTGTAATAAAGCATATAGCTTACTGCTAGCTGATTGAGCAGTGATTGCAAATAAATCTGTTATTTACTTAAGCAATAATGCATGACAGGTTGTGGGTTGTGCTGGGGTAACCTAACGCCTAGGTGGTTGGGCACGAGGCAGCAGGCCGAGTGCATCCAACATCCCAGAAGTGAGGTTATCACAGCACAACCCACACCCTGGAATGCATTATTGCTATTATACAATGGCTCGTTGTTATACAAAATAAAATTAAAAAAATGTTGCAGTAGATTTTTAGTGTGGCAGTATATCTCTGTTTCTTAAGTGTATGGCATCCAAATGATCATCATCCAAATGCTTATCAATCAAATGCTCATCATCCAAGGCTTCCAAAGCAATACAGTGAGGTTGTGCTGGGATAACTTCACTGTGCCAGGGACACACTGACCAATCAGAGACCAGGAAATTTCCTTGCCATTGTATAATAGCAGTTAACCATTAACAGCAGTGAGAAGACACTGGTATCCATTAATGCTGCTTCTAAATGAATGCTAAACTGCAGGTAATTGTTAAAATGTATAAGAATTTTACAGCCTTACCATTTTTATTTATTTATTTTTTTTATATTTCATATTTCTGCTCCTTTCACCTTCGGTGGTTGGTACCCTATGATCACCTCCAAGCATCTGCTGTCCTTTTTCTGGTCCAAGGTGACAGTGCTGACCCCACTTCAGTCCATCACAGGACCCTATCTTGACTGTTACCCATGGCTTATCCCTGTAGTAGGAACCAGCAGGTTGGTCATGCCTGCCAGAAGACTGAATCCAGCTGGAGAGAAGGGAGCGAGGTTGACTGTGGGCAGTCATATAATCCTAGGTGAACACTGGGGGTGTTTTCATCTACCCAAAGCCATTTCCTGATTTTCCCGTTTTCGCTTTCCCTGTGTTGCAAAGTGGATGTGCCTATGGATGGTTCTTCTGCTATCCAGATGTCTTGGCAACACCCTCCCATTTATAGTCCTGCCTCTTACTGACTCTGAAGCCCTTGGTCACAAGGGGGCAGTGAGGAGGTGGATCAGAAGCCCTACTGAAGAAGGTGAGAATCCAAGTGCTCAGTCCTCCTTGTGCCAGTAAATGCCTGGCCTCCTGGACTTGCTACGCCAACCAGAGTCACCATCATGCTAGAAAGCCCCCCCTACTGCCCAACATCAAAAAGCTGGCATTAAAAGTCAGTCATTTATCTTTTATTCACATTTTATTCCCTGGTTCCCCTGTCACTCACCCAATTATTGTAGTTGACATGGCTGCACCCTTCCTCTAATTAGATGGCGGGTAAGTCATGGCCTTTACAGTCAATGCCACTGTTGCTTTATAACTGGCCGGCAGGGGATGCCTTAATGGTGGATAGCCCCTCTTTTATTCCTGAAAGCTGAGCACAGCTGAACACTGCAACCTGTCTCTCCCCCCCCAGCTGGCCTCAGCCTGGGATTTGGAGGCACACAAGTAAACCCATGTCTCCTAGTTGGCAGCACGATACACTGCTACCATGCAACTGGACCAACTCAAAACCTAGTTTTTAACTTGTTATACTGGTGTGGCTCGAATGTTTGCGCCAACTGGCAGGTCTTCCAGGACTAATCTTCACCATCATGTCACACTGATGGGTTCTGAGCTGGAGGTGTTAGGACCCTGCAGGAGTCAGAGCTTTTCAGGAGGGCCAGTGCCAAGGTAGCCTGTGCGGCTTCACAAGACTAGCTCGCCCTGCATGCCTTACTTTGGCACTGGCCCTCAACCACCTCAGTTCCTTTTTTCCCCACGGTCAAATGCACTTCAGCAATGATGTCGCCTGCCCACCAGAAGTCAGATCTTCATGTCTATACAACAGCATTTAGTTCTTCTCAGTTTCTAGTGTTTAAGCTAGTGTTTGTTATTTCTGTGTCAGTTTAGTTTCTAAAAAAAAAAAAGATTTCTGTCAGTTTCTCTCAGACCTACTTAAAAACAGTTGAAGGCCATGGACAGTGATGGTGATGGTAGGGGCCTCTTCAGGCATGCTGCTCCGACAGCAGAGTCATGTCTGGTCCACTTCCCTCACCAAGGGAAGATTCTGACGATGAGTGATCCTGTGTTTGGGAAGGAGGAAAGCCCTCTTGTAAACCTAAAAGGAAGTGGGTCCGTTCTCGATCCTGGTCAGGGACCCAGTGCTGCTCGACCTCGAGTTCTTCCACTTCTCATCAGAAGGGTAAGAAACGGTACTGCTTGAGGTCACCCACTGGTACATCTCCTGTGAGGTCTTCAAGGTCTGGGAGTAGGAGGCCCTCTCTGGCACTGTTGGTATCCCTGCTGACTCCTGCTCATGGGCGTTCAAGGTCTTGGGCCCTTTAGGGACTCCAGAGGGCAGTCTCACCACTGGGCAGCTCTTATGGAGCAGTGGATACAGAGTCTGACTCATTTGCCCCTTACCGCACAACTGGTTCCGGGTTCCGTGGGGCCAGGGATATTGGAGGCGGAGTCTGGGCATTCAAGCCAGGTAGAGTGTTTGGCTCTGGCAAGAGCCTCTGAGTCCATGCCAGTGACCGTGCCACCGACACTAGTTCCACTTGCCGTACCCCCTTGTAGTGCCACTGTCTTGGGACTGGCCTAGGTACCTTTTCCAGTCATTTCTGTGCTGGCTGGACCTATGCTGTGGGTGGTGCCAGGCCCAGAGCCAGGATCAGGTCTTTTGGGGCCTGTCCTGGCACTGCCTCTGGCGCTGAGAGATTTCTCGGCGCCGGGCTCTGTCTCTTTGGTGACACCATCCCCAGCATCAACTCCCTTGGTGCCGGCAGTGACTTATTACTTTCCTGCGCTTGGCTCAGTGCCAGCCCTGCTGGGTCAGTGCTGGGCCCAGTGTCTGTCCTCCTCTGTCAGTGCTGGTGCTGTCTGTCTTTCCGACTCCAAGAGCTGGGCTGAGCATTCCTAGGTCCACTCCTCTCCCAGCTCCTCATTCCAGAAAGGAGTTAGAGGGGGATGAGTTTGATCCTGACCTCAGCATTTCTGAGGGCGGCAATGATGACTCTTTTTACAGCTTGGATAACTCAACTCCAGACCCTCCTCCTGTTCCACAGGAGGACCTTTCTTTCCATGCTCTATTTCGTAATATATATATAACCCTTGCTTTCAAGTGTTCTGCCATTTTGCCTGGGTCAGGCAAATGACTCTGGCTGGAGTGGCTCAATGTTCCCACTATGCCAGTTAACCTTATACCCTCCCATTTCATCTGCTTTTGACAGTCTCCCGGAAGCGGTGTGAGACGGTCCTGCATCTAGTCCCTCTGTCTATCAGCAGATAGATCGTAAGTATACTGCTCCTAAAAACAGACCTGTTCTGGCTTCCCAGCACATTGCCAACAAGATTGTCATTCTGGCTGAGAATGACAAGGCCATTCACCATCAAGAGGTTACAGCACATCCCATCAATAAGGAGTCTTGTAAGATAGACACAATGGGAAAGAGACTTTCGCAGCAGCTACCTTTAGCATGCGAATAGCTAGCTGTCAAGGGCATTTCTCCAGGTACGAGTATGCCGTCTGGACCTGTCTCAAATCTCTCATGGAGACCTTGCCAGATTCAGACACTAAGCAGAAAATTCTTCATACTGTTACCCATGGTATAGAGTCCAACAGTCATCAGCTGAAGACGGCTATGGACACATATGGCACTGCCTCCCTGCTCTGCTGCTGCAGGAATCTGCATCAGGAGACACTCCTGGCTTTGGACATCGGGATTCTCCAACAACGTCCAGCAGCAGGTCATGAATATCCCCTTCAATGGCTCCTATCTGTTTGGCCAACAGATAGAACAGTCTCTCCAGGCCTCTCAGAAGATCAGAATGGCCAGTAAAACTTCTCAGCCTACCCCAGCTCACCCTCTAAGGGGAAAGCGATGAGTCTTTTACCACAATAAACAGTCCTTTCGTGGCAAAGGAAAGGGAGCACAAGTAAAAGTCCTAGCCTCTACAGCAGCAGAAGAAAGTGCAATTGAAAGCACAGGCCCTGAAGGTGCCTAGTGCCACCCTCACGTTCTGCCTCAGCTGCCCAAGGCAGACCTCTTCTCTCCAGTGTGGGGGGATGTCTGACTCAGTTTCACTGTCAGTAGAAATCCATCACCACAGACAAATGGGTCTTAAGGATCATTCAAGAGGGGTACTCACGCAATTTTTCAGAGATCTCTCCAGATTATCCACCCAAGAAGCAGCACCCCCTTTCAGCATCCATGTTGGACGTTCTCACCATGGAGACTGCAGGCCTCTTGAGCAACAGGGCAGAGGAAGTAGTGCCAGAAGTGGAGTGCAATATGGGCTTCTACTACCGAAGAACTCAGGGGTTATGCGCCCCATCTTCGACCTCAGGAAACTGAACAAATTTCTGCACAGAGAGAAGTTCAAGATGGCTTCCTTAGGGACCCTGCTGCTGCTTCTCAAGCCGCAGGACTGGTTGGTTTACCTGGACATGCAGGACACCTACCAGCACATTCGGGTCCACCCCAATCATCACAGGTTTCTCTGCTTTGTGCCAGCATTACCATTTATTGGTTCTGCCCTTTGGGCGATCCTCGGTGCCTCGAGTCTTTACAAAGTGCTTTGCAGTTCTTGCGGCTTACCTCTGAACACTTGGACTCCAGATTTTCCCTTTCTGGATGACTGGTTACTAGCCAGCATATCCAATCAGGGCATGGAACATGATGTGAACACAGCAGCTCAGTTCCTGACCTTCATTAGAGTCCTTTTGAATCTAGAGAAGTCACAGTTTCAACATTCTCAGCAGCTCCTCTTCATCAGAGCCCTCTTAGACACCACCAAGGCAAAGGCCTTTCTCCCAGGAAGACAAGGAAAGCCATCCTTCAGATGGGGTGAGGGGCTGTGGCACTCCTCTGTAGCCTTCCAGGGCTTGGGGAGGAGCTGCAATGCTGAACCTGAGTTTTCTCCCTTGTCTCCTTCGAGGGAGTCCCCGTTGGGTGGAGATGGGGACTGCCCTTCTGGATCCATGCAGCTATGGTCCCCTCAAAGGGAAGCTTCCCCTACAGGGCTCAATCCTGACTGTTTTACTTTACTCCACAGGACAGTGACGCTGCAGACCAACAGATTCCCTGTTCTTCCAGGATCACCTGATAGGACTTCTAGCCCTGGCAGAAGTGCACCACGTACGGTAGCCAGTTCCCCCATGCCTTTGTGTCCAGACCCTCCTCTCCCAGGCCATGTTGGTCCTTTGGGGCCTTTGACCTGGGAACAGTTCAGATCCCAGGCTCCGGACTTCCCCCAGTACTTTAGGATCATGGACGAACAGGTCTTTCAACCGATTCCCCTTCTGCAGCCGGAGTCTGACTCTTCAGGTTCCTCACCTCCTCGTCTTCCTCCCTTGAGGAAGAGGAGCCCTCGGTCCGCCTGTCCTCTGACACTGATCAAGCCCAGTATCAGCGCTTCCTGGTGAGGCTGGTCAGGACCTGCATATTTCCTAGTTGGCCTGTCACAACACTGAGCTTCCGATGCAAGCTTTTTTGGGTGAGTTCGGGGCACACCATTTGGTGGTCCCCTCCTGGATGATCCCCTTCCAGGAGGCATCGTACAGCACCTGGCAGCTCCCATCTACCACAGTTCCAGCCCCTGTGGACTGCCAGTGTTGGTACTGCACACCCAAGGGGTCTCCAGGCACTTTGCCTCATCCCACTGTGGGATTGACAAGACTGGACACCCCTACCGGGCATAGACATCCAGTCCACAACCGACCCCTGGATCCTGACTCTGTGGAGTTCGATTGTCAGGGGCAGAGAGTGTTCTCCTCTGCGCGGATGATACTTTGCATTGCTTCACATCAGGTGCACCACGCTGCCTACAACAGGCATCTGTGGGCGATGCTGGGCCAGGCACTGGCATCGCTGCCCAATTCAGAGGCTACCCGGCAAGCCATAGCCCTCTCTGCAATAGGTCTGGAGCTGGCAAAGGCACTAGTCAAGGCATCTTATGATGCCAATGAAGTCACTTCATGAATTGCAGGGACAGCGATGTGCATTAGGCGGATGGCGTGATTTTGCCTTTCATGGTTGTCACCCTTGGCCCGGCATAGGGTGATGGACTCCTCTTTCTGGGGGACCCGTCTTTTCTCCCGCAGGACAGGATGGGAACTGCAGGGGCGCCTTCCTTATCCCAGGGAATGGGGGATCCCGCCTCACCCTGACCAGTCCCAGGCCTAACTGGCTGGTGGAGAGTCTCTCCCCCCCGTGTCTTCCCCACGGGGGGGGGGCTGAGGATGCTACTCTCTCAGGGAAATACTGTGCCCCCTTCTGCGGGGGCGGGGCTCAGTACTCACCCACCAGTGATGAATGGTGAAGATTGACACTTGGAAGATATGAAAATTACATACCTACCATAATTCTTGATCTTCCTGTGTATCTTCACCATTGTATCACTGAATCCCACCCACCCACCTTCCCCTCACAAGGCCTCAGCACCTGGGCTGTGCCCCCTCCCTGCTCACCCTCCTCCTCGGGGATCCGGTTGGGTCCCCCTTTTTCCTAGGAGTCCTCCTTATCCAGGGAGGCAACTGGAAAACTTTTTGGGAGGAGGGTGAGTAGGGCTTTTCCTACTAGCCCAATAGGGGACTTCTGGTGGAGCCCCTCCCCTTTGTCCTGGGTATGAGCTCCGGGGTCGGCCCACCCCATCAGGGTGCGCTGGCTGTTTGGGTCCCCTGGGATGGGGGGCTGGGGCTGACAGGGACTCCCTTCCACTCCCTTCCTATATTATTTCTCTTCCTCTTCCTGTCTCCTTTCCTTCAAGAGGGAGACATTAATGGATGAGATGCTCACTCCTCCCCCCAAACCCTTTGGATTCCTCCTTGAAAAACAGTAATGGGGGGGAGGAGGGGAGAATCCTCACTGGTGGGAGGTTTCCACCCTCAGAGGCTTAGAGGGAGAAGGGTGGGACCTTCTCCATGCTACTATCCCTACTGGATTTCAGAAAGTCGAGATTCTGCCTTTGTAACAGCCCCTGTAGTGGGCTCTCTGCCTCCATGGAGGCAGTGCTGGCCTCAATATCTGGATCTCCTAACGTGTGGACACTGGTCCCTCCTCTCCTTCCCCCATTTTCTGTTTCTCTTTCTCTCTCTCTTCTTCTCTTTCCTTTCCTACCCTTTCTGGCAGTCCAGAGACTGGAGCCTTTCAGCCCATACTCTCCCAGATCCTCTTCCTCCTCCTTCTCCACTGGCTTCTGGTAGGCCTATTCCTTTTTCAGTTGATATCTTTTCCTTTTACTGTCCCTCAGGCTGTCTTGCCCCACTCTTATTTTTCTCTATCCTCTTTTTCCCCTCTGTCTCTCCGGCATGCAGAACTGAGGTGGAGGAGGAGCCAATGGCCGTTTCTGGCCAACCCGAGAGCACCACGCAGTATGTCAGCCTCATCTGCTCCTCCTCTCTAAAGAAAAAAAAAAAAAAAAGCTCCTGCAGGGTGCTTGTCTCCGGCCAATCACTCACCAGTGATGAATGGTGAAGATACACAGGAAGATCAAGAATTACGGTAGGTACGTAATTTTCACTTTGTGCCCATTCCACCAGACTGGTTGCAATGTCTCTGGCAGAGATTTGCTTTTCACCTATTGCTGATATTTGCAGGGCTGCCGCCTGGAGCACAGCACACACTTTTATCAAGCAGTATGCCCTGGATGTCCATGCCAGGCAGCATGCCTCTTTTTGCAGGACAGTCCATAATGGACTCCTATCCTGAGTGAGCTCCAGCTCCTAAAGCTCTGCCTAAGGGACTTACGTCTTAGCTTGGTACTCTAACCCATTTGTATGAATCAATGGTGAAGATTGGTCCTGGAAGATATAAAAATTACATACTCACCGTAATTCTTGATCTTCTTGGACCATCTACACCACTGATTCACACACCCACCCTCCATCCCCGGGCTCACTCTTTCTATTTGTTGGTCTTCCCCCCCATTTTGGTTTGGGCTGTGAAGACATTGCTTTCTTGTTGTTGACCCTTTTTATACAGGTTGCAAGGGCTATCTTATGCCCTTTTAGATTAGGTGCTATACTTGGTTAGGTTACGCTGCACCTCCTTGGTAAAAAAGGTACTGAGGCAGTTGAGGGCCAGTGCTGATGTAAGCCGTGCAGTGGAAGCTAGTCTTGCAGTGCCACGTATGCATGTAGCCTACCTTGGCTCCGGCTCTCCTGTAAAGTTCTGGGTCTTGCAGGGTCCTAGCACCTCTGGCTCAGAACTCATTGGTGTGAATCAATGGTGAAGATGATCCAAGAAGATCAAGAGTTACAATCAGTATGTAATTTATATTTGTCTCTTGGTAGTTAGAATGAAGTCAGAATGCTCAATGTGTTCTGTCAGTTTCATATTCCTGTGTAGAAAGGCCACAGAATATCAGTAAAGACTTTTTCAACAGAGATTGGTTGGATAGCTGAATATTTGTTATTGCCCAAACAATAATATTTATTTTTATTCTTTTATTTATTGATTGTTTTTAAATAGGATAAGGATCACTGGGCATGGCCAGTTTTCAGGAACCAGCCTGTAGGTTACCATCGTCCATGCTGTAGATATTACTGTACACAAGTTTTTGAGACCACAAAGGTAGATTCCTGAGGTGCCTCAAAGGAGCCTGTCTTTTTCTCTCTCTAGTTAGCTTCTGAAGAAGACCTGTGGTTGAAACATCCAGTCTACCTCTAGTTGACCTGGCTAAGAAAGGGATCAAAGCAGTGCAGGAAGCATTTGTGGAGTTGGGGAGAGGCCTTAGACAAGTAGGACGCACGGTAACCTTCTCGGAGGTGCTGCCTGTCTATGGCATGGGTGAGGCTAGGGTACTCCACACCATGGGATTCAATCAGTGGTTGAAAAACTGGTGCAGAGCTCAAGGATTTTACTTCACTGGGGACTGGGGGTCCACCTGGAGGGATGCGGGCCTATACTGGTATGATGGTCTGCATCTGTCCAGGAGGGGAACCAGGATCCTAGGTGATAGGTTTAAATGCTTCATTGGCAAGCATTTCAACTAGCCAAGGGGGGAGGCACTGGAGAAGAGCAGGTAACTCCTAGCCCCTCCCCCAAAAAAATCAGGGTACTAAATGAGGTAAACACCAACACAGAGATGTCGACAGGGAGAAGGGAAGGGGTAAATGGAGAAAATGACAAACGCAATAAGGACAGGGATGGGGCAAAAAGGGGTAAGGCCATCAAGAAATGGAGAGTAATGAGTACCAACGCCCATAGTCTGGGCAACAAGCTCCCTGAACTGGTGGCCTTGATGGAAGAGGGATGCCTGGATATTGTAGCAGTCACAGAAGCATGGTACACAGAGAACCATGACTGGGAGGTTAACATACCAGGATACACAACCTACAGGAGAGACGGAGGGGAGAAGAGGGGGCGGAGTAGCTCTCTATATAAGGGAAGGGATAAAAGCAATTGAACAAAAGAGTAAACAGGGAGGAGAGGAGGCACTGTGGGTCACCTTAGAGACTGGAAATGGCACCGCAATCTGCACAGGGGTTGTTTACAGACCCCCTTGTCAGGGGGAAGGAATGTACAGTGCAGGGCTTCAAACAGGCATGGGATAGGCATAAGGGAGCAATACAAATGACTATGAATAGATAGGTCACTGACAGAGCAAAGGCCGATGGCACATTTATAAGGTAGAAAAAGAAATGGGCAGACTGGATGGGCCTTGCGGTCCTTATCTGCCGTCAACTTCTATGTTTCTATGTTTCTATGACAAGGATATGATAGAAGGCATCCTTTGGATGGAAGAGAAAGGGGAGATACTGTATGGGGAACCTTAATACGCCAGATGTTAACTGGAGCACCTTTGCTGCAGCTACATCCAAAAGCAGAGCCATTCTCGATGCCCTTCAGGTGGCATGCCTCAGACAGCTAGTTTTGGAACCTACTTGTGAGGGAGCAATCTTAGACCTCGTGCTCTCAAATGGGGACAGTGAGAGGATCTCAGATATAGAAGTGGGTAGCCATCTGGGAACAAGTGACCACCAAACAGTGTGGTTCATGATAAACTCAGCTGCAGAGTCAAGTCATACAAAAGTGATGGTTCTGGACTTCAGGAGGGCTGACTTTGGCAAGATGGGAGAGTGCCTTAGAAAAGCACTAGCAAGCAGGCTAGAAGGAGGGGTGGAGCAACAATGGGAAAACATCAAAACTGCCATCACAGAGGCAACAAGCCTTTGTGTGAAGCAAATAAATCAAAACGAAAGAAAAGGCCACTATGGTTCTTAAATGAGGTAGTGGTGAAGGTTAGGGAGAAAAATATAGCATTTAGAAAGTATAAGGAAACACAGAAGGAGCAGGACAGAGAACTGTACCAGTTAAGGCAGAAGGAAGCAGGGAGCGTAGTCAGAATAGCAAAGGCCCAAACTGAGGAAACGATATTGAACTCTGTTAAGAAGGGGGATAAAACCGTTTATGGGTATATCAGGGAGCATAGAAAGACAAAAGGAGGGATAGTGAGACTGAATAGAATGGACAGTGGGTGGGCAGAGAGGGACAGTGAACAAGCAGGGATACTGAACGAATACTTCTGCTCAGTGTTCACAAAAGAGGAGGAGGGGGAGGTGCCTAATCCAATTAACAGAAGCACTCTGGATAGGGGGTTCGATCCCAGTCCTTTCACAGAAGAAAGAGTTGTGAAAGAACTCCTAAAACTGAAGGTGGACAAAGCAATAGGGCCTGATGGAATTCACCTCAGAATTCAAAAAGAATTATGGAGAGAACTAGTGACACCACTGACTACCCTTTTTAACAAATCGTGGTCGGATGGTGTGGTACCTGGGGAAGGCGGATGTGATTTCCCTTCACAAAAATTGGAGCAAGACAGAGGCAGGAAACTACAGACTTGTCAGTTTGGCCTCTGTGGTAGGGAAAGTGATGGAATCACTTCTGAAGGAAAGAATTGTTGAGTACCTAGAGGCCAGTGGGGCACAGGACCCAAGGCAGCATGGATTCACAGTGGGAAGGTCATGTCAGACGAATCTAATAGATTTCTTTGACTGGGTGACCAAAGTAGTAGACCAGGGAGGGGCTGCAGACATGGTCTACCTAGATTTTAGCAAGGCATTTGACACAGTCCCACACAAAAGATTAATAGTCAAATTAACCAGCCTGGGAGTGGGTCCCAGTGTGGTAGCCTGGGTAAAACATTGGCTGGACAACAGGACACAGAAGGTAATTGTAAATGGAGTCCACGCTGAAGAAAGAGGGGTTACTAGTGGGGTACTGCAGGATTCAGTACTGGGTCCAGTCCTTTTTAATGTCTTTATAAGTGACATTGCAGAGGGACTGGAAGGAAAAATATGCCTCTTTACAGATGGCACAAAGATCTGCAACAGGGTTGATACACAAGGAGGCATGGAAAGAATGAGAAGGGACTTGGCAAGGTTGGAGGAATGGTCAGAAGTATGGCAGCTTGTATTCAGTGCAGAGAAGTACAAAATAATGCACCTGGGAAACAAAAACCCAGGGGAAGATTACACAATGGGAGGGGAGGTAGTAACAACAACAAAAATGGAAAGGGACCTGGGGGTAATCATATCAAATGACCTTAAGGTTGGCAAGCAATGTGAGAAGGCAGTAGGGAGGGCTGGGGGGATACTGGGATGTATAGGGAGAGGCATCACCAGCAGAAAACAAGGAGTTGCTATCTGTCTGTACAGACAGTTGGTGAGACTCCATCTGGAGTACTACGTCCAGTTCTTGAGACCCCATCTCTGCAAGGACATAGACAGAATGGAGGCAGTCCAGAGGAGGGCAACTAAAATGAAGCAGGGTCTGCAAGAGAAGCCATAAGAGGAGAGACTAAGGGAGCTTAATATGTATACCCTTGAGGAAGGGGGGGGGACATAATAGAAACTTTTAAGTACCTCAGTGGAATCAACAAAGTCCAAGAGGGTTGCATCTTTCAGAAAAAGAGTTGTGCAAGAACAATGGGACACAATTTGAAGATAGAGGGGAGATGGCTCAGGGGCAATGTGAGGAAGTATTTTTTCATAGAGAGGGTGATGGACACATGAAACAGCCTTCCTGAGGAGGTTGTGGGATCCAAAACTGTGGGAGAATTCAAGAATACATGGGACAGTCATAAGGCAATTTTTGTGGGGGGTGGGAAGAAATAGGCTGTTGGTTAACTAGGATCTGCAGCTTATCCTGTAGGTAGGGAAGTGGGCAGACTGGGTGGGCCAAGCAGTCCTTATCTGCCGTCTAAGTCTATGTTTCTATGTTTATGTTTTCTACGTGCATTTAATCAAACCCTTTTGTTTTATTTGTAGCCCACACACTGATGTAGCAATCTGTTTTTTTTTTGCGTAAGTTTTTCAAGGGTTAGTACAACTACTAGCATTCTTTTCTGCTTCACACCAAACAATACCGCACAGTGGTGGCTCACTTCCAGCCAAGTGCACCACATTCAACGAAAACTGATGGTTTATAAGTTCATCGCCTGTCATCTGTGATTAGGTCTCTTTATTAAGTCCTTCAGTTTATTTCCCTCTGGCACAGCATAAAACTCTTGTCCCATTACCACAAACTTTAAAAACTTGCCACAGGTGTTCAAAACAACCTTGCCAGAGGGAGAGAGGAAACTGTGCATATGATGATGTCACACGCAGGCACACAGCTCATGTTTCAGCTACACTTTAATCAGAGCTACATTTTTTCTTCCCTACTTCTTCAGTGATTAATTGGATGGCCACAATAGAGGGCAGCACAGGGGTAAATGGAAAAATAGACAAGGGCAATAAGAGCAGGGATGGGGAAAAAAAGGATAAAGACAACATTAAATGGAGGGCAATGAGTACCAATGCCCGTAGTCTGGGAAACAAGCTTCCTGAGCTAGTAGCCCTGATGGGAGATGAAAAATTGGATATTGTGGCAGTCACGGAAACATGGTACAAGGAGAACCATGACTGGGATGTCAACATACCGGGGTACACAGTCTACAGAAGGGACAGGGAGGGTAAAAGAGGAGGTAGAGTAGCTCTATACGTAAGGGAAGGGATCAAAGCCACAGAACTAAAAAGTAAAGGGGGAGGACAAGAGGCAGTCTGGGTCACCTTGGAGACAGGGAATGGCATCACAATCTGCACAGGGGTTGTATACAGACCCCCGTCTCAAGGGGAGGAAACGGACAAGAAAATGATGAAGGACATTCTCAAAATGGCTGAAAAGAGGGAGATACTGTTGATGGGGGACCTGAATATGCCAGATGTTAACTGGATGACATGTACTGCAGCCACATCCAAGAGCAGGGTCATTCTTGATGCCCTGCAGGGGGCAGGCCTTAGACAGCTAGTGTTGGAACCCACTCGGGAGGGAACAATACTAGACCTGGTACTATCAAATGGAGAGAGGATCACAAATTTAGAAATCAGTAGACATCTGGGAACAAGTGACGACTGCACAGTGTGCTTCACAATAAGCACAACCATCAAGACAAGCCATACAAAAACAAGGATACTGGACTTTAGAAGGGCTGACTTTAACAAAATGGGTGAATACCTGAGGAATGCACTAGCAAATGGCCAAAAAGGAGGGGTGGAAGAACAATGGAGAAAAATCAAAACTGCTATCATACAGGCAACAAGCCTTTGTGTAAAACAAATAAAGAAAACAAAGCGGAGTAAAAAAACACTATGGTTCTCAAAAGAGGTGGCAGGGAAGGTTAAGGAGAAAAAGGCTGCATTCAAAAAGTATAAGGAATCACAGAAGGAGCATGACAGGGAACTGTGTCAATTAAAGCAGAAAGAAGTGGGGAAGGCAGTCAGAATAGCAAAGACCCAAACCAAGGAAAAAATAGCCAACTCAGTTAAGAAGGGGGATACAACCTTCTATAAATACATTAGGAAGCATAGAAAGGTTAAGGGAGGAATAGTGAAGATTAATAAAGGAGAGGGGAGGTGGGCAGAGGGAGAAAGTGAAAAGGCAGAGATACTGAATGAATACTTTTGCTCAGTATTCACAAAAGAAGATGAGGAGGAGTTACCTAAACCAGACAATAGAAGCACTCTGGGTAGAGGGGTTGACACCAGTCCATTTACAGAAGAAAGAGTCCTGAAAGAACCCTAAAACTCAAGGTGGACAAAGCAATGGGGCCTGACAGGTTCACCCAGAATCCTAAAGAACTAAGGAGGACCTAGTGACACCACTGACCACACTTTTAACAAATCATGGGAGGATGGGGTGGTACCTGAGGACTGGAGAAGGGCAGATGTGATTCCCCTTCACAAAAGTGGGAGCAAGGCAGAAGCAGGAAACTACAGACCTGTAAGTTTGACCTCAGTGGTAGGGAAAATGATGGAATCACTTCTGAAAGAGAAGAATTGTTGAGTACCTAGAAGCCAGCGGGCACAGGACCCAAAGCAGCATGGATTTACAGCAGGAAGATCATGTCAGGCCAGATCTAATTGATTTCTTTGACTGGGTGACCAAAGTAATAGACCAGGGAGGGCTGTGGATATAGCCTACCTAGACTGTAGAAGGCATTTGACACAGTCCTGCACAAAAGACTAATAATCAAGTTAGCCAGCCTGGGAGTGGGTTCCAGGGTGGTAGCCTGGTAACAAACTGGCTGCACAACAGGACACAGAAGGTAATAGTGAATGGAACACATTCTGAAGGGGGTTACTAGTGGAGTACCTCTCAGGGCTCAGTACTGGGTCCAGTCCTCTTTAACATCTTTATAGGTGACATTGCAGAGGGTCTGGAGGAAGGTATGCCTCTTTGCAGATGACACAAAGATCTGTAACAGAGTTGATACACAGGGGGTAGAAAGGATGAGAAGGGACTTGGCAAGGTTGGAGGAATAGTCAGACATATGGCAACTTAGATTCAATGCAAAGAAGTGCAAGTAATGCCTGGGAAACAAAACCCAGGAGAAGAGTACACAATAGCAGGGGAGGTACTAACAACAACAAAAATGGAAAGGGACTTGGGTAGTCATATCAGATGACCTAAAGGTGGGTAAGCAATGTGAGAAGTCAGTAAAGACAGCGCCAGGGGGATACTGGGATGCATTGGACGGGGCATCACAAGTAGAAAAAGGGAAGTGGTTATTCCTCTGTACAGACAGTTGGTGAGACCCCATCTGGAATACTGTGCGCAGTTTTGGAGACCCCATCTACGCAAGGACATAGACAGGATGGAAGCAGTCCAGAGGAGGGCAAATAAAATGGTGCAGGGTCTGCATCAGAAACCATATGAAGAGAGACTGAGAGAGCTTAATATGTATACCCTTGATGAAAGGAGGGATGGGGGACATGATAGAAACTTTTAAGTACCTCAAGGAATCAACAAAGTCCAGGAGGGTAGCATCTTTCAGAAAAAGAGATGTGTAAGAACAAGGGGGCACAATTTAAAGGGGGGGGGGCGGCTCAGGGGTAATGTGAGGAATTTTTTTTCATGTAGAGAGTGGTGGATGCATGGAACCACCTTCCTGGGGAGGTTGTTGGGTCTAAAACAGTGGGGGAATTCAAACATGCATGGGACAGACATAAGGCAGTTGTAATGGGGAGTTGCAGGAAGTAGGCTGTTGATTAACTAGAATCTGCAGCTTATCCAATAGGAAGGGAAATGGGCAGACTGGGTGGACCAAGTGGTCCTTATCTGCTGGCAAAGTCTATGTTTCTATGTCTATGTTTCTATGTTACTATATGGATTTCCTTTGTCACTGTCTACTGACACTATAGCATCAGGTGTCAGCCGTGGCCCAGGGTGTATTTTCCCATCTAAGAAAAATCACCCAGATCAAACCCTTTCTTAGTTCCGAGGACCTATGAAGGCACTGATCCATGCTTTTGTGATGTCTAGGTTGGACTACTGCAGTGCTCTCTACCGTGGGCGATCTGGGGGTTTGATACACTGTCTGCAGGTAGTGGAGAATGCCGTAGACAGATTGATTGCTGGACTCTCCAGCTCCAAGTATATCTCTCTTGTGCTTCGGACCTTGCACTGGATGCCAGTGAGGTGGCATATCTACTTTAAGATTGATTTGTTAACATGCAAAGTCCTACATGATTTGTGCCCAGGTCACCTGAAAGAGCGCCTCTGTCCTTATCCTCCTGATCATCCTAGGTGGGCCTAATGGTGGACTGAGATCTCACTTAAAATTGTCTGGGGACTGGGCATTTGTGGTGGCTGCACTGCTGTTTTGGAACTCTTTGCCCTGGAATAGCAGGAAGGCCCCCTCAGTGGAAGTTGTTAAGAGGAGATGAAGCTCCATCTGTTTTTGCAGGCCTTTAAGGATTGACCAACTGGCCTATAATGCTGTGCCACCCATCACTGTTACTTACTGCCATACCTCTTCCCCTTGGGGGTTTTATTATATTTATTACTGTAACTGAATCTTCACTAACTAACTCTTCTGTACTGCTATATTTTATGTATTTTGTAAGGTGCCCTGAGCCTGCAGCATAGGGCGCCTAATAAACTACTCTTACTACAAATATTCACACACCTTGTGTGATAGTGATCTAGTGATTCATGGAAAAGGGAATGCAGTTCCTAGAAGTGTTTTGTGCAGCAACAGCTTGTAATATAAACCAAAAACACTGCACTGCTTGTCTAAAAATCATGTTGACAAAAAATACAGTTCATATAAGCTGGACATCTACAAGTTAAAATGAAGTTCTTCGACTTCTGTTCAGCAAATAGGTTGCATAAAATTCCAAGTCCTGTGGTGTTTCTTAAGAAAGCTCCCTGAATTAGCAGATGCAGCTGATTAGGTCAGAAGCACTTGCTACCACAGCCTTCTCCCTAACCCCCACGGCCATCCAATCCAACAACAGCTGTCTGAGCCCGAACTAAGCTTTATAATAACAACAACTCTTTAAAATGTTGCAGGGGGAAATGCCATCAACTGCTTCAACAGAGTCCTAAATCTACCCCGACTTCATCTGAAACAAAAGGATGGTTTAATTAAAAGCCCACATGGCATTGATAGTGAGACTATTAAAGAAGATGCCTTGCTGTGTCATAAATCAGTGCAGCTTCTAGTCAGGCTGTCACCACTTATAACAGTTCAGTTGATTACCAGTGGGGACTCTCGGTTACTACAACAAACTGCACAGAGCGTGCAGCTTTGGTCTAGTAAACATTAATTCCCCACTTCTTGCCTCCTGAAATCTGTTACACAATCACTGGCTTACTGCTTGTGGAAGCCAGCCATTGTCCTTGGACCTTGTGCTACAGTATTTTTCCTAATCCTGCCAAAACTGTCTGCCTCATTAGTCCCTTCAATTTCTAAGGTGGATTTTTGTGCAAATGACTTTCCAGTTTTCTGAAATCATTAAGTGCAGTACCTAAGAAATTAAAATATATTCTTTGTGTAAATGACTGAAAGAGAATGCAAATACTACAGAAAAGTACCAGAAAAATAGTATTGCAATTTGTATTAGACAATCAGTAAAAAAAAAAAAGTGTAGCCATTTTGAAAAGTATACCAGTGTACTGTTTTGATCATGGTAGCACTACTCATTGCCTCACTTCCAGCAAGCAGACACCAGGACTTTTCAGCCACTATCAGAATGGTTTTGCCCTTCTTCCAAAGGGCTGAAATGTTTCCTAGTTCCACTGCTCACTAAGTGATGACCCAAAAAGGTGTGCAGTGTTGTGGATACCCGCGCACCCAGGCTGTAGTGAGGCCCGACGCTGCAGATGGGAGAGCCTTACAGCCCGGTAATGCAGGTATCCCCAACACCACGCATCCTGCATTGCCTTATTGTGCTTATAAAATGGGCTCTGTTGGCCCAACACAACTTATTTTCTAACTGCGATAGGAAGGGATTTTAGAGCACTGCAAGCAGCGTTGTACTGGACAGAGGCAGTGGTGAGTAGGTGGTGTTGACTGATACCCATACCTGTCGTGGCTTCTGTCAGCCAGTCAGGTTACAGGGTCTCAGAAACTAATGGCAGCTTGACAGCATACAGGCTTGCAGCATCTGTCTGTGGCTGAGTCAGAACCTTTCACTCCACCCCGACCTCTAGGAGACAGTGTGAGATAACAGCAGGTGCTAACCCAGCAGTAACTGTGAACTGTTCAGATGTGTACATTCTACTCAGTGAGATGTACAGTCGTTGATGTTATTTTCTGCTTTGGAGGATGATTTGTACTTTTCCTACTGGCTGGCTAGAACATTACACCTAGCTCATGAACCATTGGGGAGTTCCCAAAAAATGCAGGAAAAATAGACTTTATCAGCAATAATATAACCTATTAAGCCAACAAAAGTAGTTATATTTAAATAGTCATCATCCCAAAGATGATCCCTTTGTCAGCTTTTTTAATTGTTAATTTGTTTGCCTCATAAATAGTATCACTATTATTTCAGGAGGCGTCCGGGCTATATGAAAAAGTTTGTATGGGGACAAATGACAGACATGTGTCCCTTCCATCCCTAGACTGATGTAAAAATAAAAATGGTAAAGCTCATGAAATGACTGGCGGTATGGGCCACGTGATATTCATTATTTCCTGTAAGAACTGACCTGCAATAATCAAAGGTTAGTGCCCATGCTAACATAGTTAGCACAGGTGCTAACCAAGGTTTGCGCAAGCGCTCCCAGCGGGGCCATATTTAGAGGCCCCAGGAGCACCTCAAAACATGGCAGCACCATGGTGCTGAAGTACCGCTGCACCTATCCAAATGAGCGGGTCCCTTCATGCATATGTGCACAGTGATATAGTCAAAGGTTTGTGGCAGTAAATAGACCCCCAAGGGGTGCTGTTTATCACTGTCATAAGCCTCCTTTTAACTGGGCGTTAAGCCTGCGCCCTCAACCCCCGAAGGCCAGGATGGCTGTATGACAGCCATCTGCCTCTGATCTCCCATTTCCTTACTGATAGTATGCCCTGGTGTCCTGTGGTTCCCCCAGCCCTGATCTCCTGTTTCCATACTGACAGTATACTTTGGTGTCCAGTGGTTCCCCCAACCTCGATCTCCCATTACTATAGTGAAAGTATGCCCTGGTGTCCAGTGGTTCCCCACCCCTGATCTCCCATTACTATAGTGAAAGCTTGCCCTGGTGCCCAGGTTCCCCTACCCCGCCCGATCTCCTGTTACTATAGTGAAAGTATGCCCTTGTTTCCAGTGGTTTGCCTCCCCACCTTCCAATCTTCCATTACTATAGTAAAAGTATGCCCTGGTGTCCAGTGGTTTCTCCCATCTCTGATCTCCCATTTCCTCTAGATACAGTATTCCTTGGTGGTCCAGTATTCCTCCCAACCCTGGACAGCCCCCACCTGACCTGCCTACTCACATCACACCTCCTCGCATCCCCCCCCCTTTACCCAGCTGTCCAGTGCTCTAGACATATACATATAGTGATCGGCAGAGCCCTTCTCTCACCTTATGGCTGGCCACCATATGAGCTGTCAATGACATGCATACTGTGGAAACAGCTGTTTCTGCAGTATGCTTTCGCTCCACTGACAGCTCAAGGCTATGGCAGGCCGCTGGAGGGGTGAGAGGAGGCTGTGCAAGCTGCCATATGTAGATGTGTGGAGCACCAGACACCTGACTAAAGGGAGGGTGAGTGGAGGAGGGATGTGAGTGGGTGGATCAGGTGGGGGGCAGTCTGGGGGGGGCACTGGACCACCAGGGAATACTATATATAAAAGAAATGGGAAAATTGAGGGTGGGGAACCAATGGACAACAGGGCATACTTTTACTATACTAATGGGAGATCGGGGTGGGGGAACCACTGGGCACCAGGGCATACTTTCACTGTACTAATGGGAGAGCGGGGGTGTTGGTAACCTCTGGACCAACAGGGCTCTCTTTTAAAGTTTGTAAGTGGCACAAAGGAGCCACTGTGCATGCAAATGAGCCCTTAATGGGCATGCAAATGACCCCTTAGTGCCCTGCATGCCTCATGGACTCATTTGCATTCTTGGGATGAATAGAGCTCACAGTGGTCTTGGCGCTGTCCCATTTCAGGCAGTGCTATTCCCTGTGGGCCATATGCAGCCCTGGTCTGTGTCTGGGCAGCACATATTCACTGAGCACTGCACTAACATGAATCAATATTTAGTCGGATAGCGACACTTGCAATCTGTCTGAATATCGCAGGTGCTGAAGGAAGTGCAGGGGCAAGTGCAGCGCAAACATTTGTGCTGTGCTTTCCCTATTTTTTGACTATCGGACCCATAGTGTTTGCTTTGAATATATGTCTGACAAGGCTTTAAAATGAGTTCTTAGGTAAATTGCAACTTGCATAGGATGAGCCTCTTTTGCCTAAGAAATTGGGACGAGGATCAACTGTGCCCCCAAACCTTTTCCATTTCAGCTGCCTGACCCTTTTTCAAATCTATGCGTAGTGAATCGCCTTTTCTGATTTCTTAAGTGTTCCTGATTCGATCTGTATGATTTGTTTTCTCCTCCCCATTTGTTTGTTCTGCCTGAATCCCTACACCCATAAACATAGCTCAAAAAAATGATTATCATCTACGGTTCCTCTTCTGTGGCTGTTTTTTTGTTTCTCATCTACAGTTTCTACCCCTGTATTTTTTTTCTTTTGGTAACCAGGTAAGGCCCACTAGGCACAAGTGCCTGTTTTCAGGGGCAACCTGGGGCACTGGGGTGGTTAAGTAACTTGCTTAGAGTCACACAGTATAGAAACATAGAAACATAGAATTTGATGGCAGATAAGGACCGCTTGGCCCACCCAGTCTGCCCATTTCCCTACCTGATGGATAAGCTGCAGAGTCTAGCTAATCAATAGCTTACTTCCTCCTACCCCCCACTAGAATTGCCTTATGCCTGTCCCATGCATTCTTGAATTTTCCCACTGTTCCTGACTCCACAACCTCCTCAGGAAGGCTGTTCCATGCATCCACAACCCTCTCTGTGAAAAAATACTTTCTAACATTACCTCTGAGCCGTCCCCCCTCTATCTTCAAATTGTGCCCCCTTGTTCTTGCACATCTCTTCTTCTGAAAGATACTACCTTCTTGTACTTTAATTCCCTTCAGATACTTGAAAGTTTCTATCATGTCCCCCCTCTCCCTCCTTTCCTCAAGGGCATACATATTAAGCTGCTTTAGTCTCTCCTCGTATGTCTTCTAGTGCAGACCTTGCACCATTTTGGTTGCCCTCCTCTGAACAGCCTCCACTCTGTCTATGTCTTTGCAGAGATGGGGTCTCCAGAATTGCACGCAGTACTCCAAATGGGGTCTCACTTACTGTCTCTAGAGAGGGATAACAACTTCCTGTTTTCTACTGTTGATGCCTCTCCCTATGCATCCCAGTATCCTTCCCCCAGCCCTTCTTACTGCCTTCTCACATTGCTTGCCCACCTTTAGGTCATCTGATATAATAACTCCTAGGTCTCTTTCGATTTTTGTTGTTGTTATTAACTCACCCCTCATTGTGTACTCTTCCCCTGGTTTTTTGTTTCCCAGATGCATTACCTTGCACTTTTTGCATTGAATCTGAGCTGCCATATTTGACCATTCCTCCAACCTTGCCAAGTCCCTTTCATTCTTTCCACCCCACCTTGTGTATCAACCCTGTTGCAGATCTTTGTGTCATCTGCAAAGAGACATACCTTTCCTTCAGGTGCGCCAATGTCACTTATAATGATATTAAGGGGACCAGTCCCAGTCACGAACCCTGCGGTACACGCTAGATTACCCTCCTTTCTTCACTGTGGATTCCGTTTACTATTACCTTGCGCCCTGTTGTCCAGCCAGTTTTTTATCCAGGCTACCACCTTGGGACCCACTCCAAGGCTGGCTAACTTGTATATTAATCTTTTGTGTGAGACTGTCTCGAATGCCTTGCTAAAGTCTAGGTAGGCCATGTCCACAGCCCCTCCCTGGTCTACTACTTTGGTCACCCAGTCAAAGAAATCTATAAGGTTTGTCTGACATGACCTTCCTGCTGTGAAACCATGCTGCCTTGGGTCCTGTGCCACACTGGCCTCTAGGTACTCAACAATTCAGTATGCAAGTGGAGGCTGTGGGAATCAAACACGGGTCTGCTGGATGTACCAGGCTCATTCACAGCTCGTTACTCTAACTTCTAGGCTATACTGCCAGCCCCTGTATTGCCCTGCTAGCCCTCTTACGGCATTGACCCCCAGCCCCATCACGTACTTTCTCCAGGTCTTACCCCTGTTCTTCTTTTTGGGTGCCTCAGACGGTAGGGCGGGGCCTGTTGGGTTCCTGCCTTCATCCTGCCAACTGGGGTTGCTGTCTATCTGCATTTTTTCATTGATTCCCCCCGTGGCCAAGTCACATGCAGTGACACATGTGCTGATGCATGCGTACATTACAGTTGCCTATGTTGGGTCTTCATCCCATGACACACGCTTGTTACACCACCTAGCTTCCGCTAGGTGGTGATGGTGCAGCAAAGTGCCAAATCCACCTTTCTGAAAGAGGAGAGCAGTTCATGGAATGCTAAATTCTCCTTTCCTGGCTGGCCATCGAGTGACCCTGGTCTCTTCCCGAAGCCGGGTCGCCAGCATGGCAGGAGGTAAGGTGTCCACTGCCACAGCCCTTCATGCCCCTGGGCTGGCCTTCTGAGGCCATTTTAAAATTATTCCCTGTATAGGGCCAGTCATGGTGACATCATCTCAGCATCAGATAACTGAACTCCCTTTACTGTTTGGCAAAAAAGCACTCTTGACCGATGAGTATTCCTGGTTATTTTTGCCAACCAGCAGTCCACGTCACTACCTCAGTGATGTGTTGTCTATATTTCCATGATTGGCCCTGTACACTTCTTAATTTGGTGCATCTAACATTAAAGGCCTCTTAAACAAGCTACAGTTTCAGGACCAACAGACCTGCAGGAGTTCTTGTATTTTACAGGGAACTGGAACCTCTACAGGGAAACTGTTCCAATAGACGTACATTGATTATACGGGAAAACAGAGATATTTGGCTTTCATAGGAAGCAATGCAATCTGCAGGAATATTACCCTGGAGTTACAGGGACAATTCCAAATCAGGCTGAGAGCACTGCACGTTAAGTTCGGTGGTACTGCTTTAAAATGAAGGTGTGGACAACTGCATAAGACTGGATTACCTAAACTGTAGGCTTTATTAGCTTTTATTTACAGATTGGGCACCTGCTAAAAGAGCACTTATCCACACATATTTGTAAGGTCAGCGTTACTAAGTCTTTGCTTTCTTCTTTCATTTCTGTGAATGCAATTTTCAGTTGGAATAATGGATTTTTTTTCAGTTGTCTTGTATAGACTTGATGCATTTGGTGGCTGACAGCAGAAAATACTAAACAGATGCAAAGTTACAGCAGACTGAAACATGTTAGGGTCTATTAAAGAAGGAAGGAGTCAACTGCCAGTTTATCACAACAGGTGTTCAATTACCTCGGACTTAAAAAGCCACCCCAGTACTACGTAAAGCTTTCTTTGTCTTAAGAGTAAACATTAGACATCCTGAAATAATGAAACTGATACAGTTCAGCTTACATTATATTTTCTTCTACATTTTTTTTAAAGACGATTCAAAATAATTCTTTACTACTGCCCAGACTAAAAAGAAAAGTGAACTGCAAAACAAAGATTAAAATGTGTGGAATGAAAAATTCACAGTTTGTTGAAGTTAGCAATAACCCACAATAGGGTGTGAGGTTATAGAAATGTAATCCATGCCTGGGGTGCATTGTGAGGCACAAGGCCATAGGCCGAGTATCCTTACAGCACCAAATGTTAAATGCCTATAACCCCATACCCTGGAGTGGGTTATTGCGTTTATAACATGGGTTATGTGAAAAACATGGAACAATGCACAGAAAGGGTTTTTTCTTCGGTGTAAAGGCCAAAAAAGGTATTGTATCCTGCCGCCTTGTAAAATAGTCCCTCATAAGGACTGCACAGTGCATGACTGTGATCCACATAGAAATGTCACGCATATACCACTGATCTGAGTTGTCACTTTTCATGTGTGTAGCAGTTCCTTCTACCATGTGTACGAGCTGTACTTTATGCCCCCCCCCACACATATACACGCATATGGACGTGGCACTGTAAAATAGCCATGTAAAATGCAACACTACTATATTTACAGTGGTGGGGCAAGCACGTAACACTTCCTTTGTATCCTTCTTCTGATTAACTAGGTCTAGTCCTGATGGATCCAGGAATGGGAATAGGATAAGCCTGGACCTACCAACTCCACCAGGCCTTGAAGGTGTGGCACATGATTCTGTACAACTACAACTTGAGTGTGCTGCTATCAAAAAAATGAGAGTTGCTGTACAGTAGTCTATGTGGAAATGAACAATAGTTGGGAATCCTGGTACCCGGTCAGTAAACGTGTTTGGTATTTGTTTTTGTAATACCCATGGGACCTGCATTTGAACCTCCGCTCAGAATTGTGAAAGTATGAGCAGCCCAAAAACATATGCCAGTGGGAGCCCTCCTCTCCACATTTTCTCCAACAGTCTGCTATATTAGTGATTTGATAGCGCTTCGTGAGTTTCAGGGTTCTGAAATCTCTAACTAGGACTTTCCAGAAAAACTCTTGCCCTGTTGGAGATGAGGTTACTTTCCACCCCTTTTAAAGTCTGAAAGATCAGTCAGCCTCTGATATGGTACACTGGGTGTCTGATTCCCATGCAGCCCTTATTCTGTCTAGGGAGTCTCTCTTAGCCTTATGCAATAACTGGTACATTCCAGAAATAATTTGTGTTTGCCTTTCAGCATCACCACCCAATATATGTAATCTTCTCAAGGGGTCAGAGCTCTCGATATTTGTTCCTTATGATTGTAACTGCTAATAAAATGCCTAACCTGGTATCTGGGAAGTCTTATTTTACCAGTTTAAGGTTTAATTTTTCAGTGCTTGAAATGTCATAAAGGACCTACTTTTAAGCAGCTCGATGAATCTAGTCAATCCAGTTCTCTCCCATTCCTGCATGAAAGGAAGTCTGCAGTATATCTAATAAGCGAGATAGGCCCCAGTGGGTCATTGGACTGTAATAATTTCCTAGCTTTACCCAACATTGCCAATCTGTACTTGACCCACCTCTTATGTACCCCTCTGGTGGCATCAGTGTCCACGTGAGGGTGAACAGCAGTTTTCCCCCACTTGCGTGTTCTCAGTTTCATACCAGCCTGATGTAGATCTCTGCTTGTCCCATGTACATGCAGCTGCCATCTGACCAACCAGATATTACAGGTACAGGTGTAAGTCGAGCAGAGATACCCTCCCCCCCTCTCGGAGGAGCATTAGAATGTTTTGATTAATGAGAGCTCTCTTCCCCCTACAAATAAATTTGTGTATGCCTTTAAGTAAAGCGGTAAAGGATTCTAGTACAGTGTGTTATGGTATGGGTAACGGTAAAGTGTGAAACAAAAATAGGTACCTGAGCAACAGGTTCATTTTAAGGGTGTCTACAAAACTCATCAAGGAGAGAGGAAGCAGTGACCACCTGGCCGAGTTCTTTTGCACTTCTCCCCACAGCTTCTGGCAGTTAATACGAAACCACTTAGAAGCATGCTCTGCAGCCTCTATCCCCAAATATGTAATCTGGTTTTTCTTAGCCTAGGAGAAGGGGAAAGTCACCTTGAAACCCTGAAAGCAGGGCCCGCTCAGTTTTAATGTTTCAGACTTTTCATAATTTATTTTATGACCGAATACCTGATCAAACTGTTCCAATGTTCTCACAAGATTGCACACTGACTCCTCTGGATGACTGAGAAAAAAAATGGAGTCATCTGCATGCAAGGATAGTTTCTGCTCTGCTCTGCCCACTATCACACCCCTAATATTGGTATCTTGTCTGACTCTCACCACTAATGGCTCTAGGTGGAGAGGAAACAGCAGTGGGGACAGAGGGCAACCCTGCCTTGTCCCTCTGGTCAAATTAAAATATGAAGAGTTTATGCCATGTACTGGTACCATGGCTTTGGGCTCCGCGTATAGGGTCGAGATTACAGCCATAATTTTGGGGCCAAATTCCATTTTCTCCATAGTATTTTGTAAGAACAGCCAATTAAGCCTACAATTTTCTATCCTCCTTGCTCCTCCCTGGCAGGCTAGACCTGTAAAAATTTGATCGGAGACCGGGGACCTACTGTCAGGTACTTCATATTCCGTTGAGATGGTGCCAGCACTGGGCCCCTCCAGGCATCTGCTGCCTACGGCATTATTCACAGACAACTCTGTCTCTGGCAAGGTTTCTCCCACAGACATCTGAGTCTGTCTGGCAAAGGCTCTGTCAGTGCCATTCCCTCAGTGCTGCCTCACGTGCCAAGCAAGGTGTCAGCTCCACTACAGACAAACCCATCTCCAACAGGGTTTCTTCAGTGAACAAAGTATACTGAACCACTCACCTGTAATGATGGAGTGAGCGTCACTGCAAAGACTATAGTTCAACCAGCAAAAAAAAAAAAAAAGCCTGTGCACCTTAAAGGATGGACTGGTTGCAGAAAGTAACTGCAAAAATAACTGTAGGGTCCCCTAATGAGGTGTCACACAGTGGAGTTCTGTGTTGCACTTTTATTTTATCACATAATTTGCATCTTTTTTAGGCATACTGCATCTTTTTCGTGCATCTTGCCTTATTTTTCACGCAAGCCTGCATTGTCATACACTAAGCATAATGCAGTTTGCATCTTTTTTATGCAAACTTAGTTTTTTTTCACACATCTTGTGCTGTTTTCTGTGCTAGCCTGTGTCACCCTTTAGCATCAAGGAATGGCAAGGCAAGTTTTTTTTATATGGCGCCCCAATCCCGGAAGCTCTGGGTGCCTTACGTAAAAGCAAGTAGGGGGAAATATCAGTAAGATAAAATACAAATAATATTTACATGCAAATAATTTAAATAAATAAATGTGCATGTTTTTCATGCATATTGCATTGCTTTTATATATGTGGCCTTATGTTAATAAAAATTTGTGAGCTTTTTTTTGTAATTGAATATTTACATTTCCTGCAAATCGTACTATTTTTTTGTGCAAAGCCATGCTATTTTCCCCCACTGAGCTAAAGTACACCTTGTAGTTAGTCCTTTGCACTGTATTTCATATTTCTGGGTACAGCCTTGCCTAAATTCAAAGGCATTATGTTCAGTAGCCATTATGGCAGGTAGAGCATCTGGTAAAACCTCCAAATTCACATGCGAATTCAGCAAAGCTAAAATTAATTTCCTGGATGTTGTTCTGTGCATCTTGCTAGATGGGAAGGTAAAGTCTATAGGATATAGGATCCAGGAAACCCACAGCTGCAAACTCTGTCCCGCAAGTTCAGAGTGCCCACCCATGGAAGCTTATAAGTTCGATCCCCTATAGCCAATTCATCTGGCTTAGAGGGAAGTGCTGCAACAAACATGGCATTTGAAGAGCAAACAAATGAAATGCATGTAAGATCCTTGGCTAGGGGTTAAATGGAATCATTGTTGAATAATGCAGTGGAGAGAGCTCATGGTTGAAACAGAGCCTCATTGTTAACACCCAGAAACAGGCAAGAGACTAAACATTCTCAGATCACATTCTCAAAATAGTACAACAATACAACTGGGAGGGTGGGCAACATAATCCACAGATGCTGGCCAGTCTTGCATGGGGACACAGTGCTAAAAACTGAAGTGGGAAATAAACCCAGAATAACTTTTTTAAAAAGGAAAAAATGTGGGAGATATTTTAACTGCAAGCCACTTTGTGGCCATAAGGCAACCAAATTACCTAAATTGGCTACCATCTAAACCCAAGGGATTTTACAAATCACAAAATTACAAGCTGACATTAGAACACCAGGTATCAGCTGTTGTTCACAGTGGCTTTTTCCTTCTTCGTAACATCTCCAAGATCAAGCCCTTTCTGGAACTGACTGACCTGGCAATGCTTGTGCATGCCCTAGTCTCCTCAAGACTGCATTACTGTAACACTCTGTACCTTGGGCTATCCACGAGGTGGTTGCACTACTAGCAGTTGGTGCAGAATTCAGCAGCCCAGCTGCCAGCGAGGACCTTTCAGTTTAGGCATATCATGCTAGTTCTCTGTGTAGCGCATCAACTTCAAGGTGTGTTTGTTAACATACAAGACCCTGCATGGACTGGGTCCTCGCTACATGGAAGACCTCCTGATCCCACATGCTCCTGGTTGCTACCTTCAGTCAGTGGATGCAGGCCTCTTATCCGTTCCTCGAGTTCGCCTAAAATATTCTGGGGACAGGGCATTTGAGGTGGCTACCCCGATCCTCTGGAATGCCCTTCCCTTGGAGGTAAGAGGTCTTGCATCCTTGGCCTTGTTTAAATCGTGCCTGAAGACACATTTGTTTGAAGTGTGCTATGGACCTAGTGCTGCTGTGTGAATTTTACTGTTTGCATTTTTTATTTTATTGCTATGGTTCTACTGTACTGTCTGACTGTGAGACACCAATAGCAATTGGGAATGGGTGCCTTATAAATAAAACTGCCTTCCTTTGCCTTGAAGGGGAGAGGGGAAATAGGAGGAGACGAGGAAGTTGGCAAGCTGGGAATAAACTAGTTTCTCCTGCAGTGTGGCGAGAGCTGGGAGGAGGGAGATGGGCTGCAAGTTGCTGGGAAAGGTGGGGTCTCCCCCTTTGTGGAGGGGAAGCACTTTGCCAATCTTCCAGGACAAAGGGACAGCACAGAGGAAGAAAAAGAGTTTGAGAAGGTGGGTGAGGGGGAAGCAGTAGCAGGGGCAGAAAGATGAAGCAACTTAGGGTCCACACCATCTAGGATAGCTCTGGACAGGTAAAGTGAGGTGAAAGCATAAGGTCTCCATGGGGTGACGGGGAAGTGAAACCTCTGATATGGGTGAGGCCAAGGGGGGGGGATTAAGAAAGGGATGGAGAGGCAGGAGGATGAGCATTAGCGGGGACAGATCAGTTGGTGAAAACTTGATGAGGTAAGCAACAACCAAGGAGGGATCATAGATTGATTAACCATTAACGAGAAGGACAGGAGAGGCAGACTGGTTGGGTAAATAACCTTCCAGTACTTTGCAGTGGAGTTGAGATTATTCTGAAGGTTAGTATTAAAATAATTTGACTTAAGAGCTTGGACAGCCTTAGTGCAGGCACTTTTAAATTACCTGTAGGTAAGGAGGGCAGAAGCAGATTGAGATAATTTGAAGCGGGCCCAGGTATGGTCATGGTACATACATAGGCTTATGAGGTCTGCTGTGATCCAGAGTGGTGGGTGCCCTTGACCCTGGACTTTGTAAGGGAGGCATGTTTGTCCCAGACATGAAGGAATTAAGAGTGAAACAAGAAAAGGGTCACATCAATATTGGTAGCAGACAGAATAGAAGACACATCACTGTCTACCAGATCACAATGGAGGGAGTTGATGTTAACTGAACATAATGACCACAACCAAATATATTTTTTGGGGGGGGGATTTCCTGATGCAGTACATCACACAGTAGCAACTGAAAGCATTTGGCGTAATGCCAGCAGCTGCTATGTGGTGAGGATGTGAGGAGAGAACCCAGTCCAGTAGAGTATGGTTAGGGGAGTGAGAATTAAATCATGCGGGCTTGGTAATAAGCTGAGAAAGGTTAAGAGATTCAATCCTTTGGGAAGTCAACCTGCAGGCAGGGGACAGCCAAGTGACATTAAAGTCCTCTAGTAGAATGAGTTCACCAGAGGAAGAGATGGAGGCCAGAGAGGAGACAGTGTCAGCCAGCATGGTTGAAGAGATTTTAGGAGAGGCATAGATGACATCAACAAAGATGGGTAAAGAAGAGGGAATGGAGAGTTTGGTAAGGAAAAGCTCATGAAAGGAGGGAACAGATTCAATGAAGGAGGGAGAACAGGTAAGACTCTGGCAGACAAAGAGGGCAACACCACCCCCTTGTTTGCCATGGTTCTGCCTGTAAATGTTATAGTTAGGAAGCAACAAGCTGGAGTCAGAAATTCTGGAAGAAAGCCAGGACTCAGAGATACAGAGCAGGTCAGGAGAGTACTGGGTAACCCAAACATTCAGGGGGTCTAATTTGGGGAGGAGACTCCTAATGTCAAGATGGAAGAGGCTGAGACCTTTAGGCACAGAGGGAGGGAGAATATGGTAGTGGGGGGAGGTGAGAAGGGCTGGGTTAGTTTCAATGTAACCAGTCAGGTGGAGAAGCAGGATGAAAAGCAGGACAGAGTGGGACTTATGTCCCTGTGGTGGTGGGGTGGGATGGGGAAGGGAGAAAGGAGGAAAGCAAGGCTCTGTGGAGGAATTAAAAGTTGAAGGAGGGGGGAGGAGAATGAAATCATTAGGAGAGGGTCAAGGAAAGGTTTGAGGGAGATGGATGGGAGGAGAGCAGGAGGAGGGAGGAGGAGGGAGGCAGGGAGGGAGGGAGGGAGGGGAGAAGAGGCAGGGAGGGACAGAGGTACATGTTAGGCAAATACAAGGGGTAGCTGACCTGGGAAAAACTGAAATTAGGAGCAACCTAGCACAATATAGTATGACTACAGCTAGCATGGAAGCTAGGTGACTATACAAGTAAAAGGAACGTGGGGGCCATACCAAATAGGTGCCCGGGGGGGGGGCAGCTGCTAGTATAGCGCAGGACTGGCTGAGTGAGTAACCAAAAGTAGTGGGCTTGATTCAGGACGTTCTTTTATCTGTGTCATAGTACTGCTTCCTTATTGTAGAATGGAGGAGGTATTTTGTGAGTAAGGGAACTAATGATTTCTGTAATGATCAAATGAAAGGGGAGGCAGTATAGCTGTTCTAACCGATTATCAGTATGTGCTCTGAAAGTTGAAAAATTAGTTTCAGAAGGATGCAATTAATGTGCACATTTCAGGTACATAATACGAAACTGCCACTCTGCAGCATGGACCAATGCAGCACACATCTTCTTTAAGACATATGCTTCAGCAAGGTTCCACCAAGCTGCATCAACACTGAAGTTGTCGACATGTGGCTTGGCGACATCTTCAATGTCGACAGGCAAGATTTTGCCTGTCAGACATTGTGGGTTTATCTTCCTGGACATAAAGTCTCCACCACTCCTTCACACTAGTGGGAACTACACCAGAGGAACTAGGACCCAGCAGGAGGTAAAAATCTTCAGGAGGGCCGGCGCCAAGGTAGGACCGTTCATGCGTGGCGCTGTGAGGCTGGCTCATGCTATATAGGCTATATCGGCATCGACCCTCCAACCACCTCAGTTCCTTTTTTCCTGCCGTCGAGTGCGCTTCAGTGATGACGTCGCTCACCCGCCAGGAGTCAGATCTCCACATCTATATGACAGCAGCATAGTTGTTCAGTTTTTCAATAGTCTTAGTATATTTATTTTATTTAAAAAATAAAAGTTTTTAAAGTTTTCATTCAACTGATGAACAGAAGAAGTCTTCAGCCCACCTTTGACGGAACTGACCATGAACAGGGCTGGTGATGGTAGGGAGACTTCGCTTGAAAGCTGTTTTAGCAGCAGGGCTGGGTCCGGTCTGCCACCCTCTTCAGGGGAGGTCTGACAATGGACAGTCCGGTGCTTGGAAGGAAGGGTGGTCTCCCCCTGAAAGCACAAAAGGAAGCGGGCCCATTCATGACTGAGGTCGGGAACCTGGCATCGCTTTGCCTTGAGTTGTTCTTCATCCCACCGGTCGAAGAAGAAACAGTACAGCTTGAGGTTGTCCTATGGTATGTCTGCTTGGAGATGGCTGGTGGCGAGGGACAGGAGACCGACCCTGGCACTGTCAGGGTTACCTGCGGTCCCAGTTCCTAGGGGCCGCGATACTCGACTTTGCAGTCCCTCCCGGCCCCCTGGGGGGGTCTTCCAGGGAGCAGTTTCGTTATTGGGCAGCTCTGATTGAGCAATGGGTACGGCAGTTGTCCCGACTGCCTTTGCCTGTGGATCCAGCTCCAGGGCCTTTGGACCTGGGGTCATGAAACTGCAGGTGGAGCGGTTGGGCCAGCCTTGTTGCACGACACCTTCTCCAGTGTCATCGATGCCGCTCCTTCATGCTTTTCCCCCTTACACGGCTACAGCGCAGAGGCAAGCATAGGTACCATCTTCTCCTACTTCTTTCCATTCTTTTTTCACCCTTTTAAGTCTCCAGGTACACCAGTGCTGAGTTTGGGGACCCCAAGCACTCGCCCAGCACCATTTGCGATGCCATCTTTGGCTCCAGCCTTGGCGGCGCTGCTACCGATGCTGTGTGCTGCCCTGGCACCGTTTTCAGTGCCACTGCCACTGTGGGTGCTGGGGTTTTTGACTCCAGTTTGGGGAGCACCTCCTCCTGCTCTTCTCTCTCCTTTTCCCTTCTACACTATCCCTTCTGGGGGAGTAGGAGACTATATAGAATCTGATCCTGATCTGAGATTAGGGGAAGATCTGGATGAGGATTCATCCTTGGGATGGGAAAATAAGCCCTCCACTTCAGCAGAGTCTTTAGTCAAGGACCTTTATTTTATGTCTCTTCTAAAGAATATGAATTCCACCCTTTCTCTTCAGATTTCTGAGGTGGATCCTGGTAAGCTTTTGCACCTTCAATATCTACATGATCCTGAAATTCCTGTAGAATTGACCCCACCGGTGCAACCCTCTTTCGAGACTTTCACAAATGGTGTGGGACGACCAGCGCTTATTCCTTCTATGGCCAAGTCCATAGACAGAAAGTATGCTTCCCTTAAGGAGAGACCAATCCTTGCTTCTCAAGCCTTTGAGGACACCATCGTGGTCTTGGCAGAGAATGACAAAGCCATACTTCCCCAGGAATCCACGGCCCATCCAGTAAATAAAGAATCCTGTAAAACTGACACTCTGGGGAAGCAGGTGTTTGCTGCTGCTGCTACCCTGGGCATGCGTATTGCTAGCTATCAGGGCTACTTCTCTCAGTATGAGTACACCTTCTGGCATTCACTAAAAGTATCAGTGGAGGCTCTTCCGGAGTCGGATGTTAGCTTGGAACTTCTTCAGACCATCACTAGGGGCATTGAGTCCAACAATCAGCAACTTAAAGCTGCTATGGATGCTTTTGACACTGCATCTAGAGCAGCAGCAGCTGGGATATGCACCCGGCGTCACTCATGGCTAAGGACTTCGGGATTCACTAATGATGCTTAACAGAGAGTCATGAATTTTCCATTTGATGGGATTTATCTGTTTGGCCCTCAGGTGGAGCAGGCACTAGAGGCCACCCAGAAGACTTGGTCTGCTATTAAGATGGCCAGACTGGCCCCTGCTGCCCTTCAGCGGGGTGCAAACTGCCAGCAGTTTCACAACTGTCAGTCCTTTTGTAGTAGGGGCCAAATGGCATTTAACAAGAACCAAGCCCCTCAGCCACAAAAGAAAATGCAGCACACAGAAGGCACAGGGTCTGAAAGCATCCAGTATTACCCTCTGAAGTTCCAGCCCATGTCCCATCTCAGCTCCTGAGGGGGGCTCCTTATCGGTGGTAGGGGGGTGTCTGACTCAGTTCTACGACCAGTGGAATTCCATTACAATGGACAAATGGGTTCTCAGGATAATTCGAGAAGGATACACTCTAAATTTTTCAGAGAACCCCCTGGATTGTCCACCCAAACGACAGCCCAAGCTATCTCCCACTCAGTCAGACCTCCTCCCTTCAGAGATTCAGGGCCTTCTGAGCAACAGGGCAGTAGAAGTGGTTCTGGAAGTGGAACAAAACACAAGATTCTACTCCCACTACTTCCTAGTTCCAAAGAAAACAAGCGGTATGCACCCTATTCTAGACCTATGGAAGTTAAACAAATTTCTGTTCAAAGAAAAATTCAGGATGATATTGCTGGGAACGCTCCTCCCTCTGATCCATCAAAACAATTGGCTGATATCTCTAGAGATGCAAGACACCTGCTAACACGTCCTAGTGCACCCAAGCCTCTATAAGTACCTACACTTTGTGGCTCTGGGTCAGCACTATCATTTCAGAGTCCTGCCCTTTGGGCTGTCCTCAGCACCACAAGTCTTTACAAAGTGCTTTGCAGTACTCACGGTGCATCTCAGAAAACTCAAAATCCAAGTGTTCCCGTATCTGGACGATTGGCTCCTAGCAAACCCCTCCAGACAAGGGACACAGGAAGCGGTGTCCACAGTTTCCAAATTCCCCACAGCCATGGCAGTTCTCCTGAACCTGGATAAATCACAGCTTCAACCCTCCCAACAATTTCTCTTCATAGGAGCTCTTCTGGACACCTCCAGGGCAAGAGCCTTCCTCCCCGAGGACGGGAGAAATGACATTCTTCAGATGGCTCACATCATCAAGGAGAACAAATCCGTTTGAGCCCTTTCAATGCAGCGGATTCTGGGTCTCATGGCTTCCTCTGTGTTCACGGTGCCCCTGGCCCACTTGCACAAGAGAAGCACACAATGGATGCTCAGCACTCAGTGGTCCCTGACCACGCATGCGCAATCCTTCCACATCAAGGTGACGGAGCCTCGAACAAGATCACTCACCTTGTGAACTCAGGAGGACAACCTTTTACAAGGTTTTCTCTTTACCCCTCTGGAAACGCAGATCACCATCACCACAGATGCATCGCTGACAGGTTGGGGAGCTCACTGTCAAGATCTCCACACTCAGAGTCTGTGGAGCCAGGACGAGTCCCAACTGCACATAGCTGTCCTGGAGATGAGAGCTGTCCTGTACACTGTCCGAGCCCTGAAGGATGTCCTCTGTCACAAGATAATTCTCCTTCAGATGGACAACAAAATGGTGCTCTATTACATCAACAAACAGGGTGGCGCACACTCATACCCCCTCTGCAGGGAGGCCACGAAAGTGTGGGAATGGTAACTCATGCACGAAGCCCTGATTCAGGTGGCCTACCTGCCAGGAAGCCAGAATGATCTGGCAGATCACCTCAGCAGAATGGAGGTGGATACGCACAAATGGTCTCTCGACTCAAATGTCATGCTATCGCTATTCGAAAAATGAGGCACTCTGGACCAGGACCTTTTTGCCTCCCCACTCAATGCAAAACTGCCTCTGTTTTGCTGTAGAAATCCAGAACCTGGCATTTTCTGTCAGGATGCATTCAGACTGTGTTGGAAAAAATGCTTTCTGTACGTATTTCCACCTCTTCTTTTAATTCAGAGGGTGCTACTCAAATTGGAGGCACAAGGGGACAGCATGATTCTCATTGCCCCATACTGGCCTAGTTAGATTTGGTTTCCGTTGATCAACAGGTTATTAGAAGTTCCACCAAGACATCTTCCACATCAAACAGACCTCCTGACCCAGGGTCCAGTGGTCCATCCCAACCTGCGTTCCCTTCATCTCCATGCCTGACTTCTGAGGAGATAAAAGAGGGCAGATTCAGTGTCTCTCGGAGAATCTCAGACATGCTCCTAGCAGTGCATAAGCCATCCACTAGAAAGACCTACACGGCAAAGTGGAAATAATTTTCCATTTGGTGTGCTAAGTCCTCCTTGGACTCCTTTTCTTGCTCACCAAGCATGGTGTTAAGGGTACCTTCTAGACCTGTTGATTGCAGGCCTGCAATACTTGATGGTGAAGATGCATCTTTGTGCGATTTTGGCTTACCACAAGCTTATCCACAATATGTCGGTGGCTCAGCTTCCCTTGGTCAAGAGATTCCTTAAAGGTATTCTACACACTAGGCCACCAATCAGAAGACTGGTAGCCACTTGGGATATCAACCTTGTGCTAGACATGCTCACCCGTAAGCCATTTGAGCCGCTAGCAACCTGCGACTTGAGGTTTTTGACCTGGAAGACTGCCTTCCTTCTGGCCATTACTTCCACTTGCAGAGTTTCTGAGATACATGCCCTGGTCACAGACCCCCCATACATAGTATTTCACAAGGACAAGGTGGTTCTTCGAACTCACCCTAAATTCCTTCCCAAAGTAGTCTCGGAATTCCACCTGAACCAGCCCCTGGTCCTTCTGACCTACTTTGCAAATGTTCAGAATGAAGGCGAGCATACGCTACATTCTGTGGATGTAAAAAGGGCTCTGCAATTCTGCACTGACAGAACAAAAGAGATTCGCAAATCCAAGCAACTCTGTCTCATTCAGCATGGCCCGGCTGGGTCAGCCAGTGGCCATCAGGTGCATTTCGGCATGGCTGGTAGAGTGTCTATGCCAGTGCTATGCAATGGCGCAGGTCAAGCTGGAAGGCAGGGTGTATGCCCACTCTATCAGAGTGATTGCAGCATCTCTGGCAGAGATTCGAAATGTGCCCATTGTAGACATCTGCAATGCAGCCACTTGGCGCTCTGTACACACTTTTGTGAAGCACTACGCTTTGGATGTCCATGCCAGCCAGCTTCCTTCCTTTGGCAGGACAATCCTTAATGGACATCTGTCCTGAGTGAGCTCCTATCTCCTACCACCCTTCTCGCAGGATTATTTTAACTCAGTACTGTCCCACTATTGTGAATGAGTGGTGGATTTATGTTCAGGAAGATACGAAAATTACGTACCTATCGTAATTCTTGATCTTCTTGGATGAAGTCTCCACCACTCATTCACACGCCCATCCACCATCCCCCAAGCTCACTCAGCCTGTTTTTGGTCTTTACTCCCTCGTTGGCTGGGCTGTGAAGACACTGTTGAATGGACCCTTCTTACGCGGGTCACACGGACTATCTTATGTCCAAAATAGGTTAGTTTTCCTAGGTTAGTTTATGCTGCACCTCCTCGGTGAAAAAGGTACTGAGGCAGTTGGAGGGTCGACGTCAAGATAGCCTATATGGTGCAAGCCAGCCTCACGGCATCGCGCATGCACAGTCCTACCTTGGCCCCGGCCCACCTGAAGATTTTTGGCTCCCGCTGGATCCTAACGCCTCTGGCATAGTTCCCACTAGTGTGAATGAGTGGCAGAGACTTCATCCAGGAAGATCAAGAATTACGGTAGGTAAGTAATTTTCATTTTTATCAAGGGGCTGCTCCCCCCGAACCCCCCATGTGGGGGGCTGTGCCAATCCCACACCTCCCCATTTCTTTTTTTTTTTAGCTATCCCTTTCTGCTCCTACCTGGTCTGCTCCCATCCAGGCAACCTCTGGGACTCCAGTCGCTGTCCAACTGCCACCGTGTTCTCTCTAGGGCCATTGCCTGTATCCCCTGCAGCTTACCCCCCACAGCAGGGTGGTGGGGAGCCCCCTAACTCACCCACCATCCGGATCCAGATTGGCAACTCTCCCCTGGAGCCAGTGCACCACAGGACGGCCATCAAGCTGCCTGATCAGGCTACATTTCCTCTTTTTCTTTTCCCCCAGAGAGCCAAGGGCATGCAATGATGCCAGCGGAGGGGAGCGCACATGTGTCTGCACGCACTCCCTCCTGGCGTCTGCCTCCAGCTCCTCCCCTAAGCACAGCAGAGTGTCTTGTCCCCTAGCCTCTGCCAGGGGGCAATCAGGCATTGACTGTCGTAGACCCTCCTCCCCAGAGAGGGGGAACAGTCCATCGGATGCTCAATCCCTCTCCTCCTCTGCCAACCCCCGGTGACTCATGCTCATTCTCGAACACCGGTCGCCAGCGTGGCGTGAGGTATGGTGACCAGCGCCTCAGCCCTCACTGCCACTGGGCTGGCCCCCATTTCTAAATAACAGACTCCGAGTCGGAGTTTGTTTGAAATGGGGGGAATCACTGACAAAATGGCAAACTTTTACCCTGCGGTCCATCACAGCGACAATCTCGAAACCCTGTCAAGACTGTTGCTGTGATGGGTTTAGCCATCGAAATGTCACTGTTTCGTCAGCATACCCTTCAGGAATATGGTGTGTCTGTCCCTCTTCTGGTGATCGGGGGTGGGGTTGAACAGTCAGAGGGGTGCAGGTAGCACTTTTCCTTTTTTCTTTACAGTTTTTCAGCCTTGTTCAACCTGACCATTTCCTTCTGATCGATTTCTCAGCCCCATCACTTGGCTTCTCTGAGGCTTATCTTCTCTCTCTTGTCCATTGCCACAGGACTCACTGGGAGGTGCCTGGTTGCTGGTGTGGGGCCTGCGAGGGAGCAGGCTTTATTCTGTGGTTGAGGATTTTTTTCCACCAGGTTTTCTCTCCCCGAGCCCACCTCACATGCAATGAGTGCGATATGCGATCTCCGCCTCTGTGGAGATGCCCCTGGCGCCCTGCATGTGGGGTCCCTCCCCCTGTGAATTCCCACTGCGCTCCCACCCAGACACCTCCAGGTGGCTGATGAACACTGGGACACATTTTATCCCACCCAAGGGAGGAGTGCTGGCATATGGATGCACAATCCTTCCTCTTCTGGCCACCCCCGAGTGTCCAGGACTACCAGCATAGTAGAAGGTGAGGCGCCCAGAGTCTCAGCCCTCTATGCCGCTGGGCCAGCTGGTAGTGCTTGTTTTGATGAGCCAGAGTGCTGCTGCCTAAGTTTTATTAGTTATGTAATCTGCAGAGGATCCCTTTGAAATGTTATGGTTCACAATTTACCTCTCTTTCTGTGTTTTTTAAAAAAATGTTTACTAAAAGTTCAGTGGATGATATGGTTTTGAAGGTGAGGGTGAGTGGGGTTCAGTCACTCAGTAGGCTCACTTAATGGGCCAATTTTTCTGCTTCTCCTTTTTCAGTGGGTTTATTACATGGCTGAGTTGGCCAGACTTTCATTGTGCTGATAATACCATAATGTTGTAATTTGGGGGTGTTGGCTGCATCTATAGCTTAAATCTGGGTTAACAATAAAAAGGTATATTAATACAAGTAAAACGTGCAAGGTAGGAAAGGGCCACTACCGAAGGGGAGATAATGCAGCAAGGTGTAAACAATGCAAGGGAACAGCGGAAAGGAACCTGCGCACTCACCCATGCTGTAAATAAAGAGGCAGAACAAAACGTCCCAACGTTTCACCTGTCAGGTGCTTTGTTTCTTGATAAAAGCACCTGGCCCAGCGATAATGGCCTGTTTTGTGGATCTGCGCTTCCTGTTTTGCTGTGTTCTGGCTCGGATTAAATTTTGGAGTTCTTTTTTTAATTCTTTGGTAGCCAGGTAAGGCTCACTAGGCAGAAGTGCCTGTTTTCAGGGGTGACCCTTAAGCACTGGGAGATTAAGTGGCTTGCTTGGAGTCGCACAGTACGCAAGTGGAGGTTGTCAGAGTTAAACCCAGGTCTGCTGAATGTACCAAGCTCATTCGCAGCTCATTTCTCTAACCTCTAGGCTATACTGCCTAAATATGCACTGCATATGAAGCTTTCTGATATGCTCCCTCTTTACAGCATGGGTGAGTGTGCAGATACTGTAAGTAAACCCCACAAAGAGGTAATGCTAACAAATGTGTGATGTCACTCTTACTATAATAATTTGTTAATTTCTAGTAACTTCTGTATGCCACTTCTTTGTGCTGTATTTTTATATCAAAACGCAACAGATATGAAGTTTAAAAGGTTAATGACAAGACATCTACCCTGAAAAACATGAAAAACATCCATACTTAGTCGGCCCAGTGGCATGGAGGGCTGAGGTGATGGACACCTCACCTCCTGCCACACTGGCGACCCGGGGTCGGGAACGGACTCTGATCACTCGGGTGTCGGTGGGGTGGGGTAGGATGAGCATCCACAGACAGCTGTCCTTCCTCGGGAAGGGGGGTCAGTGAGTCATGCTGCTTGTCTACCACCCAGCAGTGTCTGGGTGTCAGCACATGCATGCCACCATGCAAATAGAGACAAGAGGTCCCATGTTAAGGATGCCAGGGCTATCTCTGCCGAGGCAGAGCTTGGACATTGCATCCATTGCACGTCCTGTGGGCCCGGGGTGAAAAACTAGACAAAAAAAATCCCTGAGGTGGCAGGATGACGACCTCCCCCTCCATATCGGTGGCTGGGCACAACCCCAGGTCCTGTGGCAGAAGACTGAAGGTGAAGGTAAGTCCCATAAGAGCTGGCTGATGGGGCTGGGGGGTTAGTTAGATGGGACAACAGGGCAAACAGGAGAGATAAACAGAAGATAAAAAAAAAGAACATCCATTCTGACCCTCATAGAGGAACGGGACATGTTTTTTTCCATCAACACCAGCAGCCTTTTCATGGCAGACCCAACCACAAACAAAAGGGGCTTCCAACAATAAGGTGAAAAAAAGTCACACCAAACAACATAACAGCAAGTGCAGACCCAAAGCGCAACTTGCTGATAGATTACCAGCTCCAATTCCTTCTCAGCTGCCTGAGGTGGACCTTTCAGTGCTGATGAGAGGATACATAGCCCTGTTCTATCATCTATGGAGGACCATTACCATAGACAAGTGGGTCTTAAAAATGATGCAAGATGGTTACTCTTTGGAACTGGTAGAGCACCCACCAGAAAATCCACTAAGAAAATTGACTTGTCTCAGCTAAGCAACTTTCTTTGGAAGTGGTGGGGCTGTTGCAGAACGAGACGGTGTAGAAAATTCCAGAATTACAGAAAAACAAAGGTTCCTACTTCAGTTACTTTTTTGTTCCCATGAAAATAGGCAGCATACACGCCATAGTAGACTTCAGGTACTTGAATGTCTGCATGAAGTGCAGCAAATTCAGAATGGTGTCCCAGGGTTTCCAGCTACCATATCTCAGATGGCAAGACTGGTTGGCATTGCTGTACATAAAGGATGCATATGAGCACTTTCCTGTCTGACCAACCTGCCTCAAATATCTAAGGTTCTGTGTGGGGGTTCAGACATTTTTCAGTTCAGTACTCTGCATTTTGTGCTAGCATCAGTACTACATGTCTTTACCAAGTGGTTCAGAGTTCTAGCAACACATCTCAGGAAGTCAAAAATACAAGTGTTTCCCTACCTGGATGATTGGTTCACAGAAAGATCAATCAGGGATTAAATGGAAGCAGCATTACCATACATGTGCTTTAAACCAAACCTGAAATGGGTATTTTCTTGTACAAGTTTGCCAGTTACTGCCAGTGCTCGAGTACTGCAGTATGCGCAGCAGCAGTTGTCAATGTGGAGGTGGCAACCTCAGTCTTCTCGGCCTGCTCACCCATTCTTTTCCAGATACCCTCTACTTCAGTATTGATTGCTTTAATGGAGAGCAAGACTGAGTGTCAAGAAGGTTCCTGCACTGCTAATGGGAGTTTAGCTGCATGTTCACGGCCCGGTCTCAGGAGGAAGACTGTGCCTCAGACTCCCCCCAGCTGCATTTCATAGCCTCCCCATACTGCATCTCACCACTGACATACAATGTTAGAAACTTCCAAAATAATGTAAAGAAGCTAAGCAAAAGAATATAATAAAACCACTGAATACTTGTTTTTCTGTTCAGAATTGCCGGAGCTCTCACAGGATGTGTCTGTTTGACATGTGTGCTTTCTACAGCCCCCAAGACAGTGCTTTTTGTGTTGCTGCAGAGTTTTTCCCTTTTGCTACGGCTCAGTCTTCAATGAGGTTGCTGATGTGCCTTATTGCTCCCGACACTGGGGTTTGTACCTGACTTCAGAGTAAGGGATCTTTTGCCTCCAGTTCTCTTCTGGCCTCCTCTCTTGGAGAAAAGGCTTGCTGCCCCTCAAGGAATTTTACCATTAGTCATCCTGGGAAGGGTATCTTGGTCCTCACAGTTTTCAGAATAGGTATTTAGGCCTTGTGTCGCACAAGACTGGATGGGCATAATCATTAGCAAAAAATGGTCTCATCCCCTTGAAAAACACCACTTGTTTTTGCCAAGTCTTTGTTCACAGTTCCTGCTTCACAGGGTATTTCAGGAATCTGATTATGATTTATCTTGGTCAGGCAGCCTCGTTGAAAGATTTGGGGCCCAACACACTGTGATCTTGTTGAATTTCAATAACATAATCGGGTACAAGGTCTAAAGCAGCTTTCAGAAGCTGTGTGAGGAAAGGAGTTATCTGATTCCCCCTTTGAACCCTCGGGTAGTCCTTAAACTCACAGGTTGTTTCTCTGATCCCTGCTTGTTATGTCTTCCATATTATCCTGTATCTGGTTTAGAAACATAGAAACATAGACTTTGATGGCAGATAAGGACTGCTTGGCCCATCTAGTCTGCCCATTTCCCTACCTGCAGGATAAGCTGCAGATCCTATTTAACCAACAGCCTATTTCTTCCTACTCCGCACAAAAATTACCTTATGTCTGTCCCATGCATTCTTGAATTCTTCCACAGTTTTAGACCCCTCAACCTCCTCAGGAAGGTTGTTCTGTGTGTTCACCACCCTCTCTGTGAAAAAGTACTTCCTCACATTGCCCCTGAGCCGTTCCCCTCTCTATCTTCAAATTGCGTCCCCTTGTTCTTGCACAACTCTTTTTCTGAAAGATGCTACCCTCTTGGACTTTGTGGATTCCACTGAGGTACTTAAAAGTTTCTATCATGTCCCCCCCTCTCCCTCCTTTCCTCAAGGGTATACATATTAAGCTCCTTTAGTCTCTCCCCGTATGGCTTCTCTTGCAGACCCTGCACCATTTTAGTTGCCCTCCTCTGGACTGCCTCCATCCTGTCTATGTCCTTGTGGAGATGGGGTCTCCAGAACTGGATGCAGTACTCCAGATGGGGTCTCACCACATGTCTGTATAGAGGGATAACAACTTCCTGTTTTCTACTGGTGATGCCTCTCCCTATACATCCCAGTATCACCCCAGCCCTCCCTACTGCCTTCTCACATCGCTTGCTTACCTTAAGGTCATCTGACATGATTACCCCAGGTACCTTTCCATTTTGGTTGTTGTTATTATCTCCCCCAACTGTGTAATCTTCCCCTGGGTTTTTGTTTCCCAGGTGCATTATTTTGCACTTCTTTGCATTGAATCCAAGCCTCCATACTGTTGACCATTCCTCCAACCTTGCCAAGTCCCTTCTCATCCTTTCCACGCCTCCTTGTGTAGCAACCCTATTGCAGATCTTTGTGTCATCTGCAAAGAGGCATACTTTTACTTCTGGTCTCTCTGCAGTGTCACTTATAAAGACATTAAAAAGGACTGAACCCAGTACTGAACCCTGCAGTACCCCACTAGTGACCCCTCTTTCTTCAGAGTGGACTTCATTTACAATTACCTTCTGTGTCCTGTTGTCCAGCCAATGTTTTAACCAGGCTACCACCCTGGGACCCACTCCTAGGCTGGTTAATTTAAGTATTAATCTTTTGTGTGGGACTGTGTCAAATGCCTTGCTAAAGGCTAGGTAGGCCATATGCACAGCCCATCCCTGGTCTACTACTTTGGTCACCCAGTCAAAGAAATCAATTAGATTTGTCTGACATGACCTTTCTGCTGTGAACCCATGCTGCCTTGGGTCCTGTGTCCCACTAGCCTCTAGGTACTCAACAATTCTTTCCTTCAGAAGAGATTCCATCACTTTCCCTACCACAAAGTTCAAACTGACAGGTCTGTAGTTTCCTGCCTCTGTCTTGTTCCCACTTTTGTGAAGGGGTATCACATCCACCTTCCTCCAGTCCTCAGGTACCACACCATCCTCCCATGATTTGTTAAAAAGGGTAGTCTGTGGTGTCACTAGTTCTCTCCTTAATTCTTCTAGAATTCTGGGGTAAATTCCATCAGGCCCCATTGCTTTGTCCACCTTCAGTTTTAGGAGTTCTTTCAGAACCCTTTCTTCTATGAAAGGACTGGGATTGACCCCCCCCCCAATCCAGAGTGCTTCTGTTAATTGGATTAGGCACCTCCCCTCCTCCTCTTTTATGAATACACCCCTGACTCCCCTTGCAGATGCTCACGGGCAAGGAATTATAAAATGACCTTCGCTGCGATCAGGAAGCTACTACTTTTCATTCTGTTGTGTTCAGGAGACATTGAGCTTGACCCTGACCCAGCTAAAGCTCTTATTTCCCCTTCAGACCTAGCAAAACTAAAAGGTATGCATTTTATGCATATGAACGTATGCAGGCTGTTAAAAAAAGTTCACATTGATTCAGGCCTGGATCAATCATACCGTACCGGATGTTATAGTGATTTCTGAATCATGGCTCAGACCCTCTACACCTGACAGGGAAATTAACATCCCAGACTATTCATTATTTAGAGCTGAGGATAAATACTCGGTTACATGCCTAGAATCGTTATCCATTTCAAACCAATTCAAATGCCTAGCATTAAAGCTGGAGATATCCTCCTTTACCGCGCTCTGTGTTATTGGCTGCTATAGACCCCCTTCTGCTGGCTCTCAAATCCTTACCCATCTAACTGATGTTATGGGGTATGGCTCCCTTAAAACAGTTATTCTTGGGGATCTAAACCTCGATTAGATGTCCAAGGCCACTGCACCACTTAAGGAGTTCTGCGATGCCCATGGGCTGACGCAACTCATTGGTGAGCCAACATGCCCTAATAAAAAGAACCCTGCTAATAGTACGCTGCTTGACATCATTTTAGTAAGTAATCCGCACCTATTCTCCCATGCAGGTATCTTCTTCTCTGACATTAGTGACCACAGCATCATCACCGGCATAAAGTCAATTCAGAATCCATTATCCTCATCAAGGTTCTCCAACAAGAGGTCAAGACATAACTTTGATCTGTCTGTCTATCTTGATGAGATAAAATATTCACTGCATTGGCAGGATTTTTACCTAGCTAATTCAGTCCATTTGGCTTATGAGCTTTTTTCTGAAATTGTGACTGGGGCATTAAATAACTATGCCCCTCCCGTAAAAGTTACGGTAAGGGGCAGAACCTGTCATTAGTTCACCTCAGAGCTTAAATCCGCTCTGCTGAATAGGGACAAGCTTTGGAAAAAAGCATGAACTACAAAGGCACCGATGGACTGGTGCAACTTCAGGAAAGCCAGGAATGCATGCACCAAGATGATAAGAGATGCTAAGGCATCCTTCTATCACTCAGAACTGGATTCTGCTGCCAGGAGCTCCTCTAAATTTTGGAAGTCCATTAAGGGTATGTCTGGACATACCCCAGGAAATTCCCTGCCTGCAAAGATTACCACTGGCAGTGTCACCATCTGTGACAAAATGGAAATCCTGGATGCCTTTAACAAGCACTTTGCCACCGCAGGTCTTGCATTTGACAACTCTCCCGCATGTTCTTTACTTTCCCAACTGGGTGCGCAAATGTCTGAACCCCTTCAAACCAATTCAGTCTTTTCCCTCCAGCTTATTTCGTAGAAGGAGGTCAAAGAACTCCTATTAAAGTTGTATACCAAGAAAAGCGCGGGTGCTGACTGTCTTGACCCTTACTCTCTAAAGGTCGCCTACCATGCTTTAGCTGTACCAATTACTCACCTATTCAATCTCTCACTGTCCTACGGAATCCTCCCACCCTTATGGAAAACAGCTCATGTTATCCCTCTGTTCAAATCAGGGGACCCCTGTGAGTTAAATAACTACAGACTGATTTCTTTACTACCTATACTGTCTAAACTATTGGAAAAAATTGTAAACAAGCAGCTGAAAACATACGTAGAGTCTATGAATCTGCTAAACCCTATGCAATCTGGCTATAGAGCACAGCATAGCACTATTACTGCCCTAGCTAAAGTGACCAACGAATGGCAGCAAGACCTGGAAAATATACAATTCATCTGTGCTGTGTTCCTAGACTTGAGTAAGGCCTTCGACACTGTCGATCATGGTCTGCTCCTCTGCTCCCTGAAGGCGATAGAAATGGACTCACTATCCCTACAGTGGTTTGCTGATTACCTCTCTGACCAGTGGCAGCAAGTCAAGGCTGAAGATGAACTTTCTCCCCTTAAACCTCTGCAAAGAGGGGTCCCCCAAGGATCGATTCTTGGTCCACTACTGTTTGCAATCTACATAAACAAAATTGACTATAACATAACTAAGGCCAATATTCACCTGTTTGCAGATGACACGGTCCTCTATCTAAGTCATCTTTTACCTGAAGCTGCCTGTAGAGACCTACAATCTGAATTCAGTCTACTTCAGAGCCAACTTCTAAACAAAAAGCTCCTATTAAACGCAAAAAAATGAAGGCAATGCTATTTTCTCCACTTTTCCATGATGCAAAGCCAGTGCTGGCTCTGTCCCACAGATCACCACAATCCTGGGAGAAAATCTAGAATTTGTCAACAAATTCAAGTATTTGGGAGTGTGGCTGACTACAGACTTTCCTTTATGGACCACATCGAAGATCTTCTAAAGAAATTAAGGCAGAGGCTTGGATTCTTTTTCAGGATTAATAACTACCTCACCAGCGATGCCAAGCGGCGGCTGGTACAAACCACATTTCTCTTATTGGTTGACTATGCTGACTTCTTTTATAGTCACTGCCCTGTCTCACGCCTTGCTAAACTGGATACGTTGTATCACCGGGCTCTGAGATTCATTACTGGTCTACCTCATGCTACACATCATTGGGCCCTTTACACGGCAGTGGGGTGGCCTTCCCTCCAGTCCAGGAGAAACAGAAATGCTATACTCTGGATGTTCAGAGCTATTATTAAGAAACTTCCCCTGTGTATCTCTGACTGTCTTTGACTGTCTTCCGTTATGTGAACCTGGGAGCTATGCATTGAGAAGCTACTCCTTCATTTATTTAAAGGTACCAAAGCTAAAAACACATTTTGGGAGAATGACTATAAGCTTTGTGCTGCCGTCTCTGGGGAATAGAATGCAAAAAGTGCTGAAGCTTAGTTATCCGGTCAGCTTATCCTCCCTCAAGACCCTATATGACCATTCATTCAAGAAAATTTGCAACTGCTTCCCCCAGCTTTAAAACTCCCCACATTATGGCTGCCACAATAGCATGGTCCCTTCACTACACCTGGATGGTGTGGCCTCTCCCCCATATTCTCTAACTACCAGTTGTGTTCCCTGCTCACCTGTCATGTGTCCTTCCTGAGGTCTTATCTTTTCTTGGCTATCCCCTTTCACTCTGCCTGTACCCATCTTGCCTCAACTCCCATACCTTCCCCTTCTGCACTGTTCTGTCATTCCTCTTTCCCTTAAATCACTGTCTGTCTGTTTTTTTTATGGCATTGTATGAAATTTACAACTACTTATTAACTGTTATCCTTAATACCGCCAGCTTCTGTACTAGACATATTTATTCCATGAAGAAATTGAATCACTGTTCCAAACTATTCCTTACTTATGTACATGTTTTACTATTGTACATCAGTTCTGCACAATTGCTCTGCGTTGATATGTTTGAGACTGTTATATATTGTATATTGTTATGATTGTGACTGTTCATACATTGTATATATTGTGTACCAGTGCTACCAGGTCCACTTTTTAAATAAGCTTGCTCAATGGCAATCGCCTGGATAAATAAAGATTTGATTGATTGATTGATTGATTGATTGAATACTGAGCAGAAGTATTCGTTCAGTATCCCTGCTTTTTCACTGTCCATCTCTGCCCACCAACCGTCCATTCTATTCAGCCTCACTATCCCTCCCTTTGTTTTTCTACGCTCCTGACGTACCGATAAAAGGTTTTATCCCCCTTCTTAACTGAGTTGGCTATCTTTTCCTCAGTTTGGGCCTTTGCTATTCTGACTACCTTCCCTGCTTCCTTCTGCCTTAACTGGTACAGTTTCATATGGCACAGAGCTACAGGATCGAGGCCTCTATATTATCATGGTGAACCAACGTAGCAACATGGAATGTGACAGCAGATAAGGGCTGCTGGGCTCACCCTGTCTGCCCATTTTTGTGTAAACCTGAGTTTTTTTGCTGAAGACCCAACTTGAGCTATGGCATCACCTCTTCCTCTCCCTCCCCTATTCCCACAGTTCTCTTGTGCCAGTACCAGGCATTTTGAACCCACCACTGTTTTCACCTCCATAGCCTCTGCTGAAAGGCTGTTCTGAGCATCCACCACCCTTTCTGTGAAGAGGTACTTCCTCACATCCTCCTGAATTTACCTCCTCCAGTTTCATTGCACGCCCCCCTTGTTCTACAGCACAATTTTCTCTGACAAATACCTCCCTCCTGTACCTTATTTACCCCCATGTGGTATTTAAAGGTCTCTATCATATCCCCCTTTCCCTCCTCTCCTCTAGGGTGTACATATTTAGCTCCTTAACCCTCTCCTCATAAGGCTTTTGATGAAGACTCTGCACCATTTTGGTAGCCCTCTTTTTGACTGCCTCCACTCTGTTTATGTCCTTCCTGAGATGCAGTCTCCAGAACCGGACACAATCCTCAAGGTGAGATCTTAGCAGTAATCTATACTGGGGCAGCATCACCTCCCTTTTTCCTGCTGGCTATACCCCTTCCTATGTACCCCAGCATCCCATAAGCCCTTCTGACTGCCTTGTCACACTGTCTGGCCACCTTTAGGTCATCTGATATGATTACCCCTAGATATCTTTCCTGCTTGGCCTTTGTCAGTATCACTCCACCCATTCTGTACTCTACTCTCAGGTTTCTATAGCCCAGGTGCATTATTTTGCACTTTTTTGCATTAAAACCTAATTGTCATACCCTTGACCATTCCTCCACTCTTTTCAGATCCCTACCCATCTTTTCCACACACACTCTCCCCCACGAGTGTCTACTCTGTTGTAGATGTTGGTGTCATCTACAAAGAGGCAGACCTTTCCTTCCAGTTCCTCCACTATGTCACCTATACAGACATTGAAGAGAGCTGGTCCCAGCATGGATCCCTAAGATACCCTGCTGGTCATCCTCCCTTCCTCTAAGTGAACTCCATTTACCACTACCCTCTGTGTCCTATCTGCTAACTTGTCAGTGTCAGTGGCTCAGTAGGTAGCACACTCACCTCTGAGGCCGGGAGATCAGAGGGCTGTGGGTTCAGTTCCCACATCTGACACTTGGGTTAATATCCCAGTACTGACACTGTAGTGCAGCATGAGAGGGGTGCTGCACTTCTGAGGTGCCGTCTTTCAGATGAGACGTTAAACCGAGGTCCCATCTGCCTCAATTGGTGGTAGTTCAGGTGGATGTTAAAGATCCCATGGCACTTATCGAAAAGAGTAGGGGAATTTCCCCGGTGTCCTGGCCAAATTTCCCTCATTCACTAAAAAATACTACCAACAGTTTAATCTGGTTCAAGGTCAGTTGGCATTCATCTGTATCCCCTCCCCCGGGTCGTGCCTGAAAATCGGCAGGATTTGTCTAGTGCACTTACCCGGTCAACAAAAGCTAAATAAATAAATAAAAAATAAAATAGTTTCTTACCCAGGTTACCACCTTATTTCCTACCTCCAAGTTCCCCAACTTGCTTACCAGTCTACTGTGTGGAGTGGTATCAAACGCCTTGCTGAAATACAGGTAAGCCACACCCACCACTCCTCCCTGATCCAGCTCCTTGGTCACCAGAGTCAAAACAATCTATCAGATTTGTTTGGCATGACCTTCCTCCTGTGAAACCATGCTGCCTTGGATCCTGTAATCTGTTGGGTACAAGGTATCCACAATCCTTTCCTTCAGTAGTGATTCCATCAGTTTATCCACCACCAGTGTCAGGCTGACAGGCCTGTAATTGCCCACCTCTTCCCTGCTATGATTTTTGTGTAGTGGAACTACCTCTGCCCTTCTCTAGTTCCCGGGGACCACACCAGTCTCCAATGATCTGTTAAACAGGTCTTTCATAAGTGTAGCCACCTTCAGGTTAGCAAGTGTTTTCCAGACTTTCTCCTCAGAAAACAGACTGGTGTCCAATTCCCTCCCCTCAAAGCTCCTGACTCCTTTTTGTGGGCCCTCCCCTTCTACTGCGAATACTGAGCAGAAGCATTTGTTCAAGAAGTTTGCCTTTTCTTGACCCCCCCTGCACAGTCACCCCTCCCTCTTTAACTTTACTATCTCTCCCTTTGACTTCATTTTCTCACTAACATACCTAAAAAATGTCTTGTCCCCTTTTGAAACTCCCTGAACTACCCCTTCCTCGGTTTGTGCCTTTGTGCTCCTTACTGCTTTCCCTGCCTTCTTCTGATTTCCATGATACACTTCCCTATCCTCGTCTCTCTGGGTAATAGTAGTAGCAGTAACAGTTTTATTTATACCGGAATAACACAATTAGGGCTGTTTATGTCCTATTCTCAAGGTGCACCTGTTGAGTTATAGATAACTATACATGCAGGGTCTCCTTGACAATGCCATCAACCCCAAAAGTTTCTGAATCAACATCGAAATGACCTTAAAAAATAGTTGCCAAAAATCCTGGACTCTTAATTGGTCTCCTTGTACCTTCTGAATACTGCCTTTTTATCTTTTACCTTTTCTGCTACCTCTTTTGAGAACCACAGCTGTCTCCTCTTTCTTTTACTTTTGTTTACCTGCTTGACACAAAGGTTCACTGCCTTCACTATGCTCTCTTTTAGTTTAGCCCACTTTTCCTCCACCTCAGGTCCTCTTCCCCATGTCGGGTTATTCGTGAGGCATTCACCCATCTTAGTAAAATCAGCCCCTCTGAAATCCAGGACTCCTGCCGTTGTATGGCTGGGTTCCACAGCTGTTCTTATCTTGAACCACACTGTACGATGAGCACTGACTTGCTCAGCCACCTGGTCTATGTGCTTCTCTAGTCTGTCAGAATCAATACGCAGAGCTTGTAGTGAAAGGCCCATTTCTTTCCTGACTTCCCAAAGCTCATTTATTATTAGGTTGAGTTTTTTCCCTTCTTTGGTATTTTTGAGGCTGGATCAAGGAGTGATAAGGATTCCACCTTGAGGCCTGTAAGTTCTTGCTTTTGGACCCTTCATCTTCATATCTGCCGCTACCCTCTGGACCCCAAGGCTGTTTCTCTTTCCTAGACTTCACTGTCTATAAAGGTACCTCTTAGGTCTTTATATTTTTTTTTATTAAGAAATTGAGTATATACAGTAAGAGGAGTAAACTTTGAGGAAACATTTGGAGCTCTCATTTTAAGCTTCCCATCATGGGTGTGATGTCACTGGAAGCCCCACTTTTCTCATTCTAAAAGATAAAAACATTGAAGGAAACCGGTTGTTCCTCAGTGCCAAAAAAAGTGCATAACTGTAGGCTGTGCTGTCTTTATTTCACATCACATGGAACTACTTGATCAATTAAGAGTTCAGGGATTTTTGCCAACTATTTTTTAAGGTCATTTCGATGTCGATTCAGAAACTTTTGAGGTTGATGGCATTGTCAACATTATATGACTCAGGCCAGTACAGTAACATAAGCCATTACCAGACCTATCCCTGCCATCCTGTACCTGCTGGTGGTAAAGGAATACATTTCCAACCTTCAACAAGATGACACTGAGTGGTAGGACACTGAATGTGAGGAATACTATTCCCGGTAGCCTGTGACATTGGTGCCTGAATTAAGGCACCGTCCGAAATGACAACGCGATGTGGGAGCCTGAATGGCGAGAAGGTGACGGATGTGGTGGGATGGGCAACTGTAGCGACAGGATGTTGCTGTAACCCACCCCTTTGCAGTGACATGGCGGCGTGGCCTGGGAGGCGGAGGGATGTAGGGGTGGCGCTGTGGTGCTGCCGAGCTGTGCCATGGCATCGGGGTGGCCTCCGCTTGCGGTGCATGGGGTTCCGGTTCTGGTCTGGGTCCAGGCGCTACTGCGGTTTTGTTGCGCCCGGCCTGAAACTTGTTTTTGCTTCGCCCCCCGACATGCACCTGGGCTGATAATCCTTAAGTAGGGCGTGGGGGCATAGCCCCCCACAGAAAGCAAGGACTGAGTCCCTGGTGCCGTTCCTCTGTGCACTGGGGTTGTCAGGGTGGCGTGAGGTGTTTTGCAGCCCTGGCGATTCAATAATAATGGGTCGCCGTCGGGGCGTCAAGCATCACTTAGAACCGTATCTCTGTCCTCCTCAGAGACTGGAAAATTTGCTACACACAGGCTGCAGTGTCCTGCAGGAATAACTGTCCTTCCAAAATCTACTAAAAGCTATGCAGCATGGGTTCAAATTCAGCTGGCTCACTCTCAGTAGTTTTAAGAGGGACCTAATGGAGTATTTCAGCCTCCCAATGACTTCTTCAGTGTTGGTGGTCTAAATCCACTAGGCATTGGAAGGGGTCATGAAAACCTCATGGCAGCAGCCTAGTTCTTGGGTGGACAGGTAAACTGTACCTATCACCTAGGGATAAGGATTAGTTACCACTTCACCTAACCCAAGGAGAGTCTGTGAAATTGGATGTGATGGGCAAATGGGTCTATGCTTCATGCCAGTTGCCTCTGTGGGCCATTATGTGGCCAGCTACTGGGCCCATATTTCAAAATATGAGGAGGTCCAATAGGGAAAGATCAAAATGGTTGCTATCTGTGATTTAAGGATATGCTGGAGAGAGTGCTTATATTTTAAATGCCCCCATTAAAATGAACTGAGAAGGAGAGGTAGAGCCTCTGTTGTTAAATCCTCAGAGCCTCTGACAGCACATTTTGGTATAGGGGTTGTCAGTGGCACATCAGAGTGGTGCATGGGGTGAGCGGCCATTATCACTGGATGACAAAAAAAGTCGAATTGGTACCACGATCATCAGCATGGTACTAGCTTGGTATTTTTTGCCAACCAGTTTTATGTCAACCTGTTCAAGTATGAAAGCCCCTGTTACAACCCCTTAAGAACCTCTAAAAGGTTTCCCAGTATTTGTCAGGAAATTATGCCTAATTTTTGAGCTGCTTTGGGACACTTTAAAAATTCTTATTTTACTAGTGTACCCCGGCCCCTCATCTGGGGACATAAATTATCATCACAGTTGTTCCAGGGAGCATGGGAGAAAACCACAACAAGTGCAACACCTGAGCCAATGCACCCCCAAATAAGACAGGAAAAATATCTGTCCTACCTCTCGACGACTTCATTTCCAGGTGCACTCTCGATCTCACCTCCAATTCTGGATCTGTTTGTCCCCCGAACACTGACCACCGGACCAGGATCATCCAAACTGTAACCTCCTGTCTCTTCTGAGCCCCAGAGCCTCTCAATCCCAATGCAGCCTGTTGGATACCTTCTGGAATTACAACTTATGAAATAAATTAGACACGGGGGGGGGGGTTCCATTTCATTTGTTCCCCTTCCAACTTAAATAAAAACCATTGCCAAGTTTCTTCCCAGCTAGCTTCTTTATTTTAACTCCTCCACCCCAAATGATTCCAGGAATGTAAGGGTCACGTTCTTCATCGAATAACTAAAACAGCTCCATGGAGCTATCTAAACTTTTTACAACATACCCAAGGCTGGACAGTTTGAGTAGTATAAATGGTTTACAGGCAGTACGAGCTACTTGGAAAAACCCACAGGCTCCTGGCTCACTGGACTGGTAAGCCAAATCTTTTTTCCAATTCTGGGTTACACATTCTTGTCCATCCCTGTCTGGTCTGGCACTGGTTGGCTGCCCCATCTCCGGTGCGGGAAAGCCTGCTGCTTCCCCTGGCCCAAATTTTGAGGGGTACCAGGATTTTTTCCTTCCAACCTAGGCCCTGTAACCCACTCTCTCTTGCTTTACAGGGAACCTAAACCTGCTGGTGCTCCCAACCTCGTGGCACCCATTCCCTCACTCACAGCTCAGTTCTCTCTTTGTACTGTTCTTCACTGGTGCAGCAGCCCTCAAACCCGGCCCTGCTCCAGTACCTGAGCTACCTTAATTGGGCTGCCCTGCCACGGGAAGGCCCTGAGCCCTGCCACCACCCAGGCCCCCCGAGCAGTCCACTCCTCACAGCAGGCACTCAGACTCCTTCTCTGTGCTTCCAGAAGACCATTCGGGAGTGCCCAACACCAGGCCCATATCCCTGCCAGCACATCTTGGGCTTGCGGTAAGCTCCTGCTAGACACCACCCTCCAAGGCCTGTCCTAAGACCTGCAACCCACCCGGCCCTTTAATGTCAGCACCCCAGGACCTGCCCCTCTAAGCAGGCCCCTTAAAATGGGTGAAGGGCTCCCTCTTCCCTCAGGCCACCCTGCCACACCGGGTGCGGGGGAGAGCCACTGCCACCAGCTCCCCCCTGTGTTGTTTGTTTATTTATAAAGTTTAAACCATTGAGTTAAAAACTCATTCACAATGGTGATCTTACACATTCATACATAACAGTTACAATAATTTACATTCAAATAATACAACAATTAATAACAACAATCACAGCATTTACAGAGGGATAACAAGTGCTTCTTCACAAAGGTAATAGATGCTGGGTTACAATAACATTTTCTAAAAATACCTGGAAGTGAGCCTGTAGCTTAATGGTTAGAGCGCTGGAACGGCATACCAGAGATCTGAGGTTCGAATCCCAGTAGGCCACACTTTTCCTTTCTCATTTCCATCCTTGATTTAAAAATATGTATACCTTGCAGGGGTTAAACTGCACTGAGAGAAAGTGGTATTTTACTCCCTTCACAAAAGAAAGGGTCCTACAAGAGCTTGCTAAGCTCAGGGTGGATAAGGCAATGGGACCTGATGGCATACATCCCAGGGTACTTAAGGAGCTAAAGGAGGAACTAGCAGAGCCATTAGCAGAATTGTTTAGTGAGTCTCTGAGCACAGGAGAGGTCCCAGAAGACTGGAGAAGGGCTCATGTGATCCCGCTCCACAAGAGTGGTAGCAGGGAGGAGGCGGGAACTACAGACCAGTCAGTCTTACCTCAGTAGTGGGCAAGATTATGGAGGCACTCCTTAAGGAAAGGATAGTGCAACACCTGGAATCCATAGGGCACAGGATCCAAGACAGCATGGGTTTACAAAGGAAGGTCCTGTCAAACTAATCTCATAGATTTCTTTGACTGGGTAACCAGAGTGGTGGACCAAGGGGAGCAGTTGATGTCGCCTACCTTGACTTCAGCAAAGCTTTTGACGCTGTTCCACATAGAAGATTGATAAATAAGCTGGGTAGGCTCGTGGGTCAGAAGTTGGTCAACTGGGTGGCAAACTGGTTGACGGGCAGAAAACAGAGAGTGGTGGTAAATGGTATACAGTCAGAAGAGATGCAAGTCACAAGTGGGGTACCTCAGGGATCAGTCCTGGGGCCAGTCCTCTTCAACATCTTCATTAGTGACCTTGCAGATGGACTAGAGGGTAAGGCTTGTCTGTTTGCAGATGACACCAAGATCTGCAACAGAGTAGATGATCCAGATAGGGTGGGCAGAATGAGAAGAGATCTGGATAAACTAGCAGAATGGTCAGAAGAGTGGCAACTGGGATTTAATGCAAAGAGTGCAAAATCATGCACATAGGGAAGAGAAACCCTGAAGCCACCTATAGGCTGGGAGGGAGTTGCTAGCAGTCACAAAGGAAGAAAGAGACTTGGGCATCATCATCACTGATGACCTAAAATCATCAAACAGACCTCTAAAGCAGTAGGTAAGGCTAGCGGGTGTTAGGGTGTATTAGTAGGGGTATCACAAGTTGTAAGAGGAGGTAATAATCCCTCTGTACAAGACACTGGTTAGGCCCCATCTGAGTACTGCGCAGTATTGAGGCCACACCTTCACAAGGACATTAACCAAATTGAGGCAGTCCAGAGAAGGGCAACCAAAATGGTGCAGGGACTGCATCAGAAGACATATGAGGACAGATTAACGGAGCTCAAAATGTATACCCTTGAGCAAAGGAGGGAGAGAGGTGATATGATCGAGGCATTCAAACACCTTAAGGGCATAAACAAGGTGAAAGAGTCTAACATGTTTAAATATAAGAAAAATAGCAGGACAAGAGGACACAGCATGAGATTAGAGGGAGGCCGATTAAGGGGAATGTGAGGAAATTCTTTTCACAGAAAGGGTGGTGGATGCATGGAATGTCTTACCACAAGAAGTGTGGCTATGAATACAGTGCAGGGCTTCAAGCAGGCATGGGATAGGCATAAGGGAGCAATACAAATGACTATGAATAGATAGGTCACTGACAGAGCAAAGGCCGAAGGCACATTTATAAGGTAGAAAAAGAAATGGGCAGACTGGATGGGCCTTGCGGTCCTTATCTGCTGTCAACTTCTATGTTTCTATGTTTCTATGTAAGTTTATTCCAGTATACTGGGACAAAGCAGCTAAAATATGATTGAATCCATTTAGACTTGGAGGGTGGGACCACCATTTCTCTTAAATGGGAATTACGTAGGGAGGAGACAATTTGCCTAAAATCCAAGTGATCACATAAAAAAGTAGGCAAAGAACCAGACCCACATCTGTATGCATAAAGTGACTTATGCAATTCATGCCTGTTATTTAAGGAAATCTAGCCTAGCTGGTTATACTTATCGCAATGATGTGTCAATTTGGGGCATTTAAGCACCAACCTAGCTAATCTATTTAGTAGCACATCCAGCCTAGATAGCCTATCATGTGTTGCGTTACCATAAAGAGTATCGCCATAATCAAATAAAGGAAAAATTTGAACTTTAATAATAAGATTTAAGGTTTCAGGATTAAAGGAAAGCTGTTGTTTGAAGGGGCGAAACCTTACCCTCCAGTTAAGCTTTTTTTGTGAAAAGGGCTGTTTTTTCTTTCCAGGAAAGTATTTTAATTTAAGAATGAAATGTCCACTACCTGGAAGTATGGTGAACTATCAGGCGGCTCCATTAACTGTAAAGGTGCAGTGCCGCATCCTGCAGCGCCGCACCTTTACAGTTAATAGAGCCGCCCGATAGTCTGGACTGCCATACTTCCAGGTAGCAGTCTTTTTGTTCTTAAATTAAAATACTTTCCTTGAGAGAAAAAACGTCGCTTTCACAAAAAAGCTTAACCAGAGGGTAAGGTTTGCAGGGGCTCCGACAGCTTTCCATTAAGGCAATTTTTATTTCTATACAAAAATCCTACCCTCCTATTTACCTGAGCTATTAACTTTTCTACATGGGTATTGCCCGATACAGACTTGTCCAGCCAGTACCCAAAGTATTTGTAGCAGTCAACGCATTCCAAGGCAGTTCCAGCGTCATCCACTATAACTAGAGTTGGGGTTACCTTAAGGGTACAAGGAGGACCAAACAAAATGCATTTTGTTTTCGATATGTTAAGTTTTAGTTTTAAACTTGAGAAATAATTTTGCAACATCGCAAAACTAGCCTGCAAACTATCTTGTACACACACGAAAGATTTATTAGAAAAATAAATAATGGTGTCGTCCACAAACAGATGATAGCGAGCCTCCCCCACATACCTACTAATGTCCTTTAAATAAACCAAAAATAATAAAGGACCCATAACTGAGCCCTGAGAAACTCCTCTACAAACAGGCAAAGGGTTGGAGTCACTACCATTCACTGCGGTCACCTGCCATCTGTTTGTTAAATATGAACGAAACGATTCTAGAGTGTTCACACTCAAACCAATGTCACTAAGGCCATGTAACAACTGATGATCGACTGTGTCGAAGGCCTTGGAGAGGTCAACCAAGATGCCCCCAATGAAATACTGGGGGTCACTCAATAGGACCACCTCATCCAAGACCCTCGACATGGCTGCAACTGTCCCATAGTCCTTTTGAAAACCCGATTGATACCGATGTAACAGCCTGCTTCCAGATGACTCATCAGCTGCCAAGCCAATACCTTTTCCAAGACCTTACTAATGAATGGTAAAAGAGAAATAGGTCTAAAACCTGACAGGTGTCCTGGGTCACCACCTTTAAAAATGAGGACCACTGTGGCCACCTTCAACCCCCCGGGTACATAACCCATCTCTATGGAATAATTAAACAAATACATGAGTGGATCAGCAATCTGTGCAGCCACGTATCTTAACATGGTAGTGGTTAGGCCATCCAGGCCACAACTACTCCCCAATCTTAACCCCAAGAATAAATCTCGCCACTGTCCCCACAGCCCTGGTGGCCTGAGCAATTACTTCACGGAATCTCTAAGGGCTCCTGTCTATCCTGGCATCCTACTACCACCTGCACCTCCCTTACTCCAACGACGCAGGCACCTGGCTGACCATCCTCCCCACGGAGCTTCCTCTCCGTCTTCTCGACACCAAGTTGCTGCAGAGGCCATCCCTATCTGCCACTTTTGGGGGGAGTCCCCCACAGGCCCACCCAGACTGCCAAGCTCCCTTCTTGCCTGCCTAGTCTGCTCCTCCAGCCGCCCCCTCCAGCCCCTGGCTTAACGTCTGGGCTGGAAAAGGCCTTGAAACTTCCTGTCTCCAGCCTTATATGCCTTTCCTAACCTGCCCACTGCTGCCACCATGAGGCATCCAGCAGGTATTGACCCCCAGAGCACTAATAGATTTCCTAGCTTGGGGGGTGGTAGGAGGAGGAAAGGGGTTCCTATATGGGAGCATAAACCCCTCCTGCAAGGGGGGAATACACTAGTTTTCTTACCAAATGAAAAATTTCACCAACGGTATAAATGCAGTTTGATTCTTGGCCAAGAACTGAGAATTTTATTTAGCAGGTAAGCACATCATTGACCCCTGGAGACTATGGGCAGAGGACCCATTTGCAGACTTGCTGAGCACCTCCGCAGGTTAGGATGTTTCTATGCCAACCAGGAACAATAGGGTCCCTTGTTGTAGAGAGGTGAAGCGTGTATAAAAAGCTCACCCATGCTCAGCCCTGGGTCTTCTTTGTCAGGGGCAGCTATTGGAAGTGGTGGGGGCTGTTTGTAGTTACAAGCAATCGGCAGCACATGGTGATGAGTCATAGCAGTAGGCATCCCCTTTGAAGTGCCTCAAGCAGAGGTATATTGCAGCAATCTATAACAGCGGGCAGACCCTCTGTTGTGCCACAAACTACAGGCAACATAGTGGTAGTTATGTCCCACTCAGACAGTTCCTCCCAGGTGCTGTTCGGCCCAAGTGGCCCACGTTATCCAGGGAGTAGAACAGGAAAGCTCCAGAGAGAATCTGGCAGTAGGTTTTGGGGGTGACCAGCTGAAGAAACCAGTAGGGGAGTGGAACCCTAGCCTTGACTTTAGGTTGCTAACTCTTCAGGGAACCTTAGGGGAAGCCAGGTACAAGTGTATGGCTATCAAGCAAATGCCTCCTCATATGATGGCCTGTTGGTGTGGCTGAGTTGCTCATGATCTATTTGAAAAAAATAAATAAATAAACAAGAACTTTGTTGAAAATATTATTGGAGTGGCTGGCACAATTCCTTTCTTTACTTCAGTGATTTCATCCACCAGCCCCCAAACTTATACACATCTTCATAAGGGAGGGAACCCACATTCTCTGGAACCATTTTGATTGCTCATGATCCCAGCCAGGGTGGGCTGAGGTGTTGGGGAAATGTCCCTTAAGACACCCAGTCCGGTATGCCCCCCTTCCAGCGATACTAACATAGCTAAATACACACCTGTCGGCAAAATCGACACTTTGCCGACAGGTCGCTGGGTTGGTGTGCCCAAGACAGGGCATGCTGTCTCCTGGTCCTGCACCCTCTGACCTGACTCAACTCTGACTGGAGTTGAGAATCCAAAAGATGGGGGGTAGGGCAGAGCCCTGCATAGGGGTTCGGGGCAAAGCCTCCGATTAAAACAGGACTGAGACATTATTGGATCATGCTGACCACAAGTTGTGGTCAGCATGATTCCTGTCGGCGAAATGCCAATCGACATAAAGTATGTTGAACCGGCATAGTAGAGATGCCCAGTCCTACTCTTCCTTTTCTCTTGCATCTGAGGGATGACAATACATGGTTGAGCATAGGGACCAGTAGTAGTCAGGGTGGGCTTGCAGATTTTCTCCTGGGCCTAAAAAAGAGTAAGTTGCAGGCTACCCATAGGGCACGCAACATTTGTATAAGTTCGGGAGTGGGCCCACCATAAGGACTGACCAGAAAACAGTGAGTGGCACAGTGACCAGATGACAGTGCACATCAGAGCAATCACAGCATGGAGAGTAGAGGGCCAGGTAAAGTAAACAGGCAGAAGCAGGAAGACAGAGAGGAACAACGCAGCAGCAGAACAGAATTCACCCCCACCGGACACCAGGTTCTGTACCTCATGGAAGGGACTAGGGAGTCCATTTTGGTAAAGCAAGCTAGACTATTACAGCCCCTTTTCTTAGTTACTTGAACTGTGTCCTGTCAGGATTGTTAGTGGGAGGGGTCAGTGTGCGGGACTTTGGTCTGTCTAACTTCTACTGAAGATTTCATCATCTTTCATAAGAGATAATCTGAAACAATTCTGCAGCTGTTAAATTACAGTCCGTTTGTTCTACTGTTTGTTTGAATTGTGGTATGCAAGTAACTATAATGGCTGCTTCTGTGGCTGTATGTAGGTACAGTGGCAGCCACTCCCCCTCCGCCACCAACAGCAGTGGTGGTGGAGGGTATCATGTCTACAGCAGTGGATGCTTTATTTTGTTATATGTGTCTGTGCTTGTGGGGATGTTGGGAGAAAACATCCCCATCTTTCCTGTCCCCCAACTAAAAGAAGAAACTATACCTTTACTTTAAAAATGCCAGCCATGGGAGACCCCTTCCTGTGGTTCCCACTGTAGCACATCAAAGGCACTTGCTGCCTTTCAAATCCAAAATGGCAGTTAGAGCTGTTGGAGGCAGCATATGCAGGGGAAGGGCATGTGACCTGACTAGTAGGTCTCCATTTTGCTTGGTTATGCTTGTTAAGCCTTGATTTGAATAATCAGTCAGCATTACCCCTTTCGCCAGGCAATCAAGGAGCCTCTCCAAACAGCCATGCTCCCTCCCAGCAGCATAAAAGAAGGCTGCTGGGAGAGTTCAGACAGTTAATCAGTTCACGAATTCAGAGTCCACGGAGGTGGATCAGAGACAAAAGAGCTCCAGAAGCAGCATAGCCAATGTAGGGACAGTGGTCTCAGAAAGTGAGCATTGGGTTGCCGGACTAGGAAAGGCGGGCCCCAAGAAAATTTGGCTGCAAAGTCGGCCAGCCGTGAGAGGACAGAACCCAACTGGTGTAGCCCTGAGGTGTGAGAGAGAGCCCAGCATGATTTGGCTACCATATCCGCCAGAGGTTGGGACATCAGCCTAGCAGAGGCGGGCCCCAGGCTGATGTGGCTGGCACATGGCCCAGTGGTGAAAGGCTGGAGGTCAAGCAGGGTGGCTCTGTGGTGAGAGAGCCCAGCAGACTCAGCTAACATAACAACCAGTGGCAGAGGTGTCAGCCTAGCAAAGGGGCTCTCAGGCAGGATTAGCTAGTAGGTCAACCAGCTATGAAGGGTGGCTTGACACCAGGCACCCTTGGAGAAGGGTAACTCAGCTAGCAGGTTCATTAGCAGATCGGTTAACACTGTACCAAGTCTAGAAATGCTCATATTCTTTACAAAACTAGTGGCAACCAGTCCCTGGTGGGGGAGGTGCCTCACCTAGGCAGGGGTTCCTGGAGAGGTGGTGTGGTGTGGTATAGTGGGTACCAATAATTATGGCGCCCGAATCCTAATGCTGTGGTGGGCTAGCAAAGATGATCTGTTCCTAGTCAATGGGCTATTTGGGCCACAGTTCCCAGGGTAGGCCTGACTCTTCACAAAAGCTGTTCTTAGGTCTGGTAATTGGCCACAGCCACTAGAGGTAGTCAGGCTTTTACTTAGCCAGTACAGGTAAGACTTAGTCCTTTTTCTATCCTTTCTGTGGGATGTGAGTGGTGGCCCTAAAATTTCATGTGGTAAGAATTATTGTAAATTTTAGAAGGATAAGCATTCCCATGACCTGGTACAATTGTTAATTGCACAGTTCCATTTCTCAACTGCACTATTTACTCTTTACAATTTCAATTTAAAGAGCTAGTGGAACTGAAAGCGTCTATCTGTTTCGTCCCTACAATACTGTAGCTCACTTGCTAAACTGATTACTGAGTCAGTGCATTTAGTAGAGAATTTTTATTATTTTTTTTTTTTTTACCCAAATAATGAAATGACTGGATACGGAGGATCAGGGCACACCATTCCCGGAATTAAATACCAGATGTGATGCTCTCTGGGTCACTTTCACCATTTTGACTGTGGAGCAGTGCTGTCAAAGTTACGTGCGCTTCTGTGTCAGCAGTTGTTTTGTTTCAGTCTTGTGAAGAAGTTACGAGTATTGAGGAGTAGTTCACAAGAAGGTTTGTGTAGTTGTGCCATGAGGAACTGTGTTTAATCTTCTATTTGTTAGCAAAATAGCTGTCAGGTACTGTGGCTGGTAGTGTGTGATGTTTTCATACTGTACTGTATATGTTTTTGTGGTACGGAGTGCTTCAGCTGGTCAGCGTTTCCTCATAATTTTTATTTTATTTTATAGTAGCCTTTGGGTTGAAGTGTAGTGGCTGATATATCTTTTTTTTGTATAGGTATGCCGTCATTGTTTACGAAAGTCCTGTGAAGTCCTTCAGTGTTCCGTGTAAGAGGAGCGCTTTGCAGCACACACTAGTTTAGAAAGTCAGCCTGTATTTTATTTTTCTTGTTATGCAATGTTAGAAGTGCCACAGTCGAATTGTTTTTCTTTTTTTTTTGGGTTCTTTTTTGGCCTGATTGACACTCTGTGAAATGATGCAGACCCCGAGTTTCTGAGAGCCATGTGCAGCTGAATTAAAGTTATAGATAATAACCGTAGGAGAACAGTACATATGCTGTCTCTTACAGTTTTTAAACACTTGTTGGTAGTCAAATAGACGTGAAGGATGTTGAAGATAGTGTCCCTCATCAGTTTTATTTATATGGTATTCTGTCACAGTTGTTGTTATGGAAGTGTGCAGCAATGTTTCTTTTTTTATTTTATAGATGTATTTTGTTAACATTGCAATACTTTTGTGGTTGATAGTTGATACTATACTCCCCCCACTTCCAGGTGGCAGCGAGCTGGCAATGCAATGTAGTGGAGTGCACCACATGCATAATCAACTCTGTTTTGAACTTCCTCCATCTCCTTTCCTCATATTTATTTATTTAGTTTTTGTTGACCGGATAAGTGCACTAGACAAATCCTGCCTATTTTCAGGTACGACCAGGGGAAGGGGGACACAAATGAATGCCAACTGACCTTGAACCAGATTAAGCTGTTGGTGGTATTTTTAGTGAATGAGGGAAATTTGGCCAGGACACCAGGGAAATTCCCCTACTCTTGGTAGGGGGAGTTGCTGTTCTAGGAGAGGACGGCAGTCTACCTCAGGATGGCTGAGGAGGAGGTTGTGGATTTGGAGTAGCTGGTGGTTTTATTCCCAACCGTGGCTATAGCATTGCATGGGGATTCTGAGATACTTTTGGATGCTGCAACTATGATTTCTGCTGTGCCGTTTGAAGCACCTTGTGAATCTGCAGTGGCAGAATCGGCAAGTTCCTCAGCTTTACAATTACAGCCCAAGGATTTCAATACATTTTCTGGCGAAGCACGCCCTTTGGAGACTGTTCCCCTGCTTGACAGGCCTGTCTGTCGACCTGACAGTAGTGATGGGCTTCTGGTGAGTCAGCGAGTGGCTGACAGGAGCGAGGGTAGTGCATCAGTGTCAGACGCATTGAAGGATTTCTCCACTGGAATGCGGAAATCGTCTATTGCTTCGGGGTAAGATGTTTCCTTCACAGGTGAAGACTGGACAAAGGAGTCGGCTCTGCAAAACGCTGGATGGATCCAAGGAGCTGATGGACGATGGCTCCCAGATAAGACTTGGGAGACTTTTTCAGGTACTTCTGAAAGTGGTTCTCCCCCTTTGGAGGCAGTTTCTGTTGGTGTTTCTGCATCGTCTTCTACTGCTGTAGCATCGGGGGGAGGGGGGTTACTTACAGACACAGAACTATTAACTGAGGCACCGGGTCCTTCTGGCCTGGGTTCTGAGACTACTTCACCCAGGATTCCCCCCACCCCACCCCAAATGAAGTCAGGAGACGGCGTGGACCTTTTTTTTCGGACCTGTTCAAAAACAACAAGGTTGAGCAAGTTCCTCACCATAATGCTGTCTGCTTGCGGTATAGAGGTGGTTTACAAGAGCATCCGGATAGGATTTATGTAGCCAGGACTTTATTACTTAATTCTATGCATTTTCGTGCTGAAGATATATTTGCCCTAATTAATATTAGAGGTGAAGATTATTTTGATGTCAGCTTTAAAACCTTTATGGGGTTAGACGCTTTTTGGAGGAAATATGGATCACTTAAATTGACTGCATTATGGACACCCTTTTGGGCAATACTATTAACAAAACCCCTTTTTAAAACTGTTAATATCATGTTTAGGAATGAGGGTGCTAATGTGGGGGATATTCTTTTATGGTTGGGAAAAAATGTGATGTGTTGGGCCCTCCAGAGGCCATCATGGATTCTGAGGGAATTTGGACAGGAAACTGGAAATTTAAAGTTAAATTACAAATGGTAGAAAATGAAGTGCGCCATATACCAAACAGCTTTTTTGGGGGTAAAGATAGGGGATGTCTGTTTTTACCCAGGTCAACGGAAAGCTTGTTATAAGTGTGTTAGTGGTAGGCATCTTAGCAGTACTTGTGACCAGGCACGCTGTGCTCTGTGTGGTGACTATGACCATGATAGTGCTGTTTGTAGAAATGTCTTCCACTGTAATTTATGTGAAGAACAGGGCCATGTGTACCATCAATGTCCCTGAGCAGGTCAGAATAGACCTGGAGGCCCAGATAAGGACTCCCTTATCAATCAGGCCCAATATAGATGTAGACCGCAAGGGCCGCATCCTTCAGCTGAGGAAGAACCCCAAGCTAGACCAACTAGTCATACTGATGCTTCTCCCTCTAGCCCTACTCATAATGTACAGGCCCCCTTCCAAGATACTGGTGCTTCCTTCTCTCACACCCCTGAAGAACTTGTGCCCCCTCAGTCTTCTCCTGTAATTTCTAATTTACAGAAACCTATGACCCCCCAGGAACTGATTTTCAGCTCCCTAAAAGGGTGACCAGGTCTGTTAGTAAAAGTAAGGCACAACCTGTACAGATCCCACTTCAGAATACCTATCAGGTACTTCTAGATGGGGATATGGGTTCTGAGTCTGATGTTTCTTCCAGGTCTGAGGTAGTCTCAGAGATGGAGTATGATGATGATGACACTGTTCTTTCTGGTAGGGGAGTTAAAAAGAAATTAGGAAAAAAAGGAAAAAACATAAGGATTAATTTTTCTTTTCCCTCTTTTTTTTGTTATGACCTCCTTACATATAGCTTCTCTTAATGTTCGGAGTATACAGAACATTAAGAAAAGAGCTGAAGTTTTATCCTTGTATAAGGATTTAAAAACTGATATCCTTTTTTTTACAAGAAACTAGGTTCCATTCCCTGCATGATATTTCTTTCACTAAGAGACTGTGGCCCTGGGGGATTTCCTTTTGGACATTTGGGGGGGGATGCTGCAGATGGCTTAGGGATTTTGTTCTATACATCTCATGTCAAAGTCCAGCAACTTTTAGATATTGTCCCTGGATGGGCCCTTTTGGTAGATTGCTGTTGGTATGGGTTTTCTGTACTCTTGGTTAATAATTATGCCCCACAAAGTAAAGCAGCTAGAGTAGATTTGTTTAATATTATTAAGCCTTTTCTTTTTACTGAATGGCATGTGCTCTGGGGAGGGGATACGAACTGTGGGTTAGATTTAAAACTTAAAGATAACATTCAGAAGAAGGTTTATTGTGGTTTTCACACTCTTAGAGATACTTTATTGCTTACAGGCCTTAAAGTCGCTTATAGATTTCTGTACCAAGACAAAGGAGCCACATATTATAGAAGTGCATTATCTACACATATAGATTTTATCTTTGTATCTCAGTTTTTATATTCTCAAAGATTTCAACTTTCTTTTTCTGAATTTACTGATCATGTTCTGCTATTATGTGATATATCTTTCTGAAATATTCCTGCTAGATTTCCTGCAATTACTCAGAGATGGAAGCTGAATGTTTGTTTTTTACAACACTCAGAGATTAGATTGAAGTTGGCAGATCTATTTTTTTATAGGAAATCTGTGGCAGAATTTTACGAGGATTGGATGCATTGGTGGTTGGATACAAAAGGGGATTTTAAAAAATTGTTTATCGATTTTGGTAAATTTACTGGTAATAAGGATTATTTACAATATTTGCACTCTAGGGATCAGTTTTATAAACTAATGTCTTTACCTAATGTTTCAGACTATAGAATTAAAACTCAATTGGATGAGATTAAAAAACAAATATTTTCTTATCATGCTACTAAAACAGCTGTCCAGAATACAGAATTTAGATATAGTACGACCACACAACCATATTCTGATCCATATGTGGCCTGTAAGGATACTGTATTTCATAAAGTAATGATGGGTCTGTATGATAATAATGGCTGTTTGAAAACTTCAGATGTGGAAATGTTGGAAGTTGTACATTCTCATTTATTTCAATTTTTGGGTACAGAACCTGTTTCTTCAAGTGTTTGGGGGCAGAATGTTTCATATCCTATTCCTCAGCTAGATTCTGTTTTAATTATTGAGCTAGAAACACCTATTTCTACCCAAGAGGTTAGGGAGGCAATTACTAGATTAAAACCGGGGGTTTCTCCTGGGATAGATGGTTTATCGCATGAGTTCAATAAGCAATATATAGTTGAACAAAGTGTTATATTACCACATGTATTCCATTCTTTGGTTGTGACAAAAGACAGATTTGTGCGGAACTTTGTCTCAGCATTGGTAGTTTTTATTTTGAAATCTGGAGATAGATGTGATTTGAGTAATTGGAGGCCTATTAGTCTCCTCAATACTGATTATAAAATAGTTTCTTCTATTCTATGTAGTAGATTACAAAAGGTGGCATCCGTGCTGATACATCCTGCACAAACTTGTTCTGTTCCTGGGAGGAACATTAAACAAAATGTACTATTATTAAGGGCACTAATAGAATTTGGTAAACAAAATAAATTGTCTGGGTTTCTTTTAGCCCTGGATCAGAGGAAGGCCTTTGATACTGTTTGTCATGTTTTTCTGTTTACTGTTTTAAAATATTATGGATTATCTGGTCGAATGCTGGCATGGATTACATCCTTGTATAAGGGTGCTTCCTTTCCCCCATAGTTAATGGTTTGGTGGGGACAAGTATTGATTTAAAATGGGGGGTTCGTGAGGGATGCCCACTGAGCCCTTTGCTTTTTACTTTTATATTAGATCCTTTGATTAGAGGGATAATAAGTAATGATTTGATTTTGGGTATTTCCCCAGGTATGGATATTTCCCCTCAAAAAATCTCTGCTTATGCAGATGATATTTGTCTTATAGTACAAGATTCAGTCTCAGGAATTAGGGCATTACAACAGTTTGAGGATTTTTCCAGATTCTCAGGAGTATATTTAAATTATGATAAATGTTTTGGTTCACAACTAGGTTTAGGGGATGTGGTACAACTGATTGGCCCTGTTAATATAGTACATTCTTATGTTAAGATTTTAGGGGTTTATTTTGGATCTTGTAATGTTGCTTCTTTGAACTGGGAAGAGAAATTAGTGTTGGGGGAAAGAAAGGTACAGATGTGGAAATCCTGGACTCTCTCAAAATTAAAATGGGTTTCTATTATTAGAAAGTTTCTTCTTCCCATTTTTTTGTATATTAGTTATGTTTCTCCCTTACCTTTAAAATTTGAAACTCGGTTATTAAGTTGTTTTTTCCAAATGTTATGGGGTAACAGGTTAAATCCCATCAAAAGAGATTTTACTTATCTGCCAATTATGGCTTGGGGGGGCTTGGTATGATAAATCTGGTGGCTTTTTTCTATTCTTTCTTTTCTTAGTTCTATCCTGCATAATGATTTAAATACTACTGAGGATTTATGGATGGATTGGACAGATGAGCTGTTTAGCTCATTTTTTCAGTATTAGGGGGATCAAGGAGTTAAGAAGGTCAAAGGCTTGAACCTTTCTGATTTTGCAGTCCCTGGTTTCAGAAAAGTAAAATTATGGCAATTGCAAAAAGCAGAGGCTTTTTTACTAAATAGAAAGCAGATCTATTGTAGGATTATGGAAATGAATTTCTTGGTTCAGGTAGATTTTCCAAAATGCTGTCCATCTAGACTGCAGTTTGCATTGAAACTTTTAAGAGACCCTAGAGTTCCTGTGCATATGTGGGATGTTTCTTGGCTTTGTTGTTATGGGAGATTAGGGGTCCGTGAAAATTGGAAACATAAGGCGGTGGAGGAAAGGGAGTGTTTAAGACCAGGGTGTGATGGGTTATTAGAAACCCTAAAGCATTTTTATACCAATTGTCCATATATTGTACTTTTTTGGCTTGATTTACAGGATACCTCAGGGATCAGTCCTGGGGCCAGTCCTATTCAACATCTTCATTAGTGACCTCACAGATGGACTAGAGGGTAAGGCTTGTCTGTTTGCAGATGACACCAAGATCTGCAACAGAGTAGATGATCCAGATGGGGTGGGCAGAATGAGAAGAGATCTGGATAAACTAGCAGAATGGTCAGAACAGTGGCAACTGGGATTTAATGCAAAGAAGTGCAAAATCATGCACATAGGGAGAGAAACCCTGGAAGCCACTTATAGGCTGGGAGGTTGCTTGCAGTCACAAAGGAAGAAAGAGACTGGGCATCATCATCACTGATGACCTGAAATCATCAAGCAGACCTCTAAAGCAGTAGAGTAAGGCTAGGGGGTGTTGGGGTGTATTAGTAGGGTATCACAAGTCGTAAGAGGAGGTAATAATCCCTCTGTACAAGACATTGGTTAGGCCCCATCTGGAGTACTGCGCACAGTATTGGAGGCCACACCTTCAAAGGACATTAACCAAATTGAGGCAGTCCAGAGAAGGGCAACCAAAATGGTGCAGGGACTGCATCAGAAGACATATGAGGACAGATTAACGGACTCAATATGTATACCCTTGAGCAAAGGAGGGAGAGAGTGATATGATCAAGGCATTCAAACACCTTAAGGGCATAAACAAGGTGAAAGAGTCTAACATGTTTAAATATAAGAAAAATAGCAGGACAAGAGGACACAGCATGATTTAGAGGAGGCCGATTAAAGGGGAATGAGGAAATTCTTTTTCACATAAAGGGTGGTAGATGCATGGAATGGCTTACCACAAGAAGTGGTGGCTATGAATACAGTGCAGGGCTTCAAACAGGCATGGGATAGGCATAAGGGAGCAATACAAATGACTATGAATAGATAGGTCACTGACAGAGCAAAGGCCAATGGCACATTTATAAGGTAGAAAAAGAAATGGGCAGACTGGATGGGCCTTGCGGTCCTTATCTGCCGTCAACTTCTATGTTTCTATGTTTCTATGTTAGAGTAAATGGAAGTGGAGGCCTATTAATTATGAATCCTTAATTTTAGGGGACTACTCAGGGTTTTTAAGGAGATATCACCCTAGTACTCTGAATGTGATCTTTGCCTGCATAAAATATTATCTTTGGCAAGCTCGGTGTCATTATTATTTGCAACATGCTGTTTTATTAAACTCTGTTATTATTTCACAAATTGAAAAAGCAATACAAAAAGTTAAAACTTCTGATTTTCTAAAGATGGATAGGAGGACATTTGCTATATTTTGAAAAAATGTAGATAATTTATTTTGATTAATTTTTCTTTTTTCTTGCTTTGTTTTGAATACCCATTTATTTTGTTATTTATATTGCTGATTTTCTTTTTTCTAGTATTTTTTGTGTTTTCCTATGATGTCATTTCTCTGCAATAAAAAATTCCCCTACTCTTTTCGATAAGTGCCATGGGATCTTTAACATCCACCTGAACTACCACCAATCCAGGCAGATGGGACCTCGGTTTAATGTCTCATCCGAGAGACGGCACCTCAGAAGTGCAGCACCCCTCTCATGCTGCACTACAGTGTCAGTACTGGGATATTAACCCAAGTGCCAGATGTGGGAACTGAACCCACAGCCCTCTGATCTCCTGGACTCAGAGGTGAGTGTGCTACCTACTGAGCCACTGACATGATATGATATGTTTCCCTCGATTATAATATTTTGCCTCTGATTTTTTTTTTTTTATAAGCATTAAGGATTATACAATTGGTTCCTATAACATTCCATGCTGACAGTAGTACTTATTGAAAATAGTTTTCTATTTTCAATAATAACACAGTTTTTTTTTCTTTCAGTAGCCTTCAAATCTGGTCTTGAAAAAATCACGTCTTCAAGGCAACTGTCACCCAGGAGGCTTGTTGTGAACAGCATCAGTATATTTTAGGTTTCAAGAAAGTATATACACATATAGCAGGAAGTGAGCTGAATAAATGAGCTACTGAAATGTTTATTTTCTAAGTTGTATGCTACGTCTATATAAAAATAGTTGCAAGAAAGCATAAGCTGCTTTGCTCAGGTGGTGCAAGGCGTTCTTGCAGTGCATTTTGTCAGCAGATATTATTTAGACCATGATGGCTGTTCCGTATTCCTGCATATCTGCAAAACTCTAGCCTTGTTTATCCATCACATCATTGACTCTCAGAGGTTTTGGTGTCTCCCTTCTCACAATTACCGTCTGTTCTGTATATATTTTACTATTGTATTAGCGTAGCCGTATATTGTTTTACTTTTATTTTGCTGGTGTGTTCACAATGAATGGCAACTTTGTTCATGTGATAAATTTTTCTTCTCAGTGTTATTTATTTGCCTTACTTGCTCTGTATGGAGGTTGTCTTTTAGTCCTTTTTGAAAGTGTGCGTGTGTGTGGTGTGGTGGTGGGGTTTTGTGTGTGGGTGTGTCTTGTGTCAGTGATGTATGAGTTGTGTGTCTGTTTTGTTTGAGTGTAAGTGGTGGGTTTTACCATGATTTAGTGGATCTGCTGTGTAGGATGTGTGTGTTCATGGCAGGGCAGGGTCTTTGGTTTTGTTTTGCATGTGTTGTACATTTAAGAGTACACATCTTATGCATGCATGACTGCTGGTTTGATTGGACCTCTGTGCTGCTGGCTACAGTGATGTGGTACAGAGGCTTATCGCTAAAAGCCAGCCACTGAATGTGAGCGTTATGATAAATCAAAAGTCTGTTGTGACATGAAGTTATAAAGAAATAGTGGATGCCATGGTGTGTATTGAAGTGGGATTTACACACGCATTGTGGGTGGTGTCATTTGGTGCGGCCTAGTGACTTTAACCACACAAGACATGTATAAATCATTCCTCAATCCATGCCACGAAGTGCAGTATTACGATCATAAAATTAAGCTGATAATAAAAAGTTAAAAATCAAAGATTAATTAAAGTTAAAGACAAGTTATGTTCAGAAAATGGTAAGTATTTGTTCACACCTCAGTGGTCCTTTTGCTTCAATAACTAAGTGCAGTTAGCTGACTAGGTAGAACTGCCCCAGAGGTGAAGATTATGATTATGAATTAGATACATTAGTCACTCTGGAGTGAACCTGAGGGTGTGCTGAGGGGGAACCTGGGTGGGAGGCACCAGAATTTTTCTTCGCCTGACTGAGCAACACTGCCACTGGGATGCTTTCTCTCTTGGCCAGTGGAAAAATATTTACTACTTGGTAGTTTTAAAGTTTTGTTTTTTCCTTCTTTTACAGCGTGCTGAGTACTTGAGCAGTATACCATGAGTGTCTGTGGGTGATGGCAGGATTTACCATGCCTAGTGTGGTGGTTTGCTCATGAGGTCTACTCCCTGGACGTTAGTCTTTCAGCCATACACTTTCAGGTCAAGGACAACACCTTGGCATATGCCCTTAGCCGCATCAACCAGGTTCACAGCAAATGGTGTCTGAACAAGTCTTGAAGATTCTGATGATGGCCAAAAAGCCTAGCACAACAAAGTCCTATGCAGCCAAATGGAAAAGTTTTACCCTCTGCTGCAATGGGAAAATGATTAATCCTTTTAGAGGTTCAGATTCTTTTCTATTGGACTATTTGGTGCATATCCAGGCCTCAGGCCCTCCTCTCTATAGCTTCATCTGGCTTCAATGTTGGCCTAGCTTTCCCCTGGAAATAACATACAGTATGAACATACGAAGAAGCCAGCAGAAGAAGACCATTTGATCTATCAAGTCTGCTGGTATTATAACCAATCTGTTTTTTTCCAAACTGGTGTTTAAACAGTCTTTTAAAGACCTCCTACACCTACAGTCCTCAATCAAGGAGCCTATTCCTCCTTGGGACCTTAACCTGTGTATTGCCAAACTCACAGATCTGCTCTTTGAACCTATGGCCCTGGCCCATCTCATGTATGTAACTTAGAAAACTGCATTTCTAGTAACCATTCCTTCTGCAGTTTAGGTGCTCTTTCACACAGCTGTACCTCACCCATGGGTAGATAGGTAGAGGTAGACTAGCCACTAAGAGAACTATGGATAGTCTTCTGCATTTGGTTCTGCCATGACAAGGCTGCTAAATGGCCTCATGAGAGTCTCAGGGCCCACTATACAAAGGGTACTGCTGTCTCTGTGGCAGCTGTGAAGGACAATCCCTTACTGGACGTCTGTAAATCAGCTACTTGGAAGACTGTACACACATTCACTAAGCACTGCTGCTTGGATGTACAGTCTAGATCTGATGCCAAATTTGGCAAGGCAGTGCTGCAGAACCTCTTTCCTAAGTAGGTTCTGTACCTGCCTCTCAATGGTACTGCTTTGTAGTCTGTACCTAGTTGCTGATCCTAAAGGACTCCTGGGTTGGAAGAAAAAGTAATCACCGTAGTAATCTTCTTTATTCCAAGGGGTCCTTTGGCATCAGTAAGCTCCTGCCCATACTCCAATGTTAATGTTACAGAACGGGACTCTGCTTATCTCTTTTCTACCATAATTGTTGCTCTAAACTTTTAATTACATGTAAAGCAAAGTTTTTATGTTTCATTGCTATGGTTCATGCTGTTGCACGTTTTTAAATCCTGTTGGTTCACACCTAAGTGGGTATGTGCCCAATCTTGCTTTTGAAAAAATTCTGGTGCCTTACACCCAGGTTCCCCCTCAGCACACCCTCATGCTCTCTCCTGATTGGCTAATTCATCTAACTCATAATTTTCACCTCTGGGGCAGTTCTGCCTAGTCAGCTAACTGCACTTAGTTACTTATGCGAATGGACACCTTGAAAGAAAGAAGATTTCTATGGTGAGTAATTTTTTTCATCACTGTTATCTTTACTGTTTGTTTGTAGTAGATAGGGTCAGTTCACAGCCTCTCTCTTGTCAACCTAATGCGTTACCCAATCAAATACATCTTTTTCATCTGGTGTGACTTCCCATTCGTGAAGCCTTGCTGCATTTTGTCCTACAGTCCAATGTTCACCAGGTACTCTACCACCCTGTCTTTAATAGTGCCTCCATCATCTTGTCTATCACCGATGTGAGGCTGTCCAGGAGATAGTTATCTGCGGCCCCCTTACTGCACCCATTGTGCAGGAATACAACATCTACATTCTCCAGTCCATTGGCACACATGCCCTGTGCCCATGGACAAGGCACACAGTGTTGTCTGTGGGGCTGCCAGCTCATTCTTTGGCTCCCAAAGTACCCTTGGGTGCCAACCATCCTGCGCTGTTGCCTTGAGCACATTCAACCTGCCACGTTCCTCCCTTATACTGTACACGCTGAACTTGCTATGATTCTCATTATGTGATTTTCCTCACACACCCCATTGGCTCCAGAGCCATACCACCCCCTCCACCTTAAAGAAAGAGTAGAAATAGCTACCTAAAACTTCTGTCTTCTCAAACTGCCTTTCCAGTTGTATTCATCCCATACCACTGTTACCTTACTATGCTTGCCTTTTCTTTGTCCTTGTCCCCAGATTCCTTGACATTTTCTTCTCCTCTTTTATCTGGTTAAATATTATGTTATCAGTATCCACTTTAGCCCTCCTTACCCTCTTCCTTGCAACCATCATTTTCTCCTCATAAGACTCCCTATTCGCCCCCTGGTGTGTTACCTTTCATTTCCTGGATGACTTGTTCCACTCTGTGAATAGCACTGCCACCTTATTTGTAAATTACAGTTGTATTTTCAGAGTTTTTTTCTTCCTCAGCTTTTTAATACAGTTGTCAGTTCGCTTCAGTGTCCCTCTTTTGATAGCTAAATACAGCTCATCCACATCTTCTAAATACCCCTATGTTGCCATTTCTTCTCTAGATTTCTATCTCATTCGGTTAAAGACCGTCTATCTGAAGTCCTACACCATAGTCGTATTACAATTTGTCTCCCGGCCCATTCTTTGCACACTGAATCTCACAGTCATGTGATTACTTGTACCCAGCCGATCATCCACAACCACCCCGTTGACAGTCTCCTCATTAGCGGGGACCACGTCAAGCAGGTCATCACCACTAGTGGGCTCCATAAGAAGCTGTTCTATGAAGACTCTATGTAGCGACTGTGGGATTCCCCTGCTCCTAGCTGATACCACAGCCCGAACCTCCCAGTCCATGTTGGAGTGGTTTCAGACCACCACTAGCAGAAGCTACTCAAATGGTGCCACAATTGTAATGGCCTGTATCATCTTACCTTCTCTTGAACTTGTTTTTTTAAGCATTTTATTGCCATCTCTCCTGCATCTTTGAGTTGCCTCTTCCTTTAACCCCACCATGGTTCTCTCCAAATGGTTCATCATACATTCCCAAATCATTCTGTAATCATAGTCCATCCCGTATGAATGCTTGACATTTGCACACACTGAATTCTATAGTCACATAATCAGGGCTGTGTAATTGCTGTAAAAGTCATCTTAAGTGCAAGATTTGTGAAAAAATATGGGTAGACGGCTTACTGAAAATTTTCTCTTACAGTGTTTTGAGGAAAAATTCCTAATTAACTATTGTATTCCATCCTTAGGATAACATACCAAAATGTTGTGTGGTTTACAGATGAAGAAAGACATTCTCTGACAGAGTTTCCGTACATTACTTTCCTGCTGTTGAAAGGTAAAGAGCTGCTGATGTCACAAAGAAAACTTTGAAAAACATAATATTTAGTTACAATTCAGCTTGCAAGCCATATGTATTATAGATTTCTCCTCATTGTGATTTATTACTGAGGAAATATACATAAATACATGACCTTTACCTCCTAGAGTTCATCTGCCTCTATAGCCGACTCCTTACTTCATGTCATGATCCTCTGTTGTGACATCACAGTCTGTTACCATGGGAGTAACTGTGATGTCACAAGCAGTGCATTATGACCTCAAGTAGGGAGAAAGCAACAGTAACAGATGAACTTTTCAGAAGCAAAGATCCTGTTTTCATACAAAAGACCTCAGTAATAAATAATGGGGAGGAGAAATACAGAACTAATGGGAAATACAAACAGAATTGTCTCTATGTTTTGTTAAAGTTCTCCTGAAGGCATAAGCTGCTCTTTAAAGAAACAATGGATTGATTTTGTAAATAAGAAGTGGGAACATTTTCATGGTCTATGCATTCTGTTATTTGCAGCTCTCATTTCACTTCAGATTGTTTCGGAATAAAGGAGGAATTGAGGACATCCTTTGGACTTAAAGTGACTCCAGGGTGGGGTAACTTTTTTATACATTGTATTAGTAGTAACAATTATGTGTTTGCTATACTTACTTTGTTTCTCAACAGTGATTTGCTTCTGTCGAACAGTAAAATTACTTAATGATTTGCTGTATAAACAGTAATTGTTGCACTCCGTAGTTCAGAACTATGGTTACAACAAAAGGCTATGCATGGCGTGAAGTGACCTGCGCAAGAAAAAAACAAGCATTTGTCAATGCCGAATGTTGGCTTGCTGGCATTGGCATTGGTAGTGCAGGAGTTAGACAGATGCATCATAGGAATGGCAGTGAAGTATTGAACTGATGCCAACCCACCCCCACCCTGCAGAGAGTGACAAGCATTAGGTGTCCCTTGGTGTTTGTAGTGCAGTGCGGAAAACATGTCGGCAGGATGTGAGAAATGACAGCTGCACAGTTCATAAGGAGGTGGAAAACAATGCCAGTGTTGAAAATGTGGCATGTAAATATACCAAATTTGCGAAGCTACTAGGGTGTGTGGGAAATATGCAATGCACGCTTGCAACACTGCCATTTTATGGGCATTCGGCACCAAACTTTCAACATAGGCATTTTAGCACCTCTGCTCATGTGCAGTGTTACTGTTATTTCCTCAAAGTGTCCCAAGAAGTGATTTCGCAGAGCGACCACGCTATTGTAAGCCGGAAGTGCGAAAACACATTTTGGGCACGGTATGTCAAATGACGGCTGTACTGTTCATCAAGAGGTGTGGAAAATGGCAGGTGAAAAATCCAGACTGAAAATATCACAAATGCGATCGACGGGTACGAGCGCAAGTGCGTAATCTGCCAATGCATGCTCGTAATACAGTTATTTTATGGAGTATCATCACCAAATTTTCAACATAGGCATTTTAGGTCCTCTGCTCATGAACTGTGTCACTGTCATTTTTCATAATCTGGCCCCAAACACTGATTTCCCCACAGCGACTGCGCTTGTGTGGCAGTGCGGAAGCATATTCGGGCAGGATGTGGAAAATGACAGCTGTACTATTCACAAGGAGGTGTACAAAATAACAATGCTGAACATCCGCAGTAAAATATTGTGAATGCAATAGTTGTACGAGTGAAAGTAACCGCGCAACGACGTCAGAAATGGCATTTGTTGATTTTTTCACCAAATTGGAACTTAGGCTTTTAAGAGGGCCCTCATGAACACCATCACTGTCATTTCATTAATGGGCCCTGAAAGGTGATTTTATGCAGTGACTCGAAATCACCTTTCAAGGCCGATAAACGCCATGACAGTGACAGAATTCATGAGGAGGGGCCCCAAAAACCCCATGTTGAAAATTTGGTGCAAAAAGTCCAAGAAATTCCTGAGATATGCAACAAAGTTGAAAAAACCCTATTCACTCCATTATACAGCTTACCGGCATTTCCACGGTTCGCGGTCGGCTTTGAAGAGTGCAGGCGTGTGCCGGTCCACTGAAGATCATCGCGTCGGACTCTGGAGGTAAGTATGGGGGTGAGGGAGGTGAGGGAGGCAGGGTGCACAGTGGGTGGTGCGGGTGGGGAGGAGGCGGACCTAGACTCGAGGGACCGTTTTACGTATTCTAGGTACAGAAAGCGTTGCGGACAGTTTTGGCACACTGGGGTGGGCTCCCAGCGTGCCACCTAAGTGGGTTTGGGTGGGATTAGTAGCCCGATGGGGATTGGGCACCTCGTCGACACACAACACCAGGGGGTTAATGCCGCGGGAGATTGGGCACCTGCTGGCAAACAAAGTCAGGGGGCGCCAAACCGAGGGAATGGGCACCCCTTTGGCATTCAACAGTTGGGGGGTGATGCCGATGGGGAGTGGGCTCCCCCGTCGGCATGTCACACAAGGGGGGGGCACAAGCTTCACCTGCCATGTGGCGGCTTCGGTGCCATGTTTATTGAAATGTTTCACTTGGAAAGGCATGTATGGGAGGCGTGTCTTTATGCTGCTGCATGACGAGCTTGTCTCTGATTGCAGCGGCACTTTGTTTACAAGTTATGTCCACTTTACCTAATGTTGGTGTCAGCGCTAGCATGCTGGCTTATTGGGGAATGAGAGACGCACCTACTGATGCGTGCCCTGCATTCGCCCAACAGCAGCCGCGCCTCCAAATCTCCACTCTCCCAATATGTTGACCTGAGCACAAGCGCGGCAAGCCAACATAAAAATGGTGCAAGTAGCACTTTGCGCTATGAGTTACATCAGTTGAGATTCAGGAAATCAGCCTGCGACATGTAGCTGGCTGCTTGCACCAAGGTGGGCATTGGCCACCATTTGCACCATAAAACCCACTGCAACATGGTGCAATGGGGTTTACAGCAGCATCTGCACCCAATTCATTAAGGACAGCTGCTACATCCTCGATTTGGGATTCTGAAACACCCCCTGGTGGACATCTCTCAAAGAACAATGATGCCAGCCATGAGCTGGCGTAAGTGTTCCTTGCCATCCACTGGGGGTTGCCAATGTGCCCCCCCGTTGTTGGAAAATAGTGGGCTACCATTCCCAACACCCCCAACCCCAAAGTGGTACCCGTCATTGTGTAGTACCCCAGGTCAGCTCTGGTACCCTAGTTGCCCTTATCCCCCCCAGCACCGATCCCCAATAGTGAAGATAATGGCAAGCCCATGTGGGCTATAGCCCCCCCAAGCCCCATCCATGTGTATGTATTAATAATGCCCATATGGGCCTGCGCCTACCCCCACATAACCGCAACCCCAATTCCCGAACCCCGGTTCCCTGTCCCAGTCCCCCCCAAACAATTTTAATAGCAGTTGTGCATGTCAATAAATACATGGGGAATGGGTCTTGGGGGGTGACTATGGCCCACATGGTCTTGCCAGTATATTCACTGTGGAGATTGAGGCTGGGGGGGGGCATGGCCCACTGCCATTATGCCCAGGAGGTATTGTGAGGGCACATCTGTCGTCCGTCCATCCCTCCACTTGCAGCATTTGTGGTTGTTGCGCCTTCTGTTTGACTGATGCCTCAAGCTGCTGGATGCAGACCCCTGGAGCAGGTCCGATGCTGAATCAGATGCGGGGTCCAGGACACTGGGACTGTCACTGCAAGCTGCTTGCGGCCGACCTTTGTGAATCTGGCCCACTGTCTGGGCTGTAGTGGAACCAGGATCTCAAAGTTAAGTATATCATGTAAGGATAAATTTGCCTCTATGGCTTAACTGTAGGAATATGAGGGTGATTTTTCACGGCTGCAAAAAATCTTCACCAAGGGAAAGTATGATTAGTTATTTCTTTTAACATATGAACATGCCATCAGGAAAATGCCTTACTACACTGGAAGTCTCATTGAGTGTGCCTCATGCATGTTTGCTTAGTGTTATTGCACCTTGACCCTCATTTTCAGTCTGGCTTAGTCCTTTGTGAACCTATGTATTGTCATGAATACTTACAGCTCCTCAGATTGTATATTCTATTGAGTCATACGTCTTTTCATGACAGCATTTTTTTTGTCATTTACTATCTGATGTGGCAACCTTTAACTTCCGCCTGACTCATCTTGTTTCTCTCTACTGTCAACTACTGAAACATTTACTGCCATCTTTGTTGCAGTGTTTAAAATATTGGAATGTGTCAACTGTGTCATCCCCTCACTTCATTCAGACTGTCATTGAATATATGCTGAACTCCCTTACTCTCTCCCTTATGCTTCGTTGACCTGATAATTATTTATTTTATTTATTTATTTATAACTAGGACTACAAATGCCTTTGAACCTGGGGTTCTTTTACAAAGGTTCCACATCAGGAGACAGACAAATAACACAGGCGGATCAAAATAACAGTGAAGTAATACAGCAGTGATTTACACAAAGTTACTTTACATACATGTTGTAAACACATACAGTGTCAACATATTAGTGAGCAGTCCAGAGATAGACTTTGTCATTCCTAAGTGCAGGAGTCTTGTTCATTAAGTGAGGGGGGGAAGCTACAGGGAGAGGGAGGGTGGTGGAGGGTGGGAGATAGGAAGGAGATTCTTGTCCAGTATTTTGGGCATTGGTGGTTTTTGTGTGATGCCATGAGGTCTGTTTCTATCAGTCCCCATCTGTGGTGTAACGGTAGGAATATTTGTGGATTGAGTTTTCACTCCCCTGGGTGAATCATCTGCCGACTTAGCCAGTCTGCCATTGTGTTTAGCTTTCCTGCTAAGTGTATGGCCGTTATTGATCTTAAATTATTTTGTGCCCATGGCATGAGCTTTATTGCCTCTGATAGCATTGCTTTGCTTTTGGTGCCTCCCTGCTTGTTTATGTATGATACTGTGACTTGGTTGTCCAGTTTTATCTGGACTTGCTTTTATTGGACAAGGTGTGAGAAATGCAGTAGGGCTCTAAATACTGCCCTCATCTCTGGGACGTTTGTTGTTAGTTTTTGTTTCTGGCAGTGACCATTTTCCTTGGGTTGTGTGTTTTCCCAATATGGCCCCCCACCCTGTTAGGCTGGCATCCGTTTCTATTATGACCTTTGGTTGTATGTCTAATGGTATGCCTTGTAATGGTCTGTGTCTGCTTGTCCACCATGTCAGGCTTGATTGTACTTTTGGTGACAGAGCGACCTTCTTTGTTAAGGTGATGTCGTTCGTTGGTCCCTGTGTAATGAGGAAGTTCATGAGGGGTCTCATGTGCCATCTTGCCAAGGGAACAGTGTCTGTGGTAGAGGACATATGACCTAACATTTGAAATATGAGTAGTAGTAGTAGTGTTGGCAGTTTGGTGTCTCACTGCTGCTTGGCCGTTGCTATGATGGACTGCGTTCTTGTTTGAGAAGGGAAGACTAGACCTTTTTCTGTGTCTATTAGTGTGCCTAGGTGCTCAATGGAGTGGCTGGGCAGTAGACGGCTTTTTTTGTGATTGATGACCCATCCATGTCGTTGTAAGCAGTCTACCACTGCTTGTGTTTCCCTGTCGAACTGCCATTGTGATCTTGCTCTGAGCCAGTCGTTCAGTTTATGTTTTCCAGGAAGTCTGTTGCCCCTTACCCCTGACCTCCAGAATTCCTTTATGTCTATCCCATGCATTCTTAAATCCCGTGATTGTTTCAGCCCCCACCACTTCCTCTGGCAGGGTGTTCCACTTGTCCACCACCCATTCTGTGAAGAAATTCTTCCTCACGTTTCCTCTGAATCGTCCTCCCTCCAACTTCATCCCATGCCCTCTAGTCCTGGAACATCTTTTTCGCTTAAAAATAGTGCATTCCTGCACCCTGTTCCTCCCTGTAAGATACTTGTATGTCTCTATCATATCCCTCTCTCCTCCTTCCTCCAGGGAGTACATGTTCAGTGCCTTCAACCTGTCCTCATAGGACTTGTGATGCAATCCATGCACCATCTTTGTTGCCCTCCTCTGAACCTTCTCTACCCTGTCTATGTCCTTATGTAGGTAAGGTCTCCAGAACTGCACAGTGTACTCCAGGTGCGGCCTCACTAGTGTCTTGTATAGTGGAATTATGACCTCCCTTTTCCTGCTGGTGATGCCCCTACCTAAGTCTAAGTCGTCTAAGTAAAGGATAACATGGATACCCTGCTCTCGTAGTTTTGCTGCTAGGACTATTGAGACCTTCGTGAATACCCTTGGTGCAGAGGCTAGGCCAAATGGCAGTACTTGGTACTCGTAGTGTTGTCTCAGTATGCAGAAGCGGAGGACTCTGAAGTGACTGGGTCTCATGGAAATGTGAAGGTGCGTGTCCTTCAGGACTATTGACGTGAAGTAGTCCCCTTGTCTTATGACCCTGAGTGTTGATCTGATGGTTTCCATCTTGAAGGGGGTATATCTCACTGATCTGTTGATGTATTTGAGGTCTAGTACTGGTCTGAGGCCTCCTGTCTTTTTTGGGACCTTGAAGAAGATTGAGTATACTCCCTTTCCTTGCTCTGTCCTTGGAACTGGGGCTATTGCGTTGTTTTCGTGCAGCTCCTGAATAACCTGTTGCACTTATAGTGGTGTGGTGTTGTGTTTTGAGATGGGGGATGATACCATTTGGTTCTCACTTGATGACTGGGTGAACTCTATCACATATCCCTGCCTTATTATTTCTAACACCCACTTGTCTGTTGTGGAGTTTTCCCAATGATGTGAGAATAAAGCCAGTCTTACACCCACTGTTGCACGTGGACCAGTGCGTGGCATGTATAGTCATGGTCTGGCATGGTTTCTGCGGGAGTGATTTCCTCTGCCTCTATGTGCTGTACCCCTGCCTCTGTACTTGTTGTAGGAGTAACGGGTAGTATAATTTTGTCTGTATGTCATGCCCCTGAAGTTAGAACTCCCTCTCCTTTTGTCTCAAAAGGAGTGGAATCTGCTCCTTTGCCTAGCTGGTAAATAAGAGGATCTTGCCTGATCCTTGTTCAGTGCTTTTCCAGCTTCTTTCACCTTAAGGTATTTTTCTAGGCCCTCTCCAAACAGCATATTTCCCTTGAAGGGTCGTTTTTGCAAGGTTGCCTTTGACTCTCCATCTGCATCCCATAGTTTCATTCATAAGGCTCTATGATCTCTGTTAATGAGGACGGCTGATCTAGAGTTGATTTTTAGGGAGTCTATTGCCATGTCTGCCAGGTATTTTGTGGAGAGTATGGTGTTATCCATAAGTTGATATTCCGGGGATTTTGCTGGTATTATTTTTTTGGAATTCCTGAAGCCAGGTTAACTGGGCTCATGTGACATAAATTGAGGTGGAAGCGGCTCTGGCTCCCAACCCCGTTAGTTCTGCATTCATTTTTAGGGTATCCTCCAATTTTCCGTCTATCAGATCCTTCAGTCCTGATGCTGACTCCGTGGGGAGTACGGTCTTCTTATTTAGTGAGGCTATTTGCGAGTCCACTGTAGGTGGAGTGCACCACAGAGCCAGCTTTTCCACTTGTAAGGGATACATTTTATCCCAGGATCTATGCTCTGGGATCTGAGCCGGTTCTGATGAAGACCATTCTTTTTGTACCACCTTGTCTATTGCCTCGCAGACAGGGAAGATATCTGCTTGCTTAGATTGTGGTTGCAGAGACGGTATTAATTTTGGGCTGGTGCTGGGTCTGGAGTCTCAAAGCCCACTGCAGCCATGATGCTCTGGACTAGTGCCAGGATCTGATCTGGAAAACACCACTTTGCTGTCAGGGTTTGTGGCTCTTGATCTGGCTCCTCCTGTTCCTCAGACTCATCGCCTGGTTTGGTAGGTGCGGTCTGGGAATCAGAAACTGGTGTTTCTATTGGTCGGGAATGTGTGCCAGTGGCCTGCCTCTTAGCTGAAGGGGGATTATCTACTTGCTGGCTTGATATTTTATTTAACTTTAGAAGCATTGCTGTTAGCACTTCTTGTTGTGCCTGCATAAGTTGATTGTTTTGCATGAGCACCAAGGTGGCGTCTGAGTGAGGTTCTGGGTTTTGCCTGCTCTTGTTATGTATTGGGGGAGTAATATCATCTTCCATCTCTTCTACATCATTGTGTCTGGTGGAATCCTCTACGCACGAAACGCATAATCTTCCCAGCTGTTGGGATGGGATGGGCACATTGCACTGCCTGCAGCTCTTTGTCTTGGACATATTTATCTTTTAATTAATAGAGAAAGGGGTACTTAACAATTTGTACAGACTAGGCTGCTTCAAAATTTGTACACTACAGAATTCATTACTGCAGTGTTGGGCAGTGTCCCTATCTTACAGTACTGTGCCTTTAAGAGATGCTAAGTAACTATCCCCTATCTAAAGTGTTCTGTGCCTTTAAGATGGACTGGGAGAGGAGACTGATGGGAGATGTAGTTTTGTGAAGGGCTGGGTACTCAGTCTGGGACTCTGTATACCGAAGTGCAGGAATAGGAGAGTACTAGAAAAGGAGGTGTAAGCTTTACTGGCTTACTGTGCTCCCTTGGTGTCTTATATAGCAGGCTAAAGAATTGTGCAGTGGCTGTGTGCGTGATCGCGTGCTTGTGTGCCTCCTAAATCTCAGGCCTGGCGAGAGTACTTGTGGGAGGTAGTGGTGACGTGATCTTGTTGTGATATGACCCTTCCAGCAAGATTACTGAGGTCTCGCAAGATTCTCTCACCAATCGTAACACTGCTCGCTCGCTGCGTGAGATTATGGAGTCAAAAGCTGATTCTGGGAGGACTACGGACCTGGAGGTCATAAAAGAACAAGCCACAGGCTCCATTTTGGGTCCGGAGTGCTTTGGGAGTTCCGACTAGCAGAAGGATGTCTACTGTGCTCGGAGTGGCTCTTAGAGGACTCATGGAAGGGATTTGAGATGGATTGCTGTCTGGAGGAGAATACTGCATGTCTAATAAAACGGAAGGCATAGTCTGTTTGCGCTGGTCGCTGAGAGGGATTCCAGGTGAGGGGGCTAACAATACTGTGTCACCGCAAGCAGGGGTGACAGTAACTTCCAGGGAGGTTAATTAACTGTGAATGAAACATTCTGAAACATTTCTAGTACTGCTAGCAGGGGTACCGGAGAGTGATCTGCAGTGATTATTTTTGCTCCTGGCACCGCTAGTAGGCGTACCAGGTAGCATATGGTAGTACAGGTGAGGCGTTCTAAAGTGTTATTAGTGGCTCCTGGCACCGCTAGTAGGGGTACCAGGTAGCTTAAGGGCTACAGAATTAGTGAATTTTGATGCTGCTTTTTCTGGTTCCTGGTACCGCTAGCAGGGGTGCCAGGTAGCTTAGTGACTACATTATTAGTTGGTTTGGGTCTTCCTATTGGCTCCTAAAGCCACGAGCAGGGGTTTCAGGTAACCGGTTCAATTTTCTACTAGGTAACTATTCTCTTTCAAGGCTGATCTGGAGAGGCCTGATGGTTTCAAAAGATGCAACTATTCTTTGTTGTAATATAGTTTAATCAATGGCATGTTAGACTATGCTGTGTGTTATTTCTGCAAACAAAACGTTCCGAGTACAGCAGAAATTCTTACTAAGCATTATTTTCTGATTTCTGTTAGTAGTCATTGTATATTCTTCTTACCTTGTAGAAGTAATTTTTGTCTTTCAATGTAAAAGTCTGGAGCTCTGGAGTGTGCTACAACATAGAAACTTAGAAACGTAGAATTTGACGGCAGATAAGGACCGCTTGGCCCACCCAGTCTGCCCATTTCCCTACATAATGGATAAGCTGCAGATCCTAGTTAACCAACAGCCTACTTCTTCCTACCCACCACTAGAATTGCTTTATGACTGTCCATGCATGCTTGAATTCCACCACTGTTTTTGACTCCACAACCTCCCCCGGAAGGCCGTTCCATGCATCCACAACCCTCTGTGAAAAAATACTTCCTTAAATTACCGCTGAGCCACCCCCCCTCTATCTTCAAATTGTGCCCCCTTGTTCTTGCACACCTCCTTTTTTTTTAAAGATGCTACCCTCTTGCACTTTGTTGATTCCCTTGAGGTACTTGAAAGTTTCTATCATGTCCCCCCTCTCCCTCTTTGCCTCGAGGCTATACATATTAAGCTCCTTAAGTCTCTCTTCATATGTCTTCCAGTGCAGACCTGCACCATTTTAGTTGCCCTCCTCTGGACAGCTTCCATTCTGTCTATGTCTTTGCGGAGATTGGGTCTCCAGAACTGCACGCAGTACTCCAGATGAGGTCTCACCAGCTGTCTGTACAGAGGGATAATAACTTCCTATTTTCTACTGGTGATGCCTCTCCTGTGCATCCCAGTATCCCCAACCCTCCTTGCTGCCCTCTCATTTGCTTGCCCACCTTTAGGTCATCTGATATGACTACCCCCAGGTCGCTTTCGTTTTTATTTGTTGTTAGTATTCTCACCCCTAATGTGTACTCTTCCCCTGGGTTTTTGTTTCCCAGGTGCATTATCTTGCACTTCTTAGCATTGAATCTAAGCTGCCATACATTTGTCCATTCCTCCAACCTTGCCAAGTCCCTTCTCATCCTTTCCACCCCACCTTGTGTATCAACTCTGTTGCAGACCTTTGTGTCGTCTGCAAAGAGACATACTTTTCCTTCCAGTCCCTCTGCAATGTCACTTATAAAGACATTGAAGAGGACCGGTCCACCGGTCTTAGTACTGAACCCTGTGGTACCCCACTAGTAACCCCCCTTTCTTTACAGTGGACTCTATTTACTATTACCCTCTGGGTCCTGTTCTCCAGCCAATTCCTTACCCAGGCTACCACCCTGGGACCCACTCCCAGGCTGGCTAACTTGTATATTAATCTTTTGTGTGGGACTGTGTCAAATGCCTTGCTAAAGTCTAGGTAGGCCATGTCCACAGACCCTCCCTAATCTACTACTTTGGTCACCCAGTTAAAGAAATCTATTAGCTTCGTCTGACATGACCTTCCCACTGTGAATCCATGCTGCCTTGGGTCCTGTGCCCCTCTGGCCTCTAGGTACTAGACAATTCTTTCCTTCAGAAGTGATTCCATCATTTTCCATATCACTGAGGTTAAACTAACAGGTCTGTAGTTTCCTGCTTCTGCCCTGCTCCCACTTTTGTGAAGTGGAATCACATCTGCCCTCTTCCAGTCCTCAGGTACCACACCATCCTCCCATGATTTGTTAAAGAGGGTAGTCAGTGGTGTCACTAGTTCTACCCTTAGTTCTTTTAGAATTCTGAGATGAATCCCATCAGACCCCATTGCTTTGTCCACCTTCAGTTTTAAGAGTTCTTTCAGAACCCTTTCTTCTGTAAATGGGCTGGTATCAACTTCTGTATCCAGAGTGTTTCTATGGTTTGGTTTAGGTACCTCCCCCTCTTCATTTGTGAATACTGAGCAAAAATATTTGTTTAGTATCTCTGCCTTTTCACAGTCACCCTCTTCCACCCCACCCCTTTATTAAGCCTCACTATCCTTCCTTGGTCTTCCTTAGCTCCTGATGTACTTATAAAAGGTTTTAGCCCCTTCCTAACTGAGTTGGCTGTCTTTTCCTCGGTTTGGGCCTTTGCTGTTCTGACTGCCTTCCCAGCTTCCTTTTGCTTTAACTGATACAATTCTCTGTCCTGCTCCTTCTTGATTCCTTATATTTCCTGAATGCTTTCTTTTTCTCCCTAACCTTCCCTGCCACCTCCTTTGAGAACCATAGTGGTTTCTTACATCGTTTTTTGTTTTGTTTATTTGCTTCACACAAAGGTTTGTTACCTCTGTGATGGCAGTTTTGATTATTCCCCACTGTTTTTCCACCCCTTCTTCCTACCCATTTGCTAGTGCATTCCTTAGGCACTCACCCATTTTGGCAAAGTCAGCCCTCCTGAAGTACAGTACTTTTGCCTTTGTATGGCTTGACTCTACTGCTGTGTTTATTGTGAACTATACTGTTCGATGATCACTAGTTCCCAGATGGCTACCCACTTCTACATCTGTGATCCTCTCTCCATCTCCATTTGAGAGGACCAGGTCTAAGATTGCTCCCTCTCGAGTGGATTCCAATTCTAGTTGTCTAAGGCATGCCCCCTGTAGGGCATCTAGAATAACCCCACTCTTAGACGTGGCTGCTGCAACTGCACTTCGGTTAACATCTGGCATATTCCGATCCCCCATTAGCAATATCTCCCCTTTTTCTGCCATTCTAAGTATACCTTCTATCATTTCCTTGTCTATTTCCTCCTCCTGAGAGGGGGGTCTGTATACAACCCCTGTGCGCATTGTGGTGCCATTGCCTGTCTCCAAATTGACCCACAGTGCTTCTTCTCCTCCCTGTTTACCCTTTTGTTCTGTTGCTTTGATTCCTTCCCTTATGTAGAGAGCTACTCCTCCTCCTCCTCTTTTACCCTCCCTATCCCTCCTGTAGGTAGTGTATCCTGGTATGTTTACGTCCCAGTCATGGTTCTGTGTGTACCATGTTTCTGTGACTGCCATGATATCCAGATGTTCCTCTTCCATCAAGGCCACTAATTCAGGTAGCTTGTTACCCAGACTATGGGCATTAGCACTCATTGCTCTCCATTTTTTGATGGTTTTACCTCTTGTAGCAACATCTCCCACTGACCTTTCTACCTTGGTCTTTTCCCCATTTAGTGCCCTGTTTTGTAGGACGAGGCTGGGAATTCCCTGCTGTTTATCAGAGCCTCCCCCCTTGACTAGTTTAAAAGCTTGCCAATGAAGCATTTAAACCAATTGCCCAAAAGACTTGTTCCCTTCCTGGACAGATGCAGACCATCCTGCCAGTATAGGCTGGTATCCCTCCAAGTAGAACCCTAGTCCTCAATGAAGCCAAACCCCTGTGCTCCACACCATTTTTTCAACCATTCATTGAATCGCATGGTACGAAGTACCCTCGCCTCACCCATGCCATAGACATGCAGCATCTCTGAGAAGGATACTGTGTGTGCTACTTGTCTTAGGCCCCTCCCCAATTCTACAAAGTCCTTCTGCACTGCTCTAATCTCATGATGAGCCAGGTCATTTGTCCCTAGGTGGACAATGACGTCCCAGCTCGAACTCCCATGCAGCTGTTCTCGTGATCCTGAGGATCGCTTCCTGTCCCTCAAGCCATGGCACCAGGCAGGCACCTTGCCAGTATTCCCTGCTCCCCCCAGTTCTATCCCACTAATAATTGAGTCCCCCACCAGGAGCTGCTTCCTTTCCCTGTGGTGTCCTCTGCCTCCTTCCTGTGGGCCTCCCTTGTGACGATTGTCCACAACCTCCTTAGTCTCTTCTACGGGTGCATCCTTAGGGGAACTATACTCCCCCAGAATGGTGTATGGATTGTGGAGTGGTACAGCTGACTGAGTGTGCCTCTGTTCCACCACCCTCACCCTCTCTGAGCCCACTGTGGTCCAACTGCTGCACTTTCTTGGCACTCTCTGAGGCAGTGGTGGTGATCCTAGTGCTCCCTGGGTGGAAGAGGTTCCTTTACTACTCTCCAGTGTGGCCTGAAGATGGACAATCTCCTCCCTCAGGGCAGAGAGTTGCCTGCAAATAGGGCAGCATCTGAGCCTTCAGAACGACTCCCGGAAGATTGCTGCCCCAAAGCCAGTACATTGCACTACTCCCCACATGTCTGTCTATCTTCCTGTTTATCCTGTGCAAGTTTTTTTTTTATATTTTTATATTGTCTTTTTCTCTCTCTCCTTCCAGTTATTGTTTTGTTATATATAAATATACATATATTATATAATGTGTACGCTTATATTGTCAGTGCAGTGTTCAGGAAAGGATATGACAGTGGTATGCACCTTCCCCATTTGAGGATATGATGTCAGAACCCCTGGTATAAAGGAAATGGTACAAGGGGTGGGTGGAGTGAGGGGAAGGAGGGATTTAGGCTCAAACTGTGCCCTCTCAAAACAATCAGCTGAAAGCTCTGACACACCACTGCAATGAGTGTTGACCTTCCTATCAGCAAGACAACCTACACAACAATTTAACAGAGAAATTACCCTGCTAAACAAACAGAGAAAAATCAAACAGCTGAGTCAAACACAGGTAAACCTCCTCAGCCTCAGTACAGCCTGGTGATTTGTGCTCTGAAGGCAATCAGCCGCTAAACAAGTCAGCTGTGCACCAGGAAAGAAACAGTAAACAGTTATTTCAATCCCTCTGAGTTTAAGCTCCCAATCTCTGAAGCAGTACTGAAAAACTCCATCCATAAACCCTTGACTGACTAGTGTCACACCTGTGATGTAAGCAGGCCTTTTTGTGATGATAGTCTGCTCTATCTGGGTTAAATACACAATGCCTCAACTGAACCCAGGAATAATAATTAAATCAAACCTCAGCCAAAGTACAATTCTAAAAGGTGCAAAAATATCCTTACAAATACTAGGTCTCTACTCCAGTGATTTAACACAGTGAAAATCAAATTCAGTAGTAGTTTACTCCCTCTGCTTATAAAACTAACACTCCTGAAATTGAATCCTGCAAGCCTCTTCTTAATTCAAATAAGCAAAAATGAAAGTATTAGTAAAACTGTATTTCAAACCTTCCTCACAGGTCCCAGTCAATATTATGCCTTTCCAGGCTCCCAGTTCAGAAAAATGAGTATGATTGTGTTCTCTGCAGTATAGCAAAGTCTTCCAACCTTTTCCACCAAAAAGTCAAGGCTTGTATCAACTAACTTTATCAGATGCACAATTATAACTGACCATAGGAGACCAGAGCCCCTGGGAAAGGAAGAGAACGGACTTTGTTTAGTCACATGTGCATCAAACAACCTAGCAGGTGTATACAACCCATGATGTTAGGATTTTGGAGTGCCTCAGAAATCTAGTCCCCCACAATCACCTTTACCAGGTGAGTAAATTACCATTATTTGATCTTGTATAGTCAGTCTGCATGTATAGGTGATTGTCACTCTCATCATACTCAGTTTAATGATTGTTAATTTAGACTAAGCATTTATCAGAGGACACACACAAGTGAGACATTCCATGATTTATGCCTTCTCACCAAGAATGGCCTTTTGTAAGACTCATATTTTTGTGTTTTGTTTTAGTGACCACATTGCCAACATTGACAGCCAGCCAGCTACTTGAAACCTTGTTTATGATGGAAATGTGTGTAAATGACGTGTGAATTTTGTGATTTGTTTTGGTTCACAGACACTTGTTTGTAGGCATTGGTGTGGTTTTCAGAATGCCATGACTAGAAATGAGATATACTCAGTCATGACACAGGGATCTCCTTGTCACGGCCACTCTTCTTGGAAATCAGTAAATGGTATGTAAGCCTGCTTGGCGAGTTAGCTCTTGCATGCACTTTCGGAAAGTCAGTATTACACAAATGTTTGAACAAGTGAGTCTAAACTCCTGTGCTGTTTCTCATGCCACTACATGACATGTGGGTAAAAGGTAGGCAACAGGGAACTAGTTTGAGTTAGCTCTTGTTGGATACCTGTGTATCATAAGAATAGATATGTGTGTGTGTGTGTGTGTGTGTGTGTGTGTGTGTGTTTTAGGAAACATTTAAACAAGGATGCAGTGCCAACTATCCATAATCCAGATGAACCTTCAGCTTCTACAAAGACACAGCTAGTGGTGGAGAGACTGGAAAGGAAGAGGGTAAAGTATATCATTGATATGCAAACAACCAGTTGTTTGTGATGACACTGCATGTGTACATGACATGGTGTGTGACTGCCTTACATGTTGTAATTAGATAGTCAGCTACTTTGAGGGTTTTTCTGTCAGTATCATAATTATTTCTTGTGATGCACTTTCTGGTTTGATTTCTTATGTAATGGCTGGAGTGGGTAGTGGGTATTGTCAATCATTCTATTAAATGATGTTTCAGGGGTGAATATGTGAATGTTTATCTAACTCTTTGGTAGTAACGTGTTGCTATTATCGGTAGTATTCCAAATGAAAAGTGTTGAAAGTATACTTTGAGAATGTTTTTCTCATTTAGAGGTTGTTCCACCAACAGCTTTTTGTGGTCGTTGATGGAATGCAGACAGCAATAATCCATGTGTCCTGGATGTACGTGGCAGTTTAAAATCTAACATCCAATCAGATAGCAGCATTTCTGAGACCGTTTTCTAATAATGAGCATTTATATGTATTGAAAAGCATAACATATCATTTGGAAAAAGAAGTAAAGGGTTGCAAGAGACTCCAACATCTATGTGTAATTTATACTTCTGTATCATTATTATAAGTGTTTTTTTGTCATGCTGCTTCGTGGTGGTAGGGGTGATGTAAGAGTTATAAATGGCAAGCCTATTCTGTCACCATAATGCTGTACTAAGGATGAAATGCACTGTATTGCCAACATAGCATGTGCTTGTAACAGAAATGCAGTCTAGCTTCAGAGATGTTGTTTTATCTCCAAGTTGGTTGACAGACTTCTTCGTGAACATAAGGAGAAGAAAATGAGGCTACCTACTGATGCAGCACACAACCCCTCTGACCTACAGAATTCAGAGGAGACCACAGACAATTGTTCTCTGCCCATAAAAGACTTGATGATGCATATATTCAAGAATGATGATGGGCATCCATCCACAAGACAGCATGTTGACATGATGTGCTAGACTGAGGAGATTTTTTGGTATCCCATGATAATGTCGAGTAAATAATCGCAACTACAAAAACGCGAATCAAAAATGGTGAAAATATTATTGGCAACCCCAAAATATTAGCGCCCAGCTATAACAGCGAATACTGCTGCACACTTCTTTACAAAAACAGTGATTGTTTAAATCACGATCGTGGATCTTTTTCTACCACGCCCACTACCATACACATTGCTTCTCACCCCTTGCTCAGCACAGCTCCCTGTAGGTGTCTCCCGCTGTCAGCATCGCTATTATCACATGATACTGGTGGGGAGCTATCAACTAGAGATCATGCTATAGCTGCCTGCTATCCAGCACCTGTTTGGGACACCAGAACTGCAATCCCTGGGGTGTAGGGGTCAAGGGAGCTGGCAACCGGGTGATGACAGACTGGGCACCTGCTCTTCAAAAGCCTGCTCCACCTGCAAGTACAAATGGGAGTGCCACTTGGACATATTCAACATATTTCTCCCAGGATAAAGGATCTTGCATTCAGGACTTATGACAAGGAATATTTTTTAGTGATCTGGTGAAATCAGTCTACATTTGGGGAGTCCATCACCTCACAGCAAGCAATGGTGTTGTCTCAAGGATACAATTGGCTAAATTATTTATTATTGGGTCAAGGCAGGTACTGGATGAGACTGTGTTAGGTGATGGGGGGCTGTAGGAGGAATGCTTCCCTGTGTGTGTGAGACAGACATCAAGAAGGATCCAGCATTAGGGGCAGTCACAGTGTCACTCGAAAGGTAAACCAATCTGAAAATCAGAGTGAAAAGGTAGAAACAAAACAGGGAGAGACATTTAAAAGTGGAACTTGAATTCTCAAGCTTTTTAAGGTCAGGAGCGCTTGTTATTTAACTAGCTGTACTAATTTTACAGGGATCGCTATATTTGCACTGGCACTATATTTGCAATGGCAATTTTGTGCAGGCGCTATTTGTTGCTTTGCCAAAATATACGTGCTATTAAATTATTTGCAATAATTTTTTCACGATTTTCACATGGAACCGTTTTTTTTTTTGAGTCCGCTGTTGAAAATGACAACACATGTTTTAATGATGTGACATATTTGTCTTCTGCAGAAATTCTGTGGCATGCACTGAATGGTCACGGCTATGTGAAGAGTGGGAACAAAATAAGAACTTCTACAAGAAGCACGCAGTAAGGGCTTAATCAGGCACAGTGAAGAAGATAATTCATGAGATTCATCATGAAAAGAGATGAGCATATCTTTATTTAGTAAATGGATGCTGTTCTGTGGGTCAGTTAATTCAGCATTTCCTAAGGCAATTACAGTTTTCTTTGCTGATGAAGCAGGGGTTGAACTCATGTATTGTTTATACATTTATTAAATCAACTGTTTATTTTGAGAGACTGCTTTATTTCAGGGGGCCTTTTTTTTTGTTACGTTCAATCACAATGGACTTGGCACCCATAACACTACTTTGTTCACATAGGTACACAGACAGCTAAAGCAGTGAAGTCCATAGGAGTGCAAGTCAGGCCCAGTATGCCGGAAAAGTGTCATGACAGACAAGCATTGGATAAATACATCACAAGTGAAGATTTGGAGGCGTTCTATGTAGTATTTATGACTCGAATTATGTTCCCTACTTTGAAGGGTGGATTCATCTCTGTCAAGCTATGGTACAGCTCACTAGATAGTAATAAGTATTGTTGTAATTATTATTATTTTTTTTTTAACTGTTCAGGTCTTTTTTGGTGTTATTGTACATTACATCATCACTCAGTTTGTGTCACATTACAGAAATCAAGGGAATTATTAATGTGGCATCCATGGAATATTATTTTACCTTGATTTAAAGTGTCATGAAAATAATTGGATACAGGGTATATGTTCTGTAGTGTTTCATTGAGACATATTAAAAATGCTTCAAGGAATGAAGCTATGTTGCTGTATAATGGTGTGCACATTCCCACACATAACATCATGGTAACTGCATTGCTGGCCTTGCCACTGTCTCGCAGTACTGTTACATGTACGCAGTTTCCAACCAAGTAGTATAGCATTACGATTTTGGAACATGTCCACCTGCAATGGTGACACTAGGTAGGTCAAATGTTCATGGTTAGCTGTTCACATTATGCAATTCCCAGTGTAAGTAAGGGTGGTTGGTCTTCACCATCAAGGTGTACTGCAACACAGAGAGGGAATTAAAATTAAATAATGCCCACTTCACTGAGGCTTTCTTGTTTCATTGAAAAATAGCAAGTGGCTTACATTCAACATTACTGTACAGGACCATTACATTGTGTACATCTTGCTAATTTCTGGACTAATTAACAAGGTAATTTTTCTTTCTTGCATTTCTAGTGACTCATCAGAAAGCAGTAGTGAGAAGTATTATGTGGTAACCGAGTCATGCCTTATGCAGCTGCTTGCTGTTTGTGTGTTGTTCTGCATACCACAGACGGTTGCCGTTATCAGTAAATGCATTGGGACAATGGTACTTGTGAGGCAAACTTGTAGGAGTTGTGGGTATGGCTTAATTTGTTTGCATATTTTTTTCTGACTTACTTGATGTGAAATGATAAAGAACATTTTCTATCAAGTATAACTTTGTCATGGTAAATCCCACTACTATGGACTCAATAAATGTCAAATGATGTGAATTAGGTAGCCCCACTTCATATGTTGAGGGAACGAGTGCATTCATTGCACATCACATAGCCCCAGGTGGAGATGCAGTTACGAACCTGAAAATTAAACTGGCATTACTGAAGCCATTTTTGTATAGAAACATAGAAACATAAAATTTGACGGCAGATAAGGACCGCTTGGCCCCCAAGTCTGCCCATTTCCCTACCTAATGGATAAGCTGCAGATCCTAGTTAACCAGCAGCCTACTTCTTCCTACCCCACCCCCTAGAATTGCCTTATGACTGTCCCATGCATGCTTGAATTCCACCATTGTTTTTGACTCCACAACCTCCTCCGGAAGGCCGTTCCATGTATCCACAACCTCTCTGTGAAAAAATACTTCCTTAAATTACCTCTGAACCGACCCCCTCTATCTTCAAATTGTGCCCCCTTGTTCTTGCACACCTCTCTTTTTGAAAGATGCTACCCTCTTGGACTTTGTTGATTCCCTTGAGGGACTTGAAAGTTTCTATCATGTCCCCCCTCTCCCTCCTTGCCTCGAGGCTATACATATTAAGCTACTTTTGTCTCTCTTTATATGTCTTCCAGTGCAGACCCTGCACCATTTTAGTTGCCCTCCTCTGGACAGCTTCCATCCTGTCTATGTCTTTGCGGAGATTGGGTGTCCAGAACTACACACAGTACTCCAGATGGGGTCTCACCAGCTGTCTGTACAGAGGGATAATAACTTCCTGTTTTCTACTGGTGATGCCTCTCCCTATGCATCCCAGTATCCCCCCAGCCCTCCTTGCTGCCCTCTCACATTGCTTGCCCACCTTTAGGTCATCTGATATGACTACCCCCAGGTCCCTTTCAATTTTTGTTGTTGTTAGTATCTCACCCCCCATTGTGTACTCTTCCCCTGGGTTTTTGTTTCCAAGGTGCATTACCTTGCACTTCTTAGCATTGAATCTAAGCTGCCATACATTTGACCATTTGTCTAACCTTGCCAAGTCCCTTCTCATCCTTTCCACCCCACCTTGTGCATCCACTCTGTTGCAGATCTTTGTGTCTTCTGCAAAGAGACATACTTCTCCTTCCAGTCCCTCTGCAATGTCGCTTATAAAGACATTGAAGAGGACCGGTCCTAATACTGAACCCTGCAGTACCCCACTAGTAACCCCCTTTCTTCAGAGTGGACTCCATTTACTATTACTGTCTGTGTCCTATTCTCCAGCCAATTCTTTACCCAGGCTGTCATCTTGGGACCCACTCCCAGGCTGGCTAACTTGTATATTAATCTTTTGTGTGGGACTGTGTCAAATGCCTTGCTAAAGTCTAGGTAGACCATGTCCACAGCCCCTCCCTGATCTACTACTTTGGTCACCCAGTCAAAGAAATCTATCAGATTTGTCTGGCATGACCTTACCGCTGTGAATCCATGCTGCCTTGGGTCCTGTGCCTCTCTGGCCTCTAGATACTCAACAATTCTTTCCTTCTGAAGTGATTCCATCATTTTCCCTACCACTGTGGTTAAACTAACAGGTCTGTAATTTCCTGCTTCTGCCTTGCTCCCACTTTTGTGAAGGGGAATCATATCTGCCCTCCTCCAGTCCTCGGGTACCACCCCATCCTCCCATGATTTGTTAAAGAGGGTAGTCAGTGGTGTCACTAGTTCTACCCACATTGGATACGAATACTAACTGCCCACACTGACCATGGGATTGTATGTAATGTCCAGAGGTGTGTTGAGTTCCGAACTCTGTTGTAAATGAAATCACAAGCAATGTAAAAGCAATTCATAATAAAGGCTGAACTTTTTTTTCTTTCTAATATCCATGGTAGACGTCAGGTCAGGATACAGTTACAAAGTTAGTCACAACAGTACGTGATGAGTTTATCTAGCACTTGATATTCTAATATTTTCTTCCTATTTTAATTTCAGAAAAATCTTCACACGGAGGAGTCAGTCTGTCAAATCTGGCATCCCTATCTTTTATTTGTTGTTGTCCTCTTCAGTTCTTTTTTTTTTTTTGATCACTTCCCTCAAAAATACTTCGAGTATTTCAGTTTTGTAATACAATGTGGAGTACAAACTAAGTATGGGGCTTAAGAATAGCTGCCGCCCCTTTAACTAGGACATAATGTGCAATTTGAGCCTATGGTATGACTGTTATTCTAATTAGTTCCTGCAGGGGCTTGGAAACCCCAGTTTCCTGTTTCCTCAGTTAGTTCTGAGTTGTGCCTCGTGCTGAACAGATGCTCCTGCTTATGTGCCTAAATCAAACTAATTTTGTTTATTATTTTATGCGTCCAACACAGTTTGTTCGGTACCATAAGGTGACCATTGCAGAAGAACCAGATGAGTAAGGCAGACTACAGTGAAGGTGAGGGTCCTCAGTGGCAGACCAACACCAAAACGCCACACATGATGGAGAATGCGGCCGTTCTTCTGCCCAGACCTCCGTCTCACTTGTCTGCATCATTGGGTACCCCAGAATCATCCCCCAAATGTGCCAGAACTGTTTGCATGCTGAGTAAAGTGAATCCCTTGCAGCAGAGAGGAAGAATAAACCTGAACTGTAAAAGTAAAACTGAACTGCATCCAACTCAATATAGACTCCTGCAATCTGCCTCAGGACTATACATAAATGTGGGACATTGCTGCTCTAGCCCTAACAGCTGCTGTAACAAAAACTGACTTTTCAAACTTTCCCTCCACGGAGCTGCAACCTGTAACCCTCAGCTCATGGTAGGGCCTGTGTGGGAATCGTTTAAGATGTCATTTGATGGCAATTGCTTACAAATAATTGTACTTTTGGCTACAAAAATATTTTCTTCTCTGCAATTCATCTACTCCACAACGTCTCGTATCCTGCATGGCAGCTGCTCCTTTTCATCCTTATGACCTTCATTCACTGCAGGGAAGCTTGTCACTGACCATGATGTCTGATGAAGATGCCAGTTTGAGTGCCGGAGCATCCGGAGAGCTACCTCTACCCACCTCAAACGTGTGGGGCCTTAAAATAGAAACCATCCAACAAGACATCCAGTCATCCATCTCAGTTGCTTGAGCACCAGCTATGCAAGCCATCAAGGATGATCTTGCCTACATTAAAGCTATCTCATTCCAGTCCACAGTCCATACCAGCCTACAGCCAGTACCCTTCTCAGCACTGCCTCATGAAGATGCTGTCAACTGGCTCAAGCAATTCCAAGCATGGATTTCCTTTCATGGTTGGACTGATCCTTTGCATATTTCCAATGCCTTGCACTTGTTCCTGTGAGGGACTGCCATTACTTCATGCGACTCTGGGACAACCTGTGGCATAGGGCCAAAGCAACAAGGAATGAGGTAATCGTACTGCTTACAAGGCAGACAGAAATAAATGCACGAGATTGATCAGGCTGGCCATGGCCTCCTACTATAAAGCCCTTTTAAACAATAGTTGGGGAAATGGAAAGGAATTCTGGAACTCAGTGAAATCCCTTGCAGGCAGGATCACCAAGGCACACTCTGACCTTATAGTTACCCCGTCAGGGACATTACAGGATCATAGTGACATGGCAAATGCATTTAATACCGCCTTCACTGACCCAAGTGCTGTGCTCCCCAGAGTCTACCTCCCCACCACACGGCCTGGACAGCTCCCCCACTTGAGCCTGCCTCTGACTACACCCAATGGCTCACCGCCATTCTATTTCAGACACCTCTCCAGGGTTGAGACCTTAAGATATCACAAGGGTACTGGGTAAGACCAGGATGGGGAGTGATGCTATCGACATGAAGCTAGCTGCCCTAACACTAAATGAGCTAGCTGATCCACTTACAGAAATCTTTAATACATCCCTACATATAGGCGTATTCCCTGACAAATGGAAAGCAGCCCACGTCATGCCGGTCCACAAAAGTGGAGACAGGACATGACTCTGCAATTATTGACCCATCTCCATTTTACCACCTCTCTGCAAAGCTTTGGAATATGTGGTATCTGACCAACTTACTGAACATCTGGAGAAATACAGTCTTCTATGTATGCAGCAGCATGGCTTCTGTAAACATCACTCCACTCAAACCGCCCTGATTGACTACACAACACAGATCTATGAGGCAATGGATAATGGGAGGGCAGTGGGGTCTATATTCATTGACCTCACTAAGGCATTTGACACCATTAATCATTGACTCCTTCTGCAAAGCCTCCTATCCATAGGCCTTTCATCAAGCACTGTTACTTTGTTCGAAAGCTACCTATCGCACAGAACACAATGTGTGAAGATCCTCAACACTCTCTTCGAGCCTGGGGAGCTCAGCCTTGGAGTTCCCCAAGGCTCTATACTGGGTCCATTCTTATTTAGTCTATTCATAAACTCCCTACCATTGGCATGCCCAGCAAGAATGGTACTTTATGCTGATGATGTGGTCATCTCTGCACCTGGTAGTGATATCAATACAACAACTGCTGATTTGCAAGCCAATCTCCAATTATTAGAATTTTGGTTCTCCCATCATAAACTGTCATTTAACTACAAAAAAAACAAGTGTATGCTTTTCATGGTGCCACAAACTAGGAAAAAGCATGGGCCCCTACACATAATGAGCCAAAAAGGTGAGCTGTTAGAGCAGGTCAGCACCTTCAAGTATCTTGGAGTACACCTTGATGATACGCACTCCTTCTCAACACATATTGAACATGTCATCAAAACTGCTAACACCAAACTGGGAGTTCTTTACTGACATAGACACTCGATGTCCCCTGAGGCTCTGAAACTGGTTACTAGCAGCTCTGTGTTATCTACCATTGACTATGGTCTGGTGATCTATGGTGCTGGTTCTGACACTGCCCTGAAGAGGATCATAACCCTCCTCAACAAGGCCTGCCACCTGGTCCTTGGTGCAGACTACCTAATGCATACATGCACCTGGTATACAGAGACCAGATGGCTCCTACTCCGTAACAGAATCAAATACCAGGCTTGACTCATCAGGGAAAAAAGCGCTGCTTGGCCTTATGCCTGAGTCCACCTCAAGTCTTTTCAACTACACTCGACCTACCGTGAACACTAGAAGTGCGTCCAAAGGAGTGTTCCTAGTGCCATTTAAGTGTACCACTCTGGCACAATGATCTCTCTCTCTCTTTCAGGGGTCCTAGATGGCTAAATGACCTCCCTTCTGAACTCCTTGGGTCCAGCAAAATCGGCCATTTCAAATCTGGACTCTGCAACCTGCTGGGACATGAGACCATCTGCCACTGTTAATCCCCTGAGGGCCTTCTACCTTTCTCAGCTCTCCCCACTGCCCAGCCTCACCTCTCCCATTCCCCACCCTCACCCACCCTCCATGTTGACAGTGTCTCCCTGGCAGCTAGCTACCCCCCCACAATAATCTCCCTAGTCCTTGACCTGTCCATTACCCCCTAGTTTTTTCCATAGGCTCCAATCCCTCACTATTGCAGTATTGTTATTGCTATCCCGGGCACTTACTGATTGCACTTAGTAACCTGTCATTTTTGCTTCTGTATCCATCAACTGTTAACCACCTTACATATATTGTGCCTATTTGTACCCCTTCTTCTCACTCTGTACATTGATCCTCAAATTAATTATATGTCTCTGTGTATTGTTATCTGACTTGGAGCCTTTGTAAATGAGCCTATGGCTCAAAGGTATTTAAATCCGAATCTAAATAAGTAAATTACTTGGTTCAATGCACTTCCAGAACAAGTCAAATGGGACACTGCCATCCTGTATGCAGCTTTCAAGGACCATTTTCCCCAAGCACATCTGCCCTGGTTATTGGAACAGTAACTGTAGGAATGCACCATGCAACCCTCTGAATCTCTGGAAGTATTCATAGTGGATGCTGAGTCACACTGTAAATGTTTGCAAAAATCAGAAAAAGAGCAAATCACAACCTTTGTACGGGGACTTCTTCCTCAACTGCGCCTGTACATGATCCAACAAAAACCAACAACCTGGATGGACACACTCCAAGCTGCACAGCTCGCACAAGAGTCCATATCAATGTCCCAGGCTACCACTATGCAAGCACTCCAGTCATTGCAGTTAGCCACCCTCACAACTTGTATCCAGCAACAGCAATAAGTGATGAAGATGCTAACCAATACTATCAACAGCTTGCACCTCAATGCTCCTGCTTCCCCTGCAGCTTCTGTCAATGCGCTTTGACCACTTTGACAGCAACCTGAGCCACCCCCACCTTCATGAGAATCAGCAACCTCCCAGTGGTGTGGATTCAGGGAACATGCTGCTGCTGTCTGCTGAAAGCTACAGAATCCAAACAGAAATCAAAGGAGCCAGAGACACCTGCCACAGCACAATCAGCAAGATAACCGCAACTACATCCAGGATCAAAGGAAAACAGCAACTGACCGCCCCTCTGACTCTCACAACTCAAGCAGCCTGCATCATCTGGCTCCTAACTCAGGCACAAACCCACCTCCAGGGGCAAAGGTTCCTGTCATCAGGTCACCTCTCCTAGTGAACTATGTCCCTGTAATCATTGGAGATTGGTCCACCCATGCCTTGGTCGACTCTGGAGCAGAAATCCCAGTTATTCACAGTAGTATTCTAGACAATCCAGCTATACATCACATGCTTAAAGTCTCTCCAGCCGACCTCAAGTACATTATCACAGCAAGTACCGCTACAGTACCTATCACTGGCATGGTCCATCTCAAGCTCCACTTTGGCTCACCGCAAGCTACTGTTAAGTTTTATCTAGTGCCTGATCTTAAGCCAGCAGTGATTCTTGGCCTGGACTTTCTCAAAGCTCACAAAGCGATCCTAGACTTTGCCTCAAACAAACTGTCACTAGATCCTCAGAGGCAACTTGCAGCTATAGACTCAGTCACTTTGCCTCCTACAGTAAGTCAGAGATGGTTTTAATTGCTAACATTTGAGGTGAACCACTTCCACAAGGTGTTGTTGGCATCGTCATGGCATCCCCCGCTCTGCACTCCTCAGGTCTCCTTCCAGGGAACACCTTGTCTGCTGTGCATGACAGCTCAGTATTCCAAAAATGCTGAAACTTCTCAGATGAGCCAGTGGTTATCTCAAAGGGTGTCAACATCGGAAAGTTTGTATGCTTGTCTTCAGGGGACCAGCTTCACCTTCTGTGAGAGCCTCAACTTGGCTCCATCAGCTCTCATCCTGTCAGTACCATCACGACCATTCCAGCCTCCACAGAGCTACCCCTCAGTCAGTGATTACCCTCTTCAAAACTTCCAGCCTGTCCAACAGAGAAACTGCAACTTCTGGCATTCCTGGAGACCTACTCTGATGTCTTTGTTGGTCCAGATAACAAACTTGGATGCTGTGATATCCTACAACACACCATCAAGGTGCAGCCTAGCCAACAGCCAATCCATCAGTGAGCCTACAAAGTGGGACACAAACAAAAACAGATCCTGGAGGACATCATCAAGGACATGCTTGACCAGGACATTATAGAAGAATCTACAAGTCCCTGGGGTGCACCTTGCTTGCTTGTGGTAAAGAAAGACAAAGGGGATCATTTCATGGTGGATTACAGGACGCTCAATACCTACACAGTGCAAGATGCTCATCCCCTACCTACAAATGAAGATGCCCTAGAGAGCCTTGGTGCGGCCAGCCCAGCTTACTTCACCACTCTAGACCTTCAGAGTGGATTCTACCAAGTTACTATTGATCCAGCTTCATGCCCATACACAGCCTTGTGCTGCCACTTGGGACTTTCTCAATTCAAACATCTGCCTATGGGACTTCGGAACAGTCCAGCCACATTTCAACGTGTCATGGAAGCTGAATTATGTGGTCTGTGGAGGCAGGGCAGCAAGATGGCTGCAGGGCTGCTCTGCTCCTCACTGTCTGCTTGTTGTGCTCCATTTTTGGCTCTAGAACTCATTCAATGAGCTATCTATATCTGTTTACATGAATGAAACTCTGCTTAGTTTTTTTTTATAATTGAGCTTTCTAGATATTTTGTATTATTTTTGAAGTTAATAAGCTAAGCGTTGAGCAACCATGTAGTTACGGCGTCATGGTATTCAGCATTTTGAGTTGCCTAGAAAACATAGGGGGAAATGGACTGAGTGTTCATTTTGCTCAGAAAGGTTTTCTTGTGCCACTGTCGTATGAAGAGATTACCGAATTGCCATTACTCTGTAGACTAAGAAGTCTTTAAAGAACTTTGCCCGCCTCGAGTTACTCGAGTACTTTTGGTCGGGAAGGTTCTGAGAGATAAAACTCTACAGACACTCGAAATAAAATGAGCAGTAATGGCGGCATTGATGGTTGAATTGTACAGGACTTTTGTGGAAATGTGGCTTCTTTCTATAGAATGAACATTGGGGAAGCATCCTAGGGGAGGAAAATTGGAAGTACTTCATATGCTGATAGGCATGTTAAAGCCTATAACAGGTATGCTAATGTTGCCTGATGGTTGGGGGCCATTATAAGTAAGAGTGACTTACTGCACTTAGAGGAACGCTTTCTTTTGATTTGTTTTACAGCTTCCTTGTCATCAAGTGAATGGAGATGGCCTAGGTTGTCGAAGAAGAGGTTTTGTGAGCAGCTCTGGTTGAACAGGGGAGCTGGATTGACTTCTGAATTTTGACCTCCCTGCCCTTGTCTCGGGCAAAAGGAAAAAGAGGAGTGAGAAAGTTTTTCTTCCACGAAAGTCCCTCTGGCTAAAGCTGCCTGGTATAGATACAAGTTTGGTGGGGCGTCCTTTTTTTACCAGATAAGTTATTGTCTTTTTTTATATCAATGCCCAGGTAAGCACTTAGTTAAATGGAAGTAGAAGGATGTAATGTTGTAATGAAGCCTACACAAGAACGCTATTTGAGTGCTAGTGATTTTTAACAGCTTCCGTGAACGCTAAGAAAAAGCGCATTAACTTCTATTTGTTTTTTCCTGACAAACTGCAGCTAACCTTATTTTCAGTGTTCTGATATCTATGTTTTTATGGAGTACTTAATTAGTGGACCTTCTTACTGAGGAATGCTGTATTACTTTTACTTTGGGCTTGTTATAGGACAGCTCCTAACCGGGAGGAATTTTCGGATTGATTGCTCCTTTGTTTGCATCCTGTTATGGTATCTGTCTCTGTATAGAAGTGACACCTCCACTTAGGACTAAATTAGTCAGTCTGGAGAATTTTGGAGTTTTGATCTGTATTAATGGGATCACTGACTGCAATGTCCTGAAGAGTAAAATTTTAAATCTTAATATCTCCCGCTATTTTATTGTGGGATGTTATGGGATACTGTGTGTTACAGGTCAAATGCCGTTTTTATTATTATTGCAATCCCCTTATGTGTTCTTGTGCGTGCTTATGAGCATCACTTTAAAAATCATGTTTATAAGGGTTTAATTTAATTCTGTGCTGCTTTTTTAGTTTAGAATGATTTTTAACAGATTTGTTATAGTATTATAGAGGTAATGATAGCAGTTAGCCACGGGAATTAGCTGGTAGATTTTCTACCTAGTTCCTGGATTTGTGTATATACCCAGAGGGCCAACTTGGCCTGCAACATCAGGAACTAGTTTCAAAGTTTAGGACCTAGAAGTGGAAGGAACTGTGAGAATGTTTCTGGGGAAAACTATAATTCCTATGACCTATGTTGTTTAAGTAGCAGCTGGTATGTAATTCCCATTATACCGGGGTGTAGACAGAGCATGGGACCGCATGTGCAGTGGGACGCTTTGCATTAACACCCCAATTGGATGGGTGTTACCTAGTAGCCTTTTACCTAACGTGGATCTGGTAAGTGGGTATCTTTGGATAATTTTTCTACATGGTTCCTCCAAGAGTATAGGTTCGACTTGTGACAGGTCCAGATATGTTGACTAAATGTTTAGGCCCTACTGGGGTTGAGAGAATACTCTCAAAAGAGCTCATTATGGCTATTTTACATTACATGATATATTAGGCTGATATACATGCAATCTGTAAGAAATATTAGCTGATACTGTTATCTTTTATCACAGCATTTAAGTTGCGAAATGTTTTGTGATTAATACTGTAATGGTTTACTGAAACAATAAGCTATGGGAAATCTGTCAGTGGATTTTTCATTTATTTCACAGGGGAGCTTCTGTACCTTCAGTTGATCTGAACTGGCTGGCATTGGTAGGTGTTAGCCTCAAATTATTGGACCCGAAAGTGGAAGAAACTGTGAGGATTTCATCTGGGGAAAGCCTAAGTCTTTTAAGACCCAGAATTGGTCATGGAATTAGCTGGTATATAATTCTCGTCATACCGGGGTGCAACTAGAACATGGGACCATATGCATGGTGTTCTGTAATAGCACCCCAATTGGATGGTTGTTACTGACATTTTCTTTCCTAACTTTGTTCTGAAGAGCGGGCTCCTCTGGATAATTCCCTTACACAGTACCTCTGAGTGTGGAGTTCTATTTGTGACTGGCCCACATATGCCAGCTAAGTGGCAGATCTAACTGGGGTAAGGAGATCATTCCTTATTAAGGAGTGTGGGTGGAGTTTATGACCAGACTCCATTGATTGTAACAAATGTTTACAGTACTGTTCAGAACCAGGCATTATACAGCTATTGAGTATTTCATGATCCATTAGGGGTGGTAGATTAATTTGCCCACCTTGATATTTAAGTGTTTGGATATTTCGAGTGTAAATGAATTGTTCTATATGTACCTGCATTTTAATGTGATATTACTATTGTTTTGTGAAGTATTATAGTACAAATTGTTTAATATTGTAATGGCTTTTTAGCCGAACGATAAAACTTTGATGATGATGATGATATGTGGTCTGTCTTGGAAATCTTGCCTTGTCTACCTGGATGATGCTATCGTCTTCAGCAGAACTTTCCCAGAGCGCCTCCCACATCTTAAGGAGGTGTTCAAATGACTCAGACAAGCCAACCTCCAGCTTCGCCCAGAGAAGTGTTGTTTTGCACAGCATCAAATTCATTACCTGGGACATGTGGTTAGTTCTCAAGGCATCTCTCCAGACCCAGAGAAGCTTTCAGCAGTCAAAGACTATCCAGAACCTAACAACCTCAAAGACCTTAGAGCTTTTCTGGGCTTGTCTGGCTATTACAGAAAATTCATTTGCAACTAGGCCAAGATTGCAGCTCCACTGTACGCCCTCACCAAAAAGGGATGTGACTATGTTTGGACTTCTGAATGTAAAGAGGCCATTGACACTTTGAAAGCAAACCTAATATCTTCTTCAGTATTGGCCTACCCAAGGTTTGACTAACCCTTTAAACTCTACTCAGATGCTAGTTCCTTTGCAGTGGGTACTATACTGTGTCAAATCCAAGATGGAACAGAATGAGTTGTTTCCAATGCTAGGCACTCTCTGTCCTCAACTGAACAAAACTATGGCATCACAGAAAAAGAATGTCTAGCAATGGTATTTGCTGTAAAGAAATTTGACTGTTACCTTCGCTACTCTTCCTTCACAGCTATCGTTGATCACTCTGTCCTCGGATGGTTGTTTGAAATGAAGCAGCCAGGAGGCAAGTTCACCTGATGGACTGCCATATTGCAATGCTACAACTTTGAAATTCAGTACTGACAAGGTCGAGTTCATTCTAATGCCGATGCTGTAAGCTGGAGATGGTATCCCTCTGCATCATCCTCAACAGATGAAGAATCCTGTCTACAAGCTCTTCCTTTCCACTCTACAGATGAGCTCCCTGTGAACACTCCTGCAGCACCTCAAGTTGCTTTGCTGCTATCAACTGCTTCTACAGAGAAAAGCACCAATCCTCACTTATTGCAAGCAGCCGAAGAACTTCTTATGACCTCTAACACTGATATCTCCCTGGCAACAATCAAAATGCAACAAAGCACTGATCCTCAATTCACAAACATAATTACATACTTAGAGAATAGAACATTACCCCAACAAAGGCAACACTGCCAGGATGTACTGTTCTTGGCGTCGCAATACTTCCTCAATGACGGTGTGCTTCTACACATTTGGACCAAGGAAGGCAAGGGTCATCGCACGGACAGAACTCATGTACAGCTAGTTGTGCCGGCCTCTCTAGTCAACGAGGTTCTTTAATCCACTCATGCCTCTCCACTTTCCGGAGGTCATATGGGAATCCACAGAACTCTCGAAAAGATAAGGCTTCACTTCTTCTGGCCTCACATGAACAAGGACGTTGTCCAATTTGTCAAATTCTGCCAGCCCTGCTCCCAAAGAAAGCCTCCTGCCAAACTGACAAAGACTCACATCATTCCAATGCGGGTAGCCACTGAACCCTTCCAAAGAGTCAGCACTGACATTCTTGGCCCCTTGCCTACATGCCCTGACTCTGGCAATAAGTACATTCTTGTTTTTGTGGACTACCTAAGTATTTGAAACTAATCACCCTAAAAGACATTAAATCTGCAACAGTGGCAAGTGCCTTCCTCAACACAATCATTTGTCATCACAGTACCCCAGCGTACCTGCATTCGGACAGAAGCATTAACTACCTTTCCACTATTGTGTGAGAAACATGCAGACTTCTCGACATCAAAAAGACTCACCCAATCAGTTACCATCTACAATGCAATGGACAAAGTGAAAGAATGATGTCTACCATTCTTAATACACTATCCAAGTTCCTGGATGAGATTCATGACACTTGGGATCATTTTGTTCCCTTCATTCAATTTGCTTACAACACCAGCCCTTGTGTCGACAGTACAGAGTATACACTGTTTTTCTAGTCCATGGACGTCACCCAAGAACTCCTCTGGACAGGGATCTCTCACTGCTAGAGGTTCCAAAGTCAGCTTCATCCTTCATCACTCCAATGCTGGAATAGCTTGAACTTGTCAGACACATTGCAATTGACACACTGGGTCAGAGAAAATATAAAATGCAGAAAATGTCAACAGCTAAGTTGCATGAACCTTCATTTGCTGTTGGGGACATTGTATACTTGTACCAGCCTGTCCTAGTTCTGGGCACCACCAGAAAACTGCTTTGCCCTTGGACTGGTCCCTTCTACATTGTGGAAAAGCTTTCTCCTGTTCACGTTCGCTTGCGCTGCAAGTCCGACGGAAAGCTGGTACACAATAAAATCCACATCAACAAACTGAAACATGGGTACCTAAATGATCCCCTCCCTGATGATCCCAATCCCCCTAACAATGAAGCTGCACTTGAACCTGCTATACTTTCGGAAGCTGAAATTCCTGCAGGCAATTTGCAACCAGTTCCTCCACAACCCCATGGTCTTGACAATCTTCAGCCGGATCCTGTTTTGCCTGCTCAGCCAGATGAACTACCTGGGACTTCTCAGTCTTTCACTGCATCTTCTTCTCAGGACTCTTTCATGTACCAGATCAAGAAGATATTGCGCAAAAAGTATGTCAACGGATCCTGGACTTATATGGTTAAATGGTGTGGTTATGACAGCACGCAAAACTCTTGGGTCCTCTTTTCTGACCTAACCCCATCCTGTCAGGAACTGGTCTAATCCATTCCCACCGACCATAAAAGTCGCAAAAAAGGGTGAACTTTAATTCTGAACTCAGTGGTCTTTTCTTGAACTCAGTGTGGTTAACTCTTGTCTGCCTTACAGAACTGTGTGCCCATTTATTCTTGCATTATTATAGTCCTTTACCTGATGCTTGCAATGTTTTCAAAAACCTTTACTGTTTGCAATAACCATTTTTTACCATCTGCAGTACTGACATATTTAAAGTGCATTGGGTATGTCCTGCTGCTCCCCTTTCCCTCTCTTCCCTTTCCCTTCTCCCACACTTTAGAACTTGTGGCTTGACCAGACTTCAAGTGCTAGGGTGTTCCCCTTCCCTGGCACTACACTGACTGGTCACAAGTGTAATCCAGATTCTTTCCTCCTCTCCCTTCCCCTGCAGTGGAGTATTTTGGTTTTCTATCAGTCAGTTCAAGGTCTTAAAAATGTATTCCACAATGCTGATCAATGTTAATTTCACTGGCCTACGCAGCCAGTATAGTGTCATGCTTGTGCAACTGTGTTAGTTTGGTTTTGGCCATTCACACTGTCTATTCCAGAGGAATTACCACCCTGTAGGGGTACAAAGGCAAGGAACCCTTGGATAGGTTTCCACCCCTAGAGGTGCAACGAGACGGTTCCCATGGCTAAAGGTACCTTAGGAATCCCCCTAAGGAAAGAGTGCTGCCTCTGGAGGAGGAGGGGAGGATGGTGGGGCAAAGAAAAAATGCTTCGCAGTGAGGCTTAGAGGAACTGCTTATATAGCTCAGGAAGTGGGAGTGGCTGGCTGCTTGGCCACCGAACTATAGGCAAGCTTTTCATTTCACTGGCCTATGCAGCCAGTATAGTGTTATGCTTGTGCAACTGTGTTAATTTGGTTTTGGTCGTTAGCACTCTCTATTCCAGAGGAATTACTACCCTGTAGGGGTACGAAGGCAAGGAACCCTTGGAGAGGGTTCCAACCCTAGAGGTGCAATGGGATGGTTCCTGTGGCTAAAGGTAACTTAGGAATCCCCCCAAAAAAGTATAAGCAGTTTGATAATGCAATGAGATGCACAGTTGTCGTAATGACTGCCCAGGCCTGCGTAGCATGACACTGATGGTTTGCTTTGAGAGTAGGGAATCCCCTAAGGAGAGAGAGAGAGAGAGAGAATGGCAGGACATCCTCTACCTCCATTCAACATCGGAACCTACCTAAGTAACTAGGCGAAACAACTAAGCTAACTAAGTGTTATGACCTGAGGCAATGGAGGAGAGAAAAAAACCCTATAAGGAGGAAATTTCTGGGGATCCAAGGCATAGGTCGCCTTCCCTCCAGGCTTGGGATAGTTTATTTAGTGATGGCTCTGCAGCTGCAATTTGGAAAACCCAATTAAAGGGAGGTTGAAAATATTCCAATTTGGAGGAAGGCTCTCAATCAAACCCTCTAGTGGAAATGCCATGGAAGTTTGTGAGAAAACTCTGCAACAATATGTGCATCCAAGGCACAGGAGGAGAGCAACAACTGCTGAGGCACTCACCTGGCCTACCTGCCCTAAATCTAACCAGGTGAACCAGAGGCAGCTGTAAAGAGGATGCGGTGAAGGTGCCTCACTAGGGAAACACAATATAGTGGAACACTAGAGCCAAAGGAGATCGTTGTAACCACCCTTCACCGCCAGTCTTAAATTCTACACCAGAGGCTGCTGTCACATAGCAGGCAGCTAAAGCCAAGCCTGGGGTGAGGACATTCCCAGCTATGGACCAGGTGAGAAGGATCCCACCCCAAGTTGGACACGCTCAAGATGCAGACTGAAGCAGAGCAAGACCATCGGCTGATCCCTGTGCCAGAATAGAATGACTGGCATGCCCCAGAAAGTGATTGAGAACTGAAATCTGGTGAGCTGAATGAGCACGGCGTGCTAAGGTCATAATGAGCATTGAGTGCTGAGACCTTGTATGTTCGAATGCAGAATCCCAGGCTGAAGCCGAGGGAATGGCAGTAGGCATGAAGCAATAGTTTGCGTAAGCAAGGAGCAACGGTTGTGTAAGCAGGTGTGGACCTGCAAGTAGGTCAGTAAATAGAGTGGTAATAATTGGACCTATACGCAGGTCTGCATAACATAGGGCAAACAGCACTGAATAGTGGGGCAAGCCAGCCAGGCAGTTCAAAGCCAAATCAAGGTGACAAACTCTGAGGATTTTCAGTGGTGAAGACAGGAGTTAGAACAGGATTAATTAGCCACAGTGGCCACAACCCCCCAAACACCTCCCAGTCCCCACCGAAGGACAAACAAGGAAGTGATGGAAAGGCTGAGAACCACATGCAGATATAAAGTTAATTTAATAGCATCAGCAGGAGCTTTAGCCAACCTCGGAGTCAAACAATGTACAATAGCAATGGGAGTAAACAAAGTAGTAGCAGGAAGCAATTAGGCCTGTGCAGCAGTAGTAAAAACAAATGAGTACACTGAGTTGTAACTGCAATAAATAAAAGGAGGCAGAATGCTCTTAAAGCACTGTGACCAAGCAGTGCAGTGAAACTACAATGAGGTAATTAGAACAAGCATGAGTAAGCTGTATAGTTAGGTTCGAGTAAATCTGAGTTAGGTGAAAGTAATAGAGTATGCCATATGAAACAGCTATAGTTGGACTGAAACACACAAATCAGGTTTGCAGTTGTGCAAGTAAGTGAGAGTTGTGAGTAACTGAGCAGTATGAGCTCAGAAGTAGCAGTATGCTAGGAGCTTAGAAAAGCCCTCCCCCCAAAAAAGGAAGGAAGCACACACAGCTGAAGGCAAAATACAAACCAGAAGCAGTAAAATAAACTCAGAAGCCCAGCAGAGACAAGCAGGAGCAACGGGGGGGGCCCAGCCAGCCAGGGAGGCCCAACCAGCTCAGAGGACAAACCGACAAAGCCTTCGGCTACAAAGAAAAAATGCTTCACAGTGAGGCTTAGAGGAACTGCTTAAGTAGCTCAGGAAGTGGGAGTGGCTAGCTGCTTGGCCACTGAACTATAGGCAAGCCTTTCATTTAACGTTTAAAAAGTTTTGCTAATTCTTCCTGTTGTTAATTCCATGCTCTTGCTTTGTTTGAGTGGTACTCACATTTTCTGTCCCAGGGCTGATGTGGAGTACAAGCTAAGTATGGGGCTTAAGAACAGCTGCCGCCCCTTTAACAAGGACATAATGTGCAATTCAGTATGAGCCTTGGTATAACTGTTATTCTAATTAGTTCCTGCAGGGGCTTGAAACCCCCAATTTCCTGTTTCCTCAGTTAGTTCTGAGTTGTGCCTCATGCTGAACAGATGCTCCTGCTTATGTGCCTAAGTAAAACTAATTCTACTATTTTATATATCCAACTCAGTTCATTTGGTACCATAAGGCGACCATTGCAGAAGCGCCAGATGGGCAAGGCAGACTACAATGAAGTTAAGGGTCCTTTGTGGCAGACCAACACCAAAACACCACAACAGCATGTATTAGTAATTCAACTTTTAAACATCAGAAAAGATTCATGCATGTGACAATCTGGAATGTTTGGCAGTCATTCCAAGGAGCTATTATAGATGACCTGATGAAAAGAAATGACAAGCTTCTGTTAGCGGGAGATGCTGGATGTGACAGTCTTGATTTTTGTGCAAAGTATGGATGTTACTAATGGAACTGAAATCTAACAAGATTATTCACATGGAACATTTCCAAGTAAGTGACATTCACTGTGTAAAAGTTGTTTTGTTTTAATTTTATTTTATATATTTTTTGTTTGTTTGTTTTGAATAAGGGGTTTGGGGAGGGGTTAGTACTGTGTATTGATACAGTGCTGCTTCTCAAACAATATTACCTGACAAGGTGGACGGTATTGGGCTATACTCACCTGTCCAAGAGCATTATGTGGCCCAATGCCGCAGGCCCAATATTGGGCACCCTGAATGGTAGTATTGTGCTTATAAAACAGGTTTCACATGTAAATAATGACACAGAGTATATGATCCTATGACTGTAAGATAAGGGTGCAGTTGGCTTTAGTAAAACAAGTGTCAGATATAGTGACATTACAGATGGGGGATGATAATCAATCTGACTGTAGTAATAGGGAATGTACAGCAATAGAAACATAGAGAATGGACCACATACTATCTGTAAGTACTTAGTTGGATGCATATTGGTTCTCATGTGTGATGTCTGCCCTGGCATTATGGCATTCGTTTTTGGGACGGTACCTCCGGGAGGCACCGTCCACTGTAATTTGTTAACGGCACCTGAAGGCATTTTAGATGCATGAGCCTTTTGGGTCTGAGTAGAGCCATTTGAGTATTGCAACAAGTGCAGTTATTTTAATTCTATTGAAGATTTCATATGTATATGTTTCTATTGCAGCTCTTGCTCTGGTTTTACATTGATGTTTATGTAATGTTATTGTAAGGGTGCCATGAGCTTTCTGGGACGGGCGCCCCAGATAAATAAACCTACTACTACTGCTATTTATATTTACATCTCAACAGAGTAACATGACTGGGGGAAGTTACTATATGGAGTTAGCTGGTCTTAAGAAATGTTGCAATGGGGTGACATAGAGGCCATCATAACAGATCGCCACAAGCAAATCCAAAAGTATTTGAGAGAGACCTGATCTGGCAGATTTGCACACTATTTTGATGAGTGGCATGTGGTGAAAGGTAATACATGGTAAATGTTGTCACATTGTGTAAATATGATCAGGGTGGGCAATGGAGTACCATAACATTTGGTTTCTGAAGAAGAGGCTGGTACCCCTTCTGGAGACTAATGGATTGTAGGACAGTAGACAGCATGGGTTTCACTGAGGCAAATCCTGTCAGACCAACCTGATGGGTTACTACGACTAGGTAACTAGGCAATTAGACATGAGTCATGCAGTGGATGCCCTGTACCAGGATTTCAGTAAAGCAGTCGATTAGATGCCACATGGGAGGCTAGGAACTAAACTGGAGGGCACAGGGGCGGGGCAAAGATGGCGGGATGGGTAGTGAACTGGCTGCATGGGAGATAGCAGAGGGTGGTTATGGGGAGGGGAACCCTCATCTCCGAGGGCAGTGACAAAGGGCTCTGTGCTGGTGTTATTTGGGATATTCATAGCAGACATCTTGATAGGCATCAAGAGCAAGATCAGTCTGTTCGCAGATGACACCAAGATGGAAGCAGTAATGGATGATGTAGGAGGGTGGCAGGGGTTGCAGGATGATCTGTCAAAACTGGGGACCTGGTCGGACATTTGGCAGCTGGGGTTCAATGTCAAAAAGTGCAAGGTGCTACATTTCAGAGCTAAAAACCCAAAAAGGAGCAACCAGCTGGGTGGGGTCCAGCTAACCATGACCGAGGAAGAGAAGGATCCGGGGGTGATTATAATGGACTCAATGAATAGCTTAGCGCAGTGTAGGAAGGCAGCTGCAATGGCAAACAGGATGCTGGGTTGTATTGCCAGGAGTAGATCCTCTAGGAGAGGGAGGTGGTCCTGCTGATGTATAGGTCACTGGTTGTGCCACACCTTGAGTACTTTGTGCAATACTGGCAACCGTACCTGAAGAAGGACATTAAGTTACTGTAGGAGGTGCAGTGCAGGGCAACAAAGGTGATCCAGGGGTTGGGGGACTTACCCTACAAGAGCAGGCTGAGATAGTTGAAAATGTACTCTCTGTATGAGAGGAGAGATAGGGGAGATATGTTTAATGCATACATATCAGACATCAGGGAGGGTATAGGGTGTGAAATGAGTCTCTTTGCTGATGACTCCAAGATGGGAGCAGTAGTTGAGGGGGAAGAGGGAAGGTTGGCCCTGCAAGTGGACCTGGACACCCTGGAAAGCTGGGCTCACACATGGAAATTAAATTTCAATATCACCAAGTGCAAGGTGTTACATCTTGGGCGGGGAAACCCTAAACACAGGTCCACCATGGGAAGGGAGGTGCTGGAGGCCTCAACAGGGGAAAAAGACCTAGGGGTCATGGTGGATGCATGTATGAATAACTCTGAGCCATGCAAGAGAGCGGCTAGCAAGGCAAACAGGATGTTGGGATGCATCGTAAGGGGGATCACCTCTAGGAGCAGGGAAGTGATTCTGCCACTGTACAATGGACTGGTTAGACAACACCTTGAGTACTGTGTACAGTACTGGAGACCACACTTGAAGAGGGACATACAGCTCCTGGAGAGGGTACAGAGGAGGGCAACTAAGATGATATGAGGACTAGGGGATTTGATGTATGAGGACACACTTGAGGACCTCTGCCCGTTTTCATTGGAGAAAGAGAAGAGGCAGGGGGACATGATTGAGGTCTTCAAGTACCTCAAGGAATAAATAGGAGTAAACACGGAGGGATCTTTAGACTAAAGCAGGAGGTATCACCGAGAGCATGGTTTGAAGTTGGAAGGGTGAGGAGAGGAGGAGGTTTTCACTGAGAGGGTGGTGGACCCTTGGAATGCACTGCCTGGCGAGCTGGTTCAGAGATCCACAGTGGAGGGCTTCAAGAGAGGGTGGGACAGACACAGAAAGTGAATGTATCAGATGATGGCCTGGCCCAGGGGTGGGGGATGGATGATAGGGGTTTCTGGAACACAAAGTGGGGGAGGGCCTCAGCACCCAACTAGGGATCTGAGGTTCGAGCAGACTCGATAGACCGTAAGGCCTAATCTGCTGGCAATTAGTATGTTAGATATGATTAAAACCTTCAAGTACATGAAAGCAATAAAAAAGGTAGGAACAGAGGGTCTTTTCAGGTTGGGGGGGGTGGGACTCTCGAGGTCATGATCTGAGACCAGAGGGGGTAGATTCAGGAAGGAAATGAAAGGGCACTTTTTTACGGAGAGGGTGGTGGCTGGGTGGAATGCATTGCCTGTGGGTGTAGTATCCTGTAGAACTGTGGGCTGCTTCAAAAGGGCATGGGACAGGATAAAGGGGAAGGTCACATGAGGGGAGAGAGGGCCAGCTGCAGTATAAGGGCTGTTAGCTGCATAATTGAGCAGATTTGATAGACCATAGGACCTTTATCTACTGGCAATTTTGTATGTTTGAATGTTGTTCTGCTCAACATGTGACATTCATAATGGATATGGAAGGGCGGCATCAATACTTTCATACAGTATGTACAGAATAAACTACATATTGTGTCAGCAACTGGTGATGGGGAATGGAGCATTTATAGTACAAGGGGCACAATTTCATTTGCATGCTACATTCAACGAATTTGTCTCATTTCATGTTCTTGTTGCGTATATTGCTTTACCTGTTGCTAATTTTTTTTTTTTTTAAACAAAACAGCCTCTAAGGGTATGCAAATCATTAGACAAACTGTCCACGACCAAGCATTGTGAGGTAATTGCAAAATGGTGTCAATCTATCAACAATCACCTGTATTGGCTGGCAGCATCTTCAGAAGGCAACGTCGATCTCGCAGAGATAACATGGCGGAGTGTACTAAATCATGTAAGAAACATCCATCAAGGTCACGGAGAACCATACAATACATGCTCACATGGCAAATTGGAAGGTAGCTCTGCATAACGCAAGTGGATTGCACTAGGTAAAAGAATGTCTCTGTAAAGAGTGATTTTGTTTCTTTTTAACTGTTCTATTTGACTCTGTTGCACTGATAGTGTAAATACATTAGTTTTAACTATGTCAGAAGATTTGAGCACAGCTTCAACATATGACATGGTCCATAATTGACACTGGCATGCAGTTTTTCAAACAGTAGGTACATATACTAATTAGGAGTTTCAGAATGTGGTATATTGAGATTACCAACATTGTCTGAGTAATACATTGCTGTGACTTAACAGTATTGTAGAACTACAAAAGAACCCCAGAGCAAATGCAGTGGGGCATGGGTTATCCTGGAGGATATTGGCAATACAGCCAAATTTTAAAGAAAACAAGTTGCACATACCCTAATAATGCAAAGCATCATGGAAAGCATATGCAAATATCCATGAATTAATTTGGATTGGCTCAACTTTAAGCAAAATTGCACGGTGCCAGAAGGCCTCACAATACAGTATTGTAGAATACTCCCATGTATGTATGCTGCTCATGTCGCTTATGTATTATATCATAAGGCATATATGTTTAACATTATGTGTGTCTGTTGTCAGGGTCAAGGGCAGCATCAAAGTTAAATGATACTCTGCTTAGAAAGGGACTTATAGCAGACATTAAAAAGTTATCACCTTATGAGCAGACGTCATCAGTAGAGGCTTTCCACATCTTCATAAACTATTTTGCTCCAAGATTATATAATTTTTCATACCTTGGAATGCAGTGTAGGTACAGTATTATCAGGCTGGGTTACTATAAACAGTAATTTTTTTTTTTATATTTTCCTAACATTTTACATAGATAAACGTAAGTGTAAAGTGTCTTCCATCACTCTCATAATAAGGGGATACTTGATGGCCCAGCATGTGATACCATATGTGTCAGAGCGAGTGGAAAGTGACCTCAGCTCACGCGTGACGGAGCATAGTGGAGTTCCCAGTGTCATTGTCCACGAGTTGTCATACATTGGTATCACACAATGGGACATCATGTATCCATTTTATACAATATGGTTCTGGTTTCTGTTAATTTTGTTTCATTTTTTGGGGACAGAGAACTGTTGCTCTTGTGTATGTGTGCGTGTGTCTATGTGCATGTGTGCATGCGTGTGTGCATGTGTGTGTGTTTCTCTTCCATCCTGCTGCTGCCATGTCAGATGACACGTGACCTGTACCCCAGTATCATCATATATCAAGTTCAGCACCTTGGAGTGTCAGAAAAAGTGTGCTTAGTAGGCTGACTCCCTGACTAATTCTGAAAGGCCATTATACTCATCTTCCCTGTACTTTATCCCATTACAGCTGCACATGTGTTCTAGGATATAGAAAGTATCAAAAGATTGTAAGAGTGGCCCTTGTCTGGTTGCCCCCATGTTGGTAATACATATTAGAAAAGCAACAGATTTTATCAATATTCCCCTTTTTACCACAGCAAAACAATGACAACTGCAGTGTAATGATGTTTTCTTTGAACATTGGTAGACAAGATACAGATAAGCCCTCCATGATGAAACGCAGTGTCACAGGTTCACTGCACGACAACAGGGCTTAACTCCCATTGAAATTATATTGTTTACTGCAGTAACTCTACTGCAGAATTAGGCAGAGCTGCGCTTCCTCCTGGAGGGCTTCACTGTATACACAATCATCATATGGTGTTCCTATCTTGTGAAATCATTCACCCATAATCCACATAATGAGCGAACATGACACATCAATCCATCCTGGACCATGTTGCAAGTGACTAGCATGGGATGAGGTCAAAACAGTTAAATGGTACAATTGTAAGAATTCACTGTTTGTTGCTCAATGAAATGCAAGACAAGTTGGCAGCATGTCATGGACACCATTGTGCCCCCTGCCCTACTGACTTTGTTGCCCAAATGTTGTTCATGAACTGCAGTCTATTGTTTTTTCCATCATAACTTCCAATTGTGTTTTAGAATTCTTCTTGCATCAATGCATTATAATGAAAATTCATCCAGGGAGCAGCTGAAGAACAAGCATGGTGAGAAAGAATACAACATCATCTTTCCAAAGTTTAAACATGGAGGAGACACTGTTAGATGGGTATAGGCAGACAGCTCATACAGTTCCTGAATTACATTTCCTTTCCCATACGAAAGTCTGAACTTAAATGAGTCTAGTCAATAACACTACAGATGTTGCGTTAATCTGAACACATGGCCTGCGATGTGGATTTCCTAACTAGATAATGTGCCCAAAGTGACTCACCAATAAACTGTATATAGATTTGTGATTGTTTGACTTGTGACATCTCAGTGTCAAGAGTTAATAGCAAATATTTCTTTAATGGCCATTTCAGCAATTAGACTTAATCAGGGGTTAGAATAACAGTCTGTTATTCACCCACTGAGTGTGTAATGTGACACGAAGCAAATCCAAGATCCATATCACACTACGGGAGTGAATAACTGACTGGTACTCTTTTTTTTTTTTGTTTGCAGCTATTACTTTTTTCCTTGCCGGCTGTTACATCCAGAGGGTGACCCCAGCCCCGCCCCCTGACGTCCACCATCCGGCACTGACCCGACCCCAGGGCTTACCCCACCCAGAGACTGGATTCAAGGGGCCAGTGCCGTGGCTGGCCAGGAGTAGAGCCTGTGAGGCACCCTCCATTACTCTGCTGCGACAAGTGGAGTTTTTCTGTTTCCTACCCCTAGGGGTCGGGGCGTGTGATGATGCCTGTGGAGTGGAGCGCGCACGCGTCCTCACGCGCTCCCCTCCAAGAGTCTTCCCCGACTCCTCCCCTGTGTACAGCATGGTAGCCATGACCCCCAGCCTCCGCTAGGGGGCAACCAGGCTTCGGCAACTGGGAACCCCCCCTCCCCAGAGAAGGAGAGCAGTCCTTCAGATGCTCAATCATTCCCCGTCTCTGCCGACTTCCAGTGGTCCATGCTCATTTCCGAACATGGGTCGCTGGCACTGTGTGAGGTAAAGCGAACAGCGCCTCAGCCCTCAGTGCCACTGGGTCGGTGTCTGACTGGTTCTCTTAACACCTGTGAGTGCCTTTTTTGCTATTACTGTTGTGATCAGGCTGTGAATGACAACGAAAGGCTGTTGGAATATTAATAGCCAATCAGATTGCAGCATTTCAGAGAACCTTTTTATAATGTTATTAAACTGTGTCGAAATCTTGCACTGTGGTTTCCGAGCATGGTGAGGAGGGGTGGAGCAACAATGGGGAAACATCAAAACTGCTATCACAGCGGCAACAAGCCTGTGTGTGAAGCAAATAAACAAATCAAAATGAAAGACAAAACCACTATGGTTCTCAAAAGAGGTGGCGGGGAAGATTAGAGAAAAAAAATGATAGCATTCAAGAAGTATAAGGAAACACAGAAGGAGCAGGCCAGAGAACTGTACCAGATAAAGCAGAAGGAAGCGGGAAAGGCAGTCAGAATAGCAAAGGCCCAAACCGAGGAAGAGATAGCCAATTCAGTTAAGAAGGGGGATAAAACATTTTATTGGTACATTAGGAAGAGAAGAAAGACAAAAGGACAGATACTGAGGCTGAATAAAGAGGAGGGTGGGTGAGCAGAGAGGGACAGTGAAATAGCAGGGATACTGAATGAATTCTTCTGCTCAGTATTCACAAAGGAAGAGGAGGGGGAGGTACTTAATCCAGTCAGTAGAAGCACTCTGGATAGGGGGGTCACTATCAGCATGGCTCAGTTGGTAGCACATCTACCTCTGGACCAGAAGGTCATGGGTTCTCATCCCACACTGGGATTGAACTTTCACCTAAAAACGCAGGCATCTGAGTGCAGTATTAGGGGGGTGTTGTGCTGTTGGGGTGTGCCGTCCTTCAGATGAGACGTTAAACCGAGGTTCCTTCTACCCATCCTGGTGTTGTCCTGGTGGGTGTCCAGGTAGAAGTAAAAGGAACCCAGGGCACTCTTTGCAAACAGTAGGGGACATTCCCGGTGTCCTGGCTGACATTCCCCTTCCCATAAATCAGTTCAAGCAATTATCTAGGCTGTGTGTGGGTGCTGATGTGCGATATGGCTGCCACTATACATTCAGTCACTTCACTACCAGTCTAGCATTGCTTGTAACCACTTTGGGATATACTGTGTATGAAAAGCACTATATAAATGCTGATTCTTCTTCTTTTTTTTCTTGTTTCATAGAAGAAAGTGTTCTGAAAGAACTCCTAAAACTGAAGGTGGACAAAGCAATGGGGCCTGATGGGATTCACCCCAGAATTCTAAAAGAACTAAGGGGAGAACTAATAACACCATTAACTACCCCTTTTTAACAAATCATGGGAGGATGGTGTGGTACCTGAGGACTGGATGAGGGTGGATGTGATTCCCCTTCACAAAAGTGGGAGCATGACAGAGGCAGGAAACTACAGACCTGTCAGTTTGACCTCAGTGGTAGGGAAAATGATGGAGTCACTTCTGAAGGAAAGAATTGTTGAGTACCTAGAGGCCAGTGGGACATAGGACCCAAGACTGCATGGATTCACAGCGGGAAGGTCATGTCAGATGAATCTAATCAATTTCTTTGACTGGGTAACCAAAATAGTAGATCAGGGAGGGGCTGTGGACATGGCCTACCTAGACTTTAGCAAGGCATTTGACACAGTCCCGCACAAAAGCTTAATAAACAAATTAGCCAGCCCAGGAGTGGGTCCCAGGGTGGTAGCTTGGGTAAAACATTGGCTGGACAACAGGACGCAGAGGGTAATAGTAAACGGAGTCCACAGTGAAGAAAGAGGGGTTATTAGTAGGGTGCCGCAGAGGGTTCAGTACTGGATCCGGTCCTTTTAATGTCTTTAGAAGTGACATTGCAGAGGGACTGGAAGGAAAAATATGTCTCTTTGCAGACAACACAAAGATCTGCAATAGGGTTGATACACAAGGTGGGCTGGAAAGGATGAGAAGGGACTTGGCAAGGTTGGAGAAATGGTGAAATGTATGGCAGCTTAGATTCAGTGCAAAGTAATGCACCTGGGAAACAAAAATCCGTGGAAGAGTACACAGTGGGGGGTGAGATACTGACAACAGCAAAAATGGAAAGGGACCTGGGGTAGTTATATCAGATGACCAAAGGTGGACAAGCAGTATGAGAGGGCAGTAAGGTGGGCTGGGGGAATATTGGGATGCATAGGGAGAGGCACCACCAATAGAAAACAGGAAGTTGTTATCCCTCTATATAGACAGTTGGTGAGACCCCATCTGGAGTACTATGTGCAGTTCTGGAGACCCCATATCTGCAAACACATAGACAGGGTGGAGACTGTCCAGAGGAGGGCAACCAAAATGGTGCAGGGTCTGCAACAGAAGCCATACGAAGAGAGACTAAAGGAGCATAATATGTATACCCTCGAGAAAAGGAGGGAGAGGGGGGACATGATAGAAACTTTCCATGAGGGTAACATCTTTCAGAAAAAGAGATGTGCAAGAACAAAGGAGCACAATTTGAAGATAGAGGGTGGACGGCTCAGAGGTAATTTGAGGAATTATTTTTTCACGGAGTGGGTTGTGGATACATGGAACAGCCTTCCTGAGGACGTTGTGGAGTCAAAAACAGTGGGGAAATTCAAGAATGCATGGGACAGACATAAAGCAATTCTAGTGGGGGGTAGGAGGAAGTAGGCTGCTGGTTGACTAGTGCAACCCCAGGCTGGTATACCGTTTGTATCTGACAGCTCTACCAGGTGGGCTGGGTTCGGAGAGGAACAGGTCACTCGGCACAAAGACTGGGTTTGGCTACTCTGCACAGAGGCACCCAAGTAACTCTGAACACAGGAAGCAATGACTGTAATGTCCAATACCAGAAGTGGGATTCTAAAGTGTGGCTTTTATTCACATCCAAATAGAATAAACAAAGCATAGATGGACCCCACGGGGCTACACTCCTGGTAATGCAGATTAAAGGAGACCAGAACACATCTTCATCACTTTAGCCCTCAGGCTCTACAACACACTGGGCACACAGCCCGGACTTGTATGCTGCTTTGGGTTACACAGCCTGAACTTGTACACTGCTCTGGGTTTTCCCTGGCTCGGCTCCCTTGCCAGCCACTTGGACACCTTCCATACTTCATGGAAACATTTTCTGGTGGCTCCCTAAACAACCAAAGAGCACCTTGGCTCCATCAGGAAATCTTACTCTTAATCCTACATCTGGGTACTTTCCTCAGGCACTGGCCAAGTACCTGAGAGAAAGCAACAGGTGTCTCAGAGCAAATCCGTAGAGGTGAATTTGGTTACTACTGATGGGGTGTCTCCCACCTCTCGTTCCCACAATTCATACCCGGCCATTTCTGTGGACTGTAAACACCTCATCCTTTAACACTTTGCTGTGTAGATTCTTGCTAAATGTATTTCACATTCCATCTACTTGTCTTGCTTCCCATTTGTGCTGGACTTGAACATACTTAAATTAAATGGCATTGTCCATTACTCTAGACCCCCCCACAGGTTAAGCAGTCCAAGCCCCACATTCTTTCTTTCCATCTGTGCTGGACTTGAACATACTTATAAGTAGCTTTGTCCATTACTCTAGACCCCCCACTGAGTTAAGCAGTCCAATCCCCACATCTTGCAACTGTACTTGGCTATCTTTTCCTGACCCCACAGTAACAGTCCCTTTAGTTTCCTTCTGTTTCAGGTGAAAACACTTGGCCCTTTTTCAGAGCGAACACACCCTTTGGTTGCAGGTGCCCCACAGGCATTTCCTCATCAAGGAACCTTCCTCTCAGAGCTTCTGGTGCCTCAGCACAACTCAAACAGGCAGCTTCTTTCCCTTAGCCGGACCCAGGGGGGTTGCCCCCTGGAAAACAGGCAGACACCTTCACCCCATCCCCTCAGGGATGGGGCTATGAACCATTGAGAGCGGTCTCCACCACTTCAATTACCAGTTCCTGTGTTCCTCTTCAGGTGGAAACACACATCTACTACAAAGTAGATCTGAAACAGAGCTTAAAGCTCCGAGAGCCTGCACACACTCTGCTGCACTACAGTCTCTCACTCAGACTGCACACAGACTGGCTTCAAATTCCCCAACGTTCTACTATAACCTCCAACTGCAACATTCCAGTGTGGCTTATGCAGCTGCGACAGTTCTAAAATGATGTCATCCCTCAGTCTCAGCTGAGACTGAGAACAGAGTGAGACAGTGTGAAATCCATTTAACTGGAGCTTCACAAGCTGCCTTCCCTGCCTACCACTAGGTCTTACTGGGATTCTAGTAACCCCAGGTAACAGGGGGGTTACACTGGGATCTGCAGCTTATCCATTAGGTAGGGAAATGGGCAGACTAGGTTGGCCAAGTGGTCCTTATCTGCCATCAAATTCGATGTTTCTATGCATCCACAGGTCAGTCATTCTGTGAATGCTCCCAGCAACGACTACTCCTCTCAAACATCAGACTCTTGTCAGTATTGCAGAGGACTACTCCATCAACAGCTTATGTATCATCTGCACAGAGAGTACCAGCTGGTGTCCTTCCTGACAGACATATTTTGAAAATGTTTTAACCTGTGCCCATTATCAGTTTCACTTTATTCTTCACATTCCGAAAATGGTTTTCATTAAGAGCTTGCAGACTTAACAATCCAATGTGCAGTGTACTTCACAAGCCAGCAGGCACACTCACCCATTCTATGTATATTTCTACGATCCTCTGACTCACAATACAGGTCCCTGTGTAAGCATACTAAGTGCCATACATGTTCATAGATATCATCAGTGCCTTTTATACTTCTCTCACATAATTGTTCAAACTTTCACTAGCACATAACGTTTTTTGTACATTGAATGGAGTATAACCATTCAACTGAACAGTAATAGAACATATAGGACAATGCATTGGCTTTGGTTAATAACCATGCTGTAAACACTTTGAGAGGTTGGCATGACATCATTATAAACCTTGAGAGTGCAGCTATTAACCAAAGACCATAACATATATTTTATAGTGTAAGGGCTACCAAGTTTGTGTTATTGTAGATTGAATTATTTCTAATATTGATTGTTGTGAGAATTCCATTTTGTTATACTATTGATACTTAAGAAGGGCTAACAGACTGATGGCATAATATACAGGATAGTGTATGGCCTTCCATACACAACAAGGCAATTCTTCACCTGAGTGTTTTCTATTACAGCTGATGACATCAAGAGCAAAACTCGAGAGGTCCCTCTGCCGTTATAGAAAACACGAGGGAGAAGAGTTCCCGAGTTATTTGGGAGGTCGTACTGTTCTATATAGTGTATGGTGCCCCAGAACAGGATCCCTTAGATTTCCCCAGCAGTGTCTGCCGCCAGATACCCGCACTGCTCTTCTCTTCATGCCACCGTCCAGCTCGCGCACAGGACTCGCCAACCGCCCCCTGTCCCATGAATGGCACTGGAGTGGGATGTTGCATTGTAATGTCCTCACTAATGCAGAATGAAAAGTTGTTCTGCATTAGTGAGGACGTCACTACTGAAGCAGAATGTTTTTTTGTTTTTTTTTGCGGTGTATGGATTTCCATACACAACCACATTCTACCATGTACCAGAAGGTTGTAATCTGCATACATATAGTGATGTGGACATTTTGCTAATACATGCAAAATGTTCAAGGAGCGTCTCTTGAATACCTGTAAATACTAATCAGTCAAAGCAGAAAGATTTCACTCAACATCATTTGATGTTCATCCCCCCACTCACCCACCCCCACGCACTCCATTGTACAGCTCCCTCATTCCATTGTACACGTCTAATAGTCAAAATAAATAACAGAAAGACATGCATTCATTTAACTTGCAATACTTTTTTAATGTTTGTTGCTCAAATACAACACTTAAACAATGCAATTATATCTGAGATACTCGTGCATAACAGCCATGACACTTGTCTAAATATTTTGGTTTTGAAATTCGTAACAGAATGTGTCAAAAACCTCCAAGCAGAACTACTCAGAATAGTACAGTCTGAAGAAGATACAGAGTGGGACATTCCAGAACTGTTGTGCGCTCACTATGAGAAATCAGAACAGTCAGAAGCTATCAGCAGTATATACATAAAATATAAAGAACTATAGGTATGTTATTTTCATCAAAACATTACATAAAATGAAGGTACACAGTTAGGAAATGGTACTGGGAAGCAATTAATAGGAATCTTATTTCAAATATTTCTCCAGATAGATGCTAACTCGCTCTTACAGAAATTGGCCGTAACACAGTTGCTCAAAGTCAATTTGAAATTTAATTTTACTAAGGTCAAACCTCAAATTCTCAATGCAAAGGTAGGTCTCAAAACCCAATGAACTCATCAGACTCTTCCTGTGGTGAAGACGTTTGTCTAATTGCATTTACTGTACACGAATGGGACACGGATATGCCTGCCAAGGGAGCCCCTGCACCACCTCACAAACCTACAATAGGCAACATGTCTGTACTTTGTATGGATGGGGCGTTCATAAGGATTTTCATATTGTCGACAATACTCGCTCCAGGCTAGCTGCAGACTCCACACGTCCAGACATGTGGCGTTGAAACCTGGATGCTCTGTGATGCACGTTACACTTGTTTCACTCAGCAGTGGTTTGATAACATTAATCTCTGCGCAGCAATTACTCTCTGCCTCAGTTGTCATGATGTGACACTCCAAACAGATACAGCTACTGTAAAGGGGATGTAAATAACATCACAACATAGACATAGTACGCCCAAAGCAATAAACCGTATACCACCCAAACAAAACAATGTCAGAATGGATATTTGGTTTTGGCGTTCTCTTAAAGAGATAGTGTAATGGTTTCAAATATTATTTTAAAAACAGCCAACCATTATCTTTTACACCTGAGGTACTTTTCCTTTTCCTTTGTTTACTTAGAAGATTGTTTACCTGCTGTTAGTATGTGTGATGTGTGGAACAGCTCTTTTCCTGGCAGTTGACATATATTGTTATACTGCCCCTCAGTACATCATCAGCACTGCGACCTCAGTGACTATGACACTACTGATACTTAGGAACAGCAAGTGAATAACTGCCAGGTCATTCTCCTGTGATGTCACTGTCAGTGAGATCATACAGCTGAGGATGCAGTGTGGGACAGTAGAGTTAGATATGTCAGCTGCCAGGCCATGTGTAAATATTTCAGAAATAAAATGTTACGCATGACTAGTACTTAAAATTTGTATTACTTTCCTGTCGGCCTGTTTTGGTCACACTAGCTCTTTCATTTTTCAGTGGGACAGTGGTTTCAGCCAATGAGGAGCTGACGAGAGCTCCAAAAACACAAGAGACTTCTAGGTTTGGGCTCAGTTCAGCGGAAGCCCCTCCAGAGGAAGGAGAGATCCAGCCCCTTTGCAGAAGGATGGGGCTGCAAGGCTTGGAAAGGGCCTGCCTGGGGGTTGCCAGCTACCTGTCCCCCAGGACCTGCAGTTTGCCTTTCCACATGTTACAGGAATGTTGGCCAAGGAATCCTGTTGGAACATTCACCTGGGAGAGAGCTGCAAGTATATGAGAGGGCAGTTGCATTCAACCATTGTCCACGTGCCATGGCAATGTATCTGGCAGGAGACTATAATTGTGATACTTTGCTTTTGAGACTCTCTTATTCTTACATTATACTAAGGATGAGCGATGCAAGACAGTCAGATATTATTTCTAATTTCTACAACGTAGCACATGACCGACTTTGTTTTCTATGTTTAAAATGGAATTATTTATTCCTTTCTGTAAAAAATGTGTCACAGTTGTATTTCATCATGTTGCAAGTACATCTTAGACGTTACTTTGCTGTCTCTCATGTCTGAAAAATTGTTTCACACTCTATTATTCAAGCTGACGTTACCTTAATCTAATGATACAGTTACATATCTCATTACCAATGCTGTTGTTACCGTTATCTTACTCATTGGACATAATGGCTAGCACAGGGCAATGGGGAAGATGTGCTGAATAAATTCATTAGCTAGCACTGTTGATTTTCACTTTTGATTTTAATATATTCATACAGATATTAGTTACAGTCTTGTAGCCCGATTCTCGACCCTGGCTTAGATTGGCCCAAGTTGTGGCCAACACCAGCTTGCACCAGGGACCAAAGTGCCAGGGACCATGCACCACACTGTTTCATAAGGGATCCCAGAAGATAAGACCACGCACTTACAGCAACATCAAATCAAATCAAACTTTATTTCTATAGTGCCTTTCAAAAACCAAGGCGCGCTGTACATAAAACCAATTACAGATAAAACATTAAAACAAGAAGCTAAAATACATTAATCATTAGGGAAGGCTAAATTAAATAAATATGTTTTCAACTCTTTCTTAAAACTATCAACGGTCAGGCATTCTCTTAGCTGACGAGGTAGAGAATTCCACAGGGTCGGAGCTGAAAAAGCAAATGCACGAGCACCTGATGTTTTTAAACGTACCCTGGGAATCTCTAGCAATCCCTCGTTGGTGGATTGGAGAGGATGGGAGGGGCAGCAGGGTATCAAGAGGTCTTGCAGGTGACTGGGTCCCTGCTCACGTAGGGCCTTGAAGGTTAGCAAACCGACCTTAAAGGTGATCCGCCACTGAATAGGCATCCAGTGCAGTTCGCAGAGCACAGAAGTAATATGACTGGACCTGGAAGTCCCAGTCAAAAGCCTGGCTGCCACATTCTGCATTAGCTGCAAGTGGCGGATATCAATCCCTGGAAGCACTAGGTAGAGAGAACTGCAGTAATCAAGGTGGGTAGTGATGAAGGCGTGGACCAATGCTGGAAGATCATCTGGAGGAACCAAGTGTTTCACCCGGGCGATATTTCTCAGATGGTAGAAAGAGGATCTGACAACAGCCAACACCTGAGACCGTAGTGTCAGGCCATCATCAAAAATAATGCCGAGGTTACACACCTGGTCTGAAGCAGCGAGCTGTATGCCATCAAGCAAAACACCTGATGCCTGACCAGCTCTCATACTCGCCCCAGACGACCAGAGTCCACAACCAGCACTTCAGTCTTATCCGGATTCAGTCTCAGCCAGCTAGTACTCATCCAGGTTCTGAGTTCGGTAAGGCAGTTGTTTAGCTCGGAGAGTGCAACATCCTGTCTGGGCAGAAAAGACATATACAGTTGAGTATCATCTGCATAGCAGTGAAAACTCAAACTGTATCGCCTGATGATATCTCCCAATGGTAGCATATACACTGCAAACAACATGGGGGCCAAAATGGAGCCATGTGGCACCCCGCAAGCAGGGAATAAGTGCAAGAGGAGTAAATTCCGGTGGTAACTCTCTGAAGCCTATCTGCGAGGAAAGAATGGAACCATTTAAGGACTGTACCAGACAGACCACAAAGCAGCCGCAGGTGCTCCAACAGCACACCATGGTCTACAGTGTCGAATGCTGCGGAGAGATCAAGAAGGACCAGAATGGTACATGTCTTTTGATCTCTAGCCATCAGGAGGTCATTCAGTACTCGGACCAGTGCAATCTCTGTGCTATGCTTCTTCCTAAATCCGGACTGGAGAGTATCATAGATCTTGTGAGTTGTAAGATGATCATCCGGTTGCAGCGCAACCACCTTTTCAATAACCTTACCAGCAAATGGCAGGTTAGCGATAGGTCAGTAGTTAGCTGTGCAGTCCAGATCCAAGGAAGATTTCTTAAGGAGTGGTCAAATGACTGCCTCCTTTTGGGGTTCTGGAAAGACCCCAGTCTTCAAGGACCTCCAGACAATTTCAGCAAGGACTGGACAGATAGTATCGACACATCCCAATAAGAGGGGTGTTGGGCCGGGATCCAGACTACAACTGGTTGGGCGCATTGTCTGGATGATCGTTACAATATCCATGAATTCTGGCCAGCCAAAATCTGACCAGAGAGACCGAGTGCACACCACATCCCGCCGATCACCACAACTCCTCAAAGGAGAGACTATGCCAATGCTAGACCTGATGCTGGCAACCTTATCTGTGAAGAATCGAGCAAACTCCTTGCATTTCAGCTGTGAAAAAGCTTCTCTGGGCTGAAGACAGATTGGATTGCACAATCTGTCAACGGTCCAGAAAAGCTGAGCTGGTAGATTCTTCGCAGTAGAAATCTCCCTGGACAGGAATTCTGCCTTCTGACAGGTGCTTTCTAGCTGATAGCCATCATAATGTGCCATCAGCTTAAGCCTGTCAGCATCCAGGCCAGACTTTTGCCAAGTTCTCTCCAGCCTTTGACCAACTTGCCTTAACTCCTTCAAGGAGCCATCAAACCAGGGGTTCCTTGGGCAAGGGTGAGGGGTCAAACACGAACAGGAGCAATCTTGTCCAGGGCATCTTCCACAGCCTTATTATAGGCTGATACGAGATTGCCTGGACTCATGCATTCACCTGACAAACCCGATAGGTCCAGTGCCACCAATAGGTCATTAGGGGTAACTCCCCTCAAAGGTTGGTACTGGACCATCTCTGTAGGGGCAGACCTACTGGGGGGACCCTGAAGCTGAACCTTATGGTGTGATGGTCAGACCAGCAGATCTCCATACCCAAAGGAAAGATCAGATCCAATGAGTGACCCCCTACATGGGTTGAGGAGGTAACCACCTGTGTAAAGCCCAGCATTATCATAAGCTGGAGGAGAGTTTGACCAAAGTGCGAGAGTTCATTGTTGACCCAGGCATTGAAGTCCCCCCAAAATTATCCATCTGGGGGACTCCCACACCATGTCAATGATGAAATCTACTGTCTCCTGCAGGAATGCTCCACCATCACCTGGTGGATGGTAGATGAGTATCCTGCAGCCTACACCCTCACCCAGGATACACTCAAAGGATCTGGTACTTCCTGATGGCACATCGATAAGGCTCAGCTTAGATTTAAATATAATGGCCAAACCCCTGCCCCTACGATCCAGCCTTGGGCGATGTATCACCGAGAACCCGTCCGGAACTGCAGAAGCCAATACTGGACCTGCATTTACATCCAGCCAGGTCTCGGTGATGCAAGCCAGATCGGTGGTTGCAACAAGATCAGCTATAATAGCTGTCTTGTTTTTAATAGAATACATGTCGCATGTGATGTATTGTAGTGTGCCCCTTGCTGCAAGAGAACGTGGTCCACCATCCCTGATGTCGATACTGCAGTCATTTACCTGACCTGAATCCAATGCCATTGATGGTATAGTGCATCTCCCACACCCCCACAAAGAACCAGGTACACAGACAAATGATTCTACCACTTGTATCTGGTACTATATTACCTCCCTCTCAAATGACAACCTTATAAAGATATTTATAAAAAGGGCAAATGATTTCAAGCAATCTGATTGGTTGTTAGCCATGAGTAAGCAGAGTCTAACACATGGCTAAATCTAGAAACCCCATTTAGTATACACAGACCCATTTTATAAGTGCAATAAGTCACACAAGTGATGTGCGTTAGACAGTTCTAACACATGGGTAGGGGACTGGGTGCACTTGGCCTGCGGTATTATGCCTCACTACACCCCCTAGTCATGTGGTACAACTGCCTAATGTATACCCTGTCATGTCTTATTGGTTACTTACCACCACACACTGGTAATCAATTGGCCCCATTCCCCTATGCGGAAGATATTGATAGTGATGGACATACCCTCATTCCCTGGTATTCTAGTGCTTCCTCACCCAGGTGCCCTGATGCAACCAGAAACTATGAAGATAACATTAGTCCAATTGACTGGTGGTATAGTGCCCGCCTGCCCCTCACCACAGCTGGTACTGACAACCACACTGATCCCCTCTCCCAGCCCGAGACAGCGACAGGAATCGGCACAGCTATCCACACACCTCCACAGCAGGTTCACCGACTAAACTGGTATTGTGCATTACTGTAATGTATATGCACTCCTTGATTGTCAATGAGTGTGCACACTTTACAGTATGCACTCAGTGACAGTTCAGTGTGTTCTGACAATGGAGGGATTTGGATGCATGTGCTCTTCCAGGTACTCTTTTGGGATGGGGGAGGGGTGGGTGGTTGGCTCTGTCTGCTGTGATTGGAGTTTGGTGAGGTCAATAGACCACCACATAATTAAGAAAATGTTTTGTACATCCATACACTGTGCATGGGGGTGGTGGGGTAATACACTAGAAGGGAATGGGGGTATGTTCATTTATATCAATACCGTGTGCATAGTGGTAGAGGGAAACTTAACTACCAGGGTCTAGGGGGTAAATGAATTTATATCTTCACTAATCGAACCATAAAAATGAAAGAATAGCACACTACTGTACATGTCGAATATGTAGTGCAACAGTGGTGTACCAATCAAGATTTCCCTTCCTAATTGTCCCGTCTTCCCCCTCTGCAGGTTGACTTTCTTGATCATCATCCAGTTCAGAGGCTGATGGTTCAAACTGATATGGCGCTACTCCAAAACCCCTTTCAGAGAAAGACTGTACATAACCATCAGACTCAGAAGACCCATCAGATATATCATCGCTATCAGTCTCTTGCTCAAATAAGTGTAGACTGGAATACATGTTGATCTGTTCAAATTAATAAAATGAGAAGATTAGTCACATTTAGTAATTGAAGAAGACATGACATAGATAACTTTTAGAGAAGACCACTAATAATCAACTCTGATGTACTTACTATTATTAATAATAATTTATTCAGTTAACACTCTATATTTCCTTCTATCTATCTATCTATCTATCCATTTTGCTTTTGTTTATGACTGTGGGTGTTACTGTAAATATTTTGGAAATCACATGGTATTAGCATGAACAATATAGCATTTCAGGAGCATGATTTACGAATGAAATGCTATGTAGGGTGGTTACATAACATGTTAATAAACAATTGATGAAAACATCTGAAGGTACTCTTTCCAAGTATTGTTTCCATCAATTAGTGACATTGAGAAGGGCATTGAGGGAATAGTCTATCTGACTGCGGATAACAACTGCATCTGCAACATAGTTGATACTCCAGAGGGGTGATGCAAACAAACGAGAAGTGAACTGGGGAAGATTTAGAATTGGTTGAAGGTATAGGAACTGATGATCAATGCGAGGTGGATGAGGTTCATAGCTGAGATGGAAACTGACGCAGGAAGAACACTCTGTTCCCTTTTCATCGAATGTACATGAGTACAGCAATGGGGAATACAAATGTAGTACAAGATACTATACCAAATATTGCCTATTGACAAAACCTATGGGGGACTCCCCCACCCCGCTTTAATGCTTGGAGAGAATAAAGCCACACTGAGAAATCCCAGCTGTTGTATTGGACATTCTAATCCTTGCTTCTGTGTTGCTTTACTGAGTCCCAATTAACAGTTAGGTCTAGCATATGGCTAGCATCCTCTTCCCTGGACCTGGTTGTATTTACAAACGTTCATTTTGGTAATTGTACCTCCACCTCTCTTCCTGTACATAATGCACCTGATATACACTCCAAAGCTAAGGGTGGTACCAATTTAAGTATTGCTGCAAAAATAAATGGTATATCATATGTGGGTACTATTAATTAATGGGGTGTGCCAGCTTGCCAAAAGTGGCGTGGGGGTTACACTACCATCATCTGGACCTAGAAGATGTACTGATCATTCTTTATGTACAAGCACAGTGGTGGCACCTGCTGGCTGCAGGTACCTCTATGCCTGACCTACACACATTACCCAGATTTGCTTGCAACTTTCAGGCACATCCTCTATTGTCCACACAGGTTGTGTGACATGGACATTGTTAAACTCTGGTCATTGCTATACAATCCATTTCTCTTTTTCCTGCCAATAGAGACGGCATGCTGTGATAGGTGCCACTGGTTGTTTAAAGGTGACAGGAAACAGTTTGTACACCTCTGAAAGCCCTCCAGTTGTTCTTTTATTGGCTACCCAGTATTCTGATATGTTTTTGACCTTTTCTGTTAAACTAATAATCTAATTTTGTTGCCTTTGTAACTATCCTGAATCCCTCTCTCCTCAGTAGTTGCTGCTCTCTCTTTCCATACTGCCTGAACATTTTATGACATCACAAACTCCTTTCCAGGCCATGGAATGGGAGTTATTGATGTCATAGAATGTCGTGGAAATATGAAAACCAAAAGCAGTAGCTTTTGAGGAGAGTGGAACTCTTTGTAGCTCTGAGGGCACCCCAAAGTTAGATTATTTATCAAAAAATCATCAAAACAGATCAGAATACATAACTGGCATGGAAAGGGAGATGGAAGGGCCGTTAACTATGTAAAAATAATTTCCTGTCTCTTTTAAGATGTGAATCAGTCCCGTTGCTGTGTTCAGTGATGTTCTTTTGTGGGGGTGTGGGTGGGGCGGAGGCAAAACTACAGTTAATGTTGCTATCCGTGATGGATACTACAGTGTGTTCAGCACCATGGTGTGCAGCTGTCTGGCATGTCAGGACTGTGTGCTGGGTCAATGCATACACTGGCATGTGCCTTTGCACAGAGTACCATGGACCCTGGTGTAGTTGTGCATCTCTGCTATTCGTGAGGCACAGTATGGGTAATGCATGCATCTTACCACACTCAGAACTGCGTAGCCAGTGTAACTGTCTATGAACTTGTGCTACATGATATATAATGCCCGTGTAGTCACTGTACCTGGAGCCCAGTATGAGCAGACATTACATCTCCAGGCAGAGTTGGATAGGGTTTCATGAGGCCTCCTCCCCCACCCAGGGACCACCAAATACACACCTGCTACCTCAGAAGATGCCATGAATGATGGGCGATTAAACAAATTAGGGCTCAGGGAGTGTGATAGAGGTGGGGCAGAGGTACATCCATCCTAAGGTTCCAATTCACAAATCCTGCACTGTTACGGCAGGATGTGACAGATTCAGTAAGATATCCAGTGTGCTGTAAAATGTGGATATGGGGGTTCCTCCATGGTGGAGGCCCCAGGGAGGGATGATATGGGATCACAGAAGAGAAGGAAACAACTCCTACTAGGTGACTATATTAGGCAGTGTAGTCCTGGTTGATGAAAAAACAGCGAGGTCAGATGCCTACAAGGTCCCATGACTTGGAGGGATCATAAGTGAATTCAAGGAATTGCTGGGTCAGCAATACAGGAGTGCGAGCAGACCTAACCTCGTAGTGCACACTAATGTCAGCTATGTCAGTAGTGCAAGGGTGTTTTATGAGAAAAGGAGATGTAAGACTTATTCGTCCTCACCTCAAATGCTCTTCTTGGAAATAAGTGTAAGATATCTGTACAGGTACATAACACACACACACACACACACCAAGTAAAACAATGTTTAATCAGTACTACATCTCTATCATACAAGCAATATTTCCTGTGCATTTACATGCATGGTTAATCACAGAGGACAGAGACATGTTTGTCAAGAGAGTCAAGGAGTCAGCGTGGCTCAGTTGGTAGCACATCCGCCTCTGGACCAGAAGGTCATGGGTTCTTGTCCCACACCAGGATTGGACTTGTACCTAAAAAATCACTGGCATCTGAGTGCAGTATTGGGGGGTACAGTTCTGCTGGGGTGTGCCGTCCTTTAGATGAGATGTTAAACTGAGGTCCCTTCTGACCATCCTGGTGGGTGTCCAGGTGGAAGTAAAATAACCCAGGTCACTCTTCGCAAAGAGCAGGGAGCATTCCTGGTGTCCTGGCTAACATTCCCTTGCCATAAACCAGTTCATGCAATTATTCAGGCTGTGTGTGAGTGATGATGTGCGATATGGCCGCCACCACACATTCAGTCACTTCACTACCTGTCTAGCATTGCTTGTAAAGTGCTTTGGGATACTGTGTATGAAAGCCGCTATATAAATGCTGATGATTCTTCTTCTTCTTCTTCTCAAGGACACATATACGATTTGCATTGCAAATGATTGGGCATTACAATAAGTGGTAAAACACTGCTACACAAATGCAACATACACATATCTAAAAAACAAATATCAAACAAGAAAGACAAGCCGGCCCGGCGGCATGAGGTTGATGGTGGACGCCACACAAATGCCACACCGTGACCAGGTTCAGGAACGGACTCGGGTTGCCAGGGGTCGGAGGAGGAGGAGGAGGAGGATCAGCATCCCAACGGATGCCTCCTCCTCCAGGGTGTGGTTCCCGGGTGCTATATAAGCACCCGATGCTCGGGCCGGCGGGCACGGGCACGGGGCACAGGCAGCCAGGAGCCGGAGGGAGGACGCCGAGGGCATCTTGACAATGGCGGTGTCAGCACCGTCCTGTCTGGATGTCAGTCCCACGCGTGCCGACGCCCCTCGGGGATAGAGGGAGAAAACGGAAAAACCCCGGTGGTCCTAGATGAAGACTGCTCCACCCAAGACCACCAAACCCAGAACAGACCCCAATGTGCAGAAGGAGGGAGGAGAGAGGCACTCTAGGGGCAGATCCTGGTAAGTGGCGTAAAAGGATGAGCAGTCGAAAGGAGTGGACACCGGGGGTAGGAAAGGAGGTTAAAAAGAGGAGGGTTAAAAAAACAAACAAGAAAGACAATACTATTGAAGATACCCATGTAACACTAACAACTCATAACAAGAAAGACAAGACTATTGCATGGAAAACATTACAGACATAACCATTACCTTACTTCATGTTTTATTACTGAACTGCTGACATACTACCACAGTAGTATTTTGCAAGACACACCCTCCCCCCCCCAACACCACATGCAGAAACCACTCACACTACAGCAGTTGAGTAATATGCTTTCCATAAGGTGTGGGGTCCATAACATTACCTACGATACCAGAGCACAACAAAAATTCTTAACACATCTCATCTTAGATAATATGTTCAATACATAACTGCATTATCAAGACAGACAGGGCAGCATGTAACTATCAACAAACTCATGTAGTGAACCCCTGTATATACATACATGTCCAATCTCAGCAAATCTCACCAAAGTAAGACAAACCATACACTAAACAGTGGAACAAAGAAACCCACTTTTGCATGAACCACACAAAAACAAGCAGGAACAAACACTAACTACCGACAGGATGTGGCAGCACAGTAACACTTGACTTTCCCACACAGATATCGCCGATAGCACTCGCTCACATATTCTGTCAGACTGATGTCAGCAATAAGTGCAGGCAGTGTACTCACTAATAAAATGGCACAGTAATGCTTTGTGAACGCACATTTACATTCATTAACCACCCCTCCGGCACAAATCCACCTCAGATGATACGCACTACAGTTACATAAGGCAGCCAGTCAACAATAAGAGCATGTCAGCAAAGCATAATGAATTTCAATTAGGGTGACGAAAACAATAACACTAATGGTAAATAAAGTATTATGTCACATGCACAACCACTTGTCTGTTACACACAGTGCTAAAACAAATTGCATGGCAGTGCAGTCAGTCCCTCATTCACCTCAGGCACCGCAAGTTAGAGAAACGTGAAATAAATGAGCAGCCAGCACACACACGAACAGGCAGAAGTCCTTCACTTCGGCAAGAGGTAGACACTTAGTCACCATAAAGACCATGACAGGATTCAACATTTATTTACACAAAAATATGCGTATGGAGCATTCACCGACCCACCAGGTTCTGACAGGTTTGCTGGCTGACAGTTCTGAAACACCAGACCCCTGAGATGTCACTTCCGCTCACTTCTCCAGAGTACTCGCTCCTCTCATACAGAAATGGGACTGTGACAAACAGACCGTTACCACACTCAGAGTTCATACTGCTCTGCAATTATCTTTGCTTTTCAACAGAAAGGTACATAAATATTAGTACTTTTTCTCGGCATCAAACATAATTTTGTACACGCTGCAACCAATCCACTTGCTCTGTAATGAATTACTATTTATTGCTAGTTATTTATTTAGTAATGTTTTACTTTATTCTTAAGAATTCTTTGTACCAGTAGTTATTTCTTAACAAGTCTTGGTGCCCTGTTTAATTTATCTGGGTGATGGTAGCAGTACAGTTTCCAGGGGAACAGTGCCACCCTGTATTATGGCATTTTTTTATTTCTGCCAGTGGCTGGCTCCGCTCTATGTTTCGGCATCCAACCATCAAGCCAAACAACTTGGCACTGTCACTTCAGCAAATCTAACCCTGATACCATTGTCTGAGAGTGGCGCTGCAAACAACGCCATCTTGATGACATCACTGACATGCTTTTCTGTTAAAAATTCATTAGAGTACCATGCCCCTGGGGAGTTTATCAGCACACGTGACTTACCTAATGTTGCCTTTCATTCACTATTTTTAGTTTCTTATGGCAAACTGTTTTAACCTGTCTTTAGTATTGCAATGAACCTCTGCAGGCATGCACATTTCTGTATTTGCTCCCCCCACAGCAGCTGTGGCTCCAGTGCTGCAGAAAGAGTGCCCAGGGAGGACATGTGGGCCAGTGCCCAAATCAACTACAAGGGGCAGCTTTCTTTGCTACCTTTGACTCTCTTCAAGATGGCCGCCAGGGTTAGAGGTTGGGCAAGGACCAATCAGGCTTCAGAAGACTGGTATAGCGTCATGGAGGCTCAAAAGATGCAGAGGAACTTCATTAATTCAGGTGCTTTTTTTGTGGTCAATTATGCATTAAGTGACAGACCTCCAACACTGCCCAGAGTTAGTGACAGCTCCATGGACCAAATAAGAGCTGAATTTTCTCAGTGAACACCATGGGTAGTTTTAGCACTTAGGCAGCTGGAGTAAAGCTAGGTGAGAGAGCAGAAATGCCATCTACCATGGCTATGTGAGGCCAATGCAGGCAGCTGAAGAGAGACTTTTGATTCCTGCAGAGAAAAGAGTGAATTTTGCATGTTGTCAAGCACGTCAGTCAATACTGTGCAACATCAGCTCAGAGAGAAAGACAGTGAGATGGAGCTGCAGCCTAAGACTGCTATATGATCTACTATGTGGCATCGTTGCCCGGTGTCAGACTGCTACTGCCTGAGGGTTCAGGACCTAGACATGTGGCTCGGTGCGGACATACAGGGGTCTGATTGCCAGAGAACAGCTGAACGTTCAAGGGCTATGTACTAGTAACCTCTGGCCTTAACGGTATTAGCATTGTTTATGCAGGCCTTATGGTTCAGTTATTTTCCTTTGCTATGCAGCTGCTATTGTTTTGCTAACTAATCACAGTTTGTATTGTAACCCAAAACTAGTTTTAGCTAGTTGTGCTCTTATCGGAGAATACGTGCAGAGAGAGCGATGAGCTAGCCGTTCTCTGCGCTGACCTTCTACTAATGAGGTTTCTGTGTTTTGTGATTTTTTTTTTTTGCTCCTTCCATGCACCACAACTGGCCACTCCTTTGGGCCTCCTAAAAACACCCTGCTGCCACTCCACCCCTGTTGCCATCCACCACTCCATATTGGCAGCCCCCCAGGAAACCCAATGTATCTCTTCATTGGACAGGTCCCCCCTTCTGATGGAGAAGGTGCCGGTAGGCGCACTTCATTGACCCAGGTGCTGCGGGGTTTGGTCCGGGCGCTCCGGGGCTTTGTGGTGATGGGAACTGGTGGCCATCATCTGGCCAATTAGGGGGCAATTTTTCCATTTTCTGGCCCTCACACTCCACCAATAATTGGGCCTACATGGGGATGGCAACCTGAGGTGGGGACATGCTGGGGTGTGTCAAGGCTTCACACTCCTTGCATGCCACCTAATACACCTCCAGGTGTCAAGGCCCTGCCCACTCCCCCGGGACAGAAGTGTCCAATGGATGCCTGGATTCCCTCGCTGCTGGTCTCTGCTTAGGATGTGAATCTGGGTCACCAGTGTGCCGAGTGAACCCCTTCCCATGGTGCCATGGAGCCAGCATGTATTTTGTGATTTTTGCCTTATTTGGCAGACAGCCACCTAGTAACATACATTTCTTATCTTAGAGTATAAGAATGATACTCATGCTGTATTTTGCTGAGTTTGAATCCAGTTCTGGAGTGACATCATGGTGTCTGGGGTCCTGTTCCTGACTCCCAGCAGGTATATGCTGTGTTTTGTGTTTTCTGGTAATACACAAGTTATTCCTGCCATATCTTTGGCTCTGTGTTGTGTTTTGCCATCAGGTGCAGAACAATTCTGCTAACAAAGTGGTGACCGCAGCAGGACCTGTTTGGTTGAAACCGATGCCAAGATACCGTAGGTATTAAGGGTGGGATAATGACAGGTATGAAGAACCTTCACCCCTCTTTGGTTTATGGGATGATCGCTAGAGGCCTACGCTATCAGAATGCATGGCTGTTTGACTGCCAAGACTGAAGTGAACTAGTACGCCTCAGATCTCTGGTCAGTATGGTCTACAATGGCCAATAATTCTGAGATCAATGTGGATGTCTTACAATATCTTACCTCCCATGGAGGTTGTAGATTTTGCATCTCTTGCGAAACACTAGGCTGACCCTGTACAGTACGTAGGAAAGCTATATACTGAGGTCAAGAATAAAGGTAAGAAACATGACCAAAAGGGTGTAATGGTCACTGCTTTGTATGCTTTGTGTCAAACATTGGAATCTGAGGTTTCGCTTCTGAGAAAGGAATTGAAATTGAGATCTGATGCTGTGTGTAGATTTAAGGAAGAGAATGAGAAGGTTACAGAAGACAACAATAAGGGAATTTGTAAGTTGTAGGAGCAAAATGAGAGGCTGTTACATGATAAGGTACAGATATTACAGATGAATGGCGAGCTTATGAGCATGAATGAGTCATTGAGAAATGAGTATAAGGAGTTGGAAGATGAGTTTGAAAAGTATCAGAAAGAATTTGGAAAAGAAATGGAGAAAACCTGCGAAGTAAGCGCTGCATACAGGATGTTGCAGGATAATGTTAGTAAGGAAAAGTTTCAAGGAGGTCTGGATCATACGGAATGTAGAATGCAAATTGCAAAATTATGTCAGTAGCTGAAGATCCTGAAGGGTCACGTGAGAGCAATAGCGGCGGCACTGCCCATCGTCATGTCGTCCTCCGATGAGGATGATGACACTCCTTGGGATACTGGAAGGTATAAGCACTACCCACCAGTGGCCGCCCTAAACAGGGAGTATAAAACTGAGATAGAGGACCTGATCACTAAAGTCATAGACAAGTGTGAATTAACTGACAGTCAGGCAAAAACCTTACAAAAGGCAGTGGCTGATGCTCTGAAACAGGAGGTGGAAAGACAAACACTTATTCAGGGCATGGCTACTGCTGCGTCGGAGGCAGTTGTTAAAAGCATCGTCACTGACAGGAGTCCAGAACTGCAATTGAGCCACACTGCTCTACATTCTGTTCAGGCTATCCAAAGCATTGCAGACAAAATTGGCCAAATGGCCCCGGGTGACAATTTGAGTTGTCACTTAGAAAAGTGCAACAGCACTGCCACATGCTCAGCTTACCACTAGAACAACAGGTCCAGGTCCTCAAAAAAACTGTGGAACCCACTTTGTGAACAAAGCTACCAGAAGGGGTTTGAAATGATACCAAGGCCCCTTTTGATAGGGTCGCCACTCACCTGTTGGCAGCCCATGATCCAAACATGGTCAGCATGATACTGGCTGCATAGGTGAAACAGCGCAATAAGGAAGCACCTGCCCATATGAAGGCTGGCTACGGCTCACTTATAGTACTGGCAAAGGACTTGCATCGTGGCAGTCATACAGGCAGATGACACGGAATACAGTGTTATTGTCATGTTCTAGCACCATCCCCTCTTTGATAGATTAAAGCCTATTTTAGAGCAACACAGGGACGCCTTTGCTAAACACAAGCATGACTTTGGACGAATGGATACCCTCAAACAGGTTACTGGCAGGGACCTGCCACATCAAAAACAGTACCCCTTTCCAACAGAGGTGATTCCATACCTGAGAGCTACTATCAAATTGCTTTTAAAGTAAGAGGTCATCAGACCTTGTGTCTCCACATTCAATTCTCTGATTTTGCCTATGAGAAAACCCATTAATACCTGGAGACTGACAATTGATTACAGGAAGTTTAATCAGATGATACCCAGCTGTGCATCAACCGTAGCTTCGGTCCCAGATGTGCTCCAACTTCTAAAGCCTGAACATAAATGGCTCAGTACTTTAAACATTTTCAATGGCTTTTGGTCATGCCATTGACCCCAGAGAGCCTATACAAGTTCACCTTAACATTTGAGGGATGTCAGTTCATGAAGGTGTGCCTCCCTCAGGGTTTTCATAACAGCCCCTCCCTCATTCACATCCACATGCGAGATGCCCTACAGGGCTTCTCCATACCTGAATGTCTCTTACAATATGTGGATGATCTTCTCTTAGCAACAGTAGACCAAGAGCAGCATCTATAGTTACTTGCAGAAGTCCTTGCACTCCTGAAGTGCACTGGTTTAAAATGCAGCCCTGCAAAGGTTCAAATTTACCACTCTGAAGTATCCTTCTTGGGCCTCCGAGTCACTGCAGAAGAGAGGAGCCCCACCCTTGACAAAGTGCAAGGTATTCAGGACTTACCACTGTGTCTCCACTCTCAAACGTTTCCAAGATATGGTAAACTACTCAAGAGATTTTATCCCTGATTTTGCTCAAACAGTCACACCTTTGTATGAGCTACTGAAAAAGAATGCCCCCTGGTGTTGGGGCCCAGAACATACTGCAGCAGTTACTGCCTTAAAATGAGCCTTTACCTCAGTCCCTGCTTTGGTTAACCCAAACTCAAACTTGCCCTTCCATCTAGAGACTGCCACCTCAGATACGGCCATGTCTGCCATTTTATGCACAGAAGATGCATGATTGCCTTAGGCCTATTGCCTATGCATCTCAACTTCTTTCTCCAGTAGAACAAAAGAACTATCTTTGTGAGAGACACTTGCTGGCTACAGCTTGGGCTGTCAAGTACTTTACTTACATTACCGGATTCAGTCCCATTGTGTTGCATACCAACCACACCCTCACCAACATCCTGTTATCAGATCGAGTAAATGTTTCCAATGCAAGACTTACCTGTTGATCACTCCTACTACAGGATCGGGGATCAGGATATTACTATATACCCAACCAAAACCCCCTCCATTCTTTGCTCATGGGCTCCTTTACAATGGAGACACACATGAATGTGGACTGGAACCTTTTTCTTTATTGAATCCCAGTCCATTTCTGCCTGCCACTGACATCGGCTTGGCAGACCCTCAGACACACCGTGTATTCACAGATGGTTCCTTGTTTTACCATGAGGGACACCAGGTAGCAGGATTTGGAATTTTGGTGCTCTGCTGGGGGGGGGGGGAGCGAAACAGTGGAGGTAGCCAGGCAGTATACCTTCAGATCCTCACAATACGCAGAACTGGCAGCCATTGCACATGCAATGGAACTGATTCAGGAAGAACAAGAGGAGGGCACTATCATTTCTTTCTGATTTTTCATGGGTGTGCTACTCCCTTACAAAGTTTCTGTCTTTTTGGAAGACCCATGGATATGCTTCCTCGGAAGGTACCCCGGTCAAACACCGAGACCTGTTTCAATACATCAACAGTATGGCAGGAAAAATACCCTTTAAGCTGTATGTCCACAAAGTGAAGGCCCATTCCAAGACAGCCCCTTTTCAAGAGCAAAATGACTGAGCAGATACATTGGCTAAAGAAGGCGTGTTACTGGGAGAAATATGGGTGATGTCAGAACTTGAATAGGCACAGCTAATGGCTGAGCAAAGGAGAAAACTAGCTATCCCATTGGATTTGGCTGCAGTGCAAATGGGAGACCCAGAAATAAGAGAGATATACAATCATCTCTTGCAGCAGAATGAGTTATCAGAGGACAACTCCTTAAAAAGACACCTCAACCACCTCACACTCTCCCCAGATCAGAAGCTGGTTTTGTATAATCAGGGGTACACCACACTGTGGGTGGTCCCTAAAGACCTTTGGTCAGAATTTATCCACCAGGTGCATGACACGCCTACAGGTGGATATCAGGGTGTAGACAAGACTCTGCAGAGACTTAGAACAATAGGATGGTGGTCTGGCCAAACAGTAGATGTCCAACGTTATTTGGACAATTGCATCACCTGTGCCCAAAACATACCAATCCCTGGAAAGAAAAATGCCAAATTGCTTCCACAGAGACAATCCGGACCTTGAAATGCAATCCAGATGGATTTTATTTAGCCTTTTCCCACCACTAGTAAAAATAACAAGTATGCGCTGGTCATCACAGACCTATTCTCCAAATGGGTTGAAGCATTCCCCTGTAAAGCTAATACTGCTAAAGCTACCATGAAAATTCTGGTGGAACAAGTATTCACCAGATGGGTGCCTACCTCTCAAGATAAACTGCGATAAGGGGAAAAGTTTTACTGGCCTGGTTGTGCAGGAAGTTTTAGAGATGCTAGGGATAAGGCAGAAGTGCCACACTGCTTACCATCCTCAGTCTTCTGGTGCTGTAGAGAGAGAGCCAACAGGCAAATCAAAGCAATGTTGTCAAAGTTTGTCAATGAGAATGCAAAGAATTGGGATACCCTGTTGCACTTACTCCAAATGGCAATTGGCTACCCCTTCAACAGTTACACAGTACACACCCTTTGAGGCGATGACTGGCCAGCAAATGAGGTTGCTGGAACATTTGTGGATGGATATCCACACCCCTACCATGGATAGAGTGTCAGCTGACACCTACATGAAGCAGTTACAGGAAAATTTGGTTGAAATTCACCGCTTCCCTGCTAAGAGCTTGGACAGTGCCCAACAAAAATCCAAAATGTACTTTGACAAAGATGTCAAGGAGGTTGATTGACAAGTGGGTGACAGAGTCATGGTGTTGCATTATTCGACACTCACCCACTCCCTATCCAGCAAATGGGCTGGTCCCTGCAAGATCGTGAACAAACTCAGCCCCTCTGTCTAGTAGGTGCAGTTGCTGACCAGCAAGAAGTCTATCGGCAAGTGGTTTCATGCCAATCAGCTGAAACTGTTCAAGGGCTCAGATGGCCCTGAGTAAGTGATACACTTGAGCTGTAATGGGGGGAGGGTTGTATTTCCAACTATTTCTTTTCTTTATGTTTCAGAATGATAAACCTAATCTATACCCTTTGGTTGTGTATGAGGACAGAAGGCAAGTTGTGTGAATATAAAGACCCTACCAGCTATGGCTATGTGACATGCACAGAAGGTGATACTTGGACAGCAAACCTATACCTACAAGGCAGCAGTCTTGTCTTCAACACTTTGGTTATATAAGGACCACAGGAGATTGCCTTGCAAAATGGTGGACCTACTCACCGGTTCTATAGAGACAGACTAACTCCGTGCCAAGATGGGGCTGTCACTTTAAAGAATACCCGGGCAGGGTCTGACCAAGGAACATGGACAATTAATTTTACAGCATGGCATGGATCCCAAAAAAAGGGTCTACAATAACTGGGTATCTGTCACGGTTTTACCAAGGACAACCACGCCCAGATCTACCACCATGACTTCCTCATTGAAGTTTTTATCTCGCTTTTTTTTTTATTCTGTATTTTTCATTGCCCTCACTCTGCCAAGGATCAGCCTGGTCATGGACCTGTAGTGCCCCCACTTTCATGGTAGCCAGACTCCAGACACCCCCAGCTTGCCCCTCGGGGTGGGGTCGCGACACCTTAGGGCGTCAGTGCCGCGAATATGGGACTAGAATCATGGAGCCAGTCCCAAAAGCTGATTAGGGCAGGGGCAGGCTTCATAGAGGTGGGTTCGAGCTGTCTTTTTCTTAGTTTTTGTCCCCCAAGGGGTGGAGATGTGCAATGACGTCCTGCGTCTGTTCTGCCCCTCTATGGCTGCTATAAGCCTACGCTAGTGATTCCTTCCAGCCTCTGCTAGGAGTCATCGTGCACCGGACATTATCCACAACCTTCCCCCTGAAGAAGGACAGCAGCCCGAAGGTGCCTCAATCCTTCTTCCCCGGCCGGCCCTCCAGCTCCTGGGTCTGTTCCTGAACCCGGGTCACTGGCGTTGCGAGTGGAAATCCAACCTCTGTGCAGAACTTTTTATCTTCTGTCACAACTGAAACCACCACTTCTCCACCACAGCCTTTACAGTGTCCTATCTTGGAGCCAGGTCCACCCAGTGGCCTGACGGCAACCTTCATTCCTGGGACACTTATTAACAATGTTCAATTTATACATGTTCCTGTTGTTATAAACATTGCCAAATGTGGTCATTGTTCAGCAACTACTGTTTCTAGGTTTCATGCCACTATGTTGTTAGATTGTGTTGCAGATTATCAATACAAGCTCAAGACCCTGTAGTGGGCAAGAAACTGCTCCACATTCAGGGATGTTCCGCTCCAGGTGCCCTCGGGACCTGAGTGTAACAGGCCTGGTGGGGAGTAAATCAGGTTTATTAGGATTAGGCATGTCAATCTAGAATAGGGATGACACTGAACAGATCAAGAAACATATTAGTTATTTTTGAAATCAACAAGCTGAAAATGTGCTCAAGCCCATGCTACACGGTATTGGCAGTTTAGCGAAGGAGGAAAGGTTCACGGTGTATAACATGCATGATATTGCATGCTTATTTAATGAAATGCAGGCCAAGTTTAACAAGTTAATTGCTGCCCATAATGCAGAGGCTGATCAGCGACACATACGCAGGGAAAATATTTGTGCTGCTTACAGTGGCTATGTAATAACCACTGTCACTAACTTCTTCCGAGACCTGGAAGAAGGATATATCCCTAATATTATCAAGGATTCACGGATGGCTAAATGGTATTGTCCTCATTGTCGGACCTCAACCTGCACCTCCAAATGTATGGCCAAGTCCCTCACTTTTTCTCTCACAACAGCTAGAAACTTAAGTTATGTCACAACACATCCAAATCAAGGACCTTGCTACTCTACACGCTGTTGCTCCATCATGGATACCATGTATGTCTCATTTATGGTATCCTTGCCAGTGTTCAACAAGGATTCTTCAGTCTTCTACAGAATGGCATGTGTTCACTCCGTGAGATACCTGGAGGGAGACATCTACAAGGAACGCATCACCCTTCCTCCACTGCCGGTGCTCCAGCCTCAACTGCAAGCCTGGCTGGGGCCTCCTACAGACCGCTGTTCAGTAAAGGGCTATCGATATCTGTGCAAGTGTGATGCTGTTGACGCAGCTACGCTGATGTGTGTGGCTACTCCATTGACGGACTCGATGAGCAAAATTATACTGCACCTACTGCTTCTGCTACTGAAGTGACAAACACAACTGAACAAATTCAGCCAACTGGATACTTCCACATCAATGCCTCTATCATGTGCCCCATACAACTCACCAAGTGACATCTTCTTCAAGTCAAGGTTACATATAATATGGAAGGACAATACTGCATCGTGACGAATATCAAGAATTTCTCTTATGGACATCTCACTTGTGGTGTTGACATTCCTAACTTTTGCTTTGTGCCTCATGAATGCACCGTTATTGGTCAATCCATGATCACCCCATACCTACATGGCAACAAGATTACACTGATAGTGACCTTGACTATCTGGATTCTATAGACCCATATACACCAGTTTTTAATGTGCATATCGATCCACTCACCCTGAATCTCAAATCCCTATTAGAAAAGATACACATCTTATACACATCAGCAATACTGTTAGAAAAGCTGAAAAGCCTTGAATGATTTAATACATGATGGTGATTTACATCTTGTTTTAACTGATACTCTGTTAGATATCTTTTTTAAAGTCTTTGTCATTTTGCAGGCTGTTTTGATTTTTATTCTTATTGTTACCATTTGTTGCTTGTGCTCCACCCTCAAGCAACATCGAAGACAGTTACACTTTTTTTGTGCTGTCGAATCCACAAAGTTTTTATCCTAACTCACCATCGTATGTTGCCAGTTTAGCAGGCAACTGGGGGGGGGATATGTAGACCTGCTCACCCCACACAACCGTATATTTAGTGCAGCATATGGTACACATACATTTATTCACGATATATCTAGTAGGGTAGGATATAGTGTAATACTATGTGATATAATAAAAGACATGTGCATATGATTGTAGCATGGACTGGTGGTAAAGACCAGATCCCAACAGGGCTCTGTGCTAGTAACCTTGGTCCTAACAATATTAGCATTGCTTACGCAGGCCTTATGGTACAGTTATTCTCTTTTGCTACACAGCTGCTATTATTTTGCCAACTTCAGTACCTTTTGTATCGTAACCCAAACCTAGCTTGAGCTAGTTTTGCTCTTATCAGAAAATACATGCAGAGTGATGAGCTAGCCATCCTCTGCACTGACCTTCTACCAATGAAGTTTCTGCATTTTGTGATTTTTACCTTATCTGGCAGACTGTTACCTAGTAATGTATATTTCTTGTCTTAAAGTATAAGATGTGTACAAAAGGTACCCATCCACTTTCTTACCATTACCTGCTGCTCTACCTTGTGCCAGTTTTTTTTAACTCATTCCTTCTATATAGCACTATGCTACTGTCTTCTTCTATTCTTTTCCTCTTCCCTTTCTCCCTCCTGCTTAATCATTTCTCTAAACTATCCCATAGTCACATTATTGAACTACCACACTGCCTTCGATATGTACTGTATTTTAGTAGCTTTATGCTTTGTTCTTATGTTCCTATGTATGCTCCTGATGTGTAAACCCTTGAATGTCATTTTGCTACAATGTTAAAGGAAAACTCCATGTTAAAATCAGAAAAAGATATGTAGTAGTCTTTTTTTATGTTTGCTTGCACACGTGTGCAAGAAACATAGTGCCATCATCGGAGATTTCGGAGGTGTGTCACCTCCTCCTTCAATTCAGTCAGTGTGCTGGCAGGTGCGGCCCCTGTAAGCCAATGCATTTTGGAGCTGTTTATGACATGCTCCAAAATGCAGTAGCCTTACGGATTGAAAGGGGAGCTACGGCAGGTGAGCAGCGATAAGATATCGCTCTGCTCATGCGCAACTCCCCGCCACACACACATGCGAGCCCATGCAGGTGTCGCGTCCCCCACGCACTGTATAGCCGACGGGTGCCCAATCCCCGTCGGCTGTGCCGTTCCCCGCCTCCCCAAAAGCTTGCAAAATGCCACGCTGGGTGCCCACCCCAGCATGGCAAAGTAATCATATAACCGGCGGGGTGCCCAATCCCGTCAGCTGCACTGTCCCCCCCCGAGTAGTGAGTGCCACGCTGGGAGCCCACCCCAGCGTGGCAATGTATTCCTTAGGCTGACAGGGGTGCCCAATCCCCTGTTGGCTGAGCGGCCCCCCCCAACATCCTTGTGCCACGCTGGGAGCCCACCCCAGCATGGCAAACGTCTCACGACGTCTTTTTGTTTTCTACCTGTAAAGAAAAAAGCGGTCCCCGTGCAGTCTCCCACCCCTCCACAACCCGCACCACCCACTGAGCACCCAGCCTCCCCACCCCTCACCCCATGCTTACCTCCGGACCTCGGCGACGATCTTCGGTGGACCGGGAACATGTCTGCACTCTTCAAAGCCGACCGCGAACTGAGGAAATGCCGGTAAGCTGTATAATGGGCTAGATCCGGGGGTTCAACTTTGTTGCATATCTCAGGCATTTTTTTGAAATTTTGCACCAAATTTTCAACATGGGTTTTTTGGGACCCCTTCTCATGATTGATGTCACTGTCATGGCGTTATTCGGGCCCGAAGGTGATTGCGTGCAGTGACTGCAAAATCACCCTTCGGGCCTGAATAACGCAATGACAGTGACATCAATCATGAGAAGGGGTCTCAAAAACCCCATGTTGAAAATTTGGTGCCAAAATTCCCAAAAATGACTGTTTTACAAGTGTGCGTTGCGCAGTTCCTACGCAGGCTCGTAAGTTCGCAAATTTTCAATATTTTCACTCCATATTTTCAACTTTGCCATTTTACCACACCTTCTTATGAGTAGTATAGCTGTCATTTTTCACATCTCACCCAAAATGTGTTTCCGCCCATGTAGCGCACAATGGCGCAGTCGGTGTGCGAAATCAATGTACGGGACAAATTAAGAAAATCACAGTGACACTGTTCATGAGCAGATGTCTTAAAATGGCTATGTTGAAAATTTGGTGAAAAAATTCCTAAAAATGACTGTTTTACAAGCGTGCATTGCGCAGTTCCTACGCACACGAAGGTCGTGAATTTTCAATATTTTCACTCCAGATTTTCAACATTGCCATTTTACCACACCTTCTTATGAGTAGTACAGCTGCCATTTTTCACATCTCACCCAAAACGTGTTTCCGCCCATGTAGCGCACAATGGCGCCGTTGGTGTGCGAAATCAATGTACGGGACACATTAAGAAAATCACAGTGACACTGTTCATGAGGCGAGTGTTAAAATGGCTATGTTGAAAATTTGGTGAAAAATTCAAAAACTGACTGTTTTACGGCGTCGTTAGCCTGATTCATGCTGGATTCGTAGTCCATAAATTTTCAATATTTTCACTCCATATTTTCAACATTGCCATTGTACCACACCTTCTTCTGAGTAGTACAGCTGTCATTTTTCACATCTCACCCAAAGCGTGTTTCCGCCCATGTAGCGCAAAATGGCGCAGTCGGTGTGCGAAATCAATGTACAGAACAAATTAAGAAAATCACAGTGACACTGTTCATGAGCAGAGGTCTTAAAATGGCTATGTTGAAAATTTGGTGAAAAAATTCCTAAAAATGACTTTTACGAGCATGCGTTGCACAGTTCCTATGCATGCTCGTAAGTTTGCAAATTTAATATTTTCACTCCAGATTTTCAAAATGTCCATTTTATTAAACTTCCTTATGAACAGCACAGCTGCAATTTTTCATATGTCACCCAAAATGTGCTTTCGCACATGTAGCGCACAATGGTGCTGTTGGTGTGCGAAAGCAATGTTTAGGACAGATTAAGAAAATCACAGTTACACTGTTCATGAGCAGAGGTCTTAAAATGGCTATGTTGAAAATTTGGTGACAAAGTCCATAAAATGACTGTGTTCGCAGTGAGCATTGCGCGGTTTCCACGCACCCTCGTTAGTTCATGACTTTGTAATATTTTCAGTCCAGATTTTCACCAGTGGCATTTTTCCACACTTCCTTATGAACAGTACAGCTGCCATTTTTCACAACATGGCCGAAGTGTGTTTTCACACTTTCAGTGCAGAGATGCGTGGCCGCTGTGGGAAATCATTGTTCAGCACAGATAAAGAAAATCACAGTGACACTGTTCATGATCGGAGGCACCAAATTGACAATCTGCTGTTAGAAATCCCCAACCTAATTATATTACGGCTGTGCATTGCACAGTTTCTATGTATGCTTGTGACTTCACCATTTTTTTAAATATTTTTACTACACATTTGCAACATAGCCATTTTTTACACCTCCCCATGAAAGAGTACAGCTGTCATTTTTTACATCCTGTTCGGAATATTTTTGCACCTGTGGTGCTAAATCCCGTAGTCACTGTGCATAAGCAGCTTTCGGCTAACAAACTGATATTCCCGCTGTTCATGAGGTGGGGTCACAAACAAACATGTTGAAAATTTGGAGTGAAATACAAACGAATGCCTGAGGTATTAGGCTTTTCAACTATAACGCCCAACCCTATAGAGAATGACAGGAATCAGGGGTGTGACTTGGGATTCTTGCCTGTGATGCTCATACCATTCCACACCCTGCAGTCACTGAGAGGCATCGGGTATGCCTTGGACTCTTGACCCCAAAAGTTCACCCCATTCTCCCTATATCGCACCCATCTCACCATATTTCCTAATGAAATGGGTGCGCATAGAACCAAAGACCACAAGGAACACCATGGCACTTGTCAGTGTCTGCAGGGTGGGGTGTGGTGAAATGGCGTGGCCGTTATGCCTGACGACCCAAACGCACACCCCAATGCCTGTCACTCTCTGCAGGGTGGTGGTGGGGTTGGCTTCAGTTCAATACCTCACTGCCATTCCTATTACGCAGCTCTGTAACTTCTACACTACCACTGCCAATGGCAGCAAGCAAACATTCGGCATTGACAAATGCTTGTTTTCTGTGTTCTAACCAGCTCCCAGCATTTTCTTTTCCTCTGGCTGTGAGAGATGTTTTTTCTAACTTTCCCTAACTGTTTTATTGCCCTTGGAGGCTGCCATTCTGGTTTATTTTATGGCCTGTAGTCTTCCCAGAGTGCCCTTTGGTGTGATGTCTAATTGCCCCTGCAAGAAGCCAGTGTCTTGTTACAGGGTCTGTCACAGCTCAGCCACAGAGAAAATACTTCTCCCAGAGAAGACAAACTGCTAGATTTTGGGTGAGTGTAATCATTATTATTTTGTGATATTAGTACCTTGTCCTGCTATGCTGTCTGTGTGTGTGTGTGTGTGTGTGTGTGTGTGTGTGTGTGTGTGTGTGTGAGAATCATGTCACTGTTTACTCTATTCCTCTGTCACTTTCAGTTTTTGCACCAGTACTAAGTAGCAAAAATTGAACATCACCATACAGGTTGTAACATAGCAGAACAAGGTACCAATATCAAAAAAATAATAATGATTACACTCACCCAAAATGTAGCAATGTGACTTCTTCTCTGAAAGAAGTATTATCTTTGTGGCTGAGCTGTGACAGACCCTGCTAAATCTAGGGGCATAACTACATCACTGTCACATGAACCAGGGTGCATCATAGGAGAAAGAAAGCCAATAAACCTATTTGTGATGGAGATCCCCAGGGGTCGTAAAACTACCATCCAGCAGCAGGCTAATTTAGGAAAAACTCCTAATAGCAGACAGAGGGAAGGACACACTAGGACTTAACATACATATCAAAACACTCTACATAACATATGTTTTTGCACATTCTGGGTGGACTTCTTCTTTAAGCTCTGTTGTTTGCCCATGTATTGTAAACCTCGATTCGTATTTCTTGTTGTGTCTCTTGCTATTTTGATATGCAATTTTTGTACTGTGAATTTTGAACTCTTTTTGCCTGTCCTCCAGGACCACTTTGTAAATGAGTCCTTCTCAGCGGTGTAATCCTGGTAAAATAAAATTGAATTGAATAAGAATGATACTCATGTTGTATTTTGCTGAGTTCGAATCCAATTCTACAGTGACATCATGGTGTTTGGGGTCATGTTCCTGACTCCCAGTAGGTATATGCTGTGTTTTGTGTTTTCTGGTAATAAATGAGTTATTCCTGCTGTATCTTGGCTCTGTGTCATGTTTTGCCATCAGGTCCAGAACAATTCAGCTAGCAAGGGGGTAATGATATTCTTGCTCTGGTAAAGACTTGGCTCTCTAAGTCCACCCCTGACTCTGCTATCTCCCTCCCTCCCTCCCTCCTTGGATACACCTTATTCAGGGAAGGCCCCATAGGCAAACATGGTGCTGGGTGCGCTATATTCATTCACCCTAATAGGTCATGCACTCCCTGTTCCCAAACTTGACTATGGTGCCCAAGTCCTCAAGCTAAAAGTTATCCCTGACCCCACCAGAGGCCCTCTTTTCCTCACTGTCTCCTACATAACCACAAGGAACCAGAACTCAGCAGTCCAGTCCCTCATTGACTACCTCACATCCCTCTTGCACAAAGTTGAGCAAGTCATCCTTGGTGATCTTAATGTTAATTGGCTTCCTTCCGCCACCTCCCAAACCAGGAACTCCTTCACTGCACTGGATATGTCCCAACTAGTCTCACAGCCCACCAGGTTTAACCGATCCAGTGGAACCAACACCCTCCTAGATGTTATCTTATCAAACCGCCCCTTTAAAATCCGGGACATCACTGTCCTCCCTGACTCGCTTAGAGTTCACTCCCCAGTCATCTGTATCTGGTCATCTTCCTCTCCAAAACCAGTATCCCAGACTACACTGTGCCAGCAGCTATGCCCTAGTGGCCTAAAAAAGTTGAAACAGCAACTAGCCCAGCTAGACTGGTCCCCTATCCGACATGCCCCAGATATCGACTTGGCTCTTGACTTCTTCACAAGTGCCTTCTGCAAGGCCTGTGACCTCTTTGCCCCAGGATCCATACAAAGAAATGCAACATCCCTGGATCACCCCTTCCCTCATCCAGAAACTAAAGAATAGGGATAATCTCTGGTGAATCACTGTAGATTCAGGCAATCCATCTGACAAACAAGCCTACAATGCAGAGCTCAGTAAGTGCACCTGGGCCATCAGACGGGCCAAGGCGGAGCACTACCAGGCCACCCTCACCTCCCCCTGGGACTTGGCCTGGATCTTCTGGGATAGCATGAAAGAACTAAATGGGAAGACCTGCTCCCCTCCACCATCTCAGCTCACCATCAATGGCGCTACCTCCTCTGATCCACAACCTATAGCTGACTGCCTCAACACCACTTTCTCTGATCTAAGCTCTGTCCTCCCTAGCAGCTTTTTTGAGCCAATCCCCTCCTCACTCTCCCCTGCCCTGCATCACCCCCCTTTCTACCTGTGCACCCTCTCCCCCAACGAAGCCAGGCCACACCTGCTAAAAGCCCTTGGTAGTAATAACCCCAGCAGCAATCCCCTCGACTCCAGGATCCTCCGTCTGGTCCTAGATGTTGCCCTAGTCCCCCTGATGGACCTACTCAACCGGTCCCTATGCCTTGGACAGTTCCCCAGCGCATGGAAAACTGTTAAAATCACTCCAATACACAAGAGCAGTGCTTGATCCACCACCAGCAACTATCGGCCTATCTCCATCCTCCTCCCATTCTCCAAAGCCCTCGAAAAAGTGGTGTCTATCCAACTATCTGAGTACTTGGCTAAGTATGACATTATGTGCCCGGAGCAGCATGGCTTCCACCCAGGACACAGTACAACCACTGCTCTCCAGGAGTTCTTCCAATACCTGCACTCTGCTCTCAGCTCCAGCAACCTGGCCGGTGCAGAGTTCATTGACCTCTCCAAGGCCTTTGACACTGTCTGTCACCCCCTCCTACTTTACTCTGTCCACTAACTCGGTTTCTCTGCTGGTCCTCCTGCCTGGTTTTCCAGCTACCTCTCTGCTAGATCCCAGCATGTAAAAATCAACGGCCCCCTCTTCAACATTCGACCCGTTAGCTCCGGGGTCCCACAGGGCTCAATCCTGGGTCCCATTCTCTTCAGTCTCTACCTCAATACTCTCCTCAGCTCCTGCAATAGCAAGATGCTCCTCTATGCAGACGATGCAGTTCCCTTTGCCTCACACCCAGATCCCTCCACTCTCCAATCATCCCTTCAACTCGCCTACAAATAAACAGAAAGGTGGTTTCTTGATCACAGACTAGTCATAAATCTTAAGAAAACCAAATCAATGCTCTTCTCTCACCACTGAAATAAAGCTAGAAGTGCCCCCGTCCTGATTACCCCCAACGCTCAGCTCCCATTAGAGCAAGTGCCCACATACAAATACCTAGGCATCACTTTTGATACTGCCCTCACCTTCCACACCCACATCAATGCTCTTTCCTCCGCCATAAACTCTCGGATTGGCCTACTTTGCTGCCATAGGGATTGCCTGCCCCTCACTGCCCTCCGGCTGGCTATCACCTCTTCCATCCTGTCTCTAGTGGACTACAGCTTGCCCATCTATGCTGCAGCTGCCAACACTGTCCTCTCTAAAATCCAGCTCTCCATCAGTAAGGCCTGTAGGCTCCTGACCAGACCCTCCAGCCATACCCACACCTGCCTGCTCTATTCCTCCACCAACCTGCTCAACTTCGAAGAACATCTGCAGTATCAAACCTGCCTTCTTGCTAAGAAATCCCTGCTCAGACTCTCCCCCCCAGAGTCTCTGCCTCCGTACCATGGTCATCCTCATCTGTTTCCACCCACAGCTCTGTTAAAGCCACATTCAAAGTGCCCAGAACCAAGACCTCCCTCGCCCAGAGGTCCTTCTTTTATCGAGCCCCGCCTGTTTCAACTCCCTCCCTCCCTACCTGCATCACCAACACTGTCAAGCTTGGTCCCTTTAGAACCGCTGTCCAGAACCATCCCTTTAATGTCCGCTGCTGTAGGTGCAACTAACCCTGCCCCTCCTAATTCTACTGCAGGACCTTTCCCTGCCTGGCCCCCTAGTCTCGACAACGTCCCCTGGACTGCCGATCCATCTTTCCCCCTACCCCTTTTTACCTACCCCCTTAGGTTTATACAAGGATGTATTCCACTGCAACTCCAAAGAAACTGTACATCTTTAATTGTAAACCTGTATTTTATACCTACATGTAACTAAGTGTGTTCTGTGTTCAATGTTTGCACCTGTAATGTTGTCCAATGTTTTATCTGCAAAATGTTCTATTGTCTTGCCCTCCCCTGCGATGAGGTGTCTTTGTAAATGAGTCCCTGACTCAAAGATTGTAAATCCGAATTGTACAAATAAATAAAAATAAATATATAATGCCCCCAGTACCAGAGGCAAGATCTCTCACTGGACTGTGTATTGTAGTGTGGGTGTGGGTTGAGTGGTAGGGCTGTGCCTGGATGGGGCTTTTTAGTGGTAGCCTTGTAAAGGGTGTTTTGACTGTGCCTGTGCAGGGCAACCAAAAATGGGTCCCTGTTTTGGCTGCCCCCATGTGGAAGCACTTAAGAGCAGCCAGGGGCTAATACTAAAGTAGATTGGGCCTAGCAGGGCAACAGAAGACCAGCCAGTATTCACTGCTACCACAGAGTATTAACCCCTGTTTTTCCTCTAGAACCTGATTTTGTCCCCCCATTAAACTCTTTGTTATGTGCATGTTAATCATTGTTGCCGTGCATTACTCAGTGATTTCCTTACCAAGCCCACAACAGTCCTGTGGCTTGGCTGATTGTAGTGCCTCCAGCACTTGCCCCATACTCATCCATACCAGATCTTCCTGGTTTACCAAAGGTGGTAGCAATGTCATGCGACCACACCAAGCAAATAGCGCCGCAGGGTCTGTCACAGACTGGTGGCAGTGATGAGATTCTCTTACAAGCAAAGCTTGCTGGCTAAAAGAAAAACTGTTGTTTATAATCCTTATATTGTGTGGGCCATAAGAGGGGGTATACATGTTCCAAGTGGAAGAAGCAGCGAGCCCGTAGGTATCGCAGGTGTGGGGAGGGGTGAGAAGACTTGCTTTTTATGCCCAATTCCTTCAATGGTGAGAACCCTGAGTGGACTGACTGGTTTGAGCAATTTACACTTGTATCTGAGCTCAATGCTGGGATGCAGCTGACAAGCGAAAATTTATTGGGAGTCCTACTGCATTGTAAAACTGGTGAAGTTTATCAGTTAACTGAGCCCAAAATCAAACAAGATTACTCTGCCTTGGTAGTGGTGATATAACTGTCTCTTGAGTCTGCCGAATGTGCTGACCAAGAAAGAACTGCTTTCTTTAACTGAAAGAAGGAACAGGGGAATCTGCCCAAGATTTTGGGAGAACGCTGCAGCACATTGTATCCAAGGCCTTCTGGATGCTTAGTCATGCAAGACCTGCTGGCTTGGGATTGCTTCATTGCACATGCAGAGAGTGTAGCGTTCTGGTTTCAGCTATGCCTATAGAAACCCCCAGAGCTAGAACGTACCATCCAGTATACCATTGAGCTGGAAGGTATGCTGAACTTAGACTTTCCAGGAATCTGTAGTCCCCAAGTATGGACCCATGGAGTGGCTCCAGAAACTGAGATCTTTAAGGAGATGATAGGAGCAATCACTGAGATGCAAGAGGAAATGGTTGGGGCTATCACAGACTGCACAACAAGAAAGCAAAGCTAAAAGTAAACTTGAAGTTTCCCCAGGACCCAGAAGCCAAAGACATGGACCAGGCAGAAGAGATGGAGAGGAGACCCCAAGCAGACCAACATCCTGAGTCAAATGTGTTTTGGAGTTGCAGGCCAGATAGATGTGTAGAGACCTGGATGACAATGCCACCAGTGGAAGGGGTCCAGCAGGGCCAGAAGCTTCCCACTGTTTCAGCCCCCACCACTTCTGCTGGCAGTCTGGTCCAGGTGTCTACCACCCTTTCAGTGAAGAAATACGTCCTCACATCTCTCTTAAGATCCCCCCCAACCCAGCTTTATCACATGCCCCTTGGTCCTGGTGCTTCTTCTCATTTGAAAGAGACTTCATTCTGCACTCTGTTCACCCCTGTGAGGTACAGTACTTGAGGCTCTCTAGCATGTTACCTCTCACTCTCCTCTCTTCCAGGGTGTAAATGTTGAGATCCCTCAGGCTCTCCTTGTAGGGCTTCTTGTGCAGCCCTGAACCATTTTAGTTGCCCTCCTCTGGACTGCCTCCCCTTGTCTGTGACCTTTCTGAGGTGTGGACTTCAAAACTGGACACATTATTCCAGGTGGGGTCTCACTGGCAAGCATTACAGTTGCAACACCCCTTCCTTCCTCTTGCCAGAGATACCCTGCCTATACACCCCAGCATCCCATTAGCCCTACCCACTGCTTTGTCATCCTGTCCTGACACTTTAAGGTCATCAGATATGATAACCCCAATGTCTCTTTCCTGTTTAGTGACTGTCAGTACCTCCCCTATCTTATACTCAGCACTTGGGTTCCTGTGCTTTAGGTGCATGATCGTGCATTTTTTTACATTGAACCCCAACTGTCATGCTTTAGACCACTGTTTGAGCTTTCCCCGGATCACTGCTTGTTCTCTTCACCCCATCCTGAGTGTCCAGTAGCAAACCCTGCTACAACCATGGATATCCTGATAGAAAAACTTTCTGAGCACCACAGTAAGAGAAAGATACTGTCGGAGGCATCACTTCCTCCCCCATGATCATCCTCGCAGTTTGCCATGCCATGCCATGTTCAAGAGAGGACAAGCACTCCAGGGACATCTTTCCAGCTCCCTCCAGCAAAGAAAAACCTGAATCTAACAGAGAGAGTGGAGAATGCTATTCTTCGGATGAGGAACAGAAGCAGGGTACCACAGGTAGAGCTTTGCCATATGAGAAACTCATGCTAATGAAGCAAACGTTTATTACTCTAGATCTTGAGAATGACCCACAGCACAAATCCAAAAAAGAAGGCAGATCCTTTCAAACATGTTAACAAAAAAGTGAAAGTGTTCCCGATATGCAATATGGCAGAATACATTATCTCCCATAAATGAATACACAAGACGTTTGCCTGCCCATGTGCCATATAAAACTCTACAAAATCATGGACTCATAAACCTTGGATACAAGCCTGAAGGTAAATGTGCCTATCTCAGCTGACATCAAGAAAACTATTATTTTGGGGGTGGGGTGGGGGTGCTAATGAGCAGCTAGGGGCCAAGACAAGGATCCTTCAAGCTCCCATCTCCTCAAGCAGAATTAACAATAAAATGTGAAGTTTCAAACCCAGTCTTGCCATGTTTGAAGGAGAAGCCATCTTCTGAAACGCAGGATGGATGAATATCTTATAAATGGGGTTGAAAAACAGTCATGAGGTGCTTTCAAAAGCAACAAAAATGCAGTGGCAGTGTCAGTGCAACAGACAGCAGACCCTGGGACAATCACGCTCTCCACAACCAAAATGTCAAAACTGGGCCACACAGTAATGGAGCAGGTTTTGGAAGCACCTAGTATGCAAGTTATTGAAGCTAGCTAGTTAGTCGGCAGGGCAAGCCAAAAGACTGGGAGAAGGGGAGCATGGCAGGCTACCAGAGAAAGTGGTGCAGATGGAAAAGAAAATTGCTGAACTGACGGAGCCCCTGGCCTCTGCAGAACTGTAATTGTAGATGCAACCTACAAACTCACAGTCTCGTTAGGCACAAATTCAGATACTCACCACCTTAGTGGAAGGACACCACACAGCTCCAAAAGAAGTTTCAATTAAAAAGTCATTTTATTGATATACAAAGACAACGGAGTGTGGGCTAACACCCATGTTAGTGCCCGCCTAACATGTTTTTGACACACTGTACTTTACCAAAGGCTTTGATAAAGGACAGCGTGTTGAAGATGCGTTAGGCGGGCACTAACAGGGGTGTTAGCCCACACCCCTATTGTCTTTGCATGTCAATACAATGACTTTTTAATTTAAACTTCTTTTGGAGCTGTGTGGTGTCCTTCCACTAAGGTGGTGAGTGTCTGAATTTGCACCTAACCTGATCTGTTTTTTGAGAGCACCACATGCCTTGTGCACACATTTCTTATTTTCAAATTCGCAATCTCCCAGAGGGCAAAGAAGGAGAGAGTGCAGTGAAGTTTTGCTCCAAAGTATTGCCAAAACTGCTAGGGCTACAGTTGAAGACAGACAAGCTGATGGTCCAGCGTGCCTACCGGGTCCTGGCTCCAAAGCTGCAGCTGGAAGAACTGCCTCGACAAGTGATTTTCCAGCTTCATCACTGTAGGGATAGGCAAGTGATTCTCACTGCCTAAAGAGCCAAAAAGGATATGATCTACAAGGGAAGCAAACTTTTTATTTACTAGGACATTTCTCCAAGGCTGAAGAAGAGAAGACAGGCTTTTGCCCCAGTCCTGAGTGCACTCAGGGAGGAGCAGATTGAGTTTTTCTTCTATTCAGCAATTGTGCAGATAAAGTTTGACGTGCAACATACTTCTTCCATGAGGTGGAAAAGATGAAGGGCTTTCTAAAGGAATGGGAGAAGAAACATGGCTGAATGAAGGGCTTTCTAAAGGAATGGGAGATGAAACATTGCTGACTTTCCTAAGAACATGGACACATAAATTTACTGCTCTACAGGTTTTAGGGGCATGTTCTGGAACTGTGACTGGGGACTTTATCTGCCCACTCCTCCACCATATTCCAGCACCAGGCTTGAAGGGACAATCATTGTGGGATGCTTGAACATTTTGGAGCTTTGATACCTGTTGCTCTGAAAGGTAAAGACACTTCTATTTTACACCCAGTGGTGCAAGTGGTAGACAAGAAGTACAGAAACTTGGCCACTGGCAAATATGAAATGCAGAATGAAGATCTTCAATCTGAAGGATAGCTGTGTCAAGATACATCTATCTGTTTAGACACGAGTAGATTCAGTTTAGAGATATTGAAGTATTTCTAGCAAAACAGCACTGTTGAACAAGTCAAGATGTTATGGAAACCTTGATTTCAGGTCATAGGCCCAGAAACTGTCATTATGTTACTGTTTTAAGAATTTCAGTTCCAGCGTCAGTGGGAAGAAGTACAAGAACTCTGTTCCTGCTGTAAAAAAAAGGTACAGGAACTGAGTTCCTGTGTGTTCCTGTTCACTTTCATCACTGTTTACACCCTCGTCCTTTCTTGACCTTCTGCCAGCATGGTCATATGTGAGGGATTGCCGAGCAGAAGACTGCAATAACATGTGATGGTGTACAAGATGGCAGCGGCCACGAGGCAGCCCTGCTCGGCAACATGCCTGCATCATGTTCACAGACTTTACAGGTGGCCACTTTAAACTGCAGATCACCACAGAAGAGCACATGCACTGTATTTCACACTTAAAGAATGGATAGTGTATGTTTTCAGCATGTTAAATTGAGGTGTATAAACTTCAAGAAGTTTCTTTATACTGTACTGTGAGCACAAACATGGAAATTACCAGTTTTTACTTACTTTACTTAATCTCCTTGGGTTTTGCTACAGAGCAGAGGAGTCTGATCTCCCACCTTGGCTCAGCTCTCTTTGCTGCTCCATGATGACAGACAGTCTGTCAAACTGCTTTTCCTGCTTCAAGCTAACATCTCCAAAGTACTAATGGTGCTGCAGCTAATGTTAGCCATGAGGGAAACTGATTATGCACTACACCAAGTTCACAAACATGAAATATGGGATAAAAGGCATCCCATGCTGATTTAATATGGGACTAGCAATTATGTGTTAAAATACAGGATGTCCCTTATAATGCAAGACTGTTGGCAACCCTAGGCCCGCCCGCTGCCTCTGGGGTCCCTCTGCTCTGCTACCCCCTTTGAGAAATGGGAGAGGTCCTGGGTTGTGCTCTGCAATGAGAAGGATGCCTTGTAACAGGTTGGACAGTACAAGCTGGCCACAGTGTACCAGAGCCTTGACTGGAACTTTGTACACTTGGAGGCCTTTGATCTTGTCTCCTTTGCTGTGGTCTCAGACAAAGCCATGCTGGGGGCCTGAGAAATAATAGTCCAAGTTGTTTTTGCACACTTGATATACTGGAAGCCTAAATTAATCCTCAAATGCAGCTCTGTTTAGCAGAAATCAAGCAAATAGTACAGATCTTGTGCTGCAGAGCTGAAGAAAGGCTCATTGTCTTAAAAACAAACAGATCCGGATGGCATCTGGCGAGTATTCTGGTTTGCTCCAGAAATGCTGTTCCAAGGTGGCCACTGCACTCCTGTGTGCATGAGTGACCTTTGCCAAGATGGCTGCCACTTCTGATAGCACATGTATGGCCATTGGTGAGATGGTCGCTGCTCTAATGGGTGCATGCGGGGCCATCATCAAGATGGGTGCCACTTGCCAAATACACTTTTCAGTCTCCTCAGATGGAGCCACTGCAATCTGCACAGCTGTTAAGTGAGGGAACCTACTGATTTACTGGCATTCTTCCTGCAGCAAAGGACCAGTCAATTGGACACTTCGGGGCTCAGAGGAACACGGCCCCACAAGGACCTAAGAGAGGGTAGGCTATAGAAGCTCAGTCTGTTGTCTTCAATGAAAAAAATTAGAAACTGCAGGAAAAAATACACTTGAAAAGGAAAAAGCGTCGCAGTGCAGGAACCAGTCTACCAGCTAGGACAGATTGAAAATGACTGAGGGAGTCTGGGAAGAGGCATGCCCAAAGACCTCTCTCAGACCTTTTCAATCTGCCCCAGTTAAAAGGGGAGGACAGCCCATGCCAGTCTGTATGCGTATAGGAGCCGACACACAACTGCCATTTTTACTGGATACGGATGCCAGTGAAGTGGGCATTGAGGTCACTATTTCCCTAAGTTGTGTCTGGCAAAGAGAGAGGGGTCGCATTCACAAGCCGGGCTCTAACAAAGGCAGAACACAAACAATCCACAACCAAGAAGATATTATCGGCTGCTGTAATTTTTACATGCCACTTTCACCACTGCCTTTTGGGAAAATGTTCATGCTTTGGAAAAACAATGGCTCACTCTGATGGTTGCACAATTTGCGTTAGCCCAAGGTACAGCTTGCCTAGTGATTATTGCAACTGGCACTGTTCTACTATCATTTGTACACTGCATGGGAAGAACAACACAACAATGTGGATGCCTTGTCTAGGAGGCTGGAGAAGGTAGAGAAACAGCCAAAAAGTTCGACAACAGAGGGAAAGGTCCTGGCCCAGGGATATGTTGAGCAGCTGACTTCTGGTAATGTGGAGATGGACAGAGTGGCCAAGCTTATTGGATCAACAGCAGGAGGAGCCAGTGATCACCAAACTAATGTTCTAACTTAAGAAAGACTCTATGTACTATGAGGCAACTCTAAATGCCAGATGCTGTGGCCATTCCTGCAAGCACAGCATAATCTTTTGGTGCTAATGGTCAAACACAAGGAGGACAGGGAGGGCACAACTGCATAGTGGTTCTATTGGGAGTTGTTTACAGAGGTTTTAAGGGCTTTCCATAACACAGCCACATGTGAGCAACTTGGGGGGGAGAAGCTCACGCAAAGAGTACAAGTCAGGTATTACTGACCAGGGTGGAGGTCTATCAAAGACTGGTGTAAAGCGTGCCTAATCTGTGGATCACATAAAGTAGTAGGTATTGTCCCTAGGGCCTGTGATTTTTTCCCAAATCAGTACCCTTGGAGAGGGTAGCTATGGACATCCTGTGCCCCTTACTGCTTACCCCTTAGAATGAACAGGTACATCCTAGTTGTCGCTGACTACTTTACAAGTGGGCAGAAGCCTACCCACTGCCCAACCAAGAGGCTAAAACTGTTGCTTGTATCTTTATAGAACAGCCTGTCTGTAAATAATGTGGCCCCAGTTCTGTATACACTTCACATTGACCAAGGGAGGAATTATGACTCCAAGCTGTTCTTGGGGGGGGAGGGGCTCTTTACTAGAGATACACAAAATCAGGAACACCCCATATCACCTGCAGTTGGATGGACTGTTCGAGTGGTTAAACTGCATGATTTGAACCATGCTGTCCTCTTCTGCATGGGACCACTGGATGGAGTGGGATAGTCTGTTACCATATGTCATGATAGCCTACTGGAGTAGTGTTCAGTCCTTGACTGGGTACACACCATTCATGGTGATGTTTGGACATGCAATTACACCCCTGGTAGAACTGCTAAATGGGGCAGACTTTTAGGAGAATACAGTGATGCCACTGAATATGTAACTAAAGTAGCAGGGTACCGCAATACAGTAGGTGCAGCAGTCAGAAGAAACATAGAAATTATCAGCAGATAGGGACCGCTAGGTCCATCCAGCCTGCCCATAAGTCCTATAATTGTATGCAGCCTCTGACCCTATCTGGTCAGTGGTTTTTCATTACTCCGTCCCACCTCAAGGTTCCCTTGTGCCTGTCCCAGGCATGTTTAAAAAAAAAACATTGTGATTTCACCCACCACCTCTTGTGGCAGACTGTTCCATGTGTCCACCACCCTTTCTGTGAAGAAAAATGTTCTCACATTTCCTCTTAATCTACCCCCCCCCCCCATCATGTTGTGCCCCCTCGTTCTTGTACTCCTTCATCAAGAAAAGGTCACTGGTAGGCAAAAAGAACAGTCGGCCAGCGCAGTGAGTTACCACTTGCCATCCAGACAACCCAGGTTCATGCCCTGAGTCCAGGACGTTTGGTGCCAACCGGCGAGGCGGAGGTCGGGCATCCATTGGGTGCCTCCTGAGGCCTGCCTCAGGAAGGGAAGGAGGACGGAGAGGGGGGACATGATAGAAACTTTTAAGTGCCTCAGTGAAATCAACAAAGTCCAAGAGGGTAACATCTTTCAGAAAAAGAAATGTGTAAAAACAAGGGGACACAATTTGAAGATAGAGAGGGGACGGCTAAGGGGCAATGTGAGGAAGTATTTTTTTCACAGAGAGGGTGGTGGACACATGGAACAGACTTCCTAAGGAGGTTGTGGGGTCTAAAACTGTGGGAGAATTCAAGACTGCATGGGACAGACATAAGGCAATTCTTGTGGGGGTAAGAAGAAATAGGCTGTTGGTTAACTAAGATCTGCAGCTAATCCTGTAGGTAGGGAAATGGGCAGACTGGGTGGGCCAAGCGGTCCTTATCTGACATCAAAGTCTATGTTTCTATGTTTCCATTGCATGATCACCCCCTTGTGACCCAGGGGAAGGGGGGTGCCATGAAGGAAGGAATAAGTGGTCCCTCTGGGGTGACCTTATGTCAGCACATATCCACTTGCCTGACAAATGATGCTGAGGCATCACACCCCCGAGTGGAGCCGGCAGAGGAGTAGCAGAGATAGGGTGGGGCTTACCCACCCTTCCAAAGATACTGATAGGTGATTCACTGTCTCATCTCTCAGGACCACACCCTGGGATGGGATAAGGGTAGGGCTTTGTAGGACCAAAATACCCCAACAGTGCCAGGCAGATGAAACTGCCTCACCCCCCCCACACCATAGCAGGGTGTCTTAGACTCCTCCTGTGCCTTGTCAGTTCCTTCTCATGGGTCCCAACTGTCCAGTGAAGAATCTTCCTCCTGGCTTGGGGGACCTGGGAGGTCCTACCCATGGGGCTAAGTGGTAGATTACAGTCGGGGTGTTCGAGGAGGTTGTCAAGCAAAGGCTGGTGGTGGGCTGGAACACTGAAATATTTCTGTGGTGGGCGGAAGAACTTGGGTAGGTGGAAGGAGGTTCCGGCAGCTGGCGAGGTGAAAATGGGGAAGAAACATAGAAAGTTAAAAAAAGAAAAATGAATTGGGCAGATCTATAAACAGTGTAATTAATAAGAAGATCTGCCCAAAGCTGCAAACAAAGTTCAAGGGCCCACTTAAGGTAACTGATAAACCATGTGAGCTGTTGTATATATTGGTATGTGGGAGTGTGGACAGACCATGGTCATCCACTACAACCCCTCAAAGCCAAATTATGGAGCCACACACACTGGGGAAGTGGTCCCTGAGCTAGAGCCTCTACCTGAACTGCCATAGCAAGTGCCCAGATGACCACCAAAAATTTGGAAACATCGAAGGCAGTGCCGAAAGAGGCAAAAACCAGCTCCAGAATGCTGGTTTGTACCTTTTCTGTACAGTGGGGAGGATTCTGAGGTGGAAAATATTGTTGGTGGACAGCCAGAAATGCTGGTTCCTTCGGTGGAAGGCAGGGGACCTGCAGAGCCAGAGGCAGGATGGGCTCCACCTTGTAGAACCCATGGGGTAAGTGGCAGACCCCATAGAGGGACCAGATCATGTGGATCCTTGGGAAGGTCTCATCAGGAGGGTGACAGTAGACAATCCTATCCAAAAGCAAGTGGAGGAGCTAAGGCGGTCCATGTGAGAGGAAAGGAGAGACAACCTGGTGGCCTCCTCCTCCACAGCCCTGCATAACCAATGGACAGTAACAGCTCAAAACCCCAGAGAGTATGCAAGGCCTCCATTTAGTACCAAGACTATGTAATGGATGCTGACTTTGACCCAGGTATATAAGTTGGATGTAGGGATGCATTTCACATGGGGGTATTGTGATGAATCTGTGTGCTGCATGCCCATTTTTGCACCTGCTACCCCCTGTAGCAACTGTGGCTCTACTGCTGCTGAGTGAGTGCCCAAGAAAGACATGTGGGCCAGTACCCAAAAGAACTACATGGGGCAGCCATCTTCACTACCTTGGAACCCCTTCAACATAGCTGCTGAAGTCAGAGGTTGGGCAAGGACCAATCAGGATTCAGAAGCCAGGTATGGCGCAAGGGAGTCTCAAGGGATGCAGAGATATTCAATCATGCTTCAACTGACAGACCTCTAGCCTCTCCCAAAGTCACTGACAGCTCCAGGAAGAGCTGATTTTCCTCAATGAACAGGAGGGGCTGTTGCAGCATCTGGGCAGCCTGGGTGCGACTAAGTGAAAGAGCAGACCTGCTGTATGCACTGCCTATGTGAGGACTGTGCAGGAAGTTCAAGAGAAATGTGTGCTTCCTGCAGAGAACAGGAAGGCATCTGTGTGCTTGCCAGCCAGCATGTTAGTTAACGCTGTGCACAGCCAACACAAAGAGAAGGAGAGAGCAAGGTGCTACAGTCCATGACTTCTGCGTGGTTCGCTAGCAAGCACCATAGCCCAGTGACAGACTACTACCACCCTGAGGATGCAGAGGCCTAGATGTGTAGGTCAGTGTAGACACACAGTGTTCTGATTTTAGTTTATTATTTATTTGAAAATTGGTAACCAGAAAAGGCACACTGAGCCAAGGCTCCTTCCAGGTGCGACCTGGGGGACGGGAACAGGAAATACAATAAACCATACTCAATAGCAATGATCAGTACAAAGTAAGGTGCCATCAGAGTACATTTTAACATGGAATAAGTGCAGTGATGAAAGTGAACAGGAACACACAGGAACTCAGTTCCTGTACCTTTTTTACAGCAGAAACAAAGTTCCTGTACTTCTTCCCACTGACACTGGAACTGAAATTCTTAAACCAGCAACATAATGACAATTTCTGGGCCTATGACCTGAAATCAAGGTTTCCATAACATCTTGACTTGTTCAACAGTGCTGTTTTGCTAGAAATACTTCAATATCTCTAAACTGAATCTACTTGTGTCTAAACGGATAGATGTATCTTGACACAGCTATCCTTCAGATTAAAGATCTTCATTCTGCATTTCATATTTGCCAGTGGCCAAGTTTCTGTACTTCTCATCTACTACTTGCACCACTGAATAAGTGCAAATAAAAGTAACAAGATACAGCAACGCTGTGATGTGCAAATAGAGAGACCAGAGCAGGTGGAATGATGGCAGTGCAGATACGGAACAGGAGGGAGCCTGAAACTGGCTGAGGTAGAACCCAGGAGGAGGCCCAACATCAGACATGGTAGGGGCAGGGGGAGGGCTGACAGAAGCAGATGAGGTGGGGAGGAGTTTTAGCTGGTGCCTAAGGGAGCCAGGGGAAGGGGGAGAAAAGGGGGGGGTCAGGTTCCAGAGAGAGAGAAGGCAATAGAAGATGGCTGAGTGCCCAGCAGAGGAGTAAGGGTGGGGAAGGAAGAAGGTGCAAGAATTCCTGGAGCACAGGGAGAAAGGAGTGAGGATAGGTAAGATGGCAGGGACTCAAACCAGTATTTGGATGTCAAGAAAGCACAGTAGGGCTGGTGACATTAAAGTACGGAAAGATAGAAAGGAAGGAGTAGAAGGAGCAGTGATGTGTTCAGAGGGAGAGGGTTGATGGAGGATAGACTAATCTGCAGATTGAACTGCCAATGCAGATGCCAGAAAGTGAGTGGGAGAGAGAGACCAGAGGAACTGCCCATCTGACTGAGTGAGACTGCCAAGAGCTGTAGCCCAGAACCTTACACTGTGAGGGAGGGAGGATACACTTGTGCAGGAACCATGACTAGGTAAGGGCTTGATCCTGCTACAAAGGAAGTTGGGGAGTTGTTTTGTTGATGTTCCTATTTTGTCTCCCGAATTTGTATCTATTGACCCTACTGAATTTAATGGAGCAGCGGTTAAATTTGATAGTGGTGTTAAATCTCAATTTATTTTTCGATGGGTTATAGCTGTTGAAGTATTGAAATTGTTAAATGTATTGCCTGATAAGTTTGGTGATTGCGGGGGTGGGCTTGATGCCAGATTTGTCAGGTTAGTTGTCCCATTTATTGCTGAACCTTTGAGTATAGTATATAATTTATGTATTTCTGTTAATGTTTTCCCATTGTCATGGTAGGTGGCTCGGGTAGTACCGATTCCCAAAAATACTAAGCCTAGTGGAGTTGAAGATTATCGATCTATTTCAATTTTAAATCCTTTGGGGAATGTTTTTGAAAGATTGGTAACTAGCCAATTGAATGAATTTTTGGGAGCAGCGGATGTTCTGTGTGAAGAGCAACATGGTTTTCAGCAGGGTAGAATGCGTGTACAGCCCTGGTCAGGTTCACGAATGCCATCCTAGAAGGATGTAACAATGAATATTAACTGGGTGGTTTTAGTGGACCTGTCCGAACTTTGATTGATAAATCACTCTCTTCTTAGTCAAGGCTTGTGCGGCTGTTGGATTGGCTGTTTCTGCAGTAGAACTCATTTCTGATTATTTGCAGGAGTTCCCAGTTTGTTTCCATTGGTTCAATTAATTCATTAGTTTGTCATACTGTATGTGGAGTACCTCAGGGATCTATTTTTGGCCCCTTATTGTTTTCTTTGTTTATTAATCAAGTTCCTTTTATTTTTGATAAGTGTGAATGTCTTTTGTATGCAGATGATTTGATATTGTTTTGTCAGGGTAAGTCTTTGGAGTATATTAATCAGACTTTGGAAGATGAGTTTAAGAAGTTATGTCATTGGCTTACTAACAATTTAATAGAAACATAGAATCTGACGGCAGATAAGGACCGCTTGGCCCACCCAGTCTGCCCATTTCCCTACCTGATGGATAAGTTGCAGATACTAGTTAACCAGTAGCCTACTTCTTCCTACCCCCCCCCCAGAATTGCCTTATGACTGTCCCATGCATGCTTGAATTCCACCACTGTTTTTGACTCCACAACCTCCTCTGGAAGGCCGTTCCATCCATCCACAACCCTCTCTGTGATTGATGCTTTTGATTATTCATAAAACCAAGGCAATGTTGTTTGGAAGTTCTGTAAAACTCGGCGAATGCCCTCCTATGATCATTCATGAAGTTCAGGGCAACTTACTTGACCAAGTGTCAGAATTTAAGTATCTGGGAGTTCTTTTAGACCCCTCGTTGACCTATCTTTCTCTGGTAAAATCAGTAAAAGAGAGTTAATTGTAGGTTAGGCCAGTTATATAAACTTAAATCTTATTTGTCTTATGATTTGCGTCTTAAGTTGGCAAATGGTGTTTTGATGCCATATGTTGATTATGTTTCTTCTTTATATGTTAAACTGGGGACTAAGGCGAAGCAGATTTTGAGTGTGGTTTATAACAGTATATGCAGATTTTGAGTGTGGTTTATAACAGTATATGCAGATTTGTTTTGGATGCTCCTTATTTGACTCATCATTGTTTTTTGTATTCTTCATTGAAGTGGCTGTCGCCTCAGTCTAGATTTGAATTTGCTTTGGGAAAATTGGTTCATCAGGCGATTTATTCAAATGGCTTGTCTCCATTATTTGATTTGGTTCAGGTTCGAGAATTTCAGGCAAATTTGAGAACGTCTCAGGGGGTTACATTGGTAGTACAAGGTGTTAACAACAATTATGGATTGAGAACATTTGAGCATCAGGCCTCTTCACTATGGAATAAGCTGCCAGTTGCATTAATGGTAATTAAATCTTACTCAAGTTTTAAGGTAAAGTTTAAAAATTATTTGTTAGCCCAGTCCAAGTGTTTATGTAATTTGTAAAATTGTATAATTGTTGTCTTAATGTTGTTTGCTGTGTTTTTGTGTTCTGGGTCGGTCCTGAAAAAAGGGCTTTGGCCCAGAGTCCTAACCCCGTTAACAAATAAAAATGAAATGAAATGAAAAATTAAATGTTCGGAGTCCAGTACCAAACTCTCATCGTGTCTCGACAGACAGGGTACAAGTGAGTACCCCCCATTTGTTGATGTAGTGGACTACACTGATGTTGTCCATCTGCACTAGCAGAAGGCCCAGGAATAGCTGTGTCTGGAAGGTCTATAGGGCATAAATGACTGCCTGCATCTCTGGGACATTGATGTGGAGAGAAGACTCCATTCTGGACCATGTCCTTTGTGTCTGGTGGGGCCCCCAGATGAGCCCCCACCCCAGCTCTGAAGCATCTGTGGTGAAAATTTGCTGAGGGGTGGGAATGAGGAAGGTAACCCCTCTGAGCAGATTGCTGGGTTTCATATACCAAAGCAGAACCTTTTTGACTGGAAAGAAGACTAGAACCTGCTGTTTCAGGTTGTCAGTACGTTGATCCCACTGGACCCTCAGTGTCCACTGGGGTACCTTCATGTGCATTCTGGCTAGAAGCACTGTAACTATAATTGCAGCCTTCAGGTTCAAGGCCAGAGGAAGGTTCTGGCTGAGACATATCTGCTGTTGTACAGCAGGCAGGCTTGAGCCATTAATTGGTTTACCCTGTCCTGGGGCAGGAAGGCCATACCTTGGACTGTATCCAGGACTGCCCCTATGTACCGGAGACACTGACAGGGGTTCAAAACTGACTTGGGCAGACTGACTGTGATGCCCAGCTCCTGGAACAGGTGAGTGGTATGTTCTAGTTTACAACAGGCATTCTCTGGACTGTGTTTTGAGGAGCCAATCATCCAGGCAGGGAAAGACATAAAGCCCCTCCCTCCTGAGGCCTGCTGCCATTACTGCCAAGCATTTGGTAAACACCCGAGGGGTCGAGGACAAGCCAAAAGACAAGGCCCTGGATTGGAAGTGTGCTCCCTGAAAATGGAACCTGAGGTACTGATGGTGGGAGGCACATACCTTGATGTGTAGGTATGCATCTTTCATACTGAGATAGCAGATCCAATCTCCCTGATGCAAGAGGGGCAGCAGTCCCTGAAGGGTGACCATCCAGAACTTCTTCTACTGAATGAAGAAGCTTAGTTCTCAGAGGTCTAAAATGGACCCGAGATCTCCTATGCATTTGGGGACTGCAACTGGGTTGAATAAGGAGGAGCACTAAAAAGATAAATGAGGCAAACAATAGGTCAGCACACAAAGATAAAGTGCAAGAGCATGGAGCCCACGGCTGCTACTACCCCGGTGCTTCGGGTCTTCTCGTGACCCTTTCTCACTCCCCTTGAGAAAGGATCACGAGAAGACCCAAAGTGCCGGGTTAATAGTAGCCACGGGCTCCATGCGCTTGCACTTTATCTGTGTGTGCTGACCTATTTTTTGCCTAATTGATCTTTTTAGTACTCCTCCCTATTTGTGTTTTTTTTGTGTTTTGTTTATTTTTTGGAGTGAACACCCGCACATTTCGAGCGCTCTGGTATTTGTGTGTTTCTGGGTTGAATAAGGCCCTGCTCCATTTGTTATGCAGAAAGAGTTTAAATTCAAGGGTCTGTCCTGTCCTCTCCTTTCCTGTCTCTTGTCTGTCTGGTTGCGCAACCAAATTTTCTTGTGAGACCTAGGAACTGATCACTCCAATGTTTTTGCAATTCTCCACCTCTCCCTCTTTCTCTCTGCCTTTCCTTGCTATTTCTGCCTTTTCATCCCCTCTTGCATATCTGCATGTATAAAAATATATGTGAATCTTTGTGTGAACATGATACTGGGATCCCTTTGTTTAAACCTGTATATAGTTATATTGCTGGAATGATTGCAAAAAGCTATTTGGAACTCAAGGGGTTAACCCGAGATGTAGTTTTTAAGCCTTTTGCAGAACTGTAAACAAGAGGTCAGTTCTGGGTCACTTAGTTCTTTTTGCTGCACCTGCATTGAAACTGACAATAACATTCTGTAAACTTACAAGAACATTCTGTGAGAAGCAAGCTCTCTTAACGAGTTCCCAGACAAAGACTTGTAAAAAAGAGCAGCAGTGCTTTTGCTAGAGAGACAAGGAGAGTGAGAGACTGAAACTTGGAATTAAGAGATACCCTCAGAAGAAGGACTCAGTTTTTTTTATTACACTGTTATTGAGAAAAATAAAATGCTATTTGCAAATTTTGAAACTGCTCCTGGTTTTGTTATGCTTCTTGACCTGTGCCTCGATGACAGGGACCAGGAAAAAGTAAGAGTGGAACTGCCTGCCCTGCTGCATCTCTGAGATGGGTTCTATGCCCCTTTTGTGCAGCAAGAAACAAATCTCCTCTCAGAGCACGAGAATGTGGTCCGTCGGGTAAGAAGACTGACCCGGGTTTGGGGCAAGCTTGGGTGACTCTCAGGTGACTGAAAGGACTTAACTGCTGTGAGGTTTAAATTACTTGTAGAAAGATCTGGTAAGTAGGGGGAGTGGCTTAGCTAGAAGGAAGCTACATTTAAAGACTGCCTTAGAAAGTTTCAGCTAATAGCTTGGCAGAAGGCACCAGGCGAAAGGACTGCTGTGTGACTGAACTTCTCTGCTGGGACTATATTGCCCTCCTTCCCTCCCCTCCACCCCCACACCCAAAGCTAGTTCTATTTTTATAGGCACAGGATTTGACTGACAACAGGAACTTCCTGTTTAGGGGCAGGAAGTGAGTGACCACAGAACCACCAAGGACCCACCATCCTAGAAGGGCAAAAGTAGCTCTCCAGCCCCCTCTAGCTGCTGGAGGTCTGCCTCTGAGCAAGTAAGTGGTCTACTGAGAAATATAGGATATTCTTGTCTCAGAACAGGACAATCAGGAGCTTAAAGGGCACACAGGCAGAAAGTAAGGAGAGAGAGAAAAAAAAACAGAGGAAAGAGTAAGAATTACAAACAGTTAAGGGGCCAGAAATAAGACATGATTGGAGTGGTGCAGTGCAGTGCAGTGGCTGTGGAGCAGCAGTCTTCCGGGAGATGTTCTGGAGGATGCGGTGTTGTCCCATCTGCAGGCACCTCTCTGGGCTGAGGGAGAAGGTTGCTCATCTCCAGACTGAGTTGGCCAGGATTTGTGGGACCTCTTCTTCCATCCAGGGACCACCAGTGCCACTGCCATTGCCTCAGAGGTTGCCAAGAAAGAGGAGCGGTTGGACCACAGTGGGCTCAGGGAGGGTGAGGGTGGTGAAACAGAGGCACATCCCTCCAGTTGTACCTCTCCACAATTCCTATGCCATTCTGGCAAAGTGTGGTTCCTCTATGGAGGCACCCACAGTGGAGACCAAGGAGGATTCTGGGAACCTCCACAAAGGAGACCCACAGGAGGGTGGCAGGGGACCCTGCAGGGGAAGGAAACAACTCCTGGTGGGGGACTCCATTGTTAGGAAGGTAGAACTGGGGGAGGAAGGGGAGAGGGAGGTAAGGTGCCTGCCTGGCGCCATGGCTTGGAGGAACAGGGAGCGAATCCTCAGGATTGTCGGAGCAGCTGCACAGGGGAGGGAGCTGGATGTCATTGTCCACCTAGGGACAAATGACCTGGCCAAGAAAGGGATTAGAGAAGTGCAGGAAGAGTTTGTGGAATTGGGGAGGGGCCTTAGTCAAGTAGCACGCACGGTAACCTTCTCGGAGGTGCTACCCATCTATGGCATAGGAGAGGCTAGGGTGTTCTGCACCAGGGGATTCAATCAGTGGTTGAAAAACTGGTGTGGAGCTCAGGGATTTGGCTTCATTGGGGACTGGGGTTCCACCTGGAGTGATGCAAGCCTATACTGGCATGATGGGCTGCATCTGTCCGGGAGGGGAACCAGGATCCTAAATGATAGGTTTAAATGCTTCATTGGCAAGCTTTTAAACTAGCCAAGGGGGGACACACTGGAAAGAAGCAGGAAAATCCTAGCCCCCCCAAATAATCACGGTAGTAAGTGCAGCAAACACCAACATAGAGGTGTCGATAGGGATAAGGGCAGGGGTAAATGGAGAAAGTGACAAAGACAAGAAGGACAGGGATGGGGCAAAAGGGAGTAAGGCCCTCAGGAAATGGAGGGTAATGAGTACCAATGCCCGTAGTCTGGGCAACAAGCTCCTGAGCTGATGGCCTTAATGGAAGAGGGATGCCTGGATATCGTAGTAGTCACAGAAACAGCTATCACAGAGAACCATGACTGGATGTTAACATACCAGGGCACATAACCTACAGGAGAGACAGGCAGGGGAGAAGAGGGGAGAGTAGCTCTCATGTAAAGGAAGGGATAAAAGCAACTGAACAAAAGAGTAAACAGGAGGAGAGAGAGGCACTGTGGGTCACCTTGAGACTGGAAAGGCACCACAATCTGTACAGGATTGTGTACAGACCCCATGTCAGGGGGAAGGAATGGACAAGGATATGATAGAAGGCATTCTTAGAATAGCAGAGAAAGAGGAGATACTGTTGATGGGAGACCTGAATATGCCAGATGTTAACTGGAGCACATTTGCTGCAGCCACATCCAAGAGCAGGGCTATTCTTGATGCCCTACAGGTGTGAGCATTAGACAGCTAGTTTCGGAACCCACTTGTGAGGGAGCAATCTTAGACCTCGTGCTTTCAAACGGGGACAGTGAGAGGATCTCAGATCTAGAAGTGGGTTGCCATCTGAGGACAAGTGACCATCAAACAGTGTGGTTCACGTTAGAATTCAGCTACAGAGTCAAGCCACACAAAAGTGAGGTACTGGACTTAGGAGGGCTGACTTTGGCAAGATGGGAGAGTGCCTCAGAAAAGCACTAGCAAACAGGCTAGAAGGAGGTGGAGCAACAATGGGAATCATCAAAACTGCGATCACAGAGGCAACAAACCTTTGTGTGAAGCAAAATAAACAAACAAACGAAAGAAAAGCCACTATGGTTCTCAAAAGAGGTGGCTGTGAAAGTCAGGAAGAAAAGATAGCATTCCGGAAGTATAAGAAACACAGAAGGAGCAGGACAGAGAGCTGTACCAGTTAAGGCAGAAGGAAGCAGGGAGGGAAGTCAGAATAGCAAAGGCCCAAACTGAGGAAAAGATAGCCAACTCAGTTAAGAAGGGGGATAAAACCTTTTATAGGTACATCAGCGAGCGTAGAAAGACAAAGGGAGGGATAGTGAGGCTGAATAGAATGAACGGTGGGTGGGCAGAGGGGGACAGTGAAAAAGCAGGAATACTCAACGAATATTTCTGCTCAGTATTCACAAAAGAGGAGGGGGAAGTGCCCCATCCAATTAACAGAAGCACTCTTGATAGGGGGATCGATCCCAGTCCTTTCACAGAAGAAAGGGTTCTGCAAGAACTCCTAAAACTGAAGGTGGACAAAGCAATAGGTCCTGATGGAATTCACCCCAGAATTCTAAAAGAATTAAGGGAGGAACTAGTGAAACCACTGGCTACACTTTTTAATAAATCATGGGAGGATGGTGTGGTACCCGAGGACTGGAGGAAGGTGGATGTGATTCCCCTTCACAAAAGTGGGACCAAGACAGAGGCAGGAAACTACAGACCTGTCAGTCTGACCTCTGTGGTAGGGAAAGTGATGGAGTCACTTCTGAAGGAAAGAATAGTTGAGTACTTAGAGGCCAGTGGAGCACAGGACCCAAGGCAGCATGGGTTCACAGCGGGAAGGTCATGTCAGACGAATCTAATAGATTTCTTTGACTGGGTGACCAGTGGTAGACCAGGGAGGGGCTGTGACATGGCCTACCTAGACTTTAGCAAGGCATTTGACACAGTCCCACACAAAAAGATTAATAGTCAAATTAACTAGCCTGGGAGTGGGACCCAGGGTGGTAGCCTGGAAACATTGGCTGAACAACAGGACACAGAAGGTAATTGTAAATGGAGTCCACTCTGAAGAAAGGGGGTTACTAGTGGGGTACCGCAGGGTTCAGTATTGGGTCAAGTCCTTTTAATGTCTTCATCAGTGACATTGCAGAGGGACTGAAGGAAAAGTATGCCTTTGCAGATGACACAAAGATCTGCAACAGGGTTGATACACAAGGAGGGGGAAAGGATGAAAAGGGACTTGGCAAGGTTGGAGGAATGGTCAGAGGTATGGCAGCTAGATTCAATGCAAAGAGTGCAAAATAATGCACCTGAGAAACAAGAACCCAGGGGAAGAATACACAATGGGTGGGGAGGTAGTAACAACAACAAAAAAGGAAAGGGACCTGGGGGTAATCATATCAGACAACCTTAAGGTCAGCAAGCAATGTGAGAAGGCAGTAGGGAGGGCTGGGGGTATACTGGGATGTATAGGGAGAGGCATCATCAGCAGAAAACAGGAAGTTGTTATCCCTCTGTACAAACAGTTGGTGAGACCCCATCTGGAGTACTGTGTCCAGTTCTGGAGACCCCATCTCCACAAGGACATAGACAGGATAGAGGCAGTCCAGAGGAGGGCAACTAAAATGGTGCAAGGTCTGCAAGAGAAGCCTTATGAGGAGAGACTAAAGGAGCTTAACATGTATACCCTTGAGGAAAGAAGGGAGAGGGGGGACATGATAGAAACTTTTAAGTACCTCAGTGGAATCAACAAAGTCCAAGAGGGTAGCATCTTTCAGAAAAGAGACTTGCAAGAACAAGGGACACAATTTAAAGATAGAAGGAGGGGCTGATTCAGGGCAATGTGAGGAAGTATTATTTCACAGAGAGGGTAGTGGATGCATGGAACAGCCTTCCTGAGGAGGTTGTGGGGTCTAAAACTGTGGAAGAATTCAAGAATGCATGGGACAGACATAAGGCAATTCTTGTGGGGGGTAGGAAGAAATAGGCTGTTGGTTAACTAGGATCTGCAGCCTATCCTGTAGGTAGGGAAATGGGCAGACTAGATGGGCCTAGCGGTCCTTATCTGCCGTCAAAGTCTATGTTTCTATGTTTGACTGAAGGGTCAGCCGGGGGAGCTAGATCAAGTGGCAATTGTGTGCTCTCCATCTCCGGGGAGGGAGGGGGATTCTTCCTCAATATGCCTCCCGCTAGCACCCCTGGAAGACCACAGGGGTGCTTACTGGGAGTAGCGGCTGAGGCTGGGAGGTGTGCACGTCACGCCTCCTCATTGGACAAAATAAGAAAACTAAGCTCAGTCCTGGTGCTGATCTTTGTGTGCCACCTCCATTAGCTCGCCTGATGACTGGCACGATGGGGGGGGGAACCGGCCACCCTGAGGCTCCATGGGGGCGGGCTGCAGTGGACAAGCCAGGAGTACCAGCCCAGAGATCCAAGGGGCATAAAGCATAAATAAAAAAAAAAAGACTAAACCGGAAGGCCTTCTGAAGGCCACTCCAGAAGCTCCAGAGTATGATCATTTTCAATGAGCTGCAAGACCCAGGCATTTCTGATGATCTCCTGCAACTTGTCCAGGTGCACAGAGAAGCGACCCCCCAACAACTACCTTCTGCCTGGCTGGAGGAGGGCCGGGAAAGGAGTCAGACTGAGCTTAGACCTGCAGCCAGGGCTGCACCACCTCCTCTGGGAGACTTCCCAATGGTGGAGATGGGGGTAGGTAGGGCTGCAGCCACTCTGTGTTTGCCTTGAGGTTTAGAACTCAGTTTATGCCTATGGGCAGTGCGCTGAAAGGGCACACACTGACTGCTTCTAGGCTGGTTAGTGTGGTACCTGGAATGAAATGACCACAAGGTGCGGCTGGAGGCCTGCAGGTTTGATAGTATTTTCTGCACATCCATCCCAAACAGTCTGTACCCTCTAAAGGAGGCATTTAGGATAGACTGTTGGAAATCCTGGGAAAAGCCAGACACTCTTAGCCAAGAATGGTGCTGTAGGCAAATGCGCGCCGTGGCTGCCTGGGCCGAGGTATCCATGGTGTCATAGGTAGAGTGAAGGAGATGCTTGCTGATGTCAGCCCCAGACTGAATGTTCTGGAGCAGCTGCTACTTCAAGGGGTCCTCTGGGAGGGCTTTTGCAGCCACCTTGGCCTGAGCCCAATGATGGAATCACTTCTGAAGGAAAGAATTGTTGAGTACCTAGAGGCCAGTGGGGCACAGGACCCAAGACAGCATGGATTCCTGATGGGAAGGTCATGTCAGACAAATCTAATAGATTTATTTGACTGGGTGACTAAAGTAGTAGACCAGGGAGGGGCTGTGGACATGGCCTACCTAGATTTTAGCAAGGCATTTGATATAGTCCCACACAAAAGATTATTACACAAGTTAGCCAGCCTTGTAGTGGGTCCCAAGGTGGTAGCCTGGATAAAAAATTGGCTAGACAATAGGACGCAAAGGGTAGTAGTAAATGGAGTCCACAGTGAAGAAAGAAGGGTAACTAGCGGGGTACCGCAGGGTTCAGTACTGGGACCGGTCCTTTTTAATGTCTTTATAAGTGACACTGCCGAGGAACTGGAAGGAAAAGTAGGTCTCTTTCCAGTCCTCGGGTACCACCCCATCCTCCCATGATTTGTTAAAGAGAGTAGTCAGCGGTGTCACTAGTTCTACCCTTAGTTCTTTTAGAATTCTTGGATGAATCCCATCAGGCCCCATTGCTTTGTCCACCTTCAATTTTATTAGTTCTTTCAGAACCCTTTCTTGTGTAAATGGACTGGTATCGACCCTCATCTTCAGAGTGTTTCTCTTGTTTGGTTTAGGTACCTCTCCCTCCTCTTCCTTTGTGAATCCTGAGCAGAAATATTCGTTCAGTATCCCTGCTTTTTCACTGTCACCGTCTACCCACATTTCCTCCTCTTTATTAAGCCTCAGTATCCATCCTTTGGTCTTTCTTTGTTCCCTAATGTACCTATAAAAGGTCTTATCCCCCTTCTTAACAGAGTTGGCTATCCTTTCCTCGGTTTGGGCCTTTGCTATTCTGACTGCCTTCCCAGCCTCTTTCTGCTTTAACTGATAAAGTTCTCTGTCCTGCTCCTTCTGTGTTTCCTTATATTTCCTGAATGCTATCCTCTCTCCTTAACCTTCCTGCCACCTCTTTGAGAACCATAGCATTTTTTCCTTCATTGTGTTTTGTTGATTTACTTTACACAAAGGCTTGTTGCCTCTGTGATGGCTGTTTTGATTACTCCCCATTGTTCCTCCACCCCTCCTTCTTGCCTGTTTGCTAGTGCTTTTCTGAGGCACTCTCTCATTTTCCCAAAGTCAGCCCTCCTAAAGTCCAATACTTTTGCTTTTTTATGGCTTATTTGTATGGCTGTGTTTATCGTGAACTACACTGTTTGGTGGTCGCTTGTTCCCAGATGGCTACCCACTTTTAAATCTGAGATTCTTTCTCCGTCCCCATTTGAGAGTACCAGGTCTAAGACTGCTGCCTTCTGAGTGGGTTCCAATACTGGCTGTCTGAGGCATGTCCCCTGTAGGGCATCAAGAATGACCCTGCTCTTGGATGTGCCTGCAGCAAAGGTGCTCCAGTTAACATCTGGCATATTCAGGTCCCCCATCAACAATATCTCCCCATTTTCTGCCATTCTAAGGAAGCCTTCTATCATTTCCTTGTCCAATCCTTCCCCCTGAGATGGGGGTCTGTATACAACCCCCATGCGGATTGTGGTGCCATATCCTGTCTCCAGGGTAACCCAGAGTGCCTCATCTGCTCCCTGTTTACTCTTTAGTTCTGTCTTTGATCCCTTCCTTTACATAGAGAGCTACTCCTTCTCCTCCTCTTTAACCCTCCCTGTCCCTCCTGTAGATTGTGTATCCTGGTATGTTGACATCCCAGTCATGGTTCTCTGTGTACCATGTTTCTGTGACTGCCACAATATCCAGGTAACCCTCTTCCATCAAGGCCACTAATTCAGGGAGCTTGTTACACAGACTACGGGCATTAGTACTCCTCACCCTCCACTTTTTGATGGCCTTACCCCTTTTAGCCCCATTTCTGTCCTTACTACCTTTGCCTTTTTTTATATTTACCTCTGTCCTGCTCCCTAATGAGTTCTCTACCTTGGTGTTTACCTCACTAATAACCATGTTTTGTGGGGAAGGGCTGGGATTTCCCTGCTCCTTTTCAGTGCCCCCCCCCGGCTAGTTTAAATGCTTGCCAATGAAGCATTTAAACTTCTCTCCTAGGATTCTGATCCCATCCCAGACAGATGCAGATCATTGCACCAGTATAGGTCTACATCCCTCCACATGGCTCCCCAGTCCCCAATGAAGCCAAAACTCTGAGTTCCACACCAGTTTTTCAACCATTCATTGAATTCCCTGGTGAGGAGTACTCTAGCATCACCCTTGCCATAGACAGGCAGCACCTCCAAGAAGGTTACCATATGCGCTACTTGTCTAAGGCCCCTCCCCAACTCCACAAACTCCTCTTGCACTACTCTGATTCCATCCCTAACCAGGTAATTTGTCCCTAGGTGGACAATGACATCCAGCTCCCTCCCTCCCTCGTGCAGCTGCTCCCACGATCCTGAGGATTCGCTTCCTGTCCCTCCAAGCCAAAGCGCCAGGCAGGCACCTTACCTTCCTCTCCCATTTCTACTCCCTTAATGACTGAGTCCCCCACCAGGAGTTGTTTCCTTCCCGTTTGGGGTCCCATGCCACCCTCCTGTGGGTCTCCTTTGTGAAGGTTCCCAGCATCCTCCTTGGTCTCCACTGCAGGTGCCTCCATAGAGGAACCACTACCCACCAGAACAGCAAATGAATTGTGAAGAGGTACAGCTGGAGGGATGCAAGTCTGTTCCACCACCCTCTCCCTCCCTGAGCCCAACCTGGTCCAGCCTCTCCTCTTTCTTGGCAACCTCTGAGGTAGTGGCATTGGCCCTGGTGGTCCCTGGGTGGGGGATGAGGTTTCATGAATCCTAGCCAGGTCAGCCTGGAGATGAGCAACCTCCTCCCCCAAACCAGAGAGGTACCTGCAAATAGGGCAACATCGCAGTCTTCAGAATGTCTCCCGGAACACTGCCGCAACACTGCCATTGCACTGTACCACTCCTATCATGTACTATTTTGTGTCCCCTCTCCTGTTTCTTTGTATGCTTACTCTCTCCTCTCCTTACAGCTCTCAGCCTTCCTGTTCTGGGACAGCAACTTCCTATATTCTTTAGTAGCCTCCTTCTTCCTTGCTCAGTGTCAGATCACCAGCAGCTAGGGAGGGAGAGTGAGCTACTTTTTTCTTTTAGAGTTGACAAAACCAATGTTTCTCTATGATCCTTCCCTTCCTACTGCCAAACAGGAAGTTCCTGTTGACAGTCAAATCCAGTGGCTATAAAAGTAGAAGTGGCTTAGGGTGGGTGGAATGGAGGGCAATTAGTAAGAAAAAAGGCTAGCAACAGGAAGTTGTAATTTGAGTCACCTGCTTTTATAGTGTCTAAGCCACATCCCCAATTAAGCTCTCTCTCCTCCTACTGGTTTAGCAAAGTAACTTGATACAGTACCCTTCCCAGCACAGAACACAAACTGACTTTCTTTCCTTTCTTTTTTTAACCCTAAGTAAGACCTCTTCTACTTCTAATAAAGTATCTGTCTGCTTAATATCAACAGACACTGACTCCTGCTGAGATATAAGTGTTAAATTAATAAGAAAATGTAGCTTTTTTTAGTTAGCTGCTTTCTGCTCTACAAGCAAGGCTAGCAACAGCAACAGGAAGAGGCTTTTATTCTCGGTACTTCCTCACCAAAAAGAAAAATGGGGAGTGGCGGCCTAAACTAGACCTCAGGCATCTGAATAAGTATCTTGTAAAACCAAGATTCAAAATGGTAACTGTGTTTCTGATCTTACCAGCCATTCAACAAGGAGATTGGCTGGCATCACTGGATTTAAAGGATGCCTATTTCCATATCCCCGTAAGGGAGTCTCACAGAAAATATCTCAGGTTCAGACTCCATTCAGGTCACTACCAGTTCTCATTTCTGCCCTTCGGTCTTACCTCAGCACCAAGGGTATTTATAAGATGCCTGGCAGTGGTAGTAGCATACCTTCGAAGGTTGGGAATTTCAGTTTTTCCATATCTTGATGACTGGCTAGTTGTGGGAAAGTCATCACATCAGGTGAAAGAGCACCCAGCAATAACAAAAAAAATGTTATAATCCCTGGGCTTCCTGATGAATCAGGAAAAGTCCATTCTCACACCAGTACAAGTCCTGCATTTCAGTGGAGCAGAACTAGATACTGTAAAGGGTAAAGCCTTTCTTCCAGAAGAAAGGGTTCAAAGTATCCTGCAATTGATTATCTCATTCAAGCTGGGCAAGCCATGTCCAGCAAGGAGATACTTGCAGATACTGGGGCATATGGCAGCAGCAACAGGAGTTGTCTTGGGAGCAAGACTTCGAATGAGAGATATCCAGTTTCATCTTAGGGCACATAGGTGCCAAAGGAAAGACAAAATGTCAAAACTGATTCCAGTAACAGAATTTGTGCTTCAGTCCCTACAGTAGTGGGTGGATGCCCACAAACTGACAGCAGCCGTTCCCCTTTTAGAGGGAAAATCCTTCAGCTATCCTAACAACAGATACTTCTCTGTTAGGATAGGGTGCTGAAATAGGAGAGCACACTACCCATGGCACTTGGTCAAGTGTGGAGTCTCTCCTTCACATAAATCTGCTGGAGCTCCAAGCAGTGTTTCTGGCCATAAAAAGTTTCTCTCAACTTATACCGGGCAAAGTTGTGCAGGTCAGGACAGACAGCACCACAACAATGTTCTACATAAACAAGCAAGAGGGAACAAGGTCAGATCCTCTGTGCACAGAGGCCATAAGAATTTGTGAACCAGCCTACTTGCTCAAAGCTTCCCTGCAGAAGACACCAAGAGAAAGGACTGCTGTGTGACTGAACTTCTCTACTGGGACTATATTGCCCTCCTTCCTTCCCCTCCACCCCCCCCACTCAAAGCTAGTTCTATTTTTATAGGCACAGGATTTGACTGACAACAGGAACTTCCTGTTTAGGGGCAGGAAGTGAGTGATCACAGAACCACCAAGGACCCACCATCCTAGAAGGGCAAGAGTAGCCCGCCCTCTAGCTGCTGGAGGTCTGCCCTGAACAAGTAAGTGGTCTACTGAGAAATATAGGATATTCTTGTCTCAGAACAGGACAATCAGGAGCTTAAAGGGCACACAGGCAGAAAGTAAGGAGAGAGAGAGAAAAACAGACGAAAGAGTAAGGATTGCAAACAGTTAAGGGGTCAGAAATAAGACATGATTGAGTGGTGTGCAGTGGCTGTGAGCAGCAGTCTTCCGGGAGATGTTCTGAGGATGCGGTGTTGTCCCATCTGCAGGCACCTCTCTGGGCTGAGGGAGGAGGTTGCTCATCTCCAGGCTGAGTTGGCCAGGATTTGTGGGACCTCCTCTTCCATCCAGGGACCACCAGTGCCACTGCCATTGCCTCAGAGGTTGCCAAGAAAGAGGAGCGGTTGGACCACAGTGGGCTCAGGGAGGGTGTGGGTGGTGGAACAGAGGCACATCCCTCCAGTTGTACCTCTCCACAATTCCTATGCCATTCTGGCAAAGTATGGTTCCTCTCTGGAGGCACCTACAGTGGAGACCAAGGAGGATGCTGGGAACCTCCACAAAGGAGACCCACAGGAGGGTGGCAGGGGACCCTGCAGGGGAAGAAAACAACTCCTGGTGGGGGACTCCATTGTTAGGAAGGTAGAACTGGGAAGGAAGGGAGAGGGAGGTAAGGTGCCTGCCTGGCGCCATGGCTTGGAGGGACAGGGAGCGAATCCTCAGGATTGCCAGAGCAGCTGCACAGGGAGGGAGTTGGATGTCATTGTCCACCTAGGGACAAATGACCTGGCTAAGAAAGGGATTAGAGAAGTGCAGGAAGAGTTTGTGGAATTGGGGAGGGGCCTTAGTCAAGTAGCACGCACGGTAACCTTCTCGGAGGTGCTACCCATCTATGGCATAGGAGAGGCTAGGATGTTCCGTATCGTGGGATTCAATCAGTGGTTGAAAAACTGGTGTGGAGCTCAGGGATTTGGCTTCATTGGGGACTGGGGGTCCACCTGGAGTGATGCAAGCCTATACTGGCATGATGGGCTGCATCTGTCCGGGAGGGGAACCAGGATCCTAGGTGATAGGTTTAAATGCTTCATTGGCAAGCTTTTAAACCAGCCAAGGGGGGAGGCACTGGAAAGGAGCAGGAAAATCCTAGCCCCCCCCAAACAATCACGGTAGTAAGTGTGGCAAACACCAACATGGAGGTGTCAATAGGGAGAAGGGCAGGGGTAAATGGAGAAAGTGACAAAGGCAAGAAGGACAGGATGGGGCAAAAGGGGGTAAGGCCATCAGGAAATGGAGGGTAATGAGTACCAATGCCCGTAGTCTGGGCAACAAGCTCCTGAGCTGGTGGCCTTAATGGAAGAGGGATGCCTGGATATCGTAGTAGTCACAGAAACATGGTACACAGAGAACCATGACTGGATGTAACATACCGGGTACATAACCTACAGGAGAGACAGGCAGGGAGAAGAGGGGAGGAGTAGCTCTCTATGTAAAGGAAGGGATAAAAGCAACTGAACAAAAGAGTAAACAGGGAGGAGAGGAGGCACTGTGGGTCACCTTGAGACTGGAAAGGACACCACAATCCGCATAGGGTTGTGTACAGACCCCATGTCAGGGGAAGAAATGGACAAGGATATGATGGAAGGCATTCTTAGAATGGCAGGGAAGGGAGATACTGTTGATGGGACCTGATATGCCAGATGTTAACTGGAGCACATTTGCTGCAGCCACATCCAAGAGCAGGGCCATTCTGATGCCCTACAGGTGGCAGGCATTACACAGCTAGTTTCGAACCCACTGTGAGGGAGCAATCTTAGACCTCCACTCTCAAACGGGGCAGTGAGAGGATCTCAGATCTAGAAGTAGGTTGCCATCTGGGGACAAGTGACCATCAAACAGTGTGGTTCATGTTAAACTCAGCTACAGAGTCAAGCCAACAAAAGTGAGGGTACTGGACTTTAGGAGGGCTGACTTTGGCAAGATGGGAGAGTGCCTCAGAAAAGCACTAGCAAACAGGCTAGAAGGAGGTGTGGAGCAACAATGGGAATTATCAAACTGCCATCACAGAGGCAACAAACCTTTGTGAAGCAAATAAACAAATCAAAACGAAAGAAAAGCCACTATGGTTCTCAAGAGAGGTGGCTGTGAAAGTCAGGAAGAAAAAGATAGCATTCTGGAAGTATAAGGAAACACAGAAGGAGCAGGACAGAGAGCTGTACCCAGTTAAGGCAGAAAGAAGCAGGGAGGGAAGTCAGAATAGCAAAAGGCCCAAACTGAGGAAAAGATGCCAACTCAGTTAAGAAAGGGGATAAAACCTTTATAGGTACATCAGCGAGCCAGAAAGACAAAGGAGGGATAGTGAGGCTGAATAGAATGAACGGTGGGTGGGCAGAGGGGACAGTGAAAAGCAGGAATACCAACTCAATATTTCTGCTCAGTATTCACAAAGAGGAGGGGAAGTGCCTAATCCAATTAACAGAAGCACTTTTGATAGGGGGTCGATCCCAGTCCTTTCACAGAAGAAAGGGTTCTGCAAGAACTCCAAACTGAAGGTGGACAAAGCAATGGGTCCTGATGGAATTCACCCCAGAATTCTAAAAGAATTAAGGAAGGAACTAGTGAAACCACTGGCTACTCTTTTAATAAATCATGGGAGGATGGTGTGGTACCCGAGGACTGGAGGAAGGCTGGATGGATTCCCTCACAAAAAAGTGGGACCAAGACAGAGGCAGGAAACTACAGACCTGTCAGTCTCACCTCTGTGGTAGGGAAAGTGATGGAGTCACTTCTGAAGGAAAGAATAGTTGGTACCTAGAGGTCAGTGGGGCACAAGATCCAAGGCAGCATGGGTTCACAGCGGAAGGTCATGTCAGACCAATCTAATAGATTTTGACTGGGTGACCAAAGTAGTAGACCAGGAGGGGCTGTGGACATGGCCTACCTAGACTTTAGCAAGGCATTTGACACAGTCCCACACAAAAGATTGATAGTCAAATTAACCAGCCTGGGAGTGGGTCCCAGGTGGTAGCCTGGGTAAAACATTGGCTGGACAACAGGACACAGAAGGTAATTGTAAATGGAGTCCACTTGAAGAAAGGCGGTTACAGTGGGCACCGTGAGGGTCTAGTATTGGGTCCAGTCCTTTTAATGTCTCATCAGTGACATTGCAGAGGGACTGAAGGAAAAGTATGCCTTTTGCAGATGACACAAAGATCTGCAACAGGGGTTGATACACAAGGAGGCGTGGAAAAGGATGAAAAGGGACTTAGCAAGGTTGGAAGAATGGTCAGACGTATGGCAGCTAGGATTCAATGCAAAAAAGTGCAAAATAATGCACCTGGGAAACAAGAACCCAGGGGAAGAATACACAATGGGTGGGGAGCTAGTAACAACAACAAAACAGGAAAGGGACCTGGGGGTAATCATATCAGATGACCAAGGTTAGCAAGCAATGGAGAAGGCAGTAGGGAGGCCGGGGTATACTGGGATGTACAGGAGAGGCATCAGCAGCAGAAAACAGGAAGTTGTTATCCCTCTGTACAGACAGTTGGTGAGACCCCATCTGGAATACTGTGTCCAGTTCTGAGACCCCATCTCCGCAAGGACATAGACAGGATAGAGGCAGTCCAGAGGAGGGCAACTAAATGGTAGGGTCTGCAAGAGAAGCCGATGAGGAGAGACTAAAGGAGCTTAATATGTATACCCTTGAGGAAAGAAGGAGAGGGGGGACATGACAGAAACTTTCTGGCACCTCAAGGGAATCAACAAAGTCCAAGAGGTAGCATCTTTCAGAAAAAGAGACTTGCAAGAACAAGGGGACACAATTTAAAGATAGAAGGAGGGCGTGTCTAGGGCAATGTGAGGAAGTATTATTTCACAGAGAGGGTAGTGGATGCATGGAACAGCCTTCCTGAGGAAGTTGTGGGGTTAAAACTGTGGGAGAATTCAAGAATGCATGGGACAGACATAAGGCAATTCTTGTGGGGGGCAGGAAGAAAAAGGCTGTTGGTTAACTAGGATCTGCGGCCTATCCTGTAGGTAGGGAAATGGGCAGACTAGATGGGCCTAGCGGTCCTTATCTGCCATCAAAGTCTATGTTTCTATGTTTCTATCATCTACCAGGAAAGGACAATACCCTGTCAGACACCTTAAGCAGGATCAACCAAGCACATCATGAATGGGCTCTGAACAGACAGGTACTGGATTCAGTGTTCAGAAGATGGGGCACTCCAGAGGTAGATCTCTTTGTCTCTCATGAGAATCACCTACTGCCCCTGTTTTGTTGCAGGCTGCCAGCCAAGGGTACAATTCCACTGGATGCCCTAGCCCTAGACTGGTCAAGAAGACACCTGTATGCCTTTCCCCCTTTTCCTCTCATCTTCAGAGTCCTGCTTGAACTCAGGTCACAGCCTGCGTCCATGATTCTGATAGCACCAGACTGGGCCAGGCAGCCATGGCATCCCCTTCTGTTGTGCATGCCAGTGTCCAAACCAATTCTCCTACTCATGAGGTACAATCTCCTGACTTCCCATCAAGGGAAGATCTTGTACCCGAACCTCAAGTCTCTGAGGCTCAAGGCCTGGCTCTTGATGACCTAGAATTTTCAAATCTACAGCTTTCTCAAGCTGTCCAGGATATTCCAAAATAATATAGAAAGCCTTCTACTAAGAAAACCTACAATGCAAAATGGAAAAGATTTTCAATTTGGTGTGATGCCAAGAAGATTTCTCATTCCCTGGCAGAAATCCCAGTTCTACTGAAGTACCTCACTGATTTACACTCACAGGGATTGAAATACACATCCTTAAAGGTGCATTTGGCATCGATTTCAGCTTTTATTTCTGCTGGAAAAATGTTTTCATTGCATCTAATCCCATTTTCAAAAAGTTATTTAAAGGGTTATTCCATTTGCATCTTCCTGTTAAACAGCCAGTCCCTGTGTGGGACCTGAACATTTGCATTGCTCAGCTTATGAAACCTCCCTTTGAGCCAATGTTCTCTGCTCATCTACAATATGTCACATGGAAAACTGTGTTTTTGGTTACAATTACTTCTGCTAGGAGAATAGGTGAATTGCAGGCACTATGTCTTGAAAAGGATTATTTATCCTTTCATAATGATAAGGTAGTGTTTCAAACCAAGAGGAGGTCTCTTCCTAAGGTGGTTTCTGATTTCCATTTATCTCAGTCCATAACACTGCCAGTCTTCTTTACGCAACATGCCAATTCAGGGGAGCGTAGACTCCATAGTCTGGATGTAAAAAGGGCATTGAGTTACTATGTGACCCACACCAAGGATCATAGAAGTGATAAACAGCAACTTTTTCTCACTTATGGAGATGTGGGAAAAGGCACTCCAGCTTCCAAGAGATCAACCTCTCTCTGGATAGTTCAATGCATTCAATTTTGCTATTCAAAATCTGGAAAACAGGCCCCAGCAGGCCTAAAGGCCCATTCTACTAGGGGCACAGCTGCTTCTATAGCAGCCTCAAGAGATATTCCCTTAGTGGAAATCTGTTAAGCAGCAACCTGGAGAACAGTACACACCTTTACTAAACATTACAGTTTGGTCATACAGTCCAGAAGTGATGCCAGGTTTGGCACAGCAGTTCTGCAGAGTCTCTTTCCTAAGTAGGTTCTCTGCCCACCTCCAAAGGTACTACTTTGAAGTCTTGAGAGAGTTATGAATATGAAGAATATATGGGGTTGGAAGAAAACATTATTCACCTTAGTAATATTATTTCTTTCAGTGTATTCTTCGATATTCATAACTCTCCCTCCCTGCCTCCTCTTCCAGAAGCAGGGCTTCTGCATGGTCTAATGAGCCTTTTTGGTCTCTACTCCCAAACACAGGCATACATATTTTAATCCTGTGGGAGTTTAAGTTATCCTTTCTTTTTCTAGGTGATTCTGGTACTTCAGGAGGGTATCTGGTAATAGAATCATTATTGTTATTATCATTATTAGTGCTGATATTGTTTTCAGCTTTAGTATACAATATATAGTCAAGCTGCATTAGGCAGCCTTAGTACTTAGATAGTCTAGAATAGATTGCCATGTAGGCATCCTAGAAATCTAAGACATTGATGAAACGTGCAGCAGATGAGGGCAGTGGTTTGAATGTTTGTCACAAGCCAATGATGATTCTATCATTAGCATACAGTTCCATTTGTTCCCGGCAGTTCTACTGAACAGGCAGACTGCAGAGAGTTATGAATATTGAAGAATACACATTGGAAAAAACAATGTTACTAAGGTGAGTAATTTGTTCATTAAGTACATGTTTATCATCTCTCTTTTTTTATAATCGTACAGCAAACAGAAAGTTTAAACCCATACATTTGTTTTTCAGCCTCCATAATCCTCAATTCTTGAGACATATCTTGACAGAAAATCAGCATTCGTATTCTCTTTACCAGATTTGTGTATCACAGTGAATTTAAATGGCTATAGTGCCAGGTACCACCGTGTGATACTGGAAGTTTTATCTTTCATCTGGTTAAGCCAACAGAGAGAACTGTGGTCTGTTACAAGAACAAAGTCAGTTCCTAGTAAATAAAATTTAAGGGACTCCATGGCCCACTTTGCTGCTAAACATTTCTTTTCGATAGTGGCGTACCTTTTCTCTCTGTCATGCAATTTTCTACTTATGTACAGAATAGTATGTTCTGTCCCATCTACATTTTGACTTAGGACTGCACCTAGACCTACCTCTGCTGCATCTGTTTGTAGCAAAAATGGTTTCTCAAAGTCTGGGCTTTTTAAAACAGGGGCTGAACATAATGCAGCCTTTGTGGCTTGAAAAGCTTCAGCACACACTGGGGTCTATTTCACATTATTTGGGTACCATTTTTTCATGAGTTCAGTGAAGGGAGTAGCTAACTCAGCAAAGATGGGAACAAATCTCCAATAATAACCAGCCAGCCCTAAAAATGACCTGACGTGTTTCTTTGTTTTAGGGACAGGGCTGTTAGCTACAGCTTCTATTTTAGAAACCTCTGGCTTAACTTCTCCATTTCTCAACACATAGGCCAAATATCTGTTTTCCTGCATGCCCAATGCACATTTGCTAGGATTAATAGTCAGACCTGCATTTTTGATAGCTTGGATAACTGCTCATAGGTGTTCCAGGTGGCTTTTCTAGTCTGGACTGTACACCACAACATCATTCAGGTATGCAGCACAATAACCAGTGTAAGGGGATCAAATGACATCCATGTACCATTGGAATGTAGCTGGCATGCCATGTAAACCAAATGGCATGGTGATGAACTGATAGAATCCTATAGGGGCGGCAAATGCAGTTGTGTCTCTGGCTTCTTTAGCTAAAGGTATCTGCCAGTAACCCTTGGTGAGATTGAGGGTACTGATATGCTTTGCACTCCTCAGTCTGTCCACCAAATCATCTATTCTGGGCCTAGGATAGCTGTCAAATTCTGGCACTTGATTAAGTTTCCTAAAATCAAGGCAGATTCTAACACCCCCTTCTTTTTTGTTTACAATTATCATGGGACATGACCAAGCACTCCTGGGCTCCTCTATGATACCCAATTCTTTCATTTTTTTGTATTTTCTTAACCACATCAGCTCTTAACCGCTCTGGCAACCTGTATGTCTTTTTCCTAATAGGACGAGCGTTCCTTGTCACTATTACATGTTCATCCCCTTTTGCTCAGCCTGGTACCATGATAACAGTAATGTTAAATGTCTTTAAGACATTATGAATGCCTGCAGTTTGTTCTGAGGTTAAGGAAACATTCACCTTTACAGTATCAGCATTTACAGTTTGTTCAAGTCTATCATAAGCTACATCAATATCTTCCTTACTGAATTCTGGTAAAACTAGCAATGCAGCTTTTGGCATTTTTTCAACCCATTTCTTGAGGAGGTTAGCATGGTATATCTTAGAAGGATTTTTCCTGTCGGGGGCTCAGTCTCGTAGTTAACAGTGCCAGTACATCTAAGAACCTTATATGGCCCTTGCCACTTCATTAACAGCTTATTTTCTGTTGTGGGCAACAGTAGCAAAACTTTTTCACCTGGCTTGAAAACTTATGCTTTTACCCCGTGGTCAAAATATGCCTTCTGCTGATTTTGGGCCTCTCCTGATTACTGTGGGCAATTTCAACATATTTTCAATTCAATTCAACTTTATTTATATAGCGCCTTTCAAATCCAAGGCGCTGTAGAGAAACATTACAAAATAATAAAATCCAAACATTTAAAAGTCAGCCACGACTAACTAGGGTATGCTAAATTAAATAAATATGTTTTCAAAGCAACCTTAAAACTATCGACGGTTGGACATTCTCTCAACCAACGAGGTAGAGAATTTCACAGGGTTGGTGCTGAAAAAGCAAAGGCATGAGATCCTGATGACTTTAATCGAACCCTGGGAATCTCCAGCAATCCCTCATTGGCGGAACAGAGAGGACGGAGGGGGCAATAAGGAATCAGGAAATCTTTCAGGTAACCTGGTCCCTGATCATGTAGAGCTTTAAAGGTTAGTAAACCAACCTTAAAGGTGATCCGCCACCAACCAGGCAGCCAGTGCAGTTCGCAGAGCACAGGTGTAATATGATTGGTTCTAGAAGTCCCAGTCAAAAGCCTGGCTACCGCATTCTGCACCAGCTGGAGGTGGTGGATATCAACCCCTGGTAGCCCTAGGTAGAGGGAATTGCAGTAGTCCAGACCAGTAGTGACAAAGGCGTGGACCAATGTTGGAAGATCCCCCAGAGGAACCAGATGTTTCACCCAGGCAATATTCCTCAGATGGTAAAAAGAGCATTTGACAACAGCTGACACCTGAGATTTCAGGGTCAGACCATCATCAAAAATAACGCCCAGATTCCGCACCTGTTCAGAGGTAGAGAGCGGTACACCACCAAGTAATAAATCTGATGGTTGTCCAGCTCCCACACACCCCCCCCCCCGGACGATCTGGATCCACAACCAATACCTCAGTCTTATCCGGATTGAGTCTCAGCCAGCTTGAACTCATCCAAAGTCTGATCTCCTCAAGGCAGTTGTTAAGTACAGAAAGTGCATCACCCTGACCGGGGAGAAAGGACAGATACAGCTGAGTATCATCTGCATAGCAGTGAAAACCCAGACTGTATCGCCTGATGATTTCTCCCAATGGCAGCATATACACTGCAAACAACATGGGAGCTAAAATGGAGCCCCGTGGTACCCCACAAGGCAGGGAGTGAGTGCCAGAGGAATAAATTCCGGTGACAACTCTCTGAGACCTGTCTGTGAGGTAAGAACTAAACCATTTGAGGACCGTACCAGACAGCCCACAAAAGATCCGCAGGCACTGCAATAGCACTCCATGGTCTACAGTGTCAAATGCAGCAGAGAGATCGAGAAGGACCAGAATGGTATGCGCCTTTTGATCTCTAGCCATAAGGAGGTCACTCAATACCCGGACAAGGGCAGTCTCTGTACTATGCCTTTTCCTGAAGCCAGACTGGAGAGTATCATAGACATTGTGAGTTATAAGATGATCATCCAATTGCAATGCAACTGCCTTTTCAATAACCTTACCAACAAATGGCAGGTTAGATATAGGCTGGTAGTTAGCTAGACAATCTGGATCCAGGAGGATTTTTTAAGGAGTGGTCAAACTACTGCCTCCTTAAGGGGGTCAGGAAAGACCCCCTCTCCAAAGACTTCCAGACAGTGTCAGCAAGGATTGGGTAGATAACTTCTACACATCCTACTAAAAGAGGTGTAGGGCCTGGATCCAAACTACAACTAGTTGGTCGCATTGTTTGGATGATCTTCACAATGTCCTCAAATTCTGGCCGGCGAAAATCTAACCAGACAGACCGAGGACAAGCCACTTCTAGTCGACCACCGCAATCCCCCATGGGAGGGGTCGGACCGATGCTGGACCTGATGCTGGCAACCTTATCCACAAAAAAATGAGCAAACTCCTCTCATCTTAGCTGAGAAAAGGCGTCTCTTGGCTGAAGACAGACCGGACCGCACAATCTGTCCACAGTCCGGAAAAGCAGAGCCGGTCGATTTTGTGCAGCAGAAATCTCTCTGGACAGGAATTCTGCCATCTTACGAGTGATTTCTGATTGATAGCTATCATATTGTGCCATCAACCTAAGCCTGTCAGCATCAAGGCCTGACTTCCACCAGGCTCTCTCCAGCATTCGGCCAACTCGCCTTAACTCCTTCAAGGAGCCATCAAACCATGGGCTCCTTGGACAGAGGGCGAGAGGCCGAACACGAACAGGAGCAATTTTGTCCAGAGCATCTCCCACAGCCTTATTATAGGCTAATACAAGACCATCTGGACTCATGCATTCACCCGACAAGCTCGATAGGTCTAGTACCACCGTTAGGTCATTGGTGTTAACACCCCTTAAAGAGCGGTACCGAACCATCTCCGTAGGGGCAGACCTACTGGGGGGCCCTGAGACTGAACCTTATGATGTAATGGTCAGACCAACTGACAGGTTCCACCCCCAAATCAGCGATCTCCATACCCAAAAGAAAGACCAGATCCAATGAATGACCCCCTATATGGATCGAGGAGGTAACTACCTGTGTCAGGCCCTATTTTGCCAGCCTCTCTCTTAGGGCACACATGTAAGAAGTTATAGATTGTTTCTGAGTGGGGTTATCTTCTCACGTTTCTTTTATCACATCCAGTGGCCCACTTGGCTCCCTACCATACAGCATTTCAAATGGTGAAAACCCTCTTGATGCCTGTGGCACTTCTCTGTAAGCAAAAAGTAGTAAGGCAAGTATTGGTCCCAGTCTTTCCCTTCCCCTTTTACAAACCTTTTTAAAATGCATTTTAGAGTTTGGTTAAAATGAGCAACAAGACTGTCTGTCTGAGAGTGATAGGGGGAAGTTCTTATGGCAGTGATACCTAGTAGTCTGTACAGCTCCTTAAGCAATACAGCACCAAACTTACTATCCTGATCAGTAATAATTTCTTTAGGTATGCCCATTCTGCTTAACATTTTGGCAAGCTCTGCTGCAATGTTTGGGGCTGTAACAATAAGTATTGGAACTGTTTTTGGGTATCGAGTAGCACAGTCGCATACTACCAGGATAAATCTATTACCCTTTTTACTTTTGTCTAAAGGACCAATCACATCCATTGCAATTCTCTCAAAATGCACACCTATCAAGGGTTGGGGCACAAGGGGCACCTTGTCTTTTTTAGTGACTGGGGCTACTTTCTGATACTCAGTACAGGAATTACAATAGGTAGCAACATCTTCATGAATTGCAGGCCAGTAAAATCTATACAGCAATCTGGCAAGGGTGTGATCCCTCCCTGAGTGACCAATCATTGGACTATCATGTGCTATCTGTAACAATTCTGTTCTATACTTCTTCGGTGTAACCAACTGTTCTGTCTGTTCCTGTGTCTGAGGTTTAACCCAAACTCTGTACAGTAACCTGTTACATTTTTTAAACATTGGTCCACCTTGTTTTAGTTTCACCCCCAGCTGCTTAAAATAACCCTGGAGAGAAACACTGTTAGCTTGCTCTGAAAGAAAATCACAATCAGTTAACACTTTAGTTTCAGCATTTTCATATTTTGACCAGTTATGTCCATTAGTCATTTGCTGCCACATTTTCTTCAGGTATCGTCTTTCTTTCTTGGATTTCCAGATCTTGGAGCTGTGCTCAAACAAGTCTGAATCAAAATCACTGAAAGGAAAAGTGTCCCCACTGTGTGAAATTTTCTTTGCCTGAGTTTGTCACCACAGCTGCTGAAATATATACAGGTTACTCACCTGTAACAGGAGTTCTAGGAATGGTATATGTTGTTCATCCACACTCATTGGCAGGTATCCTTGCCGATTTAAATCTTGCCGGAAGGTCTTCAAGCTTGCTCCTCCCACCCACCCGGGTGGTATAACTCTCGGCTCCGCCCCATGACGCCAGATCTGGCCCGCTGGAAGCTCAGGTTGTGCGTCGAAGCCGGGGAGGTCGGGTGGATCGTATGGATGAACAACATATACCATTCCTAGAACTCCTGTTACAGGTGAGTAACCTGTATTTCTAGGGACATGGATATGTTGTTCATCCACACTGATTGGCAGACTCCTAGCAGTTCTCCGGGAGGAGGGAGGCAAGACGCACACCCCCGATACTTACTTGGGAAAGAGAGACTGGAGAACCGAGGCCCCAAAACCAGCATCCCGGCGTGACTCAAGGTCGATGTGGTAATGGGTATGAAGGTGTTTCTGACTTCCAGGTAGCAGCCCTGCAGATTTCCTGGATAGGGACGCCCTGGAAGCAGCCACCGTTGCAGCAGTATGGCGGGTAGAATGAGCTCTTATCCTCTGGGAGGCTCCATGCCCGCCAACTTATAGCAGAGATCTATGCAGGAGGTTACCCACCTGCTTATCGTCCGCTTGGCTGCAGGTCTGCCAGATGCGGCTTCAGCGTAGGTGACAAACAGCTGGCGAACCTCTCCCTGAACTTCAGCCGCCTCCTTATAATAAGCTGAGCTCTTCTAAGGTCCAGAGTATGGAGCCTATATTCGCCTCCGAGGTGTGATTGGGGTAGAACACCGCAGAGTCAACACCTGGTTAAGGTGAAACTCGACACCACCTTCGGAAGGAATTTCGGTGGGCGCAGGACAACCTTGTCCCTGTGGAAGACCAGGTAAGGAGACTCGATGGAAAGCGCCTGGAGCTCTCCCATCCTTCTGGCTGACGTGATAGCCACCAAGAAGGCGGTCTTCCACGACAGGTGAGAGAGACACACCTGTGCATAGGTTCAATGGCTTGCCCATGAGCTTTGCCAGTACCAGCAGTAGATCCCACGAGGTGGGGGTTCCCGACTCGAGGGGAAATGTGATCAAGGCCTTGAAAAGCGCCAGACCACCTTCTCCTGCGCCACTGACTGCTTCCCGCCCGCGCCTGGTAAGCAGAGATGGCTGCCAGGTGCACCCTTAGGGTCGCGACCAAGCCCTTGACTCAGAAAGGGACCATAAATAGTCCAAGATGCTTGCCAAGGAACAGGAGGAAGGGTCCAAGCCCTGCTTGACACCAAATGGAAAACCTTTCCATTTGAAGGCATAGCATTTTCTGGTCGACTCTACGGACGCCTCAACTACATTGAGGACCTCGTCGAAAGACCCAAGGCCTGGAACTCTAGCTGCCAGGAACCAGGCCAGGTGCAGGGATTGAAGGTCCGGATGGAACACCTTCCCTGATTGACTGAGAGCAGGTCCGGAGAGCTGGAAGCTGCCATGGAGTCCTGGAGCTGAGACTGAGGAGATCTGGTACCAGAACTGGCGAGGCCAGTCTGGGGCTATCAGAATCACCTGCGCCTTGTCCCTCCTCGCCTTGAGAAGCACCTTGTGGATCAAGGGAAATGGGGAAAGGCGAAAAGAGGCCCGGGTCCATTGCCTCGAGAAGGCATCCCCTGCAGCGAGCCCCTGCTGAGGGGGCGGGCATGGAACAGACTCAGTCCGCTGCCTCCCTGAGGCAAACAGGTCCACCTGAGGTGTGCCCAAAGGGAGAACAGATGCTGTACTCCGCAGGAGAGACCACTGTGGGATGCAGCCCCATCCGGCTCAGGGCATCGGCCAGGGTGTTGGAGGCCCTGCCACGTGAATGGCTAGGAGATCCGCCTCCAGGCTGCGCACGAGTGACCAAATGCGGAGAGCTTCCTTGCATAGAAGCATGGAGCTGGCCCCGCCCTGGCGGTTTAGATAGTACATAGTCGTGGTATTGTCCGCCTGACTCGGACCACTTGACCCCGGAGGAACGGAGCAAAGGTGGTGAGAGCTAGGCGGACCGCTCGAGCTCCAGCAGGTTGATGTGGCATCGACTCTCAGGGACCAGAGGCCATGAGCCCGGTGTTCCCCAGATGGGCACCCCAACCCATCAGAGAGGCATCGTCGACAGAGAGACCGCCGGCTCGGGCGGATTAACGGGATGCCTCCCGCAAATGATCTGGAACGGTCCACCACTGGAGAGCGCCCACATCCCTGTGTCACCGGCTACAAGCTGGTCCAAGGGATCGCAGCACAGGACCACTGGCTGGCCAGTCCCCACTGAAGGGGATGTATGTTCCAGCGGCCCAACGGACCACGCTGGTGCAGGCCGCCATGAGACCCAGGAGGCGCAGGGAAGTCCCGGTAGGCGCAATTGCTCCAACCAGAAATGATCGGGCAAAGGAGGAAAGAACCTCGCCCTGTCCGCTGAGCCGCGTCCTGGCTCAAGAGAGTCGAGCTCTGCCTGATGAATAGAATCACCTGCTTCGGCTCGAGTTCGACTTGGCCTCGCTGATAAGGAGGCCCAGTTGAGAGCAGACCTGAGGGCCAGATCTCGACCACTCCGCCTCCTTCCTGGAGGGAGCTGCTATCAGCCAGTCGTCCAGGTAAGGGTACACCGGACCCTCGGCGCAGAGGGAATGCTGTCACCACAGCCATGCATTTGGTGAAGACCCTGGGAGCTGGAGACAAGCCAAGGGCATGGCTTGAACTCAAGAGGGATCCTTCCGCCTGGAAGCGAAGGAATCTCTGGTGAGACGGACGGATAGGGACGTGAAAAAACGCGTCCTGCAAGTCCAGAGAGCAGAACCACACGCCGCGTTCCAAGGATGGTATTATCTGAGCCAGAGTGACCATCCTGAAGGTTCGAGACCTTAGGAACTTGTTTAGGTCGTGTAGGTCGAGAATGGGGCGCCAGCCCCCCGTCCGTTTCGGAACCAGGAAGTACCTGGACACAAACCCTGGGTCTGAAGGAGGGTCCACCACCTCTCTTACCACCTCCTTCTGGAGGAGGAGAGCGATGTCGGCTCGACGAGCCGCCAGTGAGGCTGGGGATCCCGAAGCCCCGAGGGCGACGGCTCTAAGGGTGGTGCCTGCCTCAACTCCAGAGGCAGGCCTCTTCCCACCACCTTCCAAGACCCACCTGTCCGTGGTAACAGCGGACCAGGCGGAACGGAAGTGCTGGAGCCTGCCTCTACCGGGGACCTAGGGTAAGGTGACGGGATGGGGCGACACCCCTCAGCCCGCCACTGGGCAGGCTTGAGGAGGGACCGCCGAGGGACCTCCTGGCCCTTCCTCCTGCCTCCTGTTAGAGGAGGCCGCGGCTTGGGTTTGGGATGCTAAGGTCGAGCCTGCTGGCCCTGACGCTGCTGGCCGATGGCCGGGGCATAGAAGGACCTAAAGGGCTTAGGCTGTGGTCTGGCGGCCTGTGTCCTTCTGAGCGGAAGAGACCGAGTCCAAGGTGGCATTGGACTTCTCGATCCTCTGCAGGTGACCTTCCACCCCAGGGTCAAGAGGTCAGTCCCTCAAAAGGGAACATCCGCCAACCTGTGTTGTATCCGGCGAAGGTGATATCCTCAGCTGCTTCGCCACGACGATAGCCACCGCGGCCGCCACCGATCTGGGCACATGAGTCCCTATATCCAAAGCAGTCTGGAGCTGCTGTTTGGCCACTGCTCGTTCCTGGTCCCGCACCTGCTTAACCGTAGTCTGCAGATCGGCGAAGATGAGGGATGACCTCATCCAGGAGCCCAACAGGGCATGAGAAAAAAGTGCCACGAGGACGGCCGAACTGGCCTGACGGACGGCCGAGAGAGGACGAGCGTGACTTTTCGCCCGACATAGTCCACTTCTGGACTCCTTGTCAGGAGGTTTGTCCACATCCCTGGTGTTGCCGGGCGCTGGAAAACGCTGTCGGTAACCAACCCTCAGCAGAGGGGTGTTCCAAAACCGGACAAGGAACCGTAGGACCGAGATACTTCCTGGCCATCCTGGCCAAGGCGCAGGGGAAGCAGGCGCTGCCAAAGCTCCAGTGCCGACCCACTATGGCCTCGCCACCGGAAAGGCCTCCGTCGGAGAATCCTCGTCCAGAATCTCCGTGAGGGGATACCTGGCCCGCTTGAAACGGGTTCGAGCTCCATCCTGTAGACTCCAGATGAGCCAAGCAGTCCTAGGAAGGACAACGGGCTATCGCCCATTGACTGACCTCCTGAAGACTCCAAGTCCAGTCGCTGGAGAAAAGGAGGAATCATCTTCGACTCGGAAGAATCCTCAAGAGCTGCTCTGGCCTGAGCCACCTTCACCTGCCGAGGTCGGTCGGGAGTGAGGGTAACTGACAGCCGATGGGGTAGACCTTAGCCGACCGAGAATCTCTTGGTCGGAGCCCCAATTGGTGGCTGTGGAGGCGGAGGTTCCACCGAATCGGTGGAGAAGCTGGTTTTGGCCGAACAACCGCCTGGGTATAGGCCTCGATAAGTCGAGGGGTTGTGCCGGCTGCCCGTGACAGCTACCACGGCCGGAAGGCGACGGGTCGGCTTATCTCAGCCAGGAGGAGCTGTTGAACATAAGGTTCCGACTGCCGACGACTTACGCCAAGCCTCCCTCATCCGAGGAGGAGGACGAGGACGAGCGGCGACGCGCTTACTGCGGTGCCGAGACCCCGAGACCGCCTGGCACGGTGGATCGGCTGGACCGCCAAGAGGTCCGAGACCAGACCGAGAGTCCCGGAATTTCCGAGGTCGGTGCGGGAGTGTCGGCCGGAACCGCACTCCTTCGCTCGGATGGTCCATCCGAGGGCTCCGGAACCGGAGGCATAGGTGAGCCCATCGATCTCAACTCCTCCTGGGGAACCGGAGAGGGAATTCGCCGCTAAAGGCGACAGCCTGGTCTAATGGGTCAGAAAATTCGACTTCATCGGTGGGAGTCTCGCACAACTGACCTACGGGACACCGTGAGGCCAGTGGCCGAAGCCGAGCGGTCGACCGAAGCCGACGGTCGACGGCCCGGGGAGAGGGACCTTTCCCGCTCCCAAGAGCGTCGACGGAGGGACTTACCCCTGTCCCTCTTTTTGGACCGAGAATAAGGTCCAGCAGACACAGGCCCTTCTCCTTTAGTGGAGAGGGACAGACAAAGCTCCTTAAAAGAAGCCGTGTAGGAAGAACCCAGAGAGAGCGGGATAAATGCCGCGGCCGAGGAAGATACGGCCCGCGCCGCCTCCTCTTCGAGGGCGACCATCCACTCGAGCTGATCCGCCGAGCCCGCCGCCGCGGACACCGCCAACCGGGCCTCCTTGGACTTCACCGAGGGAACGCTTCGGACGGCTCAGTGCAATCGGCAGCACGGTCTTCGAGGACGAGGTCGAGAAAGATGAGCACAGGTCGCAAGCTCAAGCGGGTCGTGCTCGGTGCCTACAGTAGACACACGGAGTGTGGATCCGCTCCGAGACATCTTTATTCGCGATGGGTATCTCCAAACTGGAGTCGATTGGTCCATCGCAGTCATGAGGATAGAAGACTCAAGTCTTTTGCAAAATTTATTTTAAATCCGCAAACGGAGAATAGAACTAGTCACAAACGCAGAGCGCTAAGGAGGGAAACCTGAGCTTCCAAGCGTAAGGAAGATCTACGCCATGGGGGCTGAGCAGAGTTATACCACCCGGTGGTGGGAGGAGCAAGCTTGAAGACCTTCCGGCAAGATTTAAAGCGGCAAGGATACCTGCCAATGAGTGTGGATGAACAACATATCCATGTCCCTAGAACAGGATTTACTCCTTTGATTAACTCAGTAAATTCTGGAAAGTCATTTCCAATAATCACAGGTACAGGTAACTTAGGTACTACCCCCACTTTCATTTGATGCGACACACTCTTCATGGTCAGAGTCCCTTGGGTGGTGGGATAGTATTGAGTGTCCCCATGGATGCAGATGACACCAATACCTAGCCTCTTTGCACAATATTTTCCCTGCACTTTAGCATGCACTAGGGTCTGTCTGCTTCCCGGATCAATCAGTCCCATCACAGTCTTATCCCCCACCTTTCCATCTGTTAAGTACTTGCCCCAGTTTGCCAAGGACAATTCTGCTCCAGTGCCACTCTCCTTACTACGGCAGCTTCTTGCAAAATGGCCTGGCTTTTTACAGATATAGCAGACAATGTCTTTAGGCACAGATTTTTAACCCCTATCAGAGTTCTTATCAGACTTGGAGTTTAAATGGGAAAAAGAGTATCTTATCAGTGCTTGGCTGTTACCTCGCTGCTGTGGCATCTGTCTGGCCATTTGGTAGTCCTTGGCCAAAGAAACAGCCTTTTCCCCACTCTCTGGTCGGTGTTCCTTTACCCACAGCTGCACATCTGTAGGCAGGATGTTGATGAATTGCTCTATGGCAAATGTGTCGATGATCTGTGGGATTCTTTTGCTCTCTGGTTGGATCCATTTGATCAGGAGTTCTCTGAGTCGGGTGAAGGCTTCTCGAGGATTATCGATCAAGTTGTACCTCAGAGATCGAAATCTCTGCCTGTATATCTCTCTGGAGATGTCATACCTTTTCAAGATTTCACTTTTCACCAGGTCATAGTTTTCTGACTGTGCAGCGTCCATACTACAGTAGGCAAGTTGGGCTTTCCCTGTCAGATAGGGTACCAGTCTGATTGTCCATTGCTGCTTTGGCCACTGGCAGGCTGTGGCAACTTTCAAAAGTTGTCAGGTATGCCTCAATATCATTTGAGTGTCACAACTTTGTAAGTTTAATGACTTTTAAGTTGCTTGCATTTTGTTCCTCATTTGGGTCTCTGCCGGATCCTCTGCCTTTGATAGCTTGCAAGGCATCCAGCAATCTCTGCTCCTGTTGCTGCATCTCTTCTCTCCTCTGTGCTTCTAAATGTTGAATCTCTTTTTCTCTCTGCTTATCAGTCTCTTTTTATTGTATAGCCCGCCATTTGAAAAAGTCCATCAGGCTTTTAGGTTTTGTCCCTGCCTATTCTTTTTCCATAACTTGTGCTGGCTATACAATCTCAGACTGGACTTCTGTCTCTGTTAGTTTGGCTGCCATTCTCCTGGTAACCACTCCTGGACTTGCTGCTGCAGAATCCATACCTTTGTCTGTGCTTCCCTGGTACTAGGCCCAGTACCCACACACAAAACTCCTGTCTTAGGGTATGCATGGTGTAAATCCCACTTAGGCTAACACCATCTGTCATCAAGAAACAGGTCAGGAAGCATAGGAAAACCAGGAGCAGCTGTAGAATTCATCAAAAATTATTTATTTACACTAGCAGTATAATAAAATAAACTTGTTCAGTATAACTATTTACAAAGACAAAATAAAGTAAAGTGTTCTTTCAGTCTCGTGTCCTTTTTTCTCCTAATCTTTCTTGCAGTTGCTGATTAACTCTTTTATAAGTCTTTTCAACCCCCATCCTTAGCAAGCATCCTGTTCTTGTAAATACCCTGTTCTTGTAAGTTTCAGGAGCTGCTGGAACACACTGTGCTTTGAGCTGAGACCCCTTCTGCAGCTTTTGCAAAAGACTGGAAGATTTGCACTCAAGTAACCTCTAGAGTTTACAACAGCTTTCTGCAATCATCTCAAAATATAATTATATATATTTCAACAGTAACACTTTATAGTTTCTAAACAAAAGTGATCCCATTATCAGTTACATTGTCCTACAATGATTTACACATATTTTTATATCAGCAGATATATAAGGGAGGAAAAACAAACAGCAAGAGAAAACTGAGAGACAGTGAGAGCCAAAGAACTGCGAGATTGTCAGGGTGATCAAATCCGAAGTCTCACAGGAATATTTGGTTGCGCAACCAGCCGAAGAAGAGACAGAAAAGGAAAGAACCTTGTGTGACACGTGGACATCCAGTTCTGAGTACACTACGATTTTTTGTAATATAAAAATGTGTTATGGACTGTCTCTCATGAGAGATGCTGAGACAGCATGTGAGATAACACACACACTCCCGGGTTTTAGCTACAAGGCGTTACCTGGAAGTACAAGAGCTAATTACAGACTAGAACAGGCCTTAATCAAGGTATCTCCTGTTTATCTAAGTTAAATATAGCCTTAATTGCTAAGAGGGAAATCAATATCCATTTTATGATGTTAGAGGAGGAAACGAGGATACGGCACACTGGTGCGAAATTATAAATGCTTTGATGTCTGTGTGAGAGAGGATACTGCTTATAGATGAAAGGAAATTTACAGACTTGATTGGGGAAGTCACATGGGGAAAGGAGTTTCTGCTGATGTAGCCTTAATTATCTTACCTTCTAATATGATAAAATATCCTGGGTGTATGATTTTTCATAAGCAGAGGAGGAGCTAGGTGACCTCACACAAAGGGGTTGGCAAAGACAGTTTTTTAAACAGATTCTGTTTTCCTTCCGAGACTCTTTTACCTACACTCTGACAAAGAAACATCTTTGAGCACTTTAAGCAAGTATACAGGTAGAGAGAGACAAAATCTAAGTACTGTAGTAGGAATTGCACTGTTAAAACTTTATTTTAAAAGATTGTACGGTTCTTGTGACATGGTTCTGTATTTTATGTTTTACATACTTTTATCTATTTTAGTAAAACTCTATTTTTAGAGCCTACTTGGTCTGTCTTTGAATTTCTTTTCTTTAACAAGTGAAGTATATATGGTTAAAGCAGATAAGCGTGAATGGTGATATCAAACTGGAAAAAGGTAAGAGTAATCTGAGGTCTTTTATTAGAGTTTTAAGGGTTCATTTTTGTACACCTGGTTAGGTGCCCGTAGGCAAAGTTTTCTGGCCCCCTAAAGACAGTATTATCTGAACCTGTGCATTGGGTACACTAGCAAGAGATTCACAGTTTGAATCCCTCCAGAACTGAGACCAAAGTTTGTTTCAAACCCACAAAACAGACAGGAGGGTTACCCTGTTTCTGTTAACTGTTCACAAGACTACGCTTGGAGGTTGGCACTTTGGGAGCAGAGGGCTGACCTGCTGAGTGAGTTTGTGACATCTCCAATGAAACTACTAGCTGGTTCTCTAGTTATCTTTCTGGCCGCACGCAACAGGTGATGATAAGAAACACCCTCTCTGCAAACCTTCCAGTCCGATCGGGTGTCCCACAAGGATCTATCCTCGGTCCGCTCCTCTTCTCACTTTTCCTGAACTCATTACCCCCGGCCTCCTCTGGGCGTCTTCTCCTCTATGCTGATGATGCTGTGATTTTCAGTCATCACCTGACCCCATGATGCTTCAAAACTTTTGGGGCTCTTTTCTCTCAAATTGAAGCCTGGTTTTCCTCTCACAAGCTCGTACTCAACACAAAAAGGAAAAAAGTCATGCTATTCGCCCCTCCACAGCATAAGCACAGCACTACAAAATTATCTATACTTAATGTGACAGGCACCATGCTGGAACCAGTTTCCAATTTCAAATATCTTGGGGTTACCCTAGACTCTGCCCTTACCTATCATGAGCATATCGCGTCAACTAGTACAGAAATTAACAAAAGAATTGGTCTCCTCTACAGGCTTAGGCCATATCTACCTCCAGAGGCTCTACGCTTAGCTATCTCCAGCTCCATCCTTTCACTGGTAGACTATGGCATAATCATCTACGGGGCCACCTCTGACACAGCACTGTCCAGTATTAAACGTGCCCTAAACAAAGCCTGCAGATTGACCATAGGTGGTGATCGTCTGACGCACACCTGTGACCTCTATCTGTGCTCATCCTGGCTCAATTTTCAAGGGCGGCTAGTTTATTAGACCTGTCTGCTGGCAAAAAAAATCCAGTTTGGCCTAGCCCCCCCTGGCTGTCTTCAACTCCTCCAAAAGAACCTTCCTGCTCGCTCCACTAGACACTCTGACACTGCCACATTCCATGTCCCTTTCGTAAAGACCACTGCTGGCCAAAGGTCTTTTTGCTTCAGGGCCCCGCTCTGGATGAACTCAATCCCTGACTGCATTTTATCAGTCCCCAGGCTTGGTCCCTTTAAACATGAGTTACGTAACCACATTATGTCTAACTCCCACTGTGACTGCAGATGAGTCTCAATAAATCTCTATTGCATTAGTACTTCACAAACTGCGGTTGTTCCATGACTGTGCCATTATATTTTTTCGTTCATCTCTGTATGGTACTGTCTTTCTTTGTTCAAAAAGCTGATGTCTAAATTGTTAATTCCATATTGTACTGTGTTCTAATCCATTTTTTTTATGACGTGGAGCCTTTACAAATGAGTCCCTGACTCAAAGGGTTGTAATTCCTAGACCTTAAATAAATAAAAAAAAAAAACTTTCTCCATAACAAATGGGACAGGGTCCTATTTTACCCTGTCACACCCAGCAGCTGCAGGAAGTCCCAGGCAAGGCACAAGTGCCCAACCCGACATGACCGGGCAAAGGAGGTAAGGCCTGCCACCCAGCCAGTCTGCTGGGAGTTGGACCTTGGCCCAGGGGGAGTTGAGCTCTGCCTCAATGAAGTGGAGGGTCTTGGAGTTGAGTTCCAACTTGGCCAGGTTGATAAGAAGAACCAAGGCCAAGCAAGTCTGGGGGACCAGATCCCCGGACCGCTCCACTGCCTCCAGGGATGTACTGGCAATCAGTCAGTCATCCAGGTAAAGGTAGACCCAGATCCTGCAGTGCTTCAGGAATGCTGCCATCACTGCGATGAACTTGGTAAAGGCCCTGGGGTCCCATGAGAGGCTAAAACACATGACCCAAAACTTGTACAGCACCACTTCCATGCAGAATTGAAGGTGCAGCCAGTTGCACAGATGGACTGGGATCTGAAAGAAGGCATCCTGGAGGTCCAGAGAGCAAAACCACATGCCCTGCTCCAGAGATGGGATTATGCAGTTAATAGTGACCATCTTGAACTTGTGTCTCCTCAAGAAGTGATTCATGTTGTGCAGATCCAGTATGGGGTGCCAACCCCCCATCCATTTGGGGACTAGGAAGTACCTGGACACAAAGTCAAGGCCGGCCTTGGTGTCTGGCACATGAGCCACAGCATCTTTCTTGAGGAGCTGCAAATGACTCTCTGAGGGCAGACAGCATGTCCAGGGGAGTCAAGAACTCCCATGGGGCATGGGTCCAATAGGGCAGGAGAGCCTTGAAGTCGAGAGGAAATTCCCAACCCACCACATCTAGCACCCATTGTGTCCATAGTAATAACGGACCATGCATGCCAGAAATGGTGAAGCCGACCTCCCAAGGGAAGCTAAGGAAGGGACGTGGTGGGTGGCAGGCAGACGCCCCTCAACCCATCACTGAGCAGTCTTGTAGGAGGATCCAGCAGCAGCCACCGGAGGAGTGCTGGTGCTCTGACCTCAAGATTTCTTTTTTTTTTTTAATTATAATCTTTATTTCATTTTACTTACTTTTAACATTCGATTATGTCCAAGCAGTATGACCTCAAGATTTCTTGAGGCCTGTGATGGCTCACTTGGGCTTGGGTCGTCAGACCTGGGACTGTCCCAACTGGGCTGCTGTTGCTTAGGCTGCAATAAAAAAGTCTTCTTCATTAGCTGGCCCTTGGGGTTCTTTTTTGAGGATGTAATGGACTCCAGGGTGGCACTGGACTTCTCAGTCCTCGTAAGGTGGCCCTCTACACCCGGCCCAAAGAGATTGGTGCCCAAGAACAGGACATTTGCCTGCTTATGTTTGGTATCCACTGTAAAGGTGGAGATCTGAAGCCAGGCTCTGTGGCACATGGCCACTGCCTCGGACCAGGCACAAGAGTCGCCTATGTCCAAGGCTGCCTGGAGCTGATGTTTAGTGAGAGCATGGCCTTGGTCATGAATCACTTTTACTGCAGACTGCAAGTTCATGGAAAGGTGTGGAATGATGTGGTCCAGGACTCCCATAAAAGCGTGGCTGAAGTTGGCCATGATGGTAGAGCTCGCCTGCCTGAGGCCCAAGGAGGACGCAGCTTACACCTTTTTCGTGGTGTGGTCCAGCTTCTTCGATTCCTTGTTGAGGGCCATGTCGACATCCCTGACACTGTCCATCCAGCAGAAAACAAAATCCGCCACCATCCCCTTGGCTGAGGGGTGACAGAAGAAAGTAGGGAGGGACCCGGTTGGGAGTGTATATTTGTGGACCATACAGGCAGAAAGCACAAGGCAAGAAGTTGGATGCCAGGGTTTTATTTAACTCCAAAAATTGATTAGCATTTTGCTCATAAAAGTGCTAAAACATTGTGAAAATGCACAGCACTTGCCTCATTGTGTTTAACAAACATGACACTTCTAGAAAATCTATATAAATATGTTCTGTGCAGTTAGCATTGTCCCAAGAAAAAAAATTGCTAATCAATTATTTAAAACCCTGGATGCTGCCACAACTCCAAGGTGGGACCCAGGATGGCTTCTGCCACCAGAAAAGCCACCCTGAAGTCATTCCTGTCTAGGATCTCAGTTAGGGAGTACTTGGCCCACTTCTGGACTGGTTCCAGCAAGATTCCCACAGACTGATAAATAAGCCAGAGCAAAGCCCTGAAGGAAACAGGGCCCTGGTTGGAGGCAAGGCCCTTGGAGGATTCCCGATCAAAGCCTGGTGTAAATGCATGGAGGAGCTGTTTATATATGATGACTCCTCAAACACTGCCCTCAGCCTCCAGTTCCCATGAACCACTTTGGATTCACCCCGATTGGGAAATCTGTGCCGAATGTCAGCCAGGAAGACTAGAGGCAAACCAAACAGCCTTGAACAGGGTCCCGTGCAAGGGCTACTTGGGCAGAGGGTCCACTACAATAGGTGCAGAGGCCAGAGGAGGCTCAACCAGATAAGGCTGGGCCAGAATCGCAGTATAGCACAGTGGTTTACGGCTCTGAGCTGTAAATCTAGTGACATCCAGCAGACCAGACCTGGGTCTGAATCCCACATCTTCCACTTGCAGACTGTGTGACCCTGAGCAAATCACTTAACTTCCCTGTGCTCTCAGGTCGCACCTGTAAAAAAGCTTTCAGCTTAGTGTGCTAGTCCTGGTTAAACAACTAACCAAAAAAAAAAAAAAAGAACCAGCCTCACTGGGATAGAGCACAGAAGCATGGGGGCCTGCTGGAAGGACTGACCCTGCCCAAGGACCCACTGCTGCCACATGAACTTCTCATCCCACTGCCCTCCCCGAGGGTTTGGAGAAACTGACATATGTCCCTAAAGGATCCAGTAAGGGAAGCCCCCGCAGAGGCACCCACCAGGAGAAGCACCAAGGCGGAGGAAGAGACTGCTGCACCTGAGCTACCACCTTCTCAACAGCAGCCAGCTAAGAGACTGAGCCCGCCGCCGCTGAAACAATTTAAGGGTCTCGTTGGACTGAAATGGAGGATCACGCTCATCCAGCTGGCCAAGGAGAAGATGGGCATACCTGTCCTCCAGAGAGGAGAGGTGAGAAGCAGGATCTTGCACTGGAAGCCTGTGCATCATACTCTGACCCCTAGAAATTTACACACGAGGCGTGGGGCTCAATGCGAGGCATTTTTTGGTTGCATGTCATGCACCGTTTGAACCCTGGGTCTGTTTCATCATGCTTCATGGTTAAGGAGAGCCGCAAATGCCCAGGTGTAGTGAGTCTTGATGAGAGCAGAAGCTTTCTTCTCATTTGTATATATGTCTTGGCAATGCAAGCCTTACCCACCTAGCCAATTTGGCCTTGGAAGCTACCTGACACTTTTTATCTGGTCCAAAAAGAACAGACTCTCAGACTTTCTGAACTCTGTTGTCCTTTTTAGGTAAGTCCTGACTAACCTACGGAAATCCAGCTTGTGCACTTCATTCTCTTTTGGGTTTGCCAGCTTGAGACACAAGGATGGTAGAAAAATGTCCTAATTTATGTAAGGCTGCAGGGACCTTAGGCACAAAGGACAGAACTGTCCTCTATACGACCTTTTCCTTACATATGATAAGCTAAGGTTCTTTATGGGACAGGGCCTGAAGCTGGTCAATCCTTCTAGCTGAGCAGATTGTAATTAAGAAGCAGACCTTGTAGGACAGGATGTCCAAAGGCACTGACAAAAGAGGTTCAAAAGGTGGCCTACACAGAGCATTCAACACTGGGTTCAGGTTCCATGGGGAACCAGTGGTCGAAACAGTTCGCTTCTGCTGACTGCCCTAAGAAAATGGATAACATAGAAACATAGAAGTTGACAGCAGATAAGGACCACAAGGCCCATCCAGTCTGCCCGTTTCCTTTTCTACCCTATGAATGTGCCACCGGCCTCTGCTCTGTCAATGGCCTATCTACTCATGCTCATCTGTATTGCTCCCTTATGCCTATTCCATGCCTGTTTGAAGTCCTGCACTGTATTCATATCCACCACTTCCTGAGGTAGGCCGTTCCATGCATCCACCACCCTTTCTGTGAAAAAGAACTTCTTCACATTACCCCTTAATCAGCCTCCCTCTAATCTCATGCTGTGTCCTCTTGTCCAGATATTTTTCTTATATTGAAACATGTTAGACTCTTTCACCTTGTTAATGCCCTTAAGGTGCTTGAATGTTTCGATCATATCACCTCTCTCCCTCCTTTGCTCTAGGGTATACATACTGAGCTCCATTAATCTGTCCTCATATGTTTTCTGATGCAGTCCCTGCACCATTTTGTTGCCCTTCTCTGGACTGCCTCTATTTTGTTAATGTCCTTGTGCCGGTGCGGCCTCCAGTACTGCATGCAGTACTTCAGATGGGGCTTAACCAGTATCTTGTAAAGAGGGATTATTACCTGCCTCTTCTGACTTGTGATACCCCTACTAATACACCCTAACATCCCCCTAGCCTTAACTACTGTTTTAGTGGTCTGCTTGGATGATTTCAGGTCATTGGTGATGATGATGCCCAAGTCTCTTTCTTCCCTTTTGACTGCCAGCAACTCCCCTCCCAGCCTATAGGTGGCTTCAAGGTTTCTCTTCCCTATGTGCATGATCTTGCACTTCTTTGCATTAAACCCCAGTTGCCACTCTTCTGACCATTTTGCTAGTTTATCCAGATCTCTTCTCATTCTGTCCACCCCATCTGGATCATTTACTGTGTTGCAGATCTTGGTGTCATCTGCAAACACACACACACCTTACCCTCCAGTCCATCTGCAATGTTACTGATGAAGATATTGAAGAGGACTGACCCCAGGACTAATCCCTGAGATACCCCACTTGCGACTTGCATCTCTTCTGACTGCACACCGTTTACCACCACACTCTGTTTTCTGCCCATCAACCAGTTTGCCACCCAGTTGACCAACTTATGACTAGGGATGTAAATTTGTCATGGCAGTCATACACATCATGGATTCCAAGACGTTTGAACTTTATTCAGGACTTCCAAGACTTTCACTATTGTCATCAAAACATAGCAATGATGACAGTGCCACGCAGTTTACTAATGATTTCATGAACAGCCAATGAGTTATTAAAACCTCATCCACATTCTTACTTATGACCCACCTCAGTCTACCCAGCTTATTAATCAATCTTCTATGTGGAATAGTATCAAAAGCTTTGCTGAAGTCAAGGTAGGCAACATTAACTGCTCCCCCTTGGTCCACCACTCTGGTCACCCAGTCAAAGAAATCTGAGATTAGTTTGACAGGACCTTCTTTTTGTAAACCCATGCTGTCTTGGATCCTGTGCTCCTATGGATTCCAGGTATTGCACTATCCTTTCATTAAGGAGTGCCTCCATAATCTTGCCCACTACTGAGGTAAGACTGACTGGTCTGTTGTTCCCTGCCTCCTCCCTGCTACCACTCTTATGGAGCAGGATCACATGAGCCCTTCTCCAGTCTTCTGGGACCTCTCCTGTGCTCAGAGACTCACTAAACAGTTCTCATAATGTCTCTTCTAGTTCCACCCTTAGCTCCTTTAGTACCCTGGGATGTATGCCATTAGGTCCCATTGCCTTGTCCATCCTGAGCTTATCGAGCTCTTGTAGGACCCTTTCTTTTGTGAAGGGACTAGTGCTCACTTCCCTTCCCCCCGTGTCCATGGTGCAGAGCTGTGGGCCCTGCTCTGCCTTTTCTTCAGTAAATACTGAGCAGAAGTATCTATTTAAGATAGATGCTTTTACATGGTCCTCCTCCTCACACACCCCCTTATCTCCTTTGATCTTAGCAATACCCCCTCTGGACTTTCTCCTTTCACTAATGTATCTATAGAAAGTCTTCTCACCTTCTTTTACTGTCTATGCTAGTGTTTCCTTGGTTTGGGCCTTTGCCTGCCTTACTGCCTTCCCTGCTTCCCTTGGGGAAGTTTGGTATGCCTCCCAATCTTCATCCTGCTGCGTTCCCTTATATTTCTTGAAGGCCAGCTTTTTGGTTCTGACCTTTTCTGCTACTGTTTTTTGAGACCCAAAGTGGTTTCCTTCTTCTTTTGCACTTCCTTTTCTTTCTAACACAATGGGATGTTGCTTCAAGTATTGCACCCTTAATGCTTTCCTACTTTGCCTATACCCCTTCACCTGTATTTCTTTTTGCCAGGGCTAGCTTAACTCTGTTGGCCATCTTATCAAAGTCAGCTCCTCTGAAGTCCCATATTTTTGCATTGGAATGGGATGATTTAGTTGTAGTGGCCAAACTGAACCATACCAAGTGATGGTCACTGGCCCCAGGTGAACTTCTACCTGGAAATCTGTGATCCTTTCCCTGTTAGTCAGTACTAGATCTAGGATAGCCCTGTCTCTTGTGGGTTGTTGTACCAGTTGTTTGAGGCCCTCCCCCTGCAGGGAATCCACCATATGTCTAGTTCTGGCAGAAGTTCCCACTGGTATTGACCAACCTGTATCTGGCATGTTGAAGCCTCCCATTATCAGAACCTTACCTTTAGCTGTCATGTTTTGTATATCTTTTAACAGTAATGTTTCTATGCTCTCCCCCTGGTCTGGGGGGACAGCCAAACTGTTCTCAGAAATGAGCCCAGAGAAAATCCAAGAGCTGCCCCGAGTGCAGAGAACTGGCCTTAAGGGTACTCAACATTAGATCTTTGTCTAACCCTGCCTATAAGACATTTAATATCTGTGGAACCAGAGATTTACAAGCTCCGATTCTTCTCTCTGGCAGAACCAGAGAAGGTATTTCACACACGGTCATAAGCAGCAGATGTAAAAACTCTCCTTGAGACCATTACAGTATCCACTACTTTCTTGGAGAAACTGCCTCAACAACCTTCTCCTTTCTGGAGCCAGACCATCAACTGCATCGTCTCTGGATCTGCATGCAAAATTGGGCCATGAAGGAGAAGCCCCCCCACCAAGCAGGAGGCAAAATGGGGCCTGCTAAACTAGATTCACAAGGTCTGAGAACCACCACCTTCTTGGCCACTCCAGGACTATCAGAATGAAGCTTCCTCTTGATCACTTTATTGTGAGAATTACCTTGGGAAGTAGCGGTAGCAGATGATACAAGTAAGCTCTGAAAAAATCTCATGGCTGGGATACAGCATCCACCACCTCCTCCTGAGGAATCCAGTACCAGCTTAAGAATCTTGATACCTGAGCATTTTCCTTCGACATGAAGAGGTCGATCTTAGGCTACCAAACCTTCTGCACAGAAGTTTGAACACCTCCAAGTTCAGCATCCATTGCCCTGGATGGACTGTCTCTTGTCTAAGCTAATTGGCTTGCAAATCCAGCTCCCCTGCCATATGATGGCATTGTCTGATCTTATTTTCATGGCTGTCAACCGCACCCAACTGTGAAAATGAAGAAAGGCAAGAAAAATAGCTTCCTCACCTGTAACTGTAGTTCAAGGAGTGGTATATAGTTCACATCCACATGATGTCAGATCTTTCAAAAGAGCTGGTTCATCGGAACATTTTTAAGCTAAGTTCATCCCACCACCAAGGCAGTACCCTTGACTCTGCCCCATGACATCAGATCTTGCATGCTGGAATCAGGGATCCATGTACCACTTGCGTGGGAAGGACAAGTGGGCGGTGTGGATGTGAACCATATACCACTCCTAGAACTATGGATACAGGTGAGTAACCTGATTTTTCTATTTTTCTTCAACAATCAATCAATCAATATCTTTATTTATCCAGGCGAACATCATTGAGCGGAGCTCATTTGCAAGATGGACCTGGGTAGAACAAGGTCAGGGCACAATAAGGCAACATACATATGTATATACCCATTAGTACAAATGGGTACAAAAAGGTCATGATAAGGTTTAGAAAAACAAAGAACCATAACAACGGAGAACCAATTACAAATTGCAGATACACCATTAGCAGCATTACACAAGTGAATATATGTCATAAGGTCTGTTTACATGATACAACAATACAAATATTTACAGACTTGCCAGGGCCAATAATGAACACATCCCATGAGGCAAACATGAACAGTCGGCTAACAGAAGGTGGGGGGACCAGGTGGAGAGTGGAACTACACTGAATCAGAGAAGGTCTTCGGGGGGAGAGGGGTAACTACTGTGATAACAGATATAATAGAGGGGACAGGCAAGGGACAGGGAAGAGCTGGGAAGGAAGGGGCAGGTGATGTTGACCAGAAGATGTGGGTAAATCCACCACTTAAGGGGGGACTGAGGATGAAGATGCTTGATGTGAGTCAATGCTGAAAAGAGATGTAAAGGCACAGAATAGAAATCACAAGACAGTTGAATATGTGGTTGAAGAAGCATATGATGGGTACTTATCCACACAAAGGCAGATTTCCTGCAGTTCTCTGGGAGGAGGGGGCAAGGTGTGCACCAATACTTAGCAAACAGGAATTGGAGAACCAAGGTCCCAAATGCAGCATCCTGACGAGACTCAAAGTCAGTACTGTAATGGAAGATGAAGGTGTGTATTGACTTCCAGGTAGAACTCCTGCAAATCTCCTTGGCAGGGATGTCCCTGGAAGCAGCCACCAAGGTAGCAGTATGTCTGGTGGAATGAGCCCTGAGCCTTCTGGAGGCTCCCACCAACCAACCTATAGCAGAGGTTGATGCAGGACATAATGCACCTGCTAATTCTTACCTCCCAGTCTGCCAGGTGTGGCTCTGGCTTATGTGACAAAGAACTGGTGAACCTCACCCCTAACTCCAGTCTCCATGTAGTAGGAGAGTGCCCGCCTCATGTACAAAGTATGAAGCCTGAAGTTGGCATCCGAAGATGGGTTCATAAAGTATACTGGGAGGTTCATCACCTGGTAAAGGTGGAACTCTGATACAACCTTCAGGAGAAACCTTCGGTGGAGGTGAAGGACTACTTTATCCCTGTGGAAGACCAGATATGGAGGCTCCATCAGGAGCACCTGGAGCTCACAAATCCTTCTGGCTGACATGACAGACACCAAGAAGGCCATCTTCCACAACAGGTGACACATCTCATACTTATGCACAGCCTCAAAAGGCTTGCCCATGAGCACTGCCAGTACTAGCAATAAATCCCGAGTTGGCGATGGTTCACACACTAGTGAGAACAAGTAGTCCAAGACTTTAAAGAAGTGCCTGACCACCTTTTGATGTGACACCGTCGGTATACTAGCCCGAGACGGCATGCAGAGATGGCTGTCCAGTGCACCTTCAGGGCCATCGATCACAGCCCCAGCTGGGATAAGAACGAGAGATACTCAAGGATACTAGCCACATGGCAGGCAAGGGCATCGAGCTCCTTTTCCTGACACCAAATGGAAAATCTTGTCCATTTAAAGGCATAGCGCCAGTGAGTTGACTCTTTTCAGGCAACCTCCACAACATGGAGTACATTCTACAAAAGACCCAAATCCTGAAACTCTAGCCACTCAGGAAAGAACAATTACATACTTACTGTAACAGTAGATCTTCGAGAGAATTTCTGCCACCAGGCCACACCTGTGGAACTATAAGCTACGAAGAGCTAGGACCACACCGAAACTTCTACAAGCAGTCAGCCAGGGTCCGCCTACAATGTTGGCTCATATGTAAATGTGGGGTGACCCTTTCTCTCCTCAGCTCCCCACTGGAGATCATACTCGGAGGACCTCTCTGTAGAGAACCAGGAGCGAACCAAGTATTCTGCAAACCCAGGTGAGGCAGAGGGCTATAGGTAGACTAAAACAGAGGCAGGAGCAGCAAAAGCAACAGCTTCAAGCTCATAATTGGGAAGGAGGGTGGGACAGCATGGCCTGATGAAAAGAGATAATCTCGAAGGTTTACTGTTATGGTAAGTATGTTAACTGTTCTATCTTCTTTGAGGATCTCTCTCTCTCTCTCTTGTAAGGTCACACTTAGAGAATGAGAACCAAGCAGTACTGACACTGAAAAGTCTGGGTGGCTGTAGCCTACAGGCTTAATAAGGTAGGCCTTGTAGCACAGCTGGCCAACCAGCCCTTTTATGAGAGACAATGTCCAGACTGTAGTGTTTTGTGAAGGTGTGGGCAGTACTCCAGGTGGCAGCTGTAAAGCAGAAACATTTTTAAAACCAGCAACAGAGGTGGCCATGCCTCTTGTGAATGACCACTAGCCACACCAGAAGTTCCTCATCATACTTCCTGTTAAAAAAAGTTAAACAGCTAGCCATTCAGACAACCATTTGGAAACTGGGGCACTCTCTTTCCCAAGGGCAAAGAAAAATAAAGCCACAAGAACTTTCTGCAGTCCTTCATCTGGTGTAAATAGTACCTGAGTATTCTATGCACATCTATAGTATGGAGAAATACTTCCTCTGGACTGGCATGCTCAGTATAACAAACTAGCAGGTTGATGGTTTGATTTAAAGTAAACTCAGACATCACCTTTGATAGAAACTTAGAACTGGTATGCAAAGACTGCCTGGACTACATTTTCAAAGTGTCAAGAATGCCACAAGCCCCTGGTGTGCAAGCCGTTTGGCACACAGGACTTGCGGCATTCTCTCGGCCGATGATCAGGATTTTCAATCCCGAGCGCCACATGCCGCAAGTTAGACCTGCTTTTCCCTGGTCTAATTTGTGGCATTTGGGGGGATCCTTTTTATGGGGCTTGCACCAAATATTTGCCACAAGCTGCTGTAAACTGAGTAAACTGTTGCAACTGCGCCTGACAATATAAACTGGATGCAGTTGCAGCAAAGGAGTTTGGTGCAGCAGCGCAAAACAATGGCTTCGACACAAAGCTTGACACAAACCCTGACAGCCTTTGAAAATTGTGCCCACTGTTTTTGTGGAGAATCAACTAAGGAGGCTTACACATTAGAGCCTGTAGTTCTGAAATCCTTTGAGCAGAAGTGACTGCAACTAAAAGCAACACTTTCCAAGAAAGAAAGCATAAGCCACAAGTCGTGGCTGGATCAGTGGGAGCCAAAGCAAGCTTTTCCAAAACAAAATTCACTTCCTAAGCCAGGACTGGATTACGGATGGGAGGCTTCAGATGTAGACTGCCTCTCAAAAACGTATGGGCCACCCCCATCTGGGCAACCATATGACCCTCTATAGGCACGTGGAAAGCTGATATGGCAGCCAGGTACACCTTAATATAGGAATACGGCAGGCCTGAATCTGATAAGGACAGCAGATACTCTAGAACCTGACTGACTGAACAGGTAAATGGATCCAGGTGGTGGGAAGAGGCCCATAAAGCAAACTGCTTCCACTTCAATAGAATAAATGGATCTGGTGGAAGGCTTTCTATCAGCCACTAGGCCATCAGCCACTTTTTGGGAAACCCCAAAACAAGCAATGGCTAGATCTTCAGCAGCCATACATGTAGATGGAGAGATTTCAAGTCCAGATGTACCAGGGTTCCCTGTTCCTGTGACAACAGACCCTTGTCAAGGGGCAGAGGCACTGGGGGTTCCACCACTAGCTGCTGCAGTAAGGGGAAACAGGTCTGTTAAGGCTGTAGGGGAGCAATGAGTTATCAGAGTTGTCCTCACCATTTGGAGCTGGAGTTAGCACTCTGAATTAGAGAGAAGACATATAGGAACCTCCCTTTCCAAGAGAGGGACAATGCGCCACACCAGAAAACTCCAAGCCCTGGAGTGAGCAGGCAGAAAAGTGGGAGTTTTGTGTTGTGTGAGGACACAAAAAGTCCAACTCTGAAAGACTGTATCTGTCAAACAGGTCTTTGACTACCAAGGTCAGCAGTTCCCACTCATGCATCCTGGACTGGGACCTGCTTAGTCTGTCTGCTAAGATGTTTTGTGCACATGCAACATGTACTGCTGACAGTTCTAGACTGTGTTCTAGAGCCAATACCAAACTCGCACTGCTTCCTTGCATAAGGAATAGGAATGAGCCTCCCCCCATGCTTGCTGACACAATGCATCACACTGACATTCTTAGTCTGTACCAGTAGAAGGCCTGGAGCCCGTACAGGACAGCTCGCATTTCTAGGACATTTATGTACAAGGTGCTCTCCACTGGGGTCCACATACCCTGCGTCTGATGGGAGCCCAAACGTGCACCCTGGCCCATCCCCAAAGCATCTGTTGTGAGAATCTGGAGGGAAGGGGATCAGGACGGGAACCCCCTTTAATAGGTTGCTGGGTTCCATCCACTGCTTCAGCACTTTGCACACAGGTGACGTGACCAGAACCATTTGTGCTAGGTCGTCTGTGAGCTGATCCTACTGGACTCTTAGGGTCCACTGGGGAATCTGCATATGCAGTCAGGCCAATGGTACCGTCACAATGGCCACTGCCATGAGGTCCAGAAGGCGTAGGAATGTCCTGGCTGAGACATACTGGCTGCCATGCACTAGCTATGCTTTGGCAACCAGGTGGCTGGCCTTGTCCGGGGCAGGAAGGTTGAGCCGTTGGTCATGTCCAAGACTGCTCCTATACACTGCAGTCATTGGTAAGATCTCAACACTGATTTTGGTATGTTGACTGTCACCACCAGAGCATTAAAAAGCTATCTGGTTCAAGCTCAGGAGCTGATCCCTGCAATGGCCTTTCAATAGCTACTCATCTAGGTAAGGGAAAACATAAAGGCCTCCCCTGCGAAGGGATGGTGCCACTGCTGCCACACATTTGGTAAAGACTCTTGATGCTGAAGATAAGCCAAAGGGCAACATTCTGAATTGGTAATGTTCCCCTTGAAAAAGGAACCTCAAGTATTTTCTGTGTGGCTTCCAGATTTTGATATTGAGGTAAGCATCTTTCATATCGAGGGGACAGATCCAATCCCCCTGCCTGCAGCAGTAGGAGTAGGCTTTCCAAGGTGACCATTCTGAACTTCTTTTACTCTATGAAGAAGTTCAGCTTCCTGAGATCCAGGATAGGTCGCATGTCTCCTGTCCACTTTGGGACCAGGAAGTACTTAGAGTATAAACCCGTGTGCCTTTGTTCTAAGGGCACAGGTTCTATGGTTCTCTTCAGTAGCAAAGTCTGCACTTCCTCCAGAAGCAGAAGTAGGTGTTCTGGAAGATAGTGTTTCACTAGTGGCGGATGATCTGGAGGTACGTCTGTAAGTTCCAGAGCATGGCCTTGTTCTATGAATTCCAGAATCCATGCATCTGTAGTCACCTCCTTCCACTGGTTGAAGAGGAGGGAGAGGCGACCCCCTATAACCACCCATGGAGGTAAAGATGGTTGGGGGTGTATAATAAGTCACGCAGAGCCGGCTGGGGCAGATCCCCCTGTGCCACCACCTATAGGGGTCTTTATATGGGCACCTGGGGTGGTACTGGGGGCTGACAAGACTTCTGTGCCCTGTCTGGCTGCTGTCCAACACCAGCTGGATGAAAGGGACTCCTGCTTCTACTCCTAGGCTGGGTAAGGTAGAGGGAATGCACAGACTTCAGGGTTCTCCCTGAGACCTGAAGAGTTAGTAGAATATCTTGGACCTCAGAACCAAACAACTTATGTCCTCTAAATGGGACACTGAGAATGGACTGTTGCACATCATTTGCAAACACTGCTCTCTAAGCCAAGAATATATCCCGAGACAGATGCCAGAGGCCTCAGCCCTGGCAGAAGCATTTGAGACATGACAGCCTTTGCGGAGCAAATGATTGCCCACATCAGCCCCAGCTGTAAGGGCTTTGAGGAGCTCTTGTTTTGGGGTACCCTCTGGTAAGGCTAGTGCAGCTGCCTTGGCCTTCCTCCAAAGGGTGTTCTGGTACATCATCATGTAGACTTTGTAGTTAACAATACAAAGGTCCAATGATGCTGAGGCAAAGGTCCTTTTACCTGAAACATCCAACCTCCTGGACTTTTTATCAGAAGAGAAGGAACTTGGGTGCTTAGGTACCCTAGGCCTATTATGGGCAGCATTAATAACCACCGAGTCTGCCCCAGACTGGGTGGCATAAAATGGCTTCCCAGAAGGCATCAGGTACATTTTATTTGCTTTCCTGGGTACAGCTTGAATTTTTTTTGGCCTGTAACAGGCAGCAAATGTGGCATCCTCTAAAGCAGGAAGCAGAAGTGGCACCACAATTATAGGAGATTCTGGCAACTCCAGAAAAGCTGTAAGAATTTTCTTAGTAGTGTCCTCTTCCTCCAGATCAAAGCCCATGGCAGCCTGCAACTGCTACATCATGGTGAGGAAAGTGCAATCCTCTGAAAGGGACCTTGGTGTGCTGATCACTGAGTCCTTATTGCAAGTGGATACCATGGAGCTGGTGCCCCAGTCACAGGGGGCTTTCAGCATAGTCCTCAGCCTCCTCCTGCATTAAGTCAGGATTATATTCATACTCTTCATCGATCAGGTTGATGGGGAGAAGGCTGGCAAAATCGGTGGTGCTCTAGGAGGCAGCTGTGGCAAGGGTGCACCTTGAGGCGTCGATGGGGGTAGGAAGGTTAGTAATAGGTCCCATCAACAGACCCCCTGGAACCAGAAGCCCAGGTAGCAGGTGTCTAATCATATCTGTGAAAGATGATAGTATCACCTAAGCATTGGTGCCTGTATGGCCAACAGGTGCGACTAGAAGAGTCAGCAGGGAAGGCTGAATCCCTGATGTTGATGGTGATGTATCAGCCGTACTAGGCCTGGTACTACCTATGCCAGACTCTGACCTTGATGTCATGTTGATGGTCAAGGAGGGGGTGCAGCATCACCACTGGAGTGGACAATTGTGCTGAGAAGGTCATACCTGCAGGGTGGAGGGGTTACCTGGAATGCACTTGGGAGGCTTTTTCCTTGTCCCAGTGCTTGTGTTTGTGACTCCCTGATGTCTTGTCCTGGGATATGGACGACCTGCACTTACATGACTGGGCTGGCAATGCAGCTGTACTCTTCTGTTGAAGCTCCTTCTCCTTCCTAGCTACATTTTGCTCAAGGTGTTTTTCTAGAGCCCCTTTACGGCATCACCTGGTCACAGAATTAAAACCCCGGCAAGTTTAGCAGGCTTTCAAGTTGTGGTCCAGGCCTAGGCAGCAGACACAGATGTCGTGAGAGTCATCAGTGTAGATCTCATCTCCACACTCACAATACCAGAACTGTTTCAATGGTTCTTTCGACAACATACAGGTCATCAAAAATCACTATAAAAGTGATTACTGTTCAGCAAAAGAAATAAAAATGGTGGCTACTGCAGCAGCATTTCCTTCAGCGGTCCAACAAGTATGGTCGACAGCGGGAAAAGAATTGAGGAGGGTCCAGCAATGTTTATACAAAAGCCAATGTCTGACGTCATTGTGGGCAGGCCTCAGGCTGACTGTTTGTAAAAGTTTCCATGTGGTCTTAACACCTAGTATAGTTCCATGGGTGTGGCCTGATGAAAGAGATATCCTTGAAGAAGATCTAGGCTGTGATGTGCAGAGACTGAAGGCCCGGATGTAGGACCCCTGTTGTATGGTCAGCAAATCCAGGCGAAGAGGCAGCCACCAGGGAGATGTGCTGCCGAGGCTGAGGAGGTCCGAGTATCAGAACTGGTGTGGCCAGTCAGGAGTTATCCGCATCATCTGCACCTTGTCCTGCCACACCTTGACCACTACCTTGTGGATCACAGGAAAGGAAGAAAAGTTGTACAGGAGGCCTGAGGTCCACGGCCTTACAAAGGCATCCTCAACCAGTGTCCTGGGCTGTGGGGGGGGGGCACAAAACAGCCTCAGTTTGGCATTCTCCCAGGAGGCAAACAGGTCCACCACAGGCAAACCCCACAGGGTGAACAGGTGGTTCATCATCTCTTGATGCAGGGACAATACAGGCGATGTCTCAACCACTCGGCTGAGAGTCTGCCAGCTGTCTGCTCTAGTGACATGGATCACCAGATCTGCACCCAGGCTGCGCAAGAGGGTGCAGGTGCAGGGGGCCTCCCGACAAAAGGGAAGGGAGTGCATGCTGCCGGGCCCGTTCAGGTTGAACATGGTCATGGTACTGTCTATCTGGACATGCACAACAAGACCAATGACTACAGGAGCAAATTCTGTCAGAGTTAGCTGCACTGCCCAGAGCTCCAGCAGTTTGATGTGGTGATGAGAGTCCCTGGTTGACCAGAACCCATGGGCCCTGTGGTCTCCCAGGTGTGCACCCCACCTAAGACTCGTCCATCATGAGAAAGACAGTCAGTTCTGGGCGGACAAACGAGACTCCCCCCAGATGTTCTGGGATCAGCCACCACTGGATAGCATCCTATATCAGCTGAGTCACTGTGGCCAGCTGGTCTAAGTGGCCTAGGTGCTGGGACTACTGATAGCCCAACTCCCACTGCAGGTGCTACATCCACCAGCAGGCCCAGCTGCAGGAAGTCCCAGGCAGGAAGTGAGCACCCAATCTCAAATAATTGGGCAAAGGAGGTAATGTCCAATGCCTGGTCCACAGGGAGGCGGGCCCTGGCCTGTAGGGAATCTAGCTGTGCCCCAATAAAGTGAATAATCTGCAAGGATATGAATTCAGACTTGGGCCTCTTGGTCAAACTGGCCAAGTCTCTGCAGATGTGGAGGGCCAGATCCCTGGACCACTCCACAGCCTCTCTGGATGGCCTGGCCATCAGCCAGTCATCTAGGTAGGGATAAACCCTGATGCACTTATGCCACAAGAAGGCTGCCACCATGCACTTGGTGAAGACCCTGCATATAGATAAGAGGCTGAAGGCCATGACCTGGAACTGATACAGCACCCCTTCTGTGCAGAACCGGAGGCACTGCCAGTGAGATGGATGTACTGGGATGTGGAAGAATGCATCCTGGATGTCTAGGGAGCAGAACTACATGCCCTGCTCCTGGGATTGTATGATCTGGTTCTCAGTGACCATCCTGAACTTGCACTTCACTATGAACTGGTTTAAATTGTGCAGATCCAGTGTGAGGTGCCAGGCCCCCATCTGTTTCAGGACCAGGAAACACCTGGTCCTGTACCTGACTTGTCAATGTGTTTGGGAAACAGGCTATAGCACCTTCTTCAAGGAGCTGAGCAATGTCCTTTCTGAGAGCAGACAATGTGTCCTGCGACACCGTGGACTCCATTGATGTGTGAGATCAGTAAGGTAGGAGAGCCTCGAAGTCGAAGAGCAACCTTCTGCCAATCACCTCGAGAACCCACCTGTCCATAGTAATGACAGACCAGTGAGGCCCGAAGTGGCAAAGCCAACCCTCCACAGGAAGCTAGGTCTACCCCCTTGACTCGTCATTGGGTAGCTTTGGAGGTTTGGCACCTGGCTGTAGAAACTGGCCTTGCAACACCAGGCATGAAATTGTCCCTGCTGGGGCTGCCATGGCTGGCTGAAAGACCTTCCTCTTCAGCTTCTGGCCCTTCAGCTCTTTCTGAGATGAAGCCACAGAGTCCAGGGTGGCAACAGACTTCTCAATCCAAGTGAGATGACTGTCCACCCCTGGGCCAAAAAGGTCAGTGCCCAGGAAAGGAACTTTGGCCAACTTATGCCGACTGTCTACCATAAAGGTGGAAAGCCTCAGCCAGGCCTTGCAATGGCCGCTTCCATGGCACATGCACAGCAGTTGCACATGTGCAAGGCTGTCTGGAGCTGGTATTTAGCCAGCGCTTGACCTTGATTCTGATCATTTTTACTGGTAACTGCTTGTCAGTAAAAAGGAGGAAGGAGTGACCAAGGTGAGCCATAATCAAGGTGTAGCTCACCTGACAGAAACAAAGTGAGGAAGGGGTATAGACTTTATCAGCCATATGATCAAAATTCTTTGACTCCCTGTTGGGGGGGCATGTCCAGGTTCCCAGTATTTCTGGAAGACTGAATTCGAGACCAGACCCTCAGTCTAGGGGTGGTCTGAGAACCTGGACAGAGCTGATGGGGAGCACATATTTATGGAGCATAAGGTTGAGGGTGCCGGGCAGGATGCTGCCAAATCTCTGAGGCCAGTTCCATAAATGCCTCAGCCATGGGAAAGGCAAATCCCCTGGCGATTCATCCTTATCCAAGATGTCAGCAAAGGGGTATTTAACCCCTTTCTGAACAAGCTCCAGAGGGACATTCCTGGACTCCAACACAAGTCTGAGGAGAGCCCTAAATGACATCAGCCCGTTGTTGGTGGTCAATTCCATGACCGATTCCCAGTCGTAAGTATGCTTCCTCAACAATTGGAGGACCCAGCAGAGTTAGAGGACTTGTCAAAGCAGCCCTCAGATGTTTTCATAATGAACCATCCTAGAGTCATCCAGCTGGATGATCTCTCCGACAGTCGGCCTGGCAAGATGGTCGCAGCATGGAAGTAATTGGATGAGATGCCTCACAAAGGATGCAGTGGGGGCTGGTCCACTAGCAAGAGTGAAGAGATAGGTGTCAGCAACAACTGTCTTGGAAAGACCAGCGTGGGCTTGAATGACACTGACCAATTGACTACAGGGGTCAAGGGTAGAGCCCTACCCTGCCCCAAGGCCCATGGTTGCCAGAGGAGTTCCTTGTAGCACCACCACATATGACAGTGCAGTCTTTTGTCATCCATGAAGGGGACAAGAAGCGTCGATGGTGATGCCTCCTGGTCAAACATAATCGAGAGCTCAGTGAGCACCTCGACCATCGACCAGGGGGCTGATGTCGAGGAGAAGCTGCCAGAGGTGCCATATAAATAACGTGCTGCATGATCTCCAGTGGAGGCTGTTCCTGAGTGGCAGCAGTCAGGGACACTGATCACTGTACGTCCTCCTGGGAAGACAGGGGTCTTAGAGACTGACCCTCATTGACCCACAGAAGGTTCTCTATGTCAGAGTGAGTGTAGGGTCGCAATAAGTATGCTGTAGACAGTACTTGATTCAAAACAAATACAAAACACTTTACTCTTTTCTCAGTACAGCCCACAATCTCGATATTTCACCTACGATGGTAGGCTTCATCAGGAGATGCCTTTTATTGCCTATTGAATACATAAATATACATATTAATATGACTGTTCTCCATATAATGTCTCAAATGATCTTACCACAATGTTCTGGAGCTACTCACTTAATAAGGTGCAACTTTGTAGTTCCTCATATATATTTAGACTCTTGCTTAATCCAGCAATTCATTAAACCAAAAAAACATACATACACATCAAAAAATCTAAAACTTTCTTACTATAACCATTTTACAATACCACTGCACTCACCAAAAGTGAAGTGCCCTACAAACAAATACTGAAGTGCTAAGTGCACCCTTGACCAGGTCAGACCTATTCCAAAAGGCCATAGTATCTTTTTGCTTTTGGTGACTCAAACAGGTTTAACAATCATGCCTGAATGACCCATGGAAATATCACACTGTTTTAAAATTATATTGTTATTCCTGTGAGCACAAGATTAAACAGTACCTGAAAGAAGGTTGTAATCACTTAATGCCAAGCCCTCTAAAGAAGGAAGTTCTTTCAAAGGTTTATTTTACTTTTTCTAATCCCTCAACGGATTTCTTTCAGTGGATGCATAACATTGTACATTTGGTCACCTCATTCTCAAATAATGTTCACTAATTTATAAAAAGTTTTACTTTGCGGCACTGCTTTTAGCAATAAAATTCAACAGTAGCTTCTTAACTGTATATCCTGAGCAGCCCTAAACTTGCCCATTCTTAGATCTTCCAATTCCATATAACATTCTTTAAAATGTTTGTAATCCCTCACCCCTGCCTTTTTAGCAAAATGACGGGTGGCATGCTGTTGAAGCTGACAGCAGTACCTGGTGGGGACTGGGTTCGGGGAGGTTGAGGTTACTCGGCACAGGGGACTTAGGTTTGGCTACTCTGCACAGGGGCACCCAAGTAAATCCGAACACAGGAAGCAATAACTGTAATGTCCAGAACCAGGAATGGGATTCTCCAGTGTGGCTTTTATTCACATCCAAACTGAGCAAACAAAGCATAGACGGATCCCCACGGGGCTACATTCCTGGTAATGCAGATTAGAGACAACAGAACACTTTATCACTATTTCCAGCCCTCAGGCTCTAAACCCACCAGGCACACAGCCCGGACTTGCACGCAGCTTTGGGTACAGAGCCCGACTTGTACACTACTTCGGTTTTCCCCACTGGCCGGGCTCCCCCGCCGGCCACTTGATCCACGGTCCATTTTGGAAATGAACCAATTATCCTGTTGTGGCTCCCTAAACTCACACTAGAGCCTTTCTGACTCTAGAGGGAATTTTCCTTCAATCCCACTTCTGGTACTTCCTCATCACTGGCCAAGTGCCTGAGACAAAGTAGAAATCCACAGAGCAAATCTGTAGAGGTGGACCTGGTCACTAAAGATGGGGGGCCTCCCACCTCCAGCTCCCACAGCCCATACCCGGCCATTTCTCTGGAAACTAAACAATTCCTTTACTGAAAACTTGCAAATGTAGATTCCTGGCTAGACGTCTGTCACATCTCCTCTACATATCATTTTGTTCCCAACAAGCTCTGGACTGGAACCTACTTTTACTTGTTGCTTAGCCCATTACTCTAGGCTTCCTACTATTTTAGTAGTTCAATCCCCACATTGTCACACAAGTCCCAGGGTGAAAAACATAGGCCCTTTCAGCAAGAGCAGACACTCACCCTCTGGTTGCAGGTGCCTCACAGGCGACTCACAAGTCTTCTTGTTCCCCAAATAAACTCTGGAACAGATAGGCAGCTTCTCCATTACTAGCAGAAATAAGGGGTCACCCAAGGAATTTGCAGGAAAACCTTTCTTGCCCCCATCCCCGGAGGGAGGGGGCACTGAGACCCGAAAATAGCAGTCTCCACCACTTCAGTTATCTTCTGTGTCTCTCTTTTGGTGGAGACACACACCCTTTTTACCTAAAAGTAGCCCTCTGTCAGGGCTGAGGCTCCTAGAGCCTACACTGAGCTGTTGTGCTGCTTTCACAGCAAGCTCCCAACACCAACTCACACTGAATCTGTTCAAACCTCCCAACGTTCTATTCCAACTCCCTTGCTGCAGATTCCAATGTGGCTCATGCAGCTGCAATAGTTCTATGGTGATGTCATCCCTCAGTCTCAGCTGAGACTGAGAACAGAGTGAGACAGTGTGAAACCCATTTAACTGGAGTTTCACAAGCTGCCTTCCCTACCTACCACTAGGTCTTACTGGGATTCTAGTAACCCCGGGTAACAAGGGGGTTACATGGTTTTGTTTTTATTTTTAGCCCTCGCCTTCTTATACAAATAACTTTTAAGTTCTCTGGTCTATAACCTGTTGGGCTCTGTTTTTTTTTTTTTTTAAACTGCATATTTCAGCTGATTTTGCTATCTTAGACATGCATGCTCCAGAGTTCCCTGATTCTGTAAAATACTTTTTTTATACAAAATACATTATATATTGGTCCCCTACTTTCTTATGTATGCTATTCTATATTCGCCAATATATTGCAATATTCCAATCTATTTCAAAATTTATAAAAGAAAAGAAAGACAATTTGTCTCTTACCACACCCGGAGACCTTTGCTTTCCTCACCGACCCCTCTGACAACTGGTCAACCAGGTTGAGGAAGATCTCGATCGCCTGACCAACCGGTGTTGAGGTCATCAAGCCAGACAGAAGTACTGTGGAGCTAGCGATCTGACCCTCAACCAGTTTTGGCGCAGATGAAGCAGAGTGCCTAACAAGCTTTGAGCAGTCAGAGTCGAGGGAGGTGGATGAGTGTGATCTCTCCTAGTCCCATGACCAACAGTAGTGTTTTTTTATACTTCTTACCGTGGTAGGCAGGGCTCTCCCAGAGGTCTGAAGGGCTTGACACATCTCAAGAAACTGTGAAGGACACTGGCCCCAGCTGGAAGCAGTGCCAAGGTCAACGAGGTGCCCGCTGTGGCCTTTGCTGACTTATCCATGGCAGCAAGTTGGGCCACGGAGTCCGCCTTGTGACACCCTTCAGCTGCAGTTTAGGATCTTGGTCGTCCAGCCAGCTGAAAAGATGAGCCTTGCGATCATTTAAAGATGAAGGGAGCCTTGTGTGACACAGGCCAAAACCCACAACATCATGTGCTGTCCCAAGGCAGTAAAGACATGACAGGTGTGGGTCCATCCGAGACAGCATCTGTCAGTAATGTGATGCACTGCTTAAAGCCCGGAGCTTGCTTCGCTTCTTCGTGTTGCATCTTCTGTCTCTGAGGACTGGAGAAGGACCAAGAAAGTAAAACTGAAAACTTGAAGAAAAAACTAAGTTTGCCAATGGTGCACTTTAGCCATACAACCCACACAGCTGCGAAGGAGGAGACCAAACTCTTCCAGCAGAAAATAGGATCTGAGGGCATGGAAGCAAAGGGATATACCACCTGGGTGGAAGGAAGAGCTTGAGCTTAGCTTAAAAACCTTCCAATGAATCAGCTCTTCTGGAAGACATACCATCATGTGGATAAGTGATCCATATCCACACCCCTAGAAACACTGCCCTCATCTCCAACAAGTTTATCTGAAGCTGCTGCTCCTAGGGGGTCCAGATGCCCTGGACCAGAATTTGGTCCAGGACTGCGTCCCAGCCCAATAGGATGACATTGGTCATCAAAATCAGTTCTGTTGGGACTTCCAAGAGAGACTCCTTGCTGAGGTTCTTGAAGTTCTCCCACTAAGCTGGGACTGACAGAGGTAGCGGGTTGAGCTTGGTAGTCTTCACAGGCCAAGCTTCAAGCCTCCAGCATCCAGTTCTGGAGAGGACCTATATGCAATTGAGCACATGGCACTAGCTCTATAACTACAGTCATCCAACCTAGAATCTGGAGAAGCTTGTGAGCATTGACCAATAATTGGCTTCTCAGCCACTGAACCTCTTGTCTCAGGGTCTCCTTTCTGGATGGAAAGAGGAATACTTTCCCCTCATCTATCTGGAACACCACCCCCAAGTGCTCCAACCTCTAAGATGGGATCAGAGAGCTCTGCTTCTGACTGAGGACTCAACCATGCATCTCCAGCACCTCCAAGGTCCTTGACACTGACCTTTCCATCATTCGAGCAGTTGTCGCTCAGATAAGCAAGTTTTCCAGGCAGGGGTACATGTGATGTCCCCCCCCCCATCTCAGCTCCACAACAAGCACAATCAGGATCTTCAAAAACACATGGTGCTGTTGCCAGGCCGAAGGGAAGTGCCCGGTACTGAAAATGCTGTCTCTAAATCGCAAACCTCAGAAACGTCTGATGCATCTGGCAGATGGGGATGTGTAGACAGGCATCCTTCAGATCTATGAACACTAAATAAGCCCCTGGCTGGACAGCCTGTATGATTGTTAGGATTCCATCTTGATGGCTGTGTGTCAGACAAACTTGTTTATATGTTTCAGGTCCAGAATCGGTTGAACCCCCGACTTCTTGGGAACCACAAAATAAATTGAGTAACATCTCAGATCTTCCTTGCTGGGAGGAACTGGACAATTGCCTCATTCTGTATCAAGTGATCTATGTTCTGAGTCACCGCCTGCCTTTTCACCAGGTTTTGAGGTACAGGGGATTGCAGGAAACAACCTCTTATGGGTACTGTGGCGTGCTCTATGGCACAGCCCACAGCCAGAATTTCCAGAACCTATGCATCTGATGTTAGTTGGGCCCACTGCTGGAAAAATTCTGCAGTCTTCCACCAAAGGATGTGGGGTAGAGATGGGTCTGTGTACCTTCAGTGTGAGTTATCTCTTCTTCCTGCACTTCCATTATGTCTGCGGGCAAAGGACAGAACAGTTACATGAGAACTTACCGTAACAGTACATCTTTGAGGGAATCTCAGTCATCAGGTCACACCGAGAAACATCACTGTTGGTGAAGCAGGATCCACACGGGGCCACCCACGCCAATGTCACCTGCCAACATCACCAACCCTATAAAGATGTGAGTGGCCCCGCTCCCTCCTCAGTTCTTTCCCCTGGAGACTAAGGGAGCAAACCTATGCCGTGGGGGAATGAGAAGAAAAAGAGGTGCACAGGCCTAAATAAAAGGCTGGATACACCATGTAGCCAGTCTGAGCAGAGGATCCCAAGAAAGGGGACGGTGGGAAGGAAGGCAGACCTGATGACGAAGATCCCCTCGAAGATCTGTTACGGTAAGTTTTTTTTTGTCTTATTTCCCTATGTTCCTCCCCTGGCCCTCCAACTGGCCACTCCTTTAGGCTGCCTAGGACCCAGGCAGCCACCATCCCCTGGTCACCATCTGCTGCCCCCATCATCGCCAGTAACCTCCTGGTAATCCTTCATTGGGTGGGTCCCCTTCCTCCAAGGAAAAAGTGCCCTTAGGTACAATTTCATATCCCGGGGAACGGCAGGGGTCAGCTCAGGGATATTATGGAATCAGGGACCAGCGGCCATCATCCAGCTGGCTGGAGGGCACTGTCCCCATCTTTCTTGGCCTGCCCACTCCACCCAATTGGCCTATGTGGGAGCAGTGTCCTGAGGTGGGGATGTGCGGGAGGGCGTATTGAGGCTCCACACCCCCCCAGCTCATTTCCCAATCCGCCTCCAGGAGCCAAGGCCCAACCTACCTCCCCCGGGAGGGAAGCATCCAATGGATGCTCTGGATCTGCTCCCTGTCAGTCTATGCTCTTGACACCCAGGCTTGGGGGGCGAAACCCAGGTCACCAGCATACCGAGCAAACCTCTTTACTTTGCACCATGGAGCCGGCATGGTAAGTTCTTACGTAACCATTCTATCATCTTCAGGGTTAACTCTATCATCAGGTCACACCGTAGGAATGAGTCACAAGCAGTTACAGGTATAGCAGAAACAGCCTGCGAGGAAGGCCAACCAAAGCCTAAGACAGGAGGCCCTGGAGAACAGCCCTGCCAAAGCCTACTCAGGCTCTAGAAACAATGGCCAAACTGTAATGCTTGGTGAAAGTATGGACGGTACTCCAGGTGGCAGCAGTGCAAATGTCAGTGGCTAAGACCCCTTTGAAACAGGCCACAGAGGTAGCCATTCCCCTTCTGGAGTGGGCTTTAACAGTCTCTGGCAACTTTTAGTCATGCTTGTTGTAGCAGAACACAATACAACGGGCCAACCATTTGGACAAACACTGTTTAGAAACCTTAGCTCCCTCTCTTCCTGGAGTGAAAGAAACAAAACGCTGCTTTGTTTTTCTGTAGTTCTTGGTACAGAGCAGATAGCATTTCAGAATGTTGCACATATCTGAAGTATGGAACTGTGCTTCCTCTGACTTGGCACACTCTGGAAAATAAACTGGTAGGTGGATAGAATGGTTCAGGGTAAACTCAGAAACCACCTTAGGGAGAAACTTAGGATTCATGCATAAAGACACCGTGTCTTTGTGAAAGATCAAATAAGGCTCTTCACACCAGAGAGCCTGAAGCCTTGAAAATTCTTCCAGTAGCATTAACAGCAAACAAAATAAATGTATGTCAAGAGAGAAAGCGTATCTCACAAGTCATGGCTTGCTCAAAAGGAGACTGGGTCAATTTCTTCAAAACAAAATTTAAATTCCCAAGCCGGGACAGGGGGAACGGATTGGAGGTTTCAGGTGCAAGATGCCCCAGAGAAAAGTATAAGACATCTCCAACTCAGCCATAGCACGACCACCGATGGGCTCGTGAAAGGCACAAATAGCTGAATGGTGCACCTTGAGTGAGGAATACTGCAGGCCTGAGTCCAACAGGGGAGATTAGGTAGTCCAGAATCTGACTTATCAGACAAGTAAAGGGGTCCAGATGATGTTTGGCAGCATAGATGGCAAACCTCTTCCACTTCATGGTATATGTGGCTCTAGTGGAGGGTTTTCGAGCCGCCACGAGGACACCTGACACCTGCTGAGAGACTCCAAACCAGTGATGACTATGTCCTCAGAAGCCGGGCATGCAGAAAAAGGGACCTGGGGATGGATGGACCAGGGTCCTCTGAGCCTGCATCCGCAGATCCCTGCAAAGGGGCGGAGAAACTGGAGCCTCCTCTGTTAATTGTTGTAGTAATGGAAACCATATCTGTTGCAACCAGAAGGTTGTGACCAGGATCATGCTGGCCCCCTCCATCTGCAGCTTGATTAACACCCTCTGAATCAGAGAAAATGGAGGGATGGCATAAAGAAACCTCCCACCCCAAGAGAGGGACAACACATCTCGCCAGAAAACTCCAGACCCTTGATCTAGCAAGCAGAAAATGAGCTGTTTGGCGTCGAGTGGGGACACAAGAAGGTCCAACTCCGGACAACCCCATCTGGTGAACAGATCTTCTGTGATGGATAAGAGAAGTTCCCATTCATGCATGCTGGACTGAGTCCAGCTGAGGCTGTCCGCCAGGGTGTTCAGCACGCCTGCGACATGGATCACCGAGAAGAGCAGTGCCCAGTACCAGCCTCTCATGGCCTTCCTGCACAGTGGGCTCAAATGCATTCCCCCTTATTTCTTGATGTAGTGAACAACACTGAGATTGTCTGACCGGTTCAACAGAGGAACCGGAAGCAGATGGTTCTGAAAGGTCTGCATGGCATGCAGGACCGACTGCATCTCCAGGATGCTGATGTGCATAAATGTCTCAATCTAGGACCATGACCCCTGAATCTGAAAGGGACCCAGATGTGCACCCCAACCCAAACTGGAGGCATCTGTGGTGAGGATTTACTGGGGGAAGGAGATAGTACAGTTATGTAAGAACTTCCCATGACAGTAGATCTTCGAGAAGAGCTCTTGCAGCAGGCAATAACCATCAGGACTATGCAGCCAGGCACTAGGACCCCACAGAAAAATTCTAGCTAGTAGTCTATGGCAGGGGACCACCCCCTGACGTCAGCCCCGCCCCTGACATCGACTATAGTATAAAAGGGTGTTCCCTCGGCACCACCTCAGTTTGCCGCCGGAGACCGAGGAGGTTCTAACATCTCCAAAGGGAGAAGAAATTATACATATGTAACCAGGGGGAAGGAGGGACAGAAAGCATGCCTGCTGCAAGAGCTTTCTCAAAGATCTACCATTACGGCAAGTTGTTACGTAACTGTACTATCTCACTTCGAGAGAGAGCTCTTGTAACAGACAATAACCATCAGGACCGAGTCCAAAGCAGTACAAGAATATAATCCAGGACAGATGGGTGGTTTATACTGAAATGCACAGGAGCTCCTAAGAGAGCAGTCGCTGGAGAATGGCTAGGCCAAAGCCTGCCCTCCTTCCGGAAGCAATGTAAAACTGTAGTACTTAATGAATGTATGGATAGAATTCCAGGTGGCTGTAGCACAGAGATCCACTGCGGACACATTTCGAAGGGATGCAAACAAAGTGGCAACACCCCCAGTGGAGTTACCTTTAACCAACCCTGGTAAAGGTTTGTTGTACTTTTGGTAGCAGAACGCTATGCAATTGACCAACCATTTGGATGTCTGCTTAGTCACTGGCACCCCTACCATCCTTGGGGGGCGAAAGACACAAACAACTGGTCAGTTTTCCTGAAAGACCGGGTACGGTCTACATAAAATCGAAGAACTCTATGAACATCCAGAGTATGCAACAGGGCCTTCCATTGATTAGAGTACTCTGGGTAGTACACAGGTAGATGAATGTCCTGGTTAAGAGTGAACTTGGACACCTCCTTTATTTATTTATTACATTTTGGTGACCGGGTAGGCCCACTGAGCCCCGAAGGTCCCTTTTTCAGGGGCGACCCAGGACCCTTTGGAAGAAATTTAGGATTCATACGCAGGAACATCTTGTTCCTGTGGAAGATTAATTAGGGCTCTTTACACATCAGAGCCTTAAGCTCAGAAATCCTCCAGGCTGAGGTAATGGCAACTAAAAATACAGGTTACTCACCTGTAACAGGAGTTCTAGGAGTGGTATATGTGGTTCATCCACACTTCTTGGCAGGTACCTTGCCCCTTTAAGATGTGCCAGAAAGTCTTCAAGCTGACTCCTCCCATCTACCCGGGTGGTAAAACCCTCGGCTCTGCCCCATGATGCCAGGTCTAGCCCACTGGAAGCCAGGTTGAGTATCAAAGCCGAGGAGGTTGGGTGGGTCGTGTGGATGAACAACATATACCACTCCTAGAACCCCTGTTACAGGTGAGTAACCTGTATTTCTAGGGATGTAGATATGTTGTTCAATCCACACTTCTTGGCAGACTCCTAGCAGTTCCCCGGGAGGAGGGAGGCAAGGCGTGCACCCCCTATATTTACTTGGGCAATAAGGACTGGAGAACTGAGGTCCCAAAACCAGCATCCTGGCATGACTCTAGGTCAATGTGGTAATGGGAAATAAAGGTGTGTGCTGACTTCCAGGTAGCAGCCCTGCAGATTTCCTGGACAGGGACGTCCCTAGAAACAGCCACCGAAGCAGCGGTCTGGTGGGTTGAATGAGCTCTAATCCCTTTGGGTGACTCCGTGCCTGCCAACCTGTAACAGAGATCTATGCAGGAGGTGACCCACCTGCTTATCATCCGCTTGGCTGCAGATCTGCCAGATGCGGCTTCAGCGTAGGTGACAAACAGCTGGTGAACCTCTCCCCGAACTTCAGACGTCCGCTCCTTATAATAAGCGAGCGCTCTTCTAGGATCCAGAGTATGGAGCCTATATTCAGTCTCCGAGGTGTGATTGGGGTAGAACACTGTCAGAGTCAACACCTGATTCAGATGAAACTCCGATACCACCTTTGGAGGGAATTTCGGGTGGGGGCGAAGGACAACCTTGTCCCTGTGGAAGACCAGATAAGGAGACTCGATGGAAAGTGCCTGGAGCTCTCCCATCCTTTTGGCTGATGTGATAGCCACCAAGAAGGCATTCTTCCATGACAGGTGGGAGATATCACACCTGTGCATTGGTTCGAATGGCTTGCCCATGAGCTTGGCCAACACCAGCAGTAGATCCCACAGAGGTGGAGGTTCTCGCAACGGAGGGGATATGTGATCTAAGCCTTTGAAAAAATGCCAGACCACCTTCTCCTGTGCCACCGACTGCTTGCTGGCCCATGCCCGGTAAGCATAGATGGCTGCCAGGTGCACCTTAAGGGTCGTTGACTGAAGCCCTAGCTGAGAAAAGGACCACAGGTAGTCTAGAACGCTAGCCAACGGGCAGGAAGAAGGGTCCAACCCTCTGCCCTGACACCAAATGGATAATCTCTTCCATTTAAAGGCATAACATTTTCTGGTCGACTCCTTATGGGACGCCTCAATGATGTTGAGGACCTCATCGGAAAGACCCAAGGCCTGGAACTCTAGCCGCTCAGGAACCAGGCCATCAGGTGCAGGGATTGAAGGTCTGGATGGAACACCTTCCACCTGCTGAGATCAGGTCCGGGTGGGCTGGAAGCCGCTTCGGGAGCCTGCAGTTGAGGCTGAGGAGATCCAGATACCAGAATTGGCGAGGCCAACCTGGGGCTACCAGAATCACCTGTGCCTTGACCCTCTTTGCCTTGAGAAGCACCTTGTGGATCAAGGAAAATGGAGGGAAGGCGTAGAAGAGGCCCGGGGTCCACGGCCTCGAAAAGGCATCCCCCTGCAGCGAGCCCTGCTGAGGGGGGGCGAGTATGAATCAGTCTCAGCTTCGCATTAACCCTGGAGGAGAACAGGTCCACCTGAGGGGTGCCCCATTGGGAGAACAGCTCTTGAACTACCTTCAGCAGGACAGACCACTCGTGAGATGCAGCGCCTATCCGGCTGACGGCATCGACCAGACTGTTCGAGGCTCCTGCCACGTGGATGGCAAGGAGATCCACCTCCAGGTTGATCACAAGAAACCAAATGCGGAGAGCTTTCTTGTACAGGGGCAAGGAGTGTGTCCCACCCTGGCAGTTGAGATAGTACATGGTTGTGGTGTTGTCCACCTGGACCTGAACCACTTGACCCCGTACAAATGGCGGTGAGGGCTAACCATACCACTTGAAGCTCCAGCAGGTTGATGTGGCATCGGGACTCCTGAGGGGACCAGAGGCCATATGCTCTGAGATCCCCCAGATGGACACCCCAACCCATCAAGAAGGCGTCGGTCATAAGGATGACCATCAGCTCAGGGCGGACAAATGGGATACCCTCCTGCAGATGATCTGGAACGAGCCACCACTGCAGGCCGTCCCACATCTTCTGGGTCATGATTACTGGCTGGTCCAGAGGGCTGGAGCGCTGAGACCACTGGTGGGCTAGCCCCCATTGCAGGGGGTGCATATGCCAGCAGTCCCAACGAACCACGCTAGTGCAAGCCGCCATTAGACCCAGAAGGTGCAGGAAGTCCCGGGCAGGGCGCAAGTGCCCAACCTTAAATGATTGAGCAAAGGGGAAAAGGACCTCGGCCCTGTCTGCCGGGCTCTGGCTCGAAGAGAGTCGAGCTCTGCCCCGATGAACTGAATCACCTGCGATGGCATGAGTTCTGATTTGGCCTCATTGATCAGTAGGCCAAGTTGAGAGCAGACCTGGAGGGCCAGATCTCTGGACCGCTCCACCTCCAACCTGGAGGGGACTGCTATCAGCCAGTCGTCCAGGTAAGGGTACACCCGGATCCCTCAGCACCACAGGAATGCTGTCACCACTGCCATGCATTTGGTGAAGACCCTGGGAGCTGGAGAAAGGCTGAAGGGCATGGCCTGGAACTCGTAAAGGGATCCCTCCACTCTGAAGTGGAGGAATCACTGATGAGACAGACCTATTGGGACATGAAAGAACGTGTCCTGGAGATCCAGAGAACAAAACCACATGCCTAGTTCCAAGGATGGTATGATCTGAGCCAGAGTGACCATTCTGACGGTGTGTGGCCTTAGGAACTTATTCAGGTCGTGCAGATCAAGAATGGGGTCCCAGCCCCATCCGTTTTGGGACCAGAAAGTACCTGGACACAAATCCTGGGCATGGAGGAGGATTCGCCACCTTGCTGATCACCTCCTTTTGGAGGAGCAGACATATGTCGGCTCGATGAGCCGACCGAGAGGCTGCAAAACCGGTAGCCCTCTGAGGGGTGGTGGCTCAAAAGGGAGGGGTCTGCTCGAATTCCAGAGGCAGACCTCTGCCGACCACTTCCAACACCCAACGGTCTGTGGTTATAGTGGACCAGGTGGAAAGGAAGTGGCTGAGCCAGCCCTCAACGGGGGGACCCAGGGGAGGAATGACGAGGTTGGGGATGGCACCACTCAACCCGTCACTGGGCAGGCTTGGAGGAAGGTCTGGCGGAGGAGCCACCTGGACCTTTCCCTCCAGGCTTCCTGTTGGAGGAAGCAGCAGGCTTGGCCTTGGGGTGCCAAGCATGAGCCTGCTGGCCCTGTTGCTGGTGCTGCTGGGCCGGTTGTGCCACAGGGGCGGAAGGGAGAAATGGCTTACGCTGTTGCTGGTAGCCTTTGTCCTTCTGGGGAGATGTGACCGAGTCCAAGGTGGCATCGGACTTCTCGATCTGCTGGAGGTGGCCCTCCACCCCGGGCCCGAACAAGTTGGTGCCCGAGAAGGGGATGTCTGCCAGCTTGTGCTGGGTATCTGCCATGAAGGTCGAGATCCGCAGCCAAGCTCTGCGGTGCATGGCTACTGTGGCTGCTACTGACCAGGCACAAGAGTCTCCGATGTCCAGAGCAGTCTGGAGCTGCTGCTTGGCCTATGCCCTTCCCTGATCCCACACCTGCTTGACCGTCGTTTGAAGGTCAGCTGGGAGATGAGGAAGCACTTCATCCAGGGAGCCCAAAAGGGCATGTGAAAAGTGTGCCATCAGTAGAGCCGAGCTAGCCTGTCGAAGGCCTAGGTTGGTGGGAGCATAAACTTTGCACCCGGAGTAGTCCAGCTTTTGGTATTCCTTGTCCAGGGGCTTCTCTACGTCCCTGGCATTTCCAGGGCACCGGAAAACACTATCAGTCACCAGCCCTTCAGCCGAGGGGTGCTCTGAAAAACCGGAGAGGGAACCGGTCCGGACTGCGTACTTTCAGGCCATCCTGGCCGAAGGCGCAGGACAGGAGGCAGGCTGCTGCCACAACTCCAAGGCTGGACCAACAATGGCCTCGGCCACAGGAAAGGCCTCCGTAGGGGAATCCCCTCAGTCCAAAATCTCCGTGAGGGGATATCTGGCCCATATCTGCACGGGTTCAAGCTGCATCCCAGTAGACTAAGAGATGAGCCGAAGAATACCGAGAAACGAGGATGGGCTCTCATCCACAGACAGACCCCTGGAGGATTTCAGGTCCAGGGGCCTGGAATACATGGAGGAGCTGTCAGACTCCAAGGAGTCCGCAAACAGCTGCTGAGCACCTGAGCCACCCTCCACTCGCCGAGGCCAATCGGATGTGAGGGTGTCCAACAACCTGTGGGGCAAGCCCTGACCCGACTGAGAATCCTTGGCCAGGGCCCCAGTCTTTGGTTGCGGAGGCGGTGGTTCCACCACAATGAGTGGAGCAGCCAGTTTCAGCCGAGCAATTGGCGCCGGAGTTGGCTCCTCGACCAAGGAACCGAGGGCAAGAGATCACTTCAGCCGCTCGGGTGACAGCCACTTAATTGCTGGGGATGGTGATGGAGTCGGCTTGTTGCTGGCCAACAAGAGCTGCTGCCACATCATATCCTCATAGCGCTGATGCAACTTGCGCCGGAGCCTGTCCTCCGAGGAGGGTGATGAGGAAGAGTGGCAACGCCACTTTCTGTGATGCCGGGACCAAGACCGCCGATGTCGGCGGTACTTACCAGACACAGCAGAGGACCGAGACCATCAGGATCACTGACGGTGGGTCGCAGAAGGGGCAGGAGAAACCCACACATCCTCTGATTCAGGGTTCTTGACCGGGGACTTCGGCTCGGGAAGCTGAGGCAAGTCCTCGGTAGGTACTGGGGAACCAGTGAAAGAGGGTTGTCGGCCTTTCCAGTCGACAGCCAGTCTAACGGGTTGAGAAATATCTTGACCGCATCGACAAGAGGCTCGGCCAGCTGACCTGACCGGGATACAGAAAAGCCAGTGGCCTTGGCTGCAACATCGACCGAAGTCGATAGAGGACAGTCCAGGGAGTGAGATCTCTCCCACTCCCACGAACATTCGACGGTGGGACTTACCTTTCGGGTCAAGTGAGTCCTTGAAGGCCCCTCTCCCTTGGAGGAGAGGGACTGACAAAGTTCTTGAAAGAAAGCAGTGTAGGAGGAGCCCAAGGAGAGTGGGATAAATGCCGATGCCGAGGATGATGAAGTCGCAGCCTGGGCCACCTCCTACTCGAAGGCGATTAAATGCTCCAGCTGCTCCGTGGAGCCTGCAGATATGGACACCACCCAATGGGCATCCTTTGACTTCACTGGCAAAAAATGTTTTTCAGGACGCCCCAGTTGAAGTCGGGCAGCGTGGTCTTCGAGAACTGATGCAGAAAAAGACTTGCAAAGATTGCAGGCCTGCGTATCATGGCCAAGCCCAAGGCAGTAAACGAACATGGTTTGCGGGTTGGTCTGAGACATCTTCTGCCTGCAAGGGCACCGACAGAAGCCGGGAGTATATTTGGAATCCATCACAGCCGTGAATGAAGGAGAAGACTGAAGTTGCATAAACTTCAACACAATTTTCGGTAAAACCGAAGGTTTAGAATCCAGGCCTAGAGACGCAAGAGTGCTAAGGAGGGAACCTGAGCTTCCAAGCGGTAAGGAAGATTTGGCGTCATGGGGTGGAGCCCAGGGTTTTTTCACCTGGGTGGGTGGGAGGAGCCAGATTGAAGACTTTCTGGCACATCTTAAAGCGACAATGTACCTGCCAAGAAGAGTGGATTGAACAACATATCCACGTCCCTAGAAATAACATTTTCCAAGACAGGAAGTGTAGCTCGCAACTGGTGGCTGGTTCAAAGTGAGGCAACGTAAGATTCTCTAACATAAATAAAAGATTCTATGGGGGAATAGGGTCCCGTATAGGTGGCTTAATATGCATCATACCTCTCAAGAAGGTACGAGATAGCTCCAGCTGTGCCAGGGTTCTGCCATCCACTGGTGCATGATAGGCTGATACTGCAGAAAGGTGTACCTTTATGGAAGAGTAGCTTAGACCTGAGTCAGACAGGGAAAGAAGGTACTCCAGGACCAAGTTCACCTGACAGGTGAAAGGGTCCAGTTGACGGATGGAAGCCCATAGGCAGAAACATTTCCATTTCATGGCGTACGTGGCCCTGGTCGAGGGTTACCTGGCCACCACGAGAAGTTCAGCTACCCTTGAGAAAACTCCATACCGGCTCTTGACTAAGTCTGCAGGAGCCATGCATGCAGGTGCAGGGATGTGAGATACGGGTGCTCCAGCGTACCCTGCTCCTATGAAAGCAAGTGTGAGGACAGGGGCAGAGGAATTGGAGGCCCTATCGCCAGCTGTTGGAGCAATGGAAACCAAATCTGATGAGGCCAGAATGGGGCTATCAGAATCATGTCTCCTTGTTTCACTTCTAGCTTGAGCAGCACCCTCTGAAGCAGTGGGGATAGAGGGGAGGCATAGCGAAACTTCCCTGTCCAAGTATTCCAGCGGAGGATCCTCAATGGCCTCCGGCACAGCTAGACATTATATTCCGTAACTGGACTCATCAAGGCCTGAAACATCCTTTTCAATTTTATGACAGGAATGTTTTTAAATCATTCGAACAACTTAGGCAGGAGTTCTCCCTGAATCAGAAGGACTTCTTTCGGTTCCTAGAGATCCGCCATTTCCTGGACACTAGAATCGGGTTGGATGTCACAAACCATTCTGTTTCTCTGTTGTGTCCCTTATTAATTCAAGTGGAGAGAGGGGGGAGAACGTAGCCATTTAATATCTTGCTTTTACAGGGAACCCCTTCCCATATCATGGACCTGGTACAATTTCATTGGGAGGCTGAACTCCAGAGTGGCCTGTCCCAGGAGGACTGGGTTCGAATTTGGCGTACACAACACAAGATATCTAACTCATATATTTGGAGGGAATTTTCCTGGAAGGTGGTCTCCAGATTCTTTCGTACACTTCAGATTACTGCCAAATATTTGGAGTGACGGGATTCTAGTTGTTGGAGACATTGCGGATGTGGTGTGGCCACCCATGCACATATATTTTGGTTGTGCCCAGTGCTAACAGCCTACTGGGCAGAGATAGAAAGTAGGATCCTAGATCTTTTTCCGGGGCTTAGGTACACTTTCCCCAGACGTAGGGATTCTTTTACATTACCCAATTCACTTTAAAGACCCACATCAAATACACTTCCTCAATATTCTCTTGAGCGCCGCGAAAAAATGTATCACACGATTGTGGCTGCACCCGGATCCCCCCACTATATCGGCCTGGGAAGATACTGTATATGATATATAAAAGCTGGAACACATGAGAGCCAGACTTCAAAACAGAGTATCAGAGCTGGTGAACCGTTGGAACAGGCGGTTCACAGACATTGCACAGACCCGCCCGGACCAACCCCCTTAAGCTTTCTTCTCGGGATATCCGGCCCTCCTCTGCGGTTCGGTGGGTAACCGGCCAGCCCTAAAACCTTTCTCCTCCACAGAGTAATCCCCGGAGACCCCAGGGATGGGTCCTGATCTAATTAGTTCTTGGATGCAGATGACTTGGTCCTCCGGCTCCCCTTAAACCCCAACCCCCCCGCATCTTAACTCTGCAACAGTCCACTGCCATAGTGTATATATTATAAGTGAGAAATCCTGTAAGCCTTCCCTGCATGCATATGGCGGTCGACATAAGTACTTGGACATTTCTCTTGTATTTGAGATATAATTTATGTGATGCTTCAGTTGACAACAACTCAGATAATAAATCTGTTTCAACAGATGTGTAAAGATATTTATATGTAATGCTGCTCTGTGTTTCCTATGTAAAAAAAGGAAAAAAAACATAAATCAACAGTTTAAAAAAAAAAAAAAAAGAAACTTCTCTGTCCTAGAGAGGGACAACGTGTCTTGCCAGAAAATACCAGGCCCTGGATCTAGTGAGCACAAATTGGGCAGTTTGGCATTGAGCGGGGATGCAAAGAGGTCCAATTCTGGAAGTCCCCATCTTTTGAAAAGGTTGTCTGCTACGGTCTGTAGCAGTTCCCACTCATGAGTCTGAGGCTGAGAGCAGCTTAGGCTGTCAGCCAAGGTGTTTTGTACTCCTGGAACATGGACCACAGTGAGCTCCCGACTGTGTTCTACTGCCCAGTGCCAGACTCTCATGGCCTCTCTGCAAGGGGATAGGAGTGTGTCCCCCCTTGCTTGTTGATGTAAAATACCACTGATATGTTGTCTGTCTGGATCAGTAAGGGGCCCAAAAGGAGATCCATCTGAAACACCTGTAAGGCGTAAAGGACATCTCTCATCTCCAACACATTTATGTGAAGGCTTCATTCCGAAGAGGTCCATGTCCCTCTTGTATGGTTGTCTTTTAAATGTGTACCCCACCCCAGTCCTGAGACATCTGTTGTCAGGACCTGTTGAGGACTGGGCCTCATTCTTTAGATGGGAGGGAGTCAGCCACCACCCCAAGGTCTGGTGCACTGCGTTGGAGATCTGAACATGCTGTTCTGGATCATTCGTACGCTGGTCCCACTGCACCCTAAGGTTCCACTGAAGAACCCTCATGTGGAGCTGTGCTAAGGGGATGGTCACATTGGTGGCTGCCATGTGGCCGACCAGTTGTCGGACCATACAAGCCAGAACCTGGCTGGATGAGGTGCTCCTCCGAGCCAGTGACTGGAGGTGATCTACCCTGTCTGAGGGGAGGGAGGCTCTTCCCTGGGTGCTGTCCTAGATGGCCCCTATGTATTGTAGTCTGACTAGCCAAAGGGGAGGATTTTGGAAGATTTAAAGTCATCCTCAGGTCTTGGAATAGCTGGAAAGTCCCCTCCAGTGTGTGAAGCAGCTGTTCCCTTGTGGAAGCTGTCAGGAGCCAGTCGTCTAGGTAGGGGTAGATGAAGTGCCCCTGCCTCCTGAGGGCTGCTGCCACCACTGCCAGGCACTTGGTGCAAACTCGAGGTGAGGACAGGCTGAATGGCAGAGCCCCAAACTGGTAATGTTCACTTTGAAAGGTAAATTGGAGGTACTTTTCTGTCAGAGGGCAGGATCTGGATGTCCATTTATGCGTCCTGCATGTCCAAGGAGAATAGCCAGTCTCCCTGATGGAGCATGGGTAGCAAGCCCGGAAGAGACACCATCCTGAATCTTTTGTATTCGATGAAATTGTTCTGGTGACTGAGATCCAGGATGGGACGAAGGTCCCCTGTCTTTGTTGGTACTAAGAAGAAGTGGGAATAATAGCCCCTTCCTCAGAGTCGGAGGAACTATCTGGATTGCCTTTCTTGACAGGAGGGCTTGGATTTCTGCCTGGATGAGACTTGCATGGGATGGAGAGCAGTGTGTGGGCATTGGTGGGCTGCCTGGAGGAATTTGGGTAAAGTCCAGGGAATAACCCTTTCTATTATTTGGAGGACCCACTGATCTGATGTGATGTTAGACCAGCCTGCGAGGAAGAGTGAGGATCGCCCTCCTACTGCCTCCCCCTGAATCTCCACCGGACTAGAGGGGTCAGCCAGAGAGTCATGCAGATCCTATTGGGGTGGGCACAAAAGCATTCCCCCTTGCTTCTTGATGTAGTGAACAACACTGAGATTGTCTGACCAGATCAACAGAGGACCCGGAAGCAGATGGTTATGAAAGGCCTGCATGGCATACAGGACCGCCCGCATCTCCAGGACATTGATGTGCAGAGATGTCTCAATCTAGGACCATGACTCCTAAGTCTGAAAGGGACCCAGGTGCGCACCCCAACCCAAACCGGAGGCATCCGTGGTGAGGATCTGCTGGGCGGAGGAGATAGTACAGTTATGTAAGAACTTACCGTAACAGTAGATCTTCGAGAAAAGCTCTTGCAGCAGGCAATAACCATACCATCAGGACTATGCAGCCAGGCACTAGGACCCTACGGAAAAATTCTAGCTAGCAGTCTATGGTGGGGAACCACCCCCTGACTTCAGTCCCACCCCTGACGTTGCCTATGGTATAAAAGGGCAGTCCCTCGGCAATACCTCAGTTTGCCTGCCATTGACTGAGGAGGTTCTAATATCTCCAAAGGGAGAAGAAATTATGCATATGTAACAAGGGGGAAGGAGACAGGGAAAGCATGCCTGCTGCAAGAGCTCTTCTCAAAGATCTACTGTTATGGTAAGTTCTTACGTAATTGTACTATCTCACCTTGAGAGAGAGCTCTTGCAGCAGGCAATAACCATCAGAACGGAGTCCAAAGCAGTACAAGCATATAATCCAGGACAGATGGGTGGTGGATATTGAAACCCACAGGAGATCCTAAGAGAGCAGTTCCTGGAGAACGGCTAGGCCAAAGCCTGCCCTCCTTCTGGAAGCAATGTCCAAACTGTAGTGCTTAATGAATGTGTGGACAGAACGCCACGTGGCTGCAGCACAGAGATCCACTGTGGACACATTTCGAAGGGATGCAAATGAAGTGGCAACACCCCCAGTGGAGTGACCTTCAACCAAGTCCAGTAAAGGTTTGTCGTACTTTTGGTAGCAGAACACTATGGAATTGACCAACCATTTGGACATCTGCTTAGTCACTGGCACCCCTACCATCCTCGGGGTGAAAGACACAAACAACTGGTCAGTTTTCCTGAAAGACCGGGTATGGTCTACATAAAATCGAAGAACTCTATGAACATCCAGAGTATGTAACAGGGCCTCCCCTCGATTAGAGTATTCTGGGTAGTAGACAGGTAGATGAATGACCTGGTTAAAAGTGAACTTGGACACCACCTTTGGAAGAAATTTAGGATTCATATGCAGGAACATCTTGTCCCTGTGGAAAATCAAGTAGGGCTCTTTACACATCAGAGCCTGAAGCTCAGAAATCCTCCAGGCTGAGGTAATGGCAACTAAAAATAATGTTTTCCAAGACAGGAAGCGTAGCTTGCAACTTACGGCTGGTTCAAGGGAGTCAACGTAAGATTCTGTAACATAAAAAAAAAAATTCCATGAGGGAATAGGGTCCTGTATAGGTGGCTTAATATGCATCATACCTCTCGAGAAGGTACGAGATAGATACAATTGTACCTGGGTTCTGCCGTCCACTGGTGCACGATCGGCTGATACTGCAGAAAGGTGTACCTTTATGGAAGAGTAGCTTAGACCTGAGTCAGACCGGGAAAGAAGGTACTCCAGGACCAAGTTCACCTGACAGGTTAAAGGGTCCAGTTGACGGGTGGAAGGCCATAGGCAGAAACATTCCCACGGTCACGATGGTGGCTGCCATGTGGCTGAGCAGCTGTAGGGCCAGACGGGCCAGAAACTGGCTGGACAAGGCACTCCTCCAAGCCAGTGACCAGAGGTGATCTACCCTGTCTGAGGGGAGGAAGAATCTCCCCTGGACGCTGACGGCAGAGAGTCATGCAGAGCCTGTTGGGGTGGGCAAGGGAGCTCTGGCACTCTTGGCATTTCTTGGTCCCTGTGTCCCTGCTGAATGAGGGGAGCTTTTCTTTTGTATCCCCCTCATTGCTGTTGCCTTCTTGCTTGTTGGCCCTGTTGTCTACAAAAGGGTCATCTGGCTGGGGGTGGCTCTGACTTGTACATTTTGTGGACATCGGAAACTGCCTTTCCTGAATCCTGAAAACCAGTGACCATCTTTTCTGTCTCTTGACTGAAAAAAAAATGAATCTTGAAAGGGGGCATCTAGGATAGCATCCTGCAAATCCTGTCGGAAGCCCGATACTCTCAAACAAGAATAGCGCTGAAGGTAGATCCCTGTGGCGGCTGTCCTGGCTGCAGTATTTGCCGAGTCATATGAACATCGGAGGACATGTTTTCCAGTGTCAGCACCGGGCTGTAGGACGGCTAATAGCTCTGTCTTGGCTGGTGAGTTAGGCTGGGACCTAGCAAGGTCCATAGCCTTGTTCCACAGAAACTTCTGGTACATGATCATATGTACCAGGAAGCTGAGTGACCGGAATATGAAGTGGCTGAGGACTAGACCTCGAGGCAGAACTGATTTTTTTCGACTCTGTCTGGGGGTTGAGAGCTCATGCGTTTGGATTACTAAGTCCGTCCATGTGCAGCAGTAAGAACCATTGCATCGGCCTTCGGCTGTTCACTCAAATGTGGTTCCTCTCTGGGTGTTCAATACAGTCAGTCAGCTTTTTTAATGACTGCTGAGGCTGTTGAGGGGTGCTTCCAGGCTAGTTTTGTAATGTCCTGGAAGGGTTCCACTAATGGTGGAATGACCAAAGGTTTAGGGTTGTTGGCCCCTAAGAACTTCACCAGGCAGCATCTCTCGGGGTCTAGATCCTTTGTTTCCCACTGATTTAGAAACTGAATGTGCCTCATTACATCTAAGAAGGTGGGGTCATCCAGAGGAGCCCTTGGGGAATCCGTCCTTGGCTCCGGAGATGGGAGCAACAAGCCTTCTTCCGAAAAGTCGTCAGAGGAGGAACCCCTACTGGACTCCTCTGAAGATGTGTCCGAACGTCTAGACTGGCGTCTGCTAGAGTGGCTCTGGCATCTGGAGGAGAACTGGGATGACAGGTGACATCCATGACTCCATCGTCATCCAGGGATCCCTGTCCTGAGCCAACTGGAGAAGAGTGGGCTGGTGTCGGAGGTGGTGAAGGTGTCTTATGTGGTGGAGGGGTGGGCTGCTTAGGCAGAGTCTATATCAGGGTCCCCCGAAGGTGTGGGGTTTTGTTCCGGCTGTTTGGGCAACAAACTGCCTTTTATGGCATTCCACCAACTTGTAAATAGAGCTCCCACTTCTGCAAGAGGCACCACAGGGGTGTCAGTGGGTCTGTCTTTGGGGTAGGTGTCGGACCCTTAGGCTTAGCCCCCCCTCCGTCGTCAGACCTGATGGCTCTGTTGCATCGGGTGTCGGACCTGTTGGTGTTTCATCCCCCAACTACGGGTGTACTGATGTCTCGTCATCGGGTGCCCGAGGGGGAGGTGATGATGGAGTATGTGGTGCGATGTCTTTGGACTCCGTAGAGGCTGGCATCAGGTCCTCTGTTGTCCGCTCCAATGACAGAGGCTTGTGGGAGCCCCACTGGTCAGGCGAGGGTTTGGGAGGGTGTCATCTGCTCTGGTCCCATAGCTGCAAAGTCTGTGGTTATAGTGGCCTGACGTCAGTCTGGAGCCCCGACCGACACCGACTTTGAAGGTGAGTGAGGCCTCTTCCGGTGCTCGTGATGTCTCTTGGTGTCATTGGATCCTCCTGTCTTGTCTGATGACACAGAGGCTACAGCCTTGTGGACAGCAGGCTCTGACCCGCCTCCCGACAAAGTGTGGGCAGACCCCTCTGACTTAGACCCATGTGAGTGTTTGTGGGGCCTGACAGGGGAATAGAGGCCTTGGAAGGCCCTTGCCCGGAAGACCCCGTCCGGCATCTGGGTAGAGGTGAGAGACTTCATCAACAGTAACTCAGGAAGAGCGAGGGAAATCAGAGGGGCTGGTTCTGACCTCACGCTGGAGGGCGGACTCTTCGAAGTCTTATTCGGAGACCTTGAGCAGGATTCTGACCTGGATCTGTCCTTGTCTCTGTGATGGGGTTTCCCACTAGATTTCTTCTCTAGGGGAGGTCCCTCTGGCCGAGGAAGAAGACAAACAGTGTCTCGACTAGGTCTTCTGCATGGCAACCACTTGTTGTTCAAGAAGGTAGGCTCTCAGCATTTTCAGGCGGCAGATGCAGGTTCTGCGATTGAAACTAAAGCAATGCTTACCTGGTAAACAAAAACTAAATAAATGCGGGCAGGCATCCAGCTTGTGATCGAGGCCCAGACACAGAAGGCAAGCCGACTGGCCGTCTTTCAATGGGATTTGCTTGCCACACTCGCATTTAGATTTCCGCCGCTCCGTCGATGAAGTTGGTAGGGAAGACATACACTGTGAATCGGTGAATGTGATGAAAAAACAATAACTGAGTGAATCGTGAAAAATGGCAGTCAAGTGGAAGCAAGATGGTGTCCATGGAGCCGAAATGCACGGGTCGATGGCGGGGAAAAAAATAGGTGGTGCTGGGGGACAGTCCCTTTATATCACAGGCGACGTCAGGGGCAGGGCCAATGTCAGGGGTGGTCCCCAGCCATAGACTGCTAGCTAGAATTTTCCGTGGGATCCTAGTGCCTGGCGGCATAGTCCTGATGGTTATTGCCTGATGCAAGAGCTCTCTCTTGGAGTGAGATCTGGAATGGGACCCCTTGCAGCAGGATCATGAGGTCCATCCACCACTGGAGCACCTCGCATACTGCAGAGGAGACCAGCATTAGCTGCTTCAGGTTATCTGCGCATTGGTCCCACTGCACCTGGAGAGTCCACTGGAGCATCTGCATGTGCAGTCTGGTCGGGGGGGGGCATGGCCATAAGCCCTAATAGCTTCAAGAACAGCCCTGCAAGAACATAACGGCTCTGGGTGACTTCCTGAGCCTGAGAAATGAGGCACTCTGCCCGGAATTAGGGCAGGAAATGCCTTGCCCTGTGCCAAGTCCAGGACCGCCCCTATATACTGCAGCCTCTGGGACAGAATCAATACAAACTTGGGCATGCTGACAGTGATACACAGGAAGAAAGCGAGCTGCAGGGTCTGGAGGAGCTGATCTCTGCTCCACTTTTGTGCCCCGGGGAACTCTTTCTGGCAACCACAGTACCCCCAAGTCTCTACCTCCCACCTGAGACCTGCTAGCTCCTCTCCCTCGTGTAACCCCGATGCAACCTCCGGATTTGAGCCCCCCCAGAGGAAGGGCCACCCTACCCACCCAGGGTGCTCTATCTACAGTATAGAGCATCGGGGCACACACGGGTCGGCTGAGGAGAGGGGGATGGGTCCAGTGATGGAGTGTGGACTATGAAGGCCAAGGTGCCTTCACCTATCCCTGGAAGTGGTGATTTTTCTACTTGTCCCCCCCCCCACCCTCAGAGCATGGTTACCCAAGGCAACGTTATGCCACTGCTCCACCACCTGTGAGCACGCAGCGTCGCCACATTGAGCACCTCCAGCCGCCGCCAGAGGTCACTCCTTGTGCGATCACTCCCTGGATCCCTCCCTGGAAAGAGAGAGCAGTCCTCTGGACGCTCGCTCTCTTCCCTCCTCTGCCAATCCCCAGCACCCGGGCTCATTCCTAAACCTGGGTCACCGGCATGGCGCAAGGTGTGATGTCCAATGCTTCAACCCTCAATGCCACTGGGCTGGCTAGATCTCCAGTTCTTTTGGGGACCAGGAAAAACCTGGAGTAGAATCCACTATTTTTATAGCACCTGGGCACTGGTTCAACAGCCTCTTTCCGTAAAAGGGACTGTACCTCCTCCCAGAGAACCGATACATGGGGTCGGGGGATAGGTGAAGGGTACTGGAAGAGTCTCTGGGGGTTGCTCTACAAGTTCCACAGTGTGACCCCTCTCTCTAATTTGAAGAATCCAGGCATCTGAAGTGATGGTTCTCCATTGATTGAGATGAAGGGATAACCGACCTCCGACCACCACCTCTTGGTCGGGGACTGGAAGAGGAAGTCTGGCAAGAAGTTAGGCAGAGACGGATTCTGCCACTGGGGCTGACCTGTCACCTCTGGGATGCTTTACAGAAGGGCCTAAGGAGGAGGGGGCAGGCAAGGCAGAGGAGGCTTTTCTTTTGCCCTCAGGATGGGAGACTGCTCCGGACTTGTGGGACACCTTTTGAAAGGGTGGGCATTGTCTGCTCCTGGGCTGTGTATGGCAAAGTGAATGGACAGACCCGATAGCCCTACCAGATGCTGTAAGCCATTAATAAAGTCCTGGATATCTGGCCCAAATAATTTAGAGCCATTGACGGGGGCATTCAGCACCTTCTATTGGACATCTGCTGCAAATCTCGAGACCCTCAACCAGGAGTGCCTATGAAGCAAATGCCTGTGGCAGCAGCAATGGCACCAGTGTCAGAAATGTCATACAAGGCCCTGAAGAGGTGCTTACTAATATCCTTGGTGGCCTGCAATGATTTGAGGACCTCCTGTTTCTGGGAACATTCTGGGAGGGCTTGGGCAGCTGCCTTGCCCTTCTTCCAGATAGTGTTTTGGTACTTGACCATATGTGATAACTAGACAGAAAGAAAGAAAGAAAGAAAGAAAGAAAGAAAGAAAGAAAGAAAGAAAGAAAAAGAAAGAAAGAAAGAAGAAGAAGAAGAATCAGCATTTATATAGTGCTTTTCATACATCCAAAGCGCTTTACAAGCAATGCTAGACTGGTAGTGAACTGACTGAATGTGTGGTGGCGGCCATATCACACATCATCACCCACACACAGCCTGGATAATTGCATGAACTGGTTTATGGGAAGGGGAATGTTGGCCAGGACACCGGGAATGTTCCCTGCTCTTTGCGAAGAGTGCCCTGGGTTCTTTTACTTCCACCTGGACACCCACCAGGACAACACCAGGATGGGTAGAAGGGACCTCGGTTTAACGTCTCATCCGAAGGACGGCACACCCCAGCAGTACAGCACCCCCCAATACTGCACTCAGATGCCAGCGATTTTTAGGTGCAAGTCCAATCCCGGTGTGGGACGAGAACCCACGACCTTCTGGTCCAGAGGCGGATGTGCTACCAATTGAGCCACGCTGAGGGAGGGAGGGAGGAAGGAAGGAAGGAAGGAGGGAATCTGAAGCTGGAGGAGGCATAAACCCTTTCACCCCAAAGGTCTATCCAGCTGGATTCCATGTTGTGGGGGGGGACTAAGGTGGTCGGGCAACTTGGACCGGTCATGTGGCTGCTTTAATGACCACAGAATCAATCTCAGGTTGGGAAGCACAATAAGGCAGGCCCTGAGGAGCATGGTAGAGTTTGTCCACCTTGAGGAGCATGGACAGGACCATGTCTGGGCAGTGCCAAGATGCAGTAGTGGTATTCCTCAGTGCTAGAAGAATGGGAGAAATGATCCTAAGGGAGATTCAGGAGTCTCTGAGAATTCCACCAGGAGCTGGCCCAGTGGCGCTGAGGGTTGAGGTGCTGGACACCACACCTCACACCATGCTGGTGACCTGGGTTTGGGAATGAGATTGGGTCATCAGGGACAGGAGAGGATTGAGCATCCGGAGGACTGCTCTCCTCTCCTGGGGGTGGGTGGGTTGTGTCTCCTATGACACCGCGACTCCCAGTGGAGACTGGGGGTATCGTGACTTGAGGGAGCTCCATTGCAGGGTGGAGGCTGCGGTGGATGCCCTATGGGAGGGTGTGGGAGTGCGCCCATCTCGCACTGGGTGTCAGTGCCAGTACGTGCCTCCGGGGACCGAAAAACAGGAACACGGAGCTCTGGCACCTGGGTAGGTGAAGGCAGGGCCAGTGGATGGTATCCCACGCTCACCGCCAGACCCAGCACACCTGACCTCCGGCTTTTCTCCTCAATTCAGCTGCCCACTAGATTCCCAGATAGAGCACTGAAGGAGTTGGCAGCCCCACCTCGGGAGGGTTCAGAGCTGGGGGTCGCCTTAGTAGGGTGACAGAGTAGGAGTATTACAGGACAGAGGTATGGGTCTCAGGCTGAGTGGGAGAACATGCCGGTCCCAGAGCCCTAGCTGGAGAGAGTCCAATGAGGTCAGAGAGAAGGGGGCATAAAGAAAGTTGTAAAAAAAAAAAAAAAAGTCCAAACAGATCTCTCCTGGTGGGATCCTCCTCCTCAGTGTGGAAGCCCATAGCTGAGGACAGCTAATTCATCACATTAAAAAGGTAGGGTCTTCAGAAGGGGACCTACGATTATGTTTAACAGAGTCCTTGCTCACTGAAGAGGCAGTAGACCTATCTGAGGAAAGAAGTTCCTCCTCCTCCTCAGGAAGGATAAGGTCAGGATGGTACTCCTCGACATTGCCTTGCTCTAACATGAGGCCCGACAAGTGAGGTACCAACAGGACTCTACATGGAATGGACAGAGGAAGTTGAATAGGCATCAACAATAATGGAGCTGTCAACAGCGCCGGAGATCCAAGTCTGTATGAGCCCAACTGGTGCACCAGGGTCGTAGTGATCTGGGTCAAAATTGTGTTAAGGTCGACAGCAGGAGTAGGATGCGCAAATGGTGGAGGGGTCACTGACACAGTGCATGACAAACCATCCAACTAGACTTGAGAGCTTGAGGGCCACAACATCCGAGGTCCATGAGAAGCATCAGGCTGCAATGGAGAGGCTGTCATTGACGATCCATGTGTCGACGGACAGGGGGCTGTCGACCCACAGATTGATGGCTGACCTCCTTGAGAAACAGGAGTCATTGTTGGTATGGGACTGGAAGAAGAAGAGGCCTGGACAGTAGAGGACGTCGGTGCAGCTTCAGCCAATGGAGTGCCCCAAAAGGAGGAAGAAGATGCCATCAAGGAATGGGAGCGCAGCCGGGGGGGAGCGGTCCCGTTCGTGGTCTTTTTTGTAACTTTTCCGTGAGAGCTTGTCTCGGGCCTTTGAGGCCTGGGAGCTTGATGAACCCACCAGCAACTGAGAAGGAGGGACCCCTGAGGATCTCTGCCCAGAACTGTCTACCTGCTGTTCCATGAGGAATCTCTTCAAAGCCTTTTTGCATCAATTATGGGTTGTTTGGTTACATGGACCCCCCCCCCCCAAACTCTGGAGCTTTCACCTTAGCTACTGCCTCTCCTCACTTCCTTATCTGGAGCCTGTTCTTACCCATGGCCCCAATATCACTATTTGCTGCTATGACCACCGTGACGCTTGTACAGCTGGTTCTGATTAAGCTATGCTTTTTGTAATACAAAAATGTGTTACAGAGTGAATCTCATGAGACATGCTGTTTCAGCTAAAATATAAAAGCCAGGAGATAATTGCAGGCTAGAAGAGACAAAGTAAGGATCTCCTATTTATCTAGCTTAATTGTAGCTACCAGCTGCTAGGCTGGAAAATCATAAATGTTTTTGACGTTTAGAAAAAGAACACAGGTTATGTCACTGTGGTGCGAAGTAATAAAAGGTCCTTTGATGTCTTTGAGAGAGGATGCTGCTCATGGATGAAAGAAAGGACTTGGAAAATTACAGACTTAATTGGGAAGTCATATGTGGAAACAAGTTTTTATGCTGATGTCACCTATTAACTTACCTCCTGACACAAGACATCCTGAATGTATAAGTTTTGATAAACAGAGGAGGAGCTCAGTGACATCATGGAGAAGGCAGGGTCAAGACAGTGTTTTAATTATGCTGTAACAGACCTTTACAGACACACATGTTTAGACTCTGAAAAAAGAAACATCTACAGCACTATAAGAAGATAAGAATACATTAGGTAGACAGGTCTAAGTGTATTTATTGGTAGGAATTTGCACTTTTTAAACCTTATTGTTTTAAAAGATTGTATGTTTTGTGATATGTTTCTGTGTTTTACATTTTACATTTTTATCTATTTTAAGTAAGCCTCTATTTTTAGAGACTACCTGGTGTGCCTTTGAAATTCTGCACTGTTAAAGAAATTTGAATGAACTGCTGAATCATACAGAGCTAAATTCCATAAGCTCAGGAGAAGCCCTGACATGAGCTATGAGGAGCTAGCCATGAAACAACGTCAGTTTTTAAAATGTTGGTGGGAAGGAACTGAAGCAAACTCTGTTGATAAAATTGAAAATGTGATTTTGTTAGAACAGTTTTTATGGGCATGCCCAGCAGAGCTGAAAACCTGGCTGGAGGACCAAGATCCCAAAACAGTGCAAGAAGCTGCTGAACTCTCGGACGCTATACAAAGAACAGACCTGCTCTGAGAGCGAATAGGCGGCGTGGCAGTCTGCAAAAAGGAAAGCGCACCTTCAGGGCAGCCAAAACCCCCACTGTCTTCACCGAAACCAGTTAGCCCTAGGTTTCAGAGAAAAGATTTCTCTGAGAAAAGAAATGAATGTTGGTTGTGTAAAGAAACTGGGCATATTGCCAGATGGTGTCCCAAACGGACGAGCAATAATACACAAGGTGATGCTAGGAAGGAAGTGGGTTGTTTGTGTGCCCCTGGAAGCATGCCTGTGAACATGAGGGAACACATGTACCCAGACATGGTGAATGGTATACAGACGCAAGGGTTAAGGGACACAGGGGCATCCCTGAAATTTGTAAGAGGATCTAGTAGAGCCGGGTCAGCTTATACCCAATAAAAACATCACTGTACAGGACTTTACTGGTGAAGAGAAAACATTGCCCTTCGCTAGTGTTCTCCTAGACTGGGGTGAAACAGGGGGAACTGTGCAACAGGTGACTGTAGCCAAAACCTTAGCAGTGGATGTGATCCTGGGCAACAATCTCAAACAAGGGATGGTGTGTGCAGTTATTGTTGCCAAGCAGCAAGGGAAAATTGTAGTTCCCTGAACCCCACAGAAGCCACTGTGGACACCACTGAGAGGCTGGTTCCCCGGCCTGTGTCTCCTGATATGGAGACTAATGAAAAGGGGGTAGCAATTTCCCCAGTAGCAGTTAACCTCAGAGCTACGGAGGGTTAATCTGAAGAGGAAGGGGTGACTCATTTTCAGAGGGTTGGGATTGACAGTGATCCTGAGTGCTCTGATGCTAGTGCTAGGGACCCTAGTTTAGCGACCGAAGGGGACCTGTCCCATGCCTTGGGAATGTGTGAGGGGTTTGCAGCTGCTCAGAGAAGTGACCCTAGTCTAGAGAAGCTGAGGACTTGGGCAGACTCTGACGGGGCACAGGGAGGTGATGGCAAACATAAGGTTTATTGGGAAAATGGACTGATATATACTCAGGCTATGCAGACAGAGGGAGGGGTGCTAGGCAGGCAGCTTGTCATTCCCCAGGGGTATCGTGAGCAGTTGCTCAAGATTGCACATGATATTCCCTTGTCTGGTCATCTGGGAATCACGCGCACTATGCAGTGGTTGACCCAGAATTTCTATTGGCCAAACTTCACCCAGCAGGTGAAGGAGTATCACAGGTCTTGTCACCGGAGCCAAGAAATAGGGAAGGCGAGCAAGAAAACCCAAGCCATCCTGATTCCATTCCCATAGTGGAGAAGCCATTTCAGAGGGTGGGAATGGATATTGTGGGGCCTTTAAATACCCCCAGCTCCTCAGGGAAGAGATTCATCCTGACTGTGGTTGATTATGCCACCCGGTACCCAGAGGCAGTCGCCCTCTCCTCACTGAGAACAAAGTGGCAGATGCCTTACTTGGGATTTTCTCCCATGTTAGGTTTCCGCAGGAGGTTATCACCGATCGAGGGGGTTCCTTCTTGTCGGACCTGATGAAATGTTTATGGGAGAAGTGTGGGGTGGTGCAGAGATGCACGACACTGAATCACCCACAAGCCAATGGGCTTGTGGAAAGATTCAATGGTACCCTGAAGTCAGTGCTCCGGGCATTTGCTGAACAGCATGGGAGGGACTGGGAGAAATACCTTCCCCACCTGCTGTTTGCATACAGGGAGGTGCCCCTAGAGTCGACAGGATTTTCCCCCTTCAAACTCTTATATGGATGCCGGGTACGTGGGCCCCTAGATTTGATCCGTGACGACTGGGAAGGCAAGCACGCCACCCAGGGAACTCCCACTGTGAATTACGTCCTTAGGTTTAGGGAAAGGCTGAAGGAGCTTATAGGAACTGCCCAGAGCAACCTGGCAGCTGCCCAACAGAAACAAAAAGTGTGGTACGACCGCAGAGCCAGAGCTCGCTCGTACATGGTGGGTCAGGAAGTCATGGTCCTTATTCCAGTCCGGAAAGACAAGCTGCAGGCTGAATGGGCAGGACCGTACAAAGTGGTTAGGAAGGTAAATGACATGAACTACATTATAGAGTTACCTGACCAAAGACAGACAGAAAGGATGTACCATGTCAACATGATGAAGCCATATGCAAATAGGGCTGACATGGTGTTTGCAGTGTGTAGTCCTGGGGAGGGGATGGATGAAGGAGACCCCCTTCTGGACTTGCTGGAAGAAAGCAAGCGGAAGTCCTCTGGGGAGGCAGTAAAACTGTCCTCCCAGCTGGCCCTGGACCAGATCCAGGAAGTAAAGGAGGTTTTAGCAGACTTTACCCCATTGTTTAGTGCCAAGCCTGGACTAACCCCCTTAGCAATGCACGATGTGGAGACAGGGACACAGACACCCATAGGGCGGACAGCATATCGGGTGTCAGAGGCTGTCCAAAAGGACATTAGGAGGGAAGTGGAGGAGATGCTGGATTTAGGGATAATCCAGAGATTCCACAGCCCCTGGGCCTCACTCATTGTCCTTGTGCCCAAGCCAGATGGCTCTACTTGTTTCTATGTGGACTATCATGGACAGAATGCAGTCACGAAGTCAGACGCCCACCCGATGCCCCGGACGGACGAACTCCTGGACAAGTTGGGAGGGACGACTTACCTTATGATGACTGACCTGACCAAGAGGTATTAGCGGGTAGAGTTGACAAACAGAGCTAGGGAGAGGTCGGCCTTCATCACTCCCGATAGGCTTATCTGAATTTAAAGTAATGCCTTTCGGAATGAAGAATGCCCTGGCCACTTTCCAAAGGTTGGTGAACTAGGTGTTAAATGGTATGCAGAGGAGTACGCCGTGGTGTACCTGGATGACATTGCCATTTGTACTACCAGCTGGGTGGAACACTTATCCCACCTTCGGCAAGTGCTGGGCAGGATAGAGAGGGCCGGGCTCACTGTCAAAGCAGAGAAGTGCCAGGTGGCCTTGGGAGAGGTGGCATACCTCGGGCATGTGGTAGGCCGAGGACAGCTCCGTCCTAATCAAATAAAAATAGAGGTAATCCAGGCATGGCCCAGACCAGAAACGCAGAAGCATGTCAGGAGTTTTCTCAGGACAGCAGGGTACTATAGCAAACTTGTACCCAATTACAGTACCCTGGCTGCTACCCTATCTGACCTGGTGAAGAAAAGGATGCCAAAGAAAATTACCTGGGGACCAGCCTGTGAAGAAGCCTTTACCAGACTGAAGGAGGCACTGTGCAGTGCTGCTGTTTTGACAAGTCCTGACTATAGCAGACCCTTTATAGTTCAGACTGACGCCTCAGACGTGGGTATTGGGGCAGTACTGAGTCAGACATCCAGCCAAGGGAAAGATCACCCTGTAGCCTATCTGAGTGAAAAGTTACTTCCAAGGGAGCAGGCATACTCCACTGTGGAAAATTAGTGTCTTGCCATAGTGTGGGCCCTAAAGAAGTTGGAGCCATACTTGTATGGGCAGCATTCTGTGGTACAGACTGACCACAACCCCCTGGTTTGGCTGACACAGATGGGACAAAACAATGATAGATTGCTAAGATGGAGTCTTGCTTTACAAGGGTATGACATGACAATTCTACATAGGGCTGGAGCGAAAAATCAGAACTCAGATAGGTTGTCTCGCGTCTATGAGGAGTGAACTGATTTGGGAAGCTTATCCCATGCAGGGGATAGAGCCCCCAAATTCAGTCTAGGTGGGGAGGATTTTGATGCTTGTACAGCTGGTTCTGATTAATCTATGCTTTTTGTAATATTAAAATGTTTTATTGAGTGTCTCTCATGAGACATGCTGTTTCAGCTAAAAGATAAAAGTCAGGAGACAATTACAAGCTAGAAGAGACTTAAAGTAAGTATCTTCTGTTTATCTAGCTTAATTGTAACTGCCAGGCTGGAAAATTATAAACTTTTATGACGTTTAGAAAAAGAATACAGGTTATGTCACTGTGGTGCGAAGTCATAAAAGGTCCTTTGATGTCCTTCAGAGAGGATGCTGCTCATGGATAAAAGAAAGGACTTGGAAAATTAAAGACTTAATTGGGAAGTCATATGGGGAAACAAGTTTTTCTGCTGATGTCACCTATTAATTTGCCTCCTGACACAAGACATCCTGATTGTATAATTTTTTAATAAACAGAGGAGGAGCTGGGTGACATCATGGAAAAGACAGGGTCAAGACAGTGTTTTAATTATGCTGTAACAGACCTTTACAGACACACATTTGGACTCTGAAAAAAGAAACATCTACAGCACTATAAGAAGAGAAGAATACATTAGGTAGACAGGTCTAAGTGTATTATTGGTAGGAATCTGCACTTTTTAAACCTTATTGTTTTGAAAGATTGTACGTTTTGTGATATATGGTTCTGTGTTTTACATTTTTTTCTATTTTAAGAAAACCTCTATTTTTAGAGCCCACCTGGTGTGCCTTTGAAATTCTTTCTTTGACAAGGGAAGCATATATAGTTAAAGCTGACACTGTACAAAGCTTATTGGTTTTACTAAACTGGGAAAAGGTAAGAGTTTATTCTGAGCTCTTTCATAGAGTTTTTAAGGGTTCATTTTGTACACCTGGTTAGGTACCCGTAGACAAAAGATATCTGGTCTCCTCGAAGAGCAGAATCATCTGACCCTGTACATTGGGTAAACTAACAAGAGGTTCACAGTTTGAATCCCTCCAGAACTTGAGACCAAAGGTTGATTCGAACCCACAAAATAGACAGGAGGGTTACCCTGTTCTGTTAACTGTTCACAATACTGCGCTCAGAGGTTGACACTGTGGGAGCAGAGAGCCTGACCTGCTGAGTGGGGTTGTGACAACCATCACGTGTTCTCCTGCCTACCCTCCCCCTCCCTCTTTAACCTTCTCAACTCCCTTCCTTCTTCTTATCAGCCTCCTGTCTTCCCTTGTTGCCCCCTCTCACTCGTGTTTGTTCTGCCTCACCACACATTATAAAAACATAGAATTTGTCGGCAGATAAGGACCGCTTGGCCCACCCAGTCTGCCCATTTCCCTACCTGATGGATAAGCTGCAGATTCTAGCTAATCAACAACTTACTTCCTCCTATCCCCCACTAAAATTGTCTTATGCCTGTCCCATGCATTCTTGAATTCTCCCACTGTTCCTGACCCCACAACCTCCTCAGAAAGGCTGTTCCATGCATCCACAACCCTCTCCGTGAAAATTTTTTTTCTAACATTACCTCTGAGCTGTCCCCCCTCTATCTTCAAATTGTGCCCCCTTGTTCTTGCACATCTCTTCTTCTGAAAGACACTACCCTCTTGTACTCTGTTAATTCCCTTGAGATACTTGAAAGTTTCTATCATGTCCCCCCTCTCCTTCCTTTCCTCAAGGGTATATATATTAAGCTGCTTTAGTCTCTCCTCGTATGTCTTCTGGTGCAGACCCTGCACCATTTTGGTTGCCCTCCTCTGAACACCCTCCACTCTGTCTATGTCTTTGTGGAGATGGGGTTTCCAGAATTGCACGCAGTACTCCAGATGGGGTCTCACCAACTGCCTGGACAGAGGGATAACAACTTCCTGTTTTTTACTGATGACGCCTCTACCTATGCATCCCAGTATCCCCCCAGCCCTCCTTACTGCCTTCTCACATTGCTTGCCCACCTTTAGGTCATCTGATATAATTACTCCTAGGTCTCTCTCAATTTTTGTTGTTATTAACTCACCCCCCCATTGTGTACTCTTCCCCTGGGTTTTTGTTTCCCAGATGCATTACCTTGCACTTCTTTGCATTGAATCTGAGCTGCCATATATTTGACCATTCCTCCAACCTAGCCAAGTCCCTTTTCATTCTTTCCATCTCACCTTGTGTATCAACCTTGTTGCAGATCTTTGTGTCATCTGCAAAGAGACATACCTTTCCTTCCAGGTGCTCTCCAATGTCACTTATAAAAACATTAAAGAGGACTGGTCCCAGTACCGAACCCTGTGGTACCCCACTAGTCATCCTCCTTTCTTCACTGTGGACTCCGTTTACTATTACCCTTTGTGTCCTGTTGTCCAGCCAGTCTTTTATCCAGGCTACCAACCTGGGACCCGCTCCAAGGCTGGCTAACTTGTATATTAATCTTTTGTGTGAGACTGTGTCAAATGCCTTGCTAAAATCTAGGTAGGCCATATCCACAGCCCCTCCCTGGTCTACTACTTTGGTCACCCAGTTAAAGAAATCTGTTAGGTTCGTCTGACATGACCTTCCTGCTGTGAAACCATGCTTCCTTGGGTCCTGTGCCCCACTGGCCTCTAGGTACTCAACAATTCTTTCCTTCATAAGTGATTCCATTATTTTCCCTATCACTGAAGTCAAACTAACTGGTCTGTAGTTTCCTGCCTCTGCCCTGCTCCCACTTTTGTGAAGTGGAATCACAATTGCCCTCCTCCAGTCCTCAGGTACCACCCCATCCTCCCATGATTTGTTAAAGAGAGTAGTCAGTGGTGTTACTAGTTCTAACCTTAGTTCTTTTAGAATTCGTGGGTGAATCCCATCAGGCCCCATTGCTTTGTCCACCCTGTTTCAAGATTTCTTTCAAAACCTTTCTTCTGTGAATGGACTCTTATCGACCCCCCTATTCAGAGTTTCTCTCTTGTTTGGTTTAGGTACCTTCTCCTCCTCTTCCATTGTGAATACCGAGCAGAAATATTCATTCAGTATCCCTGCTTTTTCACTGTCACCCTCTGCCCACATTCCCTCCCCTTTATTAAGTCGCTGTATCCCTCCCTTGGTCTTTCTTCACTCCTTAATGTACCTATAAAAGGTTTTATCCCCCTTCTTAACAGAGTTGGCTATCTTTTCCTTAGTTTGTGCCTTTATTATTCCGACTGCCTTCCCTGCCTCCTTCTGCTTTAACTGATAAAATTCTCCATCCTGCTCCTTCTGTGTTTCCTTATATTTCCTGAATGCTATCTTTTTCTCCTTAGCCGTCCCTGCCACCTCTTTTGAGAACCATATTGTTTTTTTCCTTCGTTTTGTTTTGTTGATTTGCTTCACACAAAGGCTTGTTGCCTCTGCTATGGCTTGGTTTGATTATTCCCCATTGTTCCTCCACCCCTCCTTCTTGCCCGTTTGCTAGTGCTTTTCTGAGGCACTCTCTCATTTTCCCAAAGTCAACCTTCCTAAAGTCCAATACTCTTGTTTTTGTATGGCATGACTCTATGGCTGTATTTATTGTGAACCACACTGTTTGGTGGTCACTTGTTCCCAGATGGCTACCCACTTCTAAATCTGAGATCTTTTCTCCTTCCCCATTTGAGAGTACCAGGTCTAAGACTGCTCCCTCCCGAGTGGGTTCCAACACTAGCTGTCTGAGGCATGCCCCCTGTAGAGCATCAAGAATGACCCTGCTCTTGGATGTGCCTGCAGCAAAGGTACTCCAGTTAACATTTAGCATATTCAGGTCCCCCATCAACAATATCTCCCCTTTTTCTGACATTTTAAGGATGCCTTCTATCATTTCCTTGTCCATTTCCTCCCCCGTAGATGGAGGTCTGTACACAACCCTCATACAGATTGTGGTGCCATTTCCTGTCTCCAGGGTGACCCATAGTGACTCATCAACTTCCTGTTTACTCTTTAGTTCTGTTGCTTTAATCCCTTCCCTTAAACAGAGAGCTACTCCTCCTCCTCCTCCTCTTTGCCCACACTGTCCCTCCTGTAGACTGTGTATCCTGGTATGTTGACATCTCAGTCATGGTTCTCTGTGTACCATGTTTCAGTGACTGCCCTAATATCCAGGCATCCCTCTTCCATCAAGGCCACTAGTTCAGGGAGCTTGTTGCACAGACTGCGGGAATTGGTACCCATCACCTTCTATTTATTTTTTATGGCCTTACCCCTTTTAGTCCCATTCCTGTCCTTACTGCCTTTTTCCTGCATTTATACCTGTCCTGCTCCCTACTGACTTCTCTACCTTGGTGTTTATCTAACTACTGTGTTTTGTGGGGGGAGGCTGGGATTTCCCTGTGCCTTTTCAGTGACCCCCCTTGGCTAGTTTAAATGCTTGCCAATGAATCATTTAAACCTGTCACCTAGGATCCTGGCTCCCCCCCAGACAGATGCAGACCATCGCGTCAGTATAAGCCTGCATCCCTCCAGGTGGCTCCCCAGTGAAGCCAAAACCCTGAGCTCCACACCAGTTTTTCAACCATTCATTGAATCCCATGGTGCGGAATACCCTAGCATCATCCTTGCCATAGACAGGCAGCACCTCCGAGAAGGTTACCATACATGCTACTTGTCTAACGCTACTCCCCAACTCCACAAACCCCCCTGCACTGCTCTGATCCCATTCACAGCCAGGTCATTTGTCCCTAGGCAGACAATGACATCCAGCTCCCTCCCTCGTGCAGCTGCTCCCACGGTCCTAAGGATTCACCTCCTGTCCCTCTGAGCCGTGGCACCAGGCAGGCATCTTACCTCCCCCATTTCTACCCCCCTAATGATTAAGTCCCCACTAGGAGTTGTTTCCTTCCTCTGTGGGGGTCTCATGCCACCCTCCTGTGGTTTTCCTTTGTGGAGGTTCCCAGCATCCTCCTTGGTCTCCACTGCAGGTGCCTCTACAGAGGAACCACTCTTTGCCAGAACAGCGTATGAATTGTGGAGAGGTACAACTGGAGGGATGCACCTCTGTTCCATCACCCTCTCCCTCCCGGAACCCACTTTGGTCCAACCGCTCCTCTTTCTTGGTAACCTCTGAGGTAACGGTAGTGGCCCTGGTGGTCCCTGGGTGGGGAAGAGGTTTCATTAATCCTAGCCAGGTCAGCCTGGAGATGGGCAACCTCCTCCCTCAGACCAGAGAGGTGCCTGCAAACAGGGCAGCATCGCAGCCTCCAGAATGTCTCCTGGAACACTGCTGCCCCACAGCCATTGCACTGCTTCCATCTTAACTTATTTTGTGACCCCCCTCCTGATGCTTTGTATGCTTACTGTCTCCTCCCTCTATGTACTTTTACACTTACTTTCCTACTGCCTATGTGCCCTTACAACTCTCGCCCTTCCTGTTCTGGGACAGGAACTTCCTGTAGTCTTCAGTAGTCTCCTTCTTCCGTGCTTGGATTCAGATCTCCAGTAGTCAGGGGGGAGAAAGAGTTATTTTTTTAGGTTCCTTCAAGGTTTATGAAACTAATGTGTTTGAAGTTTGAAGTTTATTGTTCTAGGAATTAATACCTTTGAGCCAAGGCTCTTTTACAAAGGTTCCACGTCATTAAGTGCAAAAACATAGTAGATAGTGTCACAAATAATCAGTAAGCCGTTTAACAAGGCCACAACTTAAACAGTAACATTTATGCACAGAAAAGAAAAAGGAACTCAGAGGCATTGTCAAGGGCAAGGAATAAGGATTGGAGAGCTTAAGAGGAAAGAGAGGGAGAAATAAGAAGTTTAGGAGCAGACAGAACCAGATTAGTGGTACTCAGGTTGTCTTTGTCATAATGTGTCTTAGTGGTGCTTCCCTTCCTACTGCCAAACAGGAAGTTTCTGTTGTCAGTCAAATCCAGTGGCTGTAAAAGTAGAACTGGCTTTGGGTGGGTGGGAAGGAGGGCAATTAGTAAAAAATCTGTAGTTCTAGACTGCTGTTTCTTGCACTGAAACCAAAGTTCACCTCTGTAAAAAACAGCAGGAAGCGGTAATTGGAGACGCCTGCTTTTGTACTCCTAAGCTGCTAAGTCACACCCCCAATTAGATTCACCCTCTGCTCTGACTCAGTAAAATTAAGCTGATACAGCCCCCTTCCCCAGAGAAACTCACAGTGACTTTCTTTTTTTTTTTTTACTTAAATGAGACCCCATTCTTCTAATAAAGTATCTGTTTGCTTAATCCAAACAGGTACTGACTCCTGCTAAGGTAGAAGTGATTTATCAGTACAAGATCTGTAGTTCTAGTTTCTTGCTCTGAAACCAAAGTTCTCCTCTGTCAAAAACAGCAGGAAGGATTAGTGTCCAACCCTGACTATAACCTGTATTTATCTGGTTATGTATGTATATAGTACTCGTGCACCACCACTGTCATTTCCCTGTGTATTATATTTAGCTCAGACTATGTTAGTTTTTATATATTGTGTGATGTTACTGTGTGTTCGGTGTACTATGTATTGCTATTGCATCCTCTCCAGGACCATCTTGCAAATGAGCTCTGCTCAATGATGTTCGTGTGGTTAAATAAAGATTTTGATTGATTGATTGATTTTTGGCAGAGCTCACAGTGAGAGACATCATGGTCAGGCCCAAGACAGCAGACACAGAGCTTGTGGTCATCTGAAGAGGCAAATTTCTATCTCCAGGGGCCACGACAGAAGGGAGAAGTGGAAGGAGTAACTAGACATAAACAAGGTAAAGGATCTCTTGTTCATAAGAGATTCTGAAATCTAGAGTAGAAGAAAAAATTTGTAGGCAAAATGGCGCAAACTGCATCAGAGCTTCCGCGGAGACCCATGCGAACAGAGTCAATGGCGGGAAAGAACTGAGGAGGGAGTGGGGCCGCTCACGCCTTTATAGGGTTGGTGATGTTGGCATGGGTGGCTCCAGTGGTACTGCTGAAAAATCTTCCACGTGGATCCTGTTTCACCAATGAAGTTCCTATGGTGTGATTTGATGACTGGGATATCCCTGAAGAAGATCTTCTGTTACTGTTGCCCTTGGATCTGGAGTAGGCTCCCCTATTCTTCTGGCTTATGAAATTCTAAAAGGGTAAAAAACTGCCTTTGCCGAAAAAACTCCCAATCCTCTTGACAAGGAGTTTGCCTCCTGTTGCTGCTTGGACACCGGAAGTTGTTCCTTCTTTTTCTGGACGTCCTTTCGGATGTTGTCCAGGCCACAGCTGAAAAATAACACTCCTTTAAAGGATAAGTTGAACAGTTTTGTCTTGGATGCCCGATTCACGATCCAGAGCCAGACACTCTGCATAGCTGCCACAATATGATAAGCAGAATGAGCTGCCATCTGTAAATTGTTCACTGTGTAACTATTCTATCTTCTTCGGGAGTATCTCAGTCATCCGGTCACTTAGCAGGAATGAGTCTCAAGCAGTTACAGGTGCAAAGAGACAGTTTGGGAGGAGAGCTCACCATAAACTTAAGAAAGGAGGCCCTGCAGTACAGCCCTGCCAAAACCTGCAAAGTCCCTAGAGGCAATGTCTAAACTGTAGTGTTTGGTGAAAATATGGATGGTACTCCAGGTGACAGCTGCAAAGATGTCAGCGACTGAGACCTCTCAGAAACAAGTCACAGAGGTAGCCATGTCTCTGGTGGAATGGGCTTTGAGAGCACCAGGCAATTCTTTGCCATACTTGTAGCGCTCTCTCTACCTGGGGCAAAAGAAACAACTGCTTCGACTTTCTAAACTCCTTAGTGTGAAGCAGGTAGTATTTCAAAGTGCTGTGCATATCTAACGTATGGAGCAGAGCATCCCCTGGACTGGCATGCTCAGAGAACTAAACAGGAAGGTGGATAGATTGGTTGAGGGTAAACTTAGAAACCACCTTGGGGAGGAAAGTACAGGTATGTAAGAACTTACCATAACAGTCGATCTTCAAGAGAGGATCTTGCAGTAGGTAATAACCTTGAGGACTATGCCGCCAGGTGCTAGGACCACATGGAAAACTTTAGCTAGCAATGTCTAGTGGGGGACCGCCCCTGACATCACGTGACCGGTGTCAGAATGGCGCTATATAAGGGGTGGTCCCCACACCCGCCTTCCAGTTCTCCCACTGGAGACCGAAAAAGGTGCGACAGGAGAAAAGGAGTGCTTTCCTGGAGCCAAAAATAGGCTAGAAAGAAGCAGCAGAAGCAGGAGGAAGGTGGGAGGGAAATAGGTTACCTACTGCACGTGCCTCTTTCGAAGATCTACTGCTATGGCAAGTGCTTACATAACTGTACTATCTTACTTCGAGAGGGCTCTTGCAGTAGGTAATAACCTTGAGGACAGAATCCCAAGCAGTGAAAAGGAACAGACAAGGTCTGAAACACCTGAGGCAGGAAAGGTCTGAAGTAGGCAGGGATTTAAGAAAGAAGGCCCTGAAGGACAGCTAGTCCAAAGCCATCCCTGTGTCTGGAGGCAATGTCTAGACTATAGTGTTTGGTGAAAGTGTGGAGAGAGCTCCAAGTAGCTGCTGTATAAATGTCAGCAGAAGAAACATTTCTGAAACAAGCAGTAGATGTAGCCATGCCCCTGGTTGAATGGAAGTTCCAAATAGTCTCACCGCGAATGGCCTGGGCTGGGAGGGGTGCAGAAAAGGGTGGCAAGCCCAACAGACTGCACAATCCAAAAGAGTCTGCACTCCACAAAGTATTACAGGTTAGCCAAAAGATGCACTCTCAAAAATAAATTTTTAAAGCTTTTATTAGCCATTACACAGTGACAGTGTGCACACAGACTCCGCTGCCTCTTGCCCCAGCGCATCGGGTCCAAACAACCCTTCATCAGGGAGTATCTGGCTGAATGCACTTTAGCTTCCCCAGGAATTGGCTTATGTTTCTAATAACAAGAACAGAATGCAGTGTGGTAAACCCTCTGGATAGACACAAATTAGAAACTGCGACACCCTCTCTGTTGAGCGCAAAGAAAACAAAAAACTGATCTGTGTTACGGACTGATTTTGTCAGATTTGTGTAGCAACGCAACATTCTGTGCACATTCAATGTGTGCAAGATTGCCTCCCCCTGATTAGAATGCTCAGGGTAGTACACTGGAAAGAGTACAGTCTGATTCAGAGTAAACTGAAAGACTACCTTCGGGAGAAACTAGGATTTGTATGCAGAGTCCTCCGGTCTCTGGAGAATCAAAAAAGGCTCCTTACACATGAGGACCTGAAGCTTGGTGATCCTAGGAGCAGAGGAAACAGCAACTAAAAGCATTGCTGCCCAAGATAGATAGTGTGAGTTGCAACTCGCAGCTGGCTCAGAGGGAGGCAAAGTGAGTTTTTCTGGAATAAAGTTCAGGTCCCATGGCAAAACGGGGTTCTAGACCGGAGGTTCCAAGAGGAGGATCCCCTTCAGAAAGGTGCTGGAAGCCTCCAACTGAGCCAAGGTTATACCATCAGCTAGAATGTGATAGGTGGAAATGGCTGACAGGCGGACCGTCAGCGAAGGATAGCCGAGACCAAGGTCTGAGAGGTGCAACAGAGACGTCATGGCCTGTGGAACCGGCCAAGAGAAAGGGTCTCAACCCTTGCATACCATCCAAATGGAAAACCTCTGCCATTTCGTTGCATAGTTTGTTCTTGTAGATGGCTCTTTGGTCTCCACAAGGACCTGGGTTACTCTGGCAGATACCCTGTAGCATGACGCAGCAGGTGCCATTTGTGAAGGTGAAGGAACTAGAGGTCCGGGTGGATCGATTTGCTCTGTTCCTGGGTCAGAAGGTCTTGACAGAGGGATAGAGGGACCGGAGGGTCCATCATTAGCTGCTGAGGCAGAGAGAACATACTTGGCGAGGCCAATAAGGGGTAATCAGGATCATGTGAGCCCCTCCCTCCTGCAGTTTCAGGAGTACCCTCTGTATTAGCGGGAAGGGAAGGAAGGTGTACAAGAACCTCCCTGTCCAGCAGAGAGACAGCGCGGCATGCCAGAAAACACTATGCCCTGGAAGAAGCGAGCAGAAAACTGGGCAGTCTTGTGTTGTATGGGGAAGTGAACAGATCTAGGTCTGGGTGACCCCAAAGCTCGAAATGTCTTCAACTACTGACTGCCTCAGTTCCCAATTGTGTGCCCTTGGCTGACAGCATCTGAGCATGTCCGTCAGGATGTTTTCAATTCCTGGAATCAGGCTGGCTGCTATAAAACAAAAATTACAAGGGACATAACTAAGGTATGGGATGATATTAATTTTTCGAACTAGGCTGGAATGACTGTCAGTGAAGGCAGCTACCACAATATATGAGTGGTAGCTGCTCTCAGCTAAGTAGGAAAATCACTTTAAAACTTCTGGCAGAGCTCACAGTCAGAAACTTCGTGATCAGGCCCAAGATAGCAGACACAGAGAGAATGTTCGTCCGTGGAGGCAATATTCTTTCCGCAGTGGCAGCGATGGAAGAGAGAGGTCGAAGGATTAACTCTCAACATAAACATGTTAGAAGAATCTCTTTAATAAAAGAGAATTAGAAAATTAACTGAAGAAAAAGCCTTAGGAGAAAAAAGGCATGAATACTGTGTCAGAGCTTCTGCGGAGACTCATGCATGCGAGTCGATGACGGGAAAGAACTGAGGAGAGAGTGGGGCCGCTCACGCATTTATAGGGTTGGTGGCATCAACCGCGTGGGAGGCCCCAGTTGTACTACTGAAAGTCTTCTGTGTGGATTCTCCTTCACCGATGGTGAAGTTCCTACAGTGTAACCTGATGACTGAGATACCCTCAAAGATGATCTTAGGGGTCTGTGTTAGATATATTTTGTACAGGATTTTGGGGGGTGGGTTTTTCTAATACAGTAGATGAGGCAATGATCACTAAATACATTTGGGAGCACGCTGGCGGAGTAGTTTGGGTGAGGATGGGAGCATAGTACCCAATCCAGAAGGGAGTGATTTGAGGAAAGGGGATTCAGTTTAGTGAGTTTAGAGATGAGTTGGGAAAGGTTTGAGGATTTGATGGATTGCTGGATAGGCTTAGAAGCAGGGGAGAGCCATTTGAGGTTAAAGTCACCGAGAAGGACAAGTTCACCAAAGGCAGAGAAGGAGGCCAAAGAGGAGAGGGAGTCTAGGAGAGAAAGGGGGGATCTTAGGGAAGACGTACAGGATGGCAACAAATAGGAAGGGTGGAGGGGATAGGAAGTTTGAGCCACAGGCGCTCATGAGAGGAGGACGGCAACAAACAGGAAGGGTGGAGGGGATAGGAAGTTTGAGCCACAGGAGCTCATGAGAGGAGGGTATCATCTCTTTATGGGTGATAGAGCAGGAAATGTTTGGGTGGGTATAAACAGTAATGTCACCACCACGTTTACCTCTGTCCTGGAGGAAGAGGTGGAATTCAGGAAGGGTGAGATGTCAATGCGGAACTCCGGAGGACAGCCAGGTTTCTGATATACAGATTATGTCAGGGGAGTGTTGCAATGTTCATACTATCTGGGAGTCAAGCTTAGGGAGGAGGCTTCATACATTAAAGTTGAAAAAAAAATATCATTGGGCACAGAGAAGGGGAGAGGCAGAGGGGACAGGGATTTGGCTGGACATCGGCAGCCAGAAGCAGGAGGAAGAGGATGGGGGTTACAGAGGATGGTGATTTACCCATACTGTATTCAAATGGGAAGAGTAAAGGGGAGTAATGGTGGTGGGATAGAAGGGAATGATGGAGGAATTCAAGGTGAGAAGGGGGGAGTAGGTAGGAAGGTAGGGGAATAGGGCAGCAGTTAGTGGAAGTAGAGAGGGCAGGAAGGAGAGGGGGTGAAAGGGATGAGGAAATAGGAGGGACAAAGGGAATGCTAGGAGAGATGAGAAAGGTGGGAGGGGTGGGAGAGTAAGGGAGACAGATGAGGAAGGTGGGTAGCCAGGGAACACAGCTGTAGAGTAGAAAGTGGGGAGGGAAGGGAGAGGAGGTAAGACAGCAAGAAAAGTAGGATTGAAACTGAATGCCTCAGGAACAGACAGCAGCCAGAAGCGAAAGAAGGGGTGGTGGTAGGAAGGAGAGTGGGGGGGGGCAAAGTAGACACCAACAGAGTGGAGGAGATTAAGCAGAGGAAGATGAAATTAGGAAAGGAGGGGAGGAGAGGTAGGGCAGGAGAAACAATTGTAACAGGTCTGAGATGTGAAACTAAAGAGAAACAAAGCTCAGTAACAACTGCGGGGAGAGAGAGCACATGAGGCAGGCACAGGTTTGTGAGGGTTGGGGAAGACAAAGTTGGGGAGAACAAAGTTGTAGTGGAGAACATACAAATATCTAGTGTAAAGGGATTAAGTGGCAGTCAATACCAAAGTGCAGTCAACTCGAGATTACCATTATTTTGAACAAATAGGGAGGCCTGGCTAATTATACCTACTCAGGTAGTAATGGCATAAGCATGCTCGAGCTTAAAACAATCAATCTACTCAAGTTGTGACAGTTATGCAATAAGTGGAGACATAGAAACATAGACTTTCACAGCAGATAAGGACCACTTGGCCCACCCAGTCTGCCCATTTCCCTACCTACTGGATAAGCTGCAGATTCTAGTTAAGCAACAGCCTACTTCCTGTCACCTCCCACTACAATTGTCTTATGTCTGTCCCATGCATGTTTGAATTCCCCCACTATTTTAGACCCAACAACCTCCCCAGGAAGGCAGTTCCATGCATCCACCACTCTCTCCGTGAAAAAAAAATTTCCTCACATTACCCCTGAGCCGTCCCCCCTCTATCTTTACATTGTGCCCCCTTGTTCTTACACATCTCTTTTTCTGAAAGATGCTATCCTCCTGGACTTTGTTGATTCCCTTCGGGTATTTGAATGTTTCTATCATGTCCCCCCTGTCCCTCCTTCCTTTCATCAAGGGTATACATATTAAGCTCTCTCAATCTCTCTTCACATAGTTTCTGATGCAGACCCTGCACCATTTTGGTTGCCCTCCTCTGGACTGCTTCCATCCTGTCAATTTTCTTGCGTAGATTAGGTCTCCAAAACTGCACACAGTACTGGTCTGACTAAAAGCAGTTACGACAAAATGGATTGCAGATTAACTAAACAGGAGTATACTACAAACAAGCCTAGATTTCAAGACAAAAATATCAGGAGCCAGTACTAGTAACAGCAAACTGGACAGAGTAGAGCACTGTATAAGCAATACTATGTGTGGATGGTAGTCTTAAACGCTACCAGGCAAACAAGCATGAGTCAATTAGGTGCAGAGGGGTATGTAACAAAAGCAGAGGCATGGCAAGAAACTGCTGGATGGGTCGGCATTAGGCAGTGTGGCCGCTGATCAGCTGGCTCACGCCAGACTCCTCAATGTCCTTAGCACATGGTCCTTTGTGCGGACAGACCACTAGGGCAGACAGTGGTGAAAGAGCAAAGGCAGAGCTCAGATTGGCTGTTTGAGTTACAGAAGGAAGGACTGAAAGCGACTCCCAAACAGAGCGATTTAGGTGGTCCAACGGCAATTGGGAGTGGGGGGGCTGGCTCCTTTGCCCCCTTGCTGGCGTCCAGTCGAGCTGAGGCTGAGGTCCGTAGCAGTGTCTTCGTTACAAGTACCACTTTCCACAGCTCCCAATAGTCTGACTGACATACTGCATTGCATTACACATCAGAGCAGTAAGACCCTACGGGGAGGATCATAACATCCAACTGCAGGTCTTATAACTCTTAATTACGACAGGTCTCCAATAAGCCATGATGCCAGTTCCTAATAGCTGGTATCCCAAAACTATAGACAATGCAGATAAAATGCTCTGTGTAACTTGCATTCAAACTATAAAGACACTATATTGTGGGGGCTCCTGTTTGCAGCATTTTTGTTTTCCTTATCCCCCAGAGTTAAGCAATGAAAAAACACATACAGTCATGGCCAAAAATATTGGCGCCCTTGCAGTTTTTTCTAATAATGCATCATTCCTTCCAGAAAATTGTTGAAATTAAAAAATATTTTGGTATCCACTTACGTATTTCTTTGGTTTGCAGTGGAATAAAACACAAAAAGCAGAAAAATTTACTAAGTCTTAGCTTATTCCACACAGAAATCCTTAAATGGCCCAGACAAAATTATTGGCACCTTTTGGAAGTAGTTAGAAATAATTAGATTTCAAGCAGGTGATTCTCCTTCACTTTGGAATTGAACTCCCCTGTGGTGAGTTGCAGGTGCCTGCAATATAAAAATCACTCATTCAACCAGTTTGAATAGAAAAGGACTCATTCTCCTGTTTTGTGTCACTGTGTTGTACCGCAGTGAGCATGGAGAAAGAAAGACAGCCAGAGAATTGTCTGAGGAGGTCAGACAGAAGACTGTAGAAGCATGGACAATCTCAAGGCTACAAATCAATCTCCAGGGACCTTGATGTTCCTGTTTCCACACATCTGCAATAATGTATAATCAGGATGTTTAAGGCCCATACAGCACTGTAGCCAACCTCCCTGACGTGGCCGCAAGAGAAAACTTGATCAAGACTGAAGTGCAGGATTATTCAATGGTGGAGAAAGCACCTCAATCAACTGCCAAACAGATTCAAGCTGACCTTCAGACACAAAGATCGACAGTTTCAACTCACACCATCTGTCGCCAACTCAATGAAAGGGGTTATATGGTAGGAGGCCCAGGAGGACCCCTGCTGAGAGAGAGACATAAGAAAGCCCGACTGGGGTTTGCCAAAACACACCTGAACAAGCTAAAATCCTTCTGGGAGAATGTCCTGTGGACAGATGAGACCAAATCAGAGCTTTTTGGTAAAGCACATCATCGCTATGTTTACAGAAAACAAAATGAAGCCTTCAAAGAAAAGAACACCTTCCCTACAGTCAAACATGGAGGAGGTTCAGTGATGTTTTGGGGTTGCTGTGCTGCCTCTGGTACTGGGTGCCATGAACATGTGCATGGCATCATGAAATCTGGAGATTACCAGGCTATTTTGGAGTGCAATGTTGAACCCAGTGTCAGAAAGCTGGGACTCCGTCGAAGGTCATGGGTCTTCCAGCAGGACAATGACCCCAAACACACTTCAAAAAGCACCCAGGAATGGTTCAAGACAAGATGCTGGACTGTTCTGAAGTGGCCAGCAATGAGTCCAGATCGAAATCTCATTGAAAACCTGTGGAGAGATCTGAAAACAGCAGTTGGGAGAAGGCACCCTTCAAATCTGGGAGAACTGGAGCAGTTTGCACAAGAAGAGTGGGCCAAACTGCCAGTAGAGAGGTGCAAGAAGCTCATCCATGGCTATAGGAAGTGGTTGATTGCAGTTATTTTGACCAAAGTCTGTGCTACCAAATATTAAGTCTAAGGTATCAATAATTTTGTCAATGCCATTTCTTTTCATTTTCTGATTTAAAGGGATATATTAAATTCTGAATCAAAAACAAAGGTTCTGTAATATTAACAGAGAAATAAAGAATTGTGGAGACCAAATACTGTACTGTTAATTTCAACTTATGTTTAGAGCAGAGGTTCTCAAATGGTGAGGCCAGCCTCCCTAGGGAGGCCCCAACCTGTTCCAGGGAAGGCTCAAGCAAGTCTGAAAAAGTACATTATTTACATTTTGAGTTTTATGTATTTTTTGTGAAGAGATTAAGCAAACTGAAAGAGGATAATGGTAGGTGAATTGTATGTATTTATTTACTAATAGGTGACAAGGAAAGGTGAATGAGCCAAAGCTCGTTTCAGGAGTACCCGGGAAAGGGTAGGTAGTGAATACATTTCAAAAGGTAACTGCAAAACAATCAAGAAATAAACAATGAACAATAGTGCAAACAAATATGAACAATAAATTGATAATGAGTGGTGGTAATTGATCAATTTTTAGACTGATGGCTGACCACCCCAAATACAATGGTTGAGCATAGAAGTGCTAAGAGCAATAGCAGGAAGGAGCAAAGTAATCCCCGAGAAGTTGCTTAGGATCAGGGAAGGAGGGGGAGAGGAAAGTATGTAGGAAGGTTATTTCATATAGAGAAGAAACAAAAGTAGTCTGACCCATGAAGGTGCTGTAACAAGGGTAACAATGGTTCAAGAATGAAAATAGCGGAGTAAGTAGGCTGGCCGTGGGGGATGTTACAATAAACTGAATAATAATATTTGTTTATTTTATTTGTTATTCAGATAACACTTTTGAGCACAAGAGCTCTTTTCCAAAGGTTCCACATCAGTATAAGACAAAGAACTGAATGTGAACCAAGTACTCAAAGGGGTTTCAATTTATTCATGGTGTACTTCGCAAAGTACAGCATGTTATTTTTCCTTGGGGAGGTCTGGGGAGGCTCAAAATCTTTTCCATGGATTTGGGGAGGCTCACTGTGACAAGGTCTAAGAACCATTGGTTTAGAGGCATTGTGAGTTATTTGAAAAAGTGCAAGGGCGCCAATATTTTTGGCCACGACTGTACCTTTTCCCAATTTGGAGCTGCCAGGATAGAAAGTGCTTCCCTTCAGCAGTGCTGCTGTCAGTGTGCCACCTCACTGCCCCCTCCTACCCCACTATGGCTGTCCAAAACACAACAGCCCTGTTCAGAAAATTGGTCTGCCTCCGCTACTGTGCTGGGTGAACAAGAAAGAGTGCACCCAGTTGTGTGCTAGAGTGGTGACATCATACCGAAGTGCGTGACATCACATCAAGTGGGAGCGTGCCCGGCCACTACATGAGCATCTAAGCCAAAAACAGCACAAAAAGCAGCTGAGCTGGAATGCCTGGGAGGAGACAGGTGCAGATTCATGCCAACAGACTGCCAGAAAAAATGGATGAGCCACGCAGCTCAGGACATGAAGAAGACATGATGATGAGTGCTATTATGCCTACAATGGGGAATCAGGGAGAAAACAAATATGCACAAATCACACTAATTTAAGCACTAGAAGGAAGGGGAGGGTCTGTCCCCAGAAAAAGGCTAGGAGAAAAAAAGTGATCAGTAAGAGAACTCACAAGGTAACTGACTCTACCCCCCAAAAAATAAATCACTTACCTGAAGCACCAGACTAAGGGAAGGAGGAGACCTTGTTGCACATCCTACAATTAGTGCCGTAGCACGTGCACCCCAATACATGGACAGAAGGCACTGAAAATCGGATAGAAATAGCAGGTTAGTCAATTTAAAAGCAATAGCTTAACAGGCACAATTTTTAAATTAGAGGATGCTTCCTGTCATCAGGCAGCCCCAACTTGCTTCACACTGGCACAATCCTGTCAAAAAAATACACTGCAAACAGACGCTTCTTAGAGAGCTCTACCAATGCTGTCTTACCACTCTAGTTGCACAGCAAGTTGGGCTGTGCCACTAGCCCAACAGGGGTGTTCATTATTCATTGTCACAAAGCCACTCAGCAGGTCAGCCCTCTACTCCAAAAGTGCCAACCTCCAAGCACAGTCTTGTGAATAGTTAACAGAACAAGGTAACCCTCTTGTCTGTTTTTTGTGGATTTGAATCAACCTTTGGACTCAAGTTCTGGAGGGATTCAAACTGTGAACCTCTTGTTAGCGTACCCAATGCACAGGCGTAGATAATTCTGTCTTCCTGGGGCCAGATATCTTTGCCTATGGGCACCTAACCAGGTGTACAGAAATTAACCCTTAAAAACTGTAATAACAGACCTCAGATTCAAAACACTTACCTTTTTCCAGTTTGGTATCACCATTCAAGCTTATGTATAGTGTCTGCTTTAGCCATATATATTCTACTCGTAAAGGAAAGAAATCAAAGACAGACCAAGTAAGCTCTAGAAACAGAGTTTTACTAAAAAAGATAAAAAAAGACGTAACACATAAAATACAGAACTATTATATCACAAGACATACAAATCTCTTGAACAGGTTTTAACAGTGCAATTCCTACCTACAGTACTTAGATTTGTCTCTCTCTCTAAATACCTGCTTAAAGTGCTCACATATGTTTCTTTGTCAGAGTCTGGATAGAAGTATCTCTCTGAAGTAAAACAGAATATTCCTTAAAGAAAACTGTATTTGCCAACCCCTTTGTGTGAGGTCACCTAGCTCCTCCTCTGTCGGAATATATAAAAAAATATATCTATACAAAAACAGGATGTATTTTCAAAGTATTAAATTCTGTAATCCTCAGCATAACTCATGTTCTTCAAATGACTCTCTGATCTATGATAAGCTTCCTCTCTCACACAGACATCAAGAAACATTTACAACTTCGCACCCATGTATAATAACTTGGGTTTCCCTCTGAATGTCATAAAATGGATATGATCTTCCCTCTTAGCAACTACAGCTATAATTAACTCAAACAGGAAATCCTTGATTAAGGCCTGGTCTGTAATTAGCTCATGGCTTTCATCTTTTAGCAGAGACTGGGCATGGAGTGAGGTCATTCCAAGAGCACCGGATTTCTCAGCAGAGACAATCATTAATACATTTTTATATTTAAAAAAAAAATGATACGGCACTCAGAACTGGCTGTCCACATCACAATTCCTCCCCACCTAGACTGAATTTGGGGGCTCGATCCACTGCATGGGATGAGCTTCCCACATCAGTTCACTCCTCATGGACCACAGACAGCCCATCTGAGTTCAGATTTTTTCTGGCTCCAGTCCTATGTAATACTGTCATATCATACCTTTGCAAAGCAAGACTCCATCTTAGTAATCTACCATTGTTCTTTCCCATCTGCATCAGCCAAACCAGGGGGTTGTGGTCAGTCTGCACCACAAAATGCTGCCCATATAAGTATGGCTCTAATTTCTTTAGGGCCCACACTATGGCAAGACAATCCTTTTCCACCATGGAGTATGCTTGCTCCCTGGGAAGTAACTTCCTTCTCAGGTATACTACTGGGTGATCTGTCCATTGGCTGGATGTCTGACTCAGTACTGCCCCAATACCCACGTCTGAGGCGTCAGTCTGAACTATAAAGTTTTTGCTATAGTCAGGACTTGTCAAAACAGGAGCACTATGCAGTGCCTCCTTTAATTTGGAAAAGGCTTCCTCTCAGGCCGGGCCCCAGGTAATTTTCTTGGGCATCTTTTTTTTTTATCAGATCAGATTGGGGAGCAGCCAGAGCACAGTAATTGGGTACACATTTTCTGCAGTACCCTGCTGTGCCTAGAATATTCCTGACCTGCTTCTGTGTTTCTGGTCTGGGCCACTCCTGGACTACCTTTATTTTTATTTAGTTAGGACATAGCTGTCCCCGGCCTACCACATGCCCGAGGTATGCCACTTCTCCCATGGCCACCTGGCACTTCTCGGCTTTGGCAGTGAGCCCAGCCCTCTGTATCCTGCCCAGGACTTCCCTAAGGTGGGATAGGTGTTCCTCCCAGCTGGTATTAAAGATGGCAATGTCATCCAGGTATGCCATGGCATGCTCCTCAACATCATTTAACACTTGGTTCACCAACCTATGGAAAGTGGCTGGGGCGTTCTTTATTCCGAAAGGCATTACTATAAACTCAAATAAGCCTATAGGATTGATGAAGGCCAACCTCTCCCTAGCTCTGTCTGTCAAATCCACCTGCCAATACCCCTTGGTCAGGTCAACAGTTGTAAGGTAGGTCGCCCTTCCCAACTTGTCCAGGAGTTCATCCGTCCAGGGCATAGGGTAGGCATCTGACTTTGTGACTGCATTCAGTCCATGATAGTCCACACAGAAATGAGTAGAGCCATCTGGCTTGGGTACAAGGACATCAGGTGAGGCCCAGGGGCTGTGGGATCTCTGGATTACCCTTAAATCCAGCATCTCCTCCACTTCCCTCCTAATGTCCTTTTGGACAGCCTCTGACACCTGATATGCTGTCCGCTGTATGGGTGTCTGTGTCCCCGTCTCCACATCGTGTGTCGCTAAGGGGGTTATTCCAGGCTTGGCTCTAAACAATGGGGCAAAGTCTGCTAAAACCTCCCTTACTTTCTGGATCTGGTCTGGGGCCAGCTGGGGAGACAATTTTACTGCCTCCACAGAGGACTCCCACTTACTTTCTTCCAGCAAATCCAGAAAGGGGTCTCCTTCATTCGTCCCCTTCCCCCATGACTACACACTGCAAACACCATGTCAGCCCTATTTGCATATGGCTTCATCATGTTGACATGGTACATCCTTTCTGTCTGTCATCTGTCAGGTAACTCCACAATGTAGTTCACATCATTTACCTTCCTAACCACTCTGTATGGTCCTGCCCACTCAGCCTGTCTTTCCGGACCGGAATAAGGACCATGACTTCCTGACCCACCATGTACTAGCGAGCTCTGGCTCTGCGGTAGTACCACACTTTTTGTTTCTGTTGGGCAGCAGCCAGGTTGCTCTGGGCTGTTCCCATAAGCTCCTTCAGCCTTTCCCTAAACCTAAGGACGTAATCCACAATGGGAGTTCCCTGGGTGGTGTGCTTGCCTTCCCAGTCCTCTCAGATCAAGTCTAGGGCTCCACGTACCCGGCATCCATATAAGAGTTCGAAGGGGGAAAATCCTGTCGACTCTTGGGGCACCTCCCTGTATGCAAACAACAGGTGGGGAAGGTATTTCTCCCAGTCCCTCCCATGCTGTTCAGCAAACACCCGGAGCATTGACTTTAGGGTACCATTGAATCTTTCCACAAGCCCATTGGCTTGTGGGTGATACGGTGTCATGCATCTCTGCACCACTCCACACTTCTCCCATAAACATTTCATCAGGACTGACATGAAGGAATCCCCTCAATCTGTGATTACCTCCTGCAGAAACCCAACATGGGAGAAAATCCCAAGTAAGGCATCTGCCACTTTGTCAGTCCTCAGTGAGGATAGGGCGACTGCTTTTGGGTACCGGGTGGCATAATCCACCACAGTTAGGATGAATCTCTTCCCTGAGGAGCTGGGGGTATTTAAAGGCCCCACAATGTCCATTCCCACCTTCTGGAATGGCTCCTCCACTATAGGGAAGGGGAATCAGACCGACTTGGGTTTTCTTGTCTGCCTTCCCTATTTCTTGGCACTGGTGACAAGACCTGCAATAATCTTTCACCTGCTGGGTGAAGTTAGTCCAGTAGAAATTCTGGGCTAACCACTGTGTAGTGCACGTGATTCCCAGATGACCAGATAAGGGAATATCATGTGCAATTTTGAGCAACTGCTCACAATACTGCTGGGGAACGACAAGCTGCCTGCCTAGCATCCCTCCCTCTGTCTGTACTGCCTGAGTATACATAAGTCCATTTTCCCAATAAACTTTATGTCTGCCGTCACTTCCCTGTGCACCATCTGAGTCTGCCCAAGCCCTCAGCTTCTCTAAACTAGGGTCACTTCTCTGAGCAGCTGCAAACCCCCTCACACATTCCCAAGGCATGGGACAGGTCCCCTTTAGTCGCTAAACTAGGGTCCCTAGCACTAGCATCAGGGCACTCAGGATCACTGTCAATCCCAACCCTCTGACATTGGGTCACCCCTCCCTCTTCGGAGTAACCCTCTGTAGCTGTGTGGTTACTTGCTACTGGGGAAATGTCTACCCCCTTTTCATTAATCTCCAATCAAGAGATACAGGCTGGGGGACCAGCCTCTCAGTGGTTTCCACAATGGCTTTTGTGGGGTTCAGGGAACTACAATTTTCCCTTGCCGCTTGGCTATGGGTAACTGCACATACCATCCCTTGAGATTGTTGCCCAGGATCACATCCACTGCTAAGGTTTTGGCTACAGCCACCTGTTGCACAGTTCCCCCTGTTTCACCTCAGTCTAGGAGAACACTAGCAAGGGGCAATGTTTTCGCCTCACCAGTGAAGTCCTGTACAGTGACGTATTTATTGGGTATAAGCTGACCAGACTCCACCAGACTCCCCTTTACCAAGGTCAGGGTTGCCCCTGTGTCCCTTAACCCCTGCGTCTGTACATCATTCACCGTGACTGGGTGCACGTGTTCCTTCATGTTCACTGGCATACTTTCAGGAACACACAAACAACCCACTTCTTTTCTAGCACCACCTTGAATATTATTGTTCGCTTTTTTGGGACACTGTCTGGCAATATGTCCAATTTCTTTAAATAACCAACACTCACTTCTCTTTTCAGAAAAATATTTTCTCTGAAACCTGGAGCTAACTGGCTTTGGTGGAGGCAGTGAGGGTTTTAGCTGCCCTGAAGGTGCGCTTTTCCCTTTCTGTGCTGCCATGCCCACCCTATTTGCTCTCAGAGCAAGTCTGTTCTTGGCATAGTGGTCCGAGAGTTCAGCAGCCTCTTGCACTCTTTTGGGATCTCGGTCCTCCAGCCAGGTTTTCAGCTCTGCTGGGCATGCCCAGAAAAACTGTTCTAATAAAATAACATTTTCAATTTTATCAACAGAGTTTGCCTCAATTCCTTCCCACCAAAGTTTTAAAAACTGATTTTGTTTCATGGCTAGCTCCTCGTAGCTCATATCAGGGCTTCTCCTGAGCTTATGGAATTTAGCTCTGTATGATTCAGCAGTTAATTAAAACTTTTTTTAACAGTGCAGCTTTTAGCTTGCTGTAATCATTACTGTCCTCATTGTACATTTGACTAAATGCATCATGAACTTTCCCGGTAAGTAGCGGGGATAGCTGGAAGCTCCAGGACTCTCTAGGAATTTTAGCCTGAATACAAACTTTTTCAAAACAATTTAAAAAGGCATCCATATCCTCCCCCTCTTTAAACTCAGCTATTAATTTGGAATTAAATTTGTAACCCAGTCCTGCAGTCCCAGTTAAACCCAAGCCACTTCCCTGCTCTGGTGCCGCTGGTCGGAGTCGTAGCTTCTCCAGTTCATGTTGCCTCTGGCACTCCTCTCTCTTCTCAGCAGCTCACTGGCGCTCACGCTCCTCACGGTCTGCCTCCTGCTGTTCCCGCTCTGCCTTTTGGCGTTCTCACTCTGCCTCACGGTCCGCCTCTCGCTCGCTCACTCTTCTCCTGGAACTCCAGCTCCTTCCTGCGCAACTCAGTTTGCAGTCTGAGTACTTCTGGATTCAGGATACTGGTGACCTTTCCATGCTGCTGTGGCCCTTCACTGACAATGGCCCTGTTTCCCTCATTGGATCTGGACACTGCACTGGCAGCTAGCCCTGCCACACTCGAGGTTTGGTCCTTTTCGGTCATGGTCTGTGACTCACTGCTCTGGGTAGCTGCTACCATCAGGGCATTTATGAGGTTCTGCTTGCTGGCTTTCACCACAAACGGGACTTTGCTGTCCCCGCACAACTGCTTTAAGGAGTCTACAGTGTGCCTGCTGTAGTCGGAAGTCATCTTCCCTCACTACTGCTACTCTGACTTGCACTTTTAGAAAAAAAATAAAATGGGTAGGAACTTGACTGTACGCCAAGTTATATAGTTCTGTTTCCTTTTTATAAAAATAAATCACTGCCTTTTTCTTTCTTTGCAAGTCAGCTTACTGTCTCAGCTGACACACTGAACAATACAAGCTTGTGATACCAAAATTATCTGCACCGCTGCCAACCAATCTGTCACAAACCCACTCAGCAGGTCAGCCCTCTACTCTCAAAGTGCCAACCTCTCAATGCAGTCTTGCGAACAGTTAACAGAACACGGTAACCCTCGTCTGTTTTTGTGGATTTGAATCAACCTTTGGTCTCAAGTTCTGGAGGGATTAAAACTGTGAACCTCTTGTTAGTGTACCCAATACACAGGCGCAGATAATTCTGTCTTCGGAGGGGCCAGATATCTTTGCCTATGGGCACCTAACCAGGTGTACATAAATGAACCCTTAAAAACTGTAATAAAAGACATCGGATTTAAAACACTTACCTTTTTCCAGTTTGGTATCACCATTCAAGCTTATGTTTAGTGTTTGCTTTACCCATATATACTCTACTTGTAAAGGAAATAAATCAAAGACAGACCAAGTAAGCTCTAAAAATAGAGTTTTACCAAAATAGCTAAAAACGATGTAACACATAAAATACAGAACTATTATATCACAAGACATACAAATCTCTTAAAACAGTTTTAACAGTGCAATTCCTACTACAGTACTCAGATTTGTCTCTCTCTCTAAATACCTGCTTAAAGTGCTCACATATGTTTCTTTGTCAGAGTCTAGATAGAAGTGTCTCTCTGAAGTAAAACAGAATATTCCTTAAAGAAAACTGTATTTGCCAACCCCTTTGTGTGAGGTCACCTAGCTCCTCCTCTGTCAGAATATATTTTAAAAAAAAGCTATACAAAACAGGATGTCTTTTCAAAGTATTACATTCTGTAATCCTCAGCATAACTCATGTTCTTCAAATGACTCTCTTTGATACATGATAAACTTCCTCTCTCACACAGATATCAAGGAACATTTACAACTTCGCACCCATGTGTAATAATCTGGGTTTCTCTCCAAACGTCATAAAATGGATATGATCTTCCCTCTTAGCACCTACAGCTATAATTAACTCAGACAAACAGGAGATCCTTGATTAAGGCCTGGTCTGTAATTAGCTCATGGCTTTCATCTTTTAGCAGAGACTGGGGGTGAGGTCATTCCAAGAGCACCAGATTTCTCAGCAGAGACAATCAACAATACATTTTTACATTTAAAAAATGATACAGCACTTAGAACCGGCTGTCCACTTCACACCTATATGTACAAACTCACCAGTGATACAGAAATGCAGTGTAAATGCTTACAGGAATTCCCCTATTCAAGAGAGGGACAACGCAGCTTGACAAAAAACTCCAGTCCCTGGCATATCCCCTTGTTTGTTTAAGTAGTGCATGACATGGACACGGTCTGTATGGAGTAACAGAGGACCAGGGCAGAGATGATGCTGAAATGCCTGAAGGCTGTATATCATAGATCATCATTTCTAAGACATTTATGTGTAATTCAGCCTCCGCTCTGTCTCAGGACCCTTGTGTCCAGAAGGTGCCAAGATGACCACCACAACCAAAGTCCAACACATCCATGTTGAGTATTTGTGTAGGAGCTGGTACAAAGAAGGAAACACCATTGAGTACACTGTCAAGGTTCTTCCAGCACAACAATGCTCAACAAAGCAGACATAACTCTTCGGAGCTCAGATAGTATCTGCCATAGCTGCTGCTGAGAATTAAGAGATCAAAGAAAATTACCTGATTTCAGCAAAAAATCCACAAGCTCTTCTGGGCTTTAATTTGACTTTCTGTGACTTTGCTGTGAGCCATCTTTTGACCCACACAACCTTCTTTTTAAATGGTCTAAAGTACCACCCCCGGAGCAAGGACTGGATGAGATATAACCAAGGGTGGAACTCTCTGGTACAGCGTTCACTTGAGGTCTCTCAGCAACCCATTAGGTACCTTTAGCAGCATGATAACCTTTAATATTCTTTCTAACACAACTTTTGCACAATTGCTGCTGGAGATTAGCTTTTTGCTCAGGACCACTGTTGGGGACTCTATAGGAAGCCAGGGAGGAGGGACTTAAGGAACAAACTGTTTTTAAAATGTTTGCAAAGTATAGTTGTCACACTTCATGCGCAATCGAGGGAAGGCATCTTAAATGCCCTAACAGCATTGTTGTATTGTAACTGCTGTGGGTAGGGGGGGACATCAGTGCTTAGTTAGTAAAGGGACCTAACTGCACTGGTAATAATATACAGCATTGCAGTCTTGGCATTTGTTGTGCAGTAGTAGAAGATCTACATAGTTACTGCAAACAACCTTATTGGAGGAAGGCATAAATGTGGCACAGAATAGAAGGGCTAGTAAGATGCGGGGGGGATTGTGGAAGGGGTGGTGGCAGAGAAGTGGGGGACTCCAGGGTAGGGTCCAGTGGCAGAAGAGAGAAGGGGTACACCAGAGGAAGGAGGGAAGCAGAGGACCTAGATGAGGAAGAATATTGGGCTGTAACAGATGCGGGGTGGCCATATTCATGAGCACTCTGTGGAGGGTGGAAGAGTGCCTAGTTTGTCACAAACTCAGGAGACTGGAAGCTGAACTGGTATGGTTAAAAATAGAAGTTGAGAGGAGGGCAGGAAAAGGTCACAGAGTAGGGGATAGGAGGCAGTAGGACAGGAAGGACCGGAGGACAGAAGGCTACAGAAAGGGGGGAGCCACAATATGGGAATGGGAGAGAGGGGCAAGGACAGAGGGAGGGAGCAGAACACAAGGGTACACAAAGACAAGTGACAATGAAAGAAGATATAAAGAGGGTTCAAACAGGTACTGGCCCTTATGTGGGCTGCTAGAACAGGAGGTGGTAGAAGAGAGTGGATCAGAGGAAAACAGGGCTGAACCACAGAAAACACAGGGATCCAGAGTGAGGAAATGCCACAGCAGGAGCTACGAGGAGGAGAAGGGTGGCAGGAAGACAAAGAGACAGGGGCAAAACTGTTGAGGGCAAGCAGGGGAAAGGGACTAGGGTACAGGAAAGAGATGCTGAGGGACGGGGTGGCAAGGGAACGGGAGCTGCATTGGGGACAGTGAAAAGGAGAATAACGCAGGTGAGAAGTAAGCAGAAAATGGTAGTGGCAAGGAGGAGTGGAGAGAGGGGGAGGAGGACGAGACAGGGCAGCATAGAGGAGGTCAAGAGGAAACGAGGATGGTGTATGCAGGGGTGAGGAATCAGGGAGACCAGGACAGAAACGTAAGGAAATCAAGAAAAAGTAACCAGGGTAGAGTTACTGAGGCATCCTCAGAGACAGTAAATACAAAATCGGTAATAGTATACAGGCAACTCAATCATAAAAGGGATCCATTAGTTGAGGAAGGGGGTGGCATATAAGGGGAGATCAGTTTTCTGTGACCCAGGGATGGAGGCAAGCAGGACACTACCATGAATAAAGGAGAAAAATAGATTAATTGGAGGTAAATCGCACCTAGTCCTACACCTTCGAATGAATGACCTGGCCGGAAAGGAAGTGCAACAAGTACAAAGGAGATTGAGGGAGCTAGCCAAGAGGTGTAAGGCGATAGTCGGTTCCCTGGCATTTTTGGAAGTCCTGCTGGTGCACTGCGCAAGTACAGCCAGGCAGATAAGAATCAAAGACTTTAACCACTGGCTGAGGCAGTGGTGCAGAAGGAAGGGATATGCATGTGTAGGGGACTGGGGGGGCACATGGGCAGAAGAACACCTGTATGTAAGGGACGGGCTGCATATAAATGTCGAGGGAACTAGACTGCTAAGGGGGAAGCAGCAGGGGTACATAGATGGAATCCTGGGGGATGATTTAAACTAAGGAGGGGGAGTACGAAGCTAGGGGAGGATTAGCACAAGTAGCTAGTGGGACTTACCTAACTCGCACTCCCCCGCAACTGGGGGAAGGGAACACTAGTAGGAAGGAGAATGGAAGAGGAGGAAACAGATGGAAGGGTCTGCTAGCAAATGACAGGAGTCTGGGAAATAAGATGGGGGACTTGGAGGCAATGGTGGGGATGGATGACCTAGATCCGATAGTGATAACTGAAACATGGTGGACTGATAACCACAGTTGGGAAGTGGAATTATTGGGATACAGTCTCTATAGGAGAGACAGGAAGGGAAGAAAATGGAGGAGGGGTAGCCCTATACATAAGGGATGAGATAAGAGCAATGGGGTGTAGTGAAGGACAAGGCTCAGCAGAGATCCTTTGGGTCACATTAAAAGGACAAGAAAGGCAGTAAGGATAGGGGTGGTGTACAGACCACCAAATCAGGGGGGGGAGGCAGACAGAAATGGCTACGGAAATACAAGAGATGGTCGGCAAAGGAGAAATTCTGGTGGTAGGGGATCTAAACCTTCCCGATGTAGACTGGGGATCCCAACAGCAACATAAAGAAGGAGTATGGAGCTGTTGGAGTCGATGCAGGAAGCACTTATTCATCAGCTGCTCAGGGAACCGACTGGGGAGGGGCCATACTGGACCTGGTAATGACAAATGGGAACAGTGTGAGGATGTGGAGGTCGTGGAAAATCTAGGAGACAGTGACCACAGAATGGTAAGGTTTAGCCTTCAGACGGGGTCAGATAAGAGCAGGTCCAGCACTAGGGTACTGGACTTCAGGAAAGTGGATTTTAAGAAAATGAAGGAAATTTTACAGAACAAACTATAAAGGACAGAGAACCTGAAGGGAGCAGAGGAGCTGTGGGGGGCAATTAAAAGGGAAATCCTGCTAGCGACAGAACAATGCATTAGGAGGGTGAGCAAACACAAGGGAGGGATGAAACCACTTTGGTTTATGGCAGAGGTGAGGAAAGCAGCCAGGGAAGAGGAAAGCGTTCATGGCCTACAAAGCTTTGCAAGGGATGGTGGAAAAAGATGTTTATAGGGGGAAGCTAAAGGAAGCCGGGAAAATAGTCAGGATGTCTAAAGCGGATACGGAGGAGAAAAGAATGAGGGAGGCCAAAAGGGGGGACAAGAAGTTTTTCAGGTATGTGAGTGACAGAAGAAAAAGCAAGCAGGGGATTATGAGATTCAAGGAGGAGGGGGAATTCTGATAGAGGGGGATGAGGAAAAAGCAAATCTGCTGAACGACTACTTCACCTCAGTCTTCACAGTTGAGGAAGAAGGGAAGTGGCCAGAGGTAAAAAGTAGGGGAATGGTGGGTGGGGAGATGGACACAAGCCCCTTTACGGAGGGTAGGGTATTACAGGAGTTAGGGAAACTGCGGACAGACAAAGCAATGGTCCCTGATGCAATCCACCCTAGGGTGCTCAAGGAGGAACTTGTGGCACCGTTCACAAAGTTATTTAATCTGTCTCTAGACAAGGGGAGAGTCTCGGAGATTGGAGAAAGGCTGATATGGTGCCATTACACAAGGGGGGGGAGGAAAGGAGGAGGAACTGGGTGAAGACCGCCCGGTTAGCCTAACCTCCGTAGTGGGGAAACTGAAGGAGGCACTTATAAAGGAAAGGCTGATACAATATCTTAGAGGAGGAAGGCCTCATAGACGAGAACCAGCATGGGTTCACAGGTGGAAGGTTGTGTCAGACCAACCTGATGGAATTCTTTGAGGGTGTAATGGAGATCTTTGACCAGGGAGGGGCGGTGGATGTGGCCTATCTGGACTTCAGGAAGGCCTTTCACACCGTCCCCCACAGAAGACTAATAAGCAAGTTAGGTACCTCAGGGGTGGGGAGCAAACTAACAAACTGGGTGGAGAATTGGCTTGGGGGGATTCAGATGGTGGTGGTTAATGGGGTGCACTCAAAGGAAGGAGGGGTGATTAGTGGGGTTCCTCAGGGGTCCATATTGGGACCCATACTGTTTAACATATACATTGGGGGCATTTCAGAGGACCTGAATGGGAAGGTGTGTCTGTTTGCAAATGACACAAAGATCTGTAACAGGGTAGACACACTGGGGGTGGAGTGGAAAGAATGAGGGAGAATCTGGTCAGGCTGGAGGAATGGTCCAGGAAGTGGCAACTGCAATTCAACGCAAAAATTTGTTAAATTATGCACATAGGGTGTAAAAACCCAAGGGCAAAATACTGGCTTGGTGGGGGGGGACTGGAAGTTACAGAACAAGAAAGAGACCTGGGGAAATCACCATTTCAGATAATCTAAAGGTTAGGAACCAATGCGATAGGGTGGTGGGGAAGGCAACCAAAATGTTGGCATGCATAGGGAGGGGCTTTACAAGCAGGGAAAAAGGAGGTGATCATGCCACTATATAAAACTATGGTCAGACCACATCTAGAATATGGGGTCCAATTCTGGAGGTCACACCTACAGCGTGACAAGGACAGGTTTGAGAGGGTCCAGAGGAGAGCAACCAAGATGGTTCAAGGGCTACACGGGAGGTCATACAAAGAACGACTGGAGGAACTAAACTTGTACTCACTGGAGATGAGGCGGGAAAGAAGGGATATGGTAGAAACCTTCAAATATCTGAAGGGAATAAACCAAGTGAGGGAAGGTAGCATATTCAGGTTGAGTGAAAACAAATCCACAAGGGGACATGCTTTAAAGCTGAAGAGGGTAGCTTTAGAGGGAACGTAAGGGGTTAGTTCTTCATGAAGAGTGTAGTGGGTCCACGGATTAGGCTGCCAGACTTAGTGGTGTGGGTAGATTCAGTAAGCAAATTCAAGAGGGTTTGGGACACTACATGGAGCTCAATAAAAGTAAAAGGGCACTGAATGAAGGGTGTAACATGAATTAGACAGAAGGGGGGTATTCAGGCAGACTGGATGAGCCAGGGGGTCCTTTTCTCCCCACAAATTCCTATGTTTCTATGTTTCATAACGAGAATATGAGGGTTACTCACCTGTGAGCGTAGTTCTAGGAGTGGTATATGGTTCACATCCACACATCTGGCAGTCTTCCTTTAAGAGACTGATTAGCTGGATCATCTGCAAGACAGTCTCCTCCCACCACTCAGGTGGTATAGCCCTCGGTTCTACCCTGTGACATCAGATCTTGCATGCTGGAAGTAGGGATCAGCATGCCACTTTAAAGGGGAGGGCAGGTGGGTTCTGTGGATGTGAACCATATACCACTCCTAGAAAGAGCAGTTACACAAGAACTTATGGTAACAACAGATCTTTGAGGGGATCTCAGTCATCAGGTTACACTGTAGAAACTTCCGACGGAGATGGGGAATCCATACAGAAGATTTTTAGCAGTAGAACTAGGGCCGCCCATGCTGTCACCAACCCTATATAGGCGTGGGAGGTCCCACTCCCTCCTCAGTTCTTTCCCTCCACAGATGAAGGGTGCAAGGCTGACACCCTGGGGAACTGAGGAGAGACCGAGGGACCTGGCTCTAAATAGAAATAACAGAATACAGCAGATAGCCAGGTCCTGAACAGGAGCCCCAAGAAGAGGGACAGTGGGAGGGAAATCAGACCTGACGACTGAGATCCCCTCGAAAATCTACTGTTATGGTAAGCTATGTTTGAGAACTCAGAGCCATACCAAGATGAGGTGGGGTGCTCAGTGACACGGTTCAGAACAGGCAGTCAATAGTCACGGCACACACCCATAAGCATTTCACATAAATAGAGAAACCACCAAATTCAGTAACAAATATCCATGTACTACAACCAGACCCTCCCGAGTCCTTTTTTTAAATTTAAGTTTATTGACAAACATTGGGCACATTTCTTGCAAATAGACCAGACAATGCCAGGTGTATTTTACATAAGTGGGATATATCAAATCTGATACATATTAAAATTCCTTCTCTTGTAACATCTCTAAAAGAGTTTTAGTTCAGGCCAGTACGTTTCTGAGTCCAAAACATTAAGAACATTGATAGTTCACACAAGCGTATTATACTTTATTTTAAGCCTATTGGTCCATACTCCAACAGGAATACGCAGCTGTAGGAGTCCATCTTACTCCACCCAAGTTGTTTTAGAATGGGGGTAGGACTTCAGGGAGTGGGTTAGAAGTCAAGGCAACCACTGTTTCATGCCAGAACTCCCTTCTTGTCCACCTTCGAACAAATGTTGTTGTCTTATTGTTTATCTTGTAGGTTATTTCTTCCATGTCTGCAATTTCTTGAACCAATTGTATCCATGTGGCTATTACCGGGCAGTTATTTTGCAGCCATAGCCTAGTAATGTTTTTATGTGCTGCCACAAGGAGGATGGACCAAAGGTATACATTATCAGCTCCAGTTAACTTTTGGGGTAGTTCTCCCAGTATAAGACAGGGCCAGTCCAGTGGGGCATCTAAGCTGAATATATCCACTAAAGCCTTAGAAATATCTCCCCAGTAAGGTCCAAGTCGAGGACACAGCCAGAAGATATGTAAATAGTTTGCCCTTAACTCCCCACATGTTCTCCAGCATGAGGAATCCCTTGCCGGATCTCTCTTACTCAGTGAGAGGGGAGAGAGGAAGTAACGTATCTTCACCTTCCAGCTGTATTCCTGCCAGAGGGGAGAGCAGGTGGTATTAGCAGACAACTTAAATATGAAGTCCCAGTTAATCTGTTGTAAATCGCCACCCCCTTCCTCTTTCCATCTGCACTTGACCTTATCCAGATGGTCCCCTCTTAGACCCATAAGAGTTTTATAGAGTATGGAAATAAGGCCTGAAGTTTTCTGGGCAGTTAAAATTACGTAGAGGCTTTCCACCAGAGGAGTTGCTCTGTTAAGTTGGGGGTCCGCCCTGTTATAGGTGTTTATATAGTCTCTGACCTGCAAATACTGATAATGGTCCAAGTTCTGGAGATCGAAATCGTTCTTAAGAGTGGCAAAGTCCAACACCCGATTTCCTACCATATATTGCCTGATGTAAATCAAGCCCTTCCTCTCCCAAGCTCTAAATGTATGGTCCAATAGGGATGGGGCAAAGGATGTGTCCCAGGAGGGCCGATATAGTGGCCAGAGTGATGATCTTATTTTATATTTCTGCCAGGCTCTATGCGTAGCCCTTATAGTGTCCCTTACTGACATAAGGGAGGGCGGGGGGTAGTCCTTATCAGTTTTAATTTGTATAGCACGGACACTCAATGGAGGTCCATGTTCCTCTTCCTCCGACTTCTCCATTTCCTTCCAATTGGCCACATAGGCAGAAGTGGACCACTGCAATGCCCTCTTGATTTGCGTAGCAAGATAATAATCTTCAAGGTCGGGAAGGGCCCTACCCCCCTTAACTTTACTCAAACTCAAAGTACGAGCATTCACTCTAGGTCTTTTGCTGTTCCAAATGAATTTTATGATTATCCTCTGCCAGTCCTGAAAACATTTTTGGGAATGAGTATTGGTAAACACTGGAATAGGTATAAGTACCTTGGGAGGACATTCATAGTGATAGTGTGTATTCTTGAGTATAACGGGAGATTTACAAGAGCCCATTTATCTAGGTCTTTTTTTATCTGACTGAAAAGTGGGACATAATTAGCTTTAAAAAGGTCAGTGTTATGTCTGGTCAGCCAGGCACCTAGGTATCTAATTTTGTCAGCCGTCCAAGTCAGAGGGAGAAATTCTGTAATCTTGTGGGTAGGCGTGTAATAGAAGGATAACACCTCAGTTTTAGTCTTATTCAGGGTGTATCCTGAGTGTCTACCAAACTCTGACAAGGTCAACCAAAGCTGCGGGATTGAGGTCTCTGGCTGTGAGATACACAGTAATACATCATCTGCATATTGGGATATTTTCCGTTGTTGACCACCCACGCTTATCCTATGAACCATCTGATTGGCTCGTATTGCCTCTGCTAATAGTTCTATATATAGGGCAAATAATAAGGGAGACAGGGGGCACCCCTGTCTAGTGCCTCTACCCAAAGTGAATCTCTTAGAAAGTCCCCCGTTTACCCTAACATATGCCTGTGGTCCAGTATAAAGGGCCTTAACACTGTCATTAAATATTTGAGGGAACCCCATCCGTTCCAGGACTAGAAATAGGAACGGCCAAGAGACCTTGTCAAAGGCCTTTTCGGCATCCAAACTCATAAGGCAGGCAGGGAGTCGTGTACGGTGAATGACATCAATTATGTTAATCGCTGACCTGACGGCGTCTGGGGCCTGTCTGCCAGTAACAAAGCCTGTTTGGTCTGGGTTAATAAGGCCTGGGAGTATGGAGTTCAGCCTGGCTGCAAGTATGGCAGTAAAGATCTTGTAGTCAGAGTTTAAGAGCGAAATCGGTCTATATGATTCACATCGAGTGGGATCTTTATTTTCTTTTGGTATGACCGAAATTGTGGGCGTGACACAGGAGTGGGGGAACCGGGCTCGCTTCCTGCCACACTTGTGAAAACACTTCAGCTAGCAAGGGGACAATTTCACAAGCGAAAGTTTTGTAAAATTCTGCTCCGTAACCATCTGGGCCAGGGCATTTCCCTCCCTTAAGGTCCCTTATAACATTCAAAATTTCCCCTTGTGTGATTGGTTTAATTAAGGCCTGGCTCTCTTCTTGGGTAAGTATGGGAAGTGATAAATTCTTGAGGTATTCTCTACTGGTCTGGGAGGGGACTGGGGACTGGGTCCTGGGGGGTATAGAGCTTAGCATAATAAGAGACAAAGGCCTCAGTGATTTGTTCAGCTCTAGTAATTAAACGACCCGTTTTAGGGCAAGTGATTTTGGTTATAGTAGCTCTAGCCTTGAATTGTCACAGACACGCTGCGAGAAGTCTAGTAGCCCTGGGGCCCCCTTCATAATATTTTTGCTTGAGAAAAAAGAGATTTTTCTCTGTTTCCTACCTCTGTAATTTTTGAATTTGGGTCTTTAGTGATTTAAGTTCTGAGTCCCTTTCTCTTTTCCACCTTGTTTTCTGTAGAGACTCTAACTCTGTTAGCCTTACTAGGAGATTCTGTTGTTTCTGTGAGCGCCCCTTTTTCTTTTGGGCAGATATACGTATAAACTGTCCCCTGACTGTTGCCTTCATTGTGCCCCATATTATTTGTGGGGTCATCCTCGGGGTCGTGTTTTCTCTTATTGTGTTCGTAATATGTTGTCTAATTTTGTTTATCACTTCTTTATCTCTGAGTAGAGTTGTATTAAGTCTCCAACGGGTTGTTTTTTTAGGAATCAATAAGGCTACTTCCAGGAATATTGGGTTATGATCTGATATGGGGGATGTACCCACCCACATGGAAGGGAGGGTTGGAATATTGTCTCTAAAAGTAAAAAATGTGTCAAGTCTGGAGAACACTCTGAATCTGGGTGAGTAACACGTGTACTCCCTCGTTCTGGGGTATCTTTCCCTCCACACATCTACCAGTCCCACATGATTAAGGACCTGCCTGATTGTTTTTACTCTGCGACGGTCCGAATTCTGTACCTTCGAGGTAGTATCCAGGTTCCTATCCCAAATTAAATTCCAGTCCCCCCCCCATGATCAGAAGGCCTCTAGATCTTTCAGCCACCAATTGGGCAAGAGAGGCAAAAAAGGTTGTAGGAGTACCGGGGGGGCATACACACTAATCAATGTCACTGGGGTGTCTTGTACTTTGCCTATCACCATAATGTATCTGGCTCCAGGATCTGATACAGTTTCTTGATATTCGAAGGGAAGGCGCTGATAGCAAAATGGCTACCCCTCTTTTGCGTCCTGCGTTCAAAGACGAAGAATATAGATGTGGATAGTGTTTGGTTCTCAGCTTTACGGTCTCTGCAGGTGAAAGATGAGTCTCCTGCAAGAGATTTATCTCACAGTTTTGCTTAATAATATATTTCTGTATTTGTTTTCTCTTCCCTGGATTACAGCAGCCATTTACATTATGGGAAAGCGCCTTTACATTGTGGCTAATCATTTGTATTTTTCATGAAAAATCTTCTCACTGGCATAAGAAAGAACCTTATAAAGCAATTTCCCTGGCATTGTAACTTTTTCTCTAACAGCTAAGTGCCCAGTTAACTTAATCAACAACAGCAACTTCATCAACTTAGAACTTTAAAACAGTGAAACAAATGTCTGACTATGGCAGACCCTCCTGAGTCCTGAGAAGAAATGAGCTCTGACGTTTCACCTTATTAGGCTTTATCACAGATAGTGCCTCTTGAGAATACCTTTTTATAGCATTCACATAAGTCACATGATTGAAAAAAGTGCTAGTGCTAAAAGTGCAGCTAAATTTCTATGCCATCATTCGGCGTGCAACCCAATGCAAACATAAATTGCAATAGAAAAAGTGATCTAAGTGATAAAATTATTCAGTAGTACAACAGTCGGCAGACAAGGGTACATGCTTTAAAAACTCCTTCAAAGCTGCACCTATTAGCAGATACATTTACACTAGAACAAAGGTTCTTTACAATCTTTCCTTTTTATACTACAAAGAGCACAAAGAGTGGAGTAACAGAAAAACCTGCCCAGAATTAGATTTCATATACATATATATATATATATATAGGGGATACATGATGGGCGTGTGTGGAATATGTGCATGAGTGCAGAGTGAACTGTGATAATATTACGAGTGCCGAAGGCACGAGTGATATTAATACAGTTTACTCTGCAATAAATATTCATATTCCACAAGTCGCCATCATGTGTGCGATTTATACAATAGGGCTACTATCCACTGGTAACATTTTTGTCCGTGTTTTCTCCTGTTTACTCTGTTTTTTTTTTATTTTGGTAACTGGGTAAGTTTTTTTTTTTGGGGGGGGGGTGGGACCTGGGAGCATTGGGCAGTTAAGTGATTTGTTCAGAGTCACACAGTATTGAAAAGGAAGTTGTGAGAATCAAACGCTGGACTGGGCTGCTGGATGTAGGAAGTTTGTTCATTGCTTGTTACTCTAAACTCTACGTTATACTGACAGCACTGTTTGTGTGGTCTGAGTGTAAGTGTTTCTGAATGGGCTGAGACTGTTAGACACTATGAGAAACAGGTGCATGTGATTTTCAATGATAATTGTGTTACCTGCAGCTAGGAGTGGGAAACACTGTTTTTTCATTAAGTTGCTGGCTTCACTGAGACAGAGAAACTGTTGCAGTCAGCACTCAGAAAGAGAAACTGGTTTATGAAGGAGGCTGGTTTGAAGATTAGAGCAGCACAGTAATGGGCTAGGATTGTCAGAATAACTATGAGACACAGGTGATTGTCTTTTACAATGCTAATTGAGTTAGTTGCAGGATTCAGTGAGAAAGGGAAACTGTGAAGCTATTAAATGCAGGCTGCAGTTTAGATGTTCTCGCTCTGGTGACATCACCATTGTTGTTTATTTGCTGGTGATGTAGACACTGTGGGTTTATCAGGAAATAAATCCACAGTGGTAATGTCATCACAGTGGTTATACAATGGCTGTGAAAATAACACCATTTACTTCATAGCATATCACTTCACCCCTATTGTATAAACATATATATATATATATATATACATATATATATATATGCAGTAGCAAAACAAAATGGTTATATCAAATGCACGCTGAAAGTAGAAAAGAGAGTTAAAAATCTACGTTTTGACCTTAGATCTTCTTCAGAAAATATCTAAAAGAGAAAAAAAAACAAAGTTAGTGTAGAGGGGAGGATAAATGAGGTGTGTGTATATATATATATATATATATATATATATATATATAAATGTGTGTGTGGGGAAAGAAGAAAGGGGAGACTCAGGGAGAAGAAGTGATAAATGGCAAGATTAAGACAGAATCTGTGAATCAAAAAAGTGATGATGGGAAAGATAAAGCATAATAGGAGTGAAAGAGCTAGATTAGTCCCCAGGTGGGGGCAAATTAACAGGGCCTAGTAAGAAGGCTGAAATATGACAAATGCGTGGGAAGGAGACAGATGGAGACTTATAGTGAAAATAAAAAAGAAATTAAATCTGTACAGATACAAACAGACTTTAGGGAAAATAAGGGGTGGCTGAAAGATTTTAGTGGAAAAAAGTCTATCATTTAAGCCAGAGGGCTGCTGGGAGTCAAGGCGGATGATCAGCTTAACTTCCATGTTTTTTCTATGGTCAGGATCCCAGAAGCCCTGCTGAAGGATACAGACAGAAAGATCATTAACACTGTGGTCCCTGAAGATACAGTGGGATATAATGGGTTTAGCAGTGTCACCATTCCTGACTGCTCTGTAATGTTCCTTGGAACGGTCAGCAAGGCGCCTACTAGTCTCTCCGATGTAAATGGCTGTACACTTCCTGCAAAGAATACAACACACCACATTAGTGGAGGTGCATGAGAACTCCTTGGTGATGTGAAAAACACCCGTAGGCCCCTGAATTTCAGTCACACTGGAAATTAATGTGCAGGTGTAGCAAGTCTTGTTGCAAGGTTTGGTACCTGGGAGGGAGGAAGGAATTATTAGGAATAGGTAGGCTGCTTTTAACCATGAGATTCCGCAGGTTAGGTGGCTGGCCGTGGGAGGCAATAGGTGGTTCTGTAAAGGGCTTTTGGGATCCTGACGATAGAAAAAACATGGAAGTTAAGCTGATCATCCGTCTTGGCTCCCAGCAGCCCTCTGGTTTAAATGATAGACTTATTTTCCACTAACATCTTTCAGCCACCCCTTTTTTTTCCTAAAATCTATTTGTTTTTGTACTCATTTAATTTCTTTTTCATGTTCACCATATCTGTCTCCTTCCCACACATTTGTTACCTATCAGCCTTCTTACTAAGCCCTGTTAATTAGTCCCCACCTGGGAACTTCCCTAGCTCTTTCACTCCTATTATACTTTATCTTTCCCATCATCACCTTTTTGTTTCACAAATTCTCTCTTAATCTTGTCATTTATCACTTCTTCTCTGAGCCTCCCCCTTTATTCTTTCCCCATATATATATATATTTATATCCCTCAGTTTACTTCCCCTCTACACTAACTTTTTTTTTTCTCTTTTTTAGATATTTCCTGAAGAAGACACAAGGTCGAAATGTAGATTTTTAACTCTATTTTCAGTGTGCATTTAATATAACCAATTTGTTTTGCCTTTAGACCACATGCTGATTTTTTACATACATATATATACAGTGTGTGTATATATATATATATATATATATATATATATATATATATATATATATATATAGAGCTACTTTATAATCCATTTGATGTTTCTATCCAATTTGTCTACAGTCACAGCGACGCAAGGCTACGCCAGAAGTGGTGAACACTAGCAGACAAGAATGGGGAGTATTCTTACATTAATATAGATAGACCTTTTGAGTCTTTTTAATACTATATAAACCTGCTCAGGGTCTATCTCTAGTTCAGAATCTATTTAAAAGGCTATTATTCACTTACATACTTGACAGGCTAAAGCAAGAGAGAGAGGGTGGGAGGATGGGGGGTGTAAGAGGGTTGCCACTTTATTGACAATTCTTCAAAATAAATTCTGAATACCTGTAAGGAAACAGAAAAACACTATATTTTCATTCTACCATCTATCCTTTAAGAATGGTTTAGTCTCAATGTGTTTGTTTAATCCTTTCCCCTTATAAGCTTCAAGTGTATAGATACAATATTGTTCTCTCATACTTAATAAACCTTCCCTTTCACCACCCCTTGGTCCAGTGAATTTTAAATCATGGTCGGTTTCTCTTTCTATGTTCAACATGTGAACTGCCCACACATATTCCAATTTTTGTTTTCTGTTGCCCTCATTTGTTCCCCCACTCTAAGTTTTCTGTTTTTCCTACATAGTAGGAACCACATGAAGATGTTGCCAGATATACTATGTAAGTGGTATCACATGTAATGAGTTTTCAAATATTGTACATTTTTCCACTGGAAGAACTTACAAACATCCCACATTCCGGGGCAATATTTGCAATGGCCACACTTCTTGTTTCCCACTGGTAGAGGAGGCAACCAATTCCTAGGCCTTTCTTTCTCTTTAGTGTGCGCGCAGAATGGACCAAAATGTCTCTTAAGTTGGTGGTCCTCCTGTAAGACATTCTGGGTGGAGTTTTGGCAGTTTGGGCTAGCAGCTAGTCTGCACCCAGAAAGTACCAGTTTTTATAAATTGAATCATTTATTTGACCAGATCTTACACAGTATGTACTCACAAAATTCATTTATCAGCTTCTCATTTTTCACACTCTTGTGCTTTCCTAATCAAAATAGTATCTCTCTCTCTGAGACCTCTGTAACCTCCCTTGCCTTTCTAATACAGTCATCAGAATATCCTCTGCCCTTAAATCTGATTTCCAAGTTCTTAAATTCTGATTCCATTGTGTCAAGTTCACTACAGTTCCTCTTTGCCCGAAGGAACTGGCTTATAGGAATGTTCTCCACGGTGAGGCAGGGGTGGCAACTATTAGTCAACAGCACCGTATTACGGTCCACAGGTTTTCTGTATAATGCTGTTGCTATAGTGCCACCTTCTTTTGCTACAATTTTAACATCTAAAAATGTTATTTCATTACTTGAGCTACATGTAAAGTGTGAATTATTATCAGTACTATGTAAATACTCAATGAATGTCTCAAGATCTTTTCTGCTGCCCTGCCACATCATAAGGACATCATCAATATAACATTTCCATGTCACAGTCTGTTGCACAAATGGGTTAGCATGTTTATTCCATATGGTTCCCTCTTTCCAAAACCCCAAATAAAGATCTGCATAATTTGGGGCTAGGCTGGCCCCCCCATTGCTGTTCCCTTTTGTTGATGGAAAACCTGATCTCCAAAAGAAAAGAAGTTACCCTCCAGTACTTGTCTCATCATTTCAACCAACAATTCTGTTTCAGGTTTTACTTCATTACCCCTTTTGTTTAAATAATACCTATGGGCCTTCAGACTGCCATTGTTTGTTTATTTATTCAAAAGTTTTACCAGGAAGGCATACTGAGCAGGCTACTCCTTGATTCCAGATGTGTCCTGGGGTAGGGAATACAGTAAACTTAACATGATACAAAAATACAGAACAATATTTAAATACAGTGCAAACAGCAATTTGTAGTGCAAGGCATGTAAAACAGACAGAAATTATGATTACACATACTTCAGAACCCTTCGGGGCTAACCTGTCATAACAATAGGAGGATGCTGGCCCAGGGATGGGCAAGATTTTTTAGTTACATGTGCAGTTGGAGGAGTAATGTAATTTGAAGAGGGAGTTGAGGTGCTGGGTGGTGGATGCATGCCGAATGGCCGTTGGTAGGGCATTCCACAGTTTAGGCATGCGATACCTGAAAGCTGCCTGGCCTGCAGCTGTTGACGTGTGTGGTACAGATAGGAGCCTGGTATTGCTGTTCCTTAGTCCCGTATGCAGGAAGGATGGGAGTAGTTAATTTAGGTGTGAGATAAGTGGGTAGAGACTGGGTCCAGAACTTGGCCATGAACTGTGTGCAGTGGGATAGTCTTTGGTCATACAGGAAGGGGAGTCCCAGTGACTGATAGAGGATGCAGTGGTGGGTGGGAGGAGGACAGTCAAGAGCAAAATGACAGAAGGAGTGGAACAGTGGGTCCAGTCTGGCTAGAGTGGACTAAGAAGCAGCACTGTAGACTATGTCACCGTAGTCAAAGATTGGGAGGATCATTTTCTGTACAATAGCACGGCGAGCCAGGAGTGGGATGCAACTACGGTTACAGTATAAAGCACCCAGCCTGGGGTGGAGCTTCTTGTGGATGGCATTTATATGCACAGAAAAGTCAAGGTGCTGGCCGAGGCAGATCCCGAGATATCTAAAGGAGGTACAGGCCTCCAGGAAGTCCTGTCCAGGGGATGGAAATTTGGGGTGTAGGGGAGCCGCGAGAGTCTCTGCCTGGTACCGAAGGTCATGGAGACTGTTTTCTTGGCATTGAGTGAAAGCTGATTTGCGCGAAACCATAGCTGAACATTACTGAAGTCCAGCTGGAGTCTGGTCGCCACATAAGTGGCCATTGGGCCGGAGGTATACAGCATAGTGTTGTCTGCATACATATGGATGGAACTGTGAGGGCAAGCAGAGGGGAGATCATTAAGGAACATAGAAAACAGGAGCGGTCCGAGTACGGAGCCCTGTGGCACCCCAGTGGAGACGGGGGGGGGCAGAGCTGGTGTTTCCAATTCGGACCGATTGGGTTCTACCAACCAGGTAGAAGTGGAACCAGTTTGCAGCCAAACTTGAGAGTCTAGCAAGAGAGATCTTGCACAGGAGGAGTGAGTGGGAGACAGTGCTGCATGCCTTTGCCAGGTCGACAAAAATAGCTGAGGTGATGTGGCCTAGGTCCATACCAGTATGGATGGAATCGGTGAGCCTTATAAGGGAGATGGCAGTGGAGTGGGTCTTCCTGAAGCCAGACTGGTAAGGAGTGAAAGAGATGAGGAAGGAGGAGAGTTGAGCGAGGACCAGGCGTTCCTGAAGCCTAGCCAATAGGGGGAGGAGGGAGATTGGGCGGTAGTTACCAGGTACAGATGGTTCACCGCCTTTTGGGAGTGGGATGACCGTGGCGTGCTTCCACTCAGATGGGATAGAAGCTTGAGAGGAGAAGTTGAAAAGCGCTGCTAGTGGACAGGCAATGGCAGGAGCCGACAGGTAGAGCGTTCGCGAGTCCAGGCCAGAGGGGCATTTGCCTTTGGTCAGATTTAGGGCTAGCTGCTCATTTAGTACTTCCTGTGGGATAACCTGGTGGAAGGTGAAGTGGGGCTTGTGGGTGTTATCTTGGTTGGGGTGGGAGGGGGTGTGGAGAGTTTGGGGGGAGGGAGGGAGGGAGGACAGCAGTGACGATGTACAGCTTGTGAAGGAGTTGAATTCAGAGGCCACAGCGATAGGGTCAGTTACAGCAGAGCCACCTATGTTTAAAGCAGGGGATTGTGGCTGGGACGGGGGAAAGAAAAGCGATTTGACTACCTTCCAAAATTTACCTGGATGGTTTATGTTAGTGAGGAAGGCGATCTTAAAATAAGCTTTTTGCCTGCCTGATTAATCTTGTGTAGGCATTGTGTAGGGTGCGATACTGGAGGTGATCCATGGGTAGGCCGGATGCCTTATAGGTCTACCATGCCATATCTCTGCCTCTGAGGTGGGTCATGATGTCAGCTGTGATCCAAGACAGGGGGTCACCCCTCATCTGAGATTGCCTGAGAGGGCCATAATAGTCCCAGACAGCCATGAACCTAGACTTGAAATATTCCAGGGCCGAGTCGATGGAGAAAGCTTGTGTGATGCCTGTCCAGTCTGTGTTGGTCATGTCATTTAGAAGGGAGATGAGGTCTAAGGATTTAAAGGACCTGGTCAGAAGGGTTTTGCGGGGAGGTGCCTTTGGCCTGAATATTTTTCTTATTGAGTAGATCATATGATTCTCACTTAGTATGTCCCGTAAGATGCCCACAGCTATTACGCGGTGGGGGTGGGAAGTGAGGGACCAATCAAGAAGAGAGCGGTTTACGGATTTGTGGTTCAGGCGTGTTGGCTTGGTGATCATTTGTGACAGATTGAGAGCAGTCACCTGGCTGCACAGCTTGACGTCAGTACTGGAGAGCCAGTTCCAATTGAAGTCCCCAAGGATATAAAGCTCAACCCCCGCTGCTAGTGAATTTAGATTGCCGAGGTGTTCCAGGATCTCGGGCAAGGTGGTGTCTGGCGAGCAGTAGGAACCGGCTCTGAATACAGGTATAGTGTGTGGGAGGGATAGCTTCAGCAATAAGGTGTCGATGGACTGTGAGTGCATGGGTACTGAGACTTGGGTTAATTGAAATGAGGATGCAACATACATGGCTACGCCACCCCTCGTTTCCGTCTGGGTCTATCGTGGTGGAAGGTAGTGTGTAGCCAGGAATAGCAATTTCTGCATCCTTGATGTGAGGTTTCAACCAGGTCTCAGAGATAATCAAGATATCCGGATGCATGGATAGGGCAAGTGGCTGCAGGAGGGTTATTTTGTTTGAGAGACTGCAGATATTTAAGTGAAACAGTTTTAGGCCTTTGAGGGGGTTTGGACCAGGGGTGGGGTTGGAACTAGGGTTAGGCTCAACATTTCTAGCTAGGAGCAGGAGGTGACTCATAAGTTTATAGTAGGACCATGCCCACGGGAGTTAACGCAGGGAGGCACGTGACTGGTTTGTGGGCAGTGAGGGCACTTGTGAGGGGAATTTTAGTGCTAGCAGACCTGCATGGAACGGCGGTGGGAGAATGATTTTGCCTACAGCACAGTATTGAAGGTGAACCATAGGTGGTAGTAGGTTAGCGTGGGATGTGGCTGAGGGGGTGGGAAGTACAGACAGAGTACAGAATGGCAGCAGACATGCCTGCGATTCAGGGAAGGAGGATGGTGGTAGAGACACCAGTGGTGCAACAATGGAGAAAACAGTGACAAAAAGCAACATGGCGACACTGCTTAGAGTTAGGAAAAGCAGCTTAAGGATGGTAGCGGCCTCTAGTGGCGTAAGCAGATAATCTAATGTAAAAATGGACTGATAGGATCGGCGGGGCCTTCCACTGTCCAAGGAGCCTCCACTACTGGCTTGTTGCATACCTTAGTTCAGGTGGCAGATTTCAGCTCGGGAGAGGGCGCCTTCAGCTTCCTAGCCTCGTGACCACCCTCGGGGGCTGACTGCTTAGTTTGGGCAGCAGATTTCAGCTCAGGGAGGTGCCTTCAGCTTCCCAGTCTCGGTGACCACCCCTCGGGGGAGAGCTGACTGCTTAGTTCGAGCGGTGGATTTCAGCCTGGGGAGGGCGTTTCAGCCTCTAGCCCTCATGACCACCCTCGGGGCGCTACTGATTTAGTTGGGTGGATTTCAGCTCAGGGGCGCCTTCAGCTTCCTGGCCCTTGGAAGACACCCTCCGGGGAAGAGCGACTACTTAGTTCAAGCGGTGGATTTCAGCTCAGGAGGGCGCCTCAGCTTCCTAGCCCTCATGTAATCGTGGGGAGCCGACTGCTTTAGTCTGTGTGGTATTAGAGCACAAGGACTCTATATCTAGCGTTATCAATAGTGCAACTTTTTCTAATCTAACATTTTTTAGCTTGTTCAAAATATCCCCTGTATCAGAAATATATGATGGCAGATTTTTCACTAGTTCCTTAATGTGGTCATCCACGTATTTAGCAAGGGGCTCAGTTACAGTGCCAATTCCTGAAATAACAGGCCTACTGGGGGGGTTGAGTAGGGCCTTGTGAAATTTTGGCAAAGTATAAAACTGTGCTTTCAGAAGGAATTCAGTGACCAAGGTACTTTTTTTCTTTTTCATTAAGAAGGCCCTCACTATGTGCCCATGAGACAAATTCATCAACTCACTGTTTAAGGCCCTGAGTTGGAGCACCTGTTACTGGTACATAGAACTCCCTGTTCTTCAACCGTCTGTCTCCTTTACATAATCATCAGAGTCTTGAATAACCACACTGCCCCCCTTATCAGCAGGTTTTTATTACCACCTGCATGTTGTTCTTCAGGGTATCTATAGCTTTCCTCTCCTGAGCAGTGATGTTATGGAACCTGGGAAAGAAATCATAATTTTTCAGTGTTTCTAAGTCCCTTTCACAAAGTTTTTGAAATATGGGAACTGAGGGGGACAGAAAGTACTAGGTTTACTTTGTATAGGTCTATCATCTAGTCTCCTTAACACTATCAGTTAGTGCTTCCAGTACATCCTGTGTAGGCGTGAGACTCACTTCCCCTCCACCATTTTCTAATACAAAATCATCATTACTTACACTTACGGTTTCAATTGTTCTTCCCATTTTGTTGGTATCAGTGTAATAACACCTCAAATTAAGGGCCCTACACAGCCAGTGCAGGTCCAAAGTTATTTGAGAAAAGTCAATGTCCCAAGTTGGGACGAAGGATAGGCCTTTGATTAGAACAGATGTTTCCACTTCTGTTAGGCTATAGCTTGAAAGATTGATAACATCGTTGGTGTCTAGCTCTGATTCTGCTGATATCTCCTCTTTGTGTAATCACCCTGACTTGCTTGACTTCCTACGCCCCCCCCCTTCTTGTTCTTCTTGGCATTAAATATCTGCCCTTTCTCTTCCCCTTCCTGGGCTGAAGGACCGTTTCTCTTGATCCCCCCCCCCAATGTATCAGTCACTATTAGTCACTGGTATAACTAGTATCTGATGCACTTGTTGTGGCCTGTTCTCCCGAGTTATTGGGAGGATTATTTTTAAGGATGGATTTTCTTTCAACATGTGCCTTTGGTTTCCCACTATTCTTGTTAAGCCAGCTATTTTTTCTTTGGTTTTTAGGCCAAGAGAATATGTTACCTTCAAAATAATCATTCTTGTCTCTCTTAAATTTTCTTTTCTTTGTGGCACAAATCCTAGTATCCTGAAAGTTAATTTCTTTCTGCAACACACCCTTAAATTTCTCAAAGTGTTTGTGGCGAAAGTGTGGAGGATCTTTTCCTTCTCCTGTAGTTCACAATACTATCCAGCACTGCCTGATCCCTTTTCGACTTACGCAAGATCAGGTTCATCCATTTATTGGTAGCTTCCACGGAAATCTTTCTCCAGTCCGAAATGAACTCGGCCTCATCTAAACCTAAGGTGTGATCTTTTTTTTTTTTGAACTTATATTTTATTGTTTTACAATATAAAACAACAGCATATAATACACACTCATGCCAGAGTTCACAATATGATCAAAGTTATACATTCAATGTACCAGTTTGTTTTAGTCTAGACAATCTTGTTTTCGGATATGGGGGTATTACTATAATTCTGAACCTAAATATTAAAATGATATCCAAGATTAGCCGCACCCCACAAGATTTTGGGTGATCGATTCCAATATATAAACTTCCCCAAACAGCCTAACACAACAACCTGTGTTGTTATGATCCCCTATCCAAACATAATACCTTAGCATGTGGCAAGTGTTTTAGATTCAGCCCCCCCCCACCCAAACAGCAATACCAACCCAAAACAAAGTGAGAACATTCTCCTCTATATACACTACAACAATCTGGATCCCATAGAGCACCCAGATCCTCCACATGGCTATATGGGTAATAGTTCAGTAATCTGGAACTGGCCAAATCTAAATTAAGATAACTTTAATCTTTATATCTGTTTAATTTTATATACTAAATCCTAGTAAGCCAGTACTTAAATGTTATTCAATATTTCCAAACCCATTCTCCCACCAGCTTTACAGAGCCTTACTATATTATAATAACCATTAGAGTCATGTTAATCGTTGGATCCAATAAGAAACACTGAAAAAAAAATATATATATATGAAACAGAATATATATATGAAATATATATATGAAACCCTATTTTCAGGTGGCTTCATCTTCGGAGTCAATTCGCTCCCGTTGTTCAGCCCGATTAAATTCCTTTGTGATGGCCTCTGCCTTCTTGCCAGCCTCCTCCGGATCCGTATATTGAAATGTATGACCTCCGTACTGCACCCGGAGCCTAGCTGGCATCAGCAAGGAGTGAGCTACTCCTAGGCTACGCAGCTTTGCTCGAACTCCATCAAATCTTTTACGACGAATCCTAGTGGCGTATGAAAGGTCAGGGAAGAGATGGATAGTGGTACTCTGAAAGCTCAGCCGCTCTGCGTCCCTTGCTGCTTGCAGGATTCTATCCCGGATACCAGGGCCCGAGGTAACCAACAAAGAGGTATGAGGCAAGTCAGAATTAGCTGCTGCAGATCTTGGGGAAATATGGTATGCCCGTACAAAGTTCTCTTTCTTGATCTCCACAGTCAGTCCCAAAGCGCCCGGTAGCCAGCCCTGGAGGAAGTATAGTAAGTCATCCCCTTCGCAATTTTCTGGTAGGCCCACAATGCGCACATTGGAAGCCCTTTGGGAGTTTTCCAATGCTTCTAAGCGGTAGTGCAGTTGAGAATTTTCTTGTGCCAGTTTTGATGTTGTAGCTATCGCTTTAGTTGCTAAAGATTCTGCCATCGAAGCCGTTTTAACTGCTGTATCTATTTTGGAATCCTGTTCCACAAATCTGGTCAGAATAGATTCTACTTTATTGTCGATGGCCTTCATAGATTTCTGTAGAGCCCCCCATGGGGGCTCCTTCCCCTGCATTGCTTCAGCGACTACTTCTTGCTGTTTCTCCTCCTCGGTAGGCCGATTCTTAGAGCCTCCTGCGGGACCTTTATTAGTACGTCCCATTGCTGAAAGGGGTATCCAGAGAAGCAGGAGTGCCAGCAGAATGCAACTGTACCAAAAAGATAAGTTTTCTCACAAAATAGAATTAGATTTTTATATTTATATTGCTGTAAGGTGAGGAGCAGAGGTGGGATCTTTTTTTATGCGCCATACTAACATACTAAAATGCCAACAGAATAGGCCTAACGGTCTTTTGTGTCTGCTCGTTTGGTCAGCCCCCACCCTGGAAGCTAACCTTGCTGCCCCCCTCGCCCTCTCTGGCTTCTCCCTTCCCAGTCCCGGATATTCTCGCTGCACAGGACTTTGCTTCCAGAACTCTTCCCCTGTACCTGTCCCACCCCCTCCTGAACCCCTCCACCAGCCCCCTGGGCAGTGCATTCCATAGCTCCACCACCCTCTCAGTGAAGTAGCACCTCCTCCTTTATCCCCTGAATCTCCTCCAGCTTCCACCCATGCCTCTAGCTGCCCCCGTCCTTCCTTTGGAGCACCTTGATTGCTCCTCCCTATTTACCCCCTTCATGTAACTGAAGACCTCGATCATGTCCCCCCTCCCGTCCCTTCTCTCTTCCAATGTGTACATATTTAGCTCTTCGAGCCTCTCCCCACAGGTCCTGTCCCCCAAGCCCCAGGTCATTTTGGTTGCCCTCCTCTGGACCCTCTCCAGGAGTTCGATGTCCCTCTAAGTGTGGCCTCCAAAACTGCATGCAGTACTTGAGGTGCGGCCTCACCAAGCAGTTATACAGAGGGAGTATCATTTCCCTCTTCTGGAGGTGATCCCCATAGCAATGCATCCCAGCATCCTGTTGGCCTTGGCCGCTGCCCTCCTACAAGTCACAGAGTTGTTCATCTTGATGTAATCCTCGAGGAGCTCTTTCTGCTGCCAAGTATGCCTCTGTAGAACGGATTTGCCTATGTAGACGTCTTACTTTCAAGGCCTTTCTCTCATACGAGAAGAACACTGCTCTGTTTCCTGCTTCTGTTTCTTCCTTGGTCCTCCCTGATTACTGCTCCCTCTGGTCGCCAATGCTGTGCCACTGTCAAACGGGTCAGAGTTTCTTAAGTTCCCAAATAGGCCTTCTGTAAAACTGATTCCTCTCCTACTTGTCGAGGATGTTCCTGCATCAGCACTTACTCCGGGTACTTCAGTGGTCATCTGCGTACTAGTATTGGCTCTTTCCCTCTGGTATGCTGTGCTTCATGGACGTCCTGTAGACACAGTAAGTTCTCTGCTTTGCGACAAGTGGTTTTTTATTTTAGAAGTATTGCTTCCCACCTAAGTGTAGCTCAATAGTAAACTGTATTTGAGAACTCAGGGCTGCACCGAGGTGGGGTGCTCAGTGACACGGTTCAGGTGAGGTTGGGTGGGGTGCTCAGTGACACGGTTCAGGTGAGGTTGGGTGGGGTGCTCAGTGACATGGTTCAGGTGAGGTTGGGTGGGGTGCTCAGTGACACGGTTCAGGTTGGGTGGGGTGCTCAGTGACACGGTTGAGGTTGGGTGGGGTGCTCAGTGACATGGTTCATATGAGGTTGGGTGGGGTGCTCAGTGACATGGTTCAGGTGAGGTTGGGTGGGGTGCTCAGTGACACGTTTCAGGTGAGGTTGGGTGGGGTGCTCAGTGACATGGTTCAGTTGAGGTTGGGTGGGGTGCTCAGTGACACGGTTCAGAACAGGCAGTCAGTAGTCACGGCACTCACCCAAAAGCATTTCACATTAATGGAGAAACCACCAAATTCAGCGACAAATCTCCATTTATAACAAACTTGCAGCAGTACAGATGAATGTTAGAATTGGTTGCCTTCTCTACCAGTGGGAAAAAAGAAGTGTGGCCACTGCAAATATTGCCTAGGGATGTGGGATGTTTATATGTCCTTCCAATGGAAAAATGTGCAATATTTCAAAACTCATTGCATGTGATACCACTTACATGGTATATCTGGCAACATGTTCATGTGGTTCCTACTACGTAAGAAAAACAGAGAAAAAAAGAGTGGGGGAACATACGACGGCAATAAAAAAAAAAAAAAAACAAGAATTTGGAATATGTGTGCGCAGTTCACATGTTGAACACAGAAATAGAAACAGACCGTGATTTAAAATTCACTGGTACTGAACATGTGACCCTAGGACCGAGGGGTGGTGATAGGGAAGGTTTATTAAGTATGAGAGAACAATATTGGATCCATACACTTGAAGCTTATAAGGGGAAAGGATTAAACAAGCACATTGAGCTTAAATCATTCTTAAAGGCTAGACGGTAGAATGACAATATAATTTTTTCTGTTTCCTCACAGGTATTCAGAATTTATTTTGAAGAATTGTCAACAAAGTGGTAACCCCGCTTCCGCCTCCCCCCTTCAGCCTCTCTGTTTTAACCTGTCAAGTATATAAGTGAGTAATAGCCTTTTAAATAGATTTTGCCTGAGCAGGTTTATATAGTACTCAAAAGGTCTATACTGATCTTATAATGATTAAAAAAAAAAAACTTTTTTCCCTTTCTCTTCCCACCCCGCTCCTGTCTGCTAGTGTTCACCACTTCTGGCACAGCCCTGCATCGCTGTGACTCCAGATAAATCAGACAGAAACATCATATAGATTATAAAGTAGCTCTATATATGAATTCAGTCTAATTCTGTAGAGGTTTTTCTGTTACTCAACTTTTTTTTGCCCTTTGCAGTATAAAAAGGAAAGACTGTAAAGAAAGTACAGTTAAGTAAGAAGTTACCATAACAGTAGATCTTCGAGAGGAGCTCTTGCAGCAGGTAATACCAGTAACACTAAGGCCATCAGGCGTTAGAACCCCACGGAAAAATCTTCTAGCTAGCAGTCTGTGGCGGGGGACCACCCCCGACATCGGCTCCGCCCAACGTCGTATGAAGAGGGCGGTCCCCGGCACCATCTCAGTTCTCCTGCCGGAGACCAGGCTGACAAATGGAGAACCGAGGAGGGTCTCCCCTACCCAAAGAGAAAAAGAATAATTTGACCCTGGGGGCTGGAGGGTGGGAAAGCCACCTGCTGCAAGAGCTCCTTTCGAAGATCTACTGTTATGGTAAGTTCTTACGTAACTGTACTATCTCACTTCGAGGGGGGAGCTCTTGCAGCAGGTAATATCAATAGGACTGAGTCCCAAGCAGTACCCAAAGATAGGCCCAGGTCAGATGGGAGGAGGACAAACTGGTAGCTGATGACACAGATAAGCTGGAATCTAGAGAGGAGGCCCTGAAGGACTGCTAGTCCAAAGCCTGCTCCCGACCTAGAGGCAACATCCAGACTGTGGTGTCTGATAAATGTATGGATTGAGCTCCAAGTGGCGGCAGTGTAAAGATCTGCCAAGGATACGTTCCGCAGAGAGGCAAAGGAGGTTGTCACAGCTCTGGTGGAGAGACCCTTCACCGATCCCGGTAAGAGTTTATTTTGGTGCTGATAGCAAAAAAGTAATACAGTGCACCAACTATCTGGTTAGTGTTTGCTTGGTGACAGGAGCCTGTCTTCCTATGAGCAAAGGAAACGAACAGCTGGTCTGTCTGCCAAACGGAACTAGTTCTGCTGAGGTAATATCTGAGTGTCCTATGCACATCTAGCGTATGGAACAGGGCCTCCCCTTTATTAGAATACTCTGGGTAATAGACTGGAAGCTGGATGTCCTGATTCAGGGTCAGTTTGGACACCACCTTCGGCAAAAACTTAGGGTTAGTACGTAGTGTCACCCTGTCCCTATGAAAAACAAGATATGGCTCTTTACACATAAGAGCCTGTAGCTTGGAAACTCTCCGAGCAGAGGTAACGGCAACTAAAAATAACGCTTTCCAAGAGAGAAGGTGATGCTCGCATGTCGCAGCTGGTTCAAAAGGGGAAAGGGTGAGCTTCTATAAAACAAAAAGAAGATCCCTCCGCAGGGGTCTGATGTCTTGCCCACATGAAGTCGTGCCATAGTCCTTCTGTTCAAAGGTGCGTGGTAGGCTGACAGAGCACAAAGGTGCACCTTAATGGATGAGCAGCTGAGGCCCAAGTACAAAAGATACAGAAGATACTCCAGTACGTACTTTACTGGACAATCGAGGGGGTCCAGGGAACAGAGTGCTGCCCATAAGCAAAAACGTTTCCACTTCATGGCGCAGATTGCCCTTGTGGAAGGCTTTCTTGCTGCTACTATTACCTCTGCCACTCTACTTGACACTCCCAATCTCTCCTCTGCTAAGACTGCAGGAGTCAGGCATGCAAATGTAGAGGTTGCAGAGCAGGATGGATGAGTGTCTCCCACTCTTGGGACAGCAAATGAGAGGAGAGGGGCAACTGCACGGGAGGCTCTGTGACCAGTTGCTGCAGCAGCAGATACCACATCTGTCGAGGCCAGAGAGAAGCTACCAGGATCATTCTGGCTTCCTCCATCTGCAATTTGAGCAAGACTCTCTGAAAAAGAGGGAAGGCATACAGAAACTTCCCTGTCCAGGAGAGGGACAATGCATCTCACCAGAAAACACCAGACCCTGGATCTAGCGAGCAGAAATTTGGCAGTCTGGCATTGCACAGGGATGAAAAGAGGTCCAACTCTTGTTGACCTCACCTTTCTAAGAGGTCTTCTGCCACCTCTTGATGCAACTCCCACTCGTGGTTCAGAGATCAAGAGCGACTTAAGACTGTCAGCGAGAACATTCTGGACCCCTGGCATGTGAACCGCCGTGATGTCCAGACTGTGTTCTATTGCCCAGTACCACACTCTCATGGCCTCCTTGCATAGGGGATAGGAGTGAGTACCCCCTTGCTTGTTTAGATGAAACACTACCAGGGTACTGTCTGACTGGACTAGGAGTTGGCCCCGGCAGAGCTGATCTTGGAAAGCCTGAAGGGCGTACAGCACGGCTCATCTCCAGAATACTGATGTGAAGAGACCGTTCCGGTTACATTACAAGAGCCCTTTGGTGCACATCCAGATGGGCTCCACAGCCTAAACCTGAAGCATCTGTAGTGAGGATCTGTATTGGGTTTGGCCCCTGGAAGGGAATCCCTACCTCAAGGTTGACAGGAGTTAACCACCAAAGAAGAGAACGACGGATCGCCTCCGAAATTCAAACAGGTCGGTCCAGTTCATCTAAGCTCTGGTCCCACTGAACTCTGAGGTGCCATTGAAGAGACCTCATGTTCAGTCTTGCCAAGGGGACCGTGGCTATGGCGGCTGCCATATGCCCTAGTAGATGAAGGATAACTCTTGCTGTGACTCAATCTGAGGTCTGCACTTTGCGGATAACTCCTCTCAGCTGTTCTGCTCGGTCTGCTGGCAGAAAGGCCATACCTTGAATGGTGTCTAGGACCGCCCTAATATACTGAAGCCTTTGGGAGGTCCAGGGATGTGACTTTACCCAATTCAGAGTGATGCCCAGGGACTAGAACATCAAGGCTGTTTCCTGCAAGGCATCGGTCAGCTGGTCTTCTGACTAGGCAGAAATGAGCCAGTCATCCAGGTAAGGGTAGACAAAGTGGCTCTTCCTTGTCAGGGCCACTGCTACCAGTGCCAGACATTTGGTGAAGACTCTAGGTGCTGACGAGAGGCCGAACGAAAGAACCCTGAATTGACAGTGCTGACCTTGAAAAAGGAAGCACAGGAACGTCCTGTGTGAGGGCAGGATTTTGATGTGCATGTATGCATCCTGCATATCTAGGGAGCACAGCCAGTCTCCTTGATGGATCATGGACAAAAGGCTTGCCAGTGTCACCATTCTGAACCTCCTGTACTAGATAAATTGGTTCCACTGACAGAGATCCAGTATGGGGCGGAGGTCTCCCATTTTCTTGGGAACCAGAAAAAAATGTGAATAGAAGCCTTTGCCCTGCTGGGTAGGCCGGACCACCTGAATGGCCTTCTTTTGTAGAAGGGCTTGGATCTCTGCCTTCAGAAGAAGGGCGTGGCTTGCCCAAGAATGGGATGGGATGGGAGGATTGTCTGGAGGACAGCTTAGAAACTCTAGGGAGTAACCTCTCTCTCTAGATACAGGCCTATCGGTCTATCTAGTCTGCTCAAGTGAGCAGCACTTTCAGACTGCAGCTGCCCCCCCTTTGCCTCCCCAGATGGATTTTGCCCCTATATCCTTCACTCCCCTTCTCCCCCCCCGGTTTGAACCCTCCCTCTGAACCTGTTCCACCCCTTTTGAAGCTGCCCAGTGTCTGCAGTGATATTACCTTCAGCAGCTCATGCCACCCTGCCATAAAAACATAGAAACATAGAAGTTGATGGCAGATAAGGACCGCAAGGCCCATTTCTTTTTCTACCTTATAAATGTGCCATCGACCTTTGCTCTGTCAGTGGCCTATCTATTCATAGTCATTTGTATTGCTCCCTTATGCCTATCCTATGCCTGTTTGAAGCCCTGCACTGTATTCATAGCCACCACTTCTTGTGGTAAGCCATTCATGCATCCACCACCCTTTCTGTGAAAAGAATTTCCCACATTCCCCTTAATCGGCCTCCTCTAATCTCATGCTGTGTCCTCTTGTCCTGCTATTTTTCTTATATTTAAACATGTTAGACTCTTTCACCTTTGTTTATGCCCTTAAGGTGTTTGAATGCCTCGATCATATCACCTCTCCCTCCTTTGCTCAAGGGTATACATATTGAGCTCTGTTAATCTGTCCTCATATGTCTTCTGATGCAGTCCCTGCACCATTTTGTTGCCCTTTTCTGGACCGCCTCAATTTGGTTAATGTCCTTGTGAAGGTGTGGCCTCCAATACTGCACGAGTACTCCAGATGGGGCCTAACCAGTGTCTTGTACAGAGGATTATTACCTCCCTCACACTTGTGATACCCTACTAATACACCTAACACCTCCCTAGCCTTACCTACTGCTTTAGAGGTCTGTTGATGATTTTAGGTCATCAGTGATGATGATGCCCAAGTCTCTTTCTTCCTTTGTGACTGCTAGCAACTCCCTCCCAGCCTATAGGTGGCTTCAGGGTTCTCTTCCCTATGTGCATGATTTTGCACTTCTTTGCATTAAATCCCAGTTGCCACTCTTCTGACCATTCTGCTAGTTTATCCAGATCTCTTCTCATTCTGCCCACCCCATCTGGATCATCTACTCTGTTGCAGATCTTGGTGTCATCTGCAAACAGACAAGCCTTACCTCTAGTCCATCTGCAAGGTCACTAATGAATATGTTGAAGAGGACTGGCCCAGGACTGATCCCTGAGGTACCCCACTTGTGACTTGCATCTCTTCTGACTGTATACCATTTACCACCACTCTCTGTTTTCTGCCAGTCAACCAGTTTGCCACCCAGTTGACCAACTTCTGACCCACCCTGAGCCTACCCAGCTTATTTATCAATCTTCTATGTGGAACAGTGTCAAAAGCTTTGCTGAAGTCAAGGTAGGCGACATCAACTGCTCCCCCTTGGTCCACCACTCTGGTTACCCAGTCAAAGAAATCTATGAGATTAGTTTGACAGGACCTTCCTTTGTAAACCCATGCTGTCTTGGATCCTGTGCCCTATGGATTCCAGGTGTTGCACTATCCTTCTTAAGGAGTGCCCATAATCTTGCCCACTACTGAGGTAAGACTGACCGGTCTGTAGTTCCCCGCCTCCTCCCTGCTACCACTCTTGTGAGCGGGATCACATGAGCCCTTCTCCAGTCTTCTGGGACCTCTCCTGTGCTCAGAGACTCACTAAACAATTCTGCTAATGGCTCTGCTAGTTCCTCCTTTAGCTCCTTAAGTACCCTGGGATGTATGCCATCAGGTCCCATTGCCTTATCCACCTTGAGCTTAGCAAGCTCTTGTAGGACCCTTTCTTTGTGAAGGAGTAGTGCTCACCCCCGTGTCCATGATGCTGAGCTGTGGGCCCTGCCCTACCTTCTCTTCAGTAAATACTGAGCAAAAGTATCTATTTAGGATAGATGCCTTTACAGGGTCCTCCTCCTCACATGCTCCCTTTTCTCCATTAATGCTTAGCAATACCCCTTTGGACTTTCTCCTTTCACTAATGTATCTATAGAAAGTCTTGTCACCTTCTTTACTGTTCGTGCTAGTGTTTCCTCAGTTTGGGACTTTGCCTGCCTTACTGCCTTACCTGCTTCCCTAGCGCAGTTTGGTATGCCTCCTATCTTCATCCGCTGTGTTCCCTTATATTTCCTGAAGGCCAGCCTTTTGGCTCTGACCTTTCTGCTACTGTATTTGAGAACCAAAGTGTTTCTTCTTCTTTGCACTTCCTTTCCTGTCTAACACAATGGATGTTGCTTCAAGTATTGCATCCTTAATGCTTGCCCACTTTGCCTGTACCCCTCACCTGTGTTTCTTTTTGCCAGGACTAGCTTAACTCTGTTGGCCATCTTATCAAAGTCAGCTCCTCTGAAGTCCCATATTTTTGCCTTGGAATGGGATGATTTAGATGTAGTAGCCAAATTGAACTATACCATGTGATGGTCACTGGCCCCAGGTGACCTTTCTACCTGGAGATCTGTGATCCCTCTTGTTAGTCAGTACTAGATCTAGGATAGCCCTGTCTCTTGTGGGTTGCTGTACCAGTTGTTTGAGGCCCTCCTGCAGGAATCCACTATGAGTCTAGTTCTGGCAGATGTTCCTGCTGGTATTGACCAATCTGTATCCGCATGTTGAAGTCTCCCATTATCAGAACCTCCCTTTAGCTGTCATGTTTTGTATATCTTCTAACAGTAATGTGTCTATGTCCTCCTCTGGTCTGGGGCCTGTAGACAACCCCAGTTCTTATGGCTGTCCCATTCCCTGTTTCCAGGGTGACCCACAGTTCTTCTGGCTCCTTATGTGTATTCTGAATTTCTGTAGCTTTGATATTTCCATTAACACACAGGGCCACTCCCCCCCCACCTTTTTGCACCTCGTCTCTTCTGAACAATACATAGCCAGGTACTGAAGTCTCCCAAGTGTGGTTACTGGTAAACCACGTCTCACTAATTGCTACTATGTCCAGTTTAGCTCTGACATTATTGCCTGCAGGTCTGGGATCTTATTTCCAGGCTGTGAGCATTGTGTACATAATTTTCCATTGGCCAGATTTTGGTGTGTTAGTTGTTGGGTGAAGTTTGGCATTACCCCCAAAGGCCGATGGGGAGACAAACCTTTTTCTTACCTGGTGATGCAAATGAACGGCAAACATGCTGAATTCTTGTTTGACCACTAGCTGAGGGGGAGGGGTGTTCTTCCCTACGACGATGGGGTGCTGCACCCTCCCCATTTGCTAGTTTAAATATTCTGCAAAGACGCCAAACTCTGCCCCAATGCACTGACTCTCTTTAGTCAGATGCAGTCCATCAAATTTAAAGAACTTTTGCTCCCAGAACTGTTGCCAGTTCCCTACAAATCTGTGTCCTTTTTCCTGGCACCAGCCCTTGAGCCACGTGTTTAGCTCCCCTATCTCTGACCTTCCGTCCATCTGCTCCCCTCTCCCAGACTGGCAGGATCTCAGAGAAGGAGATGCGGACGAAATAGATGATAGTTTGTCACCCAGCCTAGTCAGGTGTTCCTTGGTCTCCACAACTGACCAGCTGGCTAGATCATTAGTCCCCTATGTGTACTAGGACATCAATGTTTTCTCCTGCTTTGTGAACAATTTTATAATGTGGTCAGTGTCTCCATGCTGATGTGTACCTGGAGACATCTGACCTTCCCTGCCTAAAAAGAAGAACCACGGACTAAAGAACAAGGAGGTAAGAGCAAAACAATCAGTCAACAACAAATGCAGTAACCCTGAAAGCTTATCCTAATGTTAGATAAAACTGTAAAACCTGTAAAGCACCACCTGTAATAATTTCAGAGAAGATATACACTGTAAGAAACACTTTGCTCCAGAGAAAAATAAAGCAGTAACAGAAGATATACCTTGCAAAAGACAATTTGAATCAGAAGATTACAGGAGTAATCTGTTAGCACACACCTGTAGGCACACCTTGTAATAATGCAGAAGAAGGTATACCAGCAACAACAATTTGAATCAGAGAAAAAAAATAAAGCAATGAAATGTTAGCAACAAACAGTAGCAATCCCTGTGAGTAAAAAATAAAAACACCACCACACAGTAAATCTGCTTAGCCAAACTAAGTCTTAATCCTTTTCCCTTGCTCTGGTAAGTTTCTCTACTCTGCCTTTCAAGCAGTCTTAGCCACCACACTTTTGGTGAAATAGTGCCTCATTTCCCTCCTGAATCTGCCTCCTTCCAACTTCAGACTGCGCCGCCCCCTGGTTTCCCATCCACCTTTTAATTTGAAAATACTTCCGATACTTTGTTCATATCCTTCAGGTACTTGAAGGTCTCAGTCATATCCCCTCTCTCCCTTTTATTCTCCAGGGAATACATATGGAGCAATCAACAGACATTACAGAATGTGAACAATCATAACACTTTAAACTAGGGACACTTTGAGACCTGTGGTGGTTGACAGTGTCTTTAAGAATTTTTTTGATGAGTATCGATACTCATCTCAACCCTTGGAAATGCTCCACAGATATTTCAGAATTAGCCGATCATCTTCGAGACAATCTCTTGCAACAGGCTGGGATATCAGCCACAGGCATTATTTCCTCCGGATGACTTCTCAGCAGTTGACCCTGGCACCTTCCCGTAACGTTACCACATAGTGTCAGTACGACATGTACAAAAGGGGGAGGTCCCAGCTACTCCTTAGTTCTTTTCAACCGTGACCTGCATGCAGCAAGTCCTCCTTCAGAGCTCTGCTTACTAGTCGACAAAGAGTTCCACCGACCAAATGTTAATTCTAAACAGGTTAATCTACTGATGTCTTCAGATCCTTTTTCCGAACGTGTACCTATGGTCACAGAATCCCTACAGAGGACTTCCAGCTTCGTGAGTTCCTGTTGGAGCAAAAGGTTGCCCTTCTGGACCAGCAGCAGTGCTCCAAACCCATGGAGTCTGACATCCTCCTTGGGGTCTCGCTGCTCTTTGGGTGAGCTGTCCTCGTTGATTGCACAGGCTCCCAGTAAGAAATATGCCAGCAAAACAAAGCACGTTTCTGCTGCACCCTCGTTAAGTACCTCAGTTGCTATCAAAAAGGTAAGTGCTGAGATGAGTGCCACTGTAACATCTTCTACGCCAATGATTGTGGGCTCCTCCATCGACGGTGGGTTTCAGGGTGCTTTGCAGCTTCCAACTCTGCCTCCACCCTCTACGTTATCTAGCCATCATCCATCAATGATTCTCTCATTGACTACCGGTCTTGCCTCAAAGGGCTCTGTTAGCACCCTCGACAATGATCCTGGGGTCTTCTACACACCCCATGTTGACAGCTGCTCGCTTGGTTCCGCTGCTGTCTTCAGTCTGACTTTGATTTGTCTGTTGGAAGCTGAGAACCTTGCTACACTGCAAAGAACAAACTATAACTCCACTTAGGACCTGGAAACCTGGTAAGACATAATACTTGTAAAGAAGGGGAGCTACGCTTTCTACAAAAAGTTTCTTTTTTTTTTTCTTATTGGCATTAAGCAGAGAATTGCAGGATTCCATTAAAAGTGTAGTAATTTTATACCCAGAGGGAGTGAGATACAACTGAATTTGCTTGATTGAGACCTAGGATTTGGAAGGATATTTTTGCTACATTTTAAGTGTCCTGCTGGCTGAGGAGTGAGTTAATTTTTATCCCTGGACTCAGTAGAGTGGTTTGCGCAGGAGCCGTGGTCTAGTAAATTGTGGTGTTAGCTGAATTACTATAAAGGGCAATATTCACCAGGGTGGTGGAGCAGTTGTGTATTTGATTGTTTCTAACAGTCACCAGTGGTTGTGGACTACCCACCACCCTACCCACACCCCGCCTCCCCCAGGCGTGGCATTTCCTTTATAGCCACAGTTCTGACATCACTTCCTCAACAGGTCTTGGGGCAGAACTGTCATGTCCTTAATAACCCAGCACAATTCAAAAAGGGTAGGTACACACCACAAATAGTAATAATAAAACAAATTATATATTGTATATTATAAGGGAGAGGGACATGTGGGGAGTGGTGCAATGCACTTACTGTGGGGCAGCAGTTTTCCAGGAGACATTCTGGAAACTGCGTTGCTGTCCTATTTGCAGGCAACTGTGAGCTCTGAGGGAGGAGGTTGGCCACCTCCAGGCTGAACTAGCAAGGACTAAGGAGGCCTCCCCCTTCCAAAGAGCACCACTGCCACAACCACTGCCTCAGAGGTTGCCAAGTATGAAAAGCAGTTGGACCACAGTGGGTTCTGGGAGGGTGCGGGTGGTGGACCAGAGGCGAAGCCCCCTAGTTGTACCTTTACACAAATCATATGCCATTCTGGCAGAGCAAGGTTCCTCTATGATGGCACTCTCAGTGGAGACCCAGAAGAATGCTGAGGACATCCACAAGGGAGACCCACAAAAGGGTGGCAAGGGACACCACAGGGGAAGGAAACAACTTCTGATAGGGGACTCTATTGTTAGGGGACTCTATTGTTAGGGGGTAAACCTGGAAAAGGGAGAGGAGAAGGAAGTAAGGTGCCTGCCTGGTGCCATGGCTTGGAGGGACAGGAAGCGAATCCTCAGGATTGCAGAAGCAGCATCACAGGAGAGGGAACTAGATATCATAGTCCACCTTGGGACAAGTGACCTAGCTAGGCATGGGATCAGTGCAGTGCAGAATGAATTTGTGGAGTTGGGGAGGGGCCTCAGACAGGTAGCAAGCACGGTAACCTTCTCAGAGGTGCTACCAGTCCATGGCAGGAGTGAGGCTAGGGTACTGCACACCATGCAGTTTAATGAATGGTTGCAAAACTGGTGCAGAGCACAGGGCTTTGGCTTCATTGGGGACTTGGGGGCCACCTGGAGAGACAAAGGTCGATACTGGCATGATGGTCTGCATCTGTCCATGAAGGGAACCAAGCTCCTAGGTGATAGGTTTAAATGCTTCTTTCTCAAGCTTTTAAACTAGCCAAGGAGGGAGGTGCTGATAAAAGGCAAGAAATTTCAAGCCTCCCCCCACAAAACATGGCAGGTAGTAAGGTAAACACTGAAGTACAGAGCTCAACACAATGCAGGACAGGGGTAAATGGAAAAATAGACAAGGACAATAAGAGCAGGGAAGGGGGGAAAAAGGATAAAGCCAACATTAAATCGAGGGCAATGAGTACCAATGCCCATAGTCTGGGAAACAAGCTTCCTGAGCTAGTAGCCCTGATAGAAGATGAACAATTGGATATTGTGGCAGTCACGGAAACATGGTACACCGAGAACCATGACTGGGATGTCAACATACCAGGGTACACAATCTACAGAAGGGACAGGGAAGGTAAAAGAGGAGGTGGAGTAGCTCTATACATAAGGGAAGGGATCAAAGCTACAGAACTAAAAAGTAAAGGGGGAGGACAAGAGGCACTCTGGGTCACCTTGGAGACAAGGAATGGCATCACAATCCGCACAGGGGTTGTATACAGACCCCCATCTCAAGGGGAGGAAATGGACAACAAAATGATAGAGGACATTCTCAAAATGGCTGAAAAAGGGGAGATACTGTTGATGGGGGACCTGAATATGCCAGATGTTAACTGGATTACATGTACTGCAGCCACATCCAAGAGCAGGGTCATTCTCGATGCCCTGCAGGGGGCAGGCCTTAGACAGCTAGTGTTGGAACCCACTTGGGAGGGAGCAATACTAGACCTGGTACTCTCAAATGGAGAGAAGATCACAAATTTAGAAGTCAGTAGACATCTGGGAACAAGCGACCACTGCACAGTGTACTTCACAATGAGCACAACCATGGAGATAAGCCATACAAAAACAAGGATACTGGACTTTAGAAAAGCTGACTTTGGCAAAATGGGTGAATACCTGAAAAATGCACTAGCAAATGACCAAAAAGGAGGGGTGGAAGAACAATGGAGAAAAATCAAAACTGCCATTATAGAGGCAACAAGCCTTTGTGTGAAACAAATAAAGAAAACAAAGCGGAGTAAAAAACCATTATGGTTCTCAAAAGAGGTTGCAGGGAAGGTTAAGGAGAAAAAGTCTGCATTCAAAAAGTATAAGGAATCACAGAAGGAGCATGACAGGGAACTGTATCAATTAAAGCAGAAAGAAGTGGGAAAGGCAGTCAGACTAGCAAAGGCCCAAACCGAGGAAAAAATAGCCAACTCAGTTAAGAAGGGGGATAAAACCTTTTATAGGTACATTAGGGAGCATAGGAAGGTTAAGGGAGTGATAGTGAAGATTAATAAAGGAGAGGGGAGGTGGGCAGAGGGAGACAGTGAAAAGGCAGAGATACTGAATGAATACTTTTGCTCAGTATTCACAAAAGAAGATGAGGAGGAGTTACTTAAACCAGACAATAGAAGCACTCTGGGTAGGAGGGTTGACACCAGTCCATTCACAGAAGAGAGAGTCCTGAAAGAACTCCTAAAACTCAAGGTGGACAAAGCAATGGGGCCTGACGGGATTCACCCCAGAATCCTAAAAGAACTAAGGGAGGACCTAGTGACACCACTGACCACGCTTTTTAACAGATCATGGCAGGATGGGGCGGTACCTGAGGACTGGAGGAGGGCAGATGTGATTCCCCTTCACAAAAGTGGGAGCAAGGCAGAAGCAGGAAACTACAGACCTGTAAGTTTGACCTCAGTGGTAGGGAAAATGATGGAATCACTTTGAAAGAAAGAATTGTTGAGTACCTAGAGGCCAGCGGGGCACAGGACCCAAAGCAGCATGGATTTACAGCAGGAAGGTCATGTCAGACGAATCTAATTGATTTCTTTGACTGGGTGACCAAAGTAATAGAACAGGGAGGGGCTGTGGATGTGGCCTACCTAGACTTTAGCAAGGCATTTGACACAGTCCCACACAAAAGATTAATAATCAAGTTAGCCAGCCTTGGAGTGGGTCCCAGGGTGGTAGCCTGGGTAGCAAACTGGCTGCACAACAGGACACAGAAGGTAATAGTGAATGGAACACATTCCAAAGAAAGGGGGGTTACTAGTGGAGTACCTCAGGGCTCAGTACTGGGTCCAGTCCTCTTTAACATCTTTATAGGTGACATTGCAGAGGGTCTGGAGGGAAAGGTATGCCTCTTTGCAGATGACACAAAGATCTGTAACAGAGTTGATACACAAGGGGGGGTAGAAAAGATGAGAAGGGGCTTGGCAAGGTTGGAGGAATGGTCAGACATATGGCAACTTAGATTCAATACAAAGAAGTGCAAAGTAATGCACCTGGGAAACAAAAACCCAGGAGAAGAGTACACAATAGCAGGGGAGGTACTAACAACAACAAAAATGGAAAGGGACCTGGGGGTAGTCATATCAGATGACCTAAAGGTAGGTACTCAATGTGAAAAGTCGGTAAGGAGAGCCAGGGGGATACTGGGATGCATAGGAAGGGGCATCACAAGTAGAAAAAGGGAAGTGGTCATCCCTCTGTACAGACAGTTGGTGAGACCCCATCTGGAGTACTGTGTGCAGTTTTGGAGACCTCATCTACACAAGGACATAGACAGGATGGAAGCAGTCCAGAGGAGGGCAACTAAAATGGTGCAGGGTCTGCAGCAGAAACCAAATGAAGAGAGACTGAGAGAGCTTAATATGTATACTCTTGATGAAACGAGGGACGGGGGGACATGATAGAAACGTTCAAGTACCTCAAGGGAATCAACAAAGTCCAGGAGGGTAGCATCTTTCAGAAAAAAGAGATGTGTAAGAACAAGGGGGCACAATTTAAAGATAGAGGGGGGACGGCTCAGGGGTAATGTGAGGAAATTTTTTTTCACGGAGAGAGTGGTGGATACATGGAACAGCCTTCCTGAGGAGGTCGTTGGGTCTAAAACAGTGGGGGAATTCAAACATGCATGGGACAGACACAAGGCAATTATAGTGGAGTTGCAGGAAGTAGGCGGTTGGCTAACTAGAATCTGCAGCTTATCCAGTAGGTAGGGAAATGGGCAGACTGGGTGGGCCAAGTGGTCCTTATCTGCTGTCAAAGTCTGTTTCTATGTTACTGTTTGGAAGGTTGGGCAAGGGGGTTCGGGGCACCTTTGGATGCTTGGGGCCCTGGGTGCCGGTAGGGACAGGGTGGCCTCGTCTTTTGAAGGCTTCTTTGTTTTGGGGTTGCCTTTTCCCTTGTTGTCCTTGGTTCTTACAAAAAGGATAATGACGGGGAGGCAGGTGGTTCTGACTTGTACATCCTGTGCACCTCAGCTACTGCCTTGCAAGAGTCCTGAAGCCCCAGGATGACTTTCTCTGCTTCTTGCCCAAAAAGGACGGAGCCCTGGAAGGGGGCATCCAGGATGGCATCCTGCAGGTCCTGGTGGAACCCGATACTCTCAGCCAGGTGTGCCTCCTCATACAGATACCTGAGGTTGCAGCCCTGGCTGCCATGTCTGCTGAATCGTAGGAGCACTTAGTACGTGCTTATCTATGTCCATGCCCGACTGGATATACGCCATGAGCTCATTCTTGATGTCGGAATCTGGTTGAGCCTTCACCAGGTCCATGGTTTTCTCCCAGAGGGACTTCTGATAAGTCACCGTGTAGGCTAAAAAGTTCAAAGAACGAATAGCCCCAATGGCTGATGTATAGACTTTTCATCCCATGTGGTCCAGCTTTTTGAATTCGGGATCTGGAGGCTGGACACTCGTGTGCTTAGGTTGCCGAGCTCTTCCATAAACTGCTTTGAGCACCACAGAATCTGCTTTGGGGTTCTCCACCAAAAAGGGTTCCCCCTTCGAAGGCCTGTACAGCCTGTCTGCCTTTCTGAGCACTGCAGACGTACTGAAGGGGCACTGCCAGAAGAGCCTGGTTACATCCTGAAAGGGATCCACAAAGGGTGGGATCACCAAGGGTTTTGGGTCCTTGGATCCCAAAAACTTTGCCAAGCAGCGCCTCTCAGGATCAAGCTCCTTGGTGTCCCATTGGTAGATTGTTTGAATATGCCTCATTATATCCAGGAATGAGGGGTCATCGGGGGGGGGGCAAGGTGAAAAAAAAAAGCGCGGTCGACTGCGAAGACTGGGTGTCCGTGGAGCCAAGCTTAGCGGGTCGACAGTGGTGAAAGAACCGAGATGGTGCCAGAGGACCGTCCCCTTTATACCACGTTTGACACTGGGCGGAGCTGACAGGGGCAGTCCCCCGCCACAGACTGCTAGCTAGAAGATTTTTCCATGGGGTCCTAACACTGGTGGCCTTAGACCTACTGGTATTACCTGCTGCAACAGCTCCCCCTCAAAGTGAGATCTCTTGTTCTAGTGAAAATGTATCTGCTAATAGGTGCAGCTTTGAGGGAGTTTTTAAACTATGTACCCTTGTCTGCTGACTGTAGTACTACTGAATAATTTGATCACTGAGATCACTTTTTCTATTGCAATTTATGTTTACATTGGGTTGCACAATGAATGATGGCAGAGAAATTTAGATGCACTTTTAGCACTAGCACTTTTTTCAATCACGTGACTTATGTGAATGCTATAAAAAGATATTCTCAATAGGGGGCACGATCTGTAATAAAGCCTCACAAGATGAAACGTTAGAGCTCAGTTCTTCTCAGGAGGGTCTGGCTGTATGTTCATCTGCACTGCAAGTTTGTAATAAGTGGAGATTTGTTACTGAAGTTGGTGGTTTCTCAATTTATGCAACATGCTTCTGGGCAAGTGCCGTGACTACCGACTGCCTATTACGGTAAGTTATTATGCAACTATTCTAGCTTCTTCAGGGGTATCTCAGTCATCAGATTACACCATATGAATGGGTACTAAGCAGTGACAAGTGCAAAAACAGATAGTCTGGGAGGCTGGAATTCCATAAATTTAAGACAGGAGTCCTTGTAGCACAGCCCTGCCAAATCCTGCATGGGCTCTTGAAGCAATGTCCAGACTGTACTGCTTGGCAAAAGTGTGGACTGTCCTCCAGGTTGCAGCAGTGCAAATATCAGCAACTAAGACCCCCTTGAAACAAGCCACAGAGGTAGCCATACCTCTGGTGGAATGAGCTTTGACAGCACCAGGCAATTCTTAGCCGTACTTGTAGCAGAACACAATGCAATTTGCCAACCATCTGGATAAACACTGCTTAACAACAGGAGCGCCCCCTCTACTTGGGGAAAAAGAAACAACTGCTTAGATTTTCTGGACTCCTTAGTCCAAAGCAGATAATATTTTAAAGTTCTGGGCACATCTAGTGCATGGAACAATGCTTCCCCTGGATTGACATGCTCAAAAAAACAAACAGGAAGGTGGACAGACTGGCTGACTGTGAACTCTGAAACCACCTCAGGTAAAAAAGTACAGTTATGAAAGAACTTACCGTAACAGTAGATCTTCGAGAACATCTCTTGCAGCAGGTTACACCATTAGGACTGTCGCCATCAGGTGGCAGGACCCCACAGAAAAATAGCAGTTACGTAAGAACTTACTGTAACAGTAGATCCTCGAGAGAGGTTCCTGTAGTAGGTCTTCACATATACGACTGCAATCCCTGGTGTCAGGTCCACATGGCAAACCTGTAGATAGCAATCACCAGCGGGGACTACCCTCGATGTCGGGGTGTCGTGATGTCAACCCGACTATAAAAGGGCGGTCCCATGCCCACTCTCCAGTTCTTTTCCAATGGAGACCTAGAGATAGTTAAGGAGAAAACCAGAGTGAACTCCAAAGACCCTACCTCCACTCTAGTCCAGCCGGACTAGATATGATGGAAAGTAAAGCATCCAAAAACCGGGGGAAGGAAGGAGGGAGGGATACCAGATCTACTGCAAGAACCTCTCTTGAAGATCTACTGTTATGGTAAGTTCTTACGTAACTGCTATATCTTACTTTGAGAGGATTCCTGCAGTAGGTCTTCACATATAGGACTGAATACCAAGCAGTCCCAAAGAAAACTAAGGCATAGGTGCATCCGGGAGGAGGAGAAGTCACCAAGAGTGATCATGACAGAAGGCCTTGCAGGACCACAAGTCCAAAACCAGTTCTGCGCTGAGAGGTAATGTCCAGACTGTAATGCTTAGTGAAGGTGTGAACAGACGACCAGGTGGCCGCAGCACAGATCTCTGCTGTGGACACATTCCTGAAAAAGGCAGCAGAGGTCGCCACGCTACGGGTGGAGTGGCCTTTGACTGCCCCCGGAAGGGACTTCCCATATTTCGTGTACGAAAAATGGATGCAGTAAGTGAGCCATCGGGAGATGGTCTGCTTGGAAATAGCCTTGCCCTGGCACTGAGGGGCAAAGGCTATGAACAGTTGATTAGATTTCCTAACCTTTTTAGTCCTATTCGTGTAGTACCTCAGGATCTGGTGCACATCAAGCGTATGCAGCAGGTGTTCCCCCCTGTTGGAATATTGTGGGTAGTATACTGGTAATTCCATGCTCTGGTTCAAAGTGGTTTCTGAAACAACTTTGGGCAAAAAAGAAGGGTTAGTCCGAAGGACTACTCGGTCCTTATGAAAAATCAAATAAGGTTCTTTACATACGAAGGCCTGTAATTCGGAAAACCTTCTGGCTGAAGTGACAGTGACTAAAAACAAGGTCTTCCAGGAGGGGAAGCGCAAGTCACAAGAAGCAGCTGGTTCAAACGGTGGTAAGGTTAGCTTCTCGAGCATGAAATTCAGGTTCCAAGGAGGACAAGAATTCCGAATCAGAGGTTTCAAATGAAGGATGCCTTTCAAAAAGGTCTTGGCAACCTGCAGCTGAGCCAAGGTTTTGCCCTCCACCAGGAGGTGGTAGGCCGACACCGCAGAGAGATGGACCTTAATGGAGGAATAGCTAAGGCCCACCTCAGACAAATGTGTGAGGTACTCTAGGACCTGGGATGCCGAGTACGAAAATGGGTCCTAGCTCCTTGCTTGGGCCCATATTGTGAATCTCTTCCACTTCACAGCGAAAGTGAATCTAGTGGAGGGTTTTCTGGCCTCCACTAGAATATTCGCGACCTGCAAAGAGACCCCATAGCGAGTAATTGCTATGTCCACAGGTGCCACGCATGAAGGCGGAGAGACTGAAGGCTCGGATGCACCAGGGTACCCTGCTCCTGAGTCAGAAGGTCATGAGAAATGGGCAGAGGAACCGGAAGTTCCAGTGCCAATTGTTGCAGAACAGGGAACCAAATTTGGTGTTGCCAAAAGAGGAGCAATCAGGATTGGGTGAGCCCCCTCTTGTTGAAGTTTCACCAGGACCTTCTGAATTAAAGGAAAGACATACAGAAACCTCCCTGTCCACGAAAGAGACAGCGCGTCTCACCAAAAAGCACCATGCCCGGGAACGAGCGAACAGAAGACGGGTACTTTTGCGTTGTATGGGGAGGCGAACAGATCCCTCTCTGGCCGACCCCATCGAAGAAAGAGATCTTCAAGCACCTCTGACTTTAGCTCCCACTCATGGACCCGGGGCCACTGATCGACTCAGACTGTCCGCCAGGACGTTGGAGACGCCTGGAACGTGAACTGCTGTTAGATAAAGGCTGTGCTGAATCACCCAGTACCACACCCTCATGGCTTCTTGGCACAGAGGGTACAATCTGGTTCCCCCCTGCTTGTTTATGTACCAGACAGTGGATATGCTGTCTGTCTGTACCAAGACAGATCCCGGAACCAGCAGTGACTGGAATGCCTGGAGTGCGTAAAGAACCGCACTGGTCTCCAGAACATTGATGTGGAACATCAGCTCCTGATCGGACCAAGACCCCTGTGTCTTGTGAGACCCCAGATGAGCACCCCAGCCCAGATCTGAGGCATCCGTAGTGAGAATTTGAGTTGGCACTGTCAGAAGGAAAGGGACCCACTTCGACAAATTTGAGAGATCCTGCCACCAGAGTAGATCTCTCTGGAGGCCGTTGGAGATCATGACTTTTTGGTTTATGTCATCTGTCCTCTGGTCCCATTGGACTCTAAGAGACCACTGGGTGACCCTTATGTGAATTCCGGCCATTGGAACTGTTGAAATGGCAGCCGCCATCAGACCCAATAAATGGTAGCACCGAGTGTGCAGGGATCCATCGGGCCTGTGCCACCAGTGTGGCTTGAGAAGCAAGGGTCTTGGCCCGCTCTGATGGTAGGAAAGCCTTACCCTGAACTGTGTCTAGTACAGCTCCAATGAACTGGAGTCTCTGTGAGGGTACTAGCTGGGACTTGGGAAAATTGACCGCTATGCCAGTAAAGCAAACAAGCTCAGAATGAAAGAGAGAACCTCTTTCAGGCTGGTAGGAGAGGGTGCTGAGAGGAGCCAGTCGTCCAGGTACAGGAAGACATAAATGCCCTGGCGATGCAGAAAGGCCGCCACCACTGCTAGGCATTTGGTGAACACTCAGGGGGCCGAAGAAAGACCAAATGGGAGTGCTCGGAACTGGAAATGTTTCTCCAGGAAAACAAAGTGGAGAAAGTGGCGGTGGGCCGGGAGGATAGGGATATGCAGGTAAGCATCCTGCATGTCCAGGGAGCACAGCCAAAAGTTTTGATGGAGCAGAGGCAGGAGCCCCTGAAGGGTCAACATACGAAACTTCTTGTACTTGATGAAGATGTTTAGTGTGCCGAGGTCCAGGATCAGTCTTAGGTCGCCAGTTTCCTTTGGAACCAGGAAGTGGGAGCAGAATCCCCTTCCTATTTGGCTTAATGAGACAGGCTCTATGGCTTTCTTTAGGAGAAGTGCCTGAATCTCTTGAGAGACTATAGGGACCTGATCCCAGGGATAGCAGGTCCGTTCTGATGCTTGAGGGGTTGGAATTTCACTGAATTCTATTGCGTGGCCTCGCTGGATGAGCTGAAGCACCCAATTTTCTGCAGTGATGGACCTCCAGCCTTCCGGAGGGGAAAGGAGCTTTTGCCCCAGAGGCCTGTTTTTGAAATTTGGTCTGTGGGGTTTGAGCTCCCGATCCAGGTGCAGGTTTCTTTGCCTCACGCTTAGCCTGGGATTTGTTCCACCTTCTTTGGCAGCGAAAGGGCTGCTTTTTCTGTCCCGTCTTGTATAAGGAACGGACATCCGCAGGGAGCATCCGCTCTCCTGCAGCCCAGTAATAATGTCCTTAGCGTCACCGCCAAAGAGGGAGGAACCCCTAAAACGGCATCCAACAGAGAGGACTGCATGTCCTGTGCCAGTCCCGCTATACGGAGCCAGGAGAGGTGTCAGAGGCAGATCCCTGTGGCAGCTGCTCTTGCCACTGAATCCACCGAATCATAAGTAGCTCGAAGGGCATGGCGATACGAGGAGTTCCCCATCCGTACTTTATCCAAGAGCTTCTTCCTCAAGATTTCATCTTGCACATCCTGAAGGTCCCTTTCTAGATTCAAAAAAGAAGCTTTCTGAAAGACTAAGCACGATGCAATTAAGGGAACGACGCATAGAAGAAGAAGAATATTACATTGCCTAAACTGGTCGAGTTGACGAGAGTCCTTGTTAGGAGGCGAAGAACTCATGTTTGGGCTGGGCTGAACGGTCGTGAGCTGCCATGATGACCATAGAATCAGCCATGGGATGGGAGTTCAGGTGAAAAATCCCTTCCGGGGGATAATAGGTGCAGTCAGCTTTTCGGGAGAACGCGGGAATGGAGGACGGTTGTTGCCAGACTGTGGTAACAAGGTCCTCATGAGGTCCCATCCACGGTGGAATGGGAATAAGGTCAGAGGTGGCCAGATCCAGGTGCTCAGCAAGACGTTTTCTTTGGGGATCAATCTCTTTGGAACGGCCAACCACCAGCCACCTGAATAGAACGTAGCAGGTCTCTGAAAGAAGGATCCTCTGGAGGGGACTTTGGGGAGTCTTTCAGAGGAATCTTCATGGGAGATCTGGGGTCCGACACGTCTGAGTCGAAACTAGTGTAGAGGAATCAGAGCTAGAAGGAATGAAAGGGTCTGGTTCAGTAAGGCCTACCGCAATAGAGGTAGAGGCTCTGGTAGCAGGAGGCGGTGGAGAGGTCACCCTAACAGAGGGTGTCTCCCTCACCGGCTGTCTTAACTCCGACACGAGCTGCACTCTAGCCTCTTTCCACCACCGAGGGACAGACTCAGGTTTCAGCACTGGAGGAGGAGGAGGTGGAGGTGGTGGTGGTGGTGGTGGCTGATAACTCTGATAACCTGGGTACTGAGGATAGTGCCAGGATGGATAATACAAGTACCCTGGGAAACCCGGCGTGGGATGTCCTGGAGTAGGATAACCCGTCGTCGGGAATGATAATGTTGGAAAACCCATTGTTGGGTAGCCCGGCGTCGGATATTGAGTAACCGATGGAGGGGTGCCCGCAGGTGGGAAAGAGAGTTCCTGGGTAATGAACCCAGACGAAGGACCCACAGGGGGAGGTGCCGTGGAGCCCGAAGGGGGCATCAGGGCCTGAAGCGTGCCCGAAGTATTGGGGGGGTGGAGGCTCCATACCCGGGTCCTCTGTCGGCAGCGGAATGAACCCCAGCGACAGAGGAAGACCTGGCGAGGGGTGGAGAGACGAGGGGCCCCCGACAGCAGGTCTGAATGCAACTTTGCGAAAGCAAACCACAAAGGATCGGGTGGCGAGTCTCTAGGGTGGAGGACCCTGGGAGATGACGGGTCAACTGTTCCCTCACTCTGTCCAACGTCGGCGGCCAAAGTGGAGCCCGATGGGAGAGTGGACGGATCTATGCGGGCGTCGGAGGAGCCGGCATCTGAAGGAACAGATCTGACTGGGCTAGAGACAGCTGGAAGACCGCCGCTATTCTGATCGGCAGAGACTGTGCTATGCGCCCTTCGCCAGAGGCGAGGGATGACTTACCAGCAGGATCAGTCGACTGAATTACCACCCCCAAAGAGGCAACCCCCGACTGCCCGCTCACCTCGGCAGGAGGGGGAGAAGGGGCCCAGCCTAAAGAAGCGGACGGGGCGCCTGAAAAAGTACTCACGGTTGCTGGCCTCTCAGACAGCGACGGACTCCTGTCCCGGTGCTTGTCCTTACTTTTCTTTTTCTTCAGGGCCGGTGATGACGACCTTTCCCTGAGTTTTTGTAGCTCCCTTTCCACAGACATCAAGCGTCAGGTCAAAAGATGGGCCTCGAGGGTCCTCCTGCACCTGGTTCTGGTCGCCTGGTTAAAGGCCTGGCAGATGGAACATTCCTGGATGTCGTGCTTCAAAACGAGGCAGAGGAGGCAGCGGGAATGGTTGTCCCCATGCGGGATTTGAGCACCGCACTTTGAGCACTTTTTCTTCTGTCTAGAAGACATCAAATTGAATAAAAATCTTGAGAATTTTACAAGAGGCGAAGAAATACTTCGAGAAATATAACGTGGACGTTAGATTGCTGTCCTGACACGAGCCGAATATGACTGAGGCGATGGCAGGAAAGAACTGGACAGCAGGCGCGGGACCACCCCTTTTATAGTCGGGCTAACGCGGTGGTTCCCGCTGGTGATTGCTATCTACAAGTTTGCCATGTGGACCGGACGCCAGGGGGCTCAGTCCTATATGTGAAGACCTACTGCAAGAACCCGCTCAATATGAGATCTTCTAGTTAGCTACATAAGTGGGGTACCGCCCCCTGACATCGCACAGCCGACGTCCCTTACATCATAAAAAGGGCAGTCCCCAGCATCCCTCAGTTCTCTCACTGGAGACTCTGGCATAGTGATATATATATTCTGAAGAGAGACCAAGGATTCGCTTCCAAGGAAGATCAATAAATTTTGTCAATGCAACTACAGATGACCTTATGAGGAGATGGTCGGTGGGAAAGTACCTGCTGCACGAGCAGTTCTCGAAGATCTACTTATGGAAAGTTCTTATGTAACTGTATTATCTTACTTCGAGATACAGCTCATGCAGTAGGTTACACCATTGGGACAGAGTCCCAAGCAGTGTGCGTTCGCCCCTAAAAAACGGGAGGAGGACTGAAGAAGGGTGAAAGGGAACCCCTCACAAAAGAAGCTCCTGCAGGACTGCAAGGCCAAAGCCAGCTCTACGCCAGAGGCAATGTCCAGACTATGGTGCTTGATGAATGTGTGCCCAGTAGTCCAAGTAGCTGCTGCACAGATGTCTTAAGCCGAAACGTTCCTCAGGGAGGAGAATGAGGCTGCTATCCCCCAGGTGGAATGACTCTTTACCGGTCCCGGTAAGGGTGTGTTCTGCTTCTGATAACATAAAACAATGCAGTTTACCTGCCATTTTGAAAGTGTCTGTTTGGACACAGGTGCCCCTAAGATCCTGGGGACAAATGAAACAAACAACTGATCTGACTTTCTGTGTTGTCTGGTTCTAGTCAGATAGCACCGGAGTATTCTGCGCACATCCAAAGTGTGCAGAGCAGCCTCTCCTCTATTGGAATACTCTGAGTAATAAACAGGAAGTTTAATCTCTTGGTTGAGAGTAAGCTCCAACACTACCTTAGGTAAAAACTTATGATTAGTTCTTAAGGACACTGTCGTTATGAAAAACCAAATATGGCTCTGTGCACATAAGTGCCCAAACCTCTGAAATCCTTCTGGCAGAAGTAACTGCAACTAAAAATAACGCTTTTCAAGAGAGAAGGCGTAGCTTGCAGCCTACGGCTGGTTCAAAAGAGGGTAGTGTGAGCTGTTCCAAAATGAAAAGAATGTCCCAAGGAGGGATCTGGTCCCTAATGGGTGGTTTCAGGTGGAGGATACCAAACAGAAAGGCACATAACAGGTCCAACTGGGCCAAAGATTTGTCTCCAAAAGGTGCATGGTAAGTGGATAATGCTAAAAGATGCACCTTTATGAAGGAGTAACTTAGCCCTGCATCTGACAGGGAGAGAAGGTACTCTAGTACCGAGTTCACCGGGCAAATTAAGGGGTCCAGGTCACGGGCCGAGGACCAGAAGCAAAACCTGTGCTATTTCATGGCATATGTGGCTCTAGTAGAGGGTTTCCTCGCTGCCATAAGGATATCAGCCACTCTGTCTTGAGACTCCATGGCGAGAAATCGCCAAGTCCTCAGGAGCTAGCCATGCAGGTGTAAGGATCACAAGTTCAGGTGGACCAGTGATCTGTTGTCCTGCGACAGCAAGTGCGAACTGAGAGGTAGAGGGAATAGGGGATCACTCGCTAGATGTTGGAGTAAAGGAAACCATATTTGTCTGGGCCAATATGGGGTCACCAGAATCATGTCTTCTTCCGCTTGCAGTCTGAGCAGAACTCTCTGAATCAGTGGGAAGTGTGTGTGTGTGTGTGGGGGGGGGGCATAAAGGAATCTGCCTGTCCAGGAGAGGGACAATGTGTCTCGCCAGAAAACACCAGGCTCTGGATCTAGGGAGCAGAAATTGGGCAGTTTTGCATTGTATGGGGAGGCAAATAGATCTAATTCTGGGGTTCCCCATTTTGCAAACAGAGTTTCTGCTACTTGTTGCAGAAGTTCTCATTTGTATGCACTGGATCTGGCTCGGTTGAGCAGATCCACCAGCGGGTTCTGTATCCCTGGAACATGAACTGCAGACAGGGTGATACTGTACTCTGTTGCCCAATACTATACTCTCACCTCCCGACAGAGTTGGTATGAATGGGTGCCTCCTTGTTTGTTGATGTAGAACACTACTGACATATTGTGTGTTTGAGTCAGTAGGTAACCCAAGAGGTCTGTCAGCAAAGCCTGTAGGGTGTAGAGGACTGCCCTCATCTCTAGGACATTTATGTGAAGGGCTCCTTCTGTGCTGGACCATAATCCCTGTGTCCTTTTGTCGCCAAGATGGGCACCCCAACCCGATCCTGATGCATCTGTGAAGGTGTGGTCTAGAGGAAGGAGACTCCTGCGACAAGGTGCTCTGGGACTAGCCACCACTGGAGGGCTCAGTGTGTTGAAGCGGGGTCCGAGACCAGCTAATCAAGGTCATCCTGGCATTGGTCCCAGTGGACTCGGAAAGTCCACTGAATGGTTCTCATGTGGAGACGTGACGGGGAACTGTGGCTATGGCAGCCACCATGTGGTCTAAAAGACAAAGCATGGTCTGTGCTGTGATCTGTTTCTGACCCAGGATATGTCTGATTAGACCTCTTAGCCGATATGCCCTGTCCTCTGACAAGAAGACCTTTCCTCTAGTCGTGTCTAGGACTGCACCAATGAACTGCAGCTTTTGGCATGGCGTGAGAAGAGATTTCGGCAGGTTGCTAGTGATACCCACTGCGTTGAATACTGAAAAGGTGTCCTGTAGTGCCTGGTTTAGCCCCGTCCTGGATGAGGCTGTGAGAAGCCAGTCATCCAGATAAGGAAATAAGTAATGGCCCATCCTCCTGAGGGCTGCGGCTACTACTGCCAAGCATTTGGTGAAAAATCTGGTGCCAATGACAGACCGAAAGGCAGTGCCTGGAATTGGTAATGTTGTCCCTGGAATGTGAATCGCAGAAACCTCCTGTGGTTTTGCTATTGGAATGTGGAGAGAGGCCATCTTGCATATCCAGCAATGCAAGCCAAACATTCTGGCGGAGCATTGGGATCAACCCTGGCAAGTTGACCATTCTGAAGCGCTTGTACGCTACAAAGGTGTTGAGACTGCTGAGGTCCAGGATGGGATGTAGATCCTCTGTTTTTTTGAGTACTAGGAAAAAATGCGAGTAGTACCCTTTCCCTCTTTGAATCCATGGGACCTGTTCTATGGCTTCCTTTGCCAGAAGGGCTTGGACCTCCTCGTTATCAGTGTGGAGTACTAGCTGGAATACTGGGAGAGAAGGGGTGGCCTGGATGGTGGTTGCCCAGTGAACTCGATAGAGTGGCCTCTTTGAACCAACTGAAGAACTCATTGGTCGGAGGTAATTTGCTGCCACCCTTCTAGATGTTTCGAGAAGCAACACCCGACCGACTCTTCCACCTGAGCAGGTGGGAGAGGAGGGCTCTGCAACGAGTCAGGCTGTGGAGGGGGAGGGGAGGTTTGTCTGGGAGGGTTTCACATTCCTCACTCCCACGCCTCCTGCTGCTCAAGAGGTGCCTTTGTGGGTAAAGCTACCTCACTGCTGTTGTCCAAACATAGACTGCTGCACCCATTTTCCACAAGAACGGTGCTGCTGTCTCCGAAATGGTTTCAGTTTGTACATTGCCTGTACAGAACAGGCAGCCTTACCAGTGTCCTGCAGTTTTGTTATGATCCATTCGGAATCCTCTCAGAAAAGGATAAAGCCCTTGAAGGGAATGTCTAGAATACCCGTCTTGATGTCTGGTGTGAAGCCAGAGACCTTTAGCCAGGAGTGTCTTCTAAGGCATACACCTGCAGCTGCACATCTTGTGGCAGAATCCACAGAATCAAGCTGCTCCAAGTACCTGTGTGCCCACGTCAGAGCCAGTCTGCAAGAGCTTGACCTGCTCTTCTTTTTGGTCTCCTCCTGGTAGGTTTCTAACCATGTCCAACCCTTGCTTCCACAGGGCATTCTGAAACTGGACCATGTGGGTTAGGAAGTTCAGTGAGGGGACAGAACATGTAGCAGATGAGTACATTTTTCTTCCCAAGGAATCAAGCTGTTTTGATTGATTCTCGGTCTGGAGGCTGTGAGCTCAAGTGTTTTGGTCTTTGGGACCGGTCATGTGTGGCGGTGATTACCACTGAGTCCGCTACAGGTTGTTTTCTCAGATAAGGATCTTCCTGCAGGGCCCGGTATAGGCAGTCAGCCTTTTTGGGGACCACATAAGATGTATAAGGGTGCTTCCAAACAGCCCTGGTCATGTCCTGGAATGTATCAACCAGTGGTAGGACAACCACTGGTTTGGGATCCTTTTGGCACAGATATTTAGCGAGACAGCGCCATTCGGGATCCAAATCCTCTGTGTCTCACCCCATATTATCTTGGATAGGTCTCATTATATCCATGAAAGTAGGGTTATCGGGGTTGGGGGGAGAGACGATCTTGGCAAATCCTTCTGATCCGGGGAAGGAATGCTAAAAGGGGAGCCGGAGCTGGAGGAAGAATCTGATGAAGAACATGATTCTTCTTCTGAGGAGGAATCTCACATCCTACGGTGCTTTTTTTTCTTATGCACACTTGGTGAGCGGGAAGGGGTCTTGGAAGGAGACCTTGGCTGCTTCTTTTCTTGAGATCACCCTCTATGTGGGGCAGGACTTTTCTCCTTAGGAGGACTAACAGGGCTTTTCTCCTTAGGCAGAGAACTAGGAGCCCACGGTGGAGGTTGGTCTGCTGGAGGCGCCTTAGTGGGGACTACATCCTGGATGGTCTCCCACCAATGAGAAAATAAATCCATCACCTCGGATATCCGCAGACCCAAGGTTTGGCCTTTCACCAGCTGAGACGCCTGACCGTCTCATGTCCTTTGGTCTGTGATCTGACGCACCTGTCGTCTGGTCTGTGGGTGTTGTTGGATCATGTATGAGGTCTGCATCCTCTAGACTGATTGGTCGACTGATGTCGGGGCATCGCTCAGACATCCGATCCCGGTGTCGGGTGTCTTCATCGTCCTTCCACCGGGAGAGAGTGACCTCCGGTATGGTGGAGGTGTCATGTTCTCATCGGGTGTGGACCTCGGCCAGTGGTCCTCTTACTGGACGTCTGGTCTGAGGTCCGTTTAGCGGATGTCCCCAAGGATGTAAGACTTCTGGGGGCTGAGGGGCTGACCTCGACTGGTCAGAGCCCTGGTGCCGGTCCAAGGGAGCCCATCTTGAAGGGCACCTTGACTGGGTGTGGACCGTCTGTAGAGGAAGACTGGCCTACAGAGCCCGAAGACCAGCTGGTAGAGTGAACCTGGGGCCAAATCTGCAGGGGCTGGAGAGTGGTACCTGAACCAGAGACACCTGATGTCTGGGCCTTGGCTGGAGGTTTTTGGGCCTTAGACTGCGAAGGAGATCTGGTAGCAGCTGGCTGAGTCCGAACTCCCACTTGAGTCAGACGTACAGGACTTAAGATGGGAAGCGCTCTTTCTCCCTTTCCCTCCTTTTCTTCCTTGCGTTTCCCAGACTTATGGGAGGAGCCTTCCCTTGAGGAGGTACTTTTCTGCATTGCTAATTTTTGTTCGAGGAAGAAGGTCTCCTAAACTTTTCGGCAGCGTAGCCTCCTTCTGCTGTTGAAATGCTGACAAACAGGACAGGCCTTAGTGTCATGCTCTGGGCCCAAGCATCACACACAGGCCGCGTGGCTGTCCTTAAACGGGATTGGTTTGCCGCAGGCATGCTTAGATGAGTGCCTTTCTACAGAGGACATCGGGGAAGATGACATACAGAAAGAGATAATCAGAAAAAAATTAAACTGTCAAAAATAATAAAGAAATACTTAAGTGATGGCGTTGATTGGCTGCTGAAAGTGTCCATGGAGCCGATGCTTGCAAGTTAACGGTGGGGAAAGAACGGAGGGATGCTAGGGGACCACCCCTTTTATGATGTAAGGGATGACTGGGGCGGGGCTGTCAGGGGGTGGTACCCCGCTGTATGTAGCTAGCTAGAAGTTTTCCGTGGGGTCCTGCTGCCTGATGACTTCAGTCCTAATGTTGTAACCTGCTGCAAGAGCTGCATCTCGAATTAAGATCTTAGGTTTTGTGCACAAAGCCACCCTGTCTTTGTGAAAAATCAAATAAGGCTCCTCGCACCAGAGGGCATGAAGCTCTGAAATTCTTCTCCAATACAGAAAGCACAAATTACAAGTCGCAGTTGGCTCAAAAGGAGACAGGGTCAACTCCTCCAAAACAAAATTCAAATCCCAAGCTGGGACAGGGGAGCAGAATGAGGGTTTCAGATGCAGGATGCCCCAAGGAAGGTGTGGGAAACATCTAGCTGAGCAATTGTGCGATCACTCATGGGCTCATGAAAAGCAGAAACAGCCAAAAGGTGGACCCTGAGGGAGGTATACTGGAGGCCCTAGTCAGACAAAGAGATCAGGTAATCCAGGATATGCTTCACAGGACAGGTGAAAGGGTCTAGGAAATGCTCGGCAGCCCAGATGGCCAACTGCTTCCACTTCATGACATAAGTGGCACGGGTGGAAGATTTGCAGGCAGCCACCAGGACAGGGTTCATTTTAGATATCTGTCAATGTGGGACACCGACCCACTAGGTATAAAAAGAAAGGATCAAATGAAAAAAATAATGGGTCATATTGTTCAACTGATCTCAGATTCATAAACCAGCAGTATAAAACCTCTATAACAGTGAGCAGGTTGTCCCCAAGGTAGAAGAAAAGGTGGGTCAAAATTAAAAACCATGTGTCAAATTGACCCAATCTCCCACCCAAAAATGAACCCTGCCAGGACATCCACCACCCTATCAGAGATCCCAAATGTGGCAATGGTTATGTTCTCAGGACCCACATATGCAGATGGAGGAACCTGAAGTTGGGGTGGACCGGGGTCCCCCAATCCTGGGTCAGCAGATTCCTGCAAAGGGGTAGAGGGACCGGAAGCTCCTCTGCCAGCTGCTGAAGCAGAGGGAAACATATCTGGTGAGGCCAGAATAGAGCCACCAGAATCATGCTGGCACCCTCCATTTGCAGCTTGATCAGCACCCTTCAAATTAGTGGAAACTGAGGGAATGCATACAGAAATCTCCTGCTTCAAGACAGGGATAATGCGTCTTGCCAGAAAACTCCGGGATCTAGCGAGCAGAAATTGGACATTTTTGTGCCGAGAGGGGACGTAAAAAGGTCCAACTCTGGATGACCCCATCTGTTGAACAGATCTTCTGCTACGGATAAGAGAAGCTCCCATTTGTGCATGCTGGACCGAGTCCTGCTGAGACTGCCAGGGTGTTTAGGATGCCTGGCATGTGGGCTGCTGAGAGTTTCAAGATTGTGCTCCAGTGCATAATACCACACTCTAGTGGCCTCCCTGCAAAGGGGGTACGAGTGAGTTCCGCCCCGCTTGCTGATGTAGTAGATACTCCGACTGCAATAGCAGGTTTGGAGCCAGATGCTCCCGAAAAGCCTACAAGGCATAGAGCACCGCTCTCATCTCCAGGACAATGATATGCAGGGCAGTTTCCCACTGAGACCAGGATCCCTGGGTCTGGAAAGCTTGGCAGAAGACACCAGGAGAAAGGACTGCTGTGTGACTGGACTTCTCTGCTGGGACTAAAGAAGTAGAACTCTTGTACTTGGACCTTTAATTTAGGTTAAAAAAAACTAACAAACAAAACAAAAAAAAAGTGTGTGTTTGTCTGAGTTAACTGAACTGAATGGTTATCTGAACAGTTATCTTCGTGTAAATCTCAGGTGATTGAAAGGACTTGATAGCTGTGAGGTTTAAATTACTTGTAGAAAGATCTAGTAAGTAGAGGAAGTGGCTTAGCTAGAAGGAAGCTACATTTAAAGACTGCCTTAGAAAGATTCTTCTAGTAGCTTGGCAGAAGACACCAGGAGAAAGGACTGCTGTGTGACTGGACTTCTCTTGCTGGGACTATATTGCCCTCCTTCCCTCCAGGCACAGGATTTGACTGACAACAGGAACTTCCTGTTTGGGAGCAGGAAGTGAGTGATCACAAAGCCACCAAAGACTCACCATTCTAGAAGGGCAAGAGTAGCTCTCCGGCCCCCTCTAGCTGTTGGAGGTCTGCCTCTGAGCAAGTAAGGGTTCTACTGAGAAATATAGGATATTCTTGTCTCAGAACAGGACGATCAGGAGCTTAAAGGGCACACAGGCAGAAAGTAGGGTGAGAGAGGGAAAAAAAAAAAACAGAGGAAGGAGTAAGGACTGCAAACAGTTAAGGGGCCAGAAATAAGACATGATGGGAGTGGTGCAGTGCAGTGGCTGTGGAGCAGCAGTCTTCCGGGAGACGTTCTGGAGGATGCGGTGTTGTCCCATCTGCAGGCACCTCTCTGGGCTGAGGGAGGAGGTTGCTCACCTCCAGGCTGAGTTGGCCAGGATTTGTGGGGCCTCCTCTTCCATCCAGGGACCACCAGTGCCACTGCCGTTGCCTCAGAGGTTGCCAAGAAGAGGGCGGTTGGACCACAGTGGGCTCAGGGAGGGGAGGTGGTGGAACAGGCGCATCCCTCCAGTTGTACCTCCACAATTCCTATGCCATTCTGGAAAAGTGTGGTTCCTCTATGGAGGCACCCACAGTGGAGACCAAGGAGGATGCTGGGAACCTCCACAAAGGAGACCCACAGGAGGGTGGCAGGGGACCCCGCAGGGGAAGGAAACAACTCCTGCTGGGGGACTCCATTGTTAGGAAGGTAGAACTGGGGGAGGAAGGGGAGAGGGAGGTAAGGTGCCTGCCTAGTGCCATAGCTTGGAGGGACAGGGGACGAATCCTCAGGAATGCTGGAGCAGCTGCACAGGGGAGGGAGCTGGATGTCATTGTCCACCTAGGGACAAATGACCTGGCTAAGAAAGGGATTTGAGACGTGCAGGAAGAGTCTGTGGAATTGGGGAGGGGCCTTAGAAAAGTAGCATGGACGGTAACCTTCTCGAAGGTGCTGCCCATCTATAGTGTAGGAGAGGCTAGGGTGTTCCGCACCATGGGATTCAATCAGTGGTTGAAAAACTGGTGTGGAGCTCAGGGATTTGGCTTCATTGGGGACTGGGGGTCCACCTGGAGTGACGCAAGCCTATACTGGCATGACGGGCTGCATCTGTCCAGACGAGAACCAGGATCCTAGGTGATAGGTTTAAATGCTTCATTGGCAAGCATTTAAACTAGCCAAGGGGGGAGGCATTGGAAAGGAGCAGGGAAATCCTAGCCCCCAAAAAATCACGGTAGCAAGTGCAGTAAACACCAACATAGAGGTGTCGATAGGGAGAAGGGCAGGGGTAAATGGAGAAAGTGACAAAGGCAAGAAGGACAGGGATGGGGCAAAAAGGAGTAAGGCCATCAGGAAATGGAGGGTAATGAGTACCAATGCCCGTAGTCTGGGCAACAAGCTCCCTGAGCTGGTGGCCTTGATGGAAGAGGGATGCCTGGATATCGTAGCAGTCACACAAACATGGTACACAGAGAACCATGACTGAGATGTTAACATACCAGGGTACATAACCTACAGGAGAGACAGGCAGGGGAGAAGAGGGGGAGGAGTAGCTCTCTATGTAAAGGAAGGGATAAAAGTAACCGAACAAAAGAGTAAAAAGGGAGGAGAGGAGGCACTGTGGGTCACCTTGGAGACTGGAAAGGGCACCACAATCTGCACAGGGGTTGTGTACAGACCCCTATGTCAGGGGTAGGGAATGGACAAGGATATGATAGAAGGCATTCTTAGAATGGCAGAGAAAGGAGAGATACTGTTGATGGGAGACCTGAATATGCCAGATGTTAACTGGAGCACATTTGCTGCAGCCACATCCAAGAGCAGGGCCATTCTTGATGCCCTACAGGTGGCAGGCCTCAGACAGCTAGTTTCGGAACCCACTCATGAGGGAGCAATCTTAGACCTTGTACTCTCAAATGGGGCAGTGAGAGGATCTCAGATCTAGAAGTGGGTTGCCATCTGGGAGACAAGTGACCATCAAACAGTGTGGTTCACGTTAAACTCAGCTACAGAGTCAAGCCATACAAAAGTGAGGGTACTGAACTTCAGGAGGGCTGACTTTGGCAAGATGAGAGAGAGCCTCAGAAAAGCACTAGCAAACAGGTTAGAAGGAGGTGTGGAACAACAATGGGGAATCATCAAAACTGCCATCACAGAGGCAACAAGCCTTTGTGTGAAGCAAATAAATCAAAACGAAAGAAAAAGCCACGATGGGTCTCAAAAGAGGTGGCTGTGAAAGTCAGGAAGAAAAAGATAGCATTCCGGAAGTATAAGGAAACACAGAAGGAACAGGACAGAGAGCTGTACCAGTTAAGGCAGAAGGAAGCAGGAAGGGAAGTCAGAATAGCAAAGGCCCAAACTGAGGAAAAGATAGCCAACTCGGTTAAGAAAGGGGATAAAACCTTTTATAGGTATATCAGTGAGCATAGAAAGACAAAGGGAGGGATAGTGAGGCTGAATAGAATGAACGGTGGGTGGGCAGAGGGGGACAGTGAAAAAGCAGGGATACTGAATGAATACTTCTGCTCAGTATTCACAAAAGAGGAGGGGGAAGTGCCTAATCCAATTAACAGAAGCACTCTTGATATGGGGGTCGATCCCAGTCCTTTCACAGAAGAAAGGGTTCTGCAAGAACTCCTAAAACTGAAGGTGGACAAAGCAATGGGGCCTGAGAATTCACCCAAGATTCTAAAAAAGAAGAAGGAAAACTAGTGAAACCACTGGCTACTCTTTTAATAAATCCTGGGAGGATGGTGTGGTACCCGAGGACTGGAGGAAGGCGGATGTGATTCCCCTTCACAAAAGTGGGACCAAGACAGAGGCAGGAAACTACAGACCTTTCAGTTTGACCTCTGTGGTAGGGAAAGTGATGGAGTCACTTCTGAAGGAAAGAATAGTTGAGTACCTAGAGGCCAGTGGGGCACAGGACCCAAGGCAGCATGGGTTCACAGGGAAGGTCATGTCAGACGAACCAATAGATTTCTTTGACTGGGTGACCAAAGTAGTAGACCAGGGAGGGGCTGTGGACATGGCCTACCTAGACTTTAGCAAGGCATTTGACACAGTCCCACACAAAAGATTAATAGTCAAATTAACCAGCCTGGGAGTGGGTCCCAGGGTGGTAGCCAGGGTAAAACATTGGCTGGACAACAGGACACAGAAGGTAATCGTAAATGGAGTCCACTCTGAAGAAAGAGAGGTTACTAGTGAGGTACCACAGGGTTCAGTAGTGGGTCCAGTCCTTTTTAATGTCTTCATAAGTGACATTGCAGAGGGACTGGAAGGAAAAGTATGCCTCTTTGCAGATGACACAAGATCTGCAACAGGGTTGATACACAGGGCGTGGAAAGGATGAGAAGGGACTTGGCAAGGTTGGAGGAATGGTCAGAAGTATGGCAGCTAGAGTTCAATGCAAAGAAGTGCAAAATAATGCACCTGGGAAACAAGAACCCAGGGAAGAATACACAATGGGGGGTAACAACAACAAAAGGAAAGGGACCTGGGGTAATCATATCAGATGACCTAAAGGTTAGCAAGCAATGTGAGAAGGCAGTAGGGAGGGCTGGAGGTATACTGGGATGCATAGGGAGAGGCATCAGCAGCAGAAAACAGGAAGTTGTTATCCCTCTGTACAGACAGTTGGTGAGACCCCATCTGGAGTACTGCGTCCAGTTCTGGAGACCCTATCTCCGCAAGGACATAGACAGGATAGAGGCAGTCCAGAGGAGGGCAACTAAAATGGTGCAGGATCTGCAAGAGAAGTCATATGAGGAAAGACTAAAGGAGTTTAATATGTTTACCCTTGAGGAAAGAAGGGAGAGGGGGGACATGACAGAAACTTTCAAGTACCTCAGTGGAATCAACAAAGTCTAAGAGGGTAGCATCTTTCAGAAAAAGAGATGTGCAAGAACAAGGGGACACAATTTAAAGATGGGGGGGGCAGTTCAGAGGCAATGTGAGGAAGTATTATTTCACAGAGAGGGTAGTGGATGCACGGAACAGCCTTTCTGAGAGGTTGTGGGGTCTAAAACTGTGGGAGAATTCAAGAATGCATGGGACAGACATAAGGCAATTCTTGTGGGGGGTAGGAAGAAATAGGTTGTTGATTAACTAGGATATGCGGCCTATCCTGTAGGTAGGGAAATGGGCAGACTAGATGGGCCAAGCGGTCCTTATCTGCCGTCAAAGTCTATGTTTCTATGTGTGCTCCCCGAAGCATCCGTGGTTAGAATCTGATGTGGGGAGGAAATCTGGAAGGGAAACCCTTGAAGAAGGTTCGAGGGGTACATCCACCACTGCAGTGCCCTGTGAACTGGGGAGGAGACAAGGACTTGATGGTCTAACTCATCCATATGCTGGTCCCATTACACTCAGAGGAACCACTGAAGGGTGAGCATGTGAAGCCTGGCCACAGTAACGGTGGGAATGGCCGCAGCCATTAGCCCCAATATCCTGAGGTACTTGACAGTTATGCCCAGAGAATGGAAGAGCTGCAGAGTGCGTTCCAGAGTCAGCAAGAGCTGCACCCTGGACGGGGCCTTGAGAAGCCAATCATTCCGGTAAGGGAAGACATACAGTTCTTCTCTTCTGAGAGCTGCTGTGACCACTGCCAAATATTTGGTGATGACACACGGCGCACAAGATAAGCCAAAGGGCAGAACTTTGAACTGGTAATGCTCGCCCTGAAAAGCAAAGCGGAGAAACCGCCTTTGAGGAGGAAAGACCGAAATGTGCAGGTAGACAGTCCACAGTCCTGAGAAGGGGCACAAGGCCTGGCAAAGTTATCATCCAGAACTTTTGTACTGGATGAAGAGATTGAGTACTTCAGATCTAAAATGGGTCTCAAATCTCGGTCTTCTTGGGGTGGGATCAGGAAGAACCTGGAATAAAACCCCGATTTCTTTGCTGCCTTGGCACCAATTAGATTGCCTGCTTGCGCAGAAGAGACTGTACTTCCTCCCAGAGAACAGACAAGTGAGCTGGGGGGATAGCTGGATGTTAAGGAAGTGGTATCTTTATGACCTATGATCTGCAGGATCCAAGCATCTGAAGTCATGGTTCTCCACTGATTCAGATGGAGGGAGAACCAAACTCCAACCACCACCTCCTGGGTCTGAGCTGGGGGGGGGTCTGGCAAGGAGTCAAGCAGATGAGGGACCAGCTGAGGAGTCTGGCCGGTCATTTCTGGGATGCTTCACCACTGCTCCAGCATTGGAGGGAGCAGACAAGGAGGCCTTGGCTCTGTGCTTTCTCTGGGTACAGGGGCCCGAACTTGGCCTATTGGCCCGTCTATGAAAAGTAAGCTGCCCTCTACCATGGAGCAGAGTGTGGTAGAGAGAATGCACAGACTTGATGGCTGTGCCAGAGGCCTGTAGATCATTGACAAGGTCCTGGACACCAGGGCTGAAGAGCTTGGTGCCATTAAAAGGGGGCATTAAGCACCTTGTTTTGCACATCGGCTGCAAATCCAGAGACCTCAAGCCATGAGTGCCTATGAAGGTATATGCGCGTGGCAGCTAACCTAGCCACTGTGTCGGCCATGTTATACAGGGCCTTGAGAAGATGTTTACTAACATATTCTACAGTTTGCAAACATTGGAGCAAGTCTTGCTTTTGGGAACCATCTGAAAGGGCCAAAGCAGCAGCTTTGCCCTTTCTCCAGTTGGTGTTCTGGAATTTAACCATATGACACAGTTTACAATCCTTAGGCCCAAGGCAAAGGCGGAGTAAACTCTTACCCCAGAGGTCAATCCTGCGGGATTCCTTATCTGGGAGAAGGGAACTAAGGTGCTTAGGCACCTTAGATCTGTTATGGGCTGCCTTGATGACCACCGAATCAGTTTTGGCCTGGGCAGCAAAATAAGAAAGGCCCTGAGGGACGTTGTAAAGCTTGTCTGCCCCGCGTGGCACAGCTGGCACCATGTCTGGTCTGTGCCAGGCAGCCGTGGTGGCATTCTTTAGGGCTGGCAACACAGGAGAGATAATCTTACGGGGAGATTCAGGAACCTCCAGAAAGTCCACCAAGTGTTTCTTGGTGACATCTTCCTCAGTCTGGAAGCCCACAGTGGCAGACAATTGCTTCATGACATTAAAAAAGGTAGCAACTTCAGGAGGATGGCTTGGGGTATGTTTGACGGAGTCCTCGCTGACTGAAGAGGCAGTGGACCTGTCAGAAATGAGGATTTCCACCTCTTCCTCATTATCATCTAGGATGAGTTCAGGGTGGTACTCCTCCTCAACGTTGACCTGCTTGTCTGGGTCGGGCATTGGAATGGTCATCGGTGGTCCATGGGTAACCTCTCGTGGTCATCGAACAGGTGCCGGTGACAACAGCCTATTGAAGGCATTGAACTGTTGAACAAGTACATTAGTAAACTTGAGCACTTTGTTCAAATCCATACTCGATGTAGAGGGGTTCAACGGCACAGAAGTCAATGGCCCTCCGTCTTGAGAGCCCGATAAGCCCACAGCCCTCAGAAAAGAAGGGGTAGGCCTCGACAGGGTACCCATCAACGACCTGCAGTTGACGGCCGGGCACCCTGGGAATTGGGCGGTGAAGCTGTTGGTATTGGCCTGGAAGGACTAGAGACCTGGACAGCTGGCCTCTTCGTCAAGGCAGCTGTCATCGATGAAGAGCCCCCCAAAGAAGGAGGGGCTGATGGGGAATGGGATGGCCGCCTGGGGAAGTGGTTGCGATCTCGGTCTTTCCTGTGCACGCCCGAGAACTTGTCTTGGAGCTCATAGGTCCGGTAGGCGGCTGAGTGGCCAGGGCCCCAGAGGACCTCTGCCCAGAGTCGGCTACCTGCTGCTCCATGAGGACATTTTTTGAGCGCCTTCTTGCATCGCCTAAGGGTTGCTTGGTTAAACTTCTGGCAGAGCTCCCAGTAAGAGACGCTGTGGTCAGGCCCAAGACAGCAGACACAAACGGAGTGTTCGTCTGTAGAGGCAATCTTCTTCACACAGCGCTGGAATAAAGATGGATTAACTCTTGACAAAAAAAAAAAAAAGAAAAAGAAAAATCTTCAAAAGAGATTTTGGTAAATACTAGCAGAAAAAACAGCCATATGCTGAAAAAGGTCCGAAACATTGAGACGGCTCTTCCATGAAGACTGTGCTTGCAAGTCGATGGTGGGAAAGAACTGAGGAGGGAGTGGGGCCTCCCACGCCTATATAGGATTGGTAAAGTCGGCGGACCCAGTTTTACTGCTGAAAATCTTTCACGTGGATTCCCCATCTCTGACAGCAAAGTTTCCTACGGTGTAAACTAAGAAATCCCCGAAGATCTACAGTCACAGGTGAGCAACACCACTTTCTAGGGACGTGGCTATGGTTCCTTTATCCACACTTCTGACAGGCTTCTAGGAGTTCTCCAGGAGGAGGAGGAGGCAAAGTGCACACCTCTATTGTCAAACACAGACTGGAGAACTGAGGCCTCAAAAGCAGCATTCCAGCATGACACAAAGTTGATGCTGTAATGGGAGATGAAGATGTGTGCTGCCTTACAGCTCTCCTGTTTGGAGACATCCTTGGAAGCAACCACCAAGGCAGTGGTATGTTTGGTGGAATAAGCCCAAAGCCCTATGGGAAGCTTCCTACCAGCCAACTGATAATAGAAGTTGATGCAGGAGACAATCCACCTACCAATCATTCTCTTACCCGCTGGGCTGGCTGATGAAACTGCGGCATAGGTAACAAACAGCTGGCAGTCCTCACCCCAAACTCCAGTTGTGCACTCCTTGTAATAAGAGAATGCCCTCTGCAGATCCAAGGTATGGAGCCTGCAGTCAGCCTCTGAAGAAGGGATAGTAAAGTACACCCAAAGATTAATCACTTGGTTAAGGTGAAACTCTGGGACTACCTTTGTGGGGAACTTTGGGTGGGGGCAAAGGACTACCTTGTCCTTCTGATAGGCCAAGTACAGAGACTCCACCGGAAGCACCTTCAGCACACTAATCTTTCTGGTGGAAGTGACAGCCACCAGGAAGGCAGTTTTCCATGTCAGGTGTGACATCTCACACCTGTGCATAGGCTCCAAAGACCTGCCCACCAGCACTGTCAGAACCAGCAAGTTCCAAGGTGGTGGTGGTGGTTCACATACCGGCATGTTCAGGTGGTCAAGGCTTTTGAAAAACCACTCAACCACCTTCTTTACCACCATCAACATACCAGCCTGCACCCCGTATGCAGAAATGGTTGTCTGATGCAGCTTGAGGGTTGTCGATCTCAGCCCCAGCTGGGAGAGGGACCAAAGGGAATCCAGAATGCTAACCAAGGGGCAAACAAGGGGATCAAGCTCCTTGCCCAGACACCAGGTGGAAAATCTTTTCCACTTAAAGGCGTAGCACTGGTGAGTAGACTCCTTTCGGGTAGCTTCCACGTGGAGCACATCCTCCGCAAGACCCAAAGCCGCTCAGGAACCAGGCTGGGAGCTGCAGGATCTTCCCCCAATGATACAAAAGCAGGTCTGGACACAGAGGCAATGGCCACAGAGACCTGTTGCTAAGGCCAAGGAGATCCAGGTACCAGAACTGGCAAGGCCAGTCCAGGGAGATCAGGATCATCCGTGCTTTGTCTCACTGCACTTTGACCACAAATTTGTGGATCAGGGAAGTGAGAGAAGGCGTACAGTAGGCCCGAGGTCCAGTATCTCTCAAAGGCATCCCCCAGCAGTGTCTGAGACTGAGGGAAGCATAAAACACTCTCAGCTTTGCATTCTCCCTGGAGGCAAAGAGGTCCACCAAAGGAGTGCCCCACAGGGAGAACAGGTGGGTCAACACCCCCTGATGCAGTGACCACTCATGTGACATCTCACCCACTCGGCTGAGTGCATCTGCAAGCTGCCTGTGTGCTCCCACAATGTGGCTCACCAGAAGGTCTGTACACAAGCTAAACACGACAGTCCAGGTGCAGAGGGCCTCCTGACAAAGTGGAAGACAGTCCGTGTTGCACTATTTGTTCAGTTAGAACATAGTCATGGTGTTCGTCTGAACTTGCATGACCTAATTCTGGACAATAGGAGCAAATTCTGTCAGAGCTAAACACACTGCAGAGAGCTCCAGCAGGTTGATGTGATGACAGGACTCCCTAGGAGTCCAGAGGCTGTAGGTTTTGTGGTCTCCCAGTAGCACACTCCACCCTACCAGAGAAGAGTGATCATCAGCTCTAGGCAGACAAATGGGACTCCATTTTCCAGATGTTCAGGTATACACCATCATTGGATGGCACCACACATTGGCTGGGTCACCTTGACCAGCTGGTTCAGGTGACCCAGGCACTAGGAGCACTGATGGCCCAGCTCCCACTGCAGGTGCTGCATCTGCCAGCCAGTCCATCTGACAACACTGGTGCAGGATGCCATGTACCCCAGAGCAGCCACAGAAAGTCCCAGGCAAGGTGCAACTACCCAACTTGAAATGAGCAGGCAAAGGAGAAAAGATCCAATGCCTGGTCGGCAGGGAGGTGGGCCTTGGCCCAACAGGAGTCTAGCTCTGCCCCGATTAAGTGAATCACTTGCAAGAGCAGCAGTTTGGAGTTGGCTGGATTGACCAGAAGCCCAAAGTCTTTTCACATTTGGAAAGCCAGGTCCCTGAACCACTCCACTGCCTCCTTGGACGGCCCGGCTAGCAGCCAGTCATCCAGGTAAGGATACACCCTGACCCCCTGGCACCGCAGGAAGGCTGCCACCACTTGCCATGCACTTAAAGACCCTGTGCACTGAGGAGGAGGCCAAGAAGAATGACCTGAAACTTACAGAGAACCTTTCTGCTTGGAACCAGAAGTACCACCAGTGGGACAGACAGACTGGAACGTGGAAGAACGCGTCCTGTAGGTCCTGGAAGCAGAATCACATGCCCTGCTCCAGAGGGGGTATAATCTAATTCAATGTGACCATCCTGAACTTGAAATTCCTGAGAAACGGATTCAGATTGTGAAAATCCAATATGGGGCACTTGCTCCCCCCGTTTCAGGGACCAGGAAGTATCCGTAATTTACCATGGAGTCAAGGACATGCGCTATGGGCCCTTTGGCAAGGAGCTGAGCCACAGACTCCCTGAAAATGGACAGCACGTCCTTTAACACCACAGACTCTACATAGTAAAACCAGGCTGTGCTTCCAGGATGAAGTGGGTGTTAGAAAAATGCAAAATACCAAGGGATAAGAAAAACCAGCACTTCAGACTTAAAAAAAAATTCAGTGAGAGTATTTTTTATTATTCAAATAAATCGTAAATACTTACAAAAATAAAAACTGCCAAAAACACAATGTGATTTTCAGATCCCACACTACTATCCCAGCCACCACAGATTCCCTTGGAGCACAGTCAATAAGGCAGCCCTCTGCCCACCACATCTAGGACCCCGTGGTCCAAAGTAATTATGGATCAATGATGCCATAAGTAGCAAAGCCAGCTACCCATGGTGAGCTAAGAAAGGGACTGGACAGGCAGGAGGTGGACACCCCTCGATCCGTCACTAGGCAGCTTTAGAAAGGAGTATTGGTCACTGCTGCTGGACAGGCACCACCACCCCCCCTACCCCCACCCCTTTTCGGGACCCTGACCGGGGAACTTGGTCTTGGGGTGCAAACCTGAAACTGCCTCTGCAGGGGCAGCTGCTGCCAAGCCTGCTATGATGGAAAGGGTTGAAACTGAAAAGGTTTCATCTTGTGTTTCTGCCTGATCAGGTCCTTTTGGGAGGAAGTCACAGAATCAAGGGTGGCACTGGATTTCAATCCTAGTGATGTGTCCATCCACCTTGGGGTCAAAGAGGTTGCTGCCCAAGGAGAGGGACATCTGCCAACTTGTGCTGGGTGTCTGCCATGAAGGTGGAAATCCCCAGCCAGGCCCTGTGATGCATCAAGACAGCCACTGCAATGGTGCGGCCATAGCAATCGCCAACATCCAAGGCCATCTGAAGCTAGTATTTGGCCAGCATGTGACCCTGGTCTCGGACTACTTTTACTGCCAGCTGCTTGTGAGCAGGGAGGGGAGGATTTGATCCAGCACTCCCATCAGAGAGTGACCGAAGTCAGTCATCATCATCAGCATGTAGCTCACCTGACTGAGACCTAGGGAGAATGCCGCATAAACTTTCTTTGTGGCATGGTTAAACTTCTTGGACTCCTTGGGCTTGTTCACGTCCCCAGTATTGCCGGACTTGCGAAAACTGAGTTGGCGACCAGATCTTAGGCCGAGGGGTGGTCTAAAAATCCAGACAAAGTGCCAGTATGGACCACATGGACCATACAGGCTGAGGGTGCTGGGCAGGAAGCAGAACGCTGCCAAAGCTCCAGTGCCCATCCAAGAACGACCTCAGCCACACAAAAGGCAAACCCCAGGGATTCGTCCCTACCCAGGATGTCAGTAGAAAGGATATTTAGCCCTTTTCTGAATTGGCTCCAAGGGGTCTTCTGCAGACTTAGACACAAGCCTGAAAAGGGCCCCGGAAAAACACTGGCCCATGGTCAGTAGTCAGTTTCTCAACTGAATCACAGTCGAACGTATGAGTCTGAGGACTGCAGAGGACCATCGGAATCATCTGAGGATGTGAAGACAGCCCTCGACCTCTTACCAACATGCACCACTCGGGATTAATCCGAGTGGGAAATTTCCACCAACAACTGGCCTGGCAAGCCAGCAGCCTGACAGGAGTCCTTAGAAGGGGATCCCCACAAGGGCTATTGTGGAGGCGGTTCCACCTGTAAAGGTGGGGAGACACGTGTTGGTGACAGTTGTCTCGACAGTATCAATGTGGGTGTGATTGGTGATGACCAACCAACTGCAGGGGTGAAGTGTAGAGCCCTACCATGCCCAGCCAAGGCCCACTGCTGCTAGTGGAGCTCCTCACAGCACCACTGCATATGCCAATGCAGTCTCACTCCTTTCGAAGAGGAGCATTGACAGCAATGCCTCCCAGTCTAGTGGGAGAAGAGTGCGAGGAATCCTTCGACCAAGACCTAGACCATCGACTTAGACTCAACCCTGAGGGCAGGCCACTCCTGAGAGGAGATGGCCAGGTTCACCGACCACTCTAAGGCCTCCTGGGTGAGGCTCTACAAGACTGGGATCCTGGAGATCGAAGTCATCCTCTACCCCTTCTGACAACAGGTAAACAGGGCAGAGAAAAAACCCTGACTGCCTGTTCAACCTGTGTCAAGACCAACAAGTCCGTTGGGATCACCATGAAGCTAGCAGCCCATCCCTTGACCAAAGAGGGCCCAGTTGAAGCAGAGCATTCAAGAGGCCTCATGCAGTTGAGGGAAATCACAGGAGCAGGAAGAGCGAGCCCATTCCTGGTCTCACGACTTGACAGTGGGCTTTCTTGGATTTCTTCATGCAGTGAGAAAGGCTCTCCCTAAAGGTCTGGAGGGCCCAGTACATCTCACAAAACTCCGCAATGAAAGCCCTACGACAATGGCCCCTAATGGGAGCAGCTCCGAGACTATCTAGGAATCTGCCGCGGCCTTGATTGCCACCTCCTCTAGCACTGCAAGTTAGGCCATGGACTCATAACTGGGAGCTGGCTTGTAATCCTCGCATTCCATTGTAGTTGGAGGTCAACAAGGGCAGAACCAAGGAAAAATGCTAAGAGCAAAATAAAAGTTGAATTAGAAGAACAAAGACCAAGTTTGCCAAATGGCACACTTAAATTTTGGCCTACACTGCATGTGGAACTGGCGGAGGAGACCAGACTCTTCCAGCGGAAAGGAAGATCTGATGTCACAGAGTGGAGCAAAGGGATACACCACCCAGGTGATGGGAGGAGCTTATGACAGTCCAGCAAATCAGCCTCTTAAAGGAAGACTGCCATTAAGTGTGAATAAGTGAATAATATGCGTGTCCCTAGAAAATTTGTTGCAGTACATCCAGCAGTTGATCCCACTGAACTCGAAGTGTCCATTTTGGGATTCGTGTATGGAGTCAAGCAAATGGCACCATTACCGTAGCAGCAGCCCATCACACCCAGGAGATGTAACATTGACTCCTGTCTATCAAGTGTACTTGAGCAATAAGGGTGTGTGCACTGTCCTGTGGCAGGAAAGCACACCATTTGTTCATGTCCAGTACCACACCAATACATTGCCAGCACTGGCACGCAGTCAGCATGGGCTTTGACACATTCACTGTTATTCCTAAGCAGAAGTCAGAGGATACTGCTGATAGAACTACACAGCGGGGCAGAACTGGAGCTGAAGGAAGATTTTTGGATAGGGGAGCAGTACCTTAACAGACAAGCCAGCAAGTGAGGAGCAGTAGAAGGGGCAGTGAAAGTCACAAACGAGTTGTTTTGGCCCTCACCCCAATAACTAAGTAGAAACAGTGCACACATGACGAGAGGTATAAACTGGAAGGGCAGTGAGGGAGCAAATGAGAAGCGACCAGGAGCCACAGGCAAAACAAAAAATAAAGGAGAGGATAAGATATGTAACAAAACTGTTTCTACGGGAGCACAAGTCTGTATAAGGGATTGAATGGGGTGAACAAAGCTCAGTGAAAGGGAAGTGTACATATTTTCCTTAACAAAAACATTTCTTTGTTGCAGAAAAAAAAAGATAAAAGGTGTTAACTGAGGGTGTCAGAAGCAACTGTCACCAAAATCTGTGTAAGACAGGGATTGTTACTAAAGCTTACTGATGTACTGCGTGAAAAAGTTTTGTTTTCTGACTTTCTGCCTTTTGTAGTTATCCACTGCCAAGACTACTTGTTTTTGGAAAAAGGCATCAAGTGTGTGACTGAAGCTTATAAAGGGAAGGGTAGAAAACAAGACATGATGGAAGTGGTGCTGGCTGTGGGGCAGCAGTCTTCAGGGAGACACTCTGGAGGCTGCGGTGCTGCCCCATCTGCATGCACCTCTCTGGGTTTAAAGTGGAGGTTCCTCATCTCCGGGCCCAGTTGGCTAGGGGCTAGCCAAGGACCACCAAGTCCACACCCACTGCCTCAGAGGATGCCAGAAAGGAAGGGTGGTTGGACAATGGTGGGCTCGGGGAGGTTGAGGGAGGCTGAGCAGAGGTGCCTCCAACCTCTGGTTTCACTCCCTATTTCTACACCATTCTGGCAGGGTGGGACTGTCCTGAGGAGGCACCCGCAGTGGTACTCCGGAATGGAGGACCGGGGGGGTGGCAGGCAGAAACTCCTAGTGGGGTACTATTATTAGGGGTGGGGGGGTACAGCAAGTGCCTACCCAGCGCCATGGCTTGAGATATGGGAAGTGAATTCTAAGAATTGCTGGGGCAGCTGAACGGGAGGGTGAGCAAGACGTCATTGTCCACCTGGGAACAAATGCTGGGAATGAAGTTAGGGCAGAGAAGAGGGAAGTCACGGAGTTGGGGAGAGGACTTAGACAGGTAACTGCTAGGGTACCCCGCACCTAGGGATTCATCGAATGGCTGAAGAACTGCTGCAGAGCAGAGGGATTTGGCTTCACTGGGGACTGAGGATCCACCTGGAGGAATGCAGACTTGTACAGGCGGGATGGCCCGCATCCGTCTTGGGGGGAGGGGGGGAACTAGGATCCTGAGTGAGGTTTAAATGTTTCATTGGCAAGCATTTAAACTAGCCAAGGGGGGTGGGAGAGTGGCAGAAATATGCAGGGAAAATCCAACTGCCCCCCCCCAAGTTAAGGTAGACAAACAAGGAGATACTAAGGCAGAGGGATCAGCAAAAGGGACTGAAATTGGGGGTAAAATCAGGAGGCACGGAGGGAAGACATAGGAGTAAGAGAGGAGCTGGCAGGGGCAAATGCATCAAAACATGGACAGCTGGTAGGGGCGAAGGCATCAAAACATGGAAAGCCATGTATACAAATGCCCGTAGCCTGAGTAACAAGCTCCCGGACCTGGTGGCAGAGGAATATCTGGACATTGTCACGGTCACTGAAACATGAAACACAGAAAACCATAACTGGGATACCACCATAACAGGGTACACAATCTGCAGGGAGGGCAAAAAGGGAGGAGGAGTGGCTACCCACATCAGAGAGGGGATCAAATCAACTGAGTTAAAGGGAAATAAGGAAGGAAAAGAGGCACAATCACTTCAGAAATGGGGACTGGCACCACCATCTGCACTGGGGTTGTCTACAGACCTCCAGTACAGGGGATGGAAACAGACAGGGTATTAATGGAAACCATCAACAAAATGGCAGAGAAAGGGGAAATGTTGCTGGTAGGGGACCTAAATATGACAGATGTTAACTGGAACAGCTTTGCTGCAGCCACAACCAGGAGCAGAGACATCCTAGATGCCCTCCAGGGTGCATGCGTCAGACAGCTAGTGGTGGAGCCCACCCAAGAGGGAGTGATATTGGACCTAGTTCTCACGAATAGTGACAAAATAATATATCAATGGGCAGACATCTAGGGTCCACTGATCACCATACAGTGTGGTTTAAGATGAAGACAGCAGAAGAGTCAAGCCACAAAAAGTAAGGGTCCTGGATTTCAAGAGGGACGACTTTGCAAAAATGGGGGAACATCTCAAGAAAACCTGGGAAAGGAGAAGTAGTAGAGGAACAGTGGGAGAAATTAAAAGGAGCCATAGCAGAGGCAACAAGCCTTTGTGTAAAGCAAGTAAAGCAAAAGACAAGGAAAAAAAAAACACTATGGTTTTTCTGAAGAAGTGGAAGGGAAAGATAGTGAGAAAAAACAGGCATTCAGAAAGTACAAGGAAACGCAGAGGAAGGGAGACGGGAACTGTTATCAGGCAAAGCACAGGGAGGTAGGGAAAGCAGTCAGGAGCGCAAAGGCACAAACCAAGGAAAGAATGACCCAGTCAGTAAAGGAAAGAGGCAAAACCTTCTTCAGGTATACAGTATTAGTGGAAGGGAAAAGACCAAGGAAGGGATTGTGAGGCTAAATAAAGGGAGGGAAAGGGGGACCTAGAAAATGCAGAAATCCGAACAATACTTCTGCTCAGTATTCACAAAGGAAGGGGAAGGGGAGGGATCACAATTAGGCAACAGAAACACACAGAAGGGAGGTGGACACCAGTCCATTCAAGGAAGAGAGTGCTAAAGGAACTCTTGAAACTAAAAGTAGACAAAGCAATGGGGCCAGACGGGATACATCCCAGAATATTAAAAGAACTCAGAGGTACTAGCGGCACCACTGACAGCCCTATTCAACAAATTGCTGGAGGAGGGAGTGGTACCAGAGGACTGGAGGAGGGCGAATGTGGTACCGCACCACAAAAGTGGGAGCAAGGTGGAGGCTGGAAATTACAGGCTGGTCAGTTTGACCTCCGTGGTGGGGAAAATAATGGAATCAATTCTAGAGGAAAGGATTGTTGCATATATTGAGGCCAGCAGGGCACAAGAACGAGGCAACATGGATTCACAGCAGGAAAGTACTGTCAAACAAATATGATGGATTTCTTTGACTGGATGAACAGAGCATCAGGGAGGGTCAGTGGACATGGCCTACCCAGACTTTAGCAAGGCATTTGACATCGTCCCACACAGGATGCTGCTAAACATGTTGGGCAGTCTGGGAGTGGGTCCCAAGGTGGCAAACTGGGTCACAAATTGGCTGGGCAACAGGACACAGAGGGTGGTGGTAAATGGGAGTTCAATACAGGGTGTGGGGGGTAACCAGCGGGGTGCCACAGGGCTCAGTGCTGGGGCCTGTCCTCTTCAATGTATTCATAAGCGACATTGTGGAAGGGCTTGAAGGGAAGGTATGCCTCTTTGCAAACAACATTAAGATCTACAACAGGGTTGACACTCCAGGTGGGGTGGAAAGAATGAGAAGAGACCTAGGCAAATTGGAGGAGTGGGCAAAAGTGTGGCAACTTAAATTCAATACAAAGAAATGCAAAGTCATGCACTCGGGGCACAAGAATCCAGGAGAGGAATACATGAAGGGTGTGTGTGTGTGTGTGTGTGCGCGCGCGCGCTAACGACAACCAAACTGGAAAGGGACCCGAGGGTAACCATAATGGAAAACCTACAGTAAAAGTAGCCAAGCAATGTGAGAAGGCTGTGAGGCGAGCTGGAGGGATGCTGGGGTGCACAGGGAGAGGCATCACTAGTACAACACAGGAGGTGGTGATGCCACTGTACAGACAATTGGTGTGTCCTCATCTGGAATACTGTGTTCAATTCTGGAGACCACATCTCTGAATGGATGTAGAATGGAGGCAGTCCAGAAAAGGGCAATGAAAATGGTTCAAGGACTACACCAGAAACCATATGAGGAAAGACTGAAAGACCTCAATAAGTATACCCTGGAGGAAAGGAGGGATTTTGGGGGATGAGAGAAATTCAAATACCTCAAGGGGATAAATAAAGTTCAAGAGGGCAGCATCTTTCAGAAAAAGAGATGTGCAAGACCAAGGGGTCACAATATGAGGCGGGGGGGGAGATAGACTCAGGGGAAACACGAGAAAATATTTTTTTCACAGAAAGGGTGGTAGATGCATGGAGCAGCCTCCCTGCAGAGGTAGCAGGGGCAAAAATAATAGGTGAATTCAAGAATGCATGGGATATGCAGAAGGCAACCCTAGTAGTAAAGAGAAGGTAAGATGCAGCTCAATTAGAATCTAGAGTTTATGCAGTAGGTAGCAAAATGGGCAGACTGGATGGGCCAAGCAGTCCATACCTGCCGTCAAATTCTGTGTTTCTAAGGCCTCAAACTTTTGTGTCGTTCAGAAAAAAGGGAGAAGAGCAGCTTCCCTGGAACTTGCCTTCAGGAGACAATTGTCCAGATAAGGGACAACAAAGCCCTAGCCCTTCCCGGCGAAGGGCTGCCACATCCACTGTTTAGCATTTGGTTAAACATCCACAGTGCGGAGGATAAGCCAAAGGGCAACACTCAGAACTGACAGAGCCCGCCCTCCAGCATGAAGCAGAAGTACTGTCTGAGCTTCACGTGAAGATATGCATCCTTCATGTCCAGTGAAGAGACCCAGTCCCTGTTTGTGAGAGGGGAATCAGTGCTTGCAGAGACACCATTTAAAACTTTCTGCATTTGATATACAGACTGGGGTCTCAGAGGTCCAGCACAGGATGCAACTCTCCTGTCCACTTCAGAACTAGGAAGTATTTGGAATGGAATCCTTCATTCCCATCTTGTGGGTTGGGGGATCTGGTTCAATAGCATGTTTTTGAAACAGGGTATGGACTTCCTCTTTTAGAAGGGACAAGTGGCCTGGAGGGTAAGAATAATTCAATGAAGGATGAGGGGAAGGGAAAATTATTTAACCAAGAAAGGCACACTATGCCACAGCTTGTTTCCAGGTGGGACTTGGGAGCACAAGGAAGTGAAGTGACTTGCTCAGGATCACACAGTATCCAAGTGGGAGCAGATGGGATTCAAACCCAGGTCTCCAGGTTTGTAGTTCAGTGCTCTTAACCACTACGCTGTACTGCTCGAGGGGTTTCTATCAATTTCCAGCGCATGCCCCCTTTTTTATTATTTCAAGGACCCACTTGTCTATAGTAAGCTCTCTCCACAGCTTTAGATGCAGGGAGATCCTCCTCCCATCACCACCACTCTCTCACCCCCTCCCAAGTCAAAAGCTGAGGGGAAAGACTGAAGAATCAGGCAGAGCTGGGTCCGGCAGACCAGTTTCTTTGGGCGCTTTTGCATGGGTACCTGGAGTGAGTGGACCTTAGAGGGTACCACCACCTCTACCACAGGACTGCTAACATTATGTACGGCTACCTCTGGCAGCACGCCCCTACCATGCCCTCTGATGGGCACAGGATAAAGGGATTTCACAGACCATAGTCATTTGGGAGGACTGACATTCATAGAGTGCATTTTCAACTTCGTTACTAAATAGTTTGGAGCTCCTGAAAGGAGCATTCAAAACAGCCCATTGCACATCAGTAGCAAAATCAGCTACTGTGAGCCAAGCATAATGTCTAATGTAGATACCACAAGCTGCAGCCCTGGTAGAGGCATTCAACACGAGATTTGGCAGGACCATCAAGTAAAGCCTTTGCTGCAGTACATGCAGCTTCCATGCGCCATTCTGATATTTTATCATATAGCCTGGTAATTCGCAATCCACAAGCCTAAGGATGCTGAGGCAGAAGTATGATTGCCCATTATATTCAATCTCCTAGATTCTTTATCTGGAAATTAAGTATTCATGGCCCTAGAACGATCAGACAGCCACAATCACTACAGAGTTAGCTTCAGGCTGTGCAGCATAATAAAGCGTAAGAGACTGAGTTGGGTACAGTTCATCAGCCTTCCTTGGAACTACAGGAAGGGTACTGGACATATGCCAAGAAGCAAAGGTAGCATCCTCTAGTACACGATATACAGAAATGATAATAACGGTGAGGAAGGACCCTCCAAAAATTTCACGAGATTCCTTTTAGTGGAATCAGTCTCCTCAACAGCAAAACCCACAGCAGATGGCATTTGCAGAAACATAACCTGAAAAGATGGCTCCTTACGCCTCAAAAGAAAATTTTGGAAAACATAATTGGATACAATTCAACCTGCATTCCATATATATTCTATATATTTCTCTTCATTATTACCGAGTAAATTTGCATGAATACATGATTTTAACCCTTTAGAGTTCCCTTACAGTTCATCTGCCTCTATGGCTTACTCCCTCCTTCAAATCATAATCCTGTGTTGTGACATCACAATCTGTTCTCATAAGAGTAATTGTGATGTCACAAGCAGTGCATTATGACCTCAGGTAGGGAGAAAGCAACAGGAATAGCTGAACTCTTCAGGAACAAAATTATTTTTTCACGTAAATGACCTCAGTAGTAAATAATGTGGAGGAGGAATATAGAACTAACATGACATATCAGCTCAAATGTGTCTGAATATTAGGTTTTGTTAAAAGTTGTCCTGAAGGTGTCAGCTGCTCATTAAAGGGAGACGTGGGTGTATAAACCAGAGTCCTCACTGTTGAGCGACAGGGTGGAGCTAGAAGGCAAGCTACCCAACTGCTCCTTCTCCCTGTATTCCTCTTCAATGTCCATGAAATCCTGATGACAAGGATGACCTTATCATCAGGAACAGCGCCAGGATTCACAGAAGGAGCCAGTGACATAGGTGGCAATTGAGAAGTAATTGCTGGTGAGCTTCTGGATTCCATCAACGAAGGGCCCTGGTTGAGAATGCACCTTGTCAATGGCAACATATATTTGAGAATGACGCCAGCATGGCCTGGGAGCTGACAGCACCCCGACAGGTGACAGGGGGTCTGGGACTACCTTTGAAGAGTCAGAGCCCAATGACAGCCACAAAATACTGTCCACAGCAGGTACAACAGTGCCCAAGCCAAACCCCAACCTTGATGGAGGGCTCTTGGTAGGATTTTTTTACTAGGGGGTCCAGGACTGGCTATTAAAAAAAAAAGGGGGGGGGGGTCATCCACAGCCCAAAAGTGGGAGTCCCTGGAACATTTCTGGGGATCCCCATTTAAATACATGGGAGCCATTCCCCAACACTGCTTGTAATGTAAGCTTTAGTAGAGTGCAGGGGGCATGCTTCATTAGCTTCTATTTGGGCCATTTTAAACTTTTTTTTATATGTTTCAGAGGGTGAATTCAAACTAAATATGGCCACCGCTCAACTAACAATGCCCTTGTTAGTTGAGTGGTGGCCACATTTTGATTGAATTTACCCTCTAAATGTTGTTTAAAATGACCCTATAGATACTAATGGCGCGCACCCCCTACACTCTACAAAATTTACATTATAAGCAGTGCGGGGCACAGTCCATCCATGGATCCCCGTGAGCTCTGTTTTCCCCAAAATTGAGTGTCCCGAAGGTACAATGTGTAAAGGACATGGGATATTTCAACCATGGGAGACCGGGGCCTGCAGTCACTAACCACAGAGCAGGCACCAAGGACATACCAATTTCAATAGCGACTGAAACCTCATCGGCAAAGCAGACTTATCTTTGTGCCTGTGTTATGACTAGAAGGAGGGCCTGATGGCCTTCCTTTGTCTTTTTCCCCCGGCAAATGGAGAAGCAGGAGTGAAACAGGCAGCCTTTTCCATGGCTATAAATGCCCTTTTTTTTTAGGGCAAGGAAAGTTTCTAGGTCTTTTTGTCAATGCTGCCTTTTAGCCTGGAGGAAACTCTAGCAGATCTCACAGGCCCTCTTATCATGAGATAGGCCAAAACAACAAATAAATACTGTAAATGCTGTCCCTGTAGATTTCATAGCTTTATTTATTAAATTTTGGCAACCGGATAAGCCCACTGAGACATGACAGTCCCTTTTTCAGGAAGAGCAGTACATTAACAGTGCAGCAGTTGATACAGTTATTGTACAGAGTAACACAAATAAGGTGAAACAAGAACAACCAACCAGCTATTAATGCAGGAGGTTAAAGCACAGGATAATCAATGCATTAGACAGGCTACAAACTTATTACACATAGTTTTCTATATACTTTGTGGGAGTCAGCAGTGTATAGCAAGATCTAGGAAGTACTAGCCAACAGTGGAGAGTTTGTACACTCTAGTGTTATCAAAAGCAGGAGCATATGTTGGGTGGGGGGCAGCAGGTGTACTATCAGAGAGTTTTGAAATTGTGAAATGAAAGTGCAAGCCAGGATTGGATGAGGCAGAGAGTTCCAGGAGGACACAGCCGAAAAGGCAAATGATCTCCGGGCCGAGGAAAGCCTGTTTGGGTACTTGAAGCAGGGGCAGAAAGGCTAACCTTAGGGCACACTGGGGGAGTTTGCATTGGACTACATCTGAGAGGCAAGGAGGAGTGAAACTAGACAAACTTGTGTATTAAGCTAAGGGTGGCACAGCGAAGCTTGGACTCATAGGGTAGCCAACCCAGGGCAGACACGACATTGCAATGATGATGCCTGGCATTGGTACCCAGAGCAAACCTATGATAAACCTGAGAGTAGAGCTAGAATGGTAGAAGTTGTAGAGAGCAGTAACGGGGCACCATACATTAGGAGAGGCAGGGGAGTGGCATCAGCTATCTTACAAGAGGTCGAAGGGAGGTAAGGGCAAATTCTGTAGAGGACTCTTAAGAGTTTTGTAAGGGTAGTGACATGGGCATCCAAGGAAGGGGTTCACGGTGATTCCCAGGTATTTGAATGTCTGGACAGATTGAAGGGTGGTCCCTGTGCACAACAGTACAGTTTTTTTTGGGGCGGGCAAGATCGAAATGCTGAGTTTGTAAACAACATGCACTTTTTTTTTTTCCAGCATTTAGGAACAGTTGTTTATGAGTAAAACCAGTCCTCAAGGGTGAGGAAATCAGATGCCAGCATTAGGTTCAGCCATCCAGTATCAGAGGAGGAAAAGTAGATAACATCATGGGCACAGAGATGAACAATGGCCCTGCCACAATTAGGAAGGTCATTTATATATAAGGAAAAGAGCAAGGGGCCCAGTATGGAGCCTTGAAGTACGCCTTTGGCGATGGCCCTTGGCTCTGATAAGGATCCCTCCCATTTGACCCACTGAGTATGGCTTATCAGATAGCTACATGTCCATGTTAGCGCATCCAGATCAAGGCCTAGAACATGTAAAGGACAAAGAAGTAAATCATGGCTGACCAAGTCAAAAGCTTTTGTCAAGTCCACAAATATGGCAAATATTGCACCAGTGACAAAGCCATCATCCATTGCCTGATAAATGTCAGAGAAGACTGATCAACGCCATAGAGGTGCTGTAATTTTTCCTAAAATCATGCTGGGAATGTGATAGGAGTTGGTGATGATCTAGGTAGTCTTGGAGGTGGTTGTATAATATCCTCTCCTGTAACTTAGCTAGCGGACAGAGTATTGAGATGGGATGGAAGTTTTCCACGATTGAGTTGGAACCTCCTTTGTACACCGGGATTACCACAACATTCCATTTATCAGGGACGGTACAAGTTAAACATAGAAACACAGAATTTGATGGCAGATAAGGACCGCTTGGCCCACCCAGTCTGCCCATTTCCCTACCTGATGGATAAGCTGCAGATCCTAGTTAACCAGCAGCCTACTACTTCCTACCCCAACCCCCTAGAATTGCCTTATGACTGTCCCATGCCCATGTCCCAGAAGTTAGTAAGGCTCTTTTAAATAGGTCGCAGATGGGGTGGGCCACAGCATCAGCTCCTGCCTTGAGGAATCTGCGCTCGAGTGTGTCATGCCCAGGCAAACTGTCTGCCTTTAGATCCTTGAGTAGACAGTGAACTTAGTTAAGCGTTGCCAGTTTAAGGTGGAAGAAAGGGTGGGCCATATGGTCGACAGATAGCAAGGAGTCTGGTGAGGTGGAGAGGGGAAGAGCTAGCGAATACAGAGATATAATTTATGCAGGTCGGTGAAGAATTCATTAAAGCAGATCGCAATGGAGGATGGGTTAGTGTGGGTCGTACTCTGGGCATCAATGGAGCTAGGTATTTCCCTTTAAGAGGGAATTAATCGGTTTCCAGAAATCTTTCGGATTACTTAGATGCTTTGTCTGGAGTCTCTTTGCCTTTTTGGATGGAATTTTTGCAGCCATTCCTTAACTGCCTATAAAATTGCCAGTCAGCAGGAAGTCCACTACATTTGAAAGCCCTCCAGGCTTTCTCCCGAGAAGTCATGAGCTGCCTTAGCTCCTTGGAGAGAAACAGTGCTTTAACCCCCTTAGTCCAGCAGGATGTCAGAGGTGCATGGTTGTCAATGATGACCAAAGAAGTCCAGGGCTTAATTAACGTCAGGGAGAGTGTTGATTGGGCTCCAATCAGTCACACGGATTGAACCCAGGAAAGAGTTGGGGTCAAAATTTGACATGTTCCATATCTTGAATTTTCACTGGAGAATTTGGGGAGTTGTTTTGCCAGATACACATGGTCGGGGAGTGGTCACTTATGTCAGAGAGGACACCTGCATACTTTATTTTAGAGGGTCAGTTAGTGACCACCCAGTCGACTAGGGTATGGTTACCCAATTCTGCGTTGATGCAGGTTGGGTCACTGATGATTTGAACCAGATCAGAGGCTGCCAGGAAGGCAGTCAATCTGGAAGATTTGTGGTCTACAGTCAGTGTTAAAGTCTCCCCATCACAACGTCTTGACACAAAAGGCTAACACAGGAGGAGGGAAGGGAGTGGAGGCAGGATGCTAGCACCTTAGGGGCAGGTATACACAGCCCACCAGGAGTTTAACGGATTCTATGGTGATAGAAATATTGATTCCACCTCAGTTGGGACAGGGCAAGGAGATTTGGGTAGCACTGAGATTGACCTCGACGTACATGACGACGCCACCAGCCATTTTGCCCAGCCGATCTGTCCTAAAACATTTGTATCCAGACATGGCTACCTCATGCTAGCAGATAGTTTCAGAGATACCTAGGATGTGTGGAATGTGGTTATTGACTCGTGCTTCAAGTGCTGGGATTTTAGGTCTAAGGCTACATATGTTTGTGAGCAATTTTCAGACCCTTCGATGTCGGATGCGATAAAATAGATGGGTAGGGGGCAGTGGTATTAGAAGTTGGTCCAAGATTAGGTTCAATGTCACCAGCTAGCACTAGCAAGAGGAGGAGTAACAGCAACTTCCTGTTAAGGGTTGAAAAGGGGAAGTCTCAGTCTCTTAACGGTGCTTGGTTGGATACTTATTTTCTGGTAAACCATAGCCCGAGGTATACTACACACCTTTTTGGCAGAGGACCATGTGAAACCTGGGCCTAGGTTCATGCACCAGATGACAGGGTGGGGCTTCAGTATTGTGCACAGGGGGGTGTCTTAGGGTCAGGGAGATGAAACAGTCAGCTGAGTAAAGAAGCAGTAAGCAGGAAGGGAGATACAGAACTGCTAGCCTGGCCATGCTGTTTTTGTAAGTTGCAGAGACCAGGGGTTAAACAATTGGGTGAGTGGTTGCAGGGAAATACTACAGAAACCAGGCCTTTGACACAGTGAAGTACTGCTGCAGGGAAGCACTGGGCAATGGAGATAAGTGTCGGGACCAATCTAGCACTGGGTGGGGGGAGCTTAGGCCAATCAGGCAGGAGGCAGCCTTGTGCTGCAATCAATGAGAGGCCCGACAGGCAGGGAGAGGAGCCAGAACAGATTTGAGAGAGGCCAGGGACAGGGTGGGAGGGCAGGAGAAAAAAAAAATCACCTCCAACCCAGTCGGAGCAGGGGATGGAGCAATCAGCTTATGGCAGAGAAGCCACAACTACAAGCCTTCCTCTCAGAAAGGGGCTGACAGCTTAGGCCAATCAGCAACTTGTGGCTGTAAGCAAAAATATTTTTAGATCGAAAATAAAAGCAGCCGCCTTGCCTCTAACTTAAGTCAGAAACCAAGCAGGAAACAATCAAATTTTGCACCCAATAATGAAATTACTTCATTGGTGGCTGCAACAGCCAGCAGCCAACACAGCTCCAAAATTAGGGAGCCAATCCGGTGTGGGGCTTTTGATCCAAGGTCTCCGTACCTGCTATGGGAAGTCGGGCAGGCTGGGTCTGTGGATCAGAGCGCTTGATCGGCTTTGGTCCAGCCAAGGCTCTGTAAGCCCATTCAGGGCAAGGGCTGGATATGCTATGGGACATCTGGTGGGTGGGCTGGGTCTGTCGATCAGAGCGCTCGACTGGCTTAAGTCCAGCAGAGGCTCGGGCAGCTGGAAGCCCTGCAGAAACAGTATCGGAATAAAGATCCTCTGTTCTTAGGTGGCACAAAAAGATGACAGTAATGGCTATTTCAAAGTTTTTTCTCAGCAGGTCCAACGAGGATAATCAATGGTGGAAGAACAAACTGAAGTGTGTTGGGGCCTCCCACACTATGTAGGCAATTACACTGCATGTCATGCTGGGTGGCCCCTGGCTAGCAAGAATTTCGAGTGGTCCAGATGCGGACGACTTAAGAGTTCGAAACGTGTGGCCCAATGGAGGAGATATCCTCAATGTACATCTTTTTGGGAGTTAATTAGTACATGCACCCAGTTTTCACTCATTCAGATCCTGGCTAGCTTGATGGCTCAGCATCTGTGTACTCTGCCACCATGCAGGAAAAGCCAGCTTTAGTAAGGAATTGCAACTCTCACCTCAGGGTAGAAGTTCAGTCTCATCACAGTGGTGATGTATTAGAATGCAAAGCTAGCATGGCCCTCTTCTGGCATCGGTTTCAACTACCCCAATTAGGGGCATACCAGTTTTTGTATCCAAAATTTCCTCCTGGTACATATGAAAATAACAGTTGCATAAGAACTTACCGTAACAGCAGATCTTCGAGAGAGGTTCCTGCAGTAGGTCATTAGATAGGACTGCACCCCGCTGGCATCAGAACCACACAGCAAACTTCTAACTAGTAATCCATAGCAGGGGACTGCCCACAGGATCACCTGACGGGACATCAGCGTGACACTAAAGGGGGCAGTCCTCATGCTGGAAGACCTCTGAAACATGAGAAGGGAGAAACTCCTTGAGTCGCTAACAAAGCACCCTGGGAAAGGAAAGAATAAGCAAAAGTTGGGGGGAAGGTGGGAGGGAAAAATATGACCTACTGCAGGAACCACTCTAGAAGACCTATTGTTACGGTAAGTTCTTACGTAACTGTTATATCTTGCTTCGAGAGGGTTCCTGCAGTAGGTTAGAGTGAATTCCAAGCAGTCAAGAAGAACAGTCGGAGACTGAGGTCCAGGAGATGGAAAGGTCTGCAGAGCAGGACGCAAGCTAGGACAATAGGCCCTGAAGAACGGCCAGTCCAAAACCGTCTCTGCGCCTAGAGGAAATGTCCAGACTGTAATGTTTCATGAAAGTATGGATGGTGCTCCAGGTGGTACAGCACAAATGTCAGATGCGGACACATTTCTCAAAAAGGCAGTAGAGACAGCCATGCTGTGGGTCGAATGCCCCTTGACCTCCCCCCAGAAGTGGTTTCTCGTACTTCTAGTAAACAAAGGTCATGCAGTTAGCCAACCACTTGGAGACAGCAATGCCCTGATGTTTGGACGCAAAGGAAACAAATAATTGGTCCAATCTGTGCACCTCATTGGTCTGAGAAATGTAGTAACATAATACCCTATGCACATCTAGAGTGTGCAAGAGGTATTCCCCTCTATTGGAATATTCAGGATAATAGACTGGCAAGTTGGATATCCTGGTTTAAAGTAACCTCAGATACCACCTTTGGAAGAAAGGAAGGGTTAGTCCTCAGCCACCCTGTCTCCGTGGAAAATTAAATACGGTTCCTTACAAACTAGGGCCTGAAGCTTGGAAATCCTTCGAATTGAGGTAATAGCAACTAAAAATAGTGCCTTCCAAGACAGGTAGCGCATATCACAGCTTGCTGCAGACTCAAAAGGGGGCAAAGTAAGTTTCTCTAAAATAAAGTTCAAATCTCAGGGAGACATTGTGTATGTCTCAATCACCTCCCCTACCAGGGGTACAAAAGCTACACCCGGCATAGGCATCCCAGGACCAGGGTCACAGTGCTGTCACCCAAAAGATCCCTCCTTGGTACCGCTCATCCCTGGACTGTTGCCCACTTTAGCACTACTGAAGTACTTGCATCCAGCAAAAGGCAATAGTCAAGAAATTATAAACTTTTACTGGACTACATTACTCACCTGCTGCTACTACTACTACTTTCAGGCAATATACACCCAAACCTCTGGCCCACCTCGTAATCAGAACATGCTGCCACAAAAATCAGCAGGGCTTACGCTGTCCATTTTAAACATCTGCAGCCTACTTCCCAAATTGGACAATCTGAGAGTGTAGGTTACTCGGCATAACCCTGACATCCTCTCAGTGGTGGAAAAATGGCTAACATCCAAGATACCAGACGCTGCCATAACACTGCCTGGGTACACTGTATTCAGGCAAGACCGACTCTCGAAAAGAGATGGTGGTTGTGTCATCTATATCAAGAATTCTCTCCAGGGGCATGTCCTACCCCATCCCAGCCACAGTGTCAATCTGCAAATTCTGCCCATCAAACTTCTGCTCACAGCAAGGCACTTAGGATACTCTACATTCCGTCAAAAACAACAGCAGCAGGAACCGGTGACCTGATGGACTATATCAGTACACTGAGCCTAAACTCTGAAATTGTGCTCCTAGGGGACTTCAACATCAACTGGCTCTACCTTGCTGCTGCCACTGTCAAGGACACTGACTGCCATCCACTTCTCCCAAATGGTTGAGACACAAGCAAGAGTCTATTACAAAATGGGTACTGGCACTCTGCTGGACTGGGTTCTTTCTAACCGACCTGCACATATCTCTAACACCACCATCCTCCCAGATTCCCTAAGTGATCAGTCCCCCGTTGTATGCACCTGGAACAACTACTGCAAACCTCCACCCAGAACTATAGTCAACCGTGTGCTTCTTAAAGGGCACCTGCCACAACTGAAAGCAGACCTGCAATGCCTTGATTGGTCAGACCTCTATGGAGCCAAAGACATGGATGATACCCTCGACCTCTTCATTATAAAATTCAATTCCGCTTGTGATAAACATGCCCCCGTGAAAACAAGAAAAATAAATGGACCCTGCAACCCCTGGATTACACTGGACCTACTTCAACTTAGCGCTAGAGACTACCTATGGCAAAAGGCGCGAGCACATGGTACACCTGCCAACATCCAACAGTATAAAAAGGCTAGAAACAAGTGTACGAAGGCTATTCGACTTGCCAAAAGCTTGTACTATAAAGACGCCCCTTCCAACTCCTGAAATAGCAGCAAGTCTTTCTGGACCAACCTCAATGACATAATGGGTAAGGACCCCAAAACTTCAACTATGCTCAAAGTTGAAAACGTACCTTCCTTGGACCCTCTCCACATTACAAACTCGCTGAAAAACAGGTTACTCACCTGTAACAGTAGTTCTAGGAGTGGTATATGTTGTTCATCCACACTCTTTGGTAGGTACCTTGCTGCTGTAAGATGTGCTGGAAGTCTTCAAGCTGACTCCTCCCACCCACCTGGGTGGTATAACCCTCGGCTCGGCCCCATGACGCCAGATCGTAGCCTGCTGGAAGCCAGGTTTGTACGTCCGCAGTCGGGGAGGTCAGGATCTCGATGAATAACATATACCACTCCTAGAATTACTATTACAGGTGAGTAAATACAGGTTACTCACCTGTAACAGGAGTTCTAGGAATGGTATATGTTGTTCATCCACACTTTCTGGCAGGTATCCTTGTCGCTTTAAATCTTGCCGGAAGGTCTTCAAGCTGGCTCCTCTCACCCACCCGGTGGTAAAACTCGGCTCCGCCCCATGACGCCAGATCTGGCCGCTGGAAGCTCAGAAAAGGCCAAAGCCGGGAGGTTAGGAATGTAGGATGAACAACATATACCATTCCTAGAACTCCTGTTACAGGTGAGTAACCTGTATTTCTAGGACATGGATATGTTGTTCATCCACACTTCTGGCAGACTCCTAGCAGTTCTCCGGGAGGAGGGAGGCAAGGCGACATCCCCTACTTAGGGAATAAAGACTGAGAACCGAGGCCCCAAACCAGCATCCCGCGTGACTCAAGGTCGATGTGGTAGTGGGTGATGAAGGTGTGTGCTGACTTCCAGGTAGCAGCCCTGCAGATTTCCTGGATAGGGACGCCCTGAAGCAGCCACCGATGCAGCCGTATGGCGGGTAGAATGAGCCTTATCCCTCTGGGAGGCTCCATGCCCGCCAACCCATAGCAGAGATCTATGCAGGAGGTGACCCACCTGCTTATCGTCCGCTTGGCTGCAGGTCTGCCAGGTGCGGCTTCAGCGTAGGTGACAAACAGCTGGCGAACCTCTCCCCGAATTTCAGCCGTGCGCTCCTTATAGTAAGCGAGCACCCTCCTAGGGTCCGGAGTATGGAGCCTATATTCGGCCTCCGAGGTGTGATTGGGGTAGAACACCGGCAGAGTCAACACCTGGTTAAGGTGAAAATCCGACACCACCTTCGGAAGGAATTTCGGGTGGGGGTGCAGGACAACCTTGTCCCTGTGGAAGACCAGGTAAGGAGACTCGATGGAAATCGCCTGGAGCTCTCCCATCCTGCTGGCTGACGTAATAGCCACCAAGAAGGCAGTCTTCCACGACAGGTGAGAGAGAGATCACACCTGTGCATTGGTTCAAATGGCTTGCTCATGAGCTTTGCCAATACCAGCAGTAGATCCCACAGAGGTGGAGGTTCTCGCACCGAAGGGGAAATGTGATCAAGGCCTTGGAAAAAGCGCCAGACCACCTTCTTCTTCGCCACCGACTGCTTCCCGGCCCGTGCCCGGTAAGCAGAGATGGCTGCCAGGTGCACCTTTAGGGTTGTTAACTGAAGCCCTTGCTGAGAAAGGGACCACAGATAGTCCAAGATGCTTGCCAAGGAACAGGAGGAAGGGTCCAGGCCCTTGCCCTGACACCAAATGGAAAACCTCTTCCATTTGAAGGCATAGCATTTCCTGGTCGACTCTCACGGGATGCCCCAACTACATTGAGGACCTCGTCAGAAAGACCCAAGGCCTGGAACTCCAGCCGCTCAGGAACCAGGCTCAGGTGCAGGGACTGAAGGTCCGGATGGAACACCTTCCCCTGACTGACTGAAAGTAGGTCCGGGCGAGCTGGAAACTGCCTCAGGAGCCTGGAGCTGAGGCTGAGGAGATCTGGATATCGGCATTGGCGGGGCCAGTCTGGGGCTACCAGAATCACCTGCGCCTTGTCCCTCCTCGCCTTGAGAAGCACCTTGTGGATCAAGGGAAATGGAGGAAAGGCATAGAAGAGGCCCGGGGTCCACAGCCTCGAGAAGGCATCCCCCTGCAGCGAGCCCTGCTGAGAGGGGCGGGCATGAAACAGCCTCAGCTTCGCATTCTCCCTGGAAGCAAACAGGTCCACCTGAGGTGTGCCCCAGTGGGAGAACAGATCTTGTACTACCTCCGGCAGGAGAGACCACTTGTGAGACAGCCCCTATCCAGCTTAGGGCATCAGCCAGGGTGTTGGAGGCTCCTGCCACATGAATGGCTAGGAGATCCGCCTCCAGGCTGCACACGAGTGACCAAATGCGGAGAGCTTCCTTGCACAGAGGCATGGAGCGCGTCCCGCCCTGGCGGTTTAGGTAGTACATGGTCATGGTATTGTCCGTCTGGACCTGAACCACTTGACCCCGTAGGAACGGAGCAAAGGCGGTGAGAGCTAGACGGACCACCCGAAGCTCCAGCAGGGTGATATGGCATCGGGACTCCCGAGGGGACAAGAGGCCGTGCGCTCTGTGCTCCCCCAGATGGGCACCCCAACCCATCAGAGAGGCGGTCGACAGAGAGACCGTCGGCTCGGGGCGGACGAACGGGATGCCCTCCTGCAGATGTGCTGGAACGATCCACCACTGGAGAGAGTTCCACATCTCCTGGGTCACTGTCACGGGCTGGTCCAACGGATCGCAGCGTTATGACCACTGGCTGGCCAGTCCCCATTGAAGGGGACGCATGTTCCAGCGGGCCCAACAGACCACGCTGGTGCAGGCCGCCATGAGACCCAGGAGGTGCAGGAAATCCCAGGCAGAGCGCGATTGCCCAACCAGAAATGACTGGGCAAAGGAGGAAAGAACCTCGGCCCTGTCCGCCAGGAGCCGTGTTTGGCTCGAAGAGAGTCGAGCCTGCCCCGATAAACAGAATCACCTGCTTGGGTTCGAGTCTCGACTTGGCCTCGTTGATGAGGAGGCCGATCTGAGAGCAAACCTGGAGGACCAGATCTCTGACCGCCTCCACTCCTGTCTGGAGGGACTGCTATCAGCCAATCGTCCAGGTAAGGGTACACCCAGACCCCCGGCGCTGCAGGAACGCTGTCACCACTGCCATGCATTTGGTGAAGACCCGGGAGCAAGAGAGACAGGTCAAGGGCATGGCTCGAACTCAGAAGGGATCCTCTGATCGAAAGCTGGGAATCTCTGGTGAGACGGACGAATAGGACAGGAAAAACGCGTCCTGTAGGTCCAGAGAGCAGAACCACATGCCGCGTTCCAGGGATGGTATTATCTGAGCCAGAGTGACCATCCTGAAGGTCCGAGACCTTAGGAACTTGTTTAAGTCGTGCAGGTCGAGAATGGGGCGCCAGCCCCCATCCGTTTTGGAACCAGGAAGTACCTGGACACAAACCCCAGGTCTGAGGGAGGGTCCGCCACCTCTCTGATCACCTTCTTCTTAAGGAGCAGAGCGATGTCGGCTCGGCGAGCCAACAGCGAGGCTGCGGTTCGAGGCCCCGGGCGATAGTCGGAAGGGCGGGCCTGCTCAACTCCAGAGGCAGGTTCTTCCCCACCACTTCCAACACCCACCGTCTGTGGTGATAGCGGACCAGGCGGAAAGGAAGTGGCGGCTTATCCTCCAGGGGGAACCTGGGGTGAAGGACGAGGTTGGGGGTGGCACCCTCAACCTGTCACTGAGCAGGCTTGAGGAGGGACCGCCGAGGAACCACCTGGGCCTTTACCTCCTGCTTCCTAGGAGGAAGCCGCGGGTTTGGGTTTGGGATGCCAAGCGCAAGCCTGCTGGCCCTGATGCTGCTGGCCGACAGTCATGGGCGCAGACGACGAAAAGGGCTTGGTTTCGTCTATGCCTTGTCCCTCTGGGCGGATGAGACCAAGTCCAGAGTGGCATTGATTTTTTCGATCCTCTGAGGTGACCTTCCACCCAGAGACGAAGAGGTCGGTCCCCAGGAAGGACATCCGCCAACCTGTGCTGGGTATCCGCCAGAAGGTGGATATCCTCAGCCATGCCCGACGGGCGATCAGCCACCGCGGCCGCTGAATGACCTGGCGCATGAGTCACCGATGTCCAAAGCAGTCTGAAGTTGCTGCTTGGCCACTGCCCTGCCCTGGTCCCGCACCTGCTTAACCGTGGTCTGCAGGTCAGCTGGAAGATGAGGGACTACCTCGTCCAGGGAGCCCAACAGGGCATGAGAGAAGTGTGCCATCAGCACGGCCGAGCTGGCCTGACGAAGGCCAAGGGAGGACGCAGCGCAGACTTTGCGCCTGGCGTAGTCCAACGTCTTGGACTCCTTGTCGGGAGGCTTGTCCATGTCCCTGGCGCTTCCGGCACGCCAGAAGATGCTGTCGCTAACCAACCCCTTGGCTGAGGGGTGTTCCGAGAAACCGGACAGGGAACCGGGTGGACCGTGATACTTCTCGCAATCCTGGCCAAGGCGCAGGGCAGGAAGCAGGACGCTGCCAGAGCTCCAAGGCCGGGCCTACAATGGCCTCGGCCACTGGAAAGGCTCCTCCAGAGAATCCTCTGTCCAGAATCTCCGTGAGGGGATATTTGGCCCGCGGATACAGGCTCGAGCTGCATCCTGGTGGACTGTAGATGAGCATAGAATCCATGAAGGACGATGGGCTATCGCCCAGTGACTGACCTCCAGAGGACTCCAAGTTGACCCACCTGGAGAACAGGGAGGAATCGTCGTCTGACTCGGAGGAGTCTGCAAAGAGCTGCCTTGGGCCTGAGCCACCCTCCACCTGCCGAGGGCGGTCGGGAGTGAGGGTGACAGACAGCCTATGGGGCAGACCGAGAATTTTTGGTCGGGGCCCCAAACAACGGCTGTGGAGGCGGGGGTTCCACCAGAATCGTTGGGGCAGCCGGTTTTGGTCGAGCAACCGCCTGGGAGCAGGCGCCGCTAGAGCGAGGGTTGCTTTGCGCCCGTGACAGCCACTTGATAGCCAGGGAAGGCGACGACGCCGCTTACTCCCGGACAGAAGAAGCTGTTGCCACATGAGGTCTCGGAGCGCCGACGCAACTAGGCCAAGCCTCCCTCGCCCTAGACGCAGCGGCGGCGCCGTGCCACAGGTACGGGATCGGCTGGACCGAGAAGAAGTCCGAGACTACGAACCCCGCTTTTCCGAGGAGGGTTGTTTTGTTGGGCAGGTGGGGAAACCCGCTCTCCCCTTGGCTCGGAGGGTTCAACCATGGACTCCGGAACCGGAGGCACAGGCAAGCCCACGGAAACCTCAATCTCCACCGGGGAACCGGGAGGAGGGTTTTCGGCTTCATCGTCGACAGTCCGCCTGACGGTCGAAAAATCTCGACTGCGCCGACGGGAGTCTCGTCAACTGACCTGACGGGATGCCGTGAGGCCAGGTCAAGCGAAGGATCGACAGAAGTCGATGGTCGACTCTCGTGAGAGGGATCTCTCCGCCCCAAGAGCGCTGGCGGAGGACTTACCTTGTGGTCCTTCTTCTGGACCGGAGGAAGGCCCTGAGATGTTGGTCCCTCTCCCTTAGTGGAGAGGGACAGACAGAGCCCTTAAAAGAAGCTGAATAGGAAGATCCCAGGAGAGCGGATAAAGGCCGAGAAGACGTAAGATGCCTGTGCCGCCTCCTCCTGCGGCTTATCATCTGCTCGCTGTTCCGCCGAGCCCGCCGCTGGAAACCGCCAAACAGGCCTCCTTCGACTTTACCGAGGGTAACGCTTCTCGGGGCAACCAAGTTACAAACGGGCGGCGCAGTCTTCCAGGACGTAGGCCGAAAAAGAAGAGCACAGGTCGCAAGTCTGCGGGTCATGCTCAAGGCCCAAGCAGTAGACGCACATGGAGTGCGGATCCATCAGAGACATCTTCTGCCCGCATGGGCACCTCTGAAAACCGGGAGTCGATTTGTCCATTGCAGCTGCAAGGGAAATAAAAGACCAAAGTCTTGAAAACCTTAAAAGTAATTTCGGGTAAACCGAAGAAACAGGAACCACTCTTATACTCAGAGTATTAAGGAGGGAACCTGAGCTTCAAGCGTAAGGAAGATCTCGATGCCATGAAGGAGCCGGAGTTTACTACCCGGTGGGAGGAGCCAGCTTGAAGACCTTCTGGCAAGATTTAAAGCGTCAAGGATACCTGCCAGAGAATGTGGATGAACAACATATCCATGTCCCTAGAACCTGTTTTTTCTAGGATTGTAGATATGTTGTTCATCCACACTCTTTGGCAGACTTCTAGCAGTTCTCCGGGAGGAGGGAGGCAAGGCACACACCCCCTACTTGGGGAAAAGAGATTGGAGAATTGAGGCCCCAAAACCAGCATCCCGGTGTGACTCAAGGTCGATGTGGTAATGGGTAATAAGTGTTTGCCAACTTTCAGGTAGCAGCCTGACAGATTTCCTGGATAGAGATGTCCCTGGAAGCAGCGGTATGGCAGGTAGAATGAGCTCTTATCCCTCTGGGAGGCTCCTTGCCCACCAACTCATAGCACAGACTGATGCACAATGTGATCCACCGTGCAATAGTCCATTTTGCTGTAGGTCTACCAGAAGTGGCTTCAGCGTAGGTGACAAACCGCTGGCGAACCTCTCCCCAAATTTCTGCCGTCCTCATTGTAATAGGAGAGAGCACGTCTCAGGTCCAAAGTATGGAGCCTGTACTCTGCCTCTGAGGTGTAACTGAGGTAGTACACCAGCAGAGTTAGCACGAGGTTAATGTGAAACTGATACTACCTTCGGAAGGAATTTCAGGTGGGAGCACAGGACAACCTTGTCCCTGTGGAAAACCAGATAAGGGGAGTCCACCGTAAGCGCCTGGAGCTCCTCTGTTCTGGCAGACGTGATAGCCACCAGGAAGGCCATCTTCCACCAAAGAATGTGACAACTCACACTTGTGCATAGGTTCAAATGGCTTGCCCATGACCTTTGCCAGTACCAGCCGAAGATCCCACTTAGGTGGAGGTTCACGCACTGAAGGGGATATGTGATCCAAGCCTTTGAAAAAGCACCCAACCGCTGTCTCCTGTGCCAGTCGGCTGACTGGCCTACGCCCGGTAAGAGAGATGGCTGCCAGGTGCACCCTAAGGGTCGATGACTGAAGACCCCCTTTGGATAGAGACTAAAGGTAGTAGAGAATGTTAGCCACCAGACAGGACAGAGGTTCCAGGCCCATGCCCCGACACCAAATGGAAAATTTTTTCCATTTGAAGGTGTAACATTTCCTGGTCGATTCCTTTCTGGACGCCTCCACCACGGTGGGGACATCCTCGTAAAGACCCAAAGCCAGGAACTCTAGCCACTCAGGTACCAGGCTGTGAGGTGCAGGGATTGAAGGTCCGGATGGTATACCTTCCCCCGATTGAGAGAGATCAGGTCCGGGCATGGTGCAAAGCCGCTTTGGGGGCCTGCAGCTGAGGCTGAGGAGATCTGGATATCAAAAATGGCGCGGCCAGTCTGGGCTACCAGGATCACCCTTGCACTGTCCCTCCTCACCCCGAGGAGCACTTTGTGGATCAAGGGAAATGGAGGGAGGGCGTAGAGGAGGCCTGGGGTCCATGGCCTTAAGAAGGCGTCCCCCAGCAGCGAGCCCTGCTGAGGGGGGCAGGCATGGAACAGCCTCAGCTTGCTGTTTTCCTGGAAGCAAACAGGTCCACCAGGGTTTGCCCCAGTGGGAGAAAAGGCTGTACTGTAAGCTACCTCTGGATGGAGAGACCACTCATGGGATGTCTCGCCTAGGCAGCTGAGAGCATCCGCTAGATGGTTTGAGGCTCCTGCCACATGGATGGCTAGGAGATCTGCCTCCAGATGGCTCACGAGGGTCCAGATGCAGCGCGCCTCCCTGCACAGCAGACGGGAGTGCGTGCCGCCCCGTTTGTTGAGGTAGTACATGGTCATGGTATTGTCAGTCTGAACTTGAACCACTTGACCCCGGAGCCGAGGAGCGAAAGCTGACAGTGCCAGTTTGACTGCTCTGAGCTCCAACAGGTTGATATGACATCGGGACTCCAGAGCCTGTGGGCTCCCCAGCCCATGAGAGGCATAAGTCGAAAGGACGACCATTGACTCAGGGTGGACAAACTGGATCCCTACCTGCAACCGGTCTGGGGTGGTCCACCAGTGGAGAGCGTCCCACATCTTCTGGGTTACAGTGATCAGCTGGTCAAAATGACCGTGGCGCCAAGTCCACTGGGTGGCCAGCTCCCACTGAAGGGGGTGCATGTGCAACCAGGCCCAACGGACCACTGAGGTGCACGCTGCCATGCAACCCAAAAGGCGCAGAAAGTCCCAGGCAGGGCACAATTGCCTAACCAGAAATGATTGGGCAAAGGAGGAGAGAACCTCCACCCTCTCCGCCGGGAGACGAGCTCTGGCTTGACAAGAGTCTAGCTCTGCCTTGATGAAGCCCATCACCTGAGAAGGCACGAGTTCCGACTTGGCCTCGATCAGGAGGCCGAGTTGGGAGCAGGTCTGAAGGGCCAGGTCCCTGGACCTCTCCACCTCCTGTTGGGTGGCACCTGCTAGGAGCCAATTGTCGAGGTAATGATAAATCCTGACCATCACCCCCCAGATAGGCAGCCACCACTGCAATGCATTTGGTGAAGACCCGTGGAGCCGATGACAGGCCGAACGGCATGGCTTGGAACTCATACAGGGTCCCTTCAACGTTGAAGCGGAGGAACCGCTGATGGGATGGACGGACTGGGACATGAAAAAACATGTCCTGCAGATCCAGTTAACAGAACCACATTGTTTTGCTCCAAGGATGGTATGATTGGAGACAGACTGACCATCCGAAAGATGCGTGACCGGAGATATCGATTCAGGTCTTGCTGATCTAGAATGGGGTGCCAGCCCCCCGTCCACTTGGGCACCAGGAAGTAGCTGGAGATGAAGCCTGGGTTGTCAAAAGGATCTGCCACTGGAGCCACAGCCTCCTTGAGGAGCTGAGCGATGTAGTCTCAGAGTTGACAGTCTGAGCGGATACTCTTTCCTCCCAAAGGGCGTGGGCTCGGCTTGGAGGGTACTGCTCGAATTCCAGAGGCAGTCCCTGACAGACCACTTCGAGAACCCACCTTTCCGAAGTGACAGCGGACCAGGTGGAAAGGAAGTGTCAGTCTCGGCCCCCCACAGGAGGAACCCGAGCTGGCGTGATGGGAAAAAAGGTGGCAGCCCCTGCCCCGTCACTGAGCAGGCTTGGAGGAAGATCCAAGACCGGAACCTCGGCCTCTTTTACAGGCCTGGGGCGCCAAAGCTTGAGCCTGCTGCTGTTGCTCTCCTCCTTAAAAGAAGGACTGCTCAGCCGCAGGGGAAGAATGCCGAAAAGGCTTCTTTTTCTTCTGCTGGCTCTTGCCGGAAGAGCTCATGGCACAAGTAGCGTTCAAGGTGACACTGGACTGCTCAATGCGCTGAAGGTGACCAGCCACTCCTGGGCCGAACAGGTCAGTCCCAAGGAAAGGCACGTCAGCTAGTTTGTGCGGAGTGTCCACCGGGACGGAAGAGAGCCTCAGCCAAGCCCTGCGACAAGAAGCAACTGCGACTGCCATCGAACGGACACAGGAATCACCAATGTCCAGGGCCATCTGAAGCTGCTGTTTGGCAATAGCTCGGCCCGGATCTCGGACCTGCGTGACCGTGGTCTGCATGTATGTGGGGGAGATGTGGGAGGACTTCATCCAAAGACCCAAGAAGGGCATGGGAGAAGTGTGCCATGACGGCCGACTTTGCCTTACAAAGGCACAAGGAAGAAGCCGCATAGACTTTCCTGGCCGAATGGTCCAAAAGCTTGGACTCTTTCTTGGGAGGTCGGTCAGTATTGGCAGAACTGCCAGTATGCCAGAACACAGATGGTCACCAGGCTCTCGGTCAAAGGGTGCTCTGTGAACCCCACAAGGGACCCCATGGGCACCGCATACTTGTGGGCCATGCGGGCAGATGGTACTGGACAATAGGCAGGACGCTGTCAGAGTTCTAAAGCCGGGCCAACAATGGCCTCGACCACAGGAAAGGCCTCCGTCGGGGTATCCCCTCTCTTGAGGATATCCATGAGAGGGGTACTCCGCCTTTTTCTGGACTGGCTCCAGGGGCATCCCTGTAGACCCAGAGATGAGGAGAAAAATGCCCTGGAAAGACGAAGGACCTTCCTCAGTTTCTAACCCACTGGCTGATTCATCATCCCTGGGATGAGAATGTAGGCCTGTCTCATCCGAAACCGAGGAATCCGGATACAATGGTCGACCGCCCAGGTCACTCCAGGGTGACAGCGTCCTAAAGACACTGGGAAAGCCCAGTGTCCGGCCTGTCGTTAGAAGGAGCACCTCCTACAGGCTGCTTAGGCAGTGGTTCCACCATAATCGATGGAGAGACCGGTTTTGGCTGAACCAGAGGTTTCCCCGGCTCTGCGGGTGGGGGAACTAACTTGATCGGCTCCCAAGGAGTCTGCTTCAGCCTAGGAAGCGAAAGCCAAGTAAAGGCTGGGGTCGGCTACTGCCCGGTCAAAATCAGCTGCTGCCACATGAGGTCCTCATAGCACCGACAGTTTTTGCCGGAGCCTCTCATCTGAGGACGACCGATGGCATTGCCTCTTCTTAGAGTGTTTATGCCTCTTCCTTGGCCTATTGGTCCAGGGGGTCAGAGACCTCGATTTAGATCGGACAAGCCGACTCGGTCGCTCGGGAGATGCTGGCGTGACCGGCAATTTCCGGGGAGACCACTTCCACGATGGGAGTTCCAGCAGGCTGGGTCTCCTCGTCTGGGAAAGTCAGAGTTGGAGTTCGATCGAGAGAACTGTCTACCAGAGTTGGCGATATACATGATATCGATGATTTCTACATCACCGATCAACTGACCAGGTGGCAAAGCCAAGAAGCCAGCGGCTGAAGAAGCAATCTCGACTGAAGTCGAGACTGCATGTTCCTGGGACTGAGATCTCTCCTGCTCCCAAGAGCGTCTTCATTGGGACGAAGACTATCCCAGATCCTTCTCCCGCTTACGGGATTGAGAGGAGTGAGTGCCCGCAGGACCCTCTCCCTTGGTCGGGGTAAGATTGGCACAACTCTCGGAAGGAACCTGAGAAGGTGGAGCCCAGGTTGAGTGGAATGAAAAAGCTCAGAGAAGTTTCTGCAGCCCGTGCCGCTTCCTCTTCGAATGCCTGCATGTGTTCCAATTGCTCGGCGGATCCCGCAGCCATGGAAACTGCCTGAGCCTCCTTGGATTTCACCTGAGGATTCCATTTCTTCAGCCTCCCCAACTTCAGGCTAACGAGACGGTTGTCGAGAACGTTAGGATGGAAAGAGAGAGACAAAGTACAGTTACGTAAGAACTTACTGTAACAGTAGATCTTCGAGAGAGGCTCTTGCAGTAGGTAATTACATATAGGACTGACGCCGGGTTGCAGGGACCCCACGGAAAATTTCTAGTTAGCAGTCTCGGCGTAGGGACCGCCTCCATTAGGTGACCGGGCGCCATGCGACGTCGGTATAAAGGGCAGTCCCAGACGCTTGCTTTCCAGTTCTTTCCTGCCACAGGCCCGGACGAGAGAGAGTATATGTTTCATTCCTGGAAAAAGAGCTGAAAAGCCTAGGGGGATGGAGGGCGGGAAGGTATTACCGACTGCAAGAGCCTCTCTCGAAGATCTACTGTTACGGTAAGTTCTTACATAACTGTACTATCTTACTTCGAGAGGGCTCTTGCAGTAGGTAATTACATATAGCACTGAATCCCAAGCAGTCTGGAACAAATAAAAGGCACCGGGAGGAGGAACTACTCCAGAAAGTAGTAGAAGCCTTGCAATCCTCAAGACAGAAGGCCTTGCAAAACAGCTAGCCCGAAGCCTGCTCTACGGTGAGAGGCAATGTCCAAACTGTAGTATTTTGTAAAGGTATGGACGGAAGTCCAGGTGGCGGCAGCGCAGATGTCTGCCGCAGACATATTCTTGAAACAAGCCACAGAGGCCGCTATTCCACGAGTGGAGTGACCGCTGACTTGACTCGGAAGGGTTTTGTTGTACTTGTCATAACAAAATGTGATGCAATGAGCCAACCACTTCAATAGGCATTGCTTGGAAACAGCATTGCCTTCCCTTTTGTGAGCAAAAGAGACAAACAACTGATCAGTCTTTCTGAGATCCTTTGTCCTATTGGTGTAGTATCTCAGAATCTGTGAACATCCATGGTAATGAGTAAATATTCTCCTTGGTTGGAGTACTACTGAAAAGGCAGGTAACCCTATAGACTGATTTAAGGTAGACTCTGCTACCACTTTAGGTAGAAACTTAGGGTTCGCGTAAGAGCCACTTGCTCTTTGTGAAAAATCAAATAGGGGATTTTACACATACTGGCCTGGAGCTCGGAAATTCTTCGAGCGGAAGTAATGGCCACCAAGAAGAGCGTCTTCCACAAAAGAAACTTCAGATCTGCGGATGCCGCAGGTTCGAAGGGAGGAAGGGTAAGTTTCTCGAGAACAAAGTTCAAGTCCGGACGGGACCCTCAGATGAAGGACCCCTCTAAGAAAGGTCTTAGAGACCTCTAATTGGGCAAAGGCTTTATCTGCGAAAGGAACATGGTACGCTGAAATAGCGGCCATGTGCACTTTCAAGGAGGAATGACTGAGACCCAGGTCGAAGAGGTGACGTAAACATTCCAGCAGAACGGCCACTGAACAGGAGAAAGGCTCCACGTTCCTAGAGGCGGCCCAAATAGAAAATCTTTTCCATTTCATGGCATAAGTGGACCTAGAGGAAGGTTTCCTAGCCTCCACCAGAATCTCCGCCACTTTTGGAGAGACACTAAAGCAAGACTGAACTAGGTCTGCAGGAGCCATGCATGAAGTTGTAGGGACTTGAGGCCCGGATGGACCAGGGTCCCCTGATCCTGGGTCAGCAAGCCTCGAGATAAAGGAAGAGGAAGAGGAGGAACCTCTGAGTATTGTTGTAGAAGAGAGAACCAGATCTGCCTGGGCCAGAAGGGAGTGATCGGAATCATTCTCGCTCCTTCTGTTAGTTTCTGCAATACATGAGGGACCAGAGGAATTGGGGGAAAAGCATAGACGAATCTGCCCTTCCAGCTTAGAGACAGAGCGTCATTCCAGAAAGCGCCTCTCTCTGGAACGAGCGAGCAAAAGTTGGGAAGTTTTGCGTTTTGGGAAGAGGCGAACAGGTCTACCTGTGGAGTCCCCCAAAGCTGGAAGATGTCGTCTAGCACCATTTGGTCCAATTCCCACTCGTGTGGCAGGGCAGTGGAGCGATTTAGCTTGTCTGCTAGGGTATTGTCGACTCCTGGAACATGAATCGCAGTGAGGTGAAGGTTGTGTTGAGTTGCCCAGTCCCAAACCCTCATTGCTTCCCTGCACAGAGGGTAGGATCGAGTCCCTCCCAACTTGTTGATGTACCACACCACGCACATATTGTCCGTCTGGACGGCTAGGTGACCGGGAAGAATGCATTGGTGAAGGGCTTGGAGAGCATTTAGTACTGCTCGAAGCTTGAGCACATTGATGTGGAGAGCTAATTCCAATCTGGATGATAATCCTTGGGTTCGGTGAGGACCCAGATAGGCTCCCCAACCTTTGCCTGATGCGTCTGTGGTCAGAGTCTGGGAGGGGGAAAGATGACAGAAGGGGACCCCCCCCCCCCGAAACAGGTTCTCTCGAACCATCCACCATTGCAAGTCTCGTGCCATCGGTGAGGAGATCAGAACTAGATGATCTAGATTGTCCACAAGTTGATCCCACTGGGAGCTAAGAGTCCACTGAGAGATCCTCATTGGAGCCGAGCCTCGGGAACTGTCGGGATAGTGGGCCTATGAGCCCCCAGGAGACGGGCGAACCGACTCGCTGAACCCCTCCCTGCTCTGATAGCAGGGAAATTTGGATTGAAGAGAGGTCGCCTCTGTCTGGAGGCAGGAAGGCCTTGTTCACTGTCGTATCGAGGATAGCCCCGATGAACTGTAGTCTCTGGGAGGGATCCAGATGAGACTTGGAATGGTTGATGGTAATACCCAGGCAAGTAAAAACCTGCTGGGTGAGGGAGAGAAAATACAGGAGCTCCTCCCTCGAGGATGAGGCCGCCAGGAGCCAGTCGTCCAGGTAAGGGAACACCTGAACTGCCATCGTATGCAGGTGGGCCGCTACCACAGCCAGGCATTTGGTAAATATTCGGGGTGCAGAGGAAAGACCAAACGGGAGTGTCCAGAACTGGTAATGGTCCCCCTGAAAAGCAAACCGAAGATACTTGCAATGAGAAGGGCGAATGGGGATGTGCAGGTATGCATCCTGCATATCCAGCGCACAAAGCCATTGACCCGGCTGAAGGAGGGGCAGAAAGGTCTGTAGGGAGAGCATCCTGAACCTTTTGTATACCACGTAAAGGTTCAAGGAACTGAGATCGAGAATGGGTCTGAGATCTCCTGTCTTCTTTGGGACCAGGAAGAAATGTGAATAGTAACCCGTCCCTTGAAGGTGAAGGGGAACGGGTTCTATGGCCTGCTTTGTGAGGAGGGCAGAGACTTCTTCCCGGACCAAAGGAAGATGGTCCCTTGCATAGGACGACTTCAGAGGTGGGTGGCAGGGGTGGTTTCTGTAGAAACTCTATAGAGTGCCTTTCCGCTATAATCTGAAGCACCCATGAATCCGTTGTTATCCTCTCCCAACCCGGAAGGTGGAGGGAGAACCTCCTCCACCGGGTTCCTCTGGTGTGTCTGGAGGCGTGGGACAGGGAGGAGTCAGGTGGTGGGGCAGCGCCCGCAGCTGGGGCACCTGCTGCTTTTTGGGTGGGGGCTTGGCAGCTGCGGGGCCTGACGCTTAGTGGCCCACCTTCCTTGGGGTTTCGCCAGGCCAACTCTGCCTGCGAAAAGGACGGGCGCTATGGGTGATGGGGATGGTACTTTGAATCCACGGATTTCAGAGCCGTCCCCTTCTCCTGCAAGTCGGTGATGATGTCTTTGACATCACCGCCAAAAAGCACCGAACCCCTGAAAGGTGCTTCCTGGCTCGCGGACTGCACCCTCCGGACCAAACCTGACACGCGGAGCCAGGCATGACGCTCAAGACTCACGGCGCAAAGCGAGCTCACCGGCAGTGTCCACTGCATCGTATGTCGTCCCGCAGAATGTGGCGACTGGGTGAACGAAAGCAGAACGGACTAAATTGGCTAACTCCTGCTTGACTTGAGAGTCAGGTAAGGAGTCAATCTTAGATTCCGCCTGGGTAAGGATGGCCTTCTGGTAATCCCCCATATGAGCAACATAATTCAGGGCCCGAATTCCCAGTGTGGAAGATGCGTAAATTTTTCTTCCATACTGGTCCAGGAGGCGAGATTCCTTATCCGGAGACGACGAGCTTAGATGTTTGGGATGCGCTGACCGGCCGTGAGCGGCGTTAATCACGACCGAATCTGCACGAGGATGAGAGACCAAATAATCTACACCCTCTGGAGCCTGATATAGCCTGTTAGACTTCCTAGGAAGTGGGGCTAAAGCCGACGGTTGTTTCCCAATAGTGGAAACAAGATGAGCGTGAGGCTCGATCCAGGGTGGCACTAAAGTTGGAGCTGTCAGGGGCAGGTCCAGATGTTCGGTGAGTTTGACCCGCTGAGGATCTGGTTCCAAGGAGTGCCACTGATGTAGTTCCTGGATTTTTCTGAGCAACTCCGTAAAGGAAGGGTCCTCCGGAGGAGACTTCGGAGGGGTCCTCGGCTGGGGCTTGGACGGAGAGCGAGGCTCATTATTCTCTCGGAGCATCCGCTGGAGGAATCCGAGAGGGAAGAAGAAGAATCAGAAGCAGAATAAGACTCCTAACACTGCTGGGGGAGGAACGGGTTCCTTGGGGATCCGCGCTTGTCCTGCCCCCTCGGGATCCAGAGGGAAGGGCTCTGGAGTCCGGAGGCGGTGAGGGAGTGTGCTATCCGGCGATGGGGCCGGTGGCACCGTCCAGAAGGCGGTTTCTATTCCTTGGTGAGCTGAGTCTTGGCCTCAGCTCACCTGGAAGCCAGAGTCTCCTGCAGATCCACTGGCGGCAGGGGGGGGGTGGAGGAGGAGAGGGAAAAGGAATACGGTTGTATCCGTAGGCAGTATCCGAACCTGGCTGCGGGAAAACCGCGCCGGTATTGAGGCTGGACCGCGCCGGTACCGCGGCACTGGATACTGCGGTCCCGGTAAGACGGCGGGTACCCGGCGCCGGAGGAGCTGCCGGAGCAGACGCCTGAAGGTGGCCCAATGGATGGTCAACATTGAGAGCCCAGGGGAGCAGAGCCCAATGGAAGGGGAAAATTCTCGATGGCGTGGTGGGGGTCAAGGCCAGATCCGGAGTCTCTAGGAGGAGGAGGGTTCCGACGGAGGTGAAACATCCCCACATCTCCTGGGATGGGGGACCCCGGGTCAGGCTGGGTGACTTGGGCTCCCCGGACGGCAGTGAAGGCTGCGGAACCGGTACGATAGGAGTTGAAGGGTCAGTCGTAGGTTCTGCCGCCCGGCGGGGAGCAGACGGGTGGCTTAGGGCTAGGGTCCCAGCGGGCGCCGGAGGGAGCCGGCATCCGACTTACGGGGTCCTTCATAGGAGGCGGGCCAAGGAGGAGGAGCGGCCCGTCCGAGGGGAAGAGGTCGTCGCCACCCCAAAGGGTCGGGCGTCTTATCGACCTTCTCCCAGCGGACGTCGGAGGAGCCGACGTCCGACTTATGGGAGTCGCCCGCATCGCAGGCCTGAGCCTGTGGCCGAAGGCCTCCTTTTGCCCGGAGGCGCCTGCAAGGCCTGAGCATGAAGCCAGACGGGTGGGCCGACGCCCTCCAAACCCTTGAGGCTGCCGGACGGTCTCCGGAGGGAAGTTACCTGGCCAGTGACTCGGCCGGAGTCGCTGGGCGAGGAGGCCTCTCCGTGCCTCCTTGTCCCGCTTTTTATGTCCTTCCAGAGAAGTAGACGCCTGCCTGAGCTTCTTCAATTCTTTCTCCATCAAAAGATCTTTTTTCTTGAGAAGATGGGCTTCCAGGGACTGTTGGTGTCGTCTGTGGGTAGCCGCGTTGAAGTGAAGGCAATGCGGGCACTTGTCGACCGGGTGGTCGGGGCCTAGGCAGAAGAGGCAGAGGGAATGGCCGTCCTTGTGTGGCAGTTGGGCGCCACACGAGTCGCACTTGTTTTTGTGCTCAGAGGGTGTAGAGGACGACATACACCGATGATGACCTGACGACAGAAGGAAAAAATACTTTTAATTTTCGGTAAAACCGACGAAAGAGCAGGGCTGACTAAGCACGAACTTCACAGTGAGGTGCTGCATGAGCTAACGGCGGGAAAGAACTGGAAGGCGGGCATCTGGGACCGCCCCTTTATACCGACGTCGCATGACGCCGGTCACCTGACGTGGGGGCGGTCCCTCGCCAGGGACTGCTAGAAATTTTTCCATGGGGTCCTGCCGCCGACCGGCGTCAGTCCTATATGCAATTACCTACTGCAAGAGCCCTCTCGAAGTAAGATACTGCATTTCAAGGCGTCATGGACACAGAGACAGTACATGCACGTGGTGTGGGGATCGGTGCACGACATCTTCTGGCTGCACAGGCACCAACAAAATCCGGGGTAAGACTTGTCTTCCATAACCGAAGGTAAGCAGTCGTGATCACTAATGCGAACTAGACGGAATAACCAAGATTTTTGAGCCAGGGCCTACAAAATGCGTGAGCACGAGGGAGGCAACCTGCATCTTCCAGCGGAAAGGAAGATCTGGCGTCATGGAGCGGAGCAGAGGGTTATACCACCTGATTGGGTGGGAAGAGCCAGCCTGAAGGCTTCTGACACATCTTAAAGCAGCAAGATGCATGCCAAAGAGTGTGGATGAACAACATATCCACGATCCTAGAACAATGCATTCACGGACCTAAGTGGATTGCTACCGGCAGACTACTTCAACCCCCCCCCCACCCCCAAAAGATCCTAATGGCAAACTAACTCCAACCAGGACCCTTTCCGTCATTTTACTTTCAAGTTTCCAAAACAGAGGTCAGAAAATACCTGAAGAAGGTACTGGGGAAATCCAGACAGCAGGGACACCCTGGACCTTAAATGTGTTGCCCTGACCCTCAAAGAAGTCCTGTGCCCCTTGACTTCAATAATTAACTTATCCCTTTGCCTCAATTTCCCCAGTGACAGAAATCTGTGACTGTAACCCCAGTCCACGAAAGTGGGGACCAGGCATTGCACAACAACTATAGGCCGATCTCAATACTCCGCCCACTTTCCAAAGCACTTGAACGAATTGTGGCAGATCAGCTTGTGGAGTACCCGAGCCTGCACCAATTCCTTTGCCTGGAGCAGCATGGGTTCCGGGCAGGGCACAGCACCAACACAGCTTTGCTGGAATTTACAGGCTTAATCTACCAAGCTTCATACCAAGGCCAGGTGGTGGGGGCTGCATTTATCGACCTATCAAAAGCATTTGATACGGTGCATTATATGCTCCTCCTTGAGCAGCTAACAAACACCTGACTCTCTCCAGATACAGTTCAATGGTTCAACAGCTATCTCTGCAATTGTTCACAGCAGGTCAAGATTGGGGACATCGTCTCTGATAGCAAGCCGGTCCGCTCAGGGGTCCCACAAGAGTCAATATTGAGGCATCTAATGTACAGCATTTTTGCTAAAAAAATGTCCCAGGCTCCTGCCCCAGTTGTATGCTCCTGTACAGTCATGACACATTTTCACCAGCAATCCTCACCCCCAAGCACCTACAAGCGGACCTCCAACGAAGCTTGGTTTAAAGAACACAGACTTGTATTCAACTATCAAAAACCCCAAAGACCATGATCTACTCCAGCTCCCTTAGTAAGCATAAGGCCTTCCCCATGTCTATAAAGAATGACAGTGGCGACACACTGGATCTCATACAGCACATTAAGTACCTGGGTATCACAACTGACTCCACCCTGTCCTATGCCCAAGCACACAGACAATACTGCAAAGACCATCAATTCCAGAATTGGGATACTCTACCATCACAAACACAGCCTAACAAACGAAGCCCTGAACCTGGCCATCAATAGTTCAATTGTCTCCCTCATAGATTATGCCCTGGCCATATACAGGTCGGCAACGGGCACTGCCCTCTGCCACATCTCTTTGGCACTAAATAAGGCCTGCCGCCCCTCACAAGTGCTGCAAGACTCTGGCACACCTATGAACTCTATGATCAGGCAGGTTGGCTCCAACTGAACACAATTAAATACCAAACCTGCCTACTTGCCAAAAAAGCCTCACTAAATCTGCTGCCACCAGGAGTTCAGAACCTGCTCACACAACACACGTGTGCTAGGCTGACCAGAAGCTCCAGTCAAATTTTTAGCGAACCTAAATGCCGCACTGCATTGCCACAACATGCATTCTACCATGCATCCCACTGGATCAACGCTCTACCACCTGCAATCTCTGGAGTAGCAACTATTGGTGCCTTCAAGCGTTTAAGCTTCATCAGCACCTCACTGCAGAGGACAACTGTGCCTGCTTCATCTAACTTTTGGTGCATACAAGCGAAGTCTTCCTCAGCATCTCATTATCAAGGACACCTGTGACTGTTTCCGCTTACCCCCCCCCCACAGTAATTACCTGCTGCACTTAGACACACCTCTTGACTGAGGGGGCACCTCCCAACCTCAGCACTTCACTGATCCCCACCCCACCAATGCCTACCCCCACATCTCATGGCACACTCCTCCCTCCCTCCACTATGTCACCTTTGTTACCTTCTCTGTGCCCATCTTCTCCAGGGTGTTCGAACTCACGGACACAGGCACACGTTGTACAATGCCTCATCAGTGTCTACTTGTGTGAACCTTTCTGTAACTTACTGTACCATCTCTGTATATGTATAAATTGTTCTGTTATTTTCTGTTTAACCAACGTGGAACCTACAAAAGAGAATCCACTCACAGAAGTTATCCAAGAACTCAAATAAATAAAAATAAATAAAATAAAGAACAAGACTACGAACCGGAGGTTTCAAGTGAAGGATCCCCTTAAGAAAGGTTTTGGAGACCTGCAACTGAACAACAGTCTTGCCTTACACCAGAACATGATAGGCAGGTATCGCTGAAAGATGGACCTTCAGCGAGGAATAGCTGAGGCCCAAATCAGAAAGGTGCAAGAGATACTGAAAGGCCTAGTGCGCTGGGCAAGAAAAGGGTTCCAGATCCCTGGCAGTCGCCCAGATGGTGAATCTCTCCTACTTCATAGCACACGAACTTCTGATGGAAGGCTTTCTGGGCTTCCACCAAAACATGGGCTACTCTGGAGGAAATCCCGAAATGTGACGCCGCTACGTCCAGAGGTGCCATGCATGCAGGTGTAGAGATTTGAGTCCCAGATGCACCAGTCTGCCCTGCTCCTTCGAGAGAAGGTCGTGTAGGAGATGAGTACTGAAGGTTCCAATGTTAGCTGTTGCAGCAGGGGAAACCATATCTGCAGAGGCCATAGAGGGGTGATGAAAATCATGTGTGCACCCTCCGACTGAAGCTTCAGCAGGACTTTCTGCAGAATTGGGAAGGGAGGGAAGACGTACAGAAATCTCCCTATTCAACAAAGTGACAGCGTGTCTCGCCAAATAATACCATGCCCAGGACCGAGCAAGCAAAAAATGGGTAGTTTTGTGTTGAATAGTGAGGCAAAAAGGTCCAGTTCTGGACAGCCACACAGGTTGAACAGACCTTCTATCACGTCTTGCTTCAGTTCCCACTTGTAAGCCCGCGCAATGGTGTGGCTGAGACTGTCCCCCAGGACTGCGTGAACACCCGGGACGTGGACTATCAAATGCACGTTGTGCTGGACAGCCCAGTACCACACCCGCATCGCTTCCCTGCAGAGGGGGTACGCGAGGGTGCTTCTGTTTGTTTATGTACCAGACTGTAGCAGTGTTGTCTGTCTGAACCAGGAGTGTTCCTGAGCATAAGAGGGTCTGAAAGGCCAGAACAGCATAGAGCACCGCTCTCATCTCCAGAACATTGATTTGCAAATGCATTTCCTGATGGGGCCACCTCCCTTGGGTGCGTTGGCCTCCCAGATGTGCTCTCCAACCCTGACCCGAGGCATCTGTCTTAAGGGTCATGGAAGGGATGAGGGGGTTGAAAGGGGACCCCGGGGAGAGAAGGGACATCTGCCACCAAAGCAGATCCCTCTTCATGCTGTTGGAGACCATGACTCTGTGGTCCAGGTCTTGCAAGTGTTGATCCCACTGGACCCAGAGTGTCCATTGGGTCACCCTCATGTGCCATCAGTACTGTGGGAATGGCAGCAGCCATCAGACCCAACAGTCAACAAACAGAGCAAGGTGTAGTCCAACTAGAGTTTGCTACAGCAGAAGCTTGTAGTTTCAGGGTATCTGATCTGTCCGAAGGGAGGAAGGCCCTGCCCTGGTCAGTTTCCAGCACTGCTCCAATAAACTGGAGGCACTGGGAGGGTGAAAGGTTGGACCTGGGGTAATTCACCGTAATGCCAAGTCATGAAAACAGGTTCAGGGTGAAGGAGAGGGATTCCTTCAGACTGTTCTGAAACGAGTTGACAGAAGCCAGTCATCCAGGTATGGGAACACAGATCACCCTGCGGTGTAAGGCTGCAGCCATTACCGCTAGGCACTTGGTAAAGACACAAGGTGCCGAAGACAGGCCAAAGGGGAGAGCCTTGAACTGGAAGTGGTTCCCCTGGAACATGAGGAAGCGGTGGTGGGCCAGGAGGATAGGTATGTGCAGGTAAGCATCCTGCATGATCAGCGAACATAGCCACTAATCCTTGAGGAGCAGGGGTAAGAGTCCCTGGAGGGTCAACATGCAGAACTTCTTGTATTCTATGAAGAGGTTCAGCAGGCTGCGATCTAAGATGGGTCTTGTATCTCCCGTCCTTTTTTGCACCAGAAAGAAGTGGAAGTAATACCCTCTACCTTCCTGAGCCAAAGGAACTGGCTCTATGGCCGATTTGGACAGAACAGTCTGAACTTCTTCCCACACCACTAGAAGGTGGCTTGACGGGTAATGTGACCTGCCTGGAGGATTATCCGGGGGTCGGTCCAGGAACTCTACTGAGTGTCCTCTTGCGATCATCTGCAACACCCAAGCATCTGAGGTGACCGCCTCCCACTGTGAGGTGGAGGGCGATCTCCCCCCAGCCAGTTTCAACAAAAGATCTGGAGGTGGTGGAGGGATGTCCCACAAGTCAAGAGAGTGGAGGGCTGACTGATGGCCTCCCACTGCCCTGTGGGATTTAGCGGGGGGGTGGCGCCTCAGAGCCTGTGGTACGTTTGCTCTGAAGTCTGTCCGGAGGCCATTTGTTCCTTTGTCGCTGTTGGCAGCAAAAAGGCTGCTTGGGTTTGAAGCCAGAGAGATAGAGGGAGCGGATGTCTTGGAGGGACCTACCACTATCCTGAAGCTCCGTAATGATGTCCTTAACATACCCCCAAACAGGACAGGACCCTGGCAGGGGGCGTCCAGGAGAGTGGATTGGACATCCTGTGCCAAGCCAGCCAAACGAGCCTTCTAAGGCAAACACCCGAGGTGGTGTCACCACATCCACAGAATCTAGGTGGCAGTGCATGGTGGCAGGAAGACTTAAGTCTCACCTTTTTAAGGAGTCGGCCCTTGAGATCTTGGTCTGGAATAACCAGAATGTCCGATTCCAGGGAAGATTTCTGGAAGGAAATCATGTGGGCCATGCAATTCAAAGACTTCATATTGATCCATCTGTTTGGACTCCTTATCAGGCAGAGAGGCACTAAGATGCTTCGGCTTGGCCAATCTGTCATGGGCTGTGGTGATCACTATGGAGTCTGTTTTGGGCTGCATAGTGAGGTGAGAAACCCCTTCCGGGGAATGGTAGGTCCTGTCAGCCTTCTTTGAGAATGCAGGGATACAGGACGGCTGCTGCCAAATGGTGCATGTCAGGTCCTCATGCGGCCCCGTCTAAGAAGGGATGGGTAAGTGGTCCGCATTAGAAATATCTAGGTGCTCATCGAGTATTTTTCTTATGGGATCCAGTTCCTGGGTAGCCCAGCCACACGTGGTTTGAATAGCCCAGAGCACATCAGCAAAAGAAGGGTCCTCTGGGGAAGACTTGGGGGACTCCGGCTGGGGTTCTATAGGGGAATGGGACCTGGAACTCTATGAAGAGTCGGAATCCATTGAGAATCTGAAGATACTGGTCTGCTGGGTGACGAGACCTTATCTGATGCCCTCTCTGTGGGTCTGTCACCAGGCAAGTCTCTGGGATGGCGTCAGGAAGGCTCCCTGTCCCACATCCAGGGAAAGACTCCTGGGGGCCGGTGTAGTGATCTGTATCAGCTCTGGATGAGCCAACTCCTGCAAGAGTTGTGACTTGGCGTCCTTCCACCAAGAGGCAATAGACCCTGGTGTGTTAGCCTGTGACCTATCTGGAGCAAGAGGCTGCGGAGCAGAATGATGCGGAGGTGGTGGAGGAGATGGCTGGAAACCTCGGCACCCCGAGTGAGGGTAAGAGGGATAGCTAGAGTAATGGTAGCCTTTTGGGTTATACCCCTGAAAGAACTGACCCAGTGGTGGGTACCCAGTCACATAGGCAGGTGACAGGTAGCCCGGCAACAGATGCCCTGGTGCCAGGTAAGAAAAAATTACTCACCTTAGTAATCTTGTTTCTCCCAAGGAAATCTTACTGTATACTGACTAATGCAGTATGGTCTCACCATAGGACTGCCCAGGAGCTGAAATGGTTAATGGAACCTATGCAAATGATGAAATGCTGGGCTTGAGCTCGGTTTTCAAACCACCATCTCTGGTAAACAATCTCTAAACAGACAGATTCTTACGAAGCATGCACTAAGCAGTTTCCTCTTAATGGAGGATAATAATAATATTAATCATAAAAATCTCCCTGCACCAGAAAAATATGTGGGAATTACCCGTTTCAAATACTTCCAAAAACCCTAGGCATCCCAGAAGACTCAAGTCATAAATGCCCAAAACAGAAGCAGTATATGCTCCTCAGGTTTGCAGCAACTGTAGCACAGCTGTAATGCAGTGACCACAGGTATTAGAAGGGGAGGAAGCCCAGAATACAGTAAGATTCCCTTAGAAAAAACAAGATTACTAAGGTGAGTCACTTTATTTTTTTTTCAAACCCCAGGAAATCTTACCATATTGTGACTAATGTAGATTACAAAGCAGTGCCTTTCCTAGATGGGTCATAGGCCCACCTCCAAACAGGATCTGCAGGACTGCTGTGCCAAACCTGGCATCACCTCTGGCTTGGACAGCCAAACAATAATGCTTTGTAAATGTGTGGACTGTTTTCCAAGTTGCAGCTTTGCAGATATCTTCTAGGGGGATGTCCCTAGCAGCTGCTAGGGAGGCTGCAGTACCCCTAGTTGAATGGGCCTTGAGGCCTGCAGGTGGCTCCTTACCCTGCTATAATAGAACTGGATACAGGTTAAAATCCATCTGGCAATGGACAGTTTTGTGGCACGTTTTCCTTTCCCTACCTCTCCAAAGGTGAAGAGCAGCTGGGTTTGGTTCAGTCTGTGACCCTTTGTGGTCGAGATACTAACTGGCTGCCCTTTTTACATCAAGGCTGTGTAGCCTACGTTCACCTGAAGTGGAATGATCTGTATAGAAGACTGGCAGGGTAATTGACTGGTTAAGGTGGAAATCTGATACCACCTTAGGCAAAAACTTTGTTAGCTCTAAGGACTATCTTGTCCCTATGACCTGAGATATATCCTGGCTCTGTGGATAAAGCCTGGAGTTCACTGATCCTCCTGGCAGAGGTAATGGCAACCAGAAATACAGTTTCCCAAGTCACATATTTCAGGTCTGCTGCTGACATGTATTCGAGTGGAGGTTGCATGAGCTGAGCAATGCAAATATTCAAGTCTCGCATAGGAGTGGGCTTCCTGTGTGGTGGATGTAAGTGCAGCAGCCCTTTAAAGAATTTTTTGACCACTGGCTTTGAAGCCAAAGAAGAAGCAGCAGCAGCTTTCCCTGCTAATAAATAAGCTGAAACCGCTGCTAAATGCACCCTCAGAGTGGAAATAGTTAAACCTGTGGAGTGCAAATGAGCCATATAGTCCAAGACAAGAGAAATGTTAACTTGAGAATGAACCAGGCCCCCTGCCCTGGCACCAAAAGGAAAATCTTTTCCATTTAGAGGCATGTTTTCTTAGTGGAGGATTTTCTGGAAAAGTACAGTTATGTAAGAACTTACTGTAACAGCAGATCTTTGAGAGGAGCTCTTGCAGCAGGCTATCACAATAAGGACTATGCCGCAGGCACTAGGATCCACTGGAAAACTTCTCAGCCAACAGTACCCCAGCAGGGACCACCCTGACATCAGTCCTGGTACAAAAGGGGGCAGACCCAGCTCCACTCCAGTTCCCCCATCAAGGCCCGCGAACGAGCCCTGACAGCAGGAGGAGGAGGCGAAGCCCGAAGATGATGATCTGCACACCTCAAAAGGGGGATGGAGGGCGGGAACTTAACGCCTGCTGCAAGAGCTCCTCTCGAAGATCTACTGTTATGGTAAGTTCTTACGCAACTGTACTATCTTTTTTTTTTTTTTCAACTCTCATTCTTTATTTTATAATAACAGACATACACCAACAGTACAAACACATACCATTTACACAATAGTACAACGAACATAAATAGTTAACAGAAATCATACATAAAGTGCACTTGCATTTCATTACATTTTACATGTTGCCGAACTAATACATCAAAAGGAAAGAAAGAAAGATGGACAGGGTCACTAATGTCCCTCCTAATAAGGAGAGAAAAGGTAATTTACTAGGAGGTCATGGGATAAATTCCATTCGCATTGGTGTAATATATATTATCCACTTTCTCCAAATATTCTCGAACCTGACCTGAGATTTATTTAATGTGGCTGTAATTTTCTCCATCTTATAAACCTCGATCATTATTTGATGCCACTGATCCATAGTTGGGCAGGGGACATCCATTTTTAGTGATGGCTTTTTTGGCGGCTAGGAGTGCTAGGTTAACAAATTTCCTGGTTGGAGTGTCCCAATGAATCTGAGGGGACTCCCCAAACAGGAAAAGGTGAGGGTCTGTCACAATACTTGGGGAGATTATTTGCTGAAGGGCTTCATGGAAGCGGTCCAAAAAGGGCTGCAGAATCTGGCATGACCAAAAGATAAGGCCTAAAGTGGCAGGGAAGAATCCACATTGCCTCCAACAATTTGCATCTCCTTGCTTACTGTACTTCTGAGTCACCACAGGAGCTCTAAAGTACCTCACCCCCACTTTCCAGGCAAACTCCTTCCAGCGGCCGGGGTTGATACCCACACACATTGTTTTAATATATCTTTCCCATGTTGGAGAAGGTATTTCCAACCCTATGTCTTTCTCCCAGGCTTTTCTAGTTTTATCCAAAGAGCCAGATATCAAAGATTTCAGGCCCTTATATAAAATTGAAATAATATGGGCTGGGATGGGCCTCCCATCTATCACATTTATTAGGGTCATCAGGAGCTCAGGGAGGGGATCATCCCTCCACCTCACCTTTTCGAGGGAGTGAAGATAATCCCTGGTTTGGAAATATCTGAATCTGTCAGAGTATTGAATGCCATACCTATGCACTAGATCCGGAAGTGACAAAATTATCCCCTGTGGCATGAAGTGGTATATCAGATGGAGACCCTTCTTTTGCCACTTAAGATATCCCTTGTCTAACTTAGCCGGTGTAAAAAAGGCCAGATGTGGCAGGGAAAATAAAACAGGCCTCCAGTTCATGAACTCAGGGAGTGACAACAACTTAAACCATGACCTCAGAGTGGAGCGTGTGAGTAGATTTTCAACTTCCTCAATTCTTTTAATTTGGGGAAAAGAGAGCAAAGTCTGAAGAACATCCCCAACTTCCCTCTCTTGACTCTCAACTGATTTCCATCTGGCTATATAATTCTTGTCTAACCAGTACAGTGGAATTCTAACATGAGAGGCTAAATAATAAAGCCTAAAGTTAGGAAGGGACATACCCCCCTGCTGCCTGGGAAGTTGTAAAACTGTGAGCTTAATCCTAGGTTTCTGTTTCCCCCAAATGTAGGCCGATACTTTCCTTTGTAACGATCTAAAAAAAGAATCTGTTAGCTGTATTGGGAGGGTCTGGGTTAAATAAAGGAAGCGCGGAAGAACCACCATTCTAATGGATTCCACTTTCTGATATAAGGCCAAAGGAAGGGTACTCCATTTTCCAGTTCAGCCTTGGTTTTAAGGAGGAAGGGTAAGTAGTTCAAGGGGAACAGATCTTCATATGTCTTACCAATCCTTACCCCTAAGTATTTTATACTTTTTAAATCCCACTTGAAAGGGTACCTGCTCTTGAGATCTGCTGAAGGGATAAAATTTAGGGCCAAGACTTCCGTTTTTGACAAGTTGACCCTATACCCTGCCAATTCTCCGAATTTGGTCAGTTTATCCCGGAGAAGGGGGAGTGAGGCCTCAGGTTTAGTCATGTATATCAATAGATCATCTGCATATAACGCAAGTTTGTGAGTGCCAGAGGGGATTCCCACCCCAGATATCCCTGCCTCCTGTCTCAAAGCTTGGGCCAAAGGTTCCAGATATATGGCAAACAGCAGGGGAGACAGGGGGCATCCCTGTCTTGTACCTCGGGATAGTGTGACAGGGCGAGAAAAAGAACCATTAATACGAATGAAGGCTCTGGGGTCCTTATACATTGACTTTATTAAGTTAATTACAGAATCTGGAATACCAAATCTCTCCAGAACCGCCCATAGAAAAGGCCATTCAACGCGGTCGAACGCCTTCTCTGCGTCCAAAGAGAGCAAAAGAAATGGGAGCCCCTCCTTCCTGACATGTTGTATTAATAACAATGTTCTTTTAATGTTGTCCTGCGTTTGACGTCCTGGAACAAAACCAGTCTGATCAAAATCTATTACCTCTGGCAAGAATACTTCAAACCTTTTGGCTATTATTGAAGCAAAGATTTTGTAATCTATGTTAAGAACGGAAATGGGCCTGTACGAGGAACAAGAAGTAATGTCTTTGTCAGGTTTTGGTATACTGGTAATGTAAGCATATCTCCAGGTGTCAGGGACTAATTCACCTAATTGAACCTCCCTACAGGCCTCCAGTAAGACTGGAGATAGTTCCTTTTTGAAAGCTTTATAAAAATCCCATGTACCCATCCGGACCTGGGCTCTTGAAAGTTTTGAGGGCTGAGATAGCCCGAGCAAGTTCTGTTGGGGAAATTGGTCTTTCCAGTGCCTGCTTTTGTTCAACGGATAATCTGGGGAGTCTTAGACCCACTAAGAAAACCTCAGTATCCCGAGCCCCCTCGACCCCCTCTGTTCTATATAGGGCATTGTAGAAGGTCTGAAAAGCCTGTTCTACCTCCCCAGGAAGGGAAACCATCTTTTTGGAGGCTGGGTCTCTGATCTGCATAATATTGGACCGGGTCTTATGCTGCCTGAGTCTATGGGCTAGTAATCGGGCGGATCTAGGCCCCCCTTCATATTATTTCTGCCGTATAGACTGTAGAGCCTGCTCAGTCCGGGTGTCCAGTATCCCTTGAATCTGATCTCTGGTGGCCTGTAACAGAGGGAAAACCCCTTCATCCCCAGCTGTATGCTGAGCCTGCAGGGCCTTGAGTTGCCTGTGGAGCGTATCTAGGCGCTCTTGTTGCTTCCTTTTATAAAAAGCCGCATATTTTATTATTTCGCCCCTAAGAACTATCTTCAGGGTGTCCCAGAGTATTCCCTTCCCTGTCCCCTGCTTTTCATTGTCTGCCATTATTTGCTTAATTTTATGTTGGACCATTTCCTTAAAATCTTTTAGGTTCAACAAAAAATTACTGAACTTCCACAGAGTATTAATTTTCTCCCTTCCCCATGTCAAAGTGAGGGTTAGGAGAGAATGATCAGATAATACCGTAGGTGTCTGGGTACAATTCTGTACTCTGTATAGGTGTTCTTTTGCTACATGGATGTAGTCAATCCTAGTATAGACTTTATGGGGAGCTGAGAAGTGTGTGTACTCCCTTTTGTTTGGATACAGGTATCTCCAGACATCCACCCATTTTGCTTTGGATAAACAGGCCTGCATAATCCACACTGCTGGGGATTTCTTGGGAGGGTTCACACTGGAAGTATCCAGATGTAAGGTAATTAAATTGTGATCACCTCCAATTATTAAGGCCTCTTTGTGCGTTTCCATAATCTTCTGAAATAGCAGTTTCCTTACCTCGGGCCCCTCTGGGGGGATATATATCGAGGCTAACGTGATAGCCTATCCCTCTAGGTGACCCACCACCATCGCCAGCCTGCCCTCCGAGTCTGTGTAAGAGTCATATAACTTGAAGGGTACATTCTTAGGAATGAGAACCGCTGTCCCTCGTTTCTTCCCCCTCCCAAAAGCCGAGCCCACTATTGTAGAGAACCCAAATCTAGAAAGTTTTTGGTGCTCTTGTTTACTCAGGTGGGTCTCCTGCAGGAGAAGGAACAAGGGTTTCAGTTTTTTTCAAAGAGCTGATCACTCTATATCGCTTCAATGGGTTGTTCAGACCATTAACATCATGGGAGCAAATTTTATTATGGGCTGTTAGCCATCTGGGGTGTTTTCAATATTCAGGACTGAACTATATCCAGAAATACAGGGAATTATGGGGGCAGTCCCCCCACAAAAACTGGGTGTCAGAATCTCAGAAGGTTCCCTCTCCACCCATATCAAGAAAGTCTGAGCAGTCCCATTGATTTGACCCATCCAATCCAATTTAACATTCTCTAATTGGCAACTTGCAACTATATTGCGCACATTTCCAAACATACAGACACACAAACATAACATAATTAAACTCCTCTAACCTATTTACACCTGTACTTCCAAAGGAAGAGGGTATAGTAACTAACCCTCTAAACCAGGGCTTCGTGGACCTTAAAAGGACCCGAAACCTGGGAGAATATGACCCGTATTTGGTCAGCCCCCGACCCTATCGAGGTCCAATAAGAGTAACATCACCCACATAAGGGGAGTAGTCCAATTAACCCACATGGCTACCCTCCCTTATCAAGCTTCGATCAGGCTATATAGAAAACAAAACAAAAAAAGGGGAAGTAGCTGAGAGGGGGGTACAAAAGGACACCTCAGCACATTCCGCTTCTGACCTTCTCAACCAATTATGCCAAGGGGAGTCCAGAAATCATATACTTGAGGGTAAGTAACAGCAAAGGACCTTCTCTGTCCTGCAACTCATAGCATGTCCCCTGTAAGCTTAAAAGAATAACGTCAAGGAAAGGCCTGTGCATAACATTTCAGTCTTATCTGCAAATAAAGCCCTTCTTAATCCTGAAATCAGTGTCCTGTTATTCATTACAGGTATTCCAAAGTGGGGAATGCGAGCGGACGGCCATTTAGCTCCTCCAATTAACAGCTCAGGTATTTAAGTTCTGGTGTTCATGGTCTGCATCCTCAGATTCTGTCAGTGATCTCGCAAACAAACTTCCTGATGTCCTGAAGCAAACGGAATCCTCTGCTTGCGCCTGCATGTTTGTTCGTGTTGCTCTGCCACTGCGACTTAGGGGGACACTTTTCCTGAGACACTGGACCAGTCGGCTGGAAACACCAACCCAATTTCTTTAGTTCCAGCAGAATTTCGTCTGGAGTTGCATAAACTTTGATTCCAGAGTCCCAAAAAACCCGTAATTTAGCTGGATAGGGGGTTTGGAAGCGGATCCCCTTCTCCTTTAAGAGTCTCAGGATTGGTATGTAAGCAGATTTTTTTTCATGATTTCAGGCGGGTAATCGTTGTCAAACAACAGCCGAGCTGTGTTGTAGGTTACCTTGCGCTTGGCCCAGGCTGTTCGGAGGAGCAATTCTTTGTCTCTATAACTGGACAATTTCAGAACTATCAAGCGTGGTCGGGCCGATGAATCCGTCGGTTTCTTCACCAGGGCTCTGTGCGCCCTCTCTATTTTAAACTGGAATGTTGGGGGGGGAGAGATCTAGTACATCTCGAAGCAGGTCTGTCAGGTACTCTTCCATCTTGCCAGTTTCAGACCCCTCTGGAAGGCCGTAGATGCGAAGATTATCCCTCCTGGAGCAAGCCTCTAGATCTATCAGCTTTTCTTGAAATGTTTCCTGCTGATCTATTAAGTAATCGACCACCTGGTGCAGGCGGGTAGCCTCCTCAGCGATCTCTCCCGATGCCCTCTCCAATCTTTCTTCCACTTCCGTTAATCGGGTCTGCAGGGCAAAGAACTCTTTATTTTCTGCATGAAACGCTCGTATTTCAGTTAAGAGCGTTTCATATCGGGACCTGGTAAGCCGCTAGCTTTCTCTGTGTCAGGATCCAAGTCTCCGGCCATACTGCTAGCTGGTGATATGCTGCGACTAGAAGCAGGCCCCCTCCTGCATCCACCATCATCCGCCCTTTCCTTGTGTCTCCCTGGGCACAATTTTGCTTTAACTTTACTTCCAGACATAGCTTGTTAAGATCGTATGCTTTTTGAAGGCAAAGAAATTGAATCTGGGGAGTTTTTTTCTAGCAGGATGTGTCAGAGCCCCTCTTCTATCCAGCCATTCGGTGTGGTGACGTCACCGGAAGTCCACAACTGTACTATCTTACTTCGAGTGGGAGTTCTTGCAGCAGGCTATCACAATAAGGACTGAATCCCAAGCAGTTCCTCGCCAAGGGGGGTAATCGATCCCAGGAGGTGGAAGAGAGGAAGCTAAACACAGAAGCTCAAGACAAGAGTCCTTGAAGGACTGCCAGGCTGAAGCCAGCACAGCATCTGGAGGCAATGTCCAAGCTGTAGTGCTTTAGAAAAGTATGCACTGAATTCCAGGTAGCAGCTGCACATATGTCCCTAAATCGAGACATTCCGCATAGCGGCGAAGGAAGCAGACACTCCACTGGTGGACTGACCCCTAACCGGGCCCGTAAGGGGTTTGTTGTGCTTCCCATAGCAGAAAGAAACAGTGGACAATCCATTTAGAAATGGTCTGCTTGGATACCGGTTTACCCAAATGTTGTGGTGCGACTGCACAAACAGTTGCTCAGAATGTGAGAAGCCATTCGTTGGACGTCCAAAGGGTGAAGGAGAGCTTCCCCTCTGTTAGAGGGAGAAGGGAAATAAACTGGAAGGTCAACAGACTGGTTGAGGGTCAATTACGAGACCACTTTTGGAAGAAAAGTACAGTTACGTAAGAACTTACCGTAACAGTAGATCTTCGAGAGAGGCTCTTGCAGTAGGTAATTATAGGACTGACGTCTGCCAGCTGCAGGACCCCACGGAAAAATTTCTAGCTAGCACTCCCTGGCGAGGGACCGCCCCCACGTCAGGTGACCGGCGTCATGAGACGTCGGTATAAAGGGGCAGTCCCAGTCGCCCGCCTTCCAGTTCTTTCCCGCCACAGGCCCAGAAGAGAGAGAGAAGCAGATGTTTCCATTCCTGGAAAAGGAGCTGAAGAAGCCTAGGGGGATGGAGGGCGGGAAGGTATTACCTACTGCAAGAGCCTCTCTCGAAGATCTACTGTTACGGTAAGTTCTTACATAACTGTACTATCTTTCTTCGAGAGGGCTCTTGCAGTAGGTAATTACATATAGGACTGAATCCCAAGCAGTCTGGAACAAATAAAAGGCACCGGGAGGAGGAAACTACTCCTGAAAGTAGCAGTAGCCTTGAAGGCCTCAAGACAGGAGGCCTTGCAAAACAGCTAGCCCGAAGCCTGCTCTACGGCGAGAGGCAATGTCTAAATTCTAGTGTTTCGTAAAGGTATGGACAGTCGTCCAGGTGGCGGCAGCGCATGTCTCTGCCGCCGACATTCTTGAAACAAGCCGCAGAGGCCGCTATTCCACGAGTGGAGTGACCTCTGACTTGACCCAGAAGGGTCTTGTTGTACTTGTCATAACAGAAAGTGATGCAATGAGCCAACCACTTAGATAGGCATTGCTTGGAAATGCATTGCCTTCCCTTTTGTGAGCAAAAGAGACGAACAACTGATCAGTTTTTCTGAGATCCTTTGTTCTATCGGTGTAGTATCTCAGAATCTGGTGAACATCCATTGTATGGAGTAAATATTCTCCTTGGTTGGTGTACTGCGTGAAAAAGGCAGGTAACTCTATAAACTGATTTAAGGTAGACTCCGCTACCACTTTAGGCAGAAGCTTAGGGTTCGTGCGAAGAGCCACTCGTTCTTTGTGAAAAATCAAATAGGGGATTTTACACATTAGGGTCTGAAGCTCAGGTTCGAAGGGAGGAAGGGTAAGTTTCTCGAGAACAAAGTTCAAGTCCCAAGGGGGAGCAAAAGTTCGAACGGGGCGCCTCAGATGAAGGACCCCTCTAAGAAAAGTCTTAAAGCCTTTGCCCAATTAGAGGTGTCTATCAGCAAAGGGAACATGGTACGCTGAAATAGCAGCCACGTGCACTTTCAAGGAGGAATGACAGACCCAGGTCGAAGAGATGATGTAAATATTCAAGCAGAACAGCCACTGAACAGGAGAAGGCTCCACGTTCCTAGAAGCGGCCCAAATAGAAAATCTCTTCCATTTCATGGCATAAGTGGACCTAGTGGAGGGTTTTCTAGCCTCCACCAGAATCTCAGCCACTTTTGGAGAGACACCAAAGTGAGATTGGGCTAGGTCTGCAGGAGCCATGCATGAAGCTGTAGGGACTTGAGGCCTGGATGGACCAGGGTCCCCTGATCCTGGGTCAGCAACCCTCGAGATAAAGGAAGAAGAGGAGGAGGAACCTGAGTATTGCTGTAGAAGAGAGAACCAGATTTGCCTGGGCCAGAAAGGAGCAATCAGAATCATTCTTGCACCTTCTGTTGATATTTTCTGCAATACACGAGGGACCAGAGGAATTGGGGGGAAAAGCATCGACGAATCTGTCCTTCCAGTTTAGAGATAGAGCGTCGCTCCAGAAAGCGCCTCGCTCTGGAACGAGCGAGCAAAAGGTGGGAAGTTTTGCGTTTTGGGAAGAGGCGAACAGGTCTACCTGTGAGTCCCCAAAGCTGGAAGATGTCAGTTTAGCACCTTTTAGTCAAATTCCCACTCGTGTGGCAGGGCAGAGGAGCGGCTTAGCTTGTCTGCCAGGGTATTGTCGACTCCTGAAACATGAATCGCAGTGAGGTGAAGGTTGTGAAGAGTAGCCCAGTCCCAAACACTCATTGCTTCCCTGCATAGAGGGTAGGATCGAGTCCTTCCCTGCTTATTGATGTACCACACCACGCACATGTCCGTCTGGACGACTAGGTGACCGGGAAGAATGTATTGGTGAAGGACTTGGAGAGCATATAGTACTAACACACTATTTGCCAGCAGATTAGGCCTTACGGTCTATCGAGTCTGCTCGAACCTAGATCCTTAGTTGGGTGCCGAGACCCTCCCATCCCTTGTGCTCCAGAAACTCCTATCATCCATCCCCCCCAAGGACAGGCCATCATCTGATACATCCACTTTCTGTGTCTGTCCCACCCTCTCTTGAAGCCCTCCACTGTGGATCTCTGAACCAGCTCACCAGGCAGTGCATTCCAAGGGTCCACCACCCTCTCAGTGAAAACCTCCTCCTCCCCTCACCCTTCCACCTTCAAACCATGCCCTCTGGCGATACCTCCTGCTTTAGTCTAAAGATCCCCTCCATGTTTACCCTATTTATTCCCTTGAGGTACTTGAAGACCTCAATCACGGTCCCCCTCCTCCTCTCCTCCAATGAAAACAGGCAGAGCTCCTCAAGTCTGTCCTCATAAGTCAAATCCCTAGCCCTCGTGATCATCTTTGTTGCCTCCTCTGTACCCTCTCTAGGAGCTGTATGTCCCTCTTCAAGGTGGTCTCCAGTACTGTGCACAGTACTCAAGGTGTGGTCTAACCAGTCCATTGTCACAGCGGCAGAATCACTTCCTTGCTCCTAGAGGTGATCCCCTACGATGCATCCCAACATCCTGTTTGCCTTGCTAGCTGCTCTTCTGCACTGCTCAGAGTTATTCATACATGTATCCACCATGACCCCAGGTCTTTTCCCTACTGAGGCCTCCAGCGCCTCCCCTCCCAGGGTGTACCTGTGTTTAGGGTTTCCCCGACCAAGATGCAATACCTTGCACTTGGTGATATTGAAATTTAATTTCCATGTGTGAGCCCAGCTTTCCAGGGTGTCCAGGTCCCCTTGCAGGGCCAACCTCCCCTCTTCTCCCTCAACTACTGCTCCTATCTTGGAGTCATCCGCGAATAGACTCATTTCACACCCTATACCCTCCCTGATGTCAGAAATGTAGGCATTAAACAGGATCGGACCCAGGACCGAGCCCTGTGGTATCCCACTACCTACCTCTCTAGGATTCGAGAGCTCCCCACAGACCACTACTCTCTGAGTGCGTCCAGCTAGCCAGTTTTTCAATCCATCTGACCATCAAAGGGCCTACTCCTAACCCCATCAGTTTCTCCACCAGACCACTGTGGGGACAGAGTCAAACGCCTTGCTGAAGTCCAAGAATAATACATCCACAGGCTTACTCCTGTCCAGTTCTGATGTTACCATTCATAGAACTCCACAAGGTTGGTTTGACATGATCTACCGGCACAAACCCATGTTGCCGACTATCCAGACCTCCCACCTCCTCCAAGTACACCCCCAATCGTTCCTTTAGTATACTCTCCATTAATTTTCCCACCACCGAGGTCAAACTGATGGGTCTATAGTTCCCTGGTACTTCCCTCGACCCCCCTTTATGGATTGGTACCACATGTGCCTCTCGCCAATCCCTAGGTACCCTCCCTGTCTCAAGTGACCTGCTGAAAAGCTCCGCTAGGGTGCAGCCAGTAGGTCCATCAATTCCATAGCACTCGGATGAATGCCATCCGGCCCAGGAGATTTGTCTTTCTTTAGGGCCTTGAGGGCTAACCACACCCTTTTGGCGGAGATAGCATCATCCGTCCCCTCCACCTTACTGGTCTTTTTATCCTTATCCAGATGTGACACCCCTGGGGTACCTTTCCCTCCCTCTTGCTCCCCTGATCCCACTCCCTGCCACAACTATCCCCTTCGTGCCTTGCTTTGTAGATATCCCATCCCCCTCCCTAGTGAACACAGAGGCAAAGTACTCGTTAAATACCTCTGCCTGGTCCTTGCCTCTTCCACCCACCCTCCTTCTAATCTCAATCTGCTGAGATGGCCCTTAGTTTTTCTCCGCTCCCCAATGTACCGGAAGAACCCCTTTTCCCCTCCATGTATCCCCTGTGCCAGCCGCTGCTCTTTACTGGACTTTGCTCCCCTCACCATACGGGTGACTTTTCTAGATGCAAGCTGGTACATTTCCTTATCCCTATCCCCTCTTGTTTTATATTTTTTGTAGGCCGCCTTCTTTTCTCTGACTGCTACCTGTACCTTACTGGACCACCAGCATGGTTTATGTGACCTTGCTCCCTTACGTTTCAACTTAGCGCAGATCCTGACTGCCTCATGAAGTCCCCATGTTATGACTCCCATCCACATTTGTCGTTGAGGTAATCCCCTTCAAGTAATCCTTGAGAATATTTCCCATGCCCATAAAGTCTGCCCCCCTGAAGTCCACTGCCAGTGTCCTAGATCTCACCCCCACTCCTCCCATGCTTATTTGAAACCAGACAGTATTGTGGTCACTCCCAGTCAGGGGGTCCTGTACAACCATGTCCCTTACCAGATCCCCATCTGCCAGAACCACATCCAGGACATGCCCCTCCTTGTGGGCTCCATCACATGCTGTGTTAAGAACACATCCTGGAAGCCATCCAGCAGCCTCTGCTCCTTGGCCACCTTAGAGGACATGGCTCCCAGTTTGCACCTGGCATATTAAGGTACCCCATCAACACCACTCCTTCCCTTTGGACCACACTGGGCAATGATGTTGTCCAGCAAACCATCCTCTAGAACATCACTCATCCGGGGCCTATATGCTACTCCCAGCTTGACCTTATCTCCTGCTGGGATCGGGTGACCCATAAGGCCTCCACGCTTCCTCTGCCTCTTCTACCATAGCAATTTCTATGTCATCTCTAATGAACATAGCCACTGCACCCCTCTGCCCTCCTTTCTATCCTTCCTAAGCATAGTGTACCCCTGCATTTAGGTCCCAGTCATGGTTTTGTTGGCCCACGTCCGTGACTGCCGCCACATCCACCCCTGAACAGCATGGCCTGGAACTCTGGCAACTTGTTTCCAAGCTCCTGGCATTTACTAACACCAACCCCCACCCCTTATCCCTGATCCTCTTTGCTTAACCCCACCCAGATTCCTTATACTTCCATCCTCCCCTGCTCCTCCTGAAACCTCCACCTCCAGTCTGTTTCCCCTCCCTTGGGCTTGAAGGCTACTCCTCATCTGGAGGAGAGGGCTTGATCAGCCCTCCCTTATCCCTTCCCCCTTACAAGTTTAAACCCCACCTTCCTTGTATGTAGTCAGCCATCCCGTTTAAGGACTTCCTTCCCTAATGGGGCAAGATGAAACCTGTCCTTGGCATATAGTCCCTTGTCCTCCCAAACTCCATTCCATTTCCCCAACCCATTCTCTTCACCCCACTTCCTGAGCCAGTCATTAACCTCTGTGAGCTTCATTTTTTTCTCCACTGAGGCCTTTGGTACTGGCAATATCTCCGAAAAGGAAATGTTGCATCCATTATCCTGACAGACTCTGGCAAGTTCTTGGAACATTGCTTGGATTTCCAAAACGCTATTTCCCTCTAGATCATTAGTTCCCAAATGCACCAGGAAATCCGGTTTCCCTCCACAATCCCTAACCATTTCATACACCATGAACTTTGCTCTGTGCACTGTCAGCCCAGAGATACTCACTACCTTCACCTGGCTATGGCATCCACCCCCCTGTCCCTCCCAAAGGATACCCCTAATCATCGAGTCTCCCAGTAACAGAACCTTAACACTGCCATCATCCTTATGGTTACCTCCACTATGCCCTCTCAGCTCCCCTTCCCCCTTATTCATGATCTCAATTACATGGGAGTCTTCCTGCCTTATTAGAGACCCCCTTGTCACCCTCCCCTTTCTGCCTCCGTTATTTTGCCCACCTAACTCAAACCCCCTCTGAATAGGTGTCCCCTTTAACCTTCTCTTATCTGAACCATTTATCCTGGCCCTGATGGTTTCCCTTCCCCACACCACCATCCTCCCCCCTAGTAATAGTACCCCTGCCTCCAGAGGCTCTCTGTGGGTCCCCTTTAGCTATGGCCCCATCCTTGGTACTGACCTCCCTGCTGAAGGGGGCTCCTCCACCTCCTTGTCTCCCAGTTTCTCTAATCATGCCTCCTCCTCATGTCTGGAATATGTTGCATCTCCCATTTGCTTAACATATATGTTTCTCTCTCCTCTGGGACTATGTCTATCCTTTCCACAGCTGGTCTGTGATGCCCTATGGGTATCCGACTCTCCCCGCCTCTGTATAAGTTTCATTTCCACCAACCCTTCCTCCCTTCTAGGTTGCTTAGTAGCTCAAATTTATTGTGACACTCTATGTCAGCCTCCATCAAGTAACCCAAGTTTCCCCTGACTGCATCTCTAAACTGACCCCTCTTCTTCCTCTTTTGCACTGTTCACCTTAGGAGCTCCCTTCCCACAGTCTTCTGTTTTAGGCTTCCGCACAACAGCCCCTCCTGACTCTTCCCCCTCTAGTCTCTCTGTATTCAGAATGTTCACCCCGTATGCTTTCCCCTTAGCATCAACTTCCCTATCTAAGGGTCCTCTGTCCCTAATATCCCACCTCCTGCTTGCTGTAACATAACGTCCTGCAATTTCAGAGCGTTGCCCCAGTCTCCCCTCAGCCCCACCCTTCTGCTGCCCATGTCCACACCCCTTATCCTTGGACAGCCCCCACAGCTTACTCCTTAACCAATATACCTCACTCCTGATACAAGATAGCTGTCTACAGAGTGGGCAGCCTCCCTCTCTCCAGGCCCCATTTAGAATTATTGCCATCCCACAGCCTGAGCAGCCTACAACCCTTCCAGATGCCTGCCATGGTGGAATATGCCACCCTGATTATCCCTCTGTTTATAATAGCACACCCCTTTTCTCAGTCCCTTTCCTGGAGTACAGTTTTCTCATACTGACTGTAGTTATTTACAAACCCAATTTCAACTCCCACCAATAAAGTTCCAAGTCTCACAAATACATACAGTCCAGTGTGTGTTCGGTCCCACTAACAGTGTGTGTAAGCAGACATCAGGTACCATATGATGTCACAGGCCCACCAGCTCCTGTTGCTTCAAATTTCAGTCCCAAACAGAAATACTCAGCCCTTCAATCCCAACCCCCAGTGGCTTTTCAGTATTTAAGAAAGCATACAAAAAAGGGTGGGTACTGCTCGAAGCTCAAGCACACTGATGTGGAGAGCTACTTCCAATCTGGACCACAATCCCTGGGTTCGGTGAGGACCTAGATGGGCTCCCCAACCTTCGCCTGATGCGTCTGATCAGAGTCTGGGAGGGGGGAAGATGACAGAAGGGGACCCCCCCGAAACAGGTTCTCTTGAACCATCCACCATTGCAAGTCTTGTGCCATCAGCGAGGAGATCAGAACTAGATGATCTAGGTCGTCTACAAGTTGATCCCACTGAGAGCGAAGAGTCCACTGAGAGATCCTCATGTGGAGCCGAGCTCGGGGAACTGTCGGGATGGCGGCCGCCATAAGCCCCAAGAGACGGAGAACCGACCTCGCCGGAACCTTCCTGCGTTCTGATAGCAGGGAAATCTGTGACTGAAGAGAGGCCGCCCTGTCCGGAGGCAGGAAGGCCTTGCTCACCATCGTATCGAGGATGGCCCCGATAAACTGAAGTCTCTGGGAGGGAACCAGATGAGACTTGGAATGGTTGATGGTAATACCCAGGCAAGTGAAAACCTGCTGGGCAAGGGAGAGAAAATGCTCCTCCTGGGACGAGGCCGCCCGGAGCCAATGGTCCAGGTAAGGGAACACCTGAACTCCCATTGTACGCAGGTGGGCCGCTACCGAAGCCAGGCATTTGGTAAAAACTCGGGGTGCCGAGGAAAGACCAAACGGGAGTGCCCGAACTGGTAATGGTCCTGGAAAGCAAACCGAAGGTACTTGCGATGAGAGGGGCGAATGGGGATGTGCAGATATGCATCCTGCATATCCAGCACACAGAGCCATTGACCCGGCCGAAGAAGGGGCAGAAGGGTCTGCAGGGAGAGCATCCTGAACCTTTTGTATTCCACGTAAAGGTTCAAAGAGCTGAGATCGAGAATGGAGCTGAGATCTCCCGTCTTCTTTGGGACCAGGAAGAAATGAGAATAGTAACCCATCCCTTGAAGGTGAGGGGGAACGGGTTCTATGGCCTGCTTCACGAGAAGGGCAGAGATTTCTTCCCGGACCAAAGGAAGATGGTCCCTTGCACAGGACGACTTCAGAGGGGTGGCGGGGTGGTTTCTGCAGAAACTCTATGGAGTGTCCCTCCGCTATAATCTGAAGCACCCATGAATCATATCCTCTCCCAACCCGGAAGGTGGAGGGAGAACCTCCCTCCTACCGGTTCCTCTGGTGTGTCCTGAGGCGTTGGGAGAGGGGAGGAGTCAGGTGGTGTGGGGCAGCACCGCAGCTGGGGCACCCGCTGCTTTTTTGGGCGGGGGGGCCTGGCAGCTGCAGGGGCCCGTTTAGTGGCCCGCCTTCCTTGGGGTTTCGCTTGTGGCCAACTGCGTCTGCGAAAAGGACGGCGCTGCGGGTGATGGGGATGGTACTTTGAATCCACGGATTTCAGAGCCGTCCCCTTCTCCTGCAAGTCGGTGATGATGTCCTTGACATCACCGCCGAAAAGCACCAAACCCCTAAAAGGTGCTTCCTGGATTGCTGACTGCATCTCCGGGACCAAACCTGACACGCGGAGCCAGGCATGACGCCGAAGACTTACGGCGAAAGTGGAGCTCCGCCTGGCAGTGTCCACTGCATCGTATGTCGTCCGCAGAATGTGACCACTGGCCGAACGAGCAGAACGGACTAAGTCAGCTAACTCCTGCTTGACTTGAGAGTCAGGTAAGGAGTCAATCTTGGATTCCGCCTGGGTAAGGATGGCCTTCTGGTAATCCCCCATATGAGCAACATAATTCAGGGCCCGAATTCCCAGTATGGAAGAGGTGTATATTTTTCTTCCATACTGGTCCAAGAGGCTAGATTCCTTATCTGGAGGAGACGAGCTTAGATGTTTGGGATGCGCTGACCGGCCGTGAGCGGCGCTAATCACGACCGAATCTGCACGAGGGTGAGAGTCCAAATAATCTACATCCTCAGGAGCCTGGTATAGCCTGTTAGACTTCCTAGGAAGCGGGGCTAAAGCCGACGGTTGTTTCCAACTAGTGGAAACAAGGTGGGCATGAGGCTCGATCCAGGGTGGCATTAAAGTAGGAGCTGTCAGGGCCAGGTCCAGATGTTCGGCGAGTTTGACCCGCTGAGGATCTGGTTCCAATGAGCGCCACCAATGTACTTCCTGGATTTTTCTGAGCAACTCCGTGAAGAAAGGGTCCTCCGGAGGAGACTTCGGAGGAGTCCTCGGCCGGGGCTTGGACGGAGAGCGAGGCTCGTCGTCTCTCTCGGAGCATCCGTTGGAGGAATCCGAGAGCGCAGAAGAATAATCAGAAGCACAATAAGACTCCCTAACACGGCTAAGGGGAGGAACGGGTTCCTTAGGGGGAATCCCTGAACGCGTGTCCTGCCCCTCTCGGGATCCAGAGAGAAGGGCCTGGAGTCCGAGGCAGTGAAGGAGTGCCATCTCGGTGTACGGGCGGCACCGTCGCCATAAGGCGGCTCTCTACTTCCTTGGTGAGCTGAGCCTTGGCCTCAGCCCACCAGGAAGCCAGAGTCTCCTGCAGATCCACCGGCGGCCGAGGGGGCGGTGGAGGAGGAGGGGGATAAGTATACGGGTTGTATCCGTAAGGCGAGTATCCGAAACCTGGCTGCAGGAAAACTGGTGCTGGGTATTGAGGTGTCGGATACTGCGGTGTCGGAAGGACCGGCGTCAGGTACTGCGGACCTGGGTACGACAGTGTCGGATAAGACAGCGGGTACCCGGGCGCCGGAGGAGCTGCTGGAGCAGACGGCCCGGAAGGTGGCCCCACGGGCGGGTCAACAGAGGCCTGGGGGGGGACAGGGCCCAACGGAAGGGGAATATCCCTCAGCGCCGGAACCGCGCCAGATCCGGTTCCCTAGGAGGAGGGTCTGACAGAGGTGGAATATCCCTCGCGACGCCCGGGACAGGGGGATCCTCGGGTCAGGCTCGGTGACTTGGCCTCCGGACGACAACGGCGCTGCGGAAACCGGCACGACGGGGTCGGAGGGTCCATCATAGGTCCGTCCACGGCGCATCGGGCAGAGCCGACGGTGGCTTAGGGGTTGTTCCCGTGGGCGCCGGAGAAGCGGCGTCCGCCTTACGGGTCCCTCGTTGGAGGCGGGCCGAGGAAGGGGAGCGGCCCGGTCCGGGGGGGGGGAGAAGAGAGACGAGGTCGGGCGTCTTATCGACCTTCTCCCGGCGGATGTCAGAGGAGCAGACGTCCAACTTATGGGAGTCGCCTGCAAGCCTGCGGCGGAACTGGGGCGGAGGCCTCCTTTTGCCCGCAGGTGCCCGCAAGGCCCGAGCGCGAGCCTGACAAGCGGGCCGACTCCTCCTCCAAAGCTTTGGAGGCTGCCGGACGGTCCCCCGGAGGAGATGTTACCTGGGCCATGACCCCGGCTGGAGTCACAGGCGAGGAGGCATTCTCCCGGTGCCTCTCCTTGTCCCGCTTTTTACGATGTCCTTCTGGAGAAGTCGACGCCTGCCTGAGCTTCTTCAATTCTTTTTCCATTGAAGACATCTTTTTCTTTAGAAGATGGGCTTCCAGGGACTGTTGGCGTCGTCTGCGGGTAGTCGTGTTGAAGTGAAGGCAATGCGGGCACTTGTCGACCGAATGGTCGGGGCCTAGGCAGAAGAGGCAGAGGGAATAGCCGTCCTTGTGTGGCAGTTGGGCGCCGCACGAGTCGCACTTGTTTTTGTGCTCGGAAGGTGTAGGGGACGACATACACCGACGATGACCTGATGATTAGATGAAAAAATACTGAAAATTCTCGGTAAAACCGACGAAAGAACAGGGCTGACTAAGCACGAACTTTACCGTGAGGCGCAGCACGAGCTAACGGCGGGAAAGAACTGGAAGGTGGGCAACCGGGACCACCCCTTTATACCGACGTCGCATGATGCCAGTCTCTTGACGTAGGGGCGGTCCCTCGCCAGGGACTGCTAGCTAGAAGTTTTTCCATGGGGTCCTGCCGCCAGCCGGCCTCAGTCCTATATGTAATTACCTACCGCAAGAGCCCTCTCGAAGTAAGATCTTAAGATTCGTTCTCAGGTAAACCCTTTCCCTATGGAAAACAAAATGGGGCTCTTTATACATCAGAGCCTGAAGCTCAGAAACTCTTCCGAGCTGACGTAATGGCAACTAAAAAGCAAACCTTCCAGGAAGATAGCACAGCTCACAGTCTGCTGCAGGTTCGAACAGGGGAAGAGTAAGTTTCTCCAACACAAACAGGAGGTCCCAGGGTGGGATAGGATCCCGAATGGGAGGTCTCATGTAAAGAATCCCCCATAAAAAGGTGCGGGCCACATCCAACTGTGCTAAGGCCCCGTCTCCCGAAAGGGCATGATAAGCCGAGATGGCCCATTTGTGCACCTTTATGGAGGAGTAGCTCAGGCCTTGCTGGTATAAGGAGAGGAGATACTGTAGAGCAGAGTTCACTGGATAGGTAATGGGATCCAGATGGTGAGACGAGGCCTACAAGCAGAACCGCTTCCACTTTATAGCATGCATGGAGGGCTTTCTCGCTGACACGAGAATATCCGCCACCTCTGGGGATACCCCATACCAGTATTTGGCTACATCCAAAGGAGACAAGCATGAAAGTGTAAGGATCAGAGATCGGGATGGACCAGCGAGCCCTGATCCTGGGACAGCAACTGCAAGCATATTGGCAGCAGGACTGAAGGTTCCGTGGATGGTCGCTGAAATAGTGGGAACCAAATCTGCCGAGGCCACAGAGAAGCAATTAGAATCATTCGGGGCTCCTCAGCCTGCAACTTCAACAGAACTCTCTGGACGAGAGGAAAGGGAGGGAAGGCGTAAAGAAACCTCCCTGCCCAACAAAGGGACAATGCATCTGGCCAGAATACACCAGGCGCGGGCTCTCGCTAGCAGAAAACTGGCAGTTTGGCGTTGCGTGGTGACGCAAACAGGTCCAGCTCTGGACGACCCCATGAGTTGAACAGCTGATCCGCTACTGATTGCAGTAGCTCCTACTCGTGCGCCTTGTCATTTAGGACACCTCGAACATGCACCGCAGAGAGAGATGTGCCGTTCCAGTGCCCAATACCAGAGTCTCATCACCTCCACGCACAGGCGCCAAGAATGAGTGCCCCCTTGCTTGTTGATATAGAAGACCACCGCCTGGTACAAGGTCCTCCTGAAAGGCGTGTAGCGTTGATGGAGTTTGCGCCCTGGGTGTCCAAATGCCCTGCATTTGGCAGGCCCCTGTGGTGTGTCTCCCAACCCAAATCCGAGGCATCCGTTGTAAGGGTCTGATTCGGGGGCTCCAGAAGGAAGAGGACCCCTTTTTCCAAATTGAGTGGATCCATCCACCAAAGAAGTGTTCTCCTTACTGGCTCTGTGACTCTGACCATGTGGTCTAGGTCGTCTAAGCACCGATCCCACTGCACCCCGAGTATCCACTGTGGGAGTCTCATGTGGAGGCAGGCCACAGGAGTGACTGGAATGGCTGTCGCCATGTGCCCCAGAAGTCTGAGGAGGGTTCTTGCTGAGACCCGAGGAGTTATTAAGACCGATCCAGCTATCTCCCGCAAGCAATCGCTCCTCTCTGGGGGTAGAAAGACCATGCCCTGGACTGAATCCAGGACCGCTCCGATGAAAGAAAGTCTTTGGCTGGGTTCTGAGGAAGACTTTGGAAGATTCAGGGTGATCCCCAGGTCTCTGAACAGAGTATAGGCTTATCTGAGAGCTGAAGCAGGCATGACCTTGACAGGCCGCGAGCAGCCAAGCGTACAGGTAAGGGAAGACATGACCATGACGCCTTAGTGCCGCAGCCACTACTGCCAAGCATTTTGTGAAGACTCTTGCAGCGGAGGAGAGGCCGAATGGAAGAACTTGAAACTGATAATGTTCCCCCTGGAAGTGGAACCTCAGGAACTTCCTGTGAGAGGGGAAGACCCCGATATGCATGTACGCATCTTGCACATCTAGGGAACAGAGACAGTCCCCTTGGTGCAGCAGAGGAAGAAGTCCTGGAAGGGTCACCATCCGGAACCTTTTGTACTCTAAAGGTTGAGAGAGTTGAGGTCCAGGATGGGACGAAGGTCTTGAGTCTTTTTTGGGACCATGAAGAAGTGGGAATAATATCCCTTTCCCCGCTGCTACAGGGGGACTGGTTCTATTGCCCTTTTTTGCAAGAGGGCCTGCATCTTTCCTTCTATGAGAGGGATATGAAGGAAGATATCTGGAGAACCTGGATTGAGTGTGTGGAGGTATTCTCAGTGAAATCTAGAGTGTGTCCTCTCCTTATGATGTCTAGGACCTATTGGTCTGCGGTGATCAAGCTCCATCTCTGAAGGTAAAGGGAGAAGCGACCCCCTACCACCTCCCCTGGAACCTCTGCTGGGGGCTGAAGGGAGTCACCGGACAGAGCCAGGCATGGGCAGAGAGGCCTGGGAAGACTTGGGGCCACGAGATGCGCCTCCAGGCTGCTAGTTACCGGCTCTCCTCCGAAGGCCAGCTCTCTGGCCCTGTTGATTGCCACGGACTTGTTCACCTGAGGGCTTCTGAAATGGCCCCTTACAGTGTCTCCGCTGCTCTCCACGGTACATTTGGTGGACAGACCAGATGGATTTCCCTGACTTTTGGAGGAGAGAGATGAGACTCCGTCTCCTGCCGAAACAAAATGGTACCCTGGAATGGTAAGTCCTGGATCCCGGACTGCAGAAACCAAGTATGGCACCCGAGACAGACCAGACACTGCCGCTCTGGCTGCCATATCCAGTGTCGTACGTGGCACGCAAAACATGTGTCTATGTCCAAGCCCGATTTTATGTCGTCCAGAATCTCAGTCTTCTTTTCGGAGTCTGGCAAGGCGTTTACCAGCTCTTGTCTCCATTCCCAGAGCGCATTCTCGTACTGGACTATATGCATTAGGAAGTTCAGGGATCTAATGGAATAGGTGGAGGCAGAATACACCTTCCTGCCCACCTGGTCCAAATAACGAGACTCTGGATCGGGAGACTAAGCTGAGGTGCTTGGGCTGCTTAGATTTATCATGAGCAGCTGTAATCACTGAAGAGTCCACCAGAGGATGTTCGGCCAGACATGGTCCATCCCTCGGGGCTCTGTACAGCCTGTCCGATTTCTTCGGAACTGAAGTCGGACACTTCCAGGTAATCCGGGTGAGGTCCTGGAATGTGTCCACCAAAGGAGGCACCACCAAAGGTTTAGGCCCTTTCTGCCTCAGGTACTTAGCCAATCTATGGCATTCCAGATCCAGGTCATCCGTATCCCACTCACTGGAGGCCTGGGTGTGCCTCATGACGTCCATGAAAGTAGGATCATCAGGAGGCGAGCGGGGCTGGTCCTCCTCTCCCAGGGAACCCCCGATTCCCGAGATGGAAGAGGAAGAAGGGCTACTGGGTGTCGAGTAGTTGGACCTATCCCTGTGACTAGCCCCACTCGAACGCCTGTGACTCACCGACCGACGGTCCGAAGACCAACGTCTGTCATGGGACCGAAGGCAGAGCGGAGACCCGGCATCAGCTACCAGATCTTGTAGAGTGCTGGAGTCGGTCTATGGACCTTGAACGGGAACGAGCTTTGGCGTAGTGGCTGTGGTTTACCCAAAGGGTCAGATACTGGTGACGGAGCTGGCTTCGGGGACCCTTCTGGACCTGCCCCCACCGGAAGGAAAAGATCCTGGAGATCGGCCCTTCGTGAAGATCAAGCAGTTTTCCTGAAAGGGAATATCTGGAACGCCGGCCATGGAAGGGGAGCCTGGAGAGCCCCGGGGACTTGGGGATGGAGGCGCGGTCCTTTGCTGGCTGTGCCTAGACTGAAGGCCTTCACCCGGCGTCAGTATGGGCACCGACGGTACCGCCATGGTGCTGGAGTGTCAGACTCTGAGGGCGCGCTCTTGTCAGGTGGCTCCGAGGCCTTGGAAGGTAGGACCCAAGCTTGCGCCTCCAAGGACTTAATGGTGATCCTTAGCGGAATCACCTTAGGCTTCGCTGGCTTCTCCCGCGAAGGCCCCGTCTTAGCCTGATCCTTAGATTTTGGACGCTCACCTGAGTCCGTAGAACCACGGACTTTTTTCAGAGAGGGCCACAAGCGGGACCGAGACTGGGACCTGTGCCGGGACAGACTACGGTCTTTGTCACAGGACCATTTTTTTCCTTGCGTTTCGCCTTCTCCCCTGAGGTGTGCAGATCCATTTTCTTAAGCAGGTACGCCTTCAGGCGGCGGATCAGAGTCCGGCTAGTGAAACTCTGGCAGGACGAACAGGCCGCAGTGCCGTGCTCAGGCCCCAGACAGAAGACTCGCTTCTTGTATCCATCCTTGGAAGGTATCTGGTGGCCACAACTGCACTTGTTGATGTGGGGTCCTGACGAGGAGACGGAGGATAGTTAAGACATACGTCGGTATCGAATAAAAACAGTCGAAAAGTTGAAGAAAGGCCAAAAAACACAAAGTTTTTTAGCTGGGCTGGCAAGGCAAGACTGCTTGAACTCTTCATATGCACGGGAAAAGAACTGGGGTGGAGCTGGGTCTGTCCCCTTTTCTACCAGGGTAACATCAGGGTGGAGCAGACATTGAGGGCAGTCACTGCTGGGTACTGCTGGCTGAAAAGTCTTCCGGTGGGTCCTAGAGCTTTCGGCATAGTCCTTATTGTGATAGCCTGCTGCAAGAGCTCCAACTCGAAGTAAGATCCCTCAGTATGTCCATAAGCCCTTCTGAAAGATGCAAGTCCACATACTGTAGGTCTTCAAGAGACATGCCTAGAGTCTGAGAGATAAGTTGGGGTAAATGATTCTGTCCTGAGAGGTGGTCAGCAGATTGTACCTCCAGGGAAGACTAACTGGCTTGGCTACTGACACTGAAAAAAGTATGGAGTACCAAGGCTGCCTGGCCCAGTCTGGGGCAATGAGAATCATTGAGACTGGTTGAAGCCTGAGCTTATTCAACACTTTCAGTAGTAGAGGGAATGGAAGGAAAGCATACAGGAATTTCCCTGTCCAATCCAACAGGAGTGCATCCAAAGGAATTGTGCCCGTGCTGGAGGGTCTGCAGCAATACTCTGGGAGCTGGTAATTGTCTGGGGCTGCAAAGAGATCCACTTCTGGGGTGCCCCACCTCCTGAAAATGGTCTGTAAGACCTGCCTGTTCAGTGACCATTCGTGGCGATTCTGGTTTATCCTGCTGAGAGCATCCGCGAGGACACTGTCCTTGCCCGGGAGATGAACAGCTGAAAGGGGCACCTTTAGAGAGTAGACTAGCGTCCAAATTTTCATAGCTTCTGTGCAGAGAGGGGTTGACCTTGTGCCTCCTTGTTTATGTAGTACATGGTGGTTGTGTTGTCTGTTCTGACCTGTACCACCTTCCCTACCACCTGAGGTGGCAAACGACTTAAGGGCCAGAAAAACTGCTCTGAGCTCCAGAAGACTAATTTGCAGAAGGGATTCCTGCTTCCCCCATGTGCCGTGGGCAGTATGATCCCCTAGATGTGCTCCCCACCGTAGAAGGGAAGCATCTGTGGCAAGCACCAGAGAAGGGGACTGCTGAACGAAAGGTACTCTTCAAGTCCCAAGGGGGAGCAGGAGTACGGATGGGGGGCCTCAGAGGGAGGACCTCTCTGAGGAAGGTCTTAGAGACCTCCAATTGAGCGAAAGTTTTTCTGCAAAGGGAACATGACAGACCGAGATGGCCGCCATGTGTACCTTCAGAGAGGAATGACTGAGACCCAGGTCAAACAGATGACGTAGATACTCCAGCAGAAGCCCCACTGAACAGGAGAAGGGTTCCACTTTCTTGGAAGCAGTACAGATAGTGCATCTTTTCCACTTCATGGCATAAGTGGATCTGGTGGAGGATTTTCTGGCCTTCACCAAAATCTCCGCCACTCTGGGAGACGCTCCAAAACGGGATTGGGCTAAGTCTGCAGGAGCCATGCATGAGTTGAAGGGATATGAGGCCTGGATGGACCGGGGTCCCCCTGATCCTGGGTCAGTAAACCTCGAGAGAGAGGAAGAGGAGGATCCTCTGAGTATTGTTGTAGAAGAGAGAACCAAACTTGCCTGGGCCAGAAAGGAGCAATCAGAATCATTTGTGCTCCTTCAGAAGCTAGTTTCTGCAAGATTCGTGAGATAAGTGGAATTGGGGGAAAGGCATAGACGAATCTGTCCTTCCAGTCTAGAGACAGAGCGTCGCTCCAAAAAGCGCCTCGCTCTGAAACGAGCGAGCAGAAGACGGGAAGTTTTGCGTTTAGAGGGGATGCGAACAGGTCGACCTGTGGTGTTCCCCAACGTCGGAAGATACTGTCTAGGACCCCTTGGTCCAGTTCCCACTCGTGAGTCAGAGCAGTAGAGCGACTTAGCTCGTCTGCCAGGGTGTTGTCGACTCCCAGAACGTGAACTGCCGTGAGGTGAAGGTCGTGTTGTGTTGCCCAATCCCAAGCCCTCATTGCCTCCCTGCAAAGAGGATAGGACTGAGTCCCTGTTTGTTGATGTACCATACCACGCACATGTTCGTCTGGACAGCTAGGTGGCCGGGAAGGATGTACTGGTGAAGGGCTTGGAAAGTGTACAACACTGCCAGATGCTCGAGCACACTGATGTGGAGAGCTTCTTCTGGCTTGGACCAGGAGCCCTGGGTCCAATGAGGGCCTAGATGGGCTCCCCAACCTTCGCCCGAGGCATCTGTGGCTAGAGTCTGGGAGGGGACAGGATGAAAGAAAGGAACTCCCTGAAACAGGTTCTCTCGAACCATCCACCATTGCAAGTCTTGAAGCATAGGCAAGACCAGAACTGGGTGATCTAGATCATCCACTAGCCGATCCCATTGAGAGTGTACAGTCCACTGAGAAATTCTCATGTGGAGACGAGCGCGAGGAACCGTCAGGATAGTAACCGCCATGAGCCAGAGAAGGCGAAGGACCGACCTCGGAGAGACCATCCTAGGGTCGGACAGCAGACTTATTTGGGTCTGGAGAGTGGACACCCTGTCCGGAGGCAGGAAGGCTTTGCCCGTGGTCGTGTCGAGAATCGCCCTGATAAATTGTAGTCTCTGGGATGGATCCAGATGAGACTTGGAAAGGTTGATGGTAATACCCAGGCAGGCAAAAACCTGCTGGGTAAGGGAGAGGCAACGCAGGAGTTCCTCCCTGGACGAAGCCACCAGGAGCTAATCGTCCAGGTGCAGGAAAACCTGCACTCCCCTGGTACGCAGGTGGGCCGCCATCACTGCCAGGCATTTGCTAAACACTCAGGGGGCCGAGGATAGACCAAACAGGAGCGCCTTGAACTGGTAGTGGTCCCCCTGGAACATAAAACTAAGGTATTGGCGATGAGATGGGCGAATGAGAATGTGCAGATAAGCATCCGTCATATCCAGAGCACACAACCATTGACCCGGCCAGAGGAGGGGCAGAAGACTCTGCAAAGAGAGCATCCTGAACCTTTTTGTATTCTACGAAAAGATTCAGGGAACTCAGATCCAAAATTGGTCTGAGATCTCCTGTCTTCTTTCGGACCAGGAAGAAATGGGAATAGTAACCAGTCCCTCGCAGATGAAGGGGGATGGGCTCTATGACTTGTTTCGGCAGGAGAGCCGAAATTTCCTCCTGGACCAAGAGAACATGTTCCTGTGAATAAGACGACGTAAAGGGGGGTGGGGGGTGGCGGGGTGGTTTCTGAAGAAACTATCGAGTGTCCTCCTGCAATGAGCTGGAGCACCCAAGAATAGTACAGTTACACAAGAACTTACCGTAACAGTAGATCTTCGAGACAGGCTCTTGCAGTAGGTAATTACATATAGGACTGACGCCGGCCGGCGGCAGAACCCCACGGACATATTTCTAGCTAGCAGACCCTGGCGAGGGACCGCCCCTACATCAGGTGACCGGCGTCAAGCGACGTCAGTATAAAGGGGCGGTCCCGGACGCCCGCCTTCTAGTTCTTTCCCGCCACAGGCCCGGACGAGAGAGAAGCAGATGTTTCCATTCCTGGAAAAAGAGCTGAAAAAGCCTAGGGGGATGGAGGGCGGGAAGGTATTACCTACTGCAAGAGCCTCTCTCTCGAAGATCTACTGTTACGGTAAGTTCTTACGTAACTGTACTATCTTACTTCGAGAAGGCTCTTGCAGTAGGTAATTACATATAGTACTGAATCCCAAGCAGTCTGGGACAAGTAAAAGGCACCGGGAGGAGGAACTACTCCAGAAAGTAGAAGAAGCCTTGCAATCCTCAAGACAGGAGGCCTTGCAAAACAGCTAGCCCAAAGCCTGCTCTACGGCGAGAGGCAATGTCCAAACTGTAGTGTTTCGGAAAGGCATTGACAGAAGTCCAGGTGTCGGCAGCACAGATGTCTGCCGGAGACACATTCTTGAAACAAACCGCAGAGGCCGCTACTCCACGAGTGGAGTGACCTCTGACTTGACCCGGAAGGGTCTTGTACTTGTCATAACAAAAAGTGATGCAATGAGCCAACCACTTCGACAGGCATTGCTTGGAAACAGCATTGCCTTCCCTTTTGTGAGCAAAACAAACGAACAACTGATCAGTCTTTCTGAGATCCTTTGTCCTATTGGTGTAGTATCTCAGAATCCGGTGAACATCCATGTTATGGAGTAAAATATTTTCCTTGGTTGGAGTACTGCGTGAAAAAGGAAGATAACTCTATAGAATGATTTAAGGCAGACTCTGCTACCACTTTAGGTAGAAACTTAGGGTTCGTGCGAAGCGCCATTCGTTCTTTGTGAAAAATCAAATAGGGAATTTTACACATAAGGGCCTGGAGCTTGGAAATTCTTCGAGCTGAAGTAATGGCCACCAAGAAGAGCGTCTTCCATGAAAGGAACTTCAGATATGCGGTAGCTGCAGGTTCGAAGGGAGGAAGGGTAAGTTTCTCGAGAACAAAGTTCAAGTCCCAAGGGGGAGCAGGAGTTCGGATGGGGGGCCTCAGATGAAGGACCCCTCTGAGAAAGGTCGGAGACCTCCAGTTGGGCAAAAGCTTTATCTGCGAAAGGAACATGGTAGGCTGAGATAGCAGCCAAGTGCACCTTCAAGGAGGAATGACTGAGACCCAGGTCGAAGAGATGACGTAAATATTCCAGCAGAACGGCCACTGAACAGGAGAAAGGCTCCACATTCCTCGAGGCGGCCCAAATAGAAAATCTCTTCCATTTCATGGCATAAGTGGACCTAGTGGAGGGTTTAGTAGCCTCCACCAGAATCTCCGTCGCTTTTGGAGAGACACCAAAACGAGATTGAGCTAGGTCTGCAGGAGCCATGCATGAAGTTGTAGGGACTTGAGGCCCGGATGGACCAGGGTCCCCTGATCCTGGGTCAGCAAACCTCGAGATAAAGGAAGAGGAAGAGGAAGAGGAAGAGCCTCTGAGAATTGTTGTAGAAGACAGAACCAGATTTGCCTGGGCCAGAAAGGAGCAATCAGAATCACTCACCCCTTCTGTGGTTAGTTTCTGCAATACACGAGGGGACCAAAGGAATTGGGGGGGAAAAGCATAGACAAATCTGTCCTTCCAGTCTAGAGACAGAGCGTCGCTCTGGAACGAGCGAGCAAAAGGTGGGAAGTTTTGCGTTTTGGGGAGAGGCAAATAGGTCTACCTGCGGAGTCCCCCAAAGCTGACAGCTATCGTCTAGCACCTTTTTGGTCCAATTCCCACTCGTGTGGTAGGGCAGAGGAGCGGCTTAGCTTGTCTGCCAGGGTATTGTCGACTCCTGGAACATGAATCGCAGTGAGGTGAAGGTTGTGTTGAGTTGCCCAGTCCCAAACCCTCATTGCTTCCCTGCATAGAGGGTAGGATCGAGTCCCTCCCTGCTTGTTGATGTACTACACCACGCACATGTCGTCCGTCTGGACGGCTAGGTGACCGGGAAGAATGTATTGGTGAAGGGCTTGGAGAGCATATAGTACTGCTCGAAGCTCGAGCACATTGATGTGGGAGAGCTAGTTCCAATCTGACCATAATCCCTGGGTCGGGTGAGGACCAGATGGCCTCCCCAACCTTCGCTTGATGCGTCTGTGGTCAGAGTCTGGAAGGGGGAGGATGACAGAAGGGGACCCCCCGAAACAGGTTCTCTCGAACCATCCACCATTGCAAGTCTCGTACCATCGGCGAGGAGATCAGAACAAGATGATCTAGGTCGTCTACAAGTTGATCCCACTGGGAGCGAAGAGTCCACTGAGAGATCCTCATGTGGAATCGAGCCCGGGGAACCGTCAGAGTAGCGGCCGCCATGAGCCCCAGGAGACAGAGGACCGACCTCGCCGGAACCCTCCTGCGTTCTGATAGCAGGAAAATCTGTGACTGAAGAGAGGCCGCCCTGTTCGGAGGCAGGAAGGCCTTGCTCACCATCGTATCGAGGATAGCCTCGATGAACTGTAGTCTCTGGGAGGGATCCAGATGAGACTTGGAATGGTTGATGGTAATACCCAGGCAAGTCAAAACCTGCTGGGTGAGGGAGAGAAAATGCAGGAGCTCCTCCCTGGATGAGGACGCCAGGAGCCAGTGGTCCAGGTAAGTGAACACCTGAACTCCCATCGTACGCAGGTTGGCCGCTACCACAGCCAGGCATTTGGTAAATACTCGGGGTGCTGAGGAATGACCAAACGGGAGCGTCCGGAATTGGTAATGGTCCCCCTGAAACGCAAACCGAAGATACTTGCGGTGAAAACGGCGAATGGGGATGTGCAGATATGCATCCTGCATATCCAGCGCACAAAGCCATTGGCCCAGCTGAAGGAGGGGCAGAAGGGTCCGTAGGGAGAGCATCCTGAACCTTTTGTATTCCACATAAAGGTTCAAGGAGCTGAGATCGAGAATGGGTCTGAGATTTCCCGTCTTCTTTGGGACCAGGAAGAAATGTGAATAGTAACCCGTTCCTTGAAGATGAAGGAAAGGTTCTATGCCTCTTGCGAGGAGGGCAGAGATTTCTTCGGCAAAGGAAGATAGTTCACTGCGTGGGGCGACTTCAGAGGTGGGTGGCGGGTGGTTTCTGTAGAAACTCTATATAGTGCCCTTCCGCTATAATGTGGAGCACCCAAGAATCCGTTGTTATCCTCTCCCAACCCGGAAGGTGGAGGGAGAACCTCTCTCCTACCGGTTCCTCCGGTGTGTCCGGAGGTGGTGGGAGAGGGGAAGAGTCAGGTGGTGTGGGGCAGCACCGCAACTGGGGCATCCGCTTTTTTGGGCGGGGGGGCCTGGCAGCTGCGGGGGCCCGACGTTTAGTGGCCCGCCTAACTTGGGGTTTCGCTTGTGGCCGACTGAGTCTGCGAAAAGGACGGCGCTGTGGGTGATGGGGACTGTACATGGAATCCACAGATTTCAGAGCCGTCCCCTTCTCCTGCAAGTCTGAGATGTCCTTGACATCACCACCAAAAAGCACCGAACCCCTGAAAGGTGCTTCCTGGATCGCGGACTGCACCTCCGGGACCAAACCTGACACACGGAGCCAGGCATAATGCCGTAGACTCACGGCGAAAGCGGAGCTCCGCCTGGCAGTGTCCACTGCATCGTATGTCGTCCGCAGAATGTGGCGACTGGCCGAACGAGCAGAGCAGACTAAATCGACTCACTCCTGCTTGACTTGAGAGTCGGGTAAGGAGTCTATCTTAGATTCCGCCTGGGTGAGGATGGCCTTCTGGTAATCCCCCATATGAGCAACGTAATTTAGGGCCCGAATTCCCAGTGTGGAAGAGGCGTAAATTTTTCTTCCATACTGGTCCAGGAGGCGAGCTCCTTATCCGGAGGAGACGAGCATAGATGTTTGGGGTGCGCTGACCGGCCGTGAGCGGCGCTAATCACGACCGAATCTGCACGAGGGTGGGAGTCCAAATCGTCTACACCCTCTGGAGCCTGGTATAGCCTGTTAGACTTCCTAGGAAGTGGGGCTAATGGCGATGGTTGTTTCCAAATTGTGGAAACAAGGTGGGCGTGAGGCTCGATCTAGGGTGGCACTAAAGTTGGAGCTGTCAGGGGAAGGTCCAGATGTTCGGCGAGTTTAATTCGCTGAGGATCTGGTTCCAAGGAGCGCCATTGATGAACTTCCTGGATTTTTCTGAGCAACTCTGTAAAGGAAGGATCCTCTGGAGGAGACTTCGGAGAGGTCCTCGGCCGGGGCTTGGACGGAGAGCGAGGCTTGTCATCTCTCTCAGAGCATCCGTCTGAAGAATCCGAGAGGGAAGAAGAATCTGAAGCAGAATAAGGCTCCCTAACACTGCTGGGGGGAGGAACGGGTTCCTTGGGGGGTATCCCTGGACACGCGTCCTGCCCCTCTCGGGATCCAGAGGGAAGGGCCCTGGAGTCCGGAGGCGGTGAGGAGTGTGCTGCCCGGGCGTACGGGAGCTGGGGGCACTGCTGTTGCAAGGCGGGTTTTCATTTCTTGGTGAGCTGCTCAGGGCTCAGCCCACCAGGAAGCCAGAGTCTCTGCAGATCCACCGGGCGAAGGGTGGAGGAGGAGGAGAAAGGTATAGGGTTGTACCGTGAGGAGAGCATCTGAAACCCGGTTGCGGGAAAACCGGCGCCGGGTACTGCGGCGTCTGGTACTGCGACGGAGAGACCTGTGTCGGGTACTGCGGTCCGGGGTACGACGGCGTCGGATAAGACGACGGGTACCCAGGGGCCGGAAGAGCTGTCTGAGCAGACGGCCCGGATGGTGGCCCCACGGGAGGGTCAACATTGAGAGGCCCAGGGCCCGACGGAAGGGGAAAAACCCCTGACGGCGTCGGTGGGGCCGGCGTCAGATCCGGTTCCTTAGGAGGAGGGTCTGACGGAGGTGGAACATCCCCGCATTGCCCACGGATGGGGAAAATCCCCGGATCAGGCTGGGGCGACTGGCCTCCGGACGGCAAGGCGAAGGCTGCAGGGAACTGGGTACGATGGGTGTAGGGGCGGGGTCCGTCAGAGGGGTTCCGCGCCCGCACACGTTGGGGAGCCGACGTGGCTTAGGGGCTAGTTCTCGCGGGCGCCAAGGCCGGTCTTACGGGGTCCTCATCAGAGGCAGGCCGAGGAGGAGGAGGGCCGGGTCCGAGGGGACGAGGTCAGCCACCAAGGGTCGGGCGTTTATTGGCCTTCTCCCGTGGACGGCGAGCAGGCGCCAGACTTATGGGAGTCGCCGACAGTAGGGGCGCAAGCTCCGCGGCCGAACCAGGGCAGAGCCTCCTTGCCCGGAGGCGCCCGCAAGGCCTGAGCGCGAGCCAGACAGGTGGGCCGACGCCTCCTCCAAACCCTTGGAGGCTGCCGGAGGGGATGTTACCTGGGCCGCGACTCCAGCCGGAGTTGCGGACTAGGAGGCCTTCTCCTGGTGCCTCTCCTTGTCCCGCTTTTTGCGATGTCCTTCCGGAGAAGTGGACGCCTGCCTGAGCTTCTTCTATTATTTTTCCATCGAAGACATCTTTTTCTTGAGAAGACTGGCTTCCAGGGACTGTTGGCGTCGTCTGCGGGTAGCCGCGTTAAAGTTGAGGCAATGCGGGCACTTGTCGACCGGGTGGTCGAGGCCTAGACAGAAGAGGCAGAGGGAATGGCCGTCCTTGTGTGGCAGTTAGGCGCTGCACGAGTCGCACTCGTTTTTGTGCTTGGAGGGTGTAGGGGACGACATACACCGACGATGACCTGACAATAGAAGGAAAAATAATTTTAATTTTGGAAAACCTACGAAGAGCAGGGCTAATGACACGAACTTTCTCAGAGGAGCTGCACGAAGCTAAGCGAGAAAAGAACTGGAATGGCGGGCGTCCGGGACCGCCCTTTATACCAATGTCACTAGCTAGAAATTTTTCAGGAGTCCTGCCACCGGCCGGGCGCCAGTCCTATATGTAATTACCTACTGCAAGAGCCCTCTCGAAGTAAGATCTGTGGTTATCCTCTCCCATCCCGGAAGGTGGAGGGAAAACCTCCCTCCTACTGGTTCCTCCGGGGAGTCCGGAGGCAGTGGGAGAGGAAAGGAGTCAGGTGGTGTGGGGCAGCGCCACAGCTGAAGCACCCGCTGCTTTTTCGGGCGGGGGCTCAGCAGCTGTGGGGCCCGGGCGCCAGGCCCGCCTTCCTGGAGGTTCGCTACGATTCAGTCTGCAAAGAGACGGCGCTGTTGCTGATGGGGATGGTACATGGAATCAACTGACTTCAGTGCCATCCCCTTCTCTTGCAAATCGGTGATGTCTTTGATATCACCCCTTAAAAGCACCAACCCCTGGAAGGGTGCTTCCTGGATAGCAGATTGCACCTCCGGGACCAACCCTGACACACTGAGCCAAGCATGACGCCGAAGGCCTAGAGCAAAAGCCAAGCTCCGCCCAGCAGTGTCCACTGCATCGTATGTTGCATGAAGCATGTATCGACTGGCCGAACGAGCAGAGCGGACTAGATCAGCCAACTCCTGCTTGACTTGGGAGTCAGGCAAAGAGTCCAGTTTGGCTTCCACCCGAGTCAGAATGGCCTTCTGGTAGTCCTCTATATGGCCAACATAGTTCAGGGCCCTGATCCCCAGCGTGGAGGAAGCGTAAATCTTTCTCCCATACTAGTCCAGAAGGCGTGATTCCTTATTAGGTGGTGACGAGCTAAGATGTTTGGGATTTGCCGACCGGCCGTGAGCAGCGCTAATCACGACTGAGTCGGCACGAGGGTGAGAATCCAGGAAATCAACACCCTCTGGAGCCTGATATAGCCTGTTCGATTTCCTGGGAAGTGGGGCTAAAGCCGACGGCTGTTTCCATATTGTGGTAATGAGGTCGTCGTGAGGCTCTATCCAGGGTGGCACCAAGGTAGGAGCTGTCACGGGCAGATCCAGATGTTCGAGTTTTCAGACGCTGAGGATCTGGTTCCAGGGAGTGTCACTGATGAACCTCCTGGATTTTCCTAAGCAACTCCGTAAAAGAAGGATCCTCCGGAAGAGACTTAGGAGGAGTCCTTGGCCTGGGCTTAGACGGAGAGCGTGGCTTGTCGTCTCTCTGAGCAACCGTTGGAAGAATCCAAGGAGTCCGAGGGTGAAGTGGAGGATGAAGAGGAAAAAGACTCCCTTTCCTGACCTGGGGGAGGAACAGACCCCTTGGGGAGTCCCCGGGGAAGCGTGTCCTGCTCCTCTCTGGATCCAGATGCAAGAACCCTGGAATCCAGAGGTGGTGAGGGAGTGTGCCGCCTCGGACATACGGGAACCTGGGACGGCACCGTCGGAAGGCGGCTTTCGACCTCGTTGGTGAGCTGAGCCTTGGCCTCCATCCACCAGGAGGCCAGAGTCTCCTGCAGGTCCACCGGCGGCCGCGAGGGCGGTGGAGGAGGCGGGGATAAGGATACTGGTTATAACCATATGGAGCGTATCCAAAACCCAGCTGCGGGTAGCCCGGCATAGAGTATCGTGGCGTCTGGTACTGTGGCGCTGGATACTGCAGTCCCGGGTCACCGGCGACGGATGGGACGGAGGGTACCCGGGAGCCGGTGGGGGGGGCGCGCTGCCAGAGCAGACGGTCCGGCCAGTGGCCTTGCGGCCGGGTCCACATTGTAGGGCCAGATGGGAGCAGGATGCCTCCCGGTGTCTGTAGGGCCAACGTCGGAGGCCTTGGCGTCTGAGGTACCAACGTCAGAGGGGCCGGCGTTGGAGCCAGCTTCAGATCCGGCGCACTAGATGGCGGAAGGACTGACTTAGAAGGAAGGTCCCTAGCTTCACCCGGGGATGGAGGGGAGAAATCCCCGGGGTCATGTTGGGGAGACTCTGGGTCCCGAGAAGGCAGCGAAGGCTGCGGGGAACCAGGTACGACGGACGTGGGAGGGTCTGTCGTCGGTTCCTTCACCAGCGGGACATCGGACGAGCTGACGTGTGGCTTAAGAGCGAGCTCCCGGTAGGTGCCGGAGGAACCGGCGTCCAACTTATGAGAGCCATCACCAGAGACAGGTTAAGAAGAGGGATCGGCCTGGTCCAGTGGAGTGGAGGCCGCATGGCACGCAAGGGTCGGGCGCCTTAACGGCCTCTCCGGCGGACGGGCGAGCCGACGCCCAACTTACCGGAGTCGCCGCAGTGGTAGGCCGCAAGCGCGCCGTCAACCAGGGGCGGAGGCCTCCACTGTTCGGAGGCGCCCCAGGGCCCGAGCGAGCCAGACAGGCAGGCCGACACCCCTCGAAACCTCTGAGGCAGCCGGAGGACTGTCCCCCGGAGGGAACGTTACCTGTGTCCCAGTGACTCCTGAGGGAGACGTGGTAGAGAAGCCCTTGTCCCCGTGCCTCTCCTTATCCTTCTTCCGATGGCCTTCAAGGGAAGTGGACGCCTGCCTCAGTTTTTTCAGCTCCTTTTCCATTAAACTCATTTTTTTGTTCAGAATATGGGCTTCCAGGGATTGCTGCCACCTTTTCCGGGTAGCCGCATTGAAGCTGAGGCAGTGCTGGCACAGGGAATGGCCGTCCTTGTGCGGTAGTTGGGCGCTGCACAAATCGCACTTATTTGTGTGCTCGGAGGGTGTAGGGGATGACATACACAGACGACGGTACTGACCTTAGTCGAAAAAAGGGAATTATTTTTGTAAAAAAACGACGATAGGGCTGACGAAGCACAAACTTTTCCGCAAGGCACTGCACGAGCTAACGGCGGAAAAGAACTGGAAGGCGGGCGTCAGGGACCGCCCCTTTATACCGATGTCTTCTTATGCCAGTCACCTGATGTGGGGGCGGTCCCTCGCCAGGGACTGCTAGCTAGAAATTTTTCCATGGGGTCCTGCCGCCTGCCAGCGTCAATCCTACATGTAATTACCTACTGCAAGAGCCCTCTTGAAGTAAGATCAGAGGTTATTGGATGTCTTTCAGAACATGTTCCTAACTCAGTAGGTGGAGGAACCAATACTGGATGTGGTCCTGGCAGACAGTTACCAGATTGGGGGCCTGGAGGTAAGGGACCCGTTGTCGGGGAGCAACCAAGCCACGGTCTGGTTCTGCCTGAACCTAGGAGGGGTGGAAGGCTGCACAAAGACGGAGGTAACCGACTTCCGGGGTTCAAGGAAATGGGAAGGATCCTTAAGGAGCACTTGGATGGGATTAGGCCAGACATGGATGCTGACAGGTGGGAAATCATCGGGTGGGGTGGTGCAGGATGCTACCAGCACCTGCGCAAGAGTAAGATGGAAATGCGGCAGGGCTCGAAGCCCTGCTGGTGGACCAGGGAGGTTCAGGAGGTGGTGAGGGGAAAGAAGGCGGCCTATAGGCAATTGAAGTGCTCAAGGAGTGAAAGGGACCGAGGGGAGTACGAGCTGATGGCCAGAAGGGCCACTAAGGTGGTGAGGGTGGCTAAGGCAAGGAAAGAGCAGAACCAGGCCACAGAAATTAAGAGAGGGAACAAGGGGTTCTTTAGATACACTGGGGAAAAACGAAGGGTGAAGGGGCAGATTGGCAGGATTAAAACAGGGGAGGGATGGGCACAAGACCTGGGGGAGCAGGCTGAGGTACTAAACGAGTACTTCACTTGAGTTTCCACCAAGGAAAATGGGGCTGCATCACATGGGAGGAGATGGTGAAAACTTAGGAGGGGGACCCCACCATTGGTGGGTCAGGGGCATCACTGGCAGGTGGGGGAAGGCAAAGCAGGGGGATGAGGTAGCGGAGGTGGAAATCACGGCAGAGAGTGAGGAAAGCCCTCTGGTCCCTTAAGACGGAGAAAGAACCACAGCCAGATAAATTAGATCCTAGAGTGCTGAAGGAACTGGCGGATGTCCTGGCGGAGCTCTTCAGCATCTCTGAGGACAGAGTGGGTGCCCCAGGACTGGAAGGTGATGCATACAGTGCCTACCCAGGGGGATCAAGGGAGGTGGCAGGGAACTACAGGCCAGTCAGCCTGACATCAGTGGTGGGCAAGGTGATGGAGGGCATTTTCAAGGAGAGACTGGGGGACCTGGAAAAGTTGGAGTGACTGGACGATAGACAGCATGGATTCGTCCCGGGGAAATCGTGTCAGACAAACCTTGTGGAGTTCTATGACTGGGTGACAAGTGCCTTGGACCTGGGTAGACCAGTGGACATCCTCTTTCTTGACTTCAGCAAGGTGTTTGACTGTTCCTCACGGGGGCCTGTTGGATAATCTGGGAGAAATGGGGGTGGGGAACCAGATGATGAGATGGGATAGGAAATTGGCTCCAGAACTGGACCCAGAGGGTCATGGTTGGATGGACAGTCTCATCCCCAAGGAGGATCATTAATGGAGTCCCTCAGGGATTGGTCCTTTGGGCCCTCCTGTTCAACGCCTACATCTCTGACGTAAGGAAGGGTATCAGGCGTGAGATGAGTCTCTCTGCGGATGACTCAAAACTAGGGGCGGTGGTGGATGGGGAGGAGGGGAGGGTGGCCCAACAGGTGGATCTGGAGGCTCTCGAAAGCAGAAGCTGAGGTTCAATGCAGGAAAATACAAGGTACTGCACCTGGGAGCCAGAAACCCGGCAAGTGCACACCCCGGGAGAGGATGCTACAAGTCTCAATGGTTGAGAGGGATCTGGGGATGGTGGGGATGTCAAGATAAACAACTCGGAGACTTGGAGGGCAGTGGCAAGGCCAACAGGATGCTTGGATGCATCACTAGGGGACTCACCTCCAGAAGGAGGGAAGTGATACTCCCACTGTATAACTGCTTGGCGAGGCTGCACCTCTAGTACTGCGTGCAGTTTTGGAGGCCACATTTAAAGAGGGACACTGAACTCCTGGAGAGGGTCCAGAGGAGGGTAACCAAAATGATTTGGGGCTTGGGGAATAGGACCTATGGGGAGAGGCTCGAAGAGCTAAATATGAGGGTATGGGTGGAAGTTGGGGGGAGATATTCAGGGGAGAAAGGAGGAGGTGCTACTTCACTGAGAGGGTGGTGGAGCCATGGAATGCACTGCCCAGGGGGCTGGTGGAAGCAGAAATGGTGGAGGGGTTCAAGAGTGGGTAGGACAGGTACAGGGGAAGAGTTCTGGAAGCTAAAACCAGTGCAGCGAGAATATCCGGGACTGGGAAGGCAGAAGCCAGCGAGTGAGAGGAGGGCAGCAAGGTCAGCTCCCAGGGTGAGGGCTGACCAAACCAGCAGACACGAAAGACCATTAGGCCTATTCTGCTGGCATTTTAGTATGTTAGTATGTCTCATCTGAAACCTGGCTCCTGGGACGGTTAACAGTGGAGGCTGCCATGTGCCCCAACAGCTGCAGGAAATTTCCTTGCTGGTCTGGGGACATGCAGCGAGAAAGACCTGGCTATTTGAATAAGGCTGTCCACCCTGTCCTGAGGAAGGTAAGCCATTCCTGTCCTGGTATCCAATTCTGCCCCTATGAACCGGAACAACTGTACAGGTTCTAGGACAGACTTCTTTTGATTGACTAGGAATCCCAGGGAGGACAAGGTGGTCTGAGTGATTGAAAGTGCCTCTCTCACATGTTGCTGTGACTGGCCTACAATGAGCCAGTCGTCCAGACAGATAAACACTGACACCCCTAGTCGCCTTAGGTGTGCCACCATGACAGCTAGGCATTTTGTGAACATCCTTGGAGCAGATGTTAGTCCGAAGGGCATTGCTCTGAATTGATAAAGGCCTGATCGCAACCTGAATCTGAGGGACCTTCTGATTGGAATAAGCATCTTTTAGGTCCAGGGATGCTAGCCAGTCTCCCTGCCTTAGAGTAGGTATAATGGTAAACAGAGTAACCATCCTGAATTTTGGTTTTGCCAAGTGCTTGTTCAGGTATCCAAGGTCCACAATGGGACACCACTCCAGTTTTCTTTAGTGTAAGGAAGTATCTGGAATACAGACCCTTGCCTTTTTGAATGACAGGGACTGGTTCTACCACCTGAAGCAGAAGAAGAGATGACACTTCCTTTTCCAGTAAGGCTGTTTCTGTTGGGGAACAGGGCTTGAAAGCCTTTGACCTTAGTCTTGGTTTGGCTTTGAAGCTGAGGACCAACCCCAGGCCCACTACTTCCAGAACCCACTTGTCTGTGGTAATGTTTTTCCATTCCTGGAAATAGTGGGCCAGTCTGCCCCCTACTAGCAGTGGTGAGGCGACCCGGACATTCTGCTCAGAGTGTCTGTTTTGATTGGGCTACTGGCTGGACAGTGGGGCTAGTATGGCCAGCGCCCCTCCTGCCCCGAAAGTATCCCCTGGGCTGATACTGGGGAAAGACATGGAGCTGAAAATAAGGCCTGTAAGGAGTCCTGCCCCTGCCAACCCTAGAATGGTACCGTTGAGGGTTGGAAGTTCTCTCCTTTACTGCAGCACTTTTATAAGCAGCTTTGTAATAATCCATTTTTTCATATATGCCTCTGTTTGTTGTCCAAACAGAGACACAGGGTAACAGGGAAAATCCAGGGCCTTATTTTGCGTCTCCTGAGAGACGTTCGTGGTTCTCAGCCATGCAAACCTTATCAAGGACACTCCTGAAGCTATTTGCCTGGATGCAGTCTCATTTGAATCCACTGCCATCCTAAACTGGGTTTTTGAAGCTTCAATGCCCCTCTTACCTGCTTCCTTCAGGTCAGCAGCCATTGTAGGGGGAACAGACATAGCAATTTCTAGCATGGTAAATACAGATTTTTGATATCTGGCTAAATATACCACATAGGATGCCTGCCTAATGGCTAGGGAGGATCCCAAATAAACCTTTTTGCTACTGAGTCCATCCTCCTGGAATCTTTCTTTCTGGGCGGGGATGCCAGCTTTGTCACAAGCTGCAGCCTGAACCACACCTTCATGGATGGGGTGCCCAAACAGAAATTCGGCCCCAGACTTATCCACCCAATACTTCCTGTCCACTTTATCAGTTGGAGGGACAGAAGTGGGATTCTCCAAAATTTTCATGGTCTGCCTCCTCAAAGACTTGTGCAGAGGGAGGAGCTGCCTTTTTGATGGAGGAACATCCATCATTTCCTTAGTCTTCCTCCTCCTCATCTTCCAAAGACTCATGGGATGGGAGGTCAAGAGACTGAGCAACTTGCTTCATAAAAGCAAAGTATGAGAAAAAATCCTCAGTTCCCTTAATAGGGGAATCAGGCCTGTGAGGGCCAGGAGAGATGTCTGGCTCTATAGGCTCGTCATAATCATCTCCATAATCCTCCTCCGAGTCTTCAGCAAGACCAATATCCTCAAACTGTTCCCCACCTTGGTCTATTCAACTGGAGACTTGTGAACCGTGAGTCCGCAGAACTGGCTATTATCAACCAGAACCGGAGACTACAAAGACTGAATAATTCTGATTGCAATCTCAGCAGAAGGAACAGCTGCTGGACCCAGCTGCGGTTCCTGGTGCTTTTCTTTATGCTTTTTCTTAACTGCGATGGCCAGTTCTGCAGTCTTATCCGTGGTTCTCTTTTTTGTGGCACTATCACCCCTATCACAGGGCAGTCCCTCCGGTTCAGTAGACTGTTCGGTAGCCGGGTTAGCGGCCTTATCCGACATTTTTTCCGTTAGTTTCTTTAACCATCTATCAAGGGTGGACTGAGGAAAATTAGAACAGACTTCAGTCTGTCTGAAGGTGGTCAAACCCCAGACAGAACAGATATATTAAGTGAGGATCAGCCTTTGCAAACAGTTCCCTGCACTCTGTGCTGGAAACCTGTGGGTCCTGTCCTCTTTTTTGGTTTCTGTGACATAAGAAAAGGTATACAGAAAGACTAAACAGACTTTTTGGTAGATTGTTACACTGAAAAAGAAACCAGTTTTTCAAAGCATCAACCCAGGAGTTACCTCGGTTGAAATACGGGACCCACAAACTGGAAAATTACTCTGGTGTATATTTTTTTAAGTAACTACTGACTATATAGAGTCGGAAATTCTTAAAGTTAACACATACAATATAAAGAAAATTTAAGGGAACTGTCAGTTTTCCCCTCTGTTAGGGAACCAGGGAGAAAAATGACTACATACCATTTACAAACTAAAATCTAAACAATTACTACCTGAAACCAAGGACAGCGATAACACCACCAAACAAAATAAATTTACTGGTATAAAAAACAAGAAAAACTTTCAAGAGATGGAGAGCTCTCCAGAGACGTCTTACTGAGGCAAGCGGAGTAAAGAATCTGATTAAGAGACTGTTTACCAGGGACAGTGGTTTGAAAACTGAGCTCAAGCCTAGCATTCCGTCATTTGCATAGGTTCCATTAACCATTTCAACTCCAGGGCAGTCCTATGGTGAGACCATACTGCATTAGTCAGAATACAGTAAGATTTCCTGGGGTTTGAATAGGGATATTGCAGCGGGGAGTAGCCCGGGACTGTGCCCAGTGGAGGGGGGACAACTGGTCCTGCAGGAGGTGGGGTTGAGGGATCGCTAAGAGCTGAGGGATACAATGGCAAGTCTTGAAGTGTTGGGGCCACGGAGGGACCTGGCGGCAGCTCAAGTGTTGGGGTAGGTAGGGCAGCTGTCGAGCCGTCAGACAGCAGGAGGCCGACTGGCACAATGGCCATCACCGGACTGCGAAGGTCGTCGACCGATGAGGAGCTCAGAGGTATAGGTTCCCCAATGGTATCTGATGTCAAGGGGTCAGGCGTCGGAGGAATCAAGAAATCTAAAGGCTGATCTGTAGTGTGCAAGGGGGATCTGGGAGAGTTGACCCCCGTTGACAGGTCTGCTGGAACAGTGGAAGACCCAGCAAGTAAGGTACCCGACAAAGGAAGAAATCTCCAAAGACACCGCTCGTCTCCTGCAGGAAATCAAGGAAGAGCAAGAGGTCGGGTTGAGTCAGAGGAACAGTCACCCTGGAGGTAGAACCCTCGAGGGAAGAAGCAGGGTCTGGCAGCTGGCTCTGATCACCGTTGGAGAAATCCCCAAGTTCCGACAGGAGAGCCTCGGCCGTGTGGTCATCGGGTGAGCCGGCGACAGACTGATTGGCCGTGACCGAGCTGGCATCAGACTTAACGGTCAGGGTCGGGCGGACGGCAGAGGAGCTGGAGTCCAGCTTATTGACAGTGTACTCTTCGGTGGAACCGGAGGGCGACTTAGCGGCCGGAGTGCCGCCTACAGTCACAGAAGCAGTACCCTCCTAAGAAGAATGCCTCTTCCACCCTCTGACAACTGCAGGAGGAGATGGCAACCGATCCGCTGAGGCAGACTGGGACCAGGCAGGAGGGGTACTTACTAAAACTAATGCTTCCCCTGAGGCCGCTTCTTCAGTCTGGTGGCGCTGGACAGAGGGGGACAGATTTCGGTCCTGGCTCTTTTTCTTCTTTTGCTCAGTGGTGGGAGAGAAAGAACGTTCCCGCAGCTCCTTTTCCATGGAAGCAAGGCACTTCTTGAGCAGATGGGCTTCAAGGGCTTTTTGGCATCTGACTCGTGTGGCCCTGTTGAAGGAATGTCAGATCAAGCAGTCCTGGGCCCGGTGTTTTGGGCCTAGACAGAGGATGTAACGGGAGTGGTCGCCCCTGTGCAGGACTTGTGCGCCACACTTGTCGCACTTCTTCAGGTGACACAGAGAAGACGTGCAATAACGAAAAATGAAACTAGAAGACAGAAAATAAGAAAACCATTAGCAGAAAAAATGGCAGTCAACTGGAAGCAAAGTTCTCCACGAGGTTTGACTGACAGCGGGAAAGAACTGATGGGCGGGCGTGTGGACTGCTTCTTTATAGTGTCACGCTGACATCCTGTCAGGTGATGCCGGGGGTGCTCCCCCACTATGGACTGCTAGCTGCAGTTTGATGTGTGGTCCTGATGCCAGAGGGGGGCAGTTCCATCTGTAATGACCTACTGCAGGAACCATCTTTAAGAAAGATCATGTGTTTTTGTCACAAGAGTAGGGAACCAAATCACAAAATGCCAAACTTTAAAACAAAGCCATTTAATTTACCAGCTTACACCCCCATCTGCTTTACGTGCCAGGATTTAGAGGAATACCTTCTGGCTGTTTCTGAGAATGGCTCATCACTATTTCATGGAGTTTGGGCTAGTATGTTTCTGAAGATTTGGTTGATAGGTGATCCCTCACAATCACATGAGACACTAATAACTGATGTTTTTGTTACAGCCATGTCGTCTCTGCTCATAACATCTGTACTTTGAAATCACAGAATGATCTATCCCAATTATACTAATTAACCACTAGACTGCACCACACTATAACATTAAGTACTACTGGTTGTGATTTCTGGCAGTATGCCGTAGACCTTTATAGTAAGAGTTGATCAAGTACTAGATGATCTCAAGGTTGGAGCACACAGCTGGTCATCAGACTACTGCATGCCAACAAGCAGTGGCACCCTGAGAAGGGATGAACATAAAAAGAGTGCAAAAACATTATGTGAAAATACTGAACAGCAGATTATCAACAAGCAGATGCCATGTTTGAATTCTGCTACTGTGACCATGAGCAGGTCGCTCAATCTGTTTGTCTTTAATGTACCAGCTATAAAATTGGGAAATAGCAGGAATGCACTGAAAATGACTCATTCTAGTTATGCTATCCTGAGTAAAGAAACTGTACAATTTACAAATGAAAAAGGAAAATGAAAAATAAACTTTGCATCTGTGCAACAAGAATGCTGCTAGTAAGTCAGACAACAGGACAGAGCCACATTTTCCAATCTAAACCATGATTTGTGTATGTTACAGCCCATCCAAATTGTTTACTGTGCATAAACATGTCTACCATATGCTGCAGCACTGGTTAATCAACAGAGACTCAACATCACGTCTGAACGGAGGACAGTTCTCTTTTTGTACATGCTTTATTAAAACGTTCTTCATTATATTTACAAATTATGATGAAACTTTTCCTCCCAAGCCATACAGAACCACACACACACACACACACACACACATACACAGGCACGCACACAAACAGACGCATGAAAGGCAGTATCCCAAATATTAAATAGCTTCTAATCAAGTAATCAGCTGGAGGAGGAGATACTGTACTTAAAGGCATGGGGAAGCACATTTGGCCATTACAATGCTACACAGCTTATGTATAACAACTAAATGTATATGGCAATTAACACTGAACTCACGTTTTTACAATCTGTACAGAAATGACAGTAGGAACATCTTTCCAGTCACTGTAGAATATACAAGTATCCAAGTCATCCTTCAGTCACAATGATGTTTGTAGTGGCTGAACAAATATGAGTGGGGCATGCCCTTCAAACAGTTCAAGTTTATGTAATTGAAATATAAGGCACAATTAATATTTCTGAATGAAGGGGGAAGAGACTCTTCTGATCGTGTTTGCTGCAAGAAGTCATTTTGTTTTCATGCTAATTATACAAGGTTTTCATGAGAAAGCCAACAGATGTACCAAAAACGTCATTTTTAAATCTTCTCTGGCACATCCTCTTCGATGATTTGAAGCAGTTGAATGGTAGCCATGTAACCCCCAAGTACAAATTTACTGATATTCACATTTCGATACAGGTTCAGTAGTGCACGCTACTAGTAGAAATGTAAAAGTAATAACTCATTGGTGTTGGTGACAGCACATTAAACACAAGGAAAAGGTGCCAAAAGCTTCCCTGCCAAATCAGACCCACACACGCGAGTACATCAATGCAGGTACAGATGCATACAAACATTCATCAAACATAAAAAAAAAAAAACATTGGCGGCGCTTGATGGCTTCAAGTTACCAATAAAATGAACAACCCTCTGAAAATTTCCACTCTAGACCCCCACTTTACACTTATGATACTTTACCTGATGTAACAAACTGGGGGAAATATTTTGGCAGCACAAATTATACATGTTGAATTGTTAAGATCTCCACCATGAGCATATGAGTACGTAAGTGTATATACATCTTTATACAGCTATATATAAATATATATACACACACACACATCTACAATGTTTTCAGTGTTTTAATACAATACTCAACATCTGAATGGTTTGTAGTGGGCAAACTGTACCCAAAGCTGCAGGTTATTCTGTGATGAGCAAACAGGGTTGCAGCTGTGAAGGCTCCGGCTTTGGTTCTTTTGTGTGTGTATTTTAGTTTTGTTTTTGGAAAAAAAAAAGTTCAGTCCTGTTTTGTATGATCCTTGGCATCTTCTTCATCTGTGTATTCTGAAGGCTCATCCCCTGGTTTCAGCAGACGACCCACGTAGTCATATTTTTCTAAATAAAAAAATATAAATATGTTTTCATAGGTCACTGAAAGGGAGAAGGCATGAAAGAATTACGGTTTTAAACACAGGAAGAGGCAGCAAGGACAGAAAAAGTACAGTTAAGCAAGAACTTACCGTAACAGCGGATCTTAGAGAAAGGTTCCTTCAGTAGGTCATAACATGTAGGACTGTCACTAGCGCCACCTGGCGTCTGGACCACACGGCAGACTTTTCCAGCCATGCCTGATGGGGGACTGCCCACCCGATGTCACATGGCCGACGTTAGCGCGACACTATATAGCGGGCGGTCCACATGCCTGCCCTGCAGTTCTCCTGCTGGAGACCTAAAAGGAAGGTCAGGAGAAGGAAACAGAGTCTGGAGTCCCAAAAGAAAACTGGGGGTAGAAGGGAGGGGAAAAAACACGACTTACTGAAGCAACCTCTCGAAGATCTACTGTTACAGTAAGTTTTTACGTAACTGTACTATCCTACTTCGAGAGGGTTCCTTCATTCAGTAGGTCAGAACATGTAGGATTGTGTCCCAAGCAGTCCCTCAGAAGCAAGACAGAGAGAAACATGGGAGGAGAAGAAACCCGAAACGAAAAAACAGAATGGGACCAGTCTAGGACAGAAGGCCCTGCAGCACAGCAAGGCCAAAGCCGGCCCTCCACCAAGAAGCAATGTCCAGACCTCCAGGATGTTGCTGCAAATGTCTGCTCCAGAAATGTTATGCAGAAAAGCTGCAGATGCAGCCATGCCCTCTAACGGACCCCGACAGAGGTTTGTTGTACTTCTGATAACAAAAGCAAATGCAGCTGGCTAACCACTTGGACAGGCACTGCTTGGAGACATCTTTCCCCAAGGATTTGGGGGCGAACGAAACAAAAAGCTGGTCTTCCTTCCAGAAATCTTTGGATAGGTATAGCACCCGAATACGGTGCACATCCAAGGTGTGCAGGGACGCCTCACTCCTGTTCGCGGGAGTTGGATAATAAACCAGAAGTTCCACTGTCTGTGTCAGTGTGAACTCAGACACCACCTTAGGCAAAAACTTAGGATTTGTTCTGAGGACCGCCCAGGCCTTGTGAAAAATCAAAAAAGGCTCCTTGCACATAAGAGCTTGAAGCTCGGAAATTCTTCGAGTGGAAGTAACTGCAACTAAAAATAGCACCTTCTAGGAAAGATAGCGCAAGTCACAGCTCATCGCAAGCTCAAAAGGAGGAAGAGTGAGCTTCTCCAACACAAAATTTAAGCCCCAAGGTAGTATAGGGTTGCGGATGGGGGGTTGCAGGTGGAGAATCCCTTTCAGAAAGGTTTTGGAGACCTCCAACTGAGACACGGGTTTACCATCCACTAGCTCATGGTACGCCAAAATGGCCGATAAGTGTACCTTCAACAAGGAATAGGAAAAGCCTGACTGAAAGATGAAGGAGGTATTCAATGATCTGTGGGTCAGAACAAGGAAAGGGTTTTCAACTCTTGGACTCTGCCCAAATAGAAAAGCGTTTCCACTTCATAGTGTAAGTGGACCGGTTAGGCGGCTTTCATGCCTCCACCTGGACTTGAGCAACTCTGTTGGAAACCCCAAAGCGAGAAATTGCTATGTCTGCAGGAGCCACGCATGCAAGTGCAGGGTCCTGAGCCCCGGTTGCACAAGCCGGCCTTGATTCTGTGTCAAGAGGTCGTGCAACAATGGAAGCAGAACTTGGGATTCCTTCGCTAGTTGCTGCAGAAGCGGGAACCAAATCTGTCTCGTCCACAGGGGTGCGATGAGCATCATTCGTGCTTTCTCTGCCTGAAGCTTGAGGTGAACCCTCCCAAGAATGGGAAACAGAGGGAAGGCGTACAAGAATTTCCCTGTCCGAGAGAGACATGTCGTGCCAAAAGCATCATGCCTTGGAACGAGCGAGCAGAAACTGAAGTTTTGCATTGGATGGTGAGGCGAAAAGGTTGAGTTCTGGTTGCCCCCATCTGAAATGGAGAATCTGCCACTTCCTGATTTAGTTCCCATTCGTGACCGAGGGCCTGAGACCTACCTAGACTGTCCGCCAGGACATTTTGCACCTCGAACATGCACAGCTGTCAGGGACAGACTATGCTGGACTGCCCAATTCAGCACACTCATCGCCTCCCTGCAAAGGGGGTATGAGAGTCCCTCCTTGTCTGTTGATATACCAGATGACTGACATGTCAGTCTAGATGAGCAGTAATCGCAGATGAAGAAGCGTCTGGAACGCTTGTAGCGCATACAAGTCCGCTCTCATCTCCAAGATATTGATGTGTAAGGACATCTCCAAGCGGGACCATAATCCCTGGGCTTGGTGTTCCAAGTGGGCCTCCCAACCTAGGTTGGAGGCATCTGTGGTCAGGGATGCCTGAGAGGCCGGACCTCTGAAAGGGAGGCCTACTGACAGATTCGAGGGATCTTTCCACCAATTCAAATCTTTCTGAAGGGTAGATGAAATTAGGACCGGATGGTCCAAATCGTCCTGAAGTTGATCCCACTGGACCTGCAAGGACTACTGAGTGATCTTTATATGAAGCCTTGCCAGGGGAACTGTGGAGATGGAGGCCGCCATCAATCCCAGCAACTGAAGGACCTCCCGGGCCAGGAGGGTCCTGGAGGAGGCCACCCAAGTGGCCTACCTGATCAGCATCTCCATCCTGTTTGAAGGAAGGAAAACTCTGCTCTGCACTGTATCCAATACCATCCCAATAAACTGTAACCTCTGGGAAGGAATAAGGGACGACTTGGGGATGCTGACTGTAATCCCCAGTCTGGTGAACAAGTCCAGAGTAGTGGATGGGGCCTCAGAGAGACTCTCACTGGACGGGGCTGAGATCAGCCACTTGTCCAGGCAGGGGAAGACCACTATGCCCTGATGAAGGGCTGCAGCCACCACCGCCAGGCACTTGCTAAAAACCCAAGGTGCTGAAGAAAGGCCAAAGGGGAGAGCCTGAAATTGGAAGTGCTCCCTTGGAAAAGAAATCGCAGGAACCGGCGGTGGCTGGGGAAGATCAGGATGTGCAGGTAGGCATCCTACATCTCCAGAGCACAAAGCCAGTGAGTCTCCTGAAGGGGGAGGAAACCCTGGAGGGTTAACATCCAGAATTTTTTGTACTTGATAAACAGAGTCTGCTGAGGTCACAAATGGGTAGCAGGTCGCCTGTCTTTTCTGGAACCAGGGAAAAATAGAAGTAAAATCCTCTTCCCCTGTGGTGGAGGGGAACTGGCTCTATGGCTTCTTTGAGCAATAGGGCATGTATTTCCTCCTTTACGAGTCAAGCTTGGACTCAGGAGTAGGCGGACCTTCTTGGAGGAGACTCGAATAAGCTCCAGAAACTAGAGTGTGTGTCCTTAGGACACTAGCTGCAGGACCCACACGTCAGAGGTGATGCTCTATCATCCCTGCACAAACCCCAACTCCTTGCACTGGGACTGAGGAGGTGGGGTAGTCAGGAGGTGGCAGGATGGGCAGGGAGAGATCCCCCTGAATGTGTCTGGTTCTTGGAGGCAGGAGGGGTGAAGGTACCCATAGTCTTGCGCTTGCCCTGACGCCGAGACTGGGCTTGCTTTCTCTGCCTCTAGGTCCTTTTCCGAAAGGGCTGCTGCTGTTGGTTGCCGATCGGTACATGGGCCTTACAGACCTCAGGGCTTGGCTGCGGTCCTGAAGGTTCATAATGTCTTTGGTATCGCCACCAAAAAGCAGTGAGCCCCTGAAAGGGGCGTCATGAATCGCTGTCTGGACCTCGTTTGTGTGCCCAGAGATGCAAAGCCATGCATGCTTCCGAAGGGAGCCGGTCGTCGCCGATGTGCAGGCCACTGAATCAAGAGTCATAAATGGCTCGCAACGCATGCCTGCAAGAAATTCTGGACAGCTGGATGCCCTTGGTGAGCTCCTCCTTGAGGTCCGAATGGTCAATGGATTGGACTCTGGGATCAAGCCTGGCCAGGGTGGCTTTTTGGTGAAACACCATGTGAGCTACATAATTAAGGGACCGTAATGCACATGTAGCACAGGAGTAAACTTTCTTCCCATACTGGTCCATCTGCCTCGACTCCTTATCTGGAGAAGGGCTCATGTGCTTGGGATCTCAAGAATGGTCATGAGCAGCCTGAGATTACTACGGAGTCAGCATTCGAATGCGCACTGAGAAAGGGGGCATCCTTGAGCACCCAGTAGGTCCTGTCCACCCGACTGGGGACAGCTGGGATTGAATGAGGCAGTTTGCCAGACTGTCGTGGTGAGGTCTTCGTGAGGTTCGATCCATGGAGGAACAGGAATCTGGGACAGAAACTCCAAATCGAGGTGCTCGCTGAGTCTCTTCTGCATGTGATCCTGCTCCTCAGACTCCCAATTATAGTGCTGTTGAATGGACCTCAACAAGTCCAAAAAGTAAGGATCCTCTGGGGGAGAATCCTTACCCTCAGGGACCTGGGGCTCTACATCCGATTGCTCCTCCAATGAGTCATCCCAGAGTCCAGACTGTCTCCAGAACCAAGATCCGGAAGGATAATTTCCCCAAGGGGTAGTTCCCGTGATGTGAACTGTGGATGGTGGCGAGCTCACAGGGGATAAGGACCTGGGAGTCGGCTCTCCAGGTCCTTCACCAACTCTGAACGCACCTCCTTCCACCAGGACTGGATAAAAGTCTTGAAGTCCGGCTGGGTAGTCGGTGGGGATGGAGGAGGAGCAGGGTAGTGGTACCCATGATATCCTGTATAGAAATACCCCAGGTACGGAGAGTACCTGGGAAAAAATGTCCTGCAGTGCTCCAGTCAGGGTACCCAGACGGGTAATGCGGAACAGAACGGGGTCTAGAGTAAAGACCCAACGTCAGGGGACCTACGATGGGGGAGCCCACGTAGGGTGGCAGGTCCGGTGTAGGGGCAGCCGACATTGGGTCCGCAGTCGTAGGAACCAGCGCTGCTTGGTACAGTGTCAGAAAAGGATCCGGCATAAGAACCCAGCGAAGGGGAACCAACAAAGGAACCTGGTCTGCCAAGGCAGCTGACAGCAGAGGCAGACGAGAAGGTTCTGGCATGGAGACTCACGTAGGAGGGTCTGGAGTGAGGGAAGGTTTCGCCGGCTCTGAAAGAATAGTGTTCAGCGTAGGGATCAAAGTCGGAACAGGAGCTATCCTCCCGGACAGGACCAGGGGCACCTCCATCCCTGAGAAACAGAATTTGATGGTAGATAAGGACCGCTTGGCCCACCTAGTCTGCCCATTTCCCTACCTACCTGATAAGCTGCAGATCCTAGTTAACCAACAGCCTACTTCCTCCTACCTCCCACTAGAACTGCCTTATGTCTATCCCATGCATTCTTGAATTCCCCCAATGTTTGACTCTACGACCTCCTCAGGAAGGCTGTTCCATATATCCACAACCCCCTCTGTGAAGAAATACTTCACATTAACTCTGAGTCACACCTCATCTTCAGATTGTGCCTCTGTTTTTGCACATCTCTTTTTCTGAAAGATGCTACCCTCTTGGACTTTGTGGAGTCCCTTGAGGTACTTGAAAGTTTCCATCATGTCCCTCCTTTTCTCGAGGCTATACTGTACATCTTTAGTTCCTTTAGTCTTTCTTCATATATCTTCTGATGCAGACCCTGCATCATTTTGGTGGCCCTCCTCTGGACAGCCTCCACCCTGTCTGTCTTTACGGAGATGGGATCTCCAGAACTGTACACAGTACTCCAGATGTGGTCGTACCAACTCTCTGTACAGAGGGCCAACAACTTCCTGTTTTCTACTGGTGATGCCTCTCCCTATGCACCCCAGTATCCCCCCAGCCCTCCTTACTGCCTTCTCACATTGCTGGCCCACCTTTAGGTAGTCTGATACAACTACCCCCAAGTCCCTTTCCATTTCTGTTGTCAGTATCTCACCCCCATTGTGTACTCTTCCCCTGGGTTTTTGTTTCCCAGGTGCATTACTTTGCACTGAATCTAAGCTGCCATACATTTGACCATTCTTCCAACCATGCCAAGTCCCTTTTCATCCTTTCCACCCCACCTTGTGCATCAACCCTGTTGCAGATCTTTGTGTCATCTGCAAAGAGACATACTTTCCTTCCAGTCCCTCTGCAATGTCACTTATAAAGACCTTAAAAAAGGACCAGTCCCAGTACTGAACCTTGCGGTACCCCACTTGTAACCCTCCTTTCTTCACTGTGGACTTCATTTACTATTACCCGCTCTGTCCTGTTGTCCAACCAGTGTTTTACCCAGGCTACCACCCTAGGACCCACTCCCAGGCTGGCTAATTTGTTTATTAATCTTTTGTGCAGGACTGTGTCAAATGCATTGCTAAAGTCTAGGTAGGCCATGTCCACAGCCCCTCCCTGGTCTACTGCTTTGGTCACCCAGTCAAAGAAATCAATTAGATTTGTCTGACATGACCTTCCCCGCTGTGAATCCACGCTGCCTTGGGTCCTGTGCCCCACTGGCCTCTAGGTACTCAACAATTCTTTCCTTCAGAAGTGATTCCATCATTTTCCCTACCACTGAGGTCAAACTGACAGGTCTGCAGTTTCCTGCCTGTGTCTTGCTCCCACTTTTGTGAAGGGGAATCACATCCGCCCTCCTCCAGTCCTCAGGTACCACCCCATCCTCCCATGATTTATTAAAAAGGGTAGTCAGTGGCGTTACTAGTTCTTCCCTTAGTTCTTTTAAAATTCTAGGGTGAATCCCATCAGGCCTCATTGCTTTATCCACTCTCAGTTTTAAGAGTGGTTTCAGAACCCTTTCTTCTGTGAAAGGACTAATATCATCCCCCCATCCAGAGTGCTTCTATTGACCGGATTAGGTATTTCCCCCTGCTTTTTCATTGTGAATACTGAGCAGAAGTATTTGTTCAGTATCCCTGTTTTTTCACTGTCTTTCTTTGCCCAACCACCTTCCCCTGTTCAACCTCAGTATCCCTGCCTTAGTCTTTCTTTGCTCCCTAATGTACCTAAAAATGGTTTTATCCCCCTTCTTAACCAAGTTGGCTATCTTTTCCTCGGTTTGGGCCTTTGCTATTCTGACTGCCTTACCTGCTTCCTTCTGCTTTAACTGGTACAGTTCTGTCCTGCTCCTTCTGTGCTTCCTTTTACTTCCTGAAAGCTACCTTTTTGTCCCCTTACCTTCCCCACCACTTCTTGAGAACCATAGTGGTTTTTTCTTTGATTTGTTTACTTGCTTCACACAAAGACTTGTTGCCTCTGTGATGGCGGTTTTGATGTTTCCCCCACTGTTGCTCCATCCCACCTTCTTGCCTGTTTGCTAGTGCTGACTAGTGCTAGAGACCCCGAAGGGTGAGTGGGAGTTCGACCTTGAGGTGTGTTCCACATCCAGGGGACCAGCGCTGTCTTCGCCCAGTGTAGCCACCACTGAGGGGAGGGCTACTGGCAGGGGAGAAGGGAAGAGAGGGGCAGTCTCCCCTGGGCTCGTCCATGGAGCTGACAGAGGGCCCCCAACAGGAGAGCTGCATCTGTGCAGTCGCCGGAGGTGACAGTCTTACCAGACGGGAGGAGGAAGATCCCCCTGCCAACTTATCGGCCGTGGTTGGGCAGGTCCCTGCTTAACGGGGAACTGACTTATCGGCAGGCCGAGCTGTCCCCGGAGGAGCTTGGGGGGGGGGGGGCCAACTTAGCGGCAGAAACGGTGCAGCCAACAGAGAAGACTGTAGCCGACTTACCCGTTAAGGTGGAGGATTGAGCCTTCATGGTTCTACCAGAATCCCTGGTCGTGGCCTGTGCCTTACCTGGAGGAGGTGGGGAAAGAGGCCTTGCTGGCGGAGGGCCTGCTGGACACTGCCCGAGAACCATCCGAAAAGCACTCCCGCTCCTTGTGCTTCTCTTTTTTGTGCTTTGATGGAGAAGAAGAAGAATATTCCCTGATGTGCTTCATTTGTTTTTTGAGTGATACCAACCGGGACTTAAGTAGACGGGCCTCCAAAGCCTGCTGCCTCCTCTTGCAGGTGGCCTGGTTAAAGGGCTGGCAGTCTGGGAAAGTCACGGTTGGATAGTCTGGGCCTAGACAGATGACGCACTTGAGGTGGCCGTCCTTGTGGGGAATCTGGGTGCCACAGGTTTGACACTTCTGAGGAGAAAACACAATCAAAACATACCGAAAATGGTGAAATAGTACTGACTTCAGACGAATACTTTTTAACGGCGGTCACAGTGCAAGTCTACTACGAGAGCTGACCCATCGGCACAGTGGCTGGATTTCCGTTTGAGACACCGGCGACCCGGCCGGGGAAGAAGGATGGAGCGTCCCATTGACGGCTCTTCTTCTCGGAGAGGGAGGGTGGGATAAATGTCCGGCTCAAGGAGGAACGCTGACGGAGGCCAGGAGTCACTCACACTACTGGTGCTCGACATACAGGGAGGTGGAGCGGACGCTAGCGTCACTGCATGTCCACACCTCCAAGAAAAATGGAAAAACAGGAGGAGAGGGCCCTCTGTCTCTGTGAAGCCCTCCCTGGGGCTTCGATTAGCCTGCCATCACCGCACTCCCCGACCAGATGATACCCCGTGGCTCGGATACGGGGTCCGTGCCACGGCCCTGCCCTTGGGGTGTTGGGGTTAACTGGGAGATGACTGCAATAGATGGCATTCACAAAAACCACCAACAGTTTCATCTGGTTCAAGGTCAGTTGGCATTCATCTGTATCCCTCCTCGGGTCGTGCTCTAAAATAGGCAGGATTTGTCTAGTGCACTTACCCGGTCAACAAAAACTAAATAAATAAAAAATAAAATGTGGAAGTCCTAGGGGCCGTGACCAGGGCTGAAATCTGACAGAGGGGCTCTCAGGGATAAAAGAGTGGAAAATATTAAAAAAAAAAAGTCTACCGCGAGGTAACAAGGCAATGGCGGGAAAGAAAGCACAGTTAAGCAAGAACTAACCATAAAGTACAGTTACATAAGAACTTACCATAACAGTAGATCTTCGAGAGGCTCTTGCAGTAGGTAATTACATATAGGACTGACGCCGGGGGCAGCAGGACCCACGGAAAATTTGGCTCCTGGCGAGCAGTCCCTGGCTAGGACCGTTGTAGACTACGCCATGCGACGCTGCATAAAGGGGCGGTCCTGGATGCCCGCCTTCCAGTTCTTTTCCCGCCACAGACCAAAAGAGGCCAGAAGAGAGAGAAGCAGATATTTTCATATGGAAAAGGAGCTGAAAAGCCTAGGGGATGGAGGCGGAACGATATTTCATTGCACGAGCCTCTCTCGAGGATCTACGTTCACGGTAAGTTCTTACGTAACTGTGCTATCTTACTTCGAGATGGCTCTTGCAATAGGTAATTACATATAGGACTGAATCCCAAGCAGTCTGGAACAAATAAGAGGCATCAGGAGGAGGAAACTACTCCAGAAAGTAGCAGTAGCCTTGAAGGCCTCAAGACAGGAGGCCTTGCAAAACAGCTAGCCCGAAGCCTGCTCTACGGCGAGAAGCAATGTCCAAACTGTAGTGTTTCGTAAAGGTATGGACGGAGGTCCAGGTGGCGGCAGCGCAGATGTCTGCCGCAGACACATTCTTGAACCAAGCCGCAGAGGCCGCTACTCCTCGTGTGGAGTGACCTCTGACCCGACCCGGAAGGGTCTTGTACTTGTCATAACAGAAAGTGATGCAATAAGCCAACCACTTCGACAGGCATTGCTTGGAAACAGCATTGCCTTCCCTTTTATAAGCAAAAGAGACGAACAACTGATCAGTCTTTCTGAGATCCTTCGTCCTGTCGGTGTAGTATCTCAGAATCCGGTGAACATCCATGGTATGGAGCAAATATTCCCTCTGATTAGAGTAATGTGTAAAAAAGGCAGGTAGCTCTATGGACTGATTTAAAGTAGACTCAGCTACCACTTTGGGAAGAAACTTAGGATTTGTGCGAAGAGCAACCCGTTCTTTACGAAAAATCAAATAGGGGATTTTACACACAAGTGCGTGGAGCTCGGAAATTCTTCGAGCTGAAGTAATGGCCACCAAGAAGCGCGTCTTCCACAAAAGAAACTTCAGATCTGCAGAAGCAGCAGGTTCGAAGGGAGGGAGAGTAAGTTTTTCGAGAACAAAATTCAAGTCCCAAGGGGGGTCAGGGGTACGGATGGGGGGCCTCAGATGAAGGAGCCCTCTGAGAAAGGTCTTAGAGACCTCCAGTTGAGCAAAAGCTTTATCTGCGAAGGGAACATGGTAGGCTGAAATAGCAGCCATGTGAACCTTCAGGGAGGAGTGGCTGAGACCCAGGTCGAAGAGATGATGCAAGTACTCCAGCAGAACAGCCACTGAACAGGAGAAAGGCTCCACGTTCCTAGAGGCTGCCTAAATAGAGAATCTCTTCCACTTGATGGCATAAGTGGACCTGGTGGAGGGTTTTCTAGCCTCCACCAAAATCTCCGCCACTTTTGGAGAGACGCCAAAACGGGATTGGGCTAGGTCTGCAGGAGCCATGCATGAAGTTGAAGGGATTTGAAACCTGGATGGACCAGGGTCCCCTGATCCTGGGTCAGCAAACCTCGAGATAAAGAAAGAGGAAGAGGAGGAACCTCTGAGTATTGTTGTAGAAGAGAGAACCAGATTTGCCTGGGCCAGAAAGGAGCGATCAGAATCATTTTTGCTCCTTCTGTGGTTAGTTTCTGCAAAACTCGTGGGATCAGAGGAATTGGGGGGAAAAGCATAGACGAATCTGTCCTTCCAGTCTAGAGAAGGAGCGTCGCTCCAGAAAGCGCCTCGCTTTGGAACGAGCGAGCAAAAGTTGGGAAGTTTTGCATTTTGAGGAAAGGCGAAGAGGTCTACCTTCGGAGTCCCCCAAAGCTCAAAGATATCGTCGAGCACCCTTTGATCCAATTCTCACTCATGTGCCCGGGCAGAGGAGCTGCTTAGCTTGTCTGCCAGGGTGTTGTCGACTCCTGGAACATGAATCGCCGTGAGGTGATGGTTGTGATGAGTTGCCCAATCCCAAACCCTCATTGCTTCCCTGCATAGAGGGTAGGAACGACTTCCTCCCTGCTTGTTGATGTACCACACCACGCACATGTTGTCCGTCTGGACGGCTAGGTGGCCGGGAAGAAAGTATTGGTGAAGGGCTTGGAGAGCGTATAGCACAGCTCGAAGCTCGAGCACGTTGATGTGGAGAGCTTGTTCCAGTCTGGACCATAAGCCCTGGGTCCAATGAGGGCCCAGATGGGCTCTCCAACCTTCGCCTGATGCGTCTGTGGTCAGAGTCTGGGAGGGGGGAGGATGAAAGAAGGGGACCCCCCCGAAATAGGTTCTCTCGAACCATCCACCATTGCAAGTCCCGTGCCATCGGCGAGGAGATCAGAACTAGTTGATCTAGGTCGTCTACAAGTTGATCCCACTAGGAGCGATGAGTCCACTGAGAGATCCTCATGTGGAGTGGAGCTCGGGGGACCGTCGGAATAGCGGCCGCCATGAGCCCCAGAAGACGGAGGACCGACCTCACCGGAACCCTCCTGCTTTCTGATAGCAGGGAAATCTGGGATTGAAGAGAGGCCGACCTGTCTGGAGGCAGGAAGGCCTTGGTCACCGTCATATCGAGGATAGCCCCGATGAACTGTAGCCTCTGGGAGGGGTCCAGATGGGACTTGGAATGGTTGATGGTAATACCCAGGCCAGTGAAAACCTGCTGGGTGAGGGAGAGAAAATGCAGGAGTTCCTCCCTGGACGAGGCCGCCAGGAGCCAGCTGTCCAGGTAAGGAAACACCTGAACTCCCATTGTACGCAGGTGGGCCGCTACCACAGCCAGGCATTTGCTAAATACTCGCACCACCGAGGAAAGACCAAAGGGGAGCGCCCTGAATTGGTAGTGGTCCCCCTGAAATGCAAAACGAAGCTACTTGCAGTGAGAAAGGCGAATGGGTATGTGCAGATAGGCATCCTGCATATCCAGCGCACAAAGCCATTGACCCGGCCGAAGAAGGGGCAGAAGGCTCTGCAGAGAGAGCATCCTGAACCTTTTGTATTCCACATAAAGGTTCAAGGAACAGATCTAGAATGGGTCTGAGATCTCCAGTCTTCTTTGGGACCAGGAAGAAATGAGAATAGTAACCCGTCCCTCAAAGATGAAGGGGGACGGATTCTATCGCCTGCTTCGCGAGAAGGGCAGAGATTTCTTCCTGGACCAAGGGAAGATGGTCCCTTGAGTATGATGACTTCGGAGGAGGGTGACGGGGTGGTTTCTGAAGAAACTCTATGGAGTGCCCTTCCGCTATAAGTTGGAGCACCCAAGAATTCGTGGTTATCCTCTCCCAACCCGGAACATGGAGGGAAGATCTCCCTCCTACCGGTTCCTCCGGTGGATCCAGAGGCAGTGGGAGAGGAAAGGAGTCAGGTGGTGTGGGGCAGCGCCACAGCTGAGGCACCCGTTGCTTTTTTAGGCGGAGGGGGCCTGGCAGCTGCAGGGTCCCGACTTTTAGTGGCCCGCCTTCCTTGGGGTTTCGCTTGTGGCCGAGTCAATCTGCGAAAAGGACGGCGCTGCCGAGGATGGGGACGGTACATGGAATCCACGGATTTCAGGGCCGTCCCCTTCTCTTGCAAGTCGGTGATGATGTCTTTGACATCACCCCTGAAAAGCACCGACCCCCTGAAAGGTGCCTCCTGAATAGTGGATTGCACCTCCGGGACCAAACCTGACACGCGGAGCCAGGCATGACGCCGTCGACTTATGGCGAAAGCGGAGCTCCGCCCGGCAGTGTCCACTGCATCGTATGTCGCCCGTAAAATGTGGCGACTGGCCGAACGAGCAGAATGGACAAGATCTGCTAACTCCTGTTTGGCTTCAGAGTCAGGTAAGGATGGCCTTCTGGTAATCCCCCATGTGGGCGATGTAATTCAGGGCCCGAATTCCCAGTGTGGAAGAGGCGTAAATCTTTCTTCCATACTGGTCCAGGAGGCGAGATTCCTTATCCGGAGGAGACGAGCTCAGATGCTTTGGATGTGCCGACCGGCCGTGAGCGGCGCTAATCACAACTGAATCGGCACGAGGGTGAGAGTCAAAATAGTCTATACCCTCAGGAGCCTGGTATAGCCTGTTGGACTTCCTAGGAAGTGGGGCTAACGCCGATGGTTGTTTCCAAATCGTGGTAACAAGGTGGGCATGAGGCTCGATCCAGGGTGACACTAAAGTTGGAGCTGTCATGGGCAGGTCCAGATGTTCGGCGAGTTTGAGATGCTGGGGATCTGGTTCCAAAGAGCGCCACTGGTGAATTTCCTGGATTTTTCTAAGCAACTCCGTGAAGGATGGGTCCTCTGGAGGAGACTTCGGAGGGGTCCTCGGCCGGGGCTTAGACGGAGAGCGGGGCTCGTCGTCTCTCTCGGAGCATCCTTCGGAAGAATCCGAGGAATCTGAGAGGGAAGAAGAAGCAGAAGAAGAATAAGACTCCCTTACACGACTAGGAGTAACGGGTTCCTTGGGTGGTACCTGTGAACGCGTATCCTGCCCCTCTCGGGATCCAGAGGGAAGAGCCCTGGAGTCTGAGGTGGTGAGGAGGTGCCACCAGACATGCACGGGAGCCGGGGCGGCACCGTCGTCATAAGGCGGTTTCATTTCCTTAGTGAGTTGAGCCTGGCCTCAGCCCACCAACAGGCCAGAGTCTCCTGCAGATCCACTGGCGGCCGGGGAGAAGAGGAGTGTACGGGTTATACCTGTAAGGAGAGTATCCGTAACCCGGCTGCGGGAAACTCTGCATCTGGTACTGCGGCCCCGGGTACGACGGCATCAGATAAGACGGCGGGTACCCGGGAGCTGAAGGAGCTGCCGGAGCAGACTGCCCGGTCAGCGGCCCCACGGGCGAATCCACGTTAATGGGACCGGGGGCGGAGGGCCCGACGGAAGAACATCCCCTGCTGGCGTCAATGGTACCGCATCCGGGGCCATCAGATCCGGTTCAGTCGGAGGAGGGTCTGACGGAGGTGGAAGATGCCCCGCGTTGCCCAGGGAAGGAGCACAGAAATCCCCGGGGTCAGGCTGGGGTGACAGGCTCCCCAGACGGCAGCAAAGGCTGGGGAACCGGGTATGACGGACATTCGGGGCCGTCGCGTTCCATTCGCCACTTGCGCACGCCGGAGGAGCCGACGCGGTGTCTTAGGGGCGAGATCCTGGCAAGCACCGAGGAACCGTGTCCGCCACGGGAGCCCTCGACTGAGGCGGGCCGAGGGAAGGAAACGCCCGGTCTGATGGGGAAGTGGTCGTGCGCCGCCCTGAAGGGTCGGGCGTCTTATCGACCCTCTACATGTGGACGTCAGAGGAGCCGACGTCCGACTTAGGAGTCGCCTATGCCAGTGGGCCGCAGTCCTGTGGCCGAAACGGGGGCTGAGGCCTGCATTCGCCCCGGAGGCGCCCGCAAGGCCTGAGCCCGACGGGCGGGCCGACACCTCCTCCAAACCCTTCAAGGCTGCCGAACGGTCCCCCAGAGGGGATGTTACCTGGGCCGCGCTCCAGCGGCAGACGTGGTAGAGGAGGACTTCTCCCGGTGCTTCTCTTTGTCCTTTTTCCGATGTCCTTTTGGGGAAGTGGACGCCTGCCTCAACTTTTTCAACTCTTTTTCCATAGAAGACATCTTTTTCTTGAGGATATGGGCTTCCAGGGACTGTTGGCGCCGTTTACGGGTAGCCGCACTGAAGTTGAGGCAATGCTGGCACTTATCGACCGGATGATCGGGACCTAGGCAGAAAAGGCACAGGGAATGGCCATCCTTGTGTGGCAGCTGGGTGCCACATGAGTCGCACTTGTTTTTGTGCTCGGACAGTGTAGGGGACGACATACACCGACGATGTACCAGACGACTGAAAAATAATAATTTTCGTTAAAAAAATGACGAAAGACAGGGCTGACGAAGCACGAACGTTACCGCGAGGTGCTGCACGAGCTAACGGGCGGAAAGAATGGAAGCGGCGTCCGGGACCACCCTTTATACCGATGTCGATGACGCCGGTCACCTGACGTGGGGGCAGTCCCTGCCAGGGACTGCTAGCTAGAAATTATGGTCCTGTCGTCGCATCAGTCCTATATGTAATTATCTACTGCAAGAGCCCTCTCGAAGTAAGACCAGTAGATTTTAGAGAGGCGCTCTTGCAGCAGGTAATACCATTAGGACTGAAGCCGGCAGGCGTCCGGACCCCACAGAAAGCTTGAAGCTAGCAGTCTGAAGCAGGGGACTGCCCCTAATGTCAGCTACGCCCAACGTTAGACGTGGTATATCGGGGCGGTCCCCTGGCACCATCTCAGTTCTCCTGCCGGAGACCTGGCTAGAAACCAAATTGGAAAACCGAGCTGGAAGTCCCCACCATGTTCTGGTGACATAAAAAGCAAATTACAATCCTGGGGGATGGAGGGTGGGAAAGCCGCCTGCTGCAAGAGCTCCTCTCGAAGATCTACTGTTACGGTAAGTTCTTACGTAACTGTGCTATCTGACTTAGAGGGTAGAGCTCTTGCAGCAGGTAATATCATTAGGACCGAGTCCCAAGCCCCAAGGATAGACCCAGGTCTGAGAGGGTGGTAGGGAGAGATGTTGAAAACAGCTGAAGCTGAAAACAGGCACTTAAGAGAGTAGGCCCTGCAGGACTGCTAGCCCAAAAACGGCTCTCCTTCCGGATGCAATGTCTAGGCTGTAATGCCTGATGAAAGTGCAGACTGAACTCCATGTAGCTGCAGTACAGATATCTGACGAAGAAACATCTGAGTGTTGCAAAGGAAGAGGTCACTGCTCTAGTAGAGTGGCCCCTGACTGTTCCCGGATGTGGTTTATTATGATGCTGGTAGCAGAAAGTAATACATTCCACCAGCCAACGGGCTAGTGACTGTTTGGAAACAGAAGCCCCTAGCATTCGTTTGGCGAATGAGACGAACTAGTCTGGCTGTCGGGAGGAGCAGGTCCTGTGTCGGTAATACCTCAAAATCCTGTGAACGTCCAAGGTGTGCAACAGCGCTTCACCTTGACTGACGAACTCCGGATAATAAACTGGAAGGTTAATGTCCCGATTAAGAGTTAGCACAGACACCACCTTCGGCAAGAACTTTTAGGGTTCGTGTACAGGGTCACCCTGTCCCTGTGGAAAACTATGCAAGGTTCCCTACACATCAGGGCCTGGAGCTTGGCAACCCTTCAAGCGGAGGTGATAGCTACCAAAAGGAGGGTCTTCCATGAGAGGAAGCGTATTTCGAGGAAGCTGCTAGCTCAAGTGTGTGTGTGTGTGGGGGAGTTTCTCCAACAAAAGCAAGTCCCAAGGAGGAACGATGTCTCTCCTGGGAGGTCTGATATGTAAGACCCCTCTTAGAAATGTCTTGCAGACTTTGAGCTGTGCCAGAGTTCCATCTCCAAAGGGATCATGATATGTGGAAACTGCACACATGTGCACATTAATGGACGAATAGCTCAGTCCTAAGTCCTGAAGGTGACTAACATAGTCTAGCACATGCCTGGCCAGACAACCCCAGGGGATCTAGGGCACGGGCTGTAGCCCAAAGACAGAAACTTTTCTATTTCAGAGCGTAGGTGGCCCTGGTGGAAGCCTTCCTCGCTGCCACCAAGATCTCAGCCACCCTGCTCGACACTCCTAGCCTCTCTTCCACTAGGATTGCAGGAGCCACGCATGCAGGCGAAATGAGTAAAAAGCAGTATGGACGAGAGTGGCAACTGTACTGGAGGTTTCAGAGACAGTTGCGGAAGCAATGGATACCAGATCTGGCGTGGCCATAGAGGGGGCCACCAGAATCATTCTGGGCCCCCTCTGACTGCAACTTGAGCAGTACTCTCTAAATGAGGGGAAAAGGAGGGAAGGTGTACAGGAACTTCCCTGTCCAAAAGAGGGGCAATGCGTCATGCCAGAAAACACCAGACCCTGGAGCGAACGAGCATAAATTTTGCAGTTTGATATTGCACGGGGATGCAACAGAGGTCCAACTCTGGATAGCCCCAGTGACCGAACAGGTAGTCTGACTTCTTGGAGCAATTCCCACTCACGATTCAGAGAGGTAGAGTGGCTGAGACTGTCGGCGAGAACATTCTGGACCCCTGGCAGATGAACTGCGATGAGATCCTGTCAGTGTTCTACTGCCCAATTTCACACACTCATGACCTCTCTGCAAAGGGGGTGCAAATGAGTCCCCCCCCTTGCTTATTGATGTTGAAGACCACTGGTGTGTTATCTGTCTGCACCAGGAGAGGACCAGTCGAGAACTGGTCTCTGAAAGCTATAAGCGCATTCAGCACGGCTCTCATTTCCAGAACATTTATATGCAGAGAGCTCTCTATGGCAGACCAAGACCCCCGGGTCCTGTGATCCCCTAAAGAAGCCCCCCAACTGGACAGAGAGGAATCTGTGGTTAGTCTGAAGAGGGGTGGCGCTCTAGAATGGGATCCCTCCCGCGAGACTGTTGTGACGGAGCCACCATTCGAGAGAGCGGTGTACGAGAAATCCGGATTCGAAGATCCAGATCGTCCACCGATTGGTCCCACTGGACCCTGAAATGCCACTGTGGGTCTGCATATGTAGTCTGGCTAAGGGCACTGTGGCTATGGCAGCTGCTATACGGCCTAAGAGTTGGAGAACAACCCAGGCGGGTGAAGAGGCGACCTTCTGGAGCCTGCTGGCCAGATCCCGAAGGCAGTCTGCTCTGTCTGGGGTCAGGAAAGCTCTCCCCTGTTCGGTGTCCAGAATAGCCCCTATGAATTGCAGCCTTTGTGTCAGCCAAGGATGTGATTTTTTTTACTGTGATCCCCAGGGAGGAAAATAGATCCCGTGTCTCTTATAAGGCGATTAGAAGCTCCTCCTCCTCCGACTGAGCGGAGAGGAGCCAATCATCTAGGTAAGGGTAGACGAAGAGGCCTCTCCTTCGGAGGGCCGCCGTTACCACCACTAGATACTTGACCCTGGGAGTGGATGAAAGGTCCAAGGGGAGTCCCTGAACTGGTAGTGCTCGTCCTGGAAGCTGAAGCGCAGAAACCTTCTGTGAGACTTCAGGACTTTGATATTCAGGTAGGCGTCTTGCATATCTAGGGAGCACAGCCAGTCCCCTTGATGGAGCAAGGGGAAGAGCCCTGCCAGTGTGACCATCCGGAATCTCTTATTTTACTGAGAGATTGAGCTGACTTAAATCCAGAACGGGATGAAGGTCTCCCGTTTTCTTCGGGACAAGGAAGAAGCGGGAGTAATAACCCTTTCCCTTCTGGGCCTGTGGGACCCTTTGGATGGCCCTTTTTTCTGGAAGCTATTGGTTCACCGCTTCTAGAAGGAGACTGTGTGCCGGTGGACAACAGGCCGGAGTGAGAAGGAGGGGTTGTCCGGCGGGATAGAGATGAACTCTACTGAGTACCCTTTTCAAATGGTGTCCAGCACCCATTGGTCCGCCGTGATACTGGACCATTCGATTGGGTAAAGTGCAAACCACCCTTCTACCTTCTCGTTCTGTCTGTCCCTGAAGGGAGGCAGAGGAAGTCAGGCTGAGGGGATGGTGGGGCCTTGGGAGTTTTGGGCTGCTTGGGGCCCTGGGAACCTTGAGGGGCAGGGTGACCCCACCGCTTGAACCCCTTACTGTGGGACTGTTTGCTCCCCTGTCCTTGTCCTTTCCAAAAAGGGCGTCAGCGGGGTTCCTGAGGCTGGGATTTATACATCCGGTGCACGTCTGCCACCGCTCTCCCCGACTGCTGGAGTTGCTTGATCACCTCTTCAACTTCTAGGCTGAACAAAACAGGACCCTGAAAGGGGGAATCCGGGACAGACTCTTGTAAGTCTGGCTGGAAGCCTGTAAACCTAAGCCATGACTATCTCATGCAAACCCACGAGGAGGCTGCTCTGCAGGCCATATCAACGGCGTCATAACACCACCTCAGGGTGTGTCTGTCGATATCTAGTCCCGACTGGGCACATGCCAATACTTCCTACTTCAAGTCGGAGTCTGACAGAGTTGATGAGGTCCAAGGTCTTCTGCCACAGCGACTGCTGATAGGTAATCATGTGGGCCATGAAGTTCAAGGACCTGGTGGCTCCAGTGGCTGAGAAGGCTTTTCGTCCCCAACCGTCTAACATTTTAGAGATGGGGTCTGGAGGTTGGGAACTCAAATGCTTTGGCTAGGAACCTCTGCTGTGAGGACCAAAGAGTTGGCCTTTGATTGTTCGGCTAGAAAAGGTTCGGACCTCGGAGGCTTATAAAGTCTGTCTTTCGAGGGACTGCGGGTACAGAGGATGGGGTACGCCAGGTCACGTCCTGAAACAGTTCCACAAACGGGGGAATAACCAAAGGTTTGGGTTCCTTCTCTCTGAGGAACTTGGCCAGGCGCTTGTGCTCTGGATCCAAGTCTCTGTGCCCCTCATGATGTCCAAAAAAAAGAGGGGTCATCGGGGGACGGACACCACGGGAATCTTTAGGTCCCAGGAAAGGAGGACAACATTCCCCATTCCGAGTAAGGCTCTAATTCAACATCGCCCTCAGAGGACGACGTGACAGGAGAGGAAGAAGGAGACAGACAAAGGGCGTTTCCCTCTCTTCCCTTTAGGGTCAGGACATGGGTGCTCACCCTCACCACCCTGAGGCCCTGGGGCGGGAGGAGTACCCATGGGTGGCGGAGTAGGAACAGTGTCTGGGGGTCTATACAGAAGATCCCCTTTTACCGTATTCCACCAGGTGGTAAACAGACTCACGATTTCTGCCACTGTGACGATCGCAGGGCTCGGTGCCGGGTTTGAGGGGCCGGGTGTTGGGTCTTTAGATGCGGGCGTCAGGCTCAGGTTCCTTGGGGGGCAGGCGTCGGGTCCGGGATCCCGGCGTCAGTGAGCCAACGACCGGTAGCGCCTTAGTCTTGTGGTCCGGCGTGGTCCTGTCAGGCGCCTGGCCTCCTGAGGCGGGGGGACAGCTGATCATCCAGTGACCGCCCCCGTGTCAGGCGCCAGAAGTGGAACAGGCACCGTCAGTCTTGGCGCTGATCTGGGGAGGCCAAACCTTAGCTGGAGGAGGGAGAGGCGTCCAAGCCCACGTGGCCTGCCTATCTGAGGGTTCTTCTGAACACTTGTGTTTGTCCGAAGAACCGGGCTTGTCCTGAACCTTAGACAGCCTTTCCTGGGTCGACCCTGAAGGTTTGAGGGGTCGATGGGCAGCGAAGTGTGGTGTCCTGACACGGCAGACTCCCGATGTTTGCCCAGAGAAGAGGCGGGAGCGGACTTAGACATACGGAAAGGTTCGGACGACTGGGCCGGAACCGAACAGACCTCCGTCCGGAGGTCGAGGAATACTAGGCCTGCTTGGCTGGTGACTAAGGGCGGGACTCAGACCTGGCCCGATCCTTATCCCTGTGGTGATGCCCCCCCCGATGACTTATCTTTCGTTGGGAAATACCTGGCAGGAGAGGATGAGTTGGCTCCAAATCCCCGCTGCATGGCCGCAAGCTTCTTCGTGCAGAAAGGTCTTGAGTGCGTTGGCCCTCCTGGCGTGCATCTTCTGGTTAAACTTCTGGCAATGTGTGCAGCCACTAGGCCGGTTTTCAGGGCCTAGGCAAAGGAGGCAGGCCGCATGGCCGGGATCTGTTTCCCACACGCACACTTTGCTTTTCGCCGCGGTGGGAGGGCGACGACATACACAAGGCGATATTGAAAATGTTGAATGAAAAAAACTGTTTTTCGTTGGCTGTCAACTGCTAAGGAAGGCATCCAAGGAGCCAAACTACACGAGTCGACGGCAAGAAAAGAACTGAGATGGTGCCTGGGACTGCCCCCTATATACCACGTCTGACGTCAAGCACAGCCGATGTCAGGGGCTGTCCCCTTGCTTAGACTGCTAGCTACAAGTTTTCCATGAGGTCCTGACACCTGCTGGCTTCAGTCCTAATGGTATTACCTGCTGCAAGTGCTCCACCCTCGAAGTCAGATCTGGGGATCACCCACTTTGTAGGATCATGCTGATGTCGGATGGGTGGTCCCCCATCAGGCACTGCTGGAAAAGTCTGCCGTGCGGTCCAGACGCCAGGTGGTGCTAGTCCTACATGTTATGACCTACTGAAGGAACCCACTTGAAGTAAGATCTGAAGTCCACCGAGTATGCCCTGCAGTCCAACCTTATTGTACCCAGCACTACTCCTCACCTATGCTGCTCTGTCTCCAGTGTTTAACCACCCCCTTATGAAAATCTCCCTTAAGTTGTCCCACTGTGTTCTGACACAAAATATGGTCTCTGCATTAACCAAATTGTTGGGCAGGTTGTTCTTAATGCCTACCAACCTCTCCATGAAAAAAATGTTTCTTGCTCTCTTTCTGGAATTCCCCCACCAACCAACATTGTGGACCCCCCACCAACCAACATTGTGATCCCCCAAAGTGGTTAAACTGTTCATTTTTTTTTTTTTTTTTTTTTTAACTATTATGTATGATCCCCCAACAGATGTTTTTATCATATCCTCCTCTCCCTTATGACCTCCAGCGAGTACAAGTTGCTGTCCTCCAGCCTCTCCTTAAAGGACCTGGCATATGTGAGGCAGATCATTTTGGTTACCCTTCACTGGATTGTTTGGCAAGAACTTACTGAGTCCCCACCCTCTAATAAAGCTACAGATAAGTGAAGTGCTACAGTACTGGTCTTATAGAGCTGGTGACATGATTCGGGCAGGCTCCTCATTCGGAAGTTGCCTACCCAATTAGCTAAATAAGCTTGAGCTACATTTTTTTTTTTTAAGGAAAAACATTTTAACTTACAATGCCTGGCTCGTACCTTCTTTGTACGAGCCAAGCGGCCGTCTCACGCTGCAGACCCGCCCCAGAAAATCAGCCTTTTTAAGACATTCGTTATGGACTGGGGCCTGCAGGTACTCTATATAGTAAATAATAGGACGGGGAAAGGAGGCTGTCCAAATGTACTAACGTTATCTTTTCTGGCAGTTATACACGTATGGGGAAATGGCAGATCACCTCCATATACAGTATGTATTTTCAATTCAATGCAGACATCCATAACCATACAAGTCACCTTTCAAAGCTTATCTGACTGACCACGTCTAAAGTCTGTTTTTAAGACTAACAGATGGGGCAGAGCAAATGTTCATGGGCAAATCATTCCAAAGCAATGGGGGGGCCTACAGAAAATTCTGTCCCCAGCTGATCTTAACCTTGATTTTGGAATTACAAGGCCAGTTCCACTGGAATGTAACTCATCAACATCGAGGTGGATTATAAGAAGCTCACCAAGATACTAAGGTCCCAATCCATTTTGAGCCTTATAGTTAAGTAACAGAATCTTGAAGTCAATCTGCCACCTCACAGGAAGCCAGAGCAGACAGTGCAGTGCTGCAGTGATACGATTACTTCTTTTTATTGAAGTAGTAAGTCTGGCTGGAGCATTCTGCACCAGCTGGAGACAGCACCAACTGGAGATGGCAGATCTGATGAGCTGGAAGGCCCCAGTAGAGCGTACTGCAGTAGCCAAGGCAGAAGATAACAAAGGCATGCACTAGTGTTTAAAGATCTTCACAGTCCAGGTAGGGGTGCAATCTAGCTATGTTCTTTAAATGACAGAAGACACTCCTGACCAGAGTTATCACTTAAGGAATAAGCAACAGCTCAAGGTCAACAGCGAGCCCCTAGATTGCAGAACCATCTGCCCAGCCAGGAGTTTATTATCCCCAAATTACGAAGATCCAGCCTATCCAAAATGGATGACCCAAGATGATCAGATACCATCAGTAACAATTCAGTCTTGGCAGGGTTAACCTTCAACCACTGTGAGCCATCCACCCACCCACTGATCTCAGAATCCTCAAGCACAGTCACTGAGAAACCCTGTCTGGGTTTAAACTAAAGCTACAGCTGGGCATAGTCAGCACAGCGATGAAAACCCAAGAAGCTATACTTTTTGATCACATCTCCAAGTGGAGCAAACACTGCGAGCAAAAGAGGACAGAATGGAGCCCTGAGGTAAACTACAGTCTGCTACAGAGGCATACAATTGAAATATCACTAAAATCACAGACTAATGCTGATCACTCAAAGGATCGGAAACAATTCAACATGGTCCCTATCACAACAATCTTCCTTATATTCCTCACCAGCTCATGTTTGAGTGTCAAATGCAGATGACAAATTCAGAAGGGTTAGGAAAGAAACCTCTGTGGTCTCTCGCAAGGAGCAGATCGTTTAAATGTTTGAGGATCACTGCAACAAAGTAACATGCATTGATAATACATTCAAAAGCAAGTTTCAGAACTGTGTTGATAATACAGATTAGTAAGCACATATAAATTTTGTATCAAAAGGACAAACTCATTAACCAGACAAAGCTTGCATTTTAGAAGTTTATATATCTCTAACAATACCAAAGTAGACCTTTTAAAGGCAATATCTGTAGGATGGGGTAACTTTCGAACCAATGGGTCTAGAAACTTTTTTCCCCCCAAATTACAGCTTGGCGTCAGCTAAATGGATGTCAATTAATGATACTGCTACATTATCTGTTTTTCAGAAGAGATGTTAAACCGAGGTCCCGTCTGCTTGCTCAGGTGGATGTTCCAAAATCCCACGGCACTTCTTGAAGAGAGTAAGGGAATTTTATTGAAAGGAAAATCAGGCATACACATACAACTAAATTAAAGGTAAAAATGAAAGAAAAAGGGGAAACAAAACAAAAAACTATTTAACCCCAAAGCCCTGAAGAAAACTATACTTGCTGCTAGAACAGATAAATAGCTGAACTAAAAATTAAAAAATAGAAAGTTCAAAGCATAAAGTCCCTGTATCCAAGATACTTATGACCAGAACTGACCAATGACATAACTGGGGTATATATCTTAATACTAATTCACAGTAAAGCACCCACCGAATTATATGATAGGACCCGATACAGCAATAACTGGCATACTGCCTGTCCCAGGCAGAACTTAAGGCATACAAAAATTATCGACAGCATGTTACGTACCTCCTACTTTGTGGAGGAAAATCACACAAAGCAATGTTACCCTATGCAAGCCTTTCCAACTATGAGACCAGTGACTGGCTAAAAAAAGCCCAGAAACCTTTCATAAACGGACAGTCCAAGAAAAAATGTTTACGTATCTCAACCTGGTCAGTGCAATCTTGATGAGGAAAGTACAGTTACGTAAGAACTTACCGTAACAGTAGATCTTCGAGAGAGGCTCTTGCAGTAGGTAATTACATATAGGACTGACGCCGGTCGGCAGCAGGACCCCACAGAAAAGTTTCTAGCGAGCAGTCCCTGGCAAGGGACCGCCCCACGTCAGGTGACCAGCGTCATGCAACGTTGGTATAAAGGGGCAGTCCCGGACGCCTGCCTTCCAGTTCTTTCCCACCACAGGCCCGGAAGGCCCGGACGAGAGAGAAGCAGATGTTTCCATTCCTGGAAAAAGAGCTGAAAAAGCCTAGGGGGATGGAGGGCGGGAAGGTATTACCTACTGCATGAGCCTCTCTCGAAGATCTACTGTTACGGTAAGTTCTTACATAACTGTACTATCTTACTTCGAGAGGTGTCTTGTAGTAGGTAATTACATATAGGACTGAATCCCAAGCAGTCTGGAACAAATAAAAGGCACCGGGAGGAGGAAACTACTCCAGAAAGTAGCAGTAGCCTTCCAAGCCTCAAGACAGGAGGCCTTGCAAAACAGCTAGCCCGAAGCCTGCTCTACGGCGAGAGGCAATGTCCAAACTGTAGTGTTTCGTAAAGGTATGGACGGAAGTCCAGGTGGCGGCAGCGCATATGTCAGCCGCAGACACATTCTTGAAACAAGCTGCAGAGGCCGCTACTCCTCGTGTGGAGTGACCTCACTTGACCCGGAAGGGTCTTCTTGTACTTGTAACAGAAAGTGATGTAATGAGCCAACCACTTCGACAGGCATTGCTTGGAAACAGCATTGCCTTCCCTTTTGTGAGCAAAAGAGACGAACAACTGATCAGTCTTTCTGAGATACTTCGTCCTGTCGGTGTAGTATCTCAGAATCTGGTGAACATCCATGGTATGGAGTAAATATTCTCCTTGGCTGGAGTACTGCGTGAAAAAGGCAGGTAACTCTGTAGAATGATTTAAGGTAGACTCTGCTACCACTTTAGGTAGAAACTTAGGGTTCGTGCAAAGAGCCACTCGTTCTTTGTGAAACATCAAATAGGGAATTTTACACATAAGGGCCTGGAGCTTGGAAATTCTTCGAGCGGAAGTAATGGCCACCAAGAAGAGCGTCTTCCATGAAAGGAACTTCAGATCTGCGGTTGCTGCAGGTTCGAAGGGAGGAAGGGTAAGTTTCTCGAGAACAAAGTTCAAGTCCCAAGGGGGAGCAGGAGTTCGGATGGGGGGCCTCAGATGAAGGACCCCTCTAAGAAAGGTCTTAGAGACCCTAATTGGGCAAACGCTTCATCTATGAAGAACATGGTAGGCTGAAATAGCAGCCATGTGCACCTTCAAGGAGGGAATGACAGACCCAGGTCTAAGAGATGACGTAAATATTCCAGCAGAACGCCACTGAACAGAAGGGCTCACGTTCCTAGAGGCGGCCCAAATAGAAAATCTCTTCCATTTCATGAAGTGGACCTAGTGGAGGGTTTTCTAGCCTCCACCAGAATCTCTGCCACTTTTGGAGAGACACCAGCACGAGATTGAGCTACGTCTGCAGGAGCCATGCATGAAGTTGTAGGGACTTGAGGCCTGGATGGACCAGGGTCCCCTGATCCTGGGTCAGAAAACCTTGAGATAAAGGAAGAGGAAGAGAAGGAACCTCTGAGTATTGTTGTAGAACAGAGAACCAGATTTGCCTGGGCCAGAAAGGAGCGATCAGAATCATTCTCGCTCCTTCTGAGGTTAGTTTTGCAATACACGAGGGACCAGAGGAATTTGGGGGGGAGGCATAGACGAATCTGCCCTTCCAGTTCAGGAGACAGAGCGTTGCTCCAGAAAGCTCCTCGCTCTGGAACGAGCGAGCAAAAGATGGGAAGTTTTGGGAAGAGGCAAACAGGTCTACCTGCGGAGTCCCCCAAAGCTGAAAGATCATCTAGCACCTTTTGGTCCAATTCCCACTCATGTGGCAGGGCAGAGGAGCGGCTTAGCTTGTGTGCCAGGGTGTTGTCGACTCCTGGAACTTGAATCGCAGTGAGGTGAAGGTTGTGTTGAGTTGCCCAGTCCCAAACCCTCATTGCTTCCCTGCATAGAGGGTAGGATCAAGTCCCTCCCTGCTTGTTGATGTACCACACTACGCACATGTTGTCCGTCTGGACGGCTAGGTGGCCGGGAAGAATGTATTGGTGAAGGGCTTGGAGAGCGTATAGTACAGCTCGAAGCTCGAGCACACTGATGTGGAGAGCTTGTTCCAGTCTGGATCATAAGCCCTGGGTCCGATGAGGGCCTAGATGGGCTCCTCAACCTTCGCCAGATGCGTCTGTAGTCAGTCTGGGGGGGGGGGGATGACAGAAGGGGACCCCCCGAAACAGGTTCTCTCGAACCATCCACCACTGCAAGTCCTGTGCCATCGGCGAGGAGATCAGAACTAGATGATCTAGGTAGTCTACGAGTTGATCCCACTGGGAGCGAAGAGTCCATTGAGAGATCCTTATGTGGAGTCGAGCTCGAGGGACCGTCGGAATAGCGGCTGCCATGAGCTCCAGGAGACGGAGAACCGATCTCGCCGGAACCGTCCTGCGTTCTGATAGCAGGGAAATCTGTGACTGAAGAGAGACCGCCCTGTCCGGAGGCAGGAAGGCCTTGCTCAACGTCGTATCGAGGATAGACCCGATGAACTGTAGTCTCTGGGAGGGATCCAGATGAGACTTGGAATGGTTCATGGTAATACCCAGGCAAGTAAAAACCTGCTGGGTGAGGGAGAGAAAATGCAGGAGCTCCTCCCTGGACGAGGCGCCAGGAGCCAGTCATCCAGGTAAGGGAACACCTGTACTCCCATCGTACGCAGGGGGGCCGCTACCACAGCCAGGCATTTGGTAAATACTAGAGGTGCCGAGGAAAGACCAAACAGAAGCGCCCTGAATTGATAATGTTCCCCCTGAAACGCAAACCGAAGATACTTGCGGTGAGAAGGGTGAATGGGAATGTGCAGATATGCATCCTGCATATCCAACGCACAAAGCCATTGACCGGGCCGAAGGAAGGGCAGAAGGGTCTGTAGGGAGAGCATCCTGAACCTTTTGTATTCCACGTAAAGGTTCAAGGAATGGAGATCGAGAACAGGTCTGAGATCTCCCGTCTTTGGGACTAGGAAGAAATGTGAATAGTAACCCGTCCCTTGAAGATGAAGGGGAACAGGTTCTATGGCCCTCTTTCCGAGGAGGGCAGAGATTTCTTCCCGGACCAAAGGAAGATGATCCCTTGCGTAGGACAATTTCAGGGGTGGGTGGCGGGGTGGTTTCTGTAGAAACTCTCTAGAGTGCCCTTCTGCTACAATTTGGAGCACCCAAGAATCCGTTATCCTCTCCCAACCCGGAAGGTGGAGGGAGAACCTCCCTCCTACTGGTTCCTCCGTTGTGTCCGGAGGCGGTGGGAGAGGGGAGGAGTCAGGTGGTGTGTGGCAGCGCTGCAGCTGGGGCACCCACTGCTTTCTTAGGCGGGGAGACCGGCAGCTGCGGGGCCCGACGCTTAGTGGCCCGCCTTCCTTAGGGTTTCGCTTGTGGCCGACAGCGTCTGCGAAAAGGACAGCGCTGCGGGTGATGGGAATGGTACATGGAATCCACGGATTTCAGATCCGTCCCCTTCTCCTGCAAGTCGGTGACTATGTCCTTGACATCACCCCGGAAAAGCACCAACCCCCTGAAAGGTGCTTCCTGGATCGCGGATTGCACCTCCGGGACCAAACCTGACACGCGGAGCCAGGCATGACGCCGTAGACTCACGGCGAAAGTGGAGCTCCGCCCGGCAGTGTCCACTGCATCGTACGTCGTCCGCAGAATGTGGCGACTGGCTGAACGAGAACGGACTAGATCCGCTAACTCCTGCTTGACTTGAGAGTCAGGTAAGGAGTCAATCTTAGATTCCGCCTGGGTAAGGATGGCCTTCTGGTAATCCCCCATATGTGACACGTAATTCAGGGCCCGAATTCCCAGTGTGGAAGAGGCGTAAATCTTTCTTCCATACTGGTCCAGGAGGCGAGATTCCTTATCCGGGTAGACGAGCTTAGATGTTTGAAAGGCTTGATCGGGCCGTGGAGTGGCGATAATCACGACCGAATCTGCACGTGGGTGGGAGTCCAGGTAGTCTACACCCTCTGGAGCCTGGTATAGCCTGTTAGACTTCCTAGGAAGTGGGGCTAACGCCGACGGTTGTTTCCAAATCGTGGAAACAAGGTGGACTTGAGGCTCAATCCAGGGTGGCACTAAAGTTGGAGCTGTCAGGGGCAGGTCCAGATGTTCGGCGAGTTTAAGTCGCTGAGGATCTGGTTCCAAGGAGCGTCACTGATGAACTTCTTGGATTTTTCTGAGCAACTCCGTGAAAGAAGGATCCTCCGGAGGAGACTTGAGGGGTCCTCGGCCGAGGCTTAGACGGAGAGCAAGGCTCGTCGTCTCTCTCGGAGCATCCTTCAGAAGAGTCCGAGGAATCAGAGAGGGAAGAAGAATCAGAAGCAGAATAAGACCCCAACACGGCTTGGGGCAGGAACGGGTTCCCTCGGGGTACCCTGGACTTGTCCTGCCACTCGAGATCCAGAGGGAAGGGCCTGGAGTCTGAGGCGGTGAGGGAGTGAGCGCCTGGCGCACGGGAGCCGGGGCGCACGGTCGCCGTAAGGTGGTTCTCTGCCTCTTGGTGAGCTGAGCCTTGGTCTCAGCCCACCATGAGGCCAGAGTCTCCTGCAGATCCACCGCCGGCCGTAGGGGCGGTGGAGGAGGAGGAAAGGCGTACGGGTTGTACCCGTAAGGCAAGTATCCGAAACCCTTCTGCAGAAAACCCGGCGTCGGGTACTGCGGCGCTTCATACTGCGGTCCTGGGTACGACGGCGATGGATAAGACGGGTACCCAGGCGCCGGAGGAGCTGCCGGAGCAGACGGCCCGGATGGTGGCCCCACGGGCGGATCAACATTGAGAGGCCCGGAGGGTGCAGGGCCCGACGGAAGGGGAAATTCCCCCGACGGTGTCGGCGGAGCCGGCGTCCGATCAGATTCTTTCGGAGGAGGGTCTGACGGAGGTGGAAGATCCCCGCATCGCCTGGGATGGGGGAGAGAAACCGGTCAGGCTGGGTGACTCAGGCCCCCAGACGGCAGCGAAGGCCGCGGGGAACCGGTATGATGGGCGGGCGGGTCCGTCAGACGCCTGGCCGCCCGGCGACATCAGGGGAGCCGACGGTGGCTTAGGGGTGTCTCCTGACGGACGCCGAGAGCCGGGCCCGACTTACGGGTCCTCATCGGAGGCAAGCCGAGGTGGAGTAAGCGGCCGGTTGGAAGGGGACGGTCGGCGCCGCTCAAGGGTCGGGCATCTTCGACCTCTCCTGGCGGACGACATCCGACTTGATGGAGTCGCCCACGCCAGTAGGCCGCAAACCTGTGGTCAACCGGGGCGGAAGCCTTGCCTGGAGGTGCCCGCAAGGTTCGAAGGGCCGGCGCCCCTCCAAACCTTTGGAGGATGCCGGACGGTGCCCGAGGGATGTTACCTGGGCGGAGTCACGGAAGAGGAGGCCTTCTCCCGGTGCCTCTCCTTGTCCCGCTTTTTGCGATGTCCTTCCGGAGAAGTAGACGCCTGCCTCAGCTTCTTCCAACTCTTTCTCCATCGAAGACATCTTTTTCTTGAGAAGATGGGCTTCCAGGGAGTGTTGGCGTTGTTTGCGAGTAGCCGCACTGAAGTTGAGGTAATGCTGCCATTTGTCGACTTGGTGGTTGGGGCCTAGGCAGAAAGAATGGCCGTCCTTGTGTGGCAGTTAGGCGCTGCACGAGTCGCACTTGTTTTTGTGCTCAGAGGGTGTAGGGGACGACATACACCGACGTTGACCTGACGATAGAAGAAAAAATCATTTTAATTTTCGTTAAAACCGACGAAATGGTAGGGCTGACGAAGCACGAACTTTTCCGCAAGGCACTGCACAAGCTAACGGCGGGAAAGAACTGGAAGGCGGGCGTCCGACCGCCTTTATACCGACCGTCGATGACGCCGTCACCTGACGGGGGCGGTCCTCGCCAGGGACTGCTAGCTAGAATTTTTCCAGGTCCTGCCGCCGTCGCGTCAAGTCCTATATGTAATTACCTACTGCAAGAGCCCTCTCGAAGTAAGATCATTATTTCCAATTTTCTTTTACACCCAGATGGCCACGAGCACACAACCACAGTACATTTAATGTTTAAGGGGGGATTCTCGTGTTTGTCCACTGGCAAGTTACCAGATGGGTCTTAGAAGGAGCGCAATGTTTGAACTCTGCAATCCAGTTTGGTCCGTATTCAAAACCAAACTGAATATTTAGAGCCAAGACAGGAAAATACAAATTTTACGTAGTAGTCGGTTGTAAAGTACAGTTACGTAAGAACTCACCGTAACAGTAGATCTTCAAGAACAGCTCTTGCAGCAGGTTACACCATTACGACTGAAGCCGGCAGGTGTCAGGACCCCATGGAAATCTTCTAGCTAGTAGTCTTCAGCGGGGACCGCCTCCGACGTCAGTCCCGCCCGCGTCAGGCATAGTACATAAGGAGGTGGTCCCGCCAGAATCCCCAGTTCTCCCGCTGGAGACTTCCGGCTGCTGGATGACATCAGAAGTGGAGACCGAGGATCCGCCATCAGAAGAAGAAAGGAAAGTAAGCTCCTGCCGAGCCTGGTTAGGCCTTACCTCCTCCAAGGGGGAATGGTGGGCGGGAAGGTACCTGCTGCAAGAGCTGTTCTCGAAGATCTACTGTTATGGTAAGTTCTTACGTAACTGTACTATCTTACTTCGAGATACAGCTCTTGCAGCAGGTTACACCATTAGGACGGATTCCCAAGCAATGGCACCTAGAGATGCCCTAGGGAGGAGGCATAAAGGAGAGATCTTGAAAATCCTGAATCTAGGACAGGAGACCCTGCAGAACGGCGAGGCCAAAACCTGCTCTCCGCCGTGAGGCGATGTCAAGGCTGTAGTGCCTAATAATGGTGTGCACTGAGCTCCATGTAGCTGCGGCACAAATGGCCGAGATGGAGACGTTCCACAGCGCTGCAAAGGAAGTAGCCACCCCCCTAGTCGAGTGGCCCCGGACTGTGCCCGGAAGGGGCTTCTGTTTGTTGTTGTAGCAAAAAGAAATGCACTGGACAAGCCAGCAAGAAAGCGTCTGTTTTGAGACTGGTTGGCCCAACATCCTCTCAGCAAAGGAAATAAACAGCTGTGCGGATTTGCGATGCTGTTTGGTCCTGGTCAAGTAGTATCTTAAGGATCGGTGAACATCTAGGACGTGAAGCAGTGCCTCTCCTCTGTTGGTGTACCTGGGGAAGTACACCGGCAAATCGATGTCCTGATTAAGGGTAAGGGCTGAGACCACCTTAGGCAGGAATTTAGGATTCGTCCTCAGGGACACTCTGCCCTGGTGGAAAATTAAATAAGGTTCCTTACACATGAGGGCATGTAGCTCAGAGATTCTCCTTGCTGACGTAACAGCACCCAAAAATAACGTTTTCCATGACAGAAAACATAGCTCGCAATCTGCGGCAGGTTCAAAAGGGGGCAGCGTGAGCTGCTCCAGGACAAAGAGTAGGTCCCAAGGGGGGACGGGATCCTTAATAGGTGGTCTAAGGTGTAGCACCCCCCTCAAAAAGTCACGAGAGGCATCGATTTGAGCCACTGTGCGTTGGCCTATCGGGTAGTGGTAGGCCGAAATCGCGCAGAGGTGAACCTTAATTGAAGAGTAAGCAGGTATTCCAGAACTGATTTTTCTGGGCATTCTAAAGGGGAGAGACCGCGTGCCTGAGACCACAGGTAAAACCGGCGCCATTTCATGGCATACGTCGCATGCGTTGCCAGCTTTCTGGCAGCAGAAAGAACTTCCGCCACCTCTTGCGAGACCCCGTGTCACAGAATGGCTATGTCTCGAGGAGCCAGGCATGCAGGTTTAGTGAGCGTAAGTCCAGGTGGATTAGCGAACCCTCCTCTTGAGACAGCAGATGGGAGCTGATGGGCAACAGAAGTGGAGGTTCCCGGGACAATTGCGTCAGCATGGGGAACCAAATCTGTCTGGGCCAGAAAGGCACTACCAAGATCATTGTTGCGTGCTCCCTGCGAAATTTGAGAAGGACTCTCTGGATCAACGGGAAGGGAGGGAAAGCATAGAGGAATCTGTCTGCCCAGGAGAGGGACAACGCATCTCGCCAAAAAACACCAGGCCCTGGATCTAGCGAGCAAAAATTGGGCAGTTTTGCACTGAATGGGGAAGTGAACAAGTCCAATTCTGGAATGCCCCATCGAAGAAACAGATCCTCTGCTACCTCCCGAAGAAGCTCCCACTCGTGGACTCTGGCCTGGGATCGACTCAGGCAGTCTGCGATTGTGTTGTCCACTCCGGGAACATGAACTGTAATCAGGCTCTCGCCGTGTCGAATTACCCATTCCCACACTCTCATAGCTTCCCTGCACAGGGGATAAGAGTGTGTGCCTCCTTGCTTGTTGAGGTAATACATCACCGCCGTATGGTCTGTTTGAAGCAGGAGAGTACTCGGTGGAATTTCTGACTGGAAGGCTTGCAAGGCATAAAGGACCGCCCTCATCTCCAGAATGTTGATGTGGAGGTGAGCTTCCTGAGGGGTCCACGTTCCTTGAGACCTCACCCCGTTCAGGTGTGCCCCCCACCCCAGCCCTGAGGCGTCTGTGGAGAGGATTACCCCCGGGGACGGCGCTACAAACGGAACACCCACGGAGAGTGTCCCTGGGTTTAGCCACCATTGCCAGTCTTGAATCACGGTCCTCGTGATTCTGACTGGCTGCTGCATATGGTCTTGCCTTTGGTCCCATTCTGCACTTTCAGCATCCACTGGGTTACCCGCATGTGGAGCCTTGCCATCGGGACGGTTGGAATGGCCGCAGCCATATGTCCGAGCAGGCGAAGGACCAGTCTGGCGGGGACGGTCTTTGCTGAAAGGTCCCTGATGAGGGACCTGATGCACTCCGCTCTGTCCTCGGGAAGGAAAGCTTTCCCTTGGACGGTGTCCAGAACTGTGCCTATGAACTGCAGCTTCTGGGACGGTACCAGGAGAGACTTCTCGTAGTTGATAAGAATGCACAGCGACTGAAAGAGCTTGGGTGTTCTGGATAGCCAACCACAACGCCTCTCTGGAGGCAGCCATGAGAAGCTAGTCGTCCAGGTACGGGAACACGTAGTGGCCCTGTCTCCTTAGAGACGCTGCCACGACTGCCATGCACTTGGTAGAGACTCTGGGGGCCGATGACAGTCCGAAGAAGCACCCGGAACTGAAAGTGGTGGCTGAGAAACTTGAAGCGCAGGAACCTCCTGGGCGCTTGAGCAATGGGGATGTGCAGGTAAGCGTCCTGCATGTCCAGTGACGCCAGAAATGCATCCTTCTTCAACATGGGAATAAGACCCTGGAGGGTCACCATGCGAAACCGCTTGTAGGCGACAGACATGTTGAGGTCGCTGAGGTCCAATACTGGACGGAGGTCCCCCGTTCTTTGGAACCAGAAAGAAGTGGGAATAGTAGCCTGCTCCTCTCTGGTTCTCCGGGACGATCCACCGCAACTTTTGCAGAAGCGCGAGTATTTCTTGCCTGAGAAGCAATCTGTGCTGACCCGGTAGCGGGAGAGCAGAGGAGGCCTTGGGGTGGTTCTGTTCACTAACTCTATAAAGTGGCCTTTTTGACCACTGAGTACCCACCTGTCGGTGGTGATAGACTGCCACCCTGGCAGGTGGTCCGCAGTACGACCCCCGACCTTGGTGTCCTGTTGATCCTGAGGGGCTGGGGCCGGAAGGAGTCATGCTGTGGCGGCTGAGGGTCCTGCAGGCTGGGCCGACTTGGCGGGCGCGGCCTCTGCCTGAGGACGACTTCCCCTGGGCTTTCCGGGAGAAGGAGCCCCTCTGTTGCGGGCTGGAACGGGACTGTTGTCTCCGAGTCCAACTGCGAAACGGCTCTGGTTCCTATGAAAGGAACCGGCCTGGTCTGTACATGGCCTGACAGACCTCACGGCCTTCCCGCCTCCTGAAGCTTGGTGAGGACCTTCTCTGAAGACTCACCGAAGAGAACTTCGCAGTGGAATGGGGCATCCAGTATGTTCTTCTGGACGTCCGGGGTGAATCCGGAGACACGAAGCCATGAGTGTCTCCAGAGGCATACGCCTGAGGCTGCCGCTCTGGCCGCGGAGTCATACGCAGCTCGAAGCACCTGGGTTCCCACGTCTGAATCCATGCGGAGGAGCTGAAGCAGTTCTTCCTTCTGCTCACCCTCCGGCATCTTTTCTGCCAGCTCTAGTCCCTGCTCCCACAAGGCATTCTGAAACTGGACCATGTGGGTGAGATAACTGAGGGACCTAATGGCGCAGGTTGCAGCTGCGTACGTGCGCCTGCCCATCGCGTCCAATTGCTTGGACTCTGGGTCCAGTGGCAGGGTGCTCAGATGTTGCGGCCTCTGGGACCGGTCATGTGAGGCTGTGATGACCAGGGAATCAGCCAGCGGATGAGATGCCAAGTACTGGTCCTCCCTAGCGGCCTTGTACAGGTGGTCAGCCTTCTTTGGCATCGCCGGGAGCGAATGTGGACGTTTCCACGTTGCCTTGGTGACGTCCACGAAGGTGGACACCAAGGGTGGTACCACCACAGGCCTTGGATCCTTTTGCATAAGATAACGTGCAAGGCGTAGCCTCTCAGGGGTCAAGTTCCTCTGCGTCCCAGCCCATATTCTCTTGGATATGCCTCAATCTCTGAGAACGATGGGTCATCCGGAGGAGATCTTGGGAGCTCACGTGGGTCCGGAGAGGGGACGTTGATGGGAGAAGGGGATCTGGATCTGTCTGAGAAGTCCGATCCTGAGTCCTCAGTCGAAGGCGAGTGGCAGCGTGACCCTGAAGAAGATCTGGACGGAGGTCTCCTCTTTTCCACTGGTCTGCCCCTAGGAGATTCAGCAGGCTCCTGGGGGAAAGGTACTCTGCCTGCTGCCCCGGATGGGGTGGGGGGCGCTGGGTCCGGTGGAGTCACGGGTGGAGGTGGAGGAGGAGGAGATGTGGGAACCACGTCCTTTTTTATGGTATCCCACCAAAAGGTAAACAGGTCCTTGACCTCAGAAATATTGAGACAGACGACGGGGCCAGTGGTGGTCGTCGGGTTCCGGCGCGGCTGCTCCCAGGGTCTCTGGTTCGAGAGGGTTCCCTCGGGCTCGACAGGACCGGGTTCGCCTCGCCTGATCCTCGGGCTGTGTCGAGTCCTCCTCCGTAAGTGCCTCCTGGCCGACATCGGTAGGTGGCGTAGAGGTTCCTCCCTCTGCTGGGACGGGCGTCGGTCCCCCAGCCGGCGTTCACGGTGGAGAAGGCCTGACCGGTGACTGGCGTCTGGCTGTCGTCTGGTCCCGGAACCAGTGGTGCTTGGCCGACATCTGGTGGGCCGACGTCCTCTTGAGCGATGTCAGCTCCTTGGTTTTCCGCTGGGGTGGAGGAGGCAAGGAGACCTACCGGATGTCGGGGGCGAGTGGTGGGAGCCGGACTTGTGGTGATGGCAGTCTCCTGACTTCGGCGAGGCCTTGGACGATGAGGAAGAAGGCCTGGAGGTCATAACAGGCTGCAGAGTGGAGGAACCGGAGGAAGACTTGACCGCGACCGGGGGAGGCTGACAGCGGGCCCGGGAAGGCGAGCGGTCGGACCGTGAGCCGGAGCTACGGGAGTCGGAAGCCCTAGAAGGGGATTTAGATCTCACCCTCTCCCTGTGTTTTTCGAGGTGCTGGCGGGCTTTCTCACAGGATTCCCCTTTGGAGGCAGGATCCATGGCCTTCAATCTCTCTTCCAGAAGGTAAGCTTGGAGGGCCTTCTCATGACGGATCCGGGTCAGACTATTAAAGCCTTGACAGAAGGAGCAGGCCCAGGTGTCGTGGTCCAGGCCTAAGCACCGCACGCAGGCCGAATGTGGGTCTTTAAAGGGAATTTGCTTCCCGCAGGCACACTTTGACGGATGGCCCTCTGCGGATGTTGGAAAGGACATCAGATGGCAGACAAATCGTAGAGAATGAAGTTTCCAATCGAAGAAACAGGAAAATAACCTTTCCAGGCGTTGCGCGCTAGACACTGACCGGAGGGTCGAGACATGCAAGTCAACGGCGGGAAAGAAAGTACAGTTACGTAAGAACTTACCGTAACAGTAGATCTTCGAGAGGAGCTCTTGCAGCAGGCTATCACAATTAGGACTATGCCGCAGGCATTAGGACCACACAGAAAAACTTCTGCCAGCAATCCCAGCTGGGGACTGCCCCCCGACGCCGCCCCGCCCGACGCCGGTCAGGCACAAGAGGGGCGGACCCAGCTCCACCTCAGTTCTCCCGCCAGTACCCAGCAGATGGCCTGACAAGAGAAGGAGATGAAGCCCATCCTAGAGGAGAGAAGAGAAGGAACCTGCACACCCCAGGGGAAGGTGGGAGGAATAGCTGCTGCTGCAAGAGCTCCTCGAAGATCTACTGTTACGGTAAGTTTCACGTGACTCCCATTATCTTACTGAGATAGAGCTCTTGCAGCAGGCTATCGCATTAGGACTGAGTCCCAAGCAGTTCCCTAGCTAAGAGGCAGTCGCCTCGGAGGAGGAATATACTGACTCCAGAGACCGTTAGGATAAGAGTCCTTGTAGAACCGCCAGGCCAAAGCCAGCACGGCGTCTGGATAAGACATCCAAGCTGTAATGCTTGACAAAGGTATGCACTGAATTCCAGGTCGCAGCCGCACAGATGTCCTGAATGGCAACATTCCGCATCGCAGCAAAAGAAGCTGAAACACCCCTGGTGGAGTGACCCCTTACCGGACCCGGTAGGGGCTTGTGGTGATGTTCGTAACAGAACGACACGCAATGGACTATCCATTTGGAAATAGTCTGCTTGGACACCGGCTGACCCAAGCGGTGTGGCGCAAAGGCCACAAAGTTGCTCCGATTTACGGTGTTGAACCGTTCTACTGAGGTAATACCTCGGGGACCTGTGGACATCCAATGTGTGGAGGAGAACCTCCCCTCTATTGGAGGGAGAAGGAAAATAAACAGGAAGGTCAACTGACTGGTTGAGGGTCAATTCCGAGACCACTTTCATAAGAAACTTAGGATTAGTTCGGAGGAAAACCCTTTCCCTATGAAAAACCAAATAGGGCTCTTTACACATCAGAGCCTGCAGCTCGGAAACTTTTCGAGCACAAGTAACAGCAACCAAGAAAGAAACTTTCCAAGATAAATACCGCAGCTTGCACGTCGCTGCGGGTTCAAAAAGGGGGAAGGGTAAGTTTCTCCAACACAAAAAAGGAGGTCCCAGGGTGGGATAGGGTCCCTAATGGGAGGTCGCATGTGGAGGACCCCCCGAAGAAAGGTGCGGGCCACATCCAGCTGGGCCAAGGCTCTGTCGCCCACCAGAGCATGGTAGACAGAGATCACCCAGAGTTGCACCTTGATGGAAGAATGGCTCAGGCCGTTTTCATACAAGGAGAGGAGGTATTGCAAAGCGGAGTTCACAGAGCATGTGACTGGGTCTAAATGCTGAGGCAAGGCCCAAAGGCAAAAACGCTTCCACTTCATGGCGTAAGCTGAGCGAGTAGAGGGCTCGCGTGCAGACGCCAAGACCTCAGCCACTCCCGGGGAAACCCCGTATCTAGTCAGTGCTACGTCTAAAGGAGCCAAGCATGAAGGTGCAAGGATCGAAGATCCGGGTGGACCAGAGAACCCTGGTCCTGGGACAGCAGTTGCGAGCATAGGGGAAGCAGGAGTGGAGGTTCCTGGGACAACTGCTGTAGAAGTGGGAACCAAATTTGTCGGGGCCAGTAGGGTGCCACAAGGATCATGCGTGCCCCCTCTGCCTGCAACTTGAGCAGGACCCTCTGGATGAGAGGGAAGGGCGGAAAGGCATAAAGAAACCTCTCGGCCCAACAAAGGGACAACGCGTCTGGCCAGAAAACACCAGGCGTGGGCTCTCGTGAGAAAAAGCGTGGCAGCTTGGCGTTGCATGGTGACGCAGAGAGATCCAGCTCGGGCATGCCCCACCTGTGGAAGAGGCGATCTGCCACAGACTGCAGTAATTCCCACTCGTGCGCCCTGGCCCATTACCTGCTGAGATCGTCGGCCAGACTGTTGAGGACTCCTGGAACGTGAACCGCTGATAGACAAATGCCCCGTTCCAGTGCCCAGTACCAGACTCTCATCGCCTCCCAGCAAAGAGGATAGGAATGAACGCCTCCTTGCTTTCTGATATAGAAGACGACCGCCATGTTGTCCGTCTGAATGAGAAGAGAGCCGGAAACCAGGTCCTCCTGAAACGCCTGAAGGGCGTAGAGGATCGCTCGCATTTCCAGGACATTGATATGTAGGGACTCTTCCTTGGTCGACCAAACCCCTTGCATACGGTGACCACCGAGATGAGCCCCATAACCCAGATTTGAGGCATCCGTTGTCAGAGTTTGACCTGGGGGCTCCGGACGAAAACGGACCCCCTTGTCCAGATTGTTGGGGTCCATCCACCAAAGCAACATTCCCCGGACTGGCTCCGAGATCAGGACTAATGCGTCCAGGTCGGAGTATTGATCCCACTGCACCCTGAGCATCCATTGTGGGATTCTCATGTGGAGGCGGGCCCAAGGATATTACTGAGATGGCAGCCGCCATGTACCCCAGTAGACTGAGGAAGTTCTGAGCCGGAACTCGAGGTGCTATGGAAATCCATTCTGCCAAACTTCGCAGGCGAAGACCCCTGTCTTGAGGGAGAAAAGCTCTGCCCTGGACGGAGTCCAGAGTCGCTTCCAATGAAGGCGAGGTTTTGGCTGGGCCCCGGGGACGACTTCTTTAAGTTCAGGGTGATCCCCAGGTCTCGGAAGAGAGTATAGGCGTCTCCGAGAGAGCGCAGGAGGCCATCCCTTGACGAGGTTGTCAGCAGCCAGTCGTCGAGGTAAGGGAAGACATAATGGCCTGAGCACCTGAGAGCCACAGCCACCACTGCTAGGCACTTGGTAAAGACTCGCGGAGCGGAAGATAGGCCGAACGGGAGGACCCGGAATTGGTAATGTTCCCCCAGGAAGCAGAACCTCAGATACTTCCTGTGGGGAGGAAAGACCCCGATATGCATGTACGCATCCTGCATGTCGAGAGAACAGAGCCAATCCCTTTGTTGCAGCAGAGGGAGGAGACTCTGGAGAGTCACCATCCTGAACTTTTTGTACTCTATGAAGAGATTTAAGGGACGGAGGTCCAAAATGGGGTGAAGGTCCACAGTCTTTTTTGGGATCAGAAAGAAATGGGAATAAAACCCTTGACCCCACAGCACCGTGGGAACTTGCTCTATTGCTCTCTTTTGCAGGAGGGCCGGAATTTCTCCTTCCAAAAGTGGAACGTGTGAAGGAGGATAACGGGACAGCTTTGGTGGAGTACTGGGAGGGAACTCCGTGAACTCCAGCGTGTCTCCTCTCCGAATGACATCCAAGACCCATTGATCTGTGGAAATAGAGCTCCACCCTTCGAGGTGAAGGGAGAAGCGGCCCCCGACCGGCTCCCCCTGGACGTCCCAACCACGGCCGGGGCAGAAGGAGTCATTGGCGGAACCGGGTTGGGGAGAGAGTCCTGGGAGGACTTGGGCCCACGGCCAGAGGGTCCACCAGACTGCTGGTTTCCGGATCTCCAGCGGAAGCCGTCTCTCTGTCCCTGCTGGGAACCACGGGCTGAAGTCGGATTGCCTGAGGACTTTCGAAAAAGCCGACGGCGACGGGGGCGTCGCTGGTCGCCACAGTACAACTGGCGGACCGACCAGATAGACTTGCCCGATTCCTGGAAACGTAAGATCAGATTCTCCGTTTCCTGCCCAAATAAGACGGTACCCTGAAACGGTAGGTCCCGGATACCGGACTGCAGATCCTGGTGGAAGCCCGAAAGCCTCAACCAGGCATGGCGCCGGAGACAAACCCCAGAAGCAGCAGCTCTGGCCGCCGTATCTGCAGTATCGTAGGAGGCCCTCAAGACGTGAGTGCAAATGTCCAAGCCCGACTGCAAGAGGGCCAGGAGCTCCGTCTTCTCGGAGTCTGGCATGGCCTGTACCAGCTCAAGACCCCGCTCCCACAACGCGTCCTGGAACTTCACCATGTGCGTGAGGACGTTCAAGGATCTAATGGAGCAGGTGGAGGCAGAGTAAACCTTCTTGCCCACCTGATCCAAATAACGGGACTCTAAGTCGGGAGGCTGAGAGCTGAGGTGACGCGGCTGTCGAGACTTGTCGTGAGCAGCCGTGATCACAGAGGAGTCCGCCTGAGGGTGTTCAGCCAGAAAAGGTTCTGCCCTTGGCGCCTTGTAAAGCCTGTCCGACTTCTCGGGGACCGCCGGGATGGAGGCTGGGCACAGCCAGGTGGATCTAGTCAGGTCCTGAAAGGTATCCACCAGAGGAGGAATGACCAAAGACTTTGGCTCCTTCTGCCTCAGGTACTTGGCCAATCTCCGGCGTTCCGGGTCCAGGTCTTCTGTATCCCACTGATTAGAATCCTGGATATGCCTCATGACGTCCAGAAATGTGGGATCGTCTGGAGGCAAGCGAGGCATGTCCTTCTCTTCAGGGGAGCGCTTAAGGCTGAGGGAGGAGGAAGATGCAGAGGAGGACCAACTATCAGATTTAGAATGGTCTGGTTCTGCCTCATGGCCATGCCTCTGCTGACGTCGGGACGCAGGGGACCGGACGGCGGTCTCTGGACCGACAAAGGAGTGAAGACCGATGGTCGGGAACCGTCCCGCTGAGAGCGGGAAGGGCTCCAAGAATGAGACCGCGACCGACGTCAGTCAGTGGGACCCAAGGAGCGACGTCGGTGGTCCTGAGATAGAGCGCAGGAACAAGCCCTAGAAGGGGCGAAACACGGCGCTCCGGGGACCTCAACGGGGAGGCCTTGCCCTCCGGCTGTGGTTCGCCCGCGGGATCAGGTACCGGTGTCTGGGCCGGTGACGGGGTGGCACGTTTGTGGACCTACCCCCACCAAAACGAAAAAAGTTGTTTCAGCTCGTCCTTGGAGAAGATTTCTGCCGCCCGCTGCGGGAAGGAAGATTCAGGCGCAGCGGGATGCGAGGGCGAGCTATCCTGGAGGCCCAGGGGGGAGGAGGACTTAGGCGATGTCGGCAGAACAACGACTGACCCCGGGTCCTTGGCCCCTTCGACCGGCATCAGTGCCGCAACCGACGACAGGGGGCGCCGGTGCCGTAGATGGTAGGGCCGGAGCAGGTACCGCCACAGACTTTGAGATGACCTTAAGCGGATCCACCTTAGGCTTGGCTGGCGCCTCTGACAGGCCGGCCTTAGCCTGGGAAGAGCACTGCGACTCACCCAAGCCCGAAAGACGGCCTTTTTCGCGAGGTTGCAACCGCGATCGACCAGACTGACCGATCAAGGCGCCTTTACTATGGCGCTTTTTTCCTCGGAGGAGTGCAGGTCCAACTTTTTTCTCCACTAGGTAGGCCTTTCAGGGCGTCGGATGCGGGTCCGGCTCGTAAACGCTTGGCAGTCGGCGCAGGAAGTGGTGTCGTGGTCCGGGCCCAAGCAGAAAACGCACCGCCGGTGACCGTCTTTGGCAGGAATTTGCTGGCCGCACTTGCACTTGTTTACGTGTTTGGGAGAGAGGGACGCCCGGGAAGACATGGAATCCTTGAGGACTCGACTGCAATGCCAACGTCTGATCCGACTACAGGCAGCAGACCGAGAAAAAGGTGATGAAAAGCCGGAAAAACCGAGCCGCAAACGGCAGACGTACTGGCGTCGGTAAAGAAAATGGGGAAAAACGCTTGAAACGAAGAGAATTTTGATTGAAGACAATTTCGCTAGTGGATCACAAGCAGTAGCTCTTCACGTGCGTGGTACGCGGCGGGAAAGAACTGAGGTGGAGCTGGGTCCACCCCCTCTTGTACCCTGACCGACGTCAGGGCGGGGCCGGTGTCGGAGGCAGTCCCCAGCTGGGATTGCTGGCAGAAGTTTTTCTGTGTGGTCCTAATGCCTGTGGCATAGTCCTAATTGTGATAGCCTGCTGCAAGAGCTCTATCTCGAAGTAAGATATGGGGATTCTGGCGGGACCTCCTCCTTATGTACTACACCCGACGTCGGGGGTGGGACCGATGGAGGCGGTCCCCGCTGAAGACTGCTAGCTAAAAGGTTTCTGTGGGGTCCAGACGCCTGCCGGCTTCAGTCCTAATGGTGTAACCTGCTGCAAGAGCTGTATCTCGAAGTAAGATCTTTTTATTTCTGAAGTGTTTTTTTTTTTTTACTTTTGCTCATCAGAAAGTATTCTATCTGATAATATTGTGCTGGATGCGTGGAACAACTCTTAGCCTGGCATTTGACAGGTCTAACTCTACTGCCCCACACTACATCATCAGCATTATGATCTCACTGACAATGGTATCACAGGTGAATGACCTGGTAGTTACTCACTTCCTGTTCCTAAGTAGCAGTGATGTCATCGTCAGTGAGGTCACAATGCTGATGACGTAGTGTTGGGCAGTACAGCAAGATGTGTCAGCTGCCAGGCAAAGACTGTTCCACACTTCACACCTACCAACATCAGGTAAACAATCTTTAATTAAAGAGAAAATAAAGAGTACCTCAGATATAATAGGTAATTTGTCCGCTTTTAAAATCTAATATTAGTTTTAGGCAGTACACTAGCTCTTTAAGGGCCACCCCTTTGCGCAAAGGGCAAGTTTTTTTATGGGTTTATGGCTCAACTAGCTTGTATATTACACGTATGTTGATATCTATGACGATGAAAAGTACAGTTACGTAAGAACTTACTGTAACAGTACATCTTCGAGAGAGGCTCTTGCAGTAGGTAATTACATATAGGACTGACGCCGGCCGGCGGCAGGACCCCACCGAAAAATTTCTAGCTAGCAGTCCCATGGTGAGGAACCGCCCCCACGTCAGGTGACCGGCGTCATGCGACGTCGGTATAAAGGGGCGGTCCCGGACGCCCGCCTTCCAGTTCTTTCCCGCCACAGGCCCGGACGAGAGAGAAGCAGATATTTCCCTCGATGGAAAAGGAGCTGAAAAAGCCTAGGGGGATGGAGGCCGGGAAGGTATTACCTACTGCAAGAGCCTCTCTCAAAGATCTACTGTTACAGTAAGTTCTTAGGTAACTACTATCTTACTCAGAGGGCTCCTGCAGTAGGTAATTACATATAGGACAAAAATCATCACTGATGACCTAAAATCATCCAAGCAGACCTCTAAAGCAGTAGGTAAGGCTAGGGGGTGTTAGGGTGTATTAGTAGGGGTATCACAAGTCGTAAGAGGGAGGTAATCCTCTGTACAAGACATTGGTTAGGCCCCATCTGGAGTACTGCGTGCAGTATTGGAGGCCACACCTTCACAAGGACATTAACCAAATTGAGGCAGTCCAGAGAAGGGCAACCAAAATGGTGCAGGGACTGCATCAGAAGACATATGAGGACAGATTAACGGAGCTCAATATGTATACCCTTGAGCAAAGGAGGGAGAGAGGTGATATGATCGAGACATTTAAACACCTTAAGGGCATAAACAAGGTGAAAGAGTCTAACATGTTTAAATATAAGAAAAATAGCAGGACAAGAGGACACAGCATGAGATTAGAGGGAGGCCAATTAAGGGGGAATGTGAGGAAATTCTTTTTCACAGAAAGGGTGGTAGATGCATGGAATGGCTTACCACAAGAAGTGGTGGCTATGAATACAGTGCAGGGCTTCAAACAGACATGGGATAGGCATAAGGGAGCAATACAAATGACCATGAATAGATAGGTCACTGACAGAGCAAAGGCAGATGGCACATTTATAAGGTAGAAAAAGAAATGGGCAGACTGGATGGGCCTTGCGGTCCTTATCTGCCGTCAACTTCTATGTTTCTATGTTTCTAATCCCAAGCAGTCTGGAACAAAGGAAAAGGCACCGGGAGGAGGTACTACTCCAAGAAGTAGCAAGGAAAACCTTACAAGCCTCAAGAAAGGAGGCCTTGCAAGACAGCTAACCCGAAGCCTGTCTACGGCGAGAGGCAATGTCCAAACTGTAATGTTTAGTAAAGGTATGGACGGAAGTCCAAGTGGCGGCAATATTGATGTCTGACAGACACGTTTGAAATGTCAAGAGAGGCTGCTACTCCACGGTAGTGGAGTGACCTCTGGGACTTGACCCGTGAGGGTCTTGTTGTACTTGTCATAACAGAAAGTGATGCAATGGGCCAACCATTTTGATAGCCATTGCTTAGAGACAGCATTGCCTTCTCTTTTGTGAGCAAAAAAGACGAACAACTGATCAGTCTTTCTGAGATCCTTCGTCCTATCGGTGTAGTATCTCAGGATCCTGTGAACATCCATGGTATGGAGCAGGTATTTTCCTTGATTGGAGTACTGTGTGAAGAAGGCAGGTAATTCAATAGACTAATTCAAGGTAGATTCCGCTACCACCTTCGGGAGAAACTTAGGATTCATGCGAAGAGCTATTCGTTCTTTGTGAAAAATCAGATAAGGGATTTTGCACATCAGGGCCTGGAGCTCGGAAATTCTGCGAGCAGAAGTAATGGCCATCAAGAAGAGCGTCTTCCACGATAAAAACTTCAAGTCTGCAGAAGCTGCAGGCTCAAAGGGAGGAAGGGTAAGTTTCTCGAGGACAAAGTTTAAGTCCCAAGGGGGGAGCTGGAGTCCGGATAGGGGGCCTGAGATGAAGGACCCCTCTGAGGAAAGTTTTGGATACCTCCAGCTGGGCAAATGCCTTATCAGTGAAAGGGACATGGTAGGCTGAAATAGCCGCCATATGGACTTTCAAAGAGGAGTGACTGAGACCCAGGTCAAAAAGATGACGCATGTACTCAAGAAGAAAGGTCACAGGACAGGAAAAGGGCTCCACGTTACTGGACGCAGCCCAGAAGGAAAATCTTTTCCATTTCATGGTGTAGGTGGACCTCGTGGAGGGTTTTCTAGCCTCCACGAGAATCTCGGCCACCTTAGAGGAAATGCCAAAACGAGATTGAGCTAGGTCTGCAGGAGCCATGCATGAAGTTGAAGGGACTTGAGTCCCGGATGGACCAGGGTCCCCTGATCCTGGGTCAGCAATCCTGGAGATAAAAGGAAGAGGCAGAGGAGGAACCTCTGAGTATTGTTGTAGAAGAGAGAACCAAATTTGCCTGGGCCAGAAAGGAGCGATCAGAATCATTCTCGCTCCTTCCAAAGCAAGCTTCTGCAGCACACGAGGGACCAGAGGAATTGGGGGAAAAGCATAGACGAATCTGTCCTTCCAGCTTAGAGATAGAGAGTCACTCCAGAAAGCGCCTCGCTCTGGAGCGAGCGAGCAAAAGATTGGAAGCTTTGCGTTTTGGGAGGAGGCGAACAGGCTTATCTGATGAGTCCCCCAAATCTGGAAGATGCTTTCTAGAACTTTTTCATCCAATTCCCACTCGTGTGGAAGAGCCGACGAGCGACTTAGTCTGTCTGCCAGGACATTGTCGACTCCCGGAACATGGTTCACCATGAGGTGAAGGTTGTGAAGCGTTGCCCATTCCCAAACCCTAATCGCTTCCCGGCACAGCGGGTAGGACAGAGTCCCTCCCTGCTTGTTGATGTACCACACCATGCACATGTTGTCCATTTGGACAGCTAGGTGACCGGGAAGGATGTATTGGTGAAGGGCCTGGAAAGCATACAGCACTGCTCGAAGCTCAAGCACGTTGATGTGGAGAACTAACTCCAACTTTGACCATAGGCCCTGGGTTCGGTGAGGACCCAGATGGGCTCTCCAACCTTCGCCTGATGCGTCCGTGGTCAGAGTCTGGTCGGGGGGAGGATGAAAAAAGGGGACCCCCCCGGAATAGGTTCTCTCGAACCATCCACCATTGCAAGTCTCTTACCATCGGCGAGGAGATCAGAACCAGATGATCTAGGTCGTCTACCCGTTGATCCCACTGAGATCGGAGAGTCCACTGAGAGACTCATGTGGAGGCGCGCGCGCAGAACCGTCAGGATGGCCTCCGCCATAAGCCCCAGTAGACGGAGCACCGACCTCGCCGGAACCCTCCTGTGTTCCGATAGGAGGGAAATCTGGGACTGGAGGGAGGCCCCCCTGTCCGGAGGCAGGAAGGCCTTGCACACTGTTGTGTCGAGGATTGCCCCGATGAACTGGAGCCTCTGTGAAGGATCCAGGTGAGACTTGGAATGGTTGATGGTGATACCCAGGCCAGTGAAAACCTGCTCGGTGAGGGACAGAAAATGCAGGAGTTCCTCCCCGGACGGGCCGCCAGGAGCCAGTCGTCCAGGTAGGGAAAAACCTGAACTCTCAAAGTACGCAAGTGGGCTGCTACCACCGCCGGGCATTTGGTAAAAACTCAGGGAGCCGAGGAAAGACCAAAAGGGAGCGCCCGGAATTGGTAGTGGTCCCCCTGGAACACAAACCTGAGGTACTTTCTGTGCGAAGGGCGAATGGGGATGTGCAGGTACGCATCCTGCTACATCCAATGCACAAAGCCATTGGCCCGGCCAAGCAGGGGCAAGAGGGTTTGAAGGAGAGCATCCTGAACCTCTTGTATTCCACATATAGGTTCAGGGAGCTGAGATCAGAATGGGTGACAGCGGGAAGAACTGGAAGGCGGGCGTCGGGACCACCCCTTTATACCGACGTCGCATGATGCCGGTCACCTGACTTGGGGGCGGTCCCTCGCCAGGGACTGCTAGCTAGAAATTTTTCGGTGGGGTCCTGCCGGCGTCAGTCCTATATGTAATTACCTACTGCAAGAGCCCTCTCGAAGTAAGATCTCTGGTTCTTGAATACAGGTCTTGGCCAAGACTTCCTGGTATAGTTGAGCCCTTTAAAGAATATATTGCTTGGTTAGACCCCAAACCCTTCACTTTTTAACAGGAGTCAGGTATCTTTGGTAAAATTATACCCCTTGTAACCCTGGAAACTTCCTGTAACCAGTTATCACAGAATGGAGCCAGAATATTCTACACTCTCATCCCACTGAGCTGACCTAGTCTGCAACCCTGTCAAATTGGCATGAATAAAGGGGGGGGAGGGGGAAGACTACAGGATTTAACATCCACCTCTTCTAATTGAGGCGACTGCCCCACTGGTAAGTTAAAAAAAAAATCTTGAATATTTTAGTTTACAGTTGGACAAATACATAACTTGAAAACAATAAAGTGGATAAAAGAAATAGACCCTTTTGTTCAGAAAAATTGACACGATTTCTAGGAGTTATCCTTCCCCGTACAAAGGTCCAAGCACTCTAACCAGTTTAAGGTCAAGTCCCCTTTTTAAATTTAACACCTAGAACTTTAATTGGGGTCTCTAATCCCATGTGCTAAACTACTCCCCATTAGGTGTTAACCGCTGAGAATGCCACACACTTTATTCTCTTAAGATACCTAAAATGTTTGAAAAAGACTGAGACGCTTGAAAGACAGTGTGTCTGGGAACCCCAGGTCCAACCAAGTGAGCTTTGTAGCTCAGTGGTTTGAGCACCAGGACAGTATTCCAGGGGCCAGGGTTCAATTCCCAGTAGGTCACATGATCTTTTTCCCACTACAATTTGAGATTTAAATTGCTCAGCAGTGGCTAATACTGCACCAAAAAACATGTCATCTTGATTATTCCTAGTTGCAGGATGTGCAACACCAGAGAAAGGAAGTGTGTCCAGGAACCCCAGATCCAAACACGTGAGCCTGTATCTAGCTCAGTGGTTTGAGCACCGGATGATATTCTGGGGGCCTGGGTTCAACTCCCAGTGGGTCACATTATTTCTTTCTCACTACAATTTGTGTGTGTGTGTGTGTGTGTGTGTGTGTTTTGGGGGGGGGGGGCTATAATCCAGACCACCTCACATCCAGAGGCTTCATCCATAACATACAGGCAAATATCAGCGCACAAATGAAGAGTACAAAAGTCTGGAGTCCCGAAAGACCGCTTAAATCTGTCCACGATCCTAAGTTTGGTGTAGATGTAGCTACAAGATAATCTTCTGATCTCAAGGATGAAATAGATGAATTTGCCTGTGCTTCAAAAGCTGAGTAAGGGTCACCTTAGGAAGACTTCTGAGTGTAATTCTTTGCTTCTGCTGCTGAAGATGCCACCCTATTATATACTGGCATTTATGCATTTCAAGTTTAACAGAATTTGGTCAGTAAATACACCAGAACCCCCACAGCCTGGATCACTAGTCAGGGTAGCTGATCTCTAAATTTTAAATAATGAAAATAGACACATGTCTGATTCCCCTCCAAAATTCTTGAAAAGGGACTGAAGATCTTTCTTGGTGTCTTTCCATCAAGACAATGGGTCATCAAAACATCATTGTAACATCTGTCTAGCACGTAATACAGTCTAATTGAACTCGAGGGTCAGGTTTGTCAAGTACAGAGGTATTTAGCCTCTACTTCTATAGTAGTGGTGGTGTTGGTGGGGGGTGCATCTCTGAATAAAACAGGACAAATTCCAACAGAAGATGGTCCGAAAAGTCTACCAGAAGATACATCTTTGATATAGTCCATGTAGGTGAAAGAAAGAGGTAAGAATTCAACCAGCTGTAGTAATCACATTGTTCAAGTGACTAGAATCGTAGTAGAAATTTCTTCCTAACCTGTCTTTCCACCATGTCAAGTCGGCAGTTAAAATCCCCTCCTAAAATAATCCTTCTGGAGGAATGCAAACAGTCTGATTAAGTCAAACAGGGAACTGCTAGCTAATTTAACTTGAGAAGATAAATGCAATAAATCATTCTTCTTCATTCTTCTAGAAGAGCCTAGTAAAGAGCTATCTCTGGAAGAATTGAAAGTATCTACTTTGTGTTAGATCAGATCCTCATTTCATAAGTTTTTCTTCCCTGAAAGCTCAAAAGAATAGAAACATAGAATTTGTTTCTATTCTTGAGCTTTCAGGGAAGAGAAGGCTGACTGGGGTAGGGATCTGGTCTAACTTTAGGGCAGATCGCTTAGTTTATATCTTCCCAGGATGAGCTCTTTGCTAGATGTACAGAAGGATGGGGAGAAATTCTGGTTTATTACAGTTTATGCTTCTCCAAAGAATGGCCCCATAACCAACCTTTATTCATCTGAATAAGCTCAAACCTAGGTGACATCCAAGTTTCTTGAAGAAAAATCACTTCACTATCCAATTCCGCCAAAAAATAAAATAAAAAAAACTCTTACTGGTTCACCGCTGGGGAGGCGGGGCTCTGACTGGGTCACCGCTTGGTTAGGACAGTCACTTTCAATTGTACTGCCATGTAAAGTTTCAGCAGGAGCAGTTTCATTTGTGTAGGTGGAGTTTACAGGCCCCACCCATTAAGTTCAGGTACTTTTTACCCATTCTGAGGCACTCTACTGCTAAACAGGAAAATTTGGGGAAGAAACAGTCTATTCAACCTTTTCAGGTACCTGAGCTCGGAACACCCACCACCCCTGGTTCCAGTGTCACACCTCTACCTCAGTCACACAATGCAGTTCATGGGACACACTGCAATACAGTAGTATTGCTTTTCGAATTAAGTACAGTACCTATACTACCAGAGATCACATTTACACCAGTCAGGACAACCGAGATGCAGTCAGGGACGGCTCTTCTGAGACCTCACTCAAACTCTGTGCCGTGACTTGCAGACTAGAATCCAAAGGTGGGACGGTGATTTTGATCCAGAGGCACACTCTGCTACAAATCGATCAATACTCAAGAGGGCAGACTGGCCCTAGCAGTGGTTAAACTAAACCACCAGACAATGACAATATGTAGTACATACATCCCACCAGGCTGTGATGCTTCCTCAATTCAACATTTGATAGATGCTATTTTATTGAAGCAACAAGGAATTTTGATAATAGGAGGTGACCTTAATGGCCAACGTAATCCCTCGCTCGATTCGTCTGCAGTGCGCCCCTCCCCACAGTCCTCGGGACAAAAGCACTTACGACACTTACTCAGATGTGGGGCTGGTGAATACATGGAGGCAACTCCATCCATCCATCCCAAAAGAAATTTACATATTATTCCAGTGCTTTTAAGCACTATTCCAGACTTGATTATATATGTATCAGGAAAGAACATATAGGCCTGGTCTGGTCGGCAGATATTCTTGAGATCTGCCTCTCTGATCATGTACCCACCACCCTAGAACTTAATATCTGGGGGGAAAGGAAAAATACTCTGTGGAGATTTAATCCTTCTTTACTCAGAGATAGGAAATTTAGGGACCTTTTGGAGAAATGAATCCCAGAAATCATTCAGGATAATATGTCCCCTCTGGTCTCTCCTCAAACCCTCTAGGACACAATCAAAGTGGTACTCAGAGGCCACATTATTGCTTATGCTGCCCACAAGAAACAGCAGGCTGAATCCAGACTTCAAGCACTCCAGGAGGAACTTGGATTTCTCCAAGAGGCACATATGCAGGGCGACTGACCTACTCCCCTTAATGTCTCAGACACAGGCAGACATCCAGCATTTTAACAGCTAAGGCAGAGCAAGCCTTGGCTTGGCTAAGACAGCGTTATTACGAAGGTGGGGTGCGAGCCTCCAAGCTCTTGGCTTATTGCCTTAGAAACCAAATCCAGCAATGTACCATCTCTAAAATAAAGGACCCTATATCCAGACAGACCCGTTATTCCACACAGCATATACTAGACTCATTTAAGAAATATTACCAGTCTCTTTACTCTACCCAGACAGTACCAGACCCACACAAAATTACAGCCTTTCTTTCCCAGCTTCACCTCCCTACAGTTTCCACTCCTCAACAGGCACAGTTAACAGCTCCACTTTCAGAAACAGAACTCCAAACTGCAATCAAAGGCTTTAAGAATGGGAATAACCCAGGCCCAGATGGGTTTGGCGCCAAGTTCTACAAGGGCACATGTGACCTGATATGCCCCCCGCAGGCTTTACAAAAAAGGTCACATCACCTCTTCCTTTCCTGTTTCTTGGAGGCAAGCAACAATCTTGGTGATTTTGAAGCCACAGAAACCCCCACATCAATGTGACTTGTACTGCCCAATATCAGTACTCAACCAGGACTATAAGATTTATACCAGCATTTTAGCCCATAGATGACCATATCCTCCCCACATTAATACACCAGGACCAATCAGGGTTCATCAAAGGCAGACAGACAACTGACAATATTAAACGCACTCTATATCTAACTGAACATGCTCAATCCACGAAATCTCCCCTTTTGATAAGTTTAGATGTTCAAAAGGCTTTCAATATGGTCTCCTGGAGGTTTCTCCAAGCTGCCCTACAAAAAAATAACTTTCTAAGACCCTTTATCGAAGCTATCAAAGGTATATACACGAACCCGGAGGCAGTTGTGAAGCTGCAAGGGTCACACTCAGACCGATTTCATTTATTCCGGGGCACCCGCCAGGGTTGTCCTTTCTCCCCATATCTTTTTGCTATCTTAGTATAACCTATAGCCCAGCTTCTCTCACAAACCCCTAATCTACACGGTTACAGGGTCTCGGAATCCCACCACAAAATAGCTTATTATGCCGATGATCTCCTCTATATTACCCGCCCCAACCAGTCACTTCAAACTTTAACCTCTCTCCTAAAAGAAATTGAAACACTGACTGGATATACTATTAACCAGAGCAAGTTGGAAGCCCTACTTATACACCCCCCCCCCAACCTCCAGACCTGATGCTGAGACACCCTTACAAGTGGAATAAAACATATCTGGGAATCAAAATACCCCAGAAGTTCAACAATCCACATACCTTGAACTATGTCTCAGTATTCTCCAAAATAAGCTCAGACTTGGTGAAGTGGAGCCCTCTTCCACTCTCCCTGTTGGCTAGGGTGCATCTATTCAGATGAATTCCTTCCCGAAGATGCTCTATTTAATGCAGAATATACCAATGCCCCTTCTAATAAAGGATACTTGGAACTGCTCCATTATCAAGTTTCTTTGGGCGGATAAGAAACCCAGAATAGCACTTAGCAAGCTTCAGCACCCAAAAGGGGTGGGGGGGCTCTCACTGCCCAGTGTCTGTAACTACTGGTTGGCACTTTTACTTACACACACAACCTGGTTCCTGCCCCAGACCCTGGCCCCACCCTGGCTCTTGGCAGAGAGAGCCATGACGGACTGCCCCTTGGACCATTCCTTGGTCTTTCAGCCTCATAACACAACTCAACGGGGGGGGGGGGGGTCTAGGTTCACTTAAGTGTTACTCCAGAGCTGGACGAAATTTCTCGCCTTCCCCCAAAACAAATTCTTATCTATCTGGATGGGTATCCCAGTAGAGGACCAGTCATGGGACCCTGCACGACTGGACACCACCTTCATGAAATGGGCTCATGAGGGCCATATGCATACGCAGCAATTCTTTAACAAAGGCTTTTTCAAATTGTTTGAACAAATCAGACAGGAATTCTCCTCAAATCAGAGGGACTTTTTCTAGTACCTAAAGATCCGCCAATTTCTGGATATTAGACTTGGCCTAGATGTCACCACTCAGACCATCCCTCCTCTGCATCCCCTTCTGTCTCAGACTGCGGAGGGTGGGGACTGGAGCCACTTAGTCTCTTGATTTTATTAGGCCCTACAGACCCCCAAACAGATCATGGATCTGTGCAGTTTCACTGGGAGGCCAAGCTTCAGACAACTGTCCCAGGAGGACTGGCTCCGGATCTGGCGGAAACACAAAACCTCAAATTCATACAGTTGGAAAGAATTTTCATGGAAGGCGATGGTTAGATTTTTCCACACACCTCAGATCATAGCCAAATACTCTGTTAGAAGGGACTCCACTTGCTGGAGACACTGCGGCTGTGAGGCTGCAACACACGCCCATGTCTTCTGGTTTTGTCCAGTGCTGCGTCATACAGGTCCGAAATAATAGGGCTCTGGGCTCATTTCCTAGCCTAGGAATTCTCTCCCTGCTATGGGGATTCTTTTACACTATCCTCAACATTTTAAACACCCAAATGTATCTGCTTACTATTATACTGGGAGCAGCTAAAAAAAAAAAAAAATGCATCACTAGGCTGTGGCTTTGTCCAGAGCCTACTATATCAGCTTGGGAAGATACCATATATGATATTTATGAATTAGAACATGACAGTCAGAGTACAAAATAAAGTTACGGAATTAATGAACCGTTGGACTGGCTGGTTCCTTAGTGTATCACAACTCAGGCTGGACAAGCTCCCCTGAGTGACTGGCGGTCATGGGTTCGGTTTCTAACAGCTCTTTGGGGTCCTGGCCAGCCCTATGTCCCCCTCCCCCTGGTAGTTAGGATGGGACCTAGGTAATCCAATACGTTGCTAGAAGTTGATGCCTCCAAGGCGCCCCCCCCCCGAAGCAACTGAAAAACTAAATCTTATACATATATTTTTCAGACATGTGAGATGACATCACTGCACTGTCCTCAGGAAATAGAAAAATGGAAAAGGGAATTCCTATCTTGCACATTTCCTTTACAGTTTAATATTGACTTTTCTTTAATCTACCCTCTCATCTGACAATCACTCTGGCCACCATATGTGTATGTACTGATCACTTAATTATGTGGATTATAGCCTAAAATGATGTACTCCTGTGATATTGCTCTAAAGATCCATTTACATTACAAACTGAAATAAATAGTTTAAAAAAAAAATCCAGAGACACGACCGCAGTCATGGGTTAACTTACTTGGTAGCGGCGGCCCTCTACCAATCCAGAGAGTTTGCCTAGGTCCCACTTAGAGATGTCAAGGTATCAAGGTTTTGCAGTATAATGTGGTATCAGAAGTCACAGTATTGATACCATGATAAAACAGTTACGTAAGAACTTACCATAACAGCAGATATTCGAGGGGATCTCAGGTCATCAGGTTACACCACAGGAACTTTTGCCATCGGTGAAGGAGAATTCACATGGAAGATTTTCAGCAGTACAACTGGGGCCACCCATGCTGTCCACGTCAGCTGACATCACCAACCCCAAATAGGCATGGGCGTCCCCCGCTCCCTCCTCAGTTCTTTCCCCTGGAGACTAAGGGAGCAAAGCTTTCGCCCAGGGGGACAAAGGAGATAAAAAGGTATCTGAACCAAAATAGAAAGCTAGATGCACCAGATAGCCAGTTCCTAGACAACAGCCCCAAGAAGGGGGACGGTGGGAAGGAAATATACCTGATGACTGAGATCCACTCAAAGATCTACTGTTACGGCTAAGTTCTTATGTAACTGTTCTTTTCTTCGGTTGTATCTCAATCAGATTATACCGTAGGCACGAGTACCAAGCAGCGACAAGTGTGAACAGTCTTGGAGGCTGGATCTCCATAAACTTACGACAGAAGTCCTTGCAACACAGCCCTGCCATATCCTGCAGGGACTCTAGAAGCTATGTCCAGACTGTAATGCTTGGTGAAAGTGTGGACAGTACTCCAGTTGGCAGTCGCACAAATGTCAGTGGCGGAGACCCCTTGGAAACAAGCCACCGAGGTAGCCATGCCTCTGGTGGAATGAGATTCGACAGCACCAGGCAATTCTTTGCCGTACATTTTGTAGCACAACACAATGCAATCTGCCAACCATTTGGATAAACACTGCTTAGAAACTTAAGCCCCCTCTCTACCTGGGGCGAAGGAAAAACTGCTTTGACTTTCTGGACTCTAGTTCGAGGCAGATAGTATTTCAAAGTTCTGCACATATCTAACGTATGCAGCAGTGCTTCCCCTGGATTGGCACGCTCAAGAAAATAAACAGGAAGGTGGATAGACTGATTTACTGTAAACTCAGAAACTACTTTGGGTAAAACTTTGGATTTGTGCACAAAGATACCCTGTCTTTGTGAAAAATCAAATAATGCTCCTCGCAGCAGAGTGCCCAAAGCTCCAAAATTCTTCAAGCAGAAGTAACTGCAACTAAAATAGTGCTTTCCAAGAGAGAAAGCACAAATCGCAAGTTGCAATTGGCTCAAAAGGAGTCAGGATTAACTTCTGCAAAATAAAACTCAAGTCCCAAGCCGGGACAGGGGAACGAATTGGGGGTTTCAAGTGCAGGATGCCCCCAAGGAAAGTACAAAAGATATCCAGCTGAGCAATCATGCGGTCAACCACTGGCTCATGAAAGGCAGAAATAGCTGAAAAGTGCACCTTGAGGGAGGAATACTGGAGGCCTGAGTCTGACAGAGATATCAGGTAGTCCAGGATATGATTCACCACAGAGGTGAGAGTCTAGGGCATGTCTGGCAGCCCAGATGGCAAACAGCTTCCACTTCATGGCACATACGGCTCAGGTGAAAGGCTTCCGGGTGGCCACCAGAACATCCGCCACTGTCAGAGACCCCAAACCTGGCAATGGTGAAGTTCTCAGAAGCCATGCATGCAGATGGAGGGACCGAAGGTTGGGATGCAGCAGGGTCCCCTCAATCTGGGTCAGCAGATTCCTGCAAAGAGGAAGGGGGACCGGAAGTTCCTCTGCCAGCTGTTGAAGTACAGGGAACCATATCTAGCAAGGCCAGAATGGAGCCACCAAAATCATGCTGTCCCCCTCTATTTGTAGTTTGATCAGCACCATCTGGATAAGAGGAAACCGAGGGAAAAACACAGAAACCTCCTGCTCCAGGAGAGGGACAATGCGTCTTGCCAGAAAACTCCAGGCCTTCGATCTAGTGAGCAGAAACTTGCCAGTTGTGCGTTTAGTGGGGACGCAAAAAGGTCCAACTCTGGATGACCCCATCTGTTGAACAAGTCCTCTGCAATGGATATGAGAAGTTCCCACTGGTGCATGTTGGACTAAGTCCTGCTGAGGCTGTCAGCCAGAGTTTTTAGCACTCCTGGAATGTGGACTGCAGATAGTGTCAGACTGAGTTCCAGCACCCAGTACCACACTCTCATGGCCTCCCTGCAAAGGGGGTATGAGCGAGTCCCACCCTGTTTGTTAATGTAGTAGACCACACTCAAATTGTCCGACTGTACAAACATCTGGCCTGGAGCAAGGTGCTCCTGAAAAGCCTGCATGGCACACAGCACCACTCATCTCCAGGACATTGATATGCAGGGCAGCTTCCCACTGGGACCAGGAGCCCTGTGTTTGAAAGGGACCCAGGTGTGCTCCCCAGCCCAGACCCTAGACATCTGTAGTTAGGATATGATGCGGGGAAGAAATCCGGAAGAGAACACCTTGAAGCAGATTCAAGAGATCCATCCACCACTGCAGTACCTTGTGAACTGGAGAAGAGACCAGGACTGGTTGGTCCAACTCGTCCGTGCGTTGGTCCCACTGTACCCTGAGGGTTCACTGATGGATATGCACATGAAGCGTGGACAGCAGGATGGTGGGAATGGCCATTCTCATCAGGCCCAACAATCTGAGGTACACCCTGCCAGGGATGTACAGACTCTGAGCGACCTCCTGAGCTTGGTGATGAGGCACTCCGTCCTGTTTTGGGGCAGGAAGACCTCCCACTGCTCGGACTCCAGGACCGCCCCTATATACTGCAGTCTTTGTTACGGTACTAGAACCGACTTGAGCAGGTTGACAGTAATGCCCAGGGAGTGGAAAATCTGGAGAGTACGCTCTAGAATCACCAAAAACTGTTCCCTGGATGGGGCCTTGAGGAGCTAGTCATCCAGACAAGGAAAGACACAGTCCCTCTCTTCTGAGTGTTGCTGCGACCACTGCTAAGCACTTGGTAAAGACTCGTGGCAGAGAGGATAAGCCAAAGGGCAGCACTTTGAACTGATGATGCTCACCCTGAAAAATGAAACGAAGAAACCTTCTGTGAGGAGGAATGACCAAGATGTGCAGGTAAGCATCCTGTATGTCCAGTGAACAGTGCTAGTCCTGTCTTGAGGAGAGGCATCAGGCCTGGAAAAGTTGACATCTGGAACTTTTTGTACTGGACAAAGGAGGAGTTCCTTCAGATCCAAGATGCACCTCAGATTTCTGGTCTTTTTTGGGGACCAGGAAAAACCTGGAATAAAACCTGGTTTATCTGGTGCCTGGGCACTGATTTGATGGCCTGTTCGCATAGAAGAGTCGGTGGATAGTTGGAGGGTGGGGGAGGGGTGTCTGGAGGCTGCTGGATAAGCTCTAGGGTGCGACCCCTTTCTATGATCTGCAGAATCCATGCGCCTGAAGTTATGGTCCTCCACTGATTCAGATGGCTGGAGAACTCCTGGGTCTGGACCAGAGGGGGGGGTCTAGCAAAGAGTCAAGCTGAGGTGGAACCAGCCACAGAAGCTGGTCAGTCACTTCTGCGGCGTTTGGCTGCCGTTCCAGCAATGGAGGGGGAGGACAAGGGAGCCTGGGCGCTACGTTTTCCTTGGGTATGGGGAGCCGATCCGGGCCTATTGGTCTGTCTACAAAAAGTAGGCCCTCTCTGTCCCTCGGCTGACTGTGGTGGAGGGAACGGATAGACTTAATGGCCATGCCAGAGGTCTGCAGATCATTAATGACTTCCTGAACATTAGGGCCAAATAGCTTAGTGCCATTATAGGGGAAATTAAGCACCCTGTTCTGCACATCAGCTGCAAAGCCAGATACTCTACGCCAAGAGTGACTACAAAGGCATATGCCAGTGGCAGCTGCCCTGGCTACTGTGTTGGCCATGTCATACAGTGCTCTGAGGAGGTGTCTTGAAACATTCTCAGCAACTTGCAAACACTGAAGCAATTCCTGCTTCTAAGAGCCCTCAATAAGGTCCTGGGCGGCAGCCTTGCAATTTCTCCAGTTGGCATTCTGGTATCTAACCACGTGAGACAATTTGCCATCCTCAGGCCTAAGGTGATAAGGCATAATCTCCCCCAAAAAGAGGTCAATCCTATGGGATTCATTGTCTGGGGGAAGGGAACTAAGGTGTTTAGGCATCTTGGATGTCATGAGCCGCCTTGATGACCACTGAGACAGTTTCGGCCTGGGCAGCAAATTAAGGAAGACCCTGAGGAGCACTGCAAAGTTTGTCTGCCCTGCATGGCATGGCTGGCACCATGTCTGGTCTGTGCCTGGCTGCAGTGGTTGCATTCTTCAGTGCTGGGAGCATTGGAGGAATAATCTTCAGAGAAGACTCTGGGATCTCCAGGAAATCCACCAGGCCCTTTCTGGTAACATCCTCTTCCTCAGTCTGGAAGCCCATTGTGGAAGACAACTGCTTCATTACATTAAAAATGTGGCATTCTCAGGAGGGGACCCTGGAGTGTGCGTCACACTGTCCTTACTGACAGAGAAGGCAGTGGACATATCCAAGATAAGGATCTCTTCCTCTTCATCCTCCACATCAGGGAGGATAAGATCAAGATGGTACTCACTGACCTCTTCATCTGGGTCTGGTATCAGATTCGTCACCACCAGCCCACAGGGAGTATTCCAGGGTCGATGATGAAGCTGCCTTCGACAGCGTCAACGAAGTGGTCCTATTCAAGGAACTAAGCTGCTGAAAGAGTACGTACGTGAACTTTACAAGTACTTCATTCAGGTCAATAGTGGGTGTGGGTGTGGGGTTTGACAGCACGGGTGCAGACTACCCTCCAGTTGTGTCCCGGGAACCAGATGAGCCTGTAGCCCTGGAGGAAGAAGGGGCAGGTCTTGACGGGATGGTTGCTGACGACACGCCTGTCGTCAACGATGGAGGGCCAGACGACCTGGAGGTTCACGGCCTGGCACCCAGTGTGTTGGGCAGAGGTGCTGTCGGTATGGGTCTGGTAGGCACAGAGACCTAGACAAGTGGCCTCTTCATCGGAGCAGCCATAGCTGAAGAAGAGCCCTTGGAGAGGCCAACAGGGAACAGAAGCACCGCTGGGGAGGAGTAGTAGCACCTGTGTCTTCTTATGAACATCCCCGTCCCCCCACCCCCCAAAAAAACAAAAAACTGTCTCTGGCCTTGGGCGGCCAGGGACCCGGAGGACCCCTATCCGGAGCTGGCTACCTATTCCATGAATTTTTGAGAGCCTTCTTGCATTGCTTGAGGGTTGTTTGGTTAAACTTCTTACTCACAGTGTGGGACATCGTGATCAGGCCCGAGACAGCAGACAGACAGTGTTCGTCTGTATAGGCAATCATCTTTCTGCAGTGGCAGCGACGAAAAAGAGAAGGGTTAACTCTTGGCATAAACAAAAAGAAAAATCTCAAAAAAGAGTAGTACTGGAGAAATAAGGATGTAGGCCGAAAAAGGTGTGAACACTGACGAAGCTACCATGGAGACTTATGCAAGCAAGTCAACAGCGAGAAAGAACTGAGGAGGGAGCGAGGCCACCCATGCCTATACAGGGCTGGTGATGTCGGCAGACGTCCACGGCGTGGGCGGCCCCAGTTGTACTGCTGAAAATCCTCCATGTGGATTCCCCTTCACCAACGGCGAAGGTTCCTATAGTGTAACCTGATGAATGAAATACCCCCGATGAAGATCTTAGGATTCATCCGTAAAGACTGTGGAAAACCAAAATAAGGAGGTTCACACGTGAAAGCTTGGAAATCCTTTGAGCAGAAGTAACAGCATATAAAACAAAAGAAATCACTTTAAAAATAAACTGGTGCTACACTACAGAGAGAAACAGATAAAGACGTAGGGCAAGATGGTCAATTGAAGCTAGCAGGATCTCCATTAAGTGACATGCGATGGTTGATGGCGCGGGGCACCCAATGGTATCGTAGAACTATTTTTATGTAGGAAAAGATATGCCATTTGGACTTTAACTGTCCAGTTTACAAGATAGTCCTGTACACTACCTAAAGTTCCAAATTGTAAAATACAATGCAACAAACATTTACAATATACAACCAACCATGTAACAAAAATATATAAAATACAGACAGATTAGTGCAAATCTTGAATGGGAGGTGGAAAAGAATCTACCAGAAATTAACTCTTACACATGCAAGTGTGAGCACTACCAATTTCTTGTTGCCTTTATAAGCTTTTCATCGTCAATTTCAGCCTGTACGAAGGGTGGCAAAGCATTCCAATGTTGTGCTGCCTGAGATCTTAAGAGATCTGTCTTCACATCTATTCTTTTGTCTTGATATATTTTTGTTTTGGTGTACAGTCTGAACCATATATATCTTTATGTACTTGGAAATATAATCTTGTTAATATTGTGAGTAGGATAATTTTATATTTGAATAAATTTTAACCAGCTAATTATATAATCTAGGTCAAGAGGCAACCAGTTTAGTCCAGTCAAAAGGGCACAATGATGCATTCTAAAATTACACCGAACATATCTAGCTGTCCTATAATACAGTTTATCAAGTCTGTATAACAGTTTATTCACTGATCACTATAGAAACATTCCATATTTACATGCGAGACTGCTAGCTAGGAACATTTCCATGTGGTCTTCGTGCCTGGCAGCTGTAGTTCCATAGGTGTGGCCTGCTGCAAGAAATACCCTTGAAGTAAACACAACTTTAGAAAAAAGGATATCAAAAACACAGTCTGCTGACAGTTACACCTGTAGTGCTAGCTTGAGAAGCTCTTTACAGATGCCCTGTCCCTGCTACAGAAATGAACACATGGGGATTCACACCATAACGGAAGCTAAGCACCCAGTGACCTGATACAACATAGCTGTCTGAGAACAAAGATGAAGAAGCCTTGTATCAGACAGAGCTATCATCAAGTGGAATTAGGAAGAGGTCAAAACACCACTAATGTGCACTGCTACATAAAACTACTAATAGGAAAATACCTATGGTAGAAGCAAGCAGGGAGTGGTGTGGGGTTGTGGGGCTAAAAGGAGGTGGAGATAGGTATGGAGAAATGCTCCAATATTTTCTTTTTGAAGAGGTTTGTGCCAAGCCTACTTTGGTTTCAAAACAATTTTGCTTTGTTTTATGGGAGAAAACACAGGGCATCAGGTGAGAGAGAAAAAACTTAGTACCGACTAGACACAGTATTCACAGGAAGGGTAAGAGTAGCCCTTTCTCATAGACAAGGGGATGGTGGACAGGTGAGTGGCACTCCATGGAGGAGATATTCTGGAAGATCTTCATTTATGTTAAGCATGTAACTTTTATATCTTCTCAAAAATCAGTCTCCTCCATGGAGTCCCACTCTTGGGTCCAGTGTGTACCAAACTGACCCTTTCACACAGAAAGAGCCTGCTCTTCAACACACCCTCAGCCCAGTGCATGTAACAGAACACCAGAGGGAGTGGGCCGTCTTGTCCACAAGAATCTAGGAATGGTCGGTTTGAGGTGGTGGTTCCTGGGGCTCAGGAGCAGGAAGGTCCCCACAAAAACTGCTGCCTGACCTGGGGGGAGAAGAAATGAGCCTCCTGGTACTGTGAAGCTGAGCACCTTTCACCAGGCCAGCACTTTTAATTGGGACAGGCATAGGTATTTTTTATTTATGAAGTACCCAATTCCTGAGAATCTGGGTACTGTACAATAAAATCACAATACAAACATTTAATATCACAAAACATACTTAATAAAAATCAGTATAAATACAGAATTCCATTTGTCTGATAAAGACTGCATGAGACATTCCCGGAGGCCGCATGTTGGCACTGTACGATGCCCTCGACTGTTACCATAATGCCTGGAGGCCCCTGACAGAAATGTAAATTGTCAGCCTGAAGACTTCAGACAGGAATTGCAGCAAGCACAGTGTGCATCTGAAACTACAGGTGGCAATGAAAGGCCGCCATGTCGGCCTGATGTGGCACAAATGTCAGCAGAGAGCATGCTGAGGAAAATACATTCCTGCTCAGTGCATCGAAATAGGTGAACTCTTGACTGGGAGGGCTGTCCCATCTCCAGCACTGTGGCCCAGTCTGGGTCTGCAGTACCTGAAGCCCCAAGATTATGTAAGATATGGATCCTATAAAACCGATGGATGTGCGATACCCAATTACAAGTTCCCTGGTGGTGAGAGGTGTGGAAAAGGGGATGCCTCCTCCATGGCTCTTGGGCATGGATGAATGACACAGGTGTCTATACTGGGAACTCCAAGTAGCACCAACAGCAGGGTGACAGGATCACAGCTTGCGTAAGATGAGAGGTTAACATCTACAACATATCCCCCAACAAATTGCTGGTACAGAATGTACTCAACAGGAGAGGCAAGGTGGAGGGATGAGTTGTCTTCCTCCGAGGAGTACCCCGAAAGAGACGATGCATGGAGACCACCTAGATTAGGCACCAGGGAAGAAATCCTGAACTAAGTTCCATCATAGTCTCTGTACCACAAGTCTATGGTACCAACTCATGTGTGGTAGTGTTTCTATGTAAATGGCCCAGAAGGCCCCAAAAAGATGGGTATTCTAACTACCCACTCCTGAGATCCTTGAGGCAACTGCCTAAGGATAGACTCAGCCTGCTGAGCTATGGTTCCCAGACCTTGGGAGTGTGTTTACCACAACCCTCTACCTCCTAGCCTTCAACCAGTTTCATAGCCAGCTTACCACTTTCTCCCCACCCCCCAGGCTGCTTAGTTTCTTCACTAGCCTCTTGTGCGGCAATGTCAAAGGCCTTGCTGAAGTCCAGATGGGCCACATCCACTGCCCTCCCCTCATCCCCCTCCCTAGTCACACAGCCAAAAAAATCAGTGAGACTGGTTTGGTATGAACACCCCATCCCCTGTGAAATCACGCTGCCAGTGGTCATGCAGCCCATCTGTCTCCATGTGCACCATCAACCAGGTCTTCATTAGTCTCCTCACCACTAACCTGAGACTGACTGGCCTGTAGTTGCCAACCTCCTCCTTTGTGCAAAGGAACCACATCAGTGCTCCTCTAGTCCTCTGGAACTAACCCTGTCTCCAATGAGGTGCCGAATAGTGTTGCCAGAGAGGCAGCTAGCACTGTGCTCCGTCCTTTTAGAACCAATGGGTGAATCCTGTTTGGTCCTATCACCCTGTTCTCCTTTGGGGCTTCCAATCCCTTCTGGATTCCTTCCTCTGAAAATGGATGGATTTGTGTCCACTCCCCACTCTCATCAGTTCTTGCTGATATTTGTTGGTAACCTCCCCCGTGAAAAGTGAAATATTCATTTAAAATGTTCACTTTTTCTTATCTTCAAATCTCCCCCACCCTCCTGATTCTTCTTATGCCACCACCCCTTGCTTTCCATTTTTCACTCATGTTTCTGAAGAAAGTCTTATCCCCTTTTGTTACCTCCCTGGCAATCCTCTCCTCTGGCTGTGCCTTAGCTGCCCTCACCATCCTTCCAGCCTCCCTGTTCTTTCCATATAGACCTACCTCCCTGTCTACCTCCATCTGGGTTACCATGCAGTTCCTAAATGCTGTTTTGTTTCCTCAGGCTCCTTCACTGCCTTAGCCACCTCTGTGAGAAACAGAGCAGCCTCTTCCTCGCCTTGCTTACTTCCTTCACACATCATGCCACTGCCTTAGCTATTCCCCCTTGATCTTCTTCCAAAGGGTCTCCACTCCCGCCATGACAACCCCCAAGTATTTACTGAGGCAGTCACCCAGTTCTTTAAAAGCTGTCCTCCTGAAGTCCAGCACCCACATCTTACTGTTTTTTTTTTTCTCTTGCCCAATCCATATGACAAACTACATAGTACGGTGCTCCCTTGTACTCATACCCACTGACATCTGTAATGCTGTCCCTGTTCATAAATACCAGCAGGTCCAGCAATGCCCTGTATCTAGTGGGTTCCATTAACAGCTGCCTGAAAAATGTCCCCACAGGGAGTAGAGGATGGCCCTGCTTCCTAGATGGAGCTCTGGCCAAAATGCTCCAGTCTACATTAGGCAGATTAAAGTTCCCCATAATCAAAGGCCTCCCCAAAAACCTTGTCTAACTCCTCTCTCTGTGCTGGTGGTTTGCACACCACCCCATGTGGATAAACACACCAGCCCCATCTTTAAGCCAACCCATTGCACCTCCAGCCCTTCTTTATCTCCCTGGTGTCCCTTTATCTGTGACTTCTATACTTTCCTCAACATGTAGACAACCCCCTCAACCTCTCCTCCCTGTTCTGTCCTTCCAGAACATGGAGTTGCCTGGTATGTCTACTTCCCAGCTATGGTTGTTGGTGCACCATGACTCGGTTATGGCCACCAGATCCAGATCTGCCTCCACAATCATATCTTCAAGGTCAGCGATTTGACTTCCTAGGTTCCTTGTGTCTGCACGCGTGGCTCCCACTCCTGCCCCTCCCTCCTCCCCATGTTCTGCTTTACTTACCCATTTCCATCTTTCATCCCTCCTGTTTCCCCAGGTCTGTCCTCCCCTTTTCACTAGATTGCTACCTACTCTCCTTAGCCCCCCCTCTCAAATTTAGCTCCTGTACATGACCCGCCCATCCTGCTCTCCCCTCTGTCATTATGCCCTCTACCCTGGAAATGAATTTCCCTGGGCTACTTTCTACTTGCTACTCTATTCTCGGGGCACCCTGCCTCCTTCAGTTTTTTTTCTGCTCCCCCTTGGCAAGAATAAATGCCCATCAAAGCGACATCTATACCTTTCTTCCAGGACTGCCACTCCATTCCGGAAACATCCGAAAAAAATAACCAAACAAATGAACCGAACGCAGGTGAACTGAGGTGCCATGACTCACTCCGATGGTGCACATTCAAGCTTAGGAAAAACAGAACTGAGGTTGGCAAAGGGGCCAGCAATGGTTACTCGTAGGCAATGTGAGCTAGCAGTGGTTGCTGGCCAAAGATTTACTTCCCAGCTGTCCTAGCACCCCAGGTTTAGACCCAAGGGTGGGACTCCAGAAATATACTGTCTTTTCCTGACCACATTATCCCTTTTATCTTTAATTATCTGGTCAAAGTGTTCACATTCAGGGTAGAATTTTGGGGTGCTCCCTGTAGAGAAGAAGACAGGATTAACATTCAATGTCATTGTAGACCGTCTACAACAGCTGCAAAATCCAAGATGTGATCTGTACCAGGAAGAAAATGTGCTTAGGATCAAAAAGGGAAATGACTTGAGGGAGACCAATTCACAACCCCCAAATGTTCCTTCCTCTTAACCCTCTCCAGATTCAATCAAGCAATCAAACTTTATTTAACCAGGCAGTTGCATCATTGAGCAAGCTCATTTTCAAGATGGTCCTGGACACTTAGAACAACATTCAATAACAAGGGCTTAACAAATAACATCTGACAATAAATACAGAGTAAGACAAGGTGCAGGTCAGTAAACCTTAAGCTTGCCATTGAAGGCGATTGTCACACTGGCAATTTAGCATACACTGGAATTTAACATAACACAGGGAGGGAGACACGGGGGGAGATTGGGAGGTAAAACAAGACTAAGAGGGAGAAGGAGGAGGCCATCTAAATTGAAGGAGATCCCCTGGGAAACTAACAAAAGACCAGGGAGTGGACGCAACAAGGGGTATAGTTACTCTAAGGGGATGCCGGCTGATGAGGGGGTTCGATGGTCTAGTCAAATGAGGAATATGGTATTGATTGGCCAGAAGGGAAGTGATCATCTACAGCAATCACATACCGAATTCAGCCATCAGTTGAGCATCTGCCTGAACATGATGGGACTAGGCAGGGTGGAGAGTTTAAATGCTTTTTGCACATTATTCCAAAGCACAGGAAGATAAGAGCTAATGGCGAAGGAGCCAAGACGTATCCTGGTCTGAGGTATTTTAAAGATGATAAAGGAGAAGTTCCTCATGACATAGGAAGTCTTAGAGCGCTCAAACAGTTCGCAGATACAGGATAGCAGATTGTTTGACAGGGCCCGGTAGAACCACATGAGGGCGTTTTTTTGTCTCCTTAGGGAGTGGGGTGGCCAGTCTAATCCTTGGTACAACAAGCAATGAGGAGTCTTTAGGGGCAAGTCAAGAACAAATCTCAGGGCGCAGTGGTAGAGAGTATCAAGTTATAGAAGCTCTCTTTGGGGGCAGTGGCTATATAGGAAACCACCGTACTCAAGCAGGGGAAGAAAGGTTGTTTAAACCAACCTCTTCCTAGCTTCCAGGGTGAGTAGGTGTCTTATGCGGTATAACAGGCCAAGACATTGCCTTAACTTTTTAGTTAGATCGTTAATGTGTACACTGAAGTTCAGTTTGCTATCCAACCAGACCAATTTGTTTTTTTTTGTTTTTTTTTTTATAATTCTTCTTTTTTATTGAATTTTTAACTTATATACATATTAGTCACCAATGTTTATAAATTTACAGAAACATTCATGGATTCCTTATTATACAGTCAGATGAAAATCGCTTTATGGAATTCATTCCCAGCGTGGCGTGCCAACCCACCCAACCAGACCAATTTGAATTTGTCCACAATTTCTAATGGTTCACCAAGAAGGGTGACAATCTGGGTAGGACTGGGGCCTTCATGTGAATGGTGGACGGGGTGGGGGGTAATCATGGCTTTTGTTTTTTTTTGGCGCTAATAGTAGCTTCAGATTCATCAGGTTATGCTGGAGTATGACAAAGTCCTGTTGAAGCTCCTTGTAAGCAAGGTCAAGAGAGGAGTTGGCTGAATAGATGACAGTGTCGTCTGAGAAGAGGTGAATGTTTCCTGCTAAAAGGCCAGAGTCAATACGGTTAATATAAGAGGCAAAGAGGATAGGTCCCAGGATCAAGCCTTGCGGCAGAATTTTTAATGGGGAGAATTCATCTTGGATTTTAATTTTGGTCTCCTATTTGTAAGGCAGCAGCGGAACCATTTTATTGCAGCAGGGGTTAAACCAAAATATCCCAGAGAGTCGAGCAGTATGGAACGGTCAACCGTGTCGAATGCTTTGCTAAGATCCAGAAAGAGAGCACAGATATGCTGCTTGTTATCTAGGGCTTGCAATCAGTCATTAGAGACTTTAGCAAGGGCCGACATGGTGCTGTGTTTAGGTCTAAACCCTGATTGAACAGGGTTTAGGATGTTTTCACTATCCAAATGCTCCCTTAGTTGAGCGTTGACTATTTTTTCGAGGAGCCTGGATAGAATAGGAAGCAGGGAAATGGGCCTATAGTTGTTCAAGTCTGTAGGATCTCCTGATTTAAACAATGGAATAATGTGCGCAATTTTCTAACAGGGTGGCAGTTCCCCTTGGATTAGTGAGCAATTAAAGAGGTGGACAATTGGTGCTACCAGACAGAAATAACCTGCTTTGAGGAAGAATGGTTCTAATAAATCAGCACCCGCACTCTTTTTAGTATCCAATGAGAGGAAGAGGTCCTCCACCTGTTTATATACGATACCATCCAGAACTTGAACCTGAGGTTCCTCTGGATTTGGAGGGTCAGAAAGGTTTGTTTTGCCTTGGGAACATTCCGGGCCATGTGGTTGAGGGAGAGTACCTTGCTCGGACAGGTCTGGGGATGCATTCAAATCTGAACGAACATCCTTTCTGGTCAAAATCTGTGATGGATGTTCTGATGCATCTGTTCCAGCCCTCCCTCCCTCCAGAAGGAGTCTGCTTGCATCAGGTGTAAGAGAAGGTATGCTTTTCTGCATTCTTGTTGCTTAACCTTCCTTGCAGAACAGCTCATTGAGAACAAAGGAACCTGTGTAACTATTACCAATGCCAAACTAAGATGCACCATCACCTGGGCCAGCAGCAGTTTGGGGACTGGACGCCAAAATGGTACTGCTGGTTTTGTTAGTACAGACAGTACATCCCATATAGAGACTATCATGGTTTTATGACAGTTTTCATTTGTTGAAAAGAGCCAGCGAAACGCCATGGTTACTCACATTCTAAGTACCACGTCTGCAACAAATTTGAGCATCTGAATCAATTTTCTACACTTGAGCAATACCACCCACAAAAAAATGGCTCACACTGACAAAAAATGAGGGTTGCTCACCGGTAACAGAGCGTATCACGAAATGTCAGTAGGAAAAAAAAAAAACACAGGTAAGGTGTGCAATGTGTGTCAATGCTCGCAGCCTAGCCAATAAAATCCCGGACCTCACCGCCATAATGACAGAGGATCAACTAGACTGGGTAGCAGTGACAGAGACAAAGGTTCAAAGAGAACCACACCTGGGATGTTGCAATCCCAGGCTACACACCATTTAGGAGGGCCAAGAAGGTAAAAAGGGCGGAGGTGTGGCAATGTCTGTCAAGGATGAAATAAATACCACTGAGATCCAGGGGACTAGCAACAATACTGAGTCCCTATGGGTAACCCTCGGTGCAGGAGATAAAACCCCATTACGAGTGGGAATAGTTTCCAGACCCCCATTACAAGAAATAAAGGGATAAGGAGCTTCTCCAACAATCCTTATGATGGCTGACAAAGGTGAGCTACTGCTTGTAGGAGACTTCAATCTGCCTGATGTGAACTGGGTCTCCTACACAGTCTCATCAGAAAAGAGCAAGGAATTCCTCATTGCTCTGCAAGAGGCAGGTCTAACACAGCTAGCTGATTCAAAGGAAGATGCAATCCTAGGCCTTGAGCTAACAAACAGCTCAAGGATATCAGACGTTAAAGTAGGAAATCAATTTGAGCTCCAGAGATCACATATCAAAATGGTTCGCAGTCAGACAAGTCACCAGCCACACTAGACTAAAAATCCTCAACTTCAAAAATGCAAACTTCAACAAGGCGAAGCCCGCTTTTTCAAGTCTGTATGAAAACATAAAAGATGGAGATGTCGAAGAGAGATGGACAGCATTGAAGACGTCATTAAACACTGCCTCAGCAAAATACTTAAAGGTCATCAGTAAAACCAAAGGAGAAAACCTCTAGTTTACGAAAGAGGTGGCACTGAAAATAAGAAAAAAGCCTTCAGACAGTATAAAGAAACAAAGAAAGACTGTGATAGGGAAGAATACAGGACCAAGCTCAAAGACGCTGGGAAAGCAATCATGGTAGCCAAAGCACAAACTGAAGAAAAAATTGCAGCAGAAATTGAGGGGTGACAAAAAGTACAGTTACGTAATAACTTACCGTAACAGTAGATCTTGGGTTCCTTTAGTAGGTCATCACAAATAGGACTGGCACCATCTGGCGTCTGGGCCGCACGGCAGACTTTTCCAACAATACCTGACTGGAGACCGCCCACCAGACGTCACGTGACTGACGTCAGCGTGATCCTATATAGTAGGCGGTCCCCACATTCGCCCTCCATTTCTCCCGCTGGAGCCCGGAAGAGGCCTGACAGCAGGGGGGGAACAGAGTCTGGAGTCCCAAAAGAAAAAGTGGGAAGGGAGGGAGGGAAAAATATGACCTACTTAAAGAACCGCTCTCGAAGATCTACTGTTATGGTAAGTTCCCACGTAACTGTACTATCTTAGTTCAAGAGGGTTCCTTCAGTAGGTCATCACATATAGGACTGAATTCCAAGCAGTCCCTCCTAGGAGAGAGGGAGAGAAACACAGGAGAAGAAACTCCAACAACAAAACAGGGAAAACACAGAGAGGAACCAGCCTAGGACAGAAGGCCCTGCAGCACAGCTAGGCCAAAACCTGCCCTCCGCCTAGAAGCAATGTCTAGACTATAATGCCTGGTAACAGTATGGACAGAACTCCAAGTTGCTGCTGCGCAAATATCTGCTACAGAAACATTACGCAAGAAAGCTGTGTATGCAGCCATGCCCCTAGTGGAATGACCTCTCACAGACCCTGGCAGAGGTTTGTCACATTTCTGACAACAGAAGCAGATGCAGTTAACTAACCACTTGGACAGGCACTGCTTAGAGACAGCTTTCCCCAAAGATTTGGAGGCGAAGGAAACAAAAGGTTGGTCGTCCTTCCGGAATTCTTTAGTTCGATGAGTATAGTACCGGAAGATATGATGCACATCCACTGTGTGAAGCAGCGCCTCAACCTTTATTCATGGGGGATGGATAGTAAACTGGGAGCTCCACTATGATTCACAGTGACCTCCAACACCACCTTAGGTAAGAACTTAGGGTTTGTTCAGAGGAACACCCGATCCCTATGAAAAATTGCTCCCTGCACACTACAGCCTGAAGCTCCGAAATCCTTCAAGCAGAAGTAACCACAACTAAAAATAGTGCTTTCCATAAAAGGTAGCGCAAATCACAGCTCATCGCTGGTTCAAGAGGAGGAAAAGTGAGCTTCTCCAACACAATTTAAATCTCAAGGTGGTGTAGGGCTGCGGATGGGGGGTTTCAGATAGAGAATCGCTTTCAGAAAGGTTTTTGAGACTTCCAACTGAGCCACGGGTTTGCCATCCACCAGCTCGAGGTACACCAAAATGACCAAAAGATGGACCTTCAAAGAACAGGAAAAGCCCAAATCTGAAAGATGGAGGAGGTATTCCATGACTTGCGGGGCAGAACAAGAAAAGGGGTTCTAAGATTTGGAAGCCTCCCAAATGGAAAAACGCTTCCACTTCATGGCATAAGTGGAGCGGGTAGAGGGCTTTCTAGCCTCAACCAAGACTTGGGCAACTCTAGTGGAGACTCCAAAGTGAGAAATCGCTATGCCTGCAGGAGCCACGCATGCAAGTGCAGGGACCTGAGCCCCGGATGCACGAGCCAGCCTTGATTCTGTGTCAAGAGGTCATGTGTCAGTGGAAGCAGAACAGGGGTTTCTCTGCTAGCTGTTGCAGAAGTGGGAACCAAATCTGTCTCAGCCGGGGGGGTGAGAATCATCCACACCTTCTCTGCCTGAAGCTTGAGGAGAACCCTCTGGAGAATGGGAAACAGAGGGAAGGCATACAAAAATTTCCCTGTCTAAGAGAACACGCATCGTGCCAGAAAGCACTATGCCCTGAAACGAGCGAGCAAAAACTGAAGTTTTGCGTTGTAAAGGGAGGCGAACAGGTAGAGTTCCGGACGCCCCCACTTTAGGAAGAGAATCTGCCACTTCCTGATTTAGTTCCCATTCGTGACTGAGGGTCAGAGACCTGCTGAGACTGTCCGGCAGAACGCTCTGAACTCCTGGGACGTGCATGGCTGTTAAACGGGTCGTGCTGGACTGCCCAGTTCCACACACTCATCGCCTCCCTGCAAAAGGGGTATGAGCGAGTTCCTCCTCGTTTGAGGTACCAGACGACTGACATATTGTCCGTCTGGATGATCAATGATCCCCGAGGAAGAAGAGCCTGGAACGCCTGCAGTGCGTGCAAGACCGCTCTCATCTCCAGGATGCTGATGTGCAACGACATCTACAAGCTGGACCAGAGTCCTTGGGCGTGGTGCTCCCCCAAGTGCACCCCCACCCCATGTTCGAGGCAGCCGTAGTCAGAGATGCCGAGGGAGCTGGGCTCCTGAAAGGAAGACCTGAAGAAAGATTGCAGGGATCCATCCACCAGTTCAAATCTCTCTGAACCACAGACAAGTACTGAATGGCCCAGATCATCCAGGAGTTGATCCCACTGCACCAGCAAGGACCACTGAAAGATTCTCATGTGGAGGGGAACTGTTGTGATGGAGGACATCAGACCTAGCAGTCTGAGGAACTCCCTGGCTGGAAGGGTCCTGGAAGAGGCCATTAAGGAGGCCTGCCTGTCTGATCAGGGTCTCCCATCCTGTCTGGAGGTAGGAAGGCTCTGCTCTGGACAGTATCCAAAACCACCCCAATAAACTGCAGCCTCTGGGAGCAAATAAGGGACGACTTGGGGAAACCGACTAATCTTCAGTTTGGAAAACAAATCCAAAGTAGAAGACAGAGCTTCCAGGAAAGACTCCTTAGATGGGGCCGAAATCAGCCAATTGTCCAGGTAAGGGAAAACTGCTATGCCCTGGCAACGTAGGGCAGCCGCCACCACCGCAAGGCACTTGAAGACCCAAGGTGCTGAAGAAAGGCCAAAGGGGAGAGCCCGGAACTGGAAATGCTCCCCATAGAAACAAAACTGCAGGAACCAGCAGTGGCTGGGGAAGATCCGAGATGTACAGGTACACATCCTGCATATCCAGAGCACAAAGCCACAGATTGTCCAGAGGGAGAGGGAGGAGGCTTTGAAGAGTCAACATCCGGAACTTTTTGTACTCTAACAGATTGAGGCTGCTCAGGTCAAGGACGGGTCGCAGGTCGCCTGACTTTTTTGGAACCAGGAAGAAGTGGGAGTAAAACCCCCTTCCCCTTTGACGGAGGGGAACAATCTCTATGACTTCTCTGAGCAAGAGATTTTGGATTTTATCCCCTTACGAGAAGAGCATGATCTCGGGAGCAGGCCGACCACTTTGGCGAGGAATCTGGAGGAAACTACAGGAACTCTATGGTGTGTCCCAGGGACACCAGCTGCAGAACCCACGCATTGGAGGTGATGCTCTGCCACTCCTGCACATGGCGGGCAAACCTTCCCCCCCACCGGCTCCTTGCACTGAGGCTGAGGAGGGAGTGGGGCAAGGGAGTCAGGAAGTGGCAGGATGGGAAGGGGGAGGACCCCATGATAGTCTGGTTCTTGGAGGCAGGAGGTGTAGTGGAACCAGTGGACTTCCGCTTGCCCTGGCGCCAGGCCGAGGCTTGCTTCCTCTGCCTCCAGGTCCTTTTCCGAAAGGGCTGCTGTTGGATGCCTGATCGGTACATGGACCGCACAGACCTCAGGGCTTGACCTCGGTCCTATAGGTCCGTGATATTTTTGGTGTCTCTACTAAAAAGCACCGAGCCCCAAAATGGGGCATCGTGAATCGCAGTCTGGACCTCGTTGGCGAGGCCAGAGATGCGGAGCTAGGCCTGTCGAAGAGAGACAGCGGTCACCAAGGCGCAGGCTATGGAATCAGAGTTGTAGGTAGCCTGCAATGCATGCCTGCACGAAATCCTGGACAGTCGGAGATCCCCGGTGAGCTCCTCCTTAAGGTCCATGGCTTGGACACGGGCCTTGAACCTGGCCAAGGTTGCTTTCTGGTACGACACCATATGGATCACATAATTGAGGGACCGTAATGCACATGTGGCCGATGAGAAGACATTCTTTCCAAACTGGTCCATCTGCCTTGACTACTTATATGGAGAAGTGCTCATGTGCTTGGGTGCTGAGGAGTGATCATGAGCAGCTGAGATCACAACGGAGTTAGCTGTGGGATGCACGTTAAGGAAGGGGGCATACTTAGGCACCAGGTAAGTTGTCCGCTCTCTTGGACAGCTGGGATTGAATGAGGCATCTGCCAGACCGTGTTGGTGAGGTCCTGATGAGGTCCAATCCAGGGAGGATCAGGGACAGAGACTCTAGGTCCAGATGTTTGGAGAGTCTCTGGCGCATGGGATCCTGCTCCTCAGACTCCCATTCAAAGTGGTGATGAATGGACCTCAAGAAGTCCGAAAAGGAAGGATCCTCCAGTGGGGACTTAGGAGAAACCTTACCCTTAGGGACCCGGGACTCTTGGTCAGAGGGCCCGCTCCAAAGATTCATCATCATCCCCCACGTCCGGATTGTCTCCTAAATCCGTAAAAACAATGTCCTTGGATATAGTCCCCATGATGTGAACGGTGGAAGGGGATGAGCTCGACGGGGACCTAGGAGAGCGGTCAAGTGGGCGTCTGCTCTCTAGGTCCATCGCCAACTCTGTGCGTGTCTCCTGCCACCAAGACTGGATGAGGGTCTTGGAATCTGGTTGGGCCGGAGGAGGTGGAGGTGGATTATGGTACCCGGCATCCCGAATATCCATAACCCAGGTACGGTGTGTAGCCAGGAAAGTAGTGTCCCATACTGCTCCAATCTGGAGGGGGACTTGCTGGGGGTGGTCTGAGGGACACCCCAAGGGGTAGTGGGGGACAGTACAGGGTCGCGGATAATGACCCAACGTCAGGAGTCCTGATGGTGGGGATACCCACGCAGGGCCCACTGGCGCGTAAATCTACGGCGGGTCCGGCACAGGGGCAGCCGCCGGAGCTTGCACCACTAGATCCAGCACTGGAAAAGGGTGCATCGTTGGATAAGCTGGTGCCGGGATCAGACGGAGGGACCTTGTCTGGCACAGGAGCCGGCAGCGGAGGCAGAAGCATGGGCCCTAGCTCGAAGACAGTCGTCTGAGGGTCCAGTGTCTGAGTAGGTCTCACTGGATCCAACGGAGGAAAGTTGTCCGGAGCAGAAACAGGCACTGGGACAGGAACATTCCCCCCATGAAGGGACAGAAGGTGCCTCTGGAGTAGGGCCGGACGGCTGGGGAGGGACCTCCTTCCCAGAGACCCCCGAGGGTGAATTGGGATTAGACCCAGAAGTGTGTTCCACATCCAGGGGTCCCGCACTATCTTTGCCTGGGGTAGCAACCGGAGAAAGAGGCTACCAACGGGGGAGAAGGGCAGTCTCCCCTGGGCTCGTCCGGATGTTGTGCTCTGCCGCTAGGCCCCGACTGAAGAGCCACACCTGTGCGATCGCCAGAGGCAGTTGTCTGACAAGACTAAGCCGGGCGCGAGGGGAGGAGCTCCCAACCCACTTAACGGCTGAGGCCGGGCAGTCCCCGGAGGCTGACTTACCCGCTGCGGAGGGTTTGCCAGACTTACCTGGTTCCCCTGCTGCCGATTTTTCCTTAGGCGGGAGAGGCGTTGCTGGTAGAGGTCCTAGAGGCCTCGGCCTGTGAACCATTCGGGGAGCATTCCCACTCCTTGCGCTTCTCTCTCCGATTTTTAGAGGGGGCAGAAGAATTTGTTTCTCTAAAGACACCAGCCCTGTCTAAGAGATGGGCCTCCAGAGCCTGCTGCCTCATCTTGCGTGTGGCCTGGCTGAAAGGCTGGCAGTCCAGCCAGGACGAAGTGGAATGGTGTGGGCCCAAACAAATGGCGCACTTCACGTGGCAGTCTTTATGCGGAATTTGAGTGCCACAAGACTGACTTCTTCGGAGAAGACATAAAAGGGATGTAAATATTGAAGGAAAAATCTGTATAACCGAACAACTTTCTACGACAATCCCTGAGTAAGTCTACAAAGGTGACGGCAGGAAACAACTGGAGGGCAGGCATGAGGACCGCCCACTATATAGGGTCAAGCGTCGTCGGGTGGGCGGTCCATCAGGTACTGCTGGAAAAGTCTGCCGTGCGGCCCAGACGCCAGATGGCACTAGTCCTATATATGATGACCTACTGAAGGAACCCTCTCTAAGTAAGATCCTAGGTATATCGGGGTTGGGGTGGGAGACGAGGGGGGGATAGTTAGAGCAAGAAACAAACAATGAAGGACAGTAGGTAGAGGATGATGCACAGAAAGAAGCATTAAACAAATACTTCTGTCCCGTTTTCACAAGAGAACCGAATGGTAATGGTCCATCTACATCCAGGAAGCAGACACAAGCCCCCTCACAAAAGAGGGTCCTAGAAGAATTAAATAAATTGAAGACAGACAAAGCTATGGGACCAGACGGAATTCATCTTTGGGTATTGAAAGAGCTTGGGAAGGAACTCGCTACTCCATTGGCCGAACTCTAATATATCACTGGAGAGCGAACAGGTACCAGAGGACTGGACAAAGACCACTGTGGTACCACTACACAAGAGCAGAAGCAAGGAAGAGGCAGGGAACTACCACCCTGTCAGCCTCACCTCAACTGTGGGAAAAATTACAGAATCGTTACTAAAGGAAAGGATAGTGGCATACCTGAAAACCAGTGGGAGGCTAGACCCTAATCAGCATGGCTTCACAACTGGTAGGTCATGCCAGACAAACATGATAGAATTCTTTGATTGGGTGAAAAAAGTAGTAGACCCAGGCGGGGCAGCAGATGTTGTATATCTGGACTTCAGTAAGGCCTCTGATTCCATCTCCCACAGGACGCTTATTAAACTGGGAAATGCAGCTGTAGGAGAGAAAACTGTTAATTGGGTAAGAAACTGGCTTCAGGGGAGGACCCAGAATGTTTTGGTGAATGGCACCCTGTCGAGAGAGGGGATGGTGACCAGCAGGGTTCGGTGCTTGGACCAATCCTCTTCAACATATTCATCATCAACATCGTAGATGAATTGGAGGGGAAAGTATGCTAGTTTGCAGATGACACTAAGCTCTGCAACAGAGTGGACACAGCGATGGAATCGGACCTAACAAAACTGAAGAATGGTCCAGAACTTGGCAGTTCATAGGTAATTTCAAGCTAATCAGACTTGTGTCCATAGTGCTTGCCACCAAGTTACATATTAAACACTGTTCTTAGTTATCTTTTATTTACCTAAAATGTACTGGTCTAGTCCATTTTTAAAGGTGTCCATATTTGTACTAGCTCGCACCTCTGCTGGCAATGAGTTCCAGCCAGCAACCACTCTGGCTAAACCAATGCTTTCTTGGAAGAGTTTGCCATTTTTGTGTTAATTGGAAAGGATGACCTCTGGGTTCATATTTTGATTTTTTTGGGGATTATCCCTAGGTCTGCTAATAGTGCATCATCCTGCATGTACTTAACATACAATTGTCTCCCCTGGTTCTTCTATACTACAGGGTATACAAATTTAGTTCTTGCAACCTTTCAGGATAGGACACATCTCCTAGCCCTTTGACAGACCTAGCAGCCCTTCTCTGAATATGCTCCAAGCTGTGCACGTCCCCTTTTTCATATGGGGCCCATACCTGAGCACAGTACTCCAGGTTGGGTCTCACCAGGGCATTATAGAGGGGCATAACCACTTGCCTATATCTGCTGGTAATATGTCTCAATATGCAATTTAATATCTGATTATTGTTCTCTACTATTTTATTGCAGTGAGAGCTAAATTTTAGATCTGAAGTAATTACAACCCCTAGGTCCCTTTCCTCAGTGGTTTTTCTAAGTTCAGTGGTATCTATTCTATAAGATAAATTATTTCTCTTAACTAAGTGCATAACAGTACATTTTCTATTTAATTCTAATTTTTTTTTGTTCATTTTTGTATAATATTAAGTGCATCTTGCGATCATTTGTGTTCTTTTGATTTGTTATAGTTCCAATTCTGCAATCAACTGCAAATTTCATCACCCATATATCTTTATTTTGTACATTTGATGTTATTTAAATATTAAAAAGACAAGGCCCAAAACCGAGCCCTAAGGAACTCCACTAGTCACTGCTGCCCAGTTAGATGTATCCCCTTGAATCACCACTGTCTTCTCTCCTTCAGCCATGCATCTATCCAATTTACTATATTATCAAATTCATATTGCTTAAGGGTGTTTATTAATTCCTGGTGTGGGAGTTTATCAAAAGCCTTGGAAAAGCCTAGAAAGACAACGTCCACGCTATTGCCCTCATCCAGTGCTTGTCCCACTTTCTCAAAGAACACTAACAAGTTCGTCTGACAAGATTGGTTTTTCCTAAATCCATATTGTACAGGATCCTGCAAATTTCTAGTATCCAAATATTCCATTATATAATCCTTTAATATAGACTCCATGATTTTCCCCATATCCGACGTCAGGCTCACTGGTCTATAATTCTGTAAGTCAGTTCCTGATCCTTTTTTGAATATGGGTATCACTAATGCCTCCCTCCAACCTTGTGAAGCATGTCCCATATCTACAGACGTCTGAAAAATGAGTCAATGTTGTAGCTAATTGTTCTGCCAGTTCATACAGTACCCTAGGATGGATTTCATCAGGGCTTTGTGATTTATTTATATTTATTGTTTTTAATTTATCAAGTACATTTTGCACTTTAATCGGTATGCACCCAGGTATAGAACTAGAATTGTCTTCTGCCTTATATGAAGTGGCTGGATTTAATTTTTGGTGCTCCTTTTGGTATGAGTTTTAGCCATATCATCACCAGGTCATCCTTTTCTCTCTACTTCTTTACACTGTATTGTCTCATCGATATAAATCGCAACAACCTCACCTCCTCGTTTCTCTTGATAGATAGAATAAATTATAGCCATTTATGTTTTTATCCCACTTGTCCTCATTTGTCCACCAGGTCTCAGTAATGAGTGCAATTTGTATATTTTTGTTATGTAGTAAATATTGTAGTTCTTCAGACTTATTTACCAAGCTTCGTGCATTAATTAATACCCCTTTCCAGCCTTCCTTTATATCTTCAGTTTTAGATTCTAGATTATGAATTTTCCTTCCCCCTTTTTCCAGTTCAAATGGAATGTTGTCATTCATTTTCCTACTCAATATACGAGTACCAGCTTTGTTTAAGTGTAAGCCGTCATTTTTAAACAGTATGTTTCCTAAAGGTTACTGAATTGCCCATGAATCCTATGTTACTGTATTTACAGAAATCACGCAATCGTGTATTAATCTTCTCTATTATTGGGTTTTTGAAATCATATTTCCCATGAGTTGGGAGCAAACCTGATATATCACCACCTTCCTTTTCTTTAATTTTATTTACTATATGTTGGTACTCTTATATAATGGCTTCTACACTGCAATATCCCACATCGTTTGTACCTACATGGAGTATAACTAATGGTGTCTGTAGTCCCTCCAATAATCCATTTAATAGATGGCCTATACCCGCTATTTTTACCCCTGGTAATGAACTCACAGTAGTGTGCATTTTCCTACCCTGGCACACCAGTGTGTCAATGCCTCTAGTAATGGAGTCGCCTATAATCAAAATAGCTTTATTTCCTTCTGTTTTTATGTCACTGATTTCCACTGTGGAGGCAGAGTTCAAATGTTGTTTTTTTTCCTATTCCCAGAATCCCTTCCTTGTTTGTTCGTTCTGACTTCATCTTGTTTTCTATTCCTGGCATACACTTTTGTATCCTGCTTTGTATTAGCCTGACCTTCAAGATCTTTATGTACATTGTGTAAATGCCCTTGGGGAACCTCAGTATCAGGATCTAGTAAGGTACATCTATTCTCTGATTCTGGATAGCTCAAATATCTGTGTTTCACTGTACCTAGTAGTTAAACTGTATGTGTACCCAATTTGCATCTGTATTTTCATTTTCTGTTTCATGTGGGGTTTGCTGTAAGCCATCCTCCTTAGTTGGAATTATATCATCAACTATGAATGAGTCTATAAATGCTTCCAGTTCACTGATCTCTTTCTGTACCTCATTTTTTCTCCATTTGTTTACTTCCTTCTACTCTCTGCATCAGTTGCTCAATTTCAGCCTGCAAGGTATGAATCAATAGGCATTTTTCACATGTAAATTTGTCTAGCATGACCTCCTCAGTATACATTTTACAGCATGAACATGGTTCATGGTTCTTTTTCTTTGCTTTTGTCTTAGCCATTTTTCTTCAGTATTAATGAGGCTTACTATTTCTTTGTTGGTACTTACTATTGTGGGTAATTTCTAACTATCTTGTTTATCCCACGGTCCCAGCAGACATAGACGCACGTGTCTCCGCGCGCCCTGCTCGCAGCAGGGCAGAGTTATAACGGTGTAGTGACCTGGAAGTGCCTGTGAGGGTCAAGGCAGTGCTCGCAACAAAATCTGCACTTTAAAAAGTATTTATTTTGCCTCCTGGAGCCAAAAAACTGTTTAAGAGGCTGTGCAAGAAATGTCAGGTTTTAAAAATCAAATAAAAGTGCTACAAAGCGCTCGCAGCAGTTCAGTCTCACAGCAGTGAGACTCCCTCGCTCTCTTCCTGCTTCCTGTTCAAGGACACAGGGCTATACAGGGTTGAAGTTCAACACCAAGAAGTGTAAGGTCATGCGTCTAGGGAAAAGAAACACAGGAAAACATTACTATCAGTGGGGCAAATAATTAGCTATCATGAACCTAGAATGGGACCTAGGGGTCATGGTAGCCAACGACCTAAAGGTAGGGAGACAATGTGAGAAGTCGGCACAGAAAGCCAGTAACATCCTCGGTTGCATCAGAAGAGGGATCAAAAGCAGAATGCGCAAAGTAATAATCCCACTTTACAGATCCTTGGTGAGGCCACACCTGGAATACTTTGTCCAGCTCTGGAGATCCCACCTTAAAAAAGGATACAGACCGACTGGAAACTATACAAAGATGGTTCAAGACCTCCCCCACTAGCCCTGTGAGACAAGACGTAAAGAATGAAACGTACTCCCTGGAATAGCAAAGAAACAGAGGAGACATGATAGAAACCTTTAAATTCCTAAAGGATGGGGTCGGCCTGTCGACACAGCGGTTGGATTTACGCTTGCGACACCGGTGACCCAGGTTCGGGAACACACAGAGGTCGTCTGAGGGCCAGCCAGGGGAGAAGGATAGAGCATCCCCAGGACTGCTCTCCTTCTCCGGCGGGGTTGAGTGCTCGGCACACTAGTGGCACCCAGCGGAGGCTGGGTTCGCCGCAAGGCGCAGACGCCAGCAAGACTTCCGGCCATGGTGGGTGCTGGCCATCACTGCACATCCCTGCCCTGCTTACAGGGGGAAAAATATGCTGCTGGGTTGTCTCCATGGCGCCTTTCTCTCTGGGCCTCGATTAGCCTCCAGTACTGGAGCTCTTCTGACCAGATACTTGTAGTGCGGAGCTGGTAGGGGAACAGCTCCGCAACCCCGCCCTCTGGGGGGCAAGCCAGGGGTGACTGTGGAGACGTCAGGCGATTGCCAGAGGTGGAGGTACAGAGGGGCCGAGTTACCGGCGACAGTACGAAAAAAGCATAAAAATAAAACATTCCAAAAGGATATCAATGCAGTGCAAAATCAGATCCTCCTCCAAGAAAATAAGAAGGTATGTACTAGAGGCCACAGACGTCTAAGCAGGAGGGAGATTTTACAGCAACATTAGGAAGATTTTCCTTCACCGAAAGGGTGGCAGAGCCATGGAACAGGCTGCCGCAGCAGGTCATGGACACCAAAACAGTTAAGGAGTTCAAAATATCTTGGGACAGACATAGCAGAATACTGAAATAAGAGAATATACTTTTTTTGGGGTGGGGGGAGTAGGTCAGATAATGGGCAGACTAGATGGATCACGTGGTCCACAACTGCCGTCATGTTCTTACGTAACACTAGTTCTAGAAGTGGTATATGCAGGAGTGTTCAAAACTTTAAGGACTTGCCCAGCCACGACTGTAGCTGAATTTTTAATTGCCCCTATTCAGTACAATGAAATTGGCCCTCTTTTTGTACTTGCCGTCAAGGAAATTTACTTGCCCTGGACAAGTGGAAATAGGATTTCCACACTCTTGGGTATATTGTCCAAATCCACACTTCTGGCAATACTTCCATTCCCTTTAAGACTTGCCACAAGGTCTCCAAGCTAGCTCCTCCAACCCACCCGGATGGTATCCCCCTCAGCACTGCCTTGTGATGTCAGATCTTGCACGCTGGAAGCAAGGATTGGTGTGCCACTTACCAGGGGAGGTAGAGTGGGTTGTGTGGATGTGCACCATACCATTCCTAGAAAGGACAATTATGCTAGAACTAACCATAACAGTAGATCTTTGAGGGGATCTCAGTCATCAGGTCACACCGTAGGAACTTCACCGTCTGTGCAGGGGAATCCGCACAGAAGATTTTCAGCAGTACAACTGGGGCTGCCCACGCAAACGTGATGCGACAACGTCACCTACTCTATAAAGGCATGAGCGGCCCTGCTCCCTCCGTGGCGCTCTCCCCCGGAGACAAAGGGAGCAAAGCCCAGCCATAGGGGACCAAGGAGAGAGAGAGACAGAGAGAGGTGCCCAGGATTATACAGAAGGCTGGATACTCCAAGTAGCCAGTTTCAAAAAGAAGCCCCAAATAGGTGGCTGGTGGGAGATAAATGGACCCGATTACCAAGATCCCCTTAAATATCTACTGTTATGTTAAGCTCTTACTTGACTGTCCTGTCTTCTTTGGGGGTATCTCAGTCATTAGACAAAGAAATCAGATAGTCCAGGATGTGGTTCACTGGACAGGTGAAAGGGTCTAAATTGTGCTTGGCAGCCCATATGGCAAATCACTTCCACTTCCTAGCATAAGTGGCACAGGTGGAAGGTTTCTGGGCAGCCACCAAGACATCTGCCACCCAGTTAGAAACTTTGAAACAGGCAATAGCTATGTCCTCAGGAGCCAAACATGCAGATGGAGAGACTTGAGGTTGGAAAGAACCAGGGTCCCCCCCATCCTGGGTCAGCAGATTCCTGCAGAGAGAGAGAGAGAGAGGATTGGAGGTTCCTCTGCCAGCTGCTGAGGCAGAAGGAACCATATCTGGCGGTGCCAGAATGAAGTTAACAGAATCATGCTGGCCCCTCCATCTGAAGCTTGATGAGCACCCTCTGAATCAGAGGAAAAAGAGGGAAGGCATAGAGAAATCTCCCACTCCAGAAGAGGGATAATAAGTCTTGCAAGAAAACTCCAGGCCCTGGATCAAGCAAGGAGAAATTGGGCAGTTGTGTGGGGACGCAAAAAGGTCCAACTCTGGGTGACCCCATCTGGTGAACAGGCCTTCTACGAGAAGCTCCGACTCATGCATGCTAGACTGCATCTGGCTGAGGTGGTCTGCCAGAGTGTTTAGCACTCCTAGGACGTGGAACACAGAGGGTCAGACCATGGTCCAGAGCCCAACACCACACTCATGACTTCCCTGCATAGAAGGCATGAATCAGGTTGTCTGACTGAATCAGCAACTGCCCCAGCAGAAGGTGGTTCTGATAGGCCTGCATGGCATATAGAAACCGCCTGAATCACCAGAACATCGATATGCAGGGAGGCCTCGACCTGGGACCAAGAGCCTTGCGTCTTTTGAAAAAGACCCAGATGGGCCCCCCAGCTCATCCCGGAAGCACTCGTGATGAGGATCTGCTGTGGGGATGAAATCTGGAATGGGACCCCTTGCAAAAGGTTCTGGGGGTCCATCCACTACTGAAGCACCCTGTGAACGGGGGAGGGGACTAGAACTAGCTTGTCCAAATCACCCGTCCGCTAATCCCACTGTACCTTGAGGGTCCACTGAAGGGTATGCATGTGGAGTCTGGCCAGAGGGACAGTGAGAATGGCAGCTGCCATTAGTCCCAGAAGCCTTGAATACTGCCTGGCAGGGATGTGTGACTCCGGGCCGCCTCCTGGGCCTAAGCCAGGAGGCACTCCACCCTGTTCAGAGGAAGAAAAGCTTTCCCTGTGCCAAGTCTAGGACCGACTTGGGCACACTGACCGTGACGTCCAGGGAATGAAACAGCTGTAGCATCCTGCTTAAGGTCTCCGGAAGCTGATCCCTGGATGGTGCTTTTAAGAGCCAATCATACAGATAAGGTAAGACGTACACTCCCTCCATCCTGAGGGCTGTAGCTACTGCTGCTAAGCACTTGGTAAAGACTTGCGGTGCACAGGAAAAGCCAAAAGGCAGCACTTTTAACTGGTAGCGTTTGCCATGAAAGAATGTTGGGCATATGAGGATTCCATGCAACTGCAATTCCCCCAGTGTAACTGTGCCACTCATAGGGAACAGAGCAACTTTAATCTTCTCTCAAGATTTTAAGATTCAAGACTTCAATTTCTTTGGGGTACAATTCTGCATAGCAGATTGAGGCTCCCTGTTTTCAGGAGGCAACCCCTAAATTAACATGGTGCCTGTTAGATGGGAGCAACTATCTTTGGAGGAGACTCAGGGATCTCCAGGAAGTCTACTAGATCTTTCCTGGTGACATCCTCCTCCTCCTCTGTATGAAACCACATGGCAGAAGACAACTGCTTCATTATATCACCCTCCCTGAAAATTCCGCACAAGATCATTCAGGTCAGAGACTACTCCAGGTTTGATCTTGGCTCCTTCCAAGATGATCTCCAGCACACTGACTGGTCTGCAGTATGAAATGCCCAGGACTCCTCATCTGCTGTCAGTCACTTCCTCAGCACTTTCAGGGCTCTGCAAGATAAGCATGCACCCCTCATCAGACTGAGGGTCAGGGGGGGTCGGCTACAAAGTGGTTATATGGGAGCCTTTTAGCCCTTATGAAGTCTAGAGACAAGTGCTGGGCAAAATTCAGGGCCACGGCGGATCAGGTTGTATTTCAGCAGTACAGGAGAATCAGAAATGAGTGCAAGAAAGCAATAAGGGCTGCCAAGTGAGTTTTGTAAAACTGTATTGCTGAGCTCAGCTAGGGACCCCAGGAGGTTCTGGAGGAACATTAAAAACATAGTCAGTGGTTCTCAGAGTGGTGAGACCTCTGATATGCTTATTGATGGTGCTAGCTGCAACAACTTGCTTACCATCGCAAATGCATTTAACCTGTATTTCTCTGACCTGTCTGCTTTCACCTCGTCATTCCCCCCTGGTGGAGGTGATATCGGTGAATAGTTCCCTGCCCCTCCACCACCACCTCACCCACCCTTTCATTTTAAGCCTGTGATGGTGCAAGAGGTGCAGAGATTGCTCTCGGGCCTCTCCCCCTTCTCGGGTGCTGGCCATGATGGGTTGGAACCGAAGCTCCTCTGTCTTGGTGCTTATAGTATTGCCCCCCCCCAATATTTTTAATCTGTCCCTGTCATCTGGGGTTATCCCGGACATATGGAAGGTCGCCAGGGTGGTCCCTATCCTTAAACAGGGGAACCCCAAACTGACTGAAAACTACCCTCCGATAGCCATTTTGTCAGCGGTCGGCAAACTTCTTGAGAAAGTTGTGGCAGGGCAACTCTCGGAGTATTTGCAGTCACATGACCTACTGTCACCTGTGCAACATGGCTTTCGGAAAGGGCACAGCACATCCTCTGCCCTTGTCACTGTCTCATCCTAGATCAGGGCGGCTATGGACCAGGGCAAACTCTCTGGGGCTATTTTAGATCTCTCCAAGGCCTCTCATCTTGTTGATCATGCCATGCTCTACACTCTGCTTAGGTCCTATGGTCTGTCACCTGGTGTGCTCCGTTGGTTCTCCAACTATCTACATGGCAGAAAGCAGCTAGTCAACTATACTTCTGTAACCATGTGTGTCCCCCCAAGGCTCTGTCCTGGGGCCCCTGCTCTTCTCCATTTTTGTAAACAATTTCCCCGCTGCCTCTGTCCACTGTAAGCCAATCCTCTATGTGGATGACCTGGTCATCCTCACTTATTCCCCGGACATAGGGGTCACTAACTGCCACCTGAGTGAGGACTTGGGGAACATTCAGTCCTGGATCTCACCCCATAAGTTGGTTCTTAAACTTAAAATAACCCAGGCCATATTCTTTGGGTCCCAGGCCAAGATTAAGGCCTCTCCTGCTCCGTTATGCGTTACTGGTACTGACGGTGTTCCGATCCCTGTTACTGACAACTTTAAATACCTTCGGGTGACACCTGACTCGCAGCTTGACCTTGGCCGCCATATTCAGAATGTATGCAAGACTGTCAATTGCAAACTGGGTCTGGCCTACAGAGCCAAGAGTACCTTTACTCCTGCTGCCCATCTTGCTCTTGCCAGAGGTGTGTTCCTCCCTTCACTTTGCTACGGGCTCCTTTTGTTTGCCCGCTCCTTCAAAGCTCACCTTTCTAAGTGGTCTACTGCCTAGAATAATGTTTGCCACTTTGCTCTGGCTGCCCCTCATCTCACCCATAATTGTGACCTTTATAGCAAGCTGAACTGGCTCTCCCCCTCAGATCACAGATTTTGTCCTGGGGTGTTTCACGGGCAAGGTCCTTGGCACTGGCACCCCTCTGGAGCTGGCGAAATTCCTTGTCCCAGCAGCCTCCTCATCCTATTCCCTCAGGTCTCTGGGTCCCGCCATCCTTAAGATACCTGCTACCCGGACTCTAATGGGGGATAGAGATTTTGTTGCGTGGGCTCCCAGACTGCGGAACTCATTCCCTGCCCAGGTTCGCTCCTCCCACTCACAGGTGTGCCTTCGATCCTCCCTATGGAACCATCTCAAACTCTTCGGCCTGTGGTTGTCCCAAATCCCTGTGATCTATCCTGATCCTTCACAGCACTCCCTTCTCTTAGTTGTGTTCTGGACAAATATGGGTTGTTTGTTGGGTATATAATGTACCATAAAAGGGGTGTTGCTCTGAGGCTCCACTTCCTGGGGCCTTTAAGTGGTAAATAGTGTATCTGCTGCATCTCAGCTTGTACCTATTGTACTGCTCTTAGTTTCTACATGTGTTATTCTGTTGTGTATATACTGTACAAAACTGTGCCTTACGTGACCTGTAAGCTGTTTTAATCTGTATCATGTTGTCCTATATACTAAAATCTGTAATTCCTGTACTCTCCCAGGTCGTACTTGAAAATAGGCAATTGTCTTGTCTAGTGTACTTACCTGGTCAACAAAAGCTAAATAAATAATATTAAAGAAGGAAGGGTCTTCTGGAGGAGACCTAGGGGTGTGTTAGATCAAGTCCTCACTGACAGAGGCAGCAGTGGACTTGTCTGAGGAGAGATGCTCTTCCTCTTCCCCCTCATTAGGCAGAATGAGGTCAGGGTGATGCTCTTTGACATCCACCTCCTGTAGTTCTAGGTCAGACGCGCGATGTACCGACAGCAGAGAGAGGTTATCGGTGCCAAAGCAGTCTTCTAAGGCGCAGGTGATGTAGGCCTGAAGGCACCAAGCTCGTGCAAAATCACAGAAGTTAAGTTGGTAAGGATCTCACGGAGATCAACAAGTGAACCCTGCGTAAAGGGTGGAGGGGTGGGGTCAATGGAGCCGGGAGTGGAGGCTCGACAGCCTGGTCCTGAGAGCCCAAAGATATAGTTGCCCTAGGGTTTGGAGATGCATCATGTCACGTCAGGATAGTAGACGACAAGCCCAGAGGAGGGGCAGACAACCTGGAGATAGATAACTGGCCGCCCTGGGAATCTGACGGCCAAGCTGTCTGTATGAGCCTGGTAGATGTAGAAACCTGGACAGCAGATTTCTGCATAGATGCCTCAGTCGCCAAGTTCCACCAGGAGAAGATGATGAGGAAGCGTCTGGGAGCGAAACCGCTGCCAGGAACAGTGGTACCGATCTTGGGCTCGCATGACTTTTCTGCGAGGATTTATCTCAGACCTTACAGGCCTGGGAGCTCGACAGTACTGCTGGCGATTGAGAGGCTGGGACCCCAGAGGACTCCTGTCCAGAAATGGCTACCTGATATTCCATTAATACCTTTTTTAAGAGCCTTCTTGCATCACCTTATGGTTGTTTAAGCTTCTGGCAGAGCTCACAGTCAGAAACTTCGTGGTCAGGCCTAAGACAGCAGACACAAAGAATGTTCGTCTGTGGAAGCAATCTTCTTTCCAAAGCGGCAGAAACAGAAGAGACGTAGAAAGAGTCATTCAACATACAAAAAAAAATCTCTAAGGAAGAGATTCCGAAGTAGGTTATAAAAGAAAACATTTGTATGCAAAAAGGCACGAAACTGCGTCAGAGCTTCCGCGGAGACCCGTGTAGACAGATTCGAAGGCGGGAAAGGACTGAGGAAGGAGCAGGGCCAGTCATGCCTTTACAGAGTAGGTGACATCGTCACATGACGTCAGCGTGGGCGGCCACAGTTGTACTGCTGAAAATCTTCCGTGTGAATTCCCCTTCACAGACAGTGAAGTTCCTATGGAGTGACCTGATGAGATGCCCCCGAAGATCTGCGGTTGCAGGTGAATAACCCCCATTTCTAAGGACGTGGATATGGTGCACTATCCACACTTCTGGAAGACTGCTAGCAGTTCTCCGGGAGGAGGGGGCAAGGCGCACTCCCCTATTTAGGAGAAAGAGACTAGACAGAGGCCTCAAAACTAGCATCCTGCGTGACTTGAGGTCAATGTGGTAATATATCTGGTGGAATGAGCCCCAAGCACAACGGGAGGCTCCCTACCAGCCAACCTGTAGCAGAGGTTGATGCAGGAGACTATCCACATGCCAATTTTCCACTCAGCTGCCAGTCTGACAGGTGCAGCTTCAGCGTAGGTGATGAAGAGCTGGCGAACCTTTCCCTAAACTCCAGCCGTGCACTCCTAAAAGTAAACGAGTGCTTGCCTCAGGTTCAAAGCATGGAGCCAGCGCCTGTCCTCCGAGGTTGAGCTGGTAAAATACACCAGGAGGTTAATCTGGTTAAGGTGAAAACTCTGAAACAACCTTCTGGAAGAGCTTCAGGTTGGGGCGGAAGACAATCTTGTCCTTGTAGAAAACCAAATAAGGACACTTCACTGAGAGCACCTGGAGCTCACCGATTCTTCTGGTGGAGGCGACAGCCACCAAGAGGACAGTCTTCCATGACAGGTGGGAGATATGACACCTGTGCAAATGGCTTGCTCATGAGCACTGCCAATACCAGCAACAAGTCCCAAGGCGGTGGTTCATGCACCGGTTAGGACAAGCAATCAAAGTCCTTGAAAAAGCACTCTACCACCTTTTCCTGCGCATTCGGTATACCAGCCTGCACCCAGTATACAGAGATGGTTGCCAGGTGCACCTTGAGGGTCATCCACCTCAGGCCCAACAGAGAGGGACCACAAGTAATCCAAGATGCTCGCCACTGGGCAGGACATGGGGTCTAGCTCCTCGCCCAGATACCAAATGGAGAATCTCTTCCACGTGAAGACATAGCACTGGCGAGTTGACTCCTTCCCAGAGGCCTAAACGACATGGAAGACCTTGGAGAGACCCAAAGCCTGGAACTCTAGCAGCTCAGGAACCAGGTTGTCAGGTGCAGGGACTGAAGGTCTGTGTGGAGGACCCTTTCCCTAAGGACAAGAGAGCAAGTCCGGGCGGAGAGGCAATTGCCATGGAGGCCTGCTGCTGGGGCTGATGACACTGGAGTACATGAACCAATGCAGCCAGTCCACAGCCACCAAGATAAACCATATCTTGTCCCTACAAACCTTGAGCAACATCTTGTAGATCAAGGGAAAGGGAGGGAAGACATACAGGAAGCCCAGGGATCAGGGCCTTGGAATACATCACCCAGCAGTGTCCCTCACTGGAGGTCAGCACAAAACAGCTTTAGCTCCATATTCTCCTGGGAGACAGACAGGTCAACCAGATGACCAGGGGAGTGCCCCACTGGGAGAACAGGTGATAGACTACCTTCTGGTGAAGTGACCACTTGACTAAGGGCGTCCGCTAGCTGGTTGGAGGCACTAGTCACATGGATTGCCAGGATCGCCATAAGATCGGTGTACAAGACACCAGATGCACAGTGCTTCCTGGCGCCGTCCTGTTTCTTAAGGTAGTACATGGCTGTAGCATTGTTCGTTTGGACCTGAACATCCTGACCCTACATAACTGGAGAGGAAGCTGTCAGAGCTCGATGCTCTGCATGAAGATCCAGACTCATGCGACATCAGGACTCCTTGGGGGTCCAGAGCCCCATGGTTCCCCCCAGGTGGGCTCCCCATCCCATCAGAGAGGAGTCAGTCAGATGTAGATGTGTGGTGACAGCCCCCCCCCCCCCAAAAAAAAAAAAAACATGTTTACTTATTGATCATCTAGATTTCATACTTCTTCCAGGTTGGACTATTTATTTCAAAAGAATATTTCGAAAAAGTACAGGATATTACTATTGGCCCCCGACTCCTGCTGGATTATTCCCCTGTTTATCTGAAAATGAATCTAGGCAAAAGCAGGAAACTTTATGGCACCTGATTACAACTTTACTTAAGTATCCAGAAGTGGATCAATTAACACAGGGTAGTTTACCCCAAATAATTTCAGGTAATAACTGAAGATATTTCCCCCTCTATACTCTGGGACACAATCAAGATTGTTCTTCGGGGACAGTTAATAGAATTGGTTAAGAAGCAGCAGAGATTGTGTAAAAAAACATATCAGGAGCTACAGGTGAAATTCAAAACTTCAACTTCTAGCTTCCCTCAGGGACAAATAAAGGTTTTACGCTTAATAGTTAAAACAAAAAGGGATGCACAAAAAATTAATGGATCAAAACGTGGAGCAGGCCATGATGTATTTAAGGCAGTATTATGAGGGAGGGGCTAGGAAATCCCATAGAATAGCACGGCAACTCAGTAAAAAAAAAAAAGGCCATAATTTGTTTGAGAGACCCAGATACCCATCTCCTTACTTATAAATGACAAAATTAACTGCACTTTTGTTCAGTACTACGCCTCCCTTCACACGCAGGATTCTGAACCGCACTCATTAAGAAATCAAGCTTTTTTCTCTGCCCTGCATCTACCACAACAACTAACTGAAGCACAAAACGAGGGTCCATTATCCTCTATTACTCAGCCAGGATATTTGTGCGTTTTGCAAAAGCTTAAAATGGGGAAATGCCCAGGTCCTGATGGCTACTCTGCTGAATTCTATAAAAAGTTTTGAGATTTGGTTACCCCGTTTTCTGTATTTCACCATATACTGGAGGGAGGGGCTCAACCTCCATCCTAGGATTATGCAGTGATAGCCATTATCCTAAAACCTGGAAACTTGGCAGAAGATCCTTCATCTTATTGACCTATCTCAATGTTGTGTGTGGATTACAAACTCTTTACGAGCCTGTGGGCGCATAGATTAGATATCCTCCTCCCCTCCATACTGGACGGTGATCAGGCTGGTTTCATCCATCAGTGACAAACCTATGATAATATTTGTCGCACACTCCATCTAATTGATTATATTACTCAAAGACTGCTCCTGTCAGTAATTATTAGACTAGATGACGAAAAGGCATTCGAACAGTTGGCGTGGTCTTTTCTTTGGGATACCATGAAATTAATTCATTTCCAGATGGAACTGGCCAGGTTCTTACAATCGTATGCTTCCCCAAAAGCTTATGTGAGTGTGAACGGGATGGTGTCTGCTCCGTTCCATGTGACCAAAGGTTCCAGTCAGGGCTGTCTGTCCCCTCTGCAACATTCTTTCTGCGCTGTTTGTTGAACCCTTAAGCTGCAGCCATTAGAACAGCGGAAAATGTTACAGGTCTCCCCGTGGAAGTGTGTGTGTGTGTTGGGTGGGGTGGACAATGACTTTAAATTATACTCTTTGCAGATGATTTTATATAAACACTTACCAACCCTGAAAAATCCATTGTCTCTACATGGGGTATTATAGAACATTTTGGTACTTTATCAGGCTTCTGAATAAACATGCTTAAAATGGATGTAGGATTTTCATTTTGACCCCTCACTTTTGTTAAGAAACAGACTGCCAGTTCACTGAAATCAAAATACTGTCGGATAAAAGGGGATACAATTAGTGAAGGATCATAGAACCCTGGAGCCAACGAATTACGAACTGCTTAAACAGACTGCCACAGACTTGCAAAACTGGCAACTGCTACCTTTTTTGCTGCTAGAAAAAGTGGAGGTTATTCGCCAAAATGTATTACCCAGGTTGTGGTATTTCTTTTTCCCCAATCGCGCCCCATAGTCCCTGACAAAATAAATTTTAATTGTTGGAATGGTCTTACTTCTAGATTTATCTGGGGTGGCGGTCATCCACAAATAAAATATAACCTCCTACTATTACCAAAGGACAACATTTACCAAATCTTCTTTATTATGCTCTGGCTTCACAATTACGGGTCCTCTGTTCCTGGCTATCCCATAATTATAGATCTCATTGGAAATCCCTAGAATTCACCTTAAATGATTTACATGAAATTTATAACTATCTCTTCGCACATCCTTTAACAGAGATCCCATTATCTAGTTTTACCAGATATACCACTATTACATTAAAACACTGGAGAAAATTCTGTTCTAGTATTCTCCCGTCTGTCCTTATATGGCTCCTATCCTTGGCATGCAGCCAAACCTTTCCCCCTATTGGTCTAGATAATACTTTACTGGATTGGAGCTCTCTGGGATTGTGATATGTCCACCAATATTACTCTCCTCAAGGTTTCTATAAATGTTTTGAATTGCAGTCCACATATTCTTTCCCCCAGACAATTTCGGTACTTACAAGTAAAATCCTATTTACGGGGAATGGGGGAACAGTTTCAATGTCTCCAGACCAATTTCCCCCACTTTTATCATTTAAAGATCACCAACAAGGGGCCCTCTGGCCACATTTAATTAGGAGACTTTATAAAGGCCTTATGGAATTGCAGCAAAATGTATGCCTCTCAATACTAGAGCAATGGAACAGGGAGTTCCAAAGTGAAGTGACTGGAAAGGAGTGGACTCAATTTGCCTCTCCTACCTATAGAATAACAGCCTCTTATTGATGAGACTATTCCTGAAGTGTCACATACGATACTTTTGCACTCCTGCGGTGCAAGCTAAATACCTAGGTGAAAAGGCAGGGTCATGTTGGAGGGGTTGTGGGGAGGCTTAAGCTACACAAACATAATTTAGGACATTGGCCTAAATTATGTTTATTTTGGAATGAGATTGTTGAGCAAAATGTTCTTACTCCTCAACTGGCCTCCTCTCCATTGTTCCTAGAACTATTCAGGGGGATAGTTGTAAGTCCTTAATTTTAATAAAAGCAGCAAAAAAGTCTATTACAACGTTGTAGCAGCGGAAGACACCCCTCAATGATCCCAATGGAGAACACTGGTTAACCATATTTATAGGATGGAACACTTTACAGCTTCGGTCCGTGACCATTTGACTTGAACGGAAGAAAAGTGGAAACGTTGGACGTTTTACCAAAGTACGAACATATATACGAAATTTGCCAGCAGATAAAGGCCTAGTGGTCTATAAAGTCTGTTCGAATGTGTAGCTAGCACCCTTATCTCTGCAGCTGCCCCTCCTCCCACCCTCCCCTTACCCTGTCCCAGCCCCTGTTGAAGCAGCCCACTGTTCTACTGGTTACCACTTCCACCGGTAATGCATTCCACCAGGCTACCACCCTCTCCGTAAAAAGTGTCTCCTCATCTCCCTCCAGAACCTTCCACCCTCCAGTCTCTATCAGCCCCGGGTGCCCCTCCCCTCCCTTACTCTGAACAGCCACTCCGTACCAGTCTTGTTTATTCCTTTCATGTACTTGAAGGTTTCAATCACATCCCCACTGTCCCTCCTCCAGCGAGTACATGTTCAACTCCCTCAGCCTCCTCTCGTATGGTGAGTCTCCCAGCCCCTGGATCATCTTTGTCGCCCTGCGCTGCACCCCCTCCAATAACTTAATGTCCCTCTTCAAATACAGGCACCAGTACTGCACTCAATACTCCAGGTGCGGTCTAAATAATGATCCATACAGTGGCAGAATCACCTCCCCCCCCCCCCCCGAGGATATACCCCGTGCAATGCAACCCAGCACTGTGTTAGCTCTTGCAGCTGCCTTCCTACGTTATGCAGAGTTGTTCATTGACCCCATAATGAGCACCCCCAGATCCTTCTCCTCCTCTCAGTTAGCTGCACTTCCCCCAGCTGGTAACTCCTCCTTGGGTTTTTCACCCCAAAATGCAGCACCATGCACTTTTTGGCACTGAATCCCAGATGCCAGGTGTCCGACCAGGTTTCCAGCTTTGCCAGATCATCCTGCAATCCCTTGCCATCCCCCTAAGTCGTCCACCACTGCTCCCATCTTGGTGTCATCAGCAAACAGACTGATCTTGCTCTTGATGCCCAATGATGCGTCTGCAGTGAATATCCCAAACACCGAGGCCTGCGAAACACCAGTCATCACTACCCTAGAGCTCCCCGCCCACCACCACCCTCTGCTGCATTCCCTGAAGCCAGTTCCCTACCCATCTCACTAGCTTTGCACCTGTGCCTTCTAATTTACTTTCCAGCTTCCCATACGGCACCGAGTCGAATGCCTTACTGAAGTCCAGGTACAGGACATCCACTGCATGGCCCCCAATCCAACTGCCTAGTTACCCTGTCATAGAACTCCACCAGGTTGGTTTGGCAGGATCTGCCACTTACAAAACCATGCTGTCCTGTAGCCCTTTGGCTACCAGGAGGGCCACCAGCCTCTCCTTCAGGATAGTCTCCATCAGCTTACGCATGATGGATGTGAGGCTCACCAGTCTGTAGTTCCCGGTTCATCCTTGGGGCCACTCTTGCGGAGGGGCACCACATGAGCCATCCTCCAATCCTAAGGTACACACCCTGAGTGTAGGGAGGCACTGAATAGGTCTGCCAAAGATCCCACCAGGACCTCTGCCAGCTCCTTCAGTACCCTGGGGTGGCTGCCATCTGGGCCTGGCACCTTGTCCACCCTCGGTGACCTCAAACCCTCCAGAACAACTTCATATATAATGCCCTGGAGGCCTGTTTTTATGAGGTGGTACAAGTAATGTAAATATATTCCTTTTTTACCCTACTGCGTTGTTTATATTTACATTTTTATCTCAATTTCTTTTTCTCTTTAGAGTACGCTGTAAGATAACTGATACGCACGACAATGAAGAAATTGATTATATTTGTTTATCTTTTTGTATGCTGTACGATGGCTGCTTTTGATGAAAGGTATTCGATAAAATTTGGAATAAAAAAAGAGTCGGTCGTGAGAGTGACTGCTCTGGGTGGATGAATGGGACTCCTTCCTGCAGATGTTCTGGATGAGTCACCTCTGGATGGCGTTCCACATTTCCTGCATCACCGTGACCTGCTGTGACCACTAAAGAGCCACCTTCCAATGCAGGGGGGCGTAAAAGTCAGCGGGCCCACTGGACCACACTGGTGCAGGACACCATGTACCACAGCAGCATCAGACATCCCGGGCTAGGCACAATTGCCCAACCCAAAATGACTGGGCAAAGGAGGCAAGTTCCTCCACCCTGTCTGCTGGGAGTAGAGCGTTGGCCCGAAGGGAGTCTAGCTCTGCCCAATAAAGTGGATGACCTGTGAGACTGAGTTTAGACTTGGCTGGGATGACCAGAAGGCCCAAGACTGAGTAGGTCTGAAGGGCCAGATCCCTGGACAGTTCAACCTCCTCCCTGGAGAAACCAGTGATCAGCCAGTCATCCAGGTAAGGGTACAACCAGACTCCCCGACACCACAGGAATGCTGCCACCACTGCTATGTACTTGGTGAAGACCCTGGGAGCCATGGAAAGACCAATCAGCATGGCCCAGAACTCAAAGTATCCCTTACGAACAGAACCACAGGAACGGTCAGTAGGATGCAAGAATCGGGATGTGGAAGAAGGCATCCAGAAGATCCAAAGAGCAGAACAACATGTACCTGCGCCAAGAATGGAATGATCTGATTCAGAGCGACCATCCAGAACTTGCGCAGATGCAAATACTGATTGAAGTCATGAAGATCCAGTATGGGACATCAACCCCCAGTCCATTTTGTAACTAGAAAATATATGGAGACAAAACCCGGACTGGCCATGGAATCCGGGACATGGGCCACAACTTCCTTTTGAAGCTAGGCAATGTACTCCCGAAAGGCAGACATTTCTACGGACACATGTTCCTGTGGGGCAAGATCCTCAGCAATGCCCAGCATCGCATGGCCACCGCTGCAGTCATGGACCTGGCACAGGAGTCACTGCTTAAACCCAAGACTCAACTTGGGTTCTTCGAGATCCATCAACAATCAAACTGAGGATAAGAAAAACCCAAAAGGTATAGAATGGGAATGGCTCAAAGACCGATAAAGTTCAGGCCTACTTCAAGCACAGAGCTGCGGAGGAAACATACAAGTTACTCACCTGTAACAGGAGTTCTAGGAATGGTATATGTTGTTCATCCACACTTACTAGCAGGTTCCTTGCCGCTTTAAATCTTGCCAAAAGGTCTTCAAGCTGGCTCCTCCCACCCACCCAGATGGTAAAACTCTTGGCTCTGCCCCATGACGCCAGATCTAGCCCGCTGGAAGCCAAGTTGCACATCGAAGCCGGGGAGGTCGGGTGGGTTGTGTGGATGAACAACATATATCATTCCTAGAACTTCTGTTACAGGTGAGTAACCTGTATTTCTAGGGACATGGATATGTTGTTCAATCCACACTTACTGGCAGACTCCTAGCAGTTCTCCGGGAGGAGTGAGGCAAGGTGCGCACCCCCTACTTGGGAAATAAAGACTGGAGAACAGAGGTCCCAAAACCAGAATCCCGGCCTGACTCAAGGTCGATGTGGTAGTGGGTAATGAAGGTGTGTGCTGACTTCCAGGTAGCAGCCCCTGCAGATTTCCTGGATAGGAACGTCCCTGGAAGCAGCCACCGATGCAGTGGTATGGCTAGTAGAATGAGCTCTTATCCCTTTGGAAGGCTCCAAGCCCGCCAATCTGTAGCAGAGATCTATGCAGGAGGTGACCCACCTGCCTATCGTCCACTTGGCTGCAGGTCTGCCAGGTGCGGCTTCAGCATAGGTGACAAACAGCTGGCGAACCTCTCCCCGAACTTCAGCCATCCGCTCCTTGTAATAAGAGAGCGCTCTTCTAGGGTCCAAAGTATGGAGACTATATTCAGCCTCAGAGGTGTGACTGGGGTAGAACACTGGCAGAGTCAACGCCTGGTTAAGGTGAAACTCCGACACCACCTTCGGAAGAAATTTCAGGTGGGGGCGCAGGACAACCTTGTCCCTGTGGAAGACCAGACAAGGAGACTATGGAAAGCGCCTGGAGCTCTCCCATTCTTCTGGCTGACGTGACAGCAACCAAGAAGGCGGTCTTCCACGACAGGTGAGAGATGTCACACCTGTGCATCGGTTCGAATGGCCTGCATATGAGCTTAGCCAATACCAGCAGTAGATCCCACGGAGGTGGAGGTTCTCGAACCGGAGGGGATATGTGATCAAGGCCTTTGAAAAAGCGCCTGACCACCTTCTCCTGCACCACCGACTGCTTCCCGGCCCGCGCCCAGTAAGCAGAGATGGCTGCCAGGTGCACCTTAAGGGTTGTCTACCAAAGCCCTTGCTGAAAAATGGACCCCAGGTAGTCCAGAATGCTTGCCAAGGAACAGGAGAAAGGGTCCAGGCCCTTGCTCTGACACCAAATGGAAAATCTCTTCCATTTGAAGGCGTAGCATTTTCTGGACGACTCCTTACGGGACACCTCAACAACATTGAGGACCTCGTCAGAAAGACCCAAGGCCTGGAACTCTAGCCACTCAGGAACCAGGCCGTCAGGTGCAGGGATTGAAGGTCCGGATGGAATACCTTCCCCTGACTGAGATCAGGTCCGGGCGGGGTAGCCACCCTCGGGAGCCTGGAGCTGAGACTGAGGAGATCTGGATACCAGAACTGACGGGGCCAGTCTAGGGCTACCAGAATCACCTGCACCTTGTCCCTCCTCGCCTTGAGAAGCACCTTGTGGATCAAGAGAAATGGGGGAAGGCATAGAAGAGGCCCAGGGTCCACGGCCTCGAGAAGGCATCCCATTGCAGCGAGCCCTGCTGAGGGGGCCGGGCATGAAACAGTCTCAGCTTCACATTCTCCCTGGAGGCAAACAGGTCCACCTGAGGAGTGCCCCAGTGGGAGAACAGATCTTGTACTACTACCTCTGGCAGGACAGACCATTCGTGAGACGCAGCATCTATCCGGCTTAGGGCATCGGCCAGAGTGTTGGAGGCTCCTGCCACATGGATGGCTAGGAGATCCGCCTCCAGGCTGCGCACGAGTGACCAAATGTGGAGAGCTTCCCTGCACAGATGCATGGAGCGCATCCCGCCCTGGTGGTTTAGTTAGTACATGGTCGTGGTATTGTCTGTCTGGACCCGAACCACTTGACCCTGTAGAAATGGAGCGAAGGCGGTGAGGACTAGACAAACCGCTCGAAGCTCCAGCAGGTTGGTGTGGCATCGGGACTCCCGAGGGGAACCAGAGGCCGTGCGCTCTGTGCTCCCCCAGATGGGCACCCCAACCCATCAGAGAGGCATCGGTCGATAGAGACCGTCGGCTCGGGGCGGACAAACGGGATGCCCTCCTTCAGATGTGCCAGAACGGTCCACCACTGGAGAGCGTTCCACATCCCCTGGGTCACTGTCACTAGCTGATCCAACGGACCGAAGCGCTGTGACCACTGGCTGGCCAGTCCCCATTGAAGGGGACGCATGTACCAGCGGGCCCAACGGACCACGCTGGTGCAGGCTGCCATGAGGCCCAGGAGGCGCAGGAAGTCCCGAGCAGGGCGCAATTGCCCAACCAGAAATGACTGGGCAAAGGCGGAAAGCACCTCGGCCCTGTCCGCCGGGAGCCGTGCTCTGGCTCGAAGAGAGTCAAGCTCTGCCCCGATGAAGTGAATTCGGCATGAGTTCCGACTTGGCCTTGTTGATGAGGAGGCCAATCTGAGAGCAAACCTGGAGGGCCAGATCTCTGGACCGCTCCACCTCCTCTCTGGAGGGGGCTGCAATCAGCCAGTCGTCCAGGTAGGGGTACACCCAGACCCTTCGGCACCGCAGGAATGCTGTCACCACTGCCATGCATTTGGTGAAGACCCTGGGAACTAGAGAGAGGCCGAAGGGCATGGCCCAGAACTCGTAAAGGGATCCCTCCGCTCTGAAGCGGAGGAATCTCTGATGAGACGGACGGATCGGGACGTGAAAGAACGCATCCTGGAGGTCCAGGGAACAGAACCACATGCCTTGTTCCAAGGATGGGATTGCCTGACCCAGAGTGACCATCCTGAAGGTCCGAGACCTTAGGAACCTGTTCAGGTCGTGCAGGTCGAGAATGGGGCACCAGCCCCTCGTTCGTTTTGGGACCAGGAAATACCTGGACACAAACCCCGGGTCTGGAGGAGGATCCGCCACCTTCCTGATCACCTCTTTCGAGGAGCAGGACAATATCGGCTCGGCGGGCCAACAGCAAGGCTGCGGATCCCGTGGCCCCCCGGGGGGCAACGGCTCGAAAGGGTGGGGTCTGCTCGAACTCCAGAGGCAGGCCCTTTCCTACCACCTCCAATACCCAGCGATCCGTGGTGATAGCAGACCAGGCGGAAAGGAAGTGGCGGAGCCGTCCCCCCATGGGGGGAACCCAGGGAGGAGTGACGAGGCTGGGGGCGACACCCCTCAACCCGTCACTGGGCAGGCTTGGAGGAGGGACCGGCCGAGGGATCTCCTGGGCCTTTACCTCCCTGCTTCCTGTTCAAGGAAGCCGCAGGCTTGGGTTTGGGATGCCAGCGAGCCTGCTGGCCCTGGTGCTGGTGTTGCTGGGCCAGATATGCCGCAGGGCGCAGAAGGATGAAAGGACTTGTGCTGCTGCTGATGGCGGCCTTTGTCCTTCTGGGCGGAGGTGACAGAGTCCAGAGTGGCACTGGACTTTTCGATCTGCTGGAGGTGTCCTCTCACCCAGGGTCAAGAGGTCGGTCCCAGGAAGGGGACGTCTGCCAATTTGTGCTGGGTATCCGCCGTGAAGGTGGATATCCTCAGCCACGCCCTGCGGCGCATGGCCACCGCGGCCGCAACCGATCTGGCACAGGAGTCAGCTATGTCCAAAGCAGTCTGAAGCTGCTGCTTCGCCACCGCCCTACCCTGGTCCCATAGCTGCCGGACTGTGGTCTGCAGGGAGATGAGGGATCACCTCATCCAGGAAGCCCATGAGGGCATGGGAGAAGTGTGCCATCGGCACGGCCGAGCTTGCCTGGCGGAGGCCAAGGGAGGACGCAGCGTAGACCTTTCGCCCAGCGAGTCCAGCTTTTGGACTCCTTGTCGGGGCTTGTCCACATCCCGAGCGCCCTGGACCTCCGTAAACACTGTCGGTGACTAACCCCTGGAAGAGGGGTGCTCTGAGAAACTGGGCAAAGAGCTGGTAGGGACTAGATACTTCCTGGCCATCCTGGCTGAGGGCAGGACAGGAAGCAGGCCGCTGCCAAAGCTCCAAGGCTGGACCACAATGGCCTCAGCCACAGAAAGGCCTCCGTGGAGAATCCTCGTCCAGTATCTCCGCTAGGGATACTTGGCCTGCTTGGACAGGGTCTCGAGCTGCATCCCGTGGACTCCGAGATGAGCTGAGCAGACCCATAAAGGACGATGGGCTTTCGCCCAGAGACTGGCCCCAGAGGACTCCAGGTCGACCTGCCTGGAGAACAGGGAGGAGTCAGACTCGAGTCTGCGAAGAGCTGCCTAGGGCCTGAGCCACCTCCACCTGCCGAGGACAGTCGGGAGTGAGGGTGACAGACAACCTGTGGGGCAGGCTGTGACCTGACCGAGAATCTTTGGTCGGTGCCCCCGATTTCAGTTGTGGAGGCGGAGGTTCCACCACAAATCGGCGGGGCAGCAAGTTTCGGCCGAACAACCGGCCCAGAAATGAGCATCTCGACAGCAGCGAGAGGTTGCTTTGGCCGTTCGGGTGACAGCCACTTGATGGCCGGGGGATGCGTCGGCTTACTACCGGACAACAGTAACTGCTGCCACATCAGCTCCTTATAGCGCCGACGCAATTTGCGCGCAAGCCTCTCCTCTTCTGAGGAGGAAGGCGAGGAGGAGTGATGTCGCCACTTACTGCGGTGCCAAGACAGAGACCGCCGATGTCAGCGGGATCGGCTTGACCGAGACCCTCTGTGCAACCGAGGGCGGGGGACACCCGCTTATCCATCGCTCGACACTTTATCCGGGACTGCTGCACCAGGGCAGGTAGATCTCGACCTTCCACCGGGGACCGCGTATGAGGTTGTCTGCTTCACCAGTCAACAATCCGTCCGACGGGTCGAAATATTTCGACTGCGCTGACAGGTGTCTCGGCAGGCTGGCCTGACGGGACGCCGTGGCCAGCTGCCTAGATGCAACCTCGATCAAGTCGACGGGTCGGCTGTCCGAGGAAGGAGACTCTCCGCCCCACTAACGCCGACGGTGGACTTACCTTCAATCCTCTTCTTGGACAGAGGAATGTCCCGATGGCCCCTCTCCCTTCGTGGAAAGGGACTGGCAAAGCTCCTTGAACGAAGCAGAATAAGAGGTACCCAAAGAGAGCGGGATAAATGCCGCGACCGAGGAGGAAGATGCGGCCTGGGCTGCCTCCTCCGAGGGTGATCATCTGCTCGAGCTGCTCGGCCGAGCCAGCCGCCGCGGACACCGCCCAACGGGCCTCTTTCGATTTCACCGGCGGGTAACGCTTGTCGGGGTGCCCGAGCTTCAATCGGGCAGCGCGATCCTCCAGGACGTTGGCCGAAAAGGAGCAGCACAACTCGCAGGCCTGCGGGTCGTGGTCTAGGCCGAGGCAGTAGATGCACGTGGAGTGCGGATCCGTCCTGGACATCTTCTGCCCGCAAGGGCACCGCCGAAAGCCGGGAATCGATTTGTCCATCGCAGCCACGAGGGATAAGGAAGACCGAAGTTTAGAAAACTTTAAACCGAGTTTCGGACAAACTGAAGAGTTAGGATCCAGTCTAAACGCAGAGCGCTGGGTAAGGAAGATCTGGCGTCATGGGGCAGAGTCGAGAGTTTTACCAACCGGGTGGGTGGGAGGAGCCAGGTTGAAGACCTTCTGGCAAGATTTAAAGTGGCAAGGAACCTGCCAGACAGTGTGGATGAACAACATATCCATGTCCCTAGAAACAACACTTTCCAAGACAGGAAGCGTAGCTCGCAACTTGTGGCTAGCTCAAATGGAGACAAAGTTTTTTTTTTTTTTTTTTAAACATGAATAGAAGGTCTTGTGGGGGGGATAGGGTCCCGCATGGGTGGCCTAATGTGCATAATGCCACGCAGAAAGGTGCAGGACAGGTCCATTTGCACCAGGGTCCTGCCATCCACTGGTACCAGATAGGTTGAGTGCAGAAAAGTGTACCTTTATGGACAAATGACTAAGTCCCGCATCAGACAGGGAAAGGAGATACTCGAGGACCGAATTCACCAGACAGGTGAACTAACCCAAGTGACGGGATGAAGTCCATAGGCAGAAATGATTCCTTTTCATAGCGTATGTGGCCCTGGTAGAGGGTTTCCTCGTAGCCACTAGGATCTACGCTACCCTTGTGGACACCCCATAATGTCCCTAAGCCTGCAGGAGCCATGCATGCAGGTGCAGAGACTTGAGAAATTGGGTCTACCAAGGCACCTCGCTCCTGGGAAAGCAAGTGTGGAGACAAAGGTAGAAGAATTGGAGGTTTCATTGCTAATTGCTGGAACAATGGGAACCAAATCTGTCAAGGCCAAAATGGCACTATGAGAATCATGCCAGCTCATTCTGCTTGTAGTTTGAGCAGCACTCTCTGAAGCAGTGGGAAGGGAAGGAGTAAAGCAACGTCCCTGTCCAAGACAGGGACAATGTGTCTCGCAAAAAAAAAAAAAAAAAACAGGCCCTAGATCTAGTGAACCGAAACTGGGCAGTTTAGCGTTGAGTGGGGACGCAAAGAGGTCCAGTTCTGGAAGTCCCCATCTTTTGAAGAGGTCTACTATGTCCTGTAGTAGTTTCCAATCATAAGCCTGAGAGCTAGCGCAGCTTAGGCCGTCAGCTAGGGTGTTTTGTACTCCTGGAACACGAACCGCTGTGAGTTCCTGGTTATTCAACACTGCCTACTACCAGACTCTCATGGCTTCTCTGCAAAGGGGATAGGAGTGTGTGCCCCCTTGCTTGCTGATGTAAAAGACCACAGACATGCTGTCTGGATCAGTAGGGGACCTGGAAGGAGGACCATCTGGAATGCCTGTAGGGCATACAGAACGGCCCTCATCTCCAGCACATTGATGTGGTGATGGCGTTACAAGAGAGTCCACATTCCTCGTCTAGTCGTCTTTGAAATGTGCGCCCCACCCTAGTCCCGAAGCATCCGTTGTCAGGATCTGCTGCGGACTGGGACTTTGAAAGGGTGCCCCAGACTCTATCCGGAAGGGAGTGAGCCACCACTCTAAAGTCTGATGCACTGCCATGGAGATCCAGACTGGCTGCTCGAGATCGCCCAAACGCTGGTCCCATTGTACCCTGAGGTTCCACTGGAGAACCCCCATGTGTAGACGAGCTAATGGTACTGTCACATTGGCGACTGTCATATGGCCTAGCAGTTGTAGGACTGTTCTGGCTGGAGTCTGATTTGCGGAAACGACCCTCGGAGCCAGCGTTCTTGGTTGATCTGCCCTGTCTGAGGGAAGAAAGGCTTTTCCCCTGGACAGTGCCCAAGACAGACCCTACATATACTGTAATATCTGACTGGGCCGGGGGTCGACTTGGGAAGATTCAAGGTGAACCCCAGGTCTTGAAACAGTTGGAAGGTGTTTTCCCATGTGTGATGCAGCTGTTCCCTTGTGGGAGCTGTCAGGAGCTAGTTGTCGAGGTAGGGGTAGATGTAATGTCCCTACCTCCTGAGAGCTGCTGCCACTACCGACAGGCACTTGGTGAACACCAGAGGTGCCGAGGAAAGACCAAACTCCAGCACTCTGAACTGGTAGTGCTCTCCCTGGAAGACAAAGCAGAGGCATTTCCTCTGACACGGCAGGATTTTGATGTGCATATAGGCGTCCTGCACGTCCAGGGGAGCAGAGCCAGTCCCCTTGGCGAAGCTTGGGCAGCAATCCAAGCAGTGTCACCATCGTGAACCTTATGTATTCAATGAAACTGTTCAGCTGACTGAGATCCAGGATGGGATGAAGGTCTCCTGTCTTTTTTGGGACTAGAAAGTAGTGGGAGTAATACCCCCCTTCCTCCGACTTGGTGAGACTACCTGGATTGCCTTTTTGCTCAGGAGGGCTTGGATTTCTGCCCAGATGAGGCTTGTGTGGGATGGGGAGCAATGCGTGGGGATCAGTGGGTTGTTTGGAAGAATTTGAGTGAACTCCAGTGCGTAACCCCTTTCTAGAATCTGGAGAACCTACTGATCTGTGGGGATACTGGACCAACCTCTGAGGTAAAGGGAGAATCACACTCCTACTGCCTCCCCGTTACTCCGCCGGAGGAGGGGGAGCAGGCAGGGAGTTATGCAAAGGTTGTTAGAGTGGGCAAGGGAGCGCTGGAGTTTTGGGCATTCTTAGGTCCCTGTGCCCTTAAAGACAGGGGGGTGCCTTTTCTCTTATAACCCCCTCTTTGCTGTTGTCCACCCTGCTAGCCTTGATGCCTGCGAAAGGAACGACGCCTGGATGGGGCTGGCTTAGGCATACATTTTGTGGACCTCAAACTGAGGGACCACAGGGCCCAGCTGGGGTTCTGGCTTTGGGGTAGGGGCATCTGGGGGGCCTGGCATCAGACCCTGCAGTTTTGTCTCCCCGGCATCAGGTCAGACAGTGCCGTATCAGATGTCGGTTCTGGTGGGATGCCGTCCTCTGGCATAGAGTGCCCTGGCATCTGGTTGTCTGGCTCCAGAGGGGGCAGTAGAGGTGGAGGGAGTGACGGCTGGTCCATTGTGTCCTCTGAGGCAAGCATCAGGTCACCCGATGTAGAGTCTGTTGTCGGACCCTTGTCAGAGCCCTGCGGATCAGATGGTGGCTTACAAGGTGGCATCTGGACCAGTTCCGTAGTGGAGTCAGAGGACACCGAGGCCCAACATCGGTCCGAAACCCCAGTCAATGGCTGTCTGAGAGGCGAGCATGGTTTCTTATGGCACTCGTGTTCCTGACATCTCGGTGTCACCTGTCCTGTCCGAAAGTCCCAGAGGCCATGGCCTTACGGACGGCAGGCTCCGACCTGCTGGATGAAGTACAGGCCAATCCTGCTGGCTGAGACCCTAGTTCAAGATTGTGGGGCCAAATAGCCAGGGACACGGGGGCCTGGGAAGACTCCCCACCGTACATCTGAGTGGAGGTGGGTGGCCTCTGACGGCAACCAAGGGAGAGCCAGGGAAACTGAAGGGGGCCAAGTCTGACCTCGCGCCAGAGGCAGAACTTTTGGAAGCCTTATGTGGAGACCTGGGACGGGATTCTGACCTGGCCCCGTCCTTGTCCCGATGATGGTGCTTCCTCCTCTATTTCTCCTCTCTGGGGAAGGAAGCCTTGGTGGAGGAGGAAGACTAGTTGTGCCCTAGGTGGGTCTTCTGCATGGCAGCCACTTGTTCAAGGAGGTATGCTTTGAAAGTCTTCAGGTGGTGGATGAGAGTCCTCCGGTTGAAGCTGAGGCAATGGGGCAGTCGTCCAGCTTATGGTCAGGGCCTAGACAAAGCAGGCAGGTCGAATGGCCATCTTTTGCCGGGATCTACTTGCCGCATGTGCACTTTGATTTCCGCCACTCTGTAGAAGATGGCTGGGTAGACATGACGAATTCGGTATTTTGAAGAAAAAGTTACCTGCGCAAAGCGCGAAAATGGCGGTTGACTGGAAGCAGGAGGCATCCAAGAAGCCACTAAGCATGGGTTGATGGCGGGGAAAAAACTGAGGTGGTGCCTGTGATGCTCTGCTACCTATTTATGTTGTATAATATTTATTATAAATATGGTGTTATGTGAATGTCTGCTTAGGAACTAACAGTTAACAGTTGTAGGGGCCTGACCTTCTGACCCCTATCACTAATTGCAGAAACCAGATGGCTAGCTTCCTTATCTGTTGAGACATTACTTTCTTTCAAAATGCCAGGTTTTAAAATAATGTAAAATATTCCTACTTTGATCTGCTGGGGACAAGATATGCATTTTATAACCCTTGAAGGAAGGGGACATTTGGCCGATTCCTGCTGGCTTTCACACCTAGAAGGGAACTGTTAGCAGAATGTGTGCTGAAAATATCAAAGAAAATGCTCTGATCAAAAGGACTGTCATATTTTGGATATTGCTAACTTTGCAGATTTCCAGCCAACAGTAAAAGAACACCCTCCTGAATATACTTGGTCAGGTTACAATATTAATTGGACTAACAGTGACCTCGTGCTGTGACATCACAAGGAGGTGGAGAGACTGACTCACTATTGCCCAGGATCTGAGGGGACAGTGCAGATTTTATCTCTGGACTCCTAAGAGAACACAATATCCTGTGTTCTGAAAGAAAAAGGCACTTCTGTAAAATTAGGTAATACAAACTAGAAATTCAGTTAAAGGCGTATTTGAATCTGAAATTGCCTTTTATTCTAAGTATTTATGTTATATGTTCTGTGTTTTGTATTTTATCTAGTTTTAATTTTTAGTAAACATTTTCCTTGAAATTCTGCCTGTACCTTCTCAGTTTCTTTTGCATGTGAATGCTAGAAAAGTGTTAATTCCGACAACTATTAAGGGCTTAATAGTTATCAACCTGTTTTTCATCATATTATTTCTAGTTGAAACCCCATATTTTACGATTGCGTACCCTATTTAAAATTCATTGATGTTGCGGTTTGTTTTGTCTGTAGCTTTGCTTAGTAGAACTGAAATGCATGGCAATGTATATTTATAGACAGCCCAGTTTTTGTTTACAATCATGGTTATGTTCTTACTGCATAGGTCCTGAGCATTAGAAACACATGCAGGAAGTGCAGTCACTAATAAGACAGTAGTCTCCTAATCTCCCAATGCATCATGAGGGGCTAGACTGCTTTGTGGATGTTCCCTAGTCCAGGAAAGATGCATTTGGAGTTGATCAAGAAATGTAAACAAACCTGTTTTAGTGTGAGAACACTAGTATGTTAAGCAGTCTGTTTTTTACTTTTTTAAAGACCGTAAGAGTCAGAATCAAACTACTAGCTATATCAACTTTTTTTTTTTTTTTTTTTTTAAACCCACACACACAGAATTTTGGCAATCATAAAATATATGTTTTTTAAACTAGGGACACTGACACCTAAGGGGGTTAACAGTGTCCCTTTACGCAAAAGCGTTACTTATCTTGCCAAGGTGAAAATATACTGTAGAGTAGATAATCACGGTCCGCTTATTTTAGCGATATTCGCCATTTCAAGTTTCTATTGAATATAAATAGACCGCGATTATTAAAATAATCAGTAACTCTTTAAAATGCTACCTGAACCCTACTGCTAGCATCAATAAATAATCCTTAGGGTGGGGGTAAAGAGTGCAAAACTAAGCTTGTATTTAACCTTTATTCGCTTAAATCGTGCAATACTTAGTAACACTGAGTCCTACAGTATTCTGTATCCTATTCGAAGAAACATTCAAAATAAAAATAAAACATATCAGTCAGACTTTTCTCCCTCTGGTTCAGCTACTTTTATTTACGGACACGTGCAGGGGCTGTAGAGCATCCGTGCAGTACGCGGGTACGAAAACTGGTATAATGTTGCAGTTCTCCAGTTTGTGTAAAACTGTCTGTGGTATGTGCTCGATAGAGGTCCAAAATAAATGACGCTTTCTGTTCAGATGGCAGCCCCAGTTTGATTCTAATCACAGCAAAGTATGGAACTATGATTTTGTCAATGAATTCAAGAGTTTGTCTCGTTAGCCCAGTGATTTATTGACTGGGTGATATGCCACGAAGCTGGAAACTTATGAATGGAGTTACACGCTGCTGTCTTCCCCTTGTAAATGACCTGGGGTGGTAACATATCGCCTGACAGTGCGCATACCAGAATTGCGGAAACCTGACTCTTATCCCTAAGTCCAGTTAGAGAGACCTGCTTAGTCCCCGTTGCCTCCATTGTCCACTCAGAGACAGCTACCACATTGATACCTGTCATCCATATTTAAACACTAACTCAGGAGGGATTAGTTCTTATACTTGCCAAGTTTAAACCTGACATCTGGGGAATAGTAGGCATAGGTAGATGGTCTGCTCCATTTAGTCGGTGGAGAAGCGGAGGCAGACAGTTTGCGAACAGAAGCAGCTACATGCTGCACAATGCCAGAGCTACTTGCCAAGTCAGCATCATCAATAGTGCTTGCATTGAGTGGGTACTTCCTCTCCTGGGATGACTTAAACCACTTAATCAGGGACATTGTGTGGACTACAAAAAAATGTGCAAGCAGGAAAGAGTTAACTGTAGGTTGTTTTAACCAGCCAGAATGCAGGGAGTGTCTGCTGTACTGTGACACACAATTACTTAATCAGGTTGGTAGCACATCCAGTAAAACCGTATTATACAGTACAGCTTATGCGCCAATTCTACAGGGCGCGAATATGCGGTAGCAATAGCCCGTGCGAATTCTGGGCCCGCGAATACAATCAGTTCTACAGTACCTAGGTCTCAAATTGAGTTATAAGGGCGGACTTGTGAACCTGGCTGGGTACCCACTGGGTGAAGTATTATACTGCACCCCCCCAAAGAGGGTATATACCGAGCTGTTAACTGGGTGTGCTAGCAGAAAGATACATATTGGACCCCAGGACTCGAGGCTAGTAGGTGATTCGGATCCAAAACAGACATGAGGGTTACCCTGTTTTTGTCTCCTGTTCAACTACTGCACTTCGCGGTTTGGCACTGTGTGAGCAGAGGGCCTGACCTGCAGGGTGCATTTGTGACAGTACCGGAGAACCGCCCTTTATACCACTGGTGACGTTGGGGCTGGGACGACATCACCAGGGGCAGTCCCCTGCCTTGGGCTACTCGCTAGAATTTTTCCGTGAGGTCCTAGTGTCTGGCAGTATAGTCCTAATAGTCATCTGCTGCAAGAGCCCTTTCTCGAAGTGAGATCTCTAGCTGTGCTGCCACTTGACAACACACTCAAAGAGCTGACGCACACACTGTTTGGGCAGGCAACTCGTGCCAGAAAGTTTCCTGCCTGAGGAGCTAAGTAAACACACAACTTTGATTTTTTTTTTTTTTGGTTCGTCAGTGAAGAAATAATCTTGATCTGCCCAGCTCGTAACTTCTGTGTATGAGCTGATCAGTTGGCGAACACTACAGCCCTCTCCTAAAATCAGGGCTTTGACGTTGAGTAGGGAATAGGGTTGCGGGCACGCTATGCAGACACCAACAAGCTCCGGGAGTGGGGGTAGTCTCTAAATGTACTTTTATTATCTTTGCTGGCAGCTCTACAACACACATGGATGTAAAATTACACATCCCCATAATGCAAAGCATCATGGGAAGTATATGCAAGTCACCATGAAAGAATCTGGACTGGTTCTGCTTTAAAGAGTTGCTGATGACTAAAAAAAAAAAAAAAAAAAAACAAAGGCTGGCCCAGTGGCGCAGAGGGCTGAGGCGCTGGCACCTTACCCCGAACCATGCTGGCGACTCGAGTTCAGGAACACACTTGGGGGTCGGCAGGAAGAGGAGAGGATTGAGCGTCCTGAAGACTGCTTTCCTCTCCTGGGGTTGGTGGGGAGATGCCTCACTCTGTCACAGCCCCTGGTGGAGATCAGAAGCACTATAGCTGTGGCACAAATAAGGAAAGCCGGGAGCAAAAAGGAAAAATGGCACCACAATCAGATGATTGCCACCTAGACCCTCGCGTCCACAGAGCACCGAACAAGCCAACCCAACCTCAGCAGCACCCAGGGCCAAGAAAGCTGGCCATAAGACACTTTCTCCCCAGAAGGAGAGGACCCGCCCGAAAGGATATGTCTGGTTACCCTGGATCGGCTGCGATATAAGGGCAGGGGTTGGCGACAGAGTCCCCCGGGGGAGGATTCTTGGCAATGGCCTTGAAGGAGAGGTCGATCGAGATGCGTGGGAGATAAACAGAAAAAAAAAAAAATTGGGGGTATATTCAGCTTCCATTCCATATATATTCTAAAGATTCCTCCTCCCCAGTATTTATTACCAAGGACATTTGAATAAATGCATGATCTTTATCCTTCAGGGTTTATATACCTCTACAGCTTACTCCCTACTTCATCAAAATCCTCTGTTGTGACATCAGTTTGTTGCCATGGTAGTAAGTGTGATGTCACAAGCACTGCATTATGACCTCAGGTAGGGAGACAGCAACAGGAACAGATGAACTCTTCAGGAACAAAGATCCTGTTTTCATGTAAATTACCTCAATAATAAATAAGGAGGAGGGATACAGAACTAATGTGAAATACAAGCTGGACTGCATCTAAATATTATGTTTTGGTAAAGTTCTCCTGAAGGAGTCAGCTGCTCTTTAAGCAAAAGTGCATGATGACAAATGGTCTCTTGCACACACTGCAAAAGCTGAAAACAGAAGACAGACGCATGTTCCGTCCCACACAGAACCTCATTTTTTCCCCGCTGTCCGACCCATGCATATCGGCTTTGTGGACGCTTCCTGCTTCCAGTCGACCGCCATTGAAGCTCAGAGGAAGGATAAACCAGTCTTATGCTGGTCTTACTGGTTTCGGTCACACTGAGCCGAAAATATGAATTTAATCTAAAAGAAAGAACCCGTGGCAAAACTCACAGGCTTGGACGTCATGGCCTGGGCTTAGGCAGCAGACAGGCAGAATAGCAGTCGTCCTGGGGATTTGCTGACTGCAGGCACACTTCGTGGAATGCTCAGGGCGTTGGTTTAGAAGACAAAGAAAAACCCGTCAAAAGATGGAAAATAATGGTGAGAAAGGAACAGAGAAAGAAGGCAGAAAAATGGCAGTAGACTGTAGCTCCGGCGGTTCCAAAGATACGTGTGTTGGTCGACAGTGGGAAAGAACTGGGGAGGGTGTGTGTGTGTGGGGTCGCTTCACCATAGGTTGGCAGACGTCAGTGCGTGACTTTGGTGGGGGCGGCCCCCTCTGGTAGACTGCCAGCTAGAAAGTTTCCATGTGTTCTTAGTGATTCCCTTGAACTAAGATGCACTGTTCTTCAATTCCCATTCCCCTGGCAGAATGTTCCTGAGACTGAGCCAGTCGTCTGCGATGTTTTCCTGTCCTGGGATATAAGCAGCGGCCAGACAAGACAGATGACATTCTGCCCAGTGAAGCAAGAGGACAGTCTCAGCATGTACATGCTCCTTGTGCCCCCTTGTTGACTGATATACACCATCATGGTCCGACTGTAAGGATCAGAACATCTTACTTGTGAACCTGGTCCTTGAATTTTTGGACAGTCAGACAAATTGCTCACATTTCCAATACACTGATGCTGAGGCTGGACTCTGGCAGTATCACTTATCTTAAACGGAAAAAAGACTGATGGGCACCCCAGCCAGAGACTGGCGTCGGTGGCAATTCTCACCTGAGGAAGGTGTCCCAGCCTGTGGGCTCGCATGATGTTCGATCGCACTGCCCACCAAGAAAGACTGATCCTCAACTAGTGCATGACAGATACTTTGTGGTTCCTGCTGTGTCTGTGTGGGGACCACTGCTTGAGGAGTGTCACTTGAGTTCAACGCATGTGGATTAAGGCCCACGGAACCGCATCTGCCAGACATCATTGTCTCCATGAACTGCATGAACATCTGAGCTGGGAGGACAGAGGTGTGCTGAAACTTCTGAAGGAACAGAAGGTCCCCGAATTTCGTGGAGGTTGGAAAAACCTCGTCACAGCATGTTCTGAAGTCTGCCCCCAAATGATTCAGTGACCTTACTGGAAACAGGGAGCTCATCAGGTTTCATCATACAAGTGTTTAAGGGTGCACACAGACAAAAACCTTTCTTCTGAACAGCATATAAATGAACTAGTTAAAAAAGTTCATTCAAGGATAGGTGCCCTGAGGAGAGTATCAAACTGTTTGAGCAGTACAGATAGAGCGACTATAGCAAATCAATTAATACCACCATTGACTGACTATGGGTGTCATGTTTACTCTAGTGCAAATAAACAATTACTCCAAAAGCTTAACACGTTATAACAGATTAGCATGGTTCATATTAAGATGTAAATTTAATACCCACCATTGTTTCATGTACTCAAACTGGATTCCCTTAGAACTTAGTAGACAAAAAATCTGGACAAATTTAGTTTATAAAATTTACAAGTTTGGTTCCCTTCCTGGCCTAGCAGACAAATTTACTGGTCCATCTCATCAATTTAATTTACAAAAAAGGGGCGAGACTTGGTAGTTGCGAAAATTAAAAATAGATTTCTAACAATGACTTTCTAGTATAAAGCTGCTACAACTTGGAATAAACTTTCACCTGTTCTTAAAACAAAGGACATGACTATAGCTAAATTCAACATAGTAATGAAGTAGGAGTCATGTTTTTGCTGCTCATGCAACAGATGATTTAGTATTGTATACACAAGGATGCTCTAGAAAATGTTACATGATGTGTTCCTGCGTCGTATTTTTATGATACTGTACAGTTATATGTGAAACCATTGCTCAACTAACATCAAACAGGTGCACCTTGGAAAAAGGGCTGTTGTGGCCCTAACAGTGTTTTGAAAGTAAGCATCCTGTAAGTCGATGGAAGCCAGGACGTCCTCTTGATGGATGGCAAGGTCTCCATCTTGAGAGATCTGCAGCAGACAGTCGTTCAAGAAATGAGGTCCAAAACTGGTTGGAAACAGCCCCACACATTTTGGGACAATAAAGACGAGGGCGTAAACGTCCCTGTTGAGCTCTGGAAGGGTAACCAGTTCTATGCCCCTTTTCTGTAGTTAGTCTGCAACCGCCTGTAGCGTCACTTGCCTCTTGGTGGGGTCGGTTGAAAGAGGGAAGGGAACGAGATGAGGTAAGGGTATTTTTGTGTCTAATTCGACTAAATACCCGTTTGTTGACAATGTCCAGGACCCATCTGTCTGCAGTAGTATGGACCCATTCCCTATAGAAATTGGAAAGTCTGCCCCCTATGCAGGGATAGAAACACAGAAAATGATGGCAGAAGGGGACCTGTGGTCCATAGAGTCTGCCCAAACATGGTGTGACCTGTCACACCGGGGTCCTGTCCGCCGAGATGTCCAGTCTAGCCGCCTCTAGTGCTGTGTGATTGTGCACAAGCCTTGTCCCACATGCACTTAAAACTCTACACTGACTTTGCAACCACCACTTCTGGTGGTAGTCTATTCCACAGCTCCACCACCCTCTGAGAAGTAATACTCTGATGTCCATCCTGAAATTCCCACCTTTTAATTTCCACTCATGCCTGTGTTCTAGAAATACAGGTTACTCACCTGTGACAGGAGTTCTAGGAGTGGTATATGTTGTTCATCCACACTTATTGGCAGGTTCCTTGCCGCTTTAAATCTTGCCGGAAGGTCTTCAAGCTGGTTCCTCCCACCCACTCGGGGGGTAAAACTCTCGGCTCTGCCCCAAGATGCTAAATCTAGCCCTCTGGAAGCCTGATTGTGCGAAACCGGGGAGGTCAGGTGGGCTGTGTGGATGAACATATACCACTCCTAGAACTCCTGTTACAGGTGAGTAACCTGTATTTCTAGGGCCATGGATATGTTGTTCAATCCACTTATTGGCAGACTCCTAGCAGTTCTCCGGGAGAAAGGAGGCAAGGTGCGCACCCCATACTTAGGGAATAAGGACTGGAGAACAGAGGTCCCAAAACAGCATCCCGGAGTGACTCAAGGTCGATGTGGTAGTGGGTAATGAAGGTGTGTGCCAACTTCCAGGTAGCAGCTCTGCAAATTTCCTGGATAGGGATATCCCTAGAAGCAGCCACCAAAGCAGCGGTATGGCAGGCAGAATGAGCTCTTATCCCTTTGGGAGGCTCCATGCCTGCCAACCTATAGCAGAGCTCTATGCAGGAGGTGACCCACCTGCCTATCATCCACTTGGCTGCAGGTCTGCCAGGTGCGGCTTCAACATAGGTGACAAACAGCTGGTGAACCTCTCTCGAACTTCAGCTGTCTGCTCCTTTAATTGCTTAGCGCCTTCTAGGGTCCAGAGTATGGAGCCATATTTGGCCTCCGAGGTACATGACTGGGGTAGAACACCGGCAGAGTCAACACCTGGTTAAGGTGAAACTCAGACACCACCTTCGGAAGGAATTTCAGATGGGGACGCAGGACAACCTTGTCGCTATGGAAGACCAGATAAGGAAACTCGATGGAAAGCGCCTGGAGCTCTCCCATCCTTCTGGCTGACATAATAGCCACCAAGAAGGCAGTCTTCCACGATAGGTGAGAGATGTCACATGTGCATTGGTCGAATGACTTGCCCATGAGCTTAGCCAATACCAGCAGTAGATCCCACGGAGATGGAGGTTCTCGCACCGGAGGGGATATGTGATCAAGGCCTTGGAAAAAGCACCAGACCACCTTCTCCTGCGCCTCTGACTGCTTGCCGGCCCGTGCCCGGTAAGCAGAGATATAGAAACATAGAATTTGACGGCAGATAAGGACCGCTTGGCCCACCCAGTCTGCCCATTTCCCTACCTAATGGATAAGCTGCAGATCCTAGTTAACCAGCAGCCTACTTCTTCCTACCCCCATCCCCTAGAATTGCCTTATGACTGTCCCATGCATGCTGAATTCCACCACTGTTTTTGACTCCACAACCTCCTCCGGAAGGCCATTCCATGCATCCACAACCCTCTCTGTGAAAAAATACCTCCTTAAATTACCTCTGAGCCGCCACCCCCCATCTTCAAATTGTGCCCCCTTGTTTTTGCACACCTCTTTTTTTTGAAAGATGCTACCCTCTTGGACTTTGTTGATTCCCTTGAAGTACTTGAAAGTTTCTATCATGTCTCCCCTCTCCCTCCTTTCCTCGAGACTATGCATATTAAGCTCCTTAAGTCTCTCCATGTGTCTTCCGGTGCAGACCCTGCACCATTTTAGTTGCCCTCCTCTGGACAGCTTCCATTCTGTTTATGTCTTTGCGGAGATTGGGTCTCCAGAACTGCATGCAGTACTCCAGATGGGGTCTCACCAGCTGTCTGTACAAAGGGATAATAACTTCCTGTTTTCTACTGGTGATGCCTCTCCCTATGCATCCCAGTATCCCCCCAGCCCTCCTTGCTGCCCTCTCACATTGCTTGCCCACCTTTAGGTCATCTGATATGACTACCCCCAGGTCCCTTTCCATCTTTGTTGTTGTTAGTATCTCCCCCCCCATTGTGTACTCTTCCCCTGGGTTTTCGTTTCCCAGGTGCATTACCTTGCACTTCTTAACACTGAATCTAAGCTGCCATACATTCCTCTAACTTTGCCAAGTCCCTTCCCATCCTTTCCACCCCACCTTGTGCATCAACTCTGTTGCAGATCTTTGTGTCATCTGCAAAGAGACATACTTTTCCTTCCAGTCCCTCTGCAATGTCGCTTATAAAGACACTTAAGAGGACCGGTCCTAATACTGAACCCTGCGGTACCCCACTAGTAACCCCCCTTTCTTCAGAGTGGACTCCATTTACTATTACCTCTGTGTCCTATTCTCCAGCCAATTCTTTACCCAGGCTGTCATCTTGGGACCCACTCCCAGGCTGGCTAACTTGTATATTAATCTTTGTGTGGAACTGTGTCACATGCCTTGCTAAAGTCTAGGTAGGCCATGTCCACAGCCCCTCCTGATCTACTACTTTGGTCACCCAGTCAAAGAAATCTATCAGATTTGTCTGGCATGACCTTCCCACTGTGAATCCATGCTGCCTTGGGTCCTAGCCCATCTGGCCTCTAGATACTCGACAATTCTTTCCTTCAGAAGTGATTCCATCATTTTCCTACCACTGAGGTTAAACTAACAGGCCTGTAGTTTCCTGCTTCTGCCTTGCTCCCACTTTTGTGAAGGGGAATCGCATCTGCCCTCCTCCAGTCCTCGGGTACCACCCCATCCTCCCATGATTTGTTAAAGAGGGTAGTCAGTGGTGTCACTAGTTCTACCCTTAGTTCTTTTAGAATTCTGGGATGAATCCCACCAGGCCCCACTGCTTTGTCCACCTTCAGTTTTAAGAGTTCTTTCGGAATCCTTTCTTCTGTAAATGGGCTGGTATCAACTTCTGTATCCAGAGTGTTTCTACTGTTTGTTTTAGGTACCTCCCCCTCTTCCTTTGTAAATACTGAGCAAAATATTTGATTAGTATCTCTGCCTTTTCACAGTCACCCTCTGCCCACCCTGCCTCCCCTTTATTAAGCCTCACTATCCCTCCCTTGGTCTTCCTTCGCTCCCTGATGTACCTATAAAAGGTTTTATCCCCCTTCTTAACTGAGTTGGCTATCTTTTCCTCTGTTTGGGCTTTTGCTGTTCTGACTGCCTTCCCAGCTTCCAGGGCTGCCAGGTGCACCTTAAGGGTTGTCGACTGAAGCCATAGCTGAGAAAGGGACCACAGGTAGTCCAGAATGCTTGCCAAGGAACAGGAAGAAGGGTCCAACCCTTTGTCCTGACACCAAATGGAGAATCTCTTCCATTTGAAGGCACAGCATTTTCTGGTCGACTCCTTACGGGACGCCTCAACTACGTTGAGGACCTCGTCAGAAAGACCCAAGGCCTGGAACTCTAGCCGCTCAGGAACCAGGCCGTTAGGTGCAGGGATTGAAGGTCCAGATGGAGAACCTTCCCCTTGTTGACTGAGATCAGGTCCAGGCGGGCTGGAAGCCGCTCCGGGGCCCTGCAGCTGAGGAGATCTGGACACCAGAACTGGCGCGGCCAGTCTGGGGCTACCATAATCACCTGCGCCTTGTCCCTCTTCACCTTGAGAAGCACCTTGTGGATCAAGGGAAATGGAGGGAAGGCGTAGAAGAGGCCCGGGGTCCACGGCCTTGAGAAGGCATCTCCCTGCAGTGAGCCCTGCTGAGGGGGGGCGGGCATGAAACAGCCTCAGCTTCACATTCTCCCTGGAGGCGAACAGGTCCACCTGAGGGGTGCCCCAATGGGAGAACAGATCTAGTACTACCTCCAGCAGGACAGACCACTCGTGAGATGCAGAGCCTAACCGCCTGAGGGCATCGGCCAGACTCTTGGAGGCTCCTGCCACATGGATGGCTAGGAGATCCGCCTCCAAGCTGATCACGAGAGACCAAGTGCGGACAGCTTCCTTGCACAGAGGCAAGGAGTGCATCCCGCCCTGTCGGTTCAGGTAGTACATGGTCGTGGTGTTGTCCGTCTGGACCTGGACCACTTGACCCTGTACAAATGGAGTGAAGGCGGCGAGGGCTAGTCGGACCGCTCGAAGCTCCAGCAGGTTGATGTGGTATCAAGACTCCTGAGGGGACCAGAGGAAGTGTGCTCTGAGCTCCCACGGATGGGCACCCCAACCCAGAGAGGCGTCAGTAGTCAGTGACAGTTGGTTTGGGCGGACAAACGGGATATCCTCCTGCAGATGAGCTGGAACGGGCCACCATTGTAGTCTGTTCCACATGTCCAGGATCAGTCACTAGCTGGTCCAGAGGACCGGAGCGCTGTGACCATTGGCGGGCCAGTCCCCACTGCAGGGGACTCACATGTCAGCGGGCCCAACGGACCACGCTGGTGCAGGCCGCCATGAGGCCCAGAAAGTCCCGGGCAGGGCGCAACTGCCCAACCAGAAATGACTGGGCAAAGGAGGAAAGGACCTTGGCCCTGTCCGCCGGGAGCTGGGCTCTGGCTCGAAGAGAGTTGAGCTCTGCCCCGATGAACTGAATCACTTGCGATGGTACGAGTTCCGAAGTCGAAAGTAGACAGTCTGGTGAAGGGGGTGTCTCCCTCTCCCACGAATGTAGACAGTGGGACTTACCTTTTGCGTCCTTCTTGGACCGACTGGAATGTCCCGATGGTCCTTCCCCCTTGGTGGGGAGAGATTGACAAAGCTCCTTAAAAGAAGCTGTATAGGAAGAGTCCAAGGAGAGCAGGATAAATGCAACCAAGGAGGAAGTAGAAGCAGCCTGGGCCGCTTCCTCCTTGAGGGCGATCATCTGCTCCAACTGTTCCGCAGAGCCCGCCGCCAGACACCGCCCAACGGGCCTCCTTCGACTTGACCAGCGGGTACAGTTTCTCAGGGCGCCCCAAAAGTAGTCAAGCAGCACAGTCCTCCAAGACCGAAACCGAGAAGGAGCTGCACAACTCGCAAGCCTGCGAATCATGGTGAAGCACGGGCAGTAGACTCACGTGGAGCTCGGATCGGTCCAGGACATCTTCTGCCCGCAGGGGCACTGACGAAAGCCGGGAGTCTATTTGTCCATCGCAGCCGCGAGGAAAGTCGAAGACTGTAGTCTTGTAAATTTTAGAATTAGTTTCAGGATAACCGAAGAGAGTGGATACAGGCCTAAAACGCAGAGCGCTAAGGAGGGAACCTGAGCTTACAAGCGGTAAGGAAGATCTGGCATCATGGGGCGGAGCCTAGAGTTTTACCACCCAGGTAGTGGGAGAAGCCAGCTTGAAGACCTTCCGGCAAGATTTAAAGCAGTAAGGAACCTGCCAATAAGTGTGGACTGAACATATCCACATCCCTAGAACTGGTGTTCTTGGTGAAAAGCACAGTGTGTAGCACTTTGTTTATGCCTCTAACTTACAGGTTTCAATCATATCCCCCCCCCCTTTCCCAGTTTCCAGTGAGTACATGTTCAAAGACTTATGCCCTCTCCTCACAGGTGACTCCCCTAAGGCCATGCATCATTCTTTGCTGCCTTTCTCTGGACTACCTCCAACCAATCAATATCCTTTTCTAAGGCAAGGCCTCCAAAACTGGACACAGTACTTTAGGTGAGGCCTCAACAAGGACTAGAGGGGCAGTATCACCTCTCACCGAGATGGATCCATACTGTCTCACTGTGGAAATTTCTTTGACGCTCTTGTGTCATGTTGCCGCTTCCTCCACGTCTGTTGCACTGGTTACGAGAGGAAAGCCAGGATCGTGTGCCCGAAAAACCTTTGTTCTGTCATTTTTTGTATGATTGGCCAAGAAAAGGCTGCCGGTATCTGCCAGACCAAGATTTATTCATAGATCTTGATTGGGACATGCGGACCTTAGCCATTTCTCCAGATTCATTCACTGCCTCTCTAACAGCTGAACCGAAGAGAAGGTTGCCTTCGTATGGGGCATTCGCCAGGTGAACCTTTGAGAATGTATCTGCCTGCCAGGTCTGCAACCAGAGGTTACATCTAGCGGACGTATGGTAGAACATAGTCCTAGCAGCACAACGAACTGCATCCTCCAAGACATCTGCCAAACAAGCAGAGGCAAGGCCCACAAGCTGGATTTGCTAAAGTGTCGCCTTATTCTATTCTGAATCTTATGCCAGCTAAAAAGCCAATTCCTTGGCCCAGGAGAGAGAGTGGCCCCAGCCAAAAACAGATTAGCTGTCACCACCTTCAGGGAAGCTGCCGAGGCTTGGAAGGCCTTCCTTAAAGATTAATCCACCCTATGGTGTACTGGGTCTCGGAGGGTGGCCTCGCTGTCTACGGGGATGATTATCTTCGCTGGGGACGAGACGAGAGGGTTGATTTTGGGCAAGTTCAGCCATGTTTCTAATTGTTTCATGTTGAATTTCAACAATCTGTTAACCCATCCTGGTACAGGGTAAGCCTTCTCCAGGCCCTGACATTCCTCTTTAAGCAAGTCCTCAATCGCTGAAGGTCTAGGGAACGCCGTTGATGGTTTAGATGAAGACGACAGCTTGAACGTAAGTTTGTTTGGTTTAGTAATGGCCTGCAAGGCACCCAGGTGAATAGTCCATATCATCCAGATCAACGTGTCTGGCACATTCAGCGTCCAAATCTGAGAAACTGCTCTGACATTCTTTCTCGGGCAAGGAAGAACTGGAGTCTGATGAAGTAGGTTATCTAGCATGGCACTTCTTTTTGTGATGACTGAGCATGTTGTCCAGTGTGTACCTAGAACAAGGGGAGCTGTTTTTTTTTTTTTTTGCTGTGGTGACATGCAGGACAGTCCTCCTCATTCAACCATGGAGACAGAGTGTGTTTGCGTGTGGCAATCTTACGGGGACAGCCTGCAGAGGATATAGGGGATTGCAAATCGAAACATGCTGGATCCAATGCAAAGGCTCTGTACAATTTTTTTTTTTATTCTATTTGTTCGCCCACTGCGGCGTAACCAGCGGGGGCATCCAGCTGCTGGCTCTGTCTGCCTGGAGAGCAGCAGGTTCACTCGCATGATGGGGATCAGGTGCAGCCTCACACCGACCCGCCGGAGGGCCTCCCCATGCCATGTGAGCTGGGTCAGGCCCAGCTCCCCTCCAGCACGATTCCACGACAGTCCTACGGGCAGTGCAGAGCACAACCATCAGGCTGCACAGCTGCGCCCAGCCAATTTCCATCTGTAGACCCCTTGGAGTGAGGTCGTGCAATGACGTCCTGAGGCATGATGTGCAGATGTCCACCACACTCCACCCCCCAAGTGCACCAGCTCTGGTAGTGCCTGCCACGGTTGTCACCAGGGGCCGCTACAGAGAGGTGGGAACCCTCAGCCCTCCCCGAGATAGGAGAGCAGTCCTTCAGACACTCGATCCTATCCCTCCCCTGCTGACCCGACAACACAGGTGCATTTCTGAACCCAGGTCGCCAGCGTGGCGGGAGGTGTGGTGTCCAGCGCCTCAGCACTCAGCGCCACCGGGCCAGCCTCTGTACAATTTTTTTTTTTATTAAGTTTGGAGCCAGTTGCAGTGTGGGCTGCTGCTAGATCTCCTGTGAGTGAGAGGATGAGGCAGCCACCTCTTCTATGGTGGCAGAATCCAAATTGGCTGTGGTGTCACACTAAGCGTAGAGATCCCGCAAACATGGTGGGGTTGGGGGTTGCATATGGTGTATTTTCTGCCTCGGGATGACTTGTCTGAGGACTTCCCAGGTGCCTTGTCAGAAAATATCCTCAGAGTGAGTAGTAAGGAGTTCTAGGAAGTGGCTGGTACCAGGACTTGGTGTACACTGAAAAAGGGAGGCCCAGGGTAAAAGATTGTTCAGCTGTACCCACCCCCACCCCCAATGTCCTAATTCTTTACTCCTTAGTAAGCAGCTCTGGGAACATGGCTGGTACCAGGACTTGAAGTACACTGAAATGCGGCGGGGGGGGCAGGCAAAGGAGACTGTTCAGCTGCCACCCTTTATGTCCCAGTTCTTTGATGCTTGACAAGTCCCCAACATTCAAGGTGCTGGGGAACTACCTGAAGGTCTGGGGGAAATAGACTGAAATTCAGCTGAGAAGGCAAGCTCCCTGAAGTGCCTGAGCCCCATGAAAATAGAATGCTAAGGCCCAGAGTGGCTAAAATGTGCTAAAACACCACAGTATGGAATCACTATGGCTGCTGGCACAATTCTTCCTGCGCTTTGGGGCTTGGCGGCAAAGCGTACACTCCCTGAGCCGACTACTTGAGGTTTACTGCAGCTTTGTAGCATTTGAAAAATGTAAACTACTGTCTCTCCCGAGCAAACTTTTCCTCCCTGTTTCTCCCTGAAATGGCTGCCGATGTACAGCGTGATGACGTCAATGAAGAGAGTGCTTCAGCAGGATTTCAGAAACAAAGCAGTGCAGACACTTCTACCTGTGTAGTGTGCTGTACTCTACCATCTAATTTGTGCCTTTTTAATTAACAGTAAAAATTGCTACTTGTATTATTTGCATCGATATACAGGTTATGTGATTTTTCTTTATCATTTACCACAGGAATAGCGTGAACTAAAATGCATCAGATCCTTCCCAGTTTGTGTGTGAGCAGAGTGGCTTGCTTGCATCTCTGCATTCCCCCTTCCCGTTCCTCTCATCCCTGGCAAGGATCGTGGTCAAATGCTTTAAGTCATGACTTGACGTGTGTACTATTTTAGTCATACACAAGGTTAGTTAAGACTGTGTGTGTGTACGTTTAAATCTGCAGGAAATCTGCACGTGTCTACATCTCTTATTCAGCTGTTGAATCAATCATATTTACATTGTACGTGTACAAATACATTGTATTTACAATGTATGGCAATATATGTCATTGTTTTGTATGCAAGCAAACATCTAAACAACGTGTCAGTTCATGTAGATTCGTTCTGGCCAGATAATGAAAATCTTGATAAGATCACAGCAAACCATGACACGTAGAGCAGAGGAACTCTGTAGGAATGGATGCGGCCATCCAACACATAGCTGCTTAAGACTGTCAATTTACATATAAAAAAATACCAATGATGAAATGACAGTCTAATGTCACTGTTTTTTCAAATTTATGTAGTAGCTTGCACCTGCCGTCTGCCCACCTACCCCTCTCATTGCACCCTCGGTCTCCTTAAAAATAAATAACGTCAACTCCCGTTTCATCCGACTTTACACCGACAATGTTGTGCTTTTTTATGCTCTCAAATCGTCTGTTCTTTCCATGACTCTTCCGGGTGATTGATGAAATTGTGCAATGGTGCTTGGATAATCTTACCCATCTTAAACAGCAAGAAGACTTAAGCAACACTGGTTGGGTCCCAGCATTCACTGTCGCGGGTGGATTATTTCTCAGGTTCCTTGAAGGATCCTCTGCAACTTAACGACTTCAAATATCTTGGTTTCATTTTTGATTCCGGTTTTGACTTTTAAACCACATATTGGTAATCCTCAGCATTTGCCCCCAAGCTCTGGAAATCTTTTCCTATATCTCCAAGATGCTCTCAGAATCGCGTAGCTTTTAAAAATAAACTTTTGCAAGTTTCTCCTAATGATAAATGTTTGTGTGAGTTATCCCTTTTACTGTACTCCAGAAGTTGAACTTCTTACACTGTGTTGAATATGACCATGTCACTCCTGTACTTTCCTGTGCTATGGTGATGTTATGTATTTTTTCCAAATGTATTTACTGTTGTCTTTGTAACTTGTGGTCTATTGTCTGTACCTCTCCTGGGGTTGTGCCCGAAAATAGGCAATGTTTTTGTCCAGTGCACCTACCTGGTCAACAAAAACAAAATTATACAAAATAAAAGATGACAAGTCCAGCACACTCGTGAAATATCACCATCTCAGGGCTGAATGAGCCCATAGAGGCCACTCGTCCTTCGGGCTTATTGATTTAAGGCTTGTTGAACCCCCGGCCATCATTTCCTCCTCATATATATTTTTACACACATGCACACGTATGTAATAAATCATGCTATTTGGGGATAAATATTTATTTTCACTTGTGTTATTTCCATTTAGAATCCGGAAATAAAATGGAAACATGCAAGTCACATAGTTTACAATGGAAAGAAAGGCACTTCTAAAGCTAAAACAAAGTTAAACATTAATAAAAACATTAGTGTACATATCAAATAAAATTGGTTTCAGTGGAATAACACCTCTATATCTACACACAGGGGTTAAGACCTTCATTATGGCTTTAACATTAGTGAGTTATGGGTCTCACCACTATAGGATGTTCCACTGCAACCCATTATGTATTCCCTCTGTTTGAAGCCACTTACCCATAAATTGCATCTCCCATTCTCTTACACTTTCCATCTGTACAGCATTTAAATCGGACAGGTCATCATACTCATCCTTGAGTGCATCTTTATCGAGGCGAAATGTTGCCAGCCCTCTGGATGCATCTCTGCCAGCAAATATACCGTAAGGGCCATCTAAGGAAAACAAGACATTTTTTATTTTACTATGTAAAAGAAATACTTAACTACAGTGACATAAGTTACATTTCTTTAAGGTTATCACCAATTTGGGTTGTATCCATTGCAGCAATTAAAAAGACTAGTTTCTGATCCATAATGCAGTATTTTTTAATCCATATACACAGTTATAGTATGCAAATTTAAAAACGTGATTTCCACTGGCGCTTATACACATTACAATGCACTGGGCAACTGTTACAACACCAATGAGACTCGCTACCACACGGGGAACTGGGGGATCATGCAAGTCCCCTGTAATCCCAAACAAAGGACAGCAGTGGGTCAGGCACCTTGTAGATGACAGGAGCTGGCTCCCAGGGAGGAAGGGCTTGGGCCACCTAGACACATACACCATGCTGGCTTAACCAAAACAGTGGCACTGGAGTAGACTGTAAAAAAAGCTACTCGCCTGCCTTTAAGCCAGAGTGGGACAGCCACCTGCCTGCCCCATACAAGCCAGAGTGGGAAAGCCACCTGTCATAAGCGCCATGGAGAAGGTGCCACGTACCTGCTAGTCAAGCTGTGTGTGTGTGTGGGGCGCGATATACCTGCCATTCAAGCCAGTGTGGGGGAAGATCTACAGCTCTCACACATCACTAAAGCCACCCAGAGTCACATGACATTTACAGTGTTAAAAATTTGATTGTTGTGGCGGCCCATTGGCGCTGAGGGTTAGGCGCTGGGCGCACACCTCGCTATGCTGGCGACCCATATTCGGAATGAAGGATCGCGCATCCGGAGGACTGCCTCCTCCCTTTGGGGGCGAGAGACATCAGCAGTCTGCGTGACTGCCCCGTGGAAGCTCGGGGCAACACCACCAACTGCAGAAATAAAAGGTGGGAGGAGGCAGACTCATCCAGTGCGCGCTCCATCCACTGGTGTCATGGCACACCACCTCCAGCAGGGGAACCACTCCAAGGAAGAAAAACACAAATCCCCGGCAGCATGAAGGCTGCTCGCTGGCGTCAACACGGTTCCGCACAAGTCAGCTCCCTCCGAGCCGGGTCCACCGTACTGATCTCCGCGGTGGTGGGGAACGTAACCGCATGAAGTGACCAGGAAGGGTGGTGGCAGGGAGGTCAGAGCTCTGCCCGGAACCGGGGCGGCAGCCAGCCTAGCTGGCTAGATCTAGAGGAGGAACCAGGCACAACCTCCCCCCAGTCGTGGAAGTATAAATAAATCAAAAAAATTAAGTTTATTGTATTCACTTGACAGACAATGCTATGCTGACTTCTAGAGAGATAACTGTGGCCAATCTTCTTTAAGAGGAAAAAATGTGAACATAAACAATGCTGTTTACATTTTTCAACATACGTATATTTGGGCATGTGTGAAGTCTGATTAATCGCATGTTTTGATATAGTCCTATTGTGTTCCTATTTAGGGCTCCATATTAACGCAGCCTTTCCCTCTGCTCAGTATTCATTTTTTAACTGCTTAGCAGTAATGGAACCCAGTGACATCAGTTGAATTGTGCAATGAAACAGAACGTACTGACATTAACAGAGCTGAAGTCACTGTTCTGTTTCATTGTGGTCTTAAGCTAAACTGATATTACTGGGTCCTTGAACTGCTAGGTAAATAAAGATTACAGAGCCGGCTCCGTGGCATCAGAAGATACGGAATCGCCTGGCATGTTGGCAAACCAGGTCTGCCCCAGAGCCTGGGACTACAGAAGTGGAGGTCAGCGGGGAGGTTTGCAGCATCCGGATGCTCTCCTCCCTGGGGGATGGGTCCGAGTCTGCACTGCTCTATAGCAGCCCCTGGCGGCCTGTTGTGGAGGCACACTGCTACACTGGTGACCATACGCCGTAGTACGTCCAGCCAGGATGCCGAATGTGTACAGCCGACATATGGGTGGGCTGCAGGAGAACACTGAGAAATAGCCACTCTGTTGCCGGATGATGGCCGCCGGTCCTGCTCTGCCACAAAGCCCCAGCAGAATGCCCTCTAGTAGCTATAACCGTAGCCCCATGCCCCAGATCGAACTGCAGTCTCCCCTCTCTGCCCCTACTGAAGGGATACTCCGGGTGTGTCCAAGGGCACAGAATTGGGGTCGGCAGCAGATGGTTTGGGGCAGATCAGGCCCATGGCAGCCCGAAGGAATGGCCAACAGAGGCTGGGGATACAGCAAAAATGGAAAAAAAAAAAAAAAGAAGCCAAATCCTTCAAGCTGATAAATTTCTTTTTTCAGTTTTTGTTGACAGGGAAAGGAGGACTAGACAATTCTGCTTATTTTCAGCCTCGTCCCAGGGAAGGGGGATACAGATGTATGCCAACTGACACTGAACCAGATTAAGCTGTTGGCTGTATTTTTAGTGAACGGGAAATTTGGCAAGGACACTTGGGAAATTCCCCTGCTCTTTTCGAGAAGTGCTATGGGATCTTTAACATCCACCTGAACTACCACCAGAACAGGCAGATGGGACCTTGGTTTAATGTCTCATCTGAAAAATGGCACCTCAGGAGTGCACCACCCCCCCTCATGCTGCACCAGTGTGTCAGTACTGGGATTTAACACAAGTGCCTGGTGTGGGGATACAATCCACAGCCTTCTGATCTTCCTGCCTCAGAGGAGAGTGTGGAACCTGCTGAGCCACTGACACTGCAATTAGATCTAATACACAGGTAAAAACAACTGCAAACAAGCTTGATGCAGCACAAAAATACAGGTTACTCACCTGTAACAGGAGTTCTAGGAATGGTATATGTTGTTCATCCACACTCATTGGCAGGTATCCTTGCCGCTTTAAATCTTGCCGGAAGGTCTTCAAGCTTGCTCCTCCCACCCACCCGGGTGGTATAACTCTCGGCTCCGCCCCATGACGCCAGATCTGGCCCGCTGGAAGCTCAGGTTGGCTTCAGCACGGGGCGAGGTGTGGAGAGTTGGATGAACAATATATACCATTCCTAGAACTCCTGTTACAGGTGAGTAACCTGTATTTCTAGGGACATGGATATGTTGTTCATCCACACTCATTGGCAGACTCCTAGCAGTTCTCCGGAGGAGGGAGGCAAGACGACACCCCATATACTTACTTGGGAAAGAGAGACTGGAGAACCGAGGCCCCAAAACCAGCATCCCGGCGTGACTCAAGGTCGATGTGGTAGTGGGTAATGAAGGTGTTTGCTGACTTCCAGGTAGCAGCCCGAGATTTCCTGGATAGGACGCCCTGGAAGCAGCCACTCACGCAGCAGTATGGCGGTAGAATGAGCTCTATCCTCTGGGAGGCTCCATGCCCGCCAACTTATAGCAGAGATCTATGCAGGAGGTTACCCACCTGCTTATCGTCCGCTTGGCTGCAGGTCTGCCAGATGCTGGCTTCAGCGTAGGTGACAAACAGCTGGCGAACCTCTCCCAATTTCAGCCGTGGCCTTATAATAAGCGAGCGCCTTCAGGGTCCAGAGTATGGAGCCTATATTCGCCTCCGAGGTGTGATTGGGTAGAACACGGCAGAGTCAACACCTGGTTAAGGTGAAACTCCCACACCACCTTCGGAAGGAATTTCGGTGGGGCGAGGACAACCTTGTCCCTGTGGAAGACCAGGTAAGGAGACCTGGATGAAGCACCTGGAGCTCTCCCATCCTTCTGGCTGACGTGATAGCCACCAAGAAGGCGTGTCTTCCGCCTAGTGCAGAGAGAGCACACCTGTGCATAGGTTGAATGGCTTGCCCATGAGCTTTGCCAGTACCAGCAGTAGATCCCACGGAGGTGGGGGTTCCCGACTGGAGGGAAATGTGATCAAGGCCTTTGAAAAGCGCCAGACCACCTTCTCCTGCGCTACATCGACTGCTTCCCGGCCCGCGCCTGCAAGCAGAGATGGCTGCCAGGTGCACCCTTAGGTCGCCGACCTAAGCCCTTGACTAGAAAGGACCATAAATAGTCCAAGATGCTTGCCAAGGAACAGGAGGAAGGGTCCAAGCCTTTGTTCTGACACCAAATGGAAAACCTTTTCCATTTGAAGGCATAGCATTTTCTGGTCGACTTCACGGGACGCCTCAACTACATTGAGGACCTCGTCGGAAAGACCCAAGGCCTGGAACTCTAGCCGCCAGGAACCAGGCCGTCAGGTGCAGGATTGAAGGTCCGGATGGAACACCTTCCCTGATTGACTGAGAGCAGGTCCGGCGAGCTGGAAGCTGCCATGAGTCCTGGAGCTGAGACTGAGGAGATCTGGGTACCAGAACTGGCGAGGCCAGTCTGGGGCTATCAGAATCACCTGCGCCTTGTCCCTCCTCGCCTTGGAAGCACCTTGTGGATCAAGGAAATGGGGAAAAGGCGTAAAAGAGGCCGGTCCATTGCCTCGAGAAGGCATCCCCTGCAGCGAGCCCTGCTGAGGCGGGCATGGAACAGACTCAGCTCAGCGTTCTCCATGGAGGCAAACAGGTCCACCTGAGGTGTGCCCAAAGGGAGAACAGATGCTGCACTACCTCCGCAGGAGAGACCACTCGGGATGCAGCCCCTATCCGCTCAGGGCATCGGCCAGGGTGTTGGAGGCCCTGCCACGTGAATGGCTAGGAGATCCGCCCAGGCTGCGACGAGTGACCAAATGCAGAGAGCTTCCTTGCATAGAAGCATGGAGCGCCCGCCCTGGCGGTTTAGATAGTACATGGTCGTGGTATTGTCCGTCTGACCGGACCACTTGACCCCGGAGGAACGGAGCAAAGGCGGTGAGAGCTAGGCGGACCGCCGGAGCTCCAGCAGGTTGATGTGGCATCGACTCAAGGGGACCAGAGGCCATGAGCCCGGTGTTCCCCAGATGGGCACCCCAACCCATCAGAGAGGCATCGTCGATAGAGAGACCGCCGGCTCGGGCGGATTTAACGGATGCCCTCCTGCAAATGATCTGGAACGGTCCACCACTGGAGAGCTGCCCCATCCCCTGTGTCACCGACTGCTGGTCCAAGGGATCGCAGCGTTGTGACCACTGGCTGGCCAGTCCCACTGAAGGGGACGATGTTCCAGCGGGCCAACGGACCACGCTGGTGCAGGCCGCCATGAGACCCAGGAGGCGAGGAAGTCCCGGCAGGCGCATTGCCCAACCAGAAATGATCGGGCAAAGGAGGAAAGAACCTGCCCTGTCCGCGCGAGCCGCGCCTGGCTCAAGAGAGTCGAGCTGCCCGATGAATAGAATCACCTGCTCGCTCGAGTTCCGACTTGGCCTCATGATAAGGAGGCCCAGTTGAGAGCAGACCTGGAGGCCAGATCTCTGACCACTCCGCCTCCTTCCTGGAGGGAGCTGCTATCAGCCAGTCGCCCAGGTAAGGTACACCCGACCCCTCGGCGCCAAGAGGAATGCTGTCACCACTGCCATGCATTTGGTGAAGACCCTGGGAGCTGGAGACAAGCCGAAGGGCATGGCTTGGAACTCAAGAGGGATCCTTCCGCCGGAAGCGAAGGAATCTCTGGTGAGACGGACGGATAGGGACGGAAAAACGTCGCCTGCAAGTCCAGAGAGAGAACCAACACCGCTGCTCCAAGGATGGTATTATCTGAACCAGAGTGACCATCCTGAAGGTTCGAGACCTTAGGAACTTGTTTAGGTCGTGAGACGAGAATGGGGCGCCAGCCCCCCGTCCGTTTCGGAACCAGGAAGTACCTGGACACAAACCCTGGGTCTGAAGGAGGGTCCACCACCTCTCTTACCACCTCCTTCTGGAGGAGGAGAGCAATGTCGGCTCGACGAGCCGCCAGTGAGGCTGGGGATCCCGAAGCCCCCCGAGGCGCGGCCTGAAGGGTGGTGCCTGCTCAATTCCAGAGGCAGGCCTCTTCCCACCACCTCCAAGACCCACCTGTCCGTGGTAACAGCGGACCAGGCGGAACGGAGTGCGGAGCCGCCTCCACATGGGGGACCCAGGTATGGTGACGGGAATGGGGCGACACCCTCAGCCCGTCACTGGGCAGGCTTGGAGGAGGGACCGCCGAGGGACCTCCTGGGCCCTTTCTCCCTGCCTCCTGTTAGAGGAAGCCGTGGCTTGGGTTTGGGATGCTGGCCGAGCCTGCTGGCCCTGACGTTGGCTGGGCCGGGCGCACAGAAGGCTGGAAGGACAGGCTTAGGCTGTGGTTTGCGGCCTTTGTCCTTCTGAGCTGAAGAGACCGAGTCCAAGGTGGCATTGACTTCTCGATCCTCTGCAGGTGACCTTCCACCCCAGGGTCGAAGAGGTCAGTCCCAAAAGGGAACATCCGCCAACTTGTGCTGGGTATCCGAGTAAAGGTGGATATCCTCAGCCAAGCCCGCTGACGCATAGCCACTCGCGGCCGCCACCGATCTGCACATGAGTCCCCTATATCCAAAGCAGTCTGGAGCTGCTGTTTGGCCACTGCCCTGCCCTGGTCCGCACCTGCTTAACCGTAGTCTGCAGATCGGCGGGAAGATGAGGATGACCATCCAGGAGCCCAACAGGGCATGAGAAAAATGTGCCATGAGGACGGCCGAACTGGCCTGACGAAGGCCGAGAGAGGACGAAGGAGACTTTTCGCCCGACATAGTCCAATTTCTTGACTCCTTGTCAGGAGGTTTGTCCACATCCCTGGCGATGCGGGGCGCTGAAAACGCTGTCGGTAACCAACCCCTCAGCAGAGGGGTGTCTCAAAACCGGACAAGGAACCTGGGACCGTATACTTCCTGGCCATCCTGGCCGAAGGCGCAGGGCAGGAAGCAGGGCGCTGCCAAAGCTCCAGTGCCGGACCCACTATGGCCTCGGCCACCGGAAAGGCCTCCGTCGGAGAATCCCCTCGGTCCAGAATCTCCGTGAGGGGATACCTGGCCCATTTGGAAACTGGTTCGAGCTCCATCCCGGTAGACTCCGAGATGAGCCGAAGCAGTCCTAGGAAGGACGACGGGCTATCGTCCATTGACTGACCTCCTGAAGACTCCAAGTCCAGTCGCTTGGAGAAAAGGAGGAATCATCTTCGGACTCGGAAGAGTCCTCGAAGAGCTGCCTCTGGCCTGAGCCACCCTTCACCTGCCGAGGTCGGTCGGGAGTGAGGGTAACTGACAGCCGATGGGTAGACCCTAGCCGACCGAGAATCCTTGGTCGGAGCCCCAATTGGTGGCTGTGGAGGCGGAGGTTCCACCGAATCGGTGGAGAAGTTGGTTTTGCCGAACAACCGCCTGGTATAGGCCTCGGATAAGTCGAGGGTTGTGTCGGTCGCCCGGTGACAGTGACTTAATGGCCGGGAAGGCGACGGGTCGGCCGATTCCCCGCCAGGAGGAGCTGTTAACATAAGGTCTCGCACTGCCCGACGACGACGTCAGCCTCATCCGGTGAGGAGGAGGACGAGGACGAAGCGGCGACGCCGCCACCAGCGGTGCCGAGACCGAGACCGCCTATGACGGTGGGATCGCTGACTCACAAGAGGTCCGGAGACCGAGAGTCCGGAATTTCCAAGGTCGGTGCGGGAGGTGTCGGCCGGAACTGGCACTCCTTCGCTCGGATGGTCCATCCGAGGGCTCGGAACCGAGGCACAGGCGAGCCCACGGGATCCTCAACTCCTCCCGGGGAACCGGGAGAGGGATTCGGCTGCTAAAGGCGACAGCCGTCCAATGGGTCGAGAAAATCTCGACTTCATCGGTGGGAGTCTCGGTCAACTGACCTGACGGGACACCGTGAGGCCAGTGGCCGCCGAGCGTGGTCGATCAAGCCGACGGCCGACGGCCCGGGAGAGGGACCTTTCCGCTCCCAAGAGCGCCGACGGAGGGACTTACCCCTGTCCTCTTTTGGACCGAGAATAAGGTCCAGCAGACGAGGCCCTTCTCCTTTAGTGGAGAGGGACAGACAAAGCCCTTAAAAGAAGCCGTGTAGGAAGAACCCAGAGAGAGCGGGATAAATGCCGCGCCGAGGAAGATACGGCTGCCGCCTCCTCTCTCGAGGGCGACCATCCGCCGAGCTGATCCGCCGAAGTACCGCCGGGCGACACCGCCAACCGGGCCTCCTTGGACTTACATCGAGGGAAACGCTCGGACGGCCCAGTTGCAATCGGGCAGCACGGTCTTCGAGGACGAGGGTCGAGAAAGATGAGCACAGGTCGCAAGCCCGCGGGTCGCTCAAGGCCTACAGCAGACACGTGAGTGTGGATCCGTCCGAGACATCTTCTGCCCGCATGGGCATCTCCAAATCGAGTCGATTTGTCCATCGCGGCAGCAGGGATAGAAGACTGAGTCTTTTGCAAAATTTATTTTAAATCCGCAAACGGAGAGAATAGGAACCAGTCACAAACGCAGAGCGTTAAGGAGGGAACCTGAGCTTCCAAGCGGTAAGGAAGATCTGGCGTCATGGGGCGGAGCCGAGAGTTATACCACCCGGGTGGGTGGGAGGAGCAAGCTTGAAGACCTTCCGGCAAGATTTAAAGCGGCAAGGATACCTGCCAATGAGTGTGGATGAACAACATATCCATGTCCCTAGAAACGAAATCTATCCATTCTCTAAACTGTTTTTTCCCAGAATTTTAGCAGTCGCTATCTTTTTTTTTATCTGATTGTCTGACAAGCCTGAGCCTTCAAAAACACAGATCCACTGTCCCAGAATCACACCCTAAAAAGTACACAGATCGAAGATAGTTTACCTAATTTCATGTTTTTAAATTGGAGCACAATCACCAACTCGCCCATCAACGCTTCCTTGTTAGAGACTGACACCTTTTCAAATCTCAGATCTCTCATCTCGCTGACCTGCTTTCCTTTCCGACCCCCCTCTTCCAACATCCAACTGACCCAGAAGACCCTTAGCAATGATTTTTTTTTTTTTTTTAAACTGGCATTTCAACAGCTACGTCAGTTCAGATAGTATGTGCTCTCGCCAAAGACACTAGCTTACCCGCTGGTGCCATAGAGTTTACGTTTTCTCTTCAGTCACCTACCTCTTTTAGTAAAGAGATGAAATTTAAACAAGAAACAAAGCATTTGACAGGGTGGCATGGCCCTTTCTGTGGGCCACCTTGCATCACTTTGGGCTTCCTGACAATTTTATGTTATCTATATATATATATCTATCTATATATCTATATATCTATATCTATATATCTATATATCTATATATATACACATGTACACACACATGTACACACACACACACACACACGAATTCCCCCAAGCGTTTGTCAGAATTGATGGTGCTCTGTGAGCCGTATCAGTTAACCAGGGGCACACGACAAGGATGCCTGTTATCCCCACTTATTTGCACTTTATCTGGAGCCACTGGCAGCTGCGATACAATCCCATCCCTCCATAGACTATACACAACTGGGGATGACAATATATGTCTTTGCTGATGACTTTCTCCTTGCCCTGACCACCCCAGAGAACTCTATTCTCGCAATATGGATAATTCGGGAGTTTAGCAGGTTATAAGTTGAACGACAGCAAAACAGAAGTCCTGTTGTACCATCATAGCACAACAGCGGCTTTAAAAGCTCGTTTCCCTTTTAAATGGTCAAAAACAGCTGTCCGCTATCTTGGTATTAAGCTACCAAAAACCTTACTACATCTGGAATTGTTGAATTATGAAACCCTCACACTACAAATAATTGAAGATCTTACCCATTGGTCTGAACTAACATTGGGATCCCTTAACAGTGTGGAAGTCATACAAAATATTTTACCTCGACTATTGTTTTACCCTCCAGACTTTCCTGCTCATACCTAGCAGATTCTATTTTCAGGCTTGGAACAAATTTGTATCTGTTTCTATGGCAAGGGAAGCCACCTAGAATCTGGTATTCAGGGTGCAAAATTCATATACCTTAGGTGTCCCAGGGCATGCATTTTTGACTCAGGCCCCCTACTGCCATTTGGTGCCTGCCCACTGGGGCACCTAAAGGTATTTTTGCACAGGTTGTGGTTTTTTTCCATCTTTTTTTGCAACTGGCTTTCCTGCGGCTGCTGGGGGGGGATGGAGAGAAGCACGTCTCCTTTAAGAGCAGAGCGGGCAGGCATGGGGATGGCTGCCATGCTGATGGTGCACATGGAAAGAACCAGGTTTGCAGTGGCACGGTAATTTTCACAACGATGGTGCCTTTAAGAGCTCATGGCCCTTTAACACTGCCAACTGCACCCTGTGGGACTGCTGGATTAGTTTGTCCATTGTCTTCCTGATTGCTCCCAGTCACAAGTTGGCAAGCCCAACCCTGGGATCTGCTCCACTACCGTAAGACACCCTGACCCCCGACCGGAGTGATGAGCAGCAGCTCTGCTCCCAGTGCCCTCCACCTCGCAGTCACAGCGGAGCCCCACAGCTGCAATCATAAACAGCAGCAGCAAATTTTGTTAAGATCAATTAAAAAGGTAAGGAACACACAAAAAAAAAAAAAAAAAAAAAAAAAGAAAAAGACAGCAAAAAAAGAACTAAAGGTCCATGCAGTCCTTCAGCTTTCCCTAATGTCCTTTAACTGCCAGCAGCATATTCTGACACTGTTAAGACAGTTTTAGAAATGCTGTGCCTGTGATTGGGGGTGGTCTCTGAACCAAGCAGCTCTAATGTACTCACTGTGTAAAGAACTAACAGTTACGCAAGAACTTACCATAACAATAGATGCTCAAGGGAATCTCTGTCATCGGGTCACTCCATAGGAACTTCACCATTCACATGGAAGATTTTTCAGCAGTACAACATGGTCTGCCCATGCAGACATCATCAACCCTACAAAGGCATGAGTGGCCCAGCTCCCTCAGTTTTCTCCCCCAGAGACCAAGGGAGCAAGCTCGTACCTCACGGAACTGGAGAGAGAGAGAGAGAGAGAGAGAGATGTCTAGATTGGAATAAAAGGCTAGATACACCAGATAGCCAGTTCTGAGAATAGAGCCCCCAAAAGGGGGATGGTTGGAGGGAAGGCCCACCTGATGGCAGAGATCCCTTCAAAGATCTACTGTTATGGGAAGTTCTTATGCAACTTTTCTGTCTTCTTCGGGGGTATCTCAGTCATCAGGTCACACCGTAGGAAAGAGTCCCAAGCAGTAAGAAGTACAGCATGACAGTCTGGGACATAGGCAAACTAAGGCCCAAGACAGGAGGCCCTAAAGAATGGCCCAGCCAGAGCTTGCTCAGGCTCTGGAAGCAATTTCCAGACTGCAGTGCTTGGTGAAAGTGTGGATGGTACTCCAGGTGGCAGCAACACAAATGTCAGCTGCCGACACCCCTTTTGAAGCAAACAGAGGCAGCCATGCCCTCGTGAAACAGGCTTTCACAACCCCTGGTAATTCCCTGCCATGTCTGCTGTAGCAGAACACAATACAACTGTCCAACCATTTGGACAAACTGTTTAAAAACCTGAAACCCCCCTTTCCCTTTGGCGAAAGAAACAAAAACAGGCTCAATTTATGCAGTCCTTAGTTTGCAGACAATACTTCAGAATTCTGCGCACATCTAATGTATGGAGCAGTGCTTCTCCTGGATTTGCACACTCTGGAAAATACACTGGGAGTTGGACTGAATGGTTCAGGGTAAACTCAAAGACACCACCTTGGGGAAAAACTTAGGATCTGTGTGCAAAGATACCCTGTCTTTGTGAAAAATCAAATAAGTCTCCTCACACCAGAGATCCTGGAGTGCAGAAATCCTATGAGCAGAAGCAGTAGCAACCAAAATCAACACTTTCCAAGAAAGAAAGCGGAGATCGCAAGATACAGCTGGCTCAAACAGAGACGAGGCCAATTTCTCCAGAACAAAATTTAAATCCCAAGCCAGGACAGGGGTACAGATTGGAGGTTTCAGGTGCAGGATGCCTCAGAGAAAAGTACGAGTCACATCTAGCTGAGCCACTGTACGACCATTCGCGGTCTCATGAAAGGCAGAGATAGCCCAAAGGTGCACCTTGAGGGATGAATACTGGGGGCCAGAGTCCAGAGGTATCTGGCAGTCCAGAATCTGGTTTGCCAGACAGATGAAAGGGTCCAGATGGTGCTTGGCAGCACAGATGGCAAACCTCTTCCACTTCATGGCATAGGTGACCCCAGTGGAGGGCTTCCTAAATGCCTTGAGGACATTAGCCACCTTCTGGGAGACTCCTGAGCAGGCAACAGCTATGTCCTCAGGAGCCAGGCATGCAGATGAAGAGACTTGAGATGTGGATAGACCACGGTCCCCTGAGCCTGCATTAGCAGATCCGCACTCAGAGGACATTTCTGTTGAGGGACGTCTGGACCTGGGATCAGGTAACCCCCCCCCCCCGAGTCTGGAAGGGACTCAGGTGCACTTTCCAGCCCAAGTCAGAGGCATTTGTAATGAGAATCTGCTGGGGAGACAAGATCAGGAATGGGACTCCTCTAATGAGATTTTGGGGCTTCATCCACCACTGCAGCACCTTACGAACCAGAGGAGATCAGCACTAGCTGTTCCAGTTCATCTGTGTTGGTCCCACTGCACCCAGAGGGTGCAGTTTGATTCAGCATAGATTCAGCAACCACCTTAGGGAGAAACTTAGGGTTGGTGCGTAGAGCCACACGTTCCTTGTGGAAAATCAAATATGGGATTTTACACATCAAGGCCTGAAGCTCGGAAATGCGTCGAGCAGAAGTGATGGCCACTAGAAAGAGTCTCTTCCAAAAAAGGAACTTTAAATCAGCTTCCGCTGCGGGCTCGAAGGGCGGCAGTGTAAGCTTCTCCAGGATGAAATTCAAGTCCCATGAAGAGGCAGGAATGTGAATGAGGGGTCTCAAATGGAGAGACCCTCTAAGAAAAGTCTTGGACACTTCCAACTGAGCAAAAGTCCTGTCTCTGAAGGCAATATCTTAGGCTGAAATAGCTGCCATATGGACCTTAAATAAGGAATGGCTGAGACCCAGGTCGAAGGGGTGATGCACGTAATCCAGGACCTTGTTGGCTGGGCACGAGAAAGGCTCAAAGTCTTGAGTTTGCCCAGATGGAAAACCATTTCCACTTCACCGCATGTGGACCTGGTGGAAGGCTTCCTTGCCTCTACCAAAATGTCCGCTACTAAAGGAGAGACTCCTAAGTAAGCTTTAGCTACGTCAGCAGGAGCCACGCATGAAGATTAAGGGATTCGAGACCTGGATGAACAAGGGTCCCCTGATCCTGGGTCAACAACTGTTGCGAGGAAGAGGTGGTTCCTCTGAAAACTGTTGCAGAAGAGAGAACCAAACTTGCCTGGGCCAAAAAGAGCGATGAGAATCATTCTAGCCCCTTCCGATCAGTTTGTTCAGGACCCTCTGAATTAAAGGAACTGGAGGGAAGGTAAAAACAAATCTGTCCCTCCAACAGAGAGAGCGTCCCGCCAGAAAACATCTCACCCTGGAGCGAGCGAGCAAAAGGCGGGAAATACAGGTTACTCACCTGTAACAGGAGTTCTAGGAATGGTATATGTTGTTCATCCACACTGTCTGGCAGGTTCCTTGCCTTAAATCTTGCCGGAAGGTCTTCAAGCTGGCTCCTCCCACCCACCCAGGTGGTAAAACTCTCGGCTCCGCCCCATGATGCCAGATCTAGCCCCTGGAAGCCAGCTTGTGTGTCGAGCCGGGGGAGGTCGGGGAGAGTGAGGATGAACAACATACCATTCTAGAACCCTGTTGCAGGTGAGTAACCTGTATTTCTAGGGACATGGATATTTGTTCATCCACACTAACTGGCAGACTCTAGCAGTTCTCCGGGAGGAGGGAGGCAAGGCGTACACCCACGATACTTACTTGGGAAAGAGACTGGAGAACTGAGGCCCCAAAACCAGCATCCTGGCGTGACTCAAGGTCGATGTAGTAGTGGGTAATAAAGGTATGTGCAGACTTCCAGGTAGCAGCCCTGCAGATATTCTGGATAGGGTTATCCCTGGAAGCAGCTACCAATGCAGCGGTATGGCGGGTAGAATGAGCTCTTATCCCTCTGGGAGGCTCCATGCCCGCCAACCTATAGCAGAGTTCTATGTAGGTGGTGACCCACCTGCTTATCGTCCACTTGGCTGCAGGTCTGCCAGGTGCGGCTTCAGCGTAGGTGACAAACAGCTAGCGAACCTCTCCCCGAACTTCAGCCATCCACTCCTTATAATAAGCGAGCGCTCGTCTAGGGTCCAAAGTATGGAGCCTATATTCGGCCTCAGAGGTGTGACTGGGGTAGAACACCGGCAGAGTCAACACCTGGTTAAGGTGAAACTCCAACACCACCTTCAGAAGGAAATTCGGGTGGGGGCAAAGGACAACCTTGTCCCTGTGGAAGACCAGATAAGGAGACTCGATGGAAAGCGCCTGGAGCTCTCCCATCCTTCTGGCTGACGTGATAGCCACCAAGAAGGCAGTCTTCCACGACAGGTGGGAAATATCGCACCTGTGCATTGGTTCGAATGGCTTACCCATGAGCTTGGCCAACACCAGCAGTAGATCCCACGGAGGTGGAGGTTCTCGCACCGGAGGGGAAATGTGGTCAAGGCCTTTGAAAAAAGCGCCCGACCACCTTCTCCTGCACCGACTGCTTCCCGACCTGCGCCCGGTAAGCGGAGATGGCTGCCAGGTGCACCTTAAGAGTCGTCGACCGAAGCCCTTGCTGAGAAAGGGACCACAGGTAGTCCAGAATGCTTGCAAGCGATGACGGAAGGGTCCAATCCTTCCCCTGACACCAAATGGATAATCTCTTCCATTTGAAGGCATAGCATTTCCTGGTCGACTCCTACGGACGCCTCAACGCGTTGAGGACTTTGGGAAAGACCCAAGGCCTGGAACTCTAGCCGCTCAGGAACCAGGCCGTCAGGTGCAGGGATTGAAGGTCCGGATGGAATACCTTCCCCTAGATGACTGAGATCAGGTCCGGGGGGCTGGAAGCCGCCTTGGAAGCCTGGAGCTGAGGCTGAGGAGATCTGGATACCAGAACTGACGGGGCCAGTCTGGGGCTACCAGAATCACCTGCGCCTTGTCCCTCCTCGCCTTGAGAAGCACCTTGTGGATCAAGGGAAATGGGGGAAAGGCATAGAAGAGGCCCGGGGTCCACGGCCTTGAGAAGGCATCCCCCTGCAGCGAGCCCTGCTGAGGGGGCGCGGGCATGGAACAGATTCAGCTTCGCATTCTCCCTGGAGGCAAACAGGTCCACCTGAGGCATGCCCCAGTGGGAGAACAGGTCTTGTACTACCTCTGGGAGGAGAGACCACTCGTGAGACGCAGCCCCTATCCGGCTTAGGGCATTGGCCAGGGTGTTGGAGGCTCCTGCCACGTGAATGGCTAGGAGATCCGCCTCCAGGCTACGCACGAGGGACCATATGCGGAGAGCTTCCTTGCATAACAGCATGGAGCGCATCTCGCCCTGGCAGTTCAGGTAGTACATGGTCGTGGTATTGTCCGTCTGGACCTGAACCACTTGACCCCGTAGAAACGGAGCGAAGGCGGTGAGAGCTAGATGGACCGCCCGGAGCTCCAGCAGGTTGATATGGCATCGGGACTCCCGAGGGGACCAGAGGCCGTGCGCTCGGTGTTCCCCCAGATGGGCACCCCAACCCATCAGAGATGCATCGGTCGATAGAGAGACAGTCGGCTCAGGGCGGACAAACGGGATGCCCTCCTGCAGATGTGCCGGAACAATCCACCATTGGAGCGCGTTCCACATCTCCTGGGTCACTGTCACGGGCTTGTCCAACGGATCGCAGCGTTGTGACCACTGGCTGGCCAGTCCCCGTTGAAGGGGATGCATGTACCAACGGGCCCAACGGACCACGCTGGTGCAGGCCGACATGAGGCCTAGGAAGTCCCGGGCAGGGCGCAATTGCCCAACCAGAAATGACTGGGCAAAGGAGGAAAGAACCTTGGCCCTGTCCGCCAGGAGCCGTGCTCTGGCTCACAGAGTCGAGCTCTGCCCCGATGAATTGTATCACCTGCTTTAGCACGAGCTCCGACTTGGCCTCGTTGATGAGGAGGCCAATCTGAGAGCAAACCTGGAGGGCCAGATCTCTGGACCACTCCGCCTCCGCACTGGAGGGGGCTGCAATCAGCCAGTCGTCCAGGTAGGGGTACACCCGGACCCTGGGAGCTAGAGAGAGGCCGAAGGGCATGGCCCGGAACTCGTAAAGGGATCCCTCCGCTCTGAAGTGGAGGAATCTCTGATGAGACGGACAGATTGGGGCGTGAAAGAACGTGTCCTGGAGGTCCAGGGAACAGAACCACATGCCTCGTTCCAAGAATGGGATTATCTGAGCCAGAGTGACCATCCTGAAGGTCCGAGACCTTAGGAACTTGTTCAGGTCGTGCAGGTCGAGAACGGGGCGCCAGCCCCCCTGTCCGTTTTGGGACCAGGAAGTACATGGACACAAACCCCGGGTCTGGAGAAGGATCCGCCACCTTCCTGATCACCTCTTTTTCGAGGAGCACGGCAATATCGGCTCGGCGGGCCGACAGCGAGGCTGCGGACCCCGTGGCCCCCCCGATGGGAGACGGCTCGAAAGGGTGGAGCCTGCTCGAACTCCAGAGGCAGGCCTTTTCCTACCACCTCCAACACCCAGCAGTCCGTGGTGATAGCAGACCAGGCGGAAAGGAAGTGGCGGAGCCGTCACCCCATGGGAGGGAATCCCAAGGGGAAGTGACAAGGCTGGGGGCGGCACCCCCCAACCAGTCACTGGGCAGGCCTGGAGGAGGGACCTCCTGGGCCTTTACCTCCTTGCTTCCTGTTGGAGGAAGCCACTGGCTTGGGTTTGGGATGCCAAGCGTGAGCCTGCTGGCCTTGGTGCTGGTGTTGCTGGGCCGGACATGCCGCAGGCGCAGAAGGACGAAAGGACTTGTGCTGCTGACGGCGGCCTTTGTCCTTCTGGGCGGAGGTGACCAAGTCCAGAGTGGCATTGGACTTTTCCATTCACTGGAGGTGTCCCTCTACTCCAGGGCCGAAGAGGTCGGTCCCCAGGAAGGGGACGTCTGCCAATTTGTGCTGGGTATCCGCCGTGAAGGTGGATATCCTCAGCCACACCCTGCGGCGCATGGCCACCACGGCCGCAACTGATCTGGCACAGGAGTCAGCTATGTCCATTGCAGTCTGAAGCTGCTGCTTCGCCACCGCCCTACCCTGGTCCCGCACCTGCCGGACCGTGGTCTGCAGGTCGGCCGGGAGATGAGGGATCACCTCATCCAGGGAGCCCATGAGGGCGTGGGAGAAGTGTGACATCAGCACGGCCGAGCTGGCCTGGCGGAAGCCGAGGGAGGCCGCAGCGTAGACCTTGCGCCCGGCGTAGTCCAGCTTTTTGGACTCCTTGTCGGGGGGCTTGTCCACGTCCCTAGCATTCCCGGACCTCCAGAAAACGCTGTCGGTGACTAACCCCTCGGCAGAGGGGTGCTCCGAGAAACCGGGCAAAGAGCCGGTAGGGACCGTATACTTCCTGGCCATCCTGGCAGAGGGCGCTTGACAGGAAGCAGGCCGCTGCCAAAGCTCCAAGGCTGGGCCAACAATGGCCTCAGCCACAGGGAAGGCCTCCGTGGGAGAATCCCCTCGGTCCAGTATCTCCGTCAGGGGATACTTGGCCCATTTGGAGATGGACTCCGAGATGAGACGAAGCAGACCCATAAAGGACGATGGGCTTTCATCCAGAGACTGGCGCCCAGAGGACTCCAGGTCGACCTGCCTGGAGAACAGGGAGTCGTCGTCGGACTCGGAGGAGTCCGCGAAGAGATGCCTAGGGCATGAGCCACCCTCCACCTGCCAAGGACGGTCGGGAGTGAGGGTGACAGACAACCTGTGGGGCAGGCCGTGACCCGACCGAGAATCTTTGGTCGGTGCTCCCGACTTCAGTTGTGGAGGCGAAGGTTCCACCATAATCGGTGGGGCAGCAAGTTTCAGCCGAACAACCGGCCCAGATATGGGCATCTTGACAGCGAGAGGTTGCTTCGACCGTTCAGGTGACAGCCACTTGATGGCCGGGGGATGCGTCGGCGTCGACTTACCCCCAGACAACAGTAACTGCTGCCACATCAGCTCCTCGTAGCACCGACGCAATTTGTGCCGAAGCCTCTCCTCTTCCGAGGAAGACGACGAGGATGAGCGGCGTAGCCGCTTACTTCGGTGCTGAGACCGCCTGTGTCGGCGGGATCGGCTTGACCGAGATGACGTCCGAGACAGAGACCCTCGGTGCAACCGAGAGCAAGCCTGGGAAGGGGCGGGGGACACCCGCTCCTCCCTCGGCTCGGACACTTTAACCGGGGACTGCCGCCCCGAGGGCGCAGGCAGATCCTCGGCCTCCACCGGGGGGACCGGCAAAGAAGGGTTGTCGGCTTCACCAGTCGACAACCCATCCGACGGGTCAAGAAATCTCTACTGCGTCGACGGGTGTCTCGGCAGGCTGGCCTGACAGGGACGCTATGAAGCCAGCGGCCTTAGC